>OX336388.2:2127452192-2128892192 GCA_946902985.2 Meconema thalassinum
ATTCATATTTTTTTTATCTAAAACTCAATTATTATAGTATCTTTTCCCTATAAAAGGTTTTCTAAACTTTTATAGAAACACATAAAGTCACGGTACATAAATACACCTTAAAGATTAAACACAATAAAAACTCGCGCCCGCGGTTAATCAATAAGCTACCATATATATATTCAATCATATAATATAAGAACCGTAACAAATCTTTAATTAATGGGTAAATATATATTTTTTTTCATTATTGTATTTTATCCTATATACTTCAAAATTTTTGGTCAATCTATAATAAATGCGTATTTTAATAAAATACTTCAATCTATTAATAAAAATAAATAAATAAACTATATAGGTTGTTATATATATATAGTATATTTAATTATATTACAATATACATTTATATATATATAAATAAATATATAATATGAATAAAGATTGCGATCCTCTACAATGTCATAAATATTTTTAAGATCCTTCTTTTAGGCCTCTATCCTATAGGTCTTTAATAGGTTGAAAGGATCTGCATATTTATAAGCTCTTATTAATTAATAAACTTCTCTCTAAGATATTACATTTACTATATATACGTATATATATATATATATATATAACAGATTGAACTTGGAGGGTCCATTTATCAGTTTTTCTATTACTGCCACGTGAATTTTTTTATCTAGGCTGTTTTATGACCCATTTGATAAAAATTCTAATTAGCATAATAGTGCATTCTTGATCTTTTTCCCTTATAACACCTTAATTTTACAGAAATATTTTTGTATAAAATTTCATCTATTTAAATTTAAAATGATCAATTGTTGCAGAACAAAATCTCCTTTAAAATTACCTTATAAATTTACCCAACTCTTTCCATTTAATAAATCACAAAATTAATTTAAAGACCAGAACTTATCATTTCATTTTACAAAATAAATCTTAACATTAATTTTAATCAATTTTTTTTACAAAAGGGGGATATATAATCTAATTAAATCACCTTAAATTTTAATACTCTTTTTTTAAAAATATTTTCCTTTTTATAAAATATAATAATCAAGAGAAATTAATTATAAGTTAACTTTTAGTACCTACAGTTTTAAGAAATTTTATAAAGTGAATCATGTTCACAGGAGAAGACCCTTTTTTGAAATAGAAAAATAATTTCAACCCCCCTTGAAATTACCTCCACGTCCCGGAAGATGGGGCGGCAAAAAAAAACTTTTTTTATAATTATTATTCATTCCTATTAGTACTTTTTTTAAATTATAAATTAACTTTTAGTACCTACACTTTTAAGAAATTTTATAAAGTGAATCATGTTCACAGGAGAAGACCCTTTTTTGAAATAGAAAAATAATTTCAACCCCCCCTTGAAATTACCTCCACGTCCCGGAAGATGGGGCGGCAAAAAAAACCTTTTTATAATTATTATTCATTCCTATTAGTACTTTTTTTAAATTATAAATTAACTTTTAGTACCTACACTTTTAAGAAATTTTATAAAGTGAATCATGTTCACAGGAGAAGACCCTTTCTTGAAATAGAAAAATAATTTCAACCCCCCTTGAAATTACCTCCACGTCCCGGAAGATGGGGCGGCAAAAAAAACTTTTTTATAATTATTATTCATTCCTATTAGTACTTTTTTAAAATTATAAATTAACTTTTAGTACCTACACTTTTAAGAAATTTTATAAAGTGAATCATGTTCACAGGAGAAGACCCTTTTTTGAAATAGAAAAATAATTTCAACCCCCCTTGAAATTACCTCCACGTCCCGGAAGATGGGGCGGCAAAAAAAAACTTTTTTATAATTATTATTCATTCCTATTAGTACTTTTTTAAATTATAAATTAACTTTTAGTACCTACACTTTTAAGAAATTTTATAAATATATTTATATATTTGTAATTATAATACTTATCAGTAATATTAGCTAAATATTATAATATCTTCTGCCACGGTCGACTCTAGACAGGTCGGAAGGCTGAGACTTGGCAACATGTTTATCAGTCATACTCTTGTCAGGCGGGAACACGAGAGAACGTTCAGTCTGGCAGGTGTTCTTGTTTATCTCTTAGGGATATTTCCTTCTATATTTTATTCCTTACTCTTTATACGTTTATACGCTTTATAGTAGCGTATAGCGTTTATACTACCCTCCCAGATGAGTTTTTTTTACTGTAATCCCTAATCGAGAACACACTGACGAGTGTGCATTGTATCTGGCAAATATGGTATTTTTAAATGCCTACGGTACATGGAATTATCACATATCGTACTTCATGCTTTAACTTTGATTTTCCTGGAATGTTTTGGCATCGTAATAATGCCAGATAAATGTTGTATCCCCAACTGTAATGCAAATTAACTAAGTAAGGGAGGCTACACACCAGTGTTTAGATTCCCAAGTGACGAAAATCTGCGCCAGGCCTGGATTAGGGAACCTTCGAAATGGTTCGTAGATTGCATCAATTAGTCAATTAAGTGAAAAAATACTTTCAGTTATTGCCACTGTATTGCTAAACAATTATTCACAGGCAAGGATTGATGTCAGCAAACTTGGTTGTGGGAAGAGAAAGTTGCAGCACTTTAGGAAGGAAACAGAAGTAATCTGATACAGTTATGGAATACCAGCAGCAACAGACTATTTCTATAATGGTAGTAAATTATCTACATACATGTGCGGCGGAATCGAGGGTGTATAAGCCTACAGTGTGAAGATGTTATGGGAGATAGGGCCTAGCCTACATGTTTGCATCACATAACCCTCAATTGCATCTACTTACTCCATAGTATTATTATTACACCGCCAATTGTTTTATTACCATACTTCAGGGTAGTAAAATACGAAAAGAAACCAAAATAATTTTCTTTATTTTGCTAACCACTTCTATGTTGGTAAATTATTTCCGTGTCACTCATGCCTAATATCAGCTGCTTGGCTCTTATAACAACTTTTCACCATCATATGCACGTTATTCATTTATTTACGATTGTAACACTGGTCATGTGTAAATAAAAATCAACAGATGTTTTGCTAAACATGTACATTATGTTTGTCCAATATTAATTCCGTAGTTTTTGTCGCCTTCCTTGCTAGCAAACAGCTGTTTCATTTCAGGCGCTCGTGACGAAGTATGACTGACAATTGCCGTAGCTACAGTGTTGTCAGGTTGAACCTTCCGACCTTCCTAGAGTCGACCATGCTTCTGCCTTTAAATGAAGTGCCTGATTAAAGGATTACAGTGATAGAGTAAATTATGTAAAAATTTTTACCTTCATTACATTTAGTAGATTTAAACTACTCCTTAAAGTATCAAAAACTCTTGTGCACCATACACCTAAATATATTCAGATATATTAAAAAAGGTAAGCTAAATATAAGCTAATGGGTTCATACCCCGTAAATAGGATTACCTCCTTTTTTAATTTTAAAAAATCCTTCAAAGGTTTTATTTTGAAGTACATTAATCATAGGTACTTTAATTTCCATTTCATCAACTTCTTGGCTAGGGGTTTGAATAGGATTAGAAATCAATTTATTATCTTTTATCCCATTAATATCTAATACAAAAAATATTTTATCAACTGAAGCATCCTTAAAATATTTCTTAATTCAAGCTATTGCTTCTTCCTTATTATTATTCTCTTTAATCATTATATTCCTAATATCAAATATTATTATTGTCTTAGAGCTAGACAGACACGAGGAACCAACTAAACACTAATTAAACTAATCCGACACTTCCTACGCTAAATAAGACAAAAATAATTTCCGCGTGAAATTGGAATCAAAGAACTGCCGTAGCAAACAACATTAACGCCTAAAATTAGGACTTTTCAAATCAACACAAGTAAATCAACACGTGACCAGTCAAGAAAAAATACACACATGGCCGCTTGCCTTTTTTACAAGAAAAAATACAAAATACACCCAACGGTGTCACAACAAACAAAATCTAACATATAATCAAATGAAATGAGTCACAGAAATCACTAGGCTCAAAACCAACATTTACATCATAAAAACAAATATTTAATTTCATACGATATGCGGTAATTCGTAACGGACATGGCGAACTCCCAATTAAAATTATGATCCAATGACCATTAAAAGAACAGGTTTGCTACAGATAGCTTACAGGGGTCAGTCGGTCAGCTGGACTGCCTAAACGATGAATCACCAGACATAGATGGGCGCAAGGTGGAATCTGCACATCTGTCAACCCACGTGTCAATTACCTCGACCTGCCGTAGCCATGGCTCGAGTCTCGAAGAAATGTGCTCCCAATAGCACATGATATGTGTGTGTCAAAATAAAATATCTTAGCATTTCCCACGGAAATCCAAGAATCAGCATAGGACAAGGTACAGTACAGTAGCCTCCCAGAGCCTTTCCATAAAAATACAACCACAATATTTGAGAGCGGTAGACACATTCTACCCCTCATCACGAAGAACCAATACACACACCTTGACACAATACACACACCAGAATCACACGTATGGGTTTGACAGAAACCTGAAATAAAAGACATAAATATTTCCACCGACTTGCGCTCCCAATCTAGTCCGTGACTAAAGAACCTGAAAAGGGATCTAAAAAAAAACTCAAAAAATATAGAACTAAGGTGTTCTACAGTGACATCTTAACTTGTTGCGCTCGGCAACCCTAGTATGAATAAAAACCTGTTCGTACAACATCTAACAACTTTTACCCCCTTCTCCTACTAGAAATGAATTTGAATAAAAGCACCATTTTTCGACCATGACGAATTTCGCATTCGCATGAATAAAATCAAAATACACACGCCGTGCATACTAATAATGACTCATAAGAAAAATACAATGAAACAAAATTTTGGCCACGTGCCAACGTACATTTAACAGATAACAGTGTCGGCACACAAAATCTAACGACACAAGAAAAAAAAAACAAGAATACATTATTTACAACGTTCCCGCGTCTAATCTAGCTACATATTGAATAAATCAATGGTTGTAAATCACCGTGCAGCTTGCAGTATATCAACCTCCATCCCAATGCATTCCCCCACGGGAAATCTACTCCTTCATCGTCGACATTCTGGTAGAGGCGTGGCACATCATTCCACCAATCGACCTTCCTGTGGACATCATGGCGTGGCTTCTTGAAAAGAAATGTTCAAAATTAATATTCTACCTAGCTAGAATCGCTATGAGCTACTGACTTTCACTCAAAATGTCCTGGGCGATTACTCAACGATGAACTGGCCCTATCTAAGCATTTGCTTACTTCACACGCAGGAGAATGATGAAGATCAGATGGGTAGATAGGGTTACAAACGAAGAGGTATTAAGGCGAGTGGGAGAGGAGAGATGTTTCTGGCGACTGCTAATGAAGAGAAGAGATAGGTTGGTAGGACACATACTAAGACACCCAGGAATAGCAAGCTTAGTTATGGAAGGAAGGGTCGAGGACAAGAACTGTAGGGGTAGACCAATGTTAGAATATGTTAAACAGATAGCCTCGGATGAAGGGTGTGGTAGCTATGTAGAGATGAAACGATTGGCTCAGGACAGGGAGGCATGGAGACCTGCATCAAACCAGTGAAAAGACTGAAGACTCAAACAACAACAACACGCATATATACATCACACAAAAATATAACACAAAATTTACAGAAAATATTACAATCTTCGTCCACCACGCTACTGGCATTTAACAAGTCTCACAAATTACGTATGCTGAGTAGCGCTTATCTCAACTAGAGATCTCCCCTCCGCTAGGCATGAACTCTGCTCCCAAGAGCACAATAAAATGTTCGTTCAGACAGACGTGAAGTATGCTCACCAGAGCCTGATAAAATCGTGTCTCAAACTGGCGTGAACGATGCTCCTCGGAGCTCGATCCAGTTGTGTGTCAAACTGCTCATCACCGATCAATTTATTAGAAACTGACAGAAAGGAGTGGAGTGGGGGCAATCTGTGAAAATAATCTGCAATTTTCAACTCACAGACTTGGGACTAGTATCAAACTTCTTCTTTCTCTATAAACGTCTCAATGCACTCATGCGGAATCCTATCGCATCGGCAGTTCTTCATACACTTCAGCGCTTTTTTTATGGTACGCAAATCTCCGCGTGGTTTAGGCGTCCTCTCTCCTGATTCGATGATTCAATCGTGTATCGATTGGAAATTCACCTCTGGCACGCCCATAATGAAGCTGACTTGGATGCGCGTTCACCCTGAATTTATCCTTGAACTGGGCTTAGCTGGTCATCCCCAAGAATAACTACCTCGCTACCTCTGTTGCAAGCGTTGCGACACACTACCTGCTTTCCGTTTTCAATCTCCAACATACAATGCCTGGATATCAGTAATAATAATAATAATAAAAATCATGAAGACTTATTGATCGGCAAATCAATAAGGGTTCATTTATCCTCAGCAAGGTTTTGAAATTCGAAGCAAGTGATTGATTTGGATTTTAAAAACAATATCCACAGTAATATAGATAACATCACTTAAGTACCTCACTCGTTTGCCTGAGTGTGCATTCCTCAGTCCCAATTAGTGTGCGCGCTTCTCGCTGCAATGTTCCCCTCTGAGATGTCATTCACCCGTCTCGCTAGACCTCCCCTCTCTTACTCACACAATTACTACTTCGGCCAGACCTGCCGTCTTGTTTACAAGCAAAGCTCGCCCTCCCAGGTATCACGTAGCCACGTGCATTTGAGTGTAGGTTCTCAAATTAATTTTCCAATTTGATACTGCATTCCTTGTCCTTATTACTCATCAAATGGTTCCCTTACTTAATATGGCTTGAGATTAACACTATTGAAAACAGATTTAGCGCCAGTGCTCAATTCTTCAAGTCGATAAGCATTATTACCCAAATTTTTGATAATACGGAACGGACCAACAAATTTTGCACATAACTTGGCAAATACTTTGTTCTTAGGATCTGATATCGGTGGTCTCCGAACAAGCACTAGTTCCTGTTCCTGAAGTTCACGAAGAAATTTCTTCCCTCTGTATCTCCTCAATCTTCGGTCCGCTTGGCTCCTCATATGTTCTCTGGTTCTCTGAATTCGCAGCTCATGTGTTAACAGCGGGTCCCTTGGGCATGGAATAATCTTATCCCAAGATCTTTCAGGCATCCTGTTGTGGTGTACAACTAGTGGGACTTGACCTGTCGACTCGTGCTTCGTAGTATTCATGCACATCTCAACATCTCCTTCTCTGTTAGGTTCCCTTAATATTGCCTCCTTAAGTCGCTCCTGAAGTAAAATTTCAAATTTGGACCCGCCAATTTCTTCCTCCGCTAAATGTATCCAAAGTTCCAGCGAAATATCTTGACCGTCAATTTCAATAACTACTGTCTCGCTTACTCGTCCCTCCGTCAAGTTCTTATCTTCAATCGCCTCATTAGTGCATTCTTCAATGACCCAAGTATTCGCCTCTCTCTCTAGTGGACTTTCTTCCATGTTCAGACCAACGTGACTCAGCCCCTCAACTTGTTTAAAACTCATAGTGTTATTATGTAGGTCAATTAAAGCGTGGGAATCACAAATGAAGTTGGCTCCCAGAATAACATTATAATTCATTCTTGGTATCACGATAAAAGTTTGTGAAAACGTGTGGTTTAATTTCTCCAGATCTAAATATGCTTGGTGCTTGCAAACTATGGTCTTGTCAGGAATTACCCCTCGGACTTTCATTAATGGTACAGGCATAACTGGACTGGTTTGTCTATTTCCAATTTCTTTCAATAATGCTTCCGTGACTAAACTCACTTGGCTACCCGTGTCGGTAAGGCACGTCACTCTAAGACCTCCAATATGAGCATAAATAATTGGTAATTGTCTGATTACATTCTCTCGGTCCTTCACCACTTCCTCCAGACAATCGTCCGGGAATGCTACCCACTCTTCAATATTCGCAACAATCAATTCCTCCATTTCCCTGGTTTCCTCCGTTCTCAGGCTATCTGGTTTTGATGTGACCGAGATTTTTTTTTATCCTGCGAACCATTTGTTGAGTTTCGCCGGTTGTCATCGTGTCTCTCCTGCTGACGTAATAAACTTTCCTCTCCCACATCCTGGTGATTATCTGGACTTTTCTATTTGCTATCGCACGCTCCCACTTCTCTTTCTCTGTTTCTTCTTCTGCATTTAGTTCATCCAAATATTTTTGCGACTCAGCGTAACGCTCGTTCCTGTCATTACGATAATCTCCCTGGTTTCCTTGCCGATAATTCTTCTGATTATTCCATCTGCCGTCCCAGTTCCTTTGATATGGTCTACCCTGCCTTTGGTTTCCTCTCCAGTTAATGTATTCTTGCTGGTACGTCCTCTGATTGTGATTGTTGTTCTGATTGTTGTAATTATCACGGCGATTTTGGAAGTTCCTATTATTACTATTATTATTGTATTGGTTTCGACCGTCGAATTCCTGCCGTCTGGGCGTAAGTTGTGTGCTAGTGGACTGTGTCTTCGTCTGATTGTTCTGACTTTGACCGTTTTGATGCCCCTGAACCATTTCTGCTGTGTTCACGCATTCCATATTCCGTCTCCCGGTCTGCGGACTGATCATACTCGTTTCGTCCAAGTGGCGGAGTATCTCCTCGGCCTGAACTGCGGTTTTGATATTTCCTGCCACTAAAAATTGCTGTATGTTCATCGGAAGCTGCTTGCCGATAGTTAATACCATGTTTTCCTCTGAAGGCGGCTCGTCAAAATCCCGGAATTTTACTAGCTGCTGACTAAAAAACTCAGAAAACCTTGTAGGGTGTGTACTATGGTATTTTCTGGTATATAAGTCCATCCTCAACCCCTGCTGCAGTGAAGGACTCCAGAACTTCCTAAAAAATGCTTCTTTAAACTGGGCCATGCCATTAAACGTATACTTGAAGCTTTGAAACCAGATTAAACTTGAGCCCTCTAAAAATGTCTCCACCAGACGAAGCTGTTTTGCGGGACTGACGTGTTGGCCATTAAAATAATCATCCAGCTGGCGCAAGAATGCTTTTGGAGTAGATCCTGAATTTTCCCTGAATTTGTCTGGTTTAAAATCATTTCCCCTAATGACTTGTATGACTTGGGCAGGTGTCACACCAGGTTGTGGAGTTGACGGGACGTCTCCCCTCTGTAATTGTGGAATGTGTCGCAAGTTATCTTTGGACTCTGACCTCGGCTCGTATCCTCAGCTAGCTTCGACCCCTCCGGACTTCCAATACTTCCGCGTTTTCCTACTGCATTTTCTGAAGAGAATAAAGTGGCATTCTCTAAAGATCTTATCTCATTTTTAACGATGAGGTCTGCGTGTTCTTGGAGCTTGGACTTCATACTTTCTTCCAGAGCCTGTATTCTAGAGTTATTCTCGCCTAGCCTCTTTAATATAGTCAGCCTATCCCCTTTGGTCTCATTCACCTGCTGTTCCCAATATTTCCGGATTCTACTCTTCAAATTGTTAATTTTTCCTTCGTTTTTCTGATTCTTCTCAAGCTGTTCCCCTATTTGATCTTGTATCAGCTGCTGAGTTTTAATTAACTGTTCTCCTATCTCTTTCTGATTCTTAATTAACTGCTCTCCCATTTCTTCTCGTATTTGCTCTTAATTTTTACTTAACTGGTCTTCCAGGTTTTCGCGCAAGTGCATCCTATCTTTCTCCGTTTTTATCTCCAGTTTGTCAAGTTCTTTTATCAACCCTAACACATTGCTGTCGACTGAATTAATCTGCTCTTGTATGTTAATATTCTTCACCTCTATTCTGTTGAATTGCCCTTGTAATTCGTCCTGCGTGCTTTTAATCCCTGCCGTATTGTTCACACATGCTGTCTCGATTTGTTTCAGTTTGGCGGCTACCATTCCATCTAACTGCACTAGTTTGTCGTCGAATTTGGATTCTAGTTTCTTGATTTCACCTAATTGTCTCGAATTATTCTCTGCCACCTCCCCCGCCAGTTTCTCTAGTTCTACTTTAGTACTCTGATTTATTTCAAGGGATATCCTCTCTAATTGAACTGTTTGTAAGGTTGCCTGCTCCGATAGCTTGTGGTTTAGTTCAACTAACTGTTTATTATTATCATCACTCTGTTCACGTAATTGAGTAGATATGTTATTTAACTGTTTATCATTGTGCTCTCGCAACTCGTGTAATTGTTTATCATTCTGTTCACGCAACTCGTGTAATTGTTTATCGCTATCCAATTTCTGGATTTGCAATTGCACCGTAATGTCACTCTTCACGTCCTGTAATTGTTTATCACTGTGTTCACGCAACTCGTGTGATTGTTTATCGCTATGTTCACGTAACTCGTGTAATTGTTTATCACTATGTTCACTCATCTCGTCCTTCATGCTTTTCAACTGTTCCTCCGTCTTTGCAGACAATTGCACAGTCAACTGCGTGGACATCTGCTCCATCAACACTTTAATCTCCTCGATGCTAGCCATCGCAAAACACACAAATATACTCTGAGAAACTAGGGTCATGCAATGGGAATTCAGTCGTACACACACACACACACACACACACACACACACACACACACACATGTCTTGATATTTAAAGATTACATTGATTCTAATTTAAATAAATTTTCAGTTATCAAAATCTTACTGAATAATGACTCTTATTTCCAAACAACAAATAACTCCCTTGTGATCTGTTTTTAAATTCCTAACTAACGGAATTTACAAAAAACACTTTAATTAACCGAAGTTAATTAAATGTAAAGTAAGGCAACACCTTCCTGCTTTTGACTGAGTTCACTAAATATGCAAATTTTCTAATTTTAAGCCGGGTGCCAGAACAAGTTATCAACAAACACAATATCAATTTCTAACCTTGTTCAACATTTCTAACTTTAAGAACTCAGTGATTTTACTGATACACATGGCGGTACAACTTCGCCTCAATTTACTGAATTTACTTTTGTCCTGCTAACCTGGCATCATTTCTCAGCGAAATAAGTATGAGGTCAACAAATCAACAACAACAACAAACCTCACTTGGGCCGCCATTTTTGATATATGAACCCTTGCGAAGAAGCATATGAGACTCAATTTCGGGGGGTGTATCAGTCCATTTCGTAAAGTTGTTGTTAAGCGCTTCTTATAACATGCAGGGTAACATATAACAAAATAACATGCTGGAAAAAGTGAATACCAGGATTAAGACATATGCATTTAATAAACAGATCAACAAATTGACACTATTTACAACAAAAAAACAAGGTCTCCCAAATGACACCCTCTTGAATTAATAAAAATTGCCAAACTAGGCCTGATCTCAGGAGAGATCGTAAACATCTGGACCAAATGTCCCAAATTACTGCAATGATATGTGCGCGTGCGGCTTTCCTACATGCGGCACGATGTGTACAATTTAATGCGAGATTCGTTACCATCCAGTAAACCTTCAGGGGACGAATCTGCATTGTCTTAGAGCTAGACAGACACGAGGAACCAACTAAACACTAATTAAACTAATCCGACACTTCCTACACTAAATAAGACAAAAATAATTTCCGCGTGAAATTGGAATCAAAGAACTGCCGTAGCAAACAACATTAACGCCTAAAATTAGGACTTTTCAAATCAACACAAGTAAATCAACACGTGACCAGTCAAGAAAAAAATACACACATGGCCGCTTGCCATTTTTACAAGACAAAAATACAAAATACACCCAACGGTGTCACAACAAACGAAATCTAACATATAAGCAAATGAAATGAGTCAAAGAAATCACTAGGCTCAAAGCCAACATTTACATCATAAAAACAAATATTTCATTTCATACGATATGCGGTAATTCGTAACGGACATGGCGAACTCCCAATTAAAATTATGATCCAATGGCCATTAAAAGAACAGGTTTGCTACAGATAGCTTACAGGGGTCAGTCGGTCAGCTGGACTGCCTAAACGATGAATCACCAGACATAGATGGGCACAAGGTGGAATCTGCACATCTGTCAACCCACGTGTCAATTACCTCGACCTGCCGTAGCCATGGCTCGAGTCTCGAAGAAATGTGCTCCCAATAGCACATGATATACTTGTGTGTGTCAGAATAAAATATCTTAGCATTTCCCACGGAAATCCAAGAATCAGCATAGGACAAGGTACAGTAGCCTCCCAGAGCACTCTGCCTTTCCATAAAAATACAACCACAATATTTGAGAGCGGTAGACACATTCTACCCCTCATCACGAAGAACCAATACACACACCTTGACACAATACACACACCAGAATCACACGTATGGGTTTGACAGAAACCTGAAATAAAAGACATAAATATTTCCACCGACTTGCGCTCCCAATCTAGTCCGTGACTAAAGAACCTGAAAAGGGATCTAAAAAAACTCAAAAAAATATAGAACTAAGGTGTTCTACAGTGACATCTTAACTTGTTGCGCTCGGCAACCCTAGTATGAATAAAAACCTGTTCGTACAACATCTAACAACTTTTACCCCCTTCTCCTACTAGAAATTAATTTGAATAAAAGCACCATTTTTCGACCATGACGAATTTCGCATTCGCATGAATAAAATCAAAATACACACGCCGTGCATACTAATAATGACTCATAAGAAAAATACAATGAAACAAAATTTTGGCCACGTGCCAACGTACATTTAACAGATAACAGTGTCGGCACACAAAATCTAACTACACAAGACAAAAACCAAGAATAAATTATTTACAAAGTTCCCGCGTCTAATCTAGCTACATATTGAATAAATCAATGGTTTGTACATCACCGTGAATCTTGCAGAATATCAACCTCCATCCCAATACATTCCCCCACGGGAAATCTACTCCTTCTTCGTCGACATTCTGGTAGAGGCGTAGCACATCATTCCACCAATCGACCTTCCTGTAGACATCTTGGCGTGGCTTCTTGAAAAGAAATGTTCAAAATTAATATTCTACCTAGCTAGAATCGCTATGAGCTAGTGACTTTCACTCAAAATGTCCTGGGCGATTACTCAACGATGAATTGGCCGTATCTAAGCATTTGCTACCTTCACACGCACATATACATCACACAAAAATATAACACAGAATTTACAGAAAATATTACAATCTTCGTCCACCACGCAACTGGCATTTAACAAGTCTCACAAATTACGTATGCCGAGTAGCGCTTATCTCAACTAGAGATCTCCCCTCCGCTAGGCATGAACTCTGCTCCCAAGAGCACAATAAAATGTTCGTTCAGACAGACGTGAAGTATGCTCACCAGAGCCTGATAAAATCGTGTCTCAAACTGGCGTGAACGATGCTCCTCGGAGCTCGATAAAGTTGTGTGTCAAACTGCTCATCACCGATCAATTTATTAGAAACTGACAGAAAGGAGTGGAGTGGGGGCAATCTGTGAAAATAATCTGCAATTTTCAACTCACAGACTTGGGACTAGTATCAAACTTCTTCTTTCTCTATAAACGTCTCAATGCACTCATGCGGAATCCTATCGCTTCGGCAGTTCTTCATACATTTCAGCGCTTTTTTATGGTACGCAAATCTGCGCGTGGTTTAGGCGTCCTCTCTCCTGATTCGATGATTCAATCGTGTATCGGTTGGAAATTCACCTCAGGCACGCCCATAATGACGCCGACTTGGATGCGCGTTCACCCTGAATTGTCCTTGAACTGGGCTTAGCTGGTCATCCCCAAGAATAACTACCACGCTACCTCTGTTGCAAGCGTTGCGACACACTACCTGCTTTCCGTTGTCAATCTCCAACATGCAATGCCTGGATATCGGTAATAATAATAATAAAAATCATGAAGACTTATTGATCGGCAAATCAATAAGGGTTCAATACGTAGCATACTTTCAAATCAGGCAATAATTTATTTTTGTAAAATCTGTATGTTTTCTGCCTATATCTCCCCTTAAACATAGCGTATAGTCTGTATTTCGTCCTTCTAACTTCCAGAGATTCCCACCCTAATTTTTCTATCATTCGAGTTACACTACTTCTAGGAATAAGATAGTTAAACACAAACCAAGCAGTCTTCCTCTGTACCATCTCCAGCTCATTAATGAGCCCTACTTGATACGGGTCTCACACCGCTGAGCCGTTTTCCAACTACTCACAGTCTCAAAAAGGTTGAGAATACCTGATCTAAGGTAGTATTTCCTCTCGAGGGGAAGTCAACTATCTGGGAGAAACACCCCTCCCTCACTTTTTATCATTTCAAATGATCTTGTCGACTTCGTCGTTATGCTTGGGTCTAACGTTATGCGTTACGGTTACGGCGTGTATGACGTCATCATGTTGTTCAGTGCATATGCACCGTGTCTGAGTTCACTCCTGGGAGACGGAGAGTACATGACGTCAGACAGGAAAACCGGGTGACTCCTAAAGAGGTGTGCAAGATGTCAGACAGGAATACAGGGTGACTCCTAAAGAGGTGTACAAGATATCAGACAAGACTACAGGGTGACTCCTAACGAGGTGCACAAGATGTCAGACAAGAATTCAGGGTGACTCCTAAAGAGATATACAAGATGCCAGATAAGAATACAGGGTGCCTCCTAAAGAGGTGTGCAGGATGTCAGAGCAAAATACAGGGTGACACTTAACGTGGTGTACAGTATGTTAGATTCAATTCAAATACAGGGTGACCCTTAATAATGGGTGACCCTTAAAAAGTTGTAAAAGATGTCAGACTCAAATACAGGGTGACCCTTAAAGAGGTGCCCGTGCGGGAAGCCTAAGCTAATGGGTAATGGAGTTTGTTGAAAGAGTCCTGGGACTTCGAGCGAAGCGAGAAGCCCTCCTGAGCCTTTCTAATATGTGTAGCATTTGTAGCATGCGTCATTTGAAATGATATAAAGTCTAGTCTCTCAGACTGACTGTATCTTTTTTATAGCTTGTTTGCTGCTAGTTGAGCTTGGCTACCGGTACTTGAATCACCGGACCAGTTCACGCATGGAAGATTTAAATCCTCGGTAACTATAACGTCAGGAGGACTCAAGATTCTCGATTCTCACCGGTGAACTCTGACGGGACATCGAGGACATTGTGGTATACAATACTTTGAAGAAGGAAAAGGGAAGGTTTCTGACCCCTCGAAAATAACCTATCAAAAATGTGGGGTTCGGCGAAGGAATGTGTATCGCCATGAAAGGCTAAGGAGAGGGAGTGCCCGTAACAAGTAGACGCCTCTTGGTTTCTTTGAACCGCTACGGTATTAGGGCGTAAAGAAATGGATATTCACTCCGAGTGGCTATTCCGCCCGTTGACTGCACTGCTACGGTGGGTGAGTAGTTAACGTGTTGGAAGATTAACCCCAAGCTTGCAGGTTCGCTTCTGGCCGTGGTGAGTGATTTTTGAAGGGCGACAAAAATTACGACACGGATACCTTACGATGTTGGTATGTTAAAGAACCCATTCGAATTCAGTAGGTCGTGTTCATAATTGCAAAATTAATCTCTGGAGTTTCCGCCAACACAAAGTTCCTCATTTCCCTACTAGAAAGCGCTTAGCTATCTAAACTCCTTGACTTTCATAGTGCTTCATGGAACAACGAATTTCGACATGAAATGGGTGTCAAATATCAAAGCTTGCATCCGGCACCCGAGGCCATATGATATTATTATTAGTAGTAGTACTAGTCCTTTCCACCCTTCACAAGTGGGGACTCCGTGGTAACTTACCGACTTTCATTGCGAATTTCATGTCCGTCCGACTCTTCCGTGTAAGGGTCGGTAGGACATTATCGCAATACTATATCCAAGAAAATGGAGTTCCTCAGGGTTCAGTGCTGAGTGTCACCTTGTTCGCGATTGCCATTAATGGCATTGTTGCCGCCGCCGGGTCCGCGGTAGTTCCATCGCTGTATGTAGACGATTTAGCTCTGCATTACAGCTCTGGAAGTATGGCAGTCGTGGAACGGCAATTGCAGCTAGCTATCAACCGGGTCGACAGGTGGGCTCACGACCGGGGTTTTCGTTTTTCAGCAGCGAAAACCTCCGTCGTCCATTTTTGTCGGCTACGGAGGCTACATTTACACCCTGAACTACATCTCAGGGATGCTGCGTTGCCGTTGGTTGACACTTATCGCTTCCTGGGGCTCCATTTTGACAGCAAGTTAACGTGGCTGCGCCATATACGGCAATTGAAAATGACATGTCTCAGGAAACTGAACATGCTCAGGTTTCTTAGTGACACTACGTGGGGGGATGACCGTGCAGTGCTGCTACGGTTCTACCAAGCCCTCGTCCTGCCCCGGCTAGACTATGGTTCTGCGGCATACGGTTCAGCAAGGCCGGCAACCTTGCAAATGCTGGACAGTATCCACCATAGTGGCGTTAGGCTGGCTACCGCTGCCTTCCAGACCAGCCCGATACCCAGCCTACTCGCCGAATCGGGTGTTCCACCTTTAAATTATAGACGCCAACATATGCTTTTAGCATATGCTGCCAATGTGCGTCAAATGCCGCAACACCCGACCTATCAAGCTCTCTTCGGTACCCAAAACCACCAGGGGTACGCCAACCGGCCTCGTGCCACTCGGCCGGTTGGTATTAGACTTGATAGCTCGTGTACTGAAATAGGAGTGGCTGTAGGTCCCTGTATGATCCGGACATCTAGCGAGGTGCCTCCGTGGCAAGTCCCGCGTCGGGAAATTCGGTTAGATCTTCACCAAGTTCCTAAGGTGAACACGGATGCGTCCGTTTACCGGAGGCAGTTCCACAGCATAGTTCACCAATTTCCGGACGCTGGCATTCTATACACGGATGGTTCGAAGGTGGACGAGAAAGTGGGTTGTGCTTACGTTATTGATGGTCAAATACCAAGATCTCTTTGCCTGAGGCCTGTAGAGTGTTTACTGTGGAGCTCGTTGCCATCTATGAAGCTCTGCAGTTTGCACTACAGGATGCAAGAATCCACTTTCTCGTGTGTACCGACTCTTTGAGTTCGTTGCAGTTAATTGCTACATGTTTCCCGCAACACCCCCTAGTGCAGCGAATCCACGACCTACTAGCCGGGCTGTGCCACGCTGACACTCGAATCACCTTTCTGTGGCTTCCAAGCCACATGGGAATGGCGGGAAATGAGTTAGCAGATCAAGCTGCAAAAGAAGCGGTATTACTACCACCTCGACCATTGGAGGTACCTGCTAGAGATACTCGCTCTCAGTTACGCCTACAAGTTTTGGCTTTTTGGGAGAGTCAGTGGCTAGCTGACCCACTGCCCAGTAAACTGAGAGATATCAAGGGAACTACTCACGTGTGGCGGAGCTCCTTCCGGGCCCGGAGAGAGTCCGTCATTTTGTGTAGGCTAAGGATAGGTCATACAAGATCCACCCACTCGTACCTAATGAGAAGGGAAGACCCCCCCACTTTGTACCTGTGGAGCCGTATTCACCGTGGCCCACATTTTTACCGAGTGTGTGGATCTTGCTGACTTACGAAGAAACCTTGGTTTGCAGACGACACTCAAACTTATATTAGCCGATGACGCGGTGGCTGCTGATCGCGTTATCCGCTTTATAAGTGAGAGTGGGTTAGGGCCAGCAATCTAAATTTTCCAGTGAACATTGACTCAACGACTTGTTCGTTTTTGAATGATAATGTTTTGTTTTTTCCGTAATTTTTGTTTATTTTTATATATATATATATATTATTTTATTTTATTGTTTTTTTAATATTAATTTTTGGTCTTTTTAAATTTAGATGTCCACCTCAAAATTTTAAATTCAATTCAAAATTTGTATTCTTTAATCTGTGTTTAAAGGGGCAGAAGACCTCGTAGTTCCGCCCCTTAAAACAACAATAACTAACTCACTAACTAGAAGGGAAGAGCCCCCACTTTGTACCTGTGGAGCCGTATTCACCGTGGTCCACATTTTCACCGAGTGTGTGGATCTTGCTGACTTACGAAGAAACCTTGGTTTGCAGACGACACTCAAACTTATATTAGCCGATGACGCGGTGGCTGCTGATCGCGTTATCCGCTTTATAAGTGAGAGTGGGTTAGGGCCAGCAATCTAAATTTTCCAGTGAACATTGACTCAACGACTTGTTCGGTTTTGAATGATAATGTTTTGTTTTTTCCGCAATTTTTCTTTATTTTTATAATTTTTACTTTTTTTTTAATATATATTAATTTTTGGTCTTTTTAAATTTAGATGTTCACCTCAAAATTTTAAATTCAATTCAAAATTTGTATTCTTTAATCTGTGTTAAGAGGGGCAGATGACCTCGTAGTTCCGCCCCTTAAAACAACAATAACTAACTAACTAACTAACTGCAATTCAAAATTAAATTGGCTTTTACAATACCTCTCATCGCAATAGCACGTAGAATATTACCACTGAAGGAGAGGAGGATCTGATGGCCCCAATGTTCCACCCCTTAAAACAACAGTCACTACCACTATAACCATCTCCATCACCACCATCACTGAAATGATGCAAAATGCATTCCTTTCTGTTGCAGAGTTCGGTCGTTTCCATCTGATTCTCTTGGTGCTTTGTGGAGTGGCTTATGGTCTGGTCTCACTGGTGCCGTCAGCCATGCGCTATGACACGTCAGACTTAGAATGTGAATTCCAGCTCTCTACCGACGACACGATTCTCATCAATTATGTCACTTATGGTGGTGAGTAAGCATTTTAAGTACAGGTCTCTTGTGAATCATACATTAATATTGTTTGGTTTAGGTATATTATCAGGGACTGTGATGTGAGTAGGCTACTGTCCAGGTGTCTTGTGGATCATAACTGGATAATGTCTGGTTCAGGTATGCTATCAGGAACTGTGATGTGGGCTTTGCTGGGAGACTTCTGTGGTCGCCGCATTCCACTCATCTTCGGACTTCTGCTCAACGCCTTCACAACTTTTGGCATGGCTGTTAGTCGTGGGCTCGTCGTCTTTGCTGTCTTCAAGTTTCTCTGCAGTGCAAGGTCAGTGTGACAACATTCTATCGGCATGTTGAATGTCATCATCATCATCATCATCATCATCATCATCATCATCATGATCATCATCATCATGATCATCATCATAACCATTGTGCACCAATACAGAGTAGCGTTAATTTAACAGCTGATCTGAAGACACGGCTAAACCTATTATGCTCGGAGCGGTTTCAAATAAAAACTTTTTAAATAAATAAATAAATAAATAAATAAATAAATAAATAAATAAATAGATAAATGAAAAAAATGACTGAATGGATAAATAAATGTTCATACTGTGACAATAAAGTTGGGTGAATAGTCCTGAACTGTCAACACAGATGAACAATGCACGACAGTGACCCTATTGTCCTTCGAAATAGTCCCCTCCCGTAACTATGCAATGCTGAGATCGACGATACATGTCCTGGAAACTTTCGAAACGGCGTCCTTTGGGATGGTGTTCAAAAGGCTCGTCACGCGACCGAATAGTTCGGCGAATGGGTCTATATTACGAACGGATTGTTGGCTTACCTGAAACAGCAGTTACGGTCCATCGAAGTAATCCCCGTGGATGGTTATGCACTTCTGAGAATGTCTGTACAAGTCCTGGAAACTCTTTAGGAATAGCCTTCAGTTGGGTCGTCACGTTGGATGTCCGAAATTCTCTGGCCCTTCAGGGCTTTTCGGTGACACTGGACCTGAACCCCGCCACTCCATACTTTGACGCTTGACTTCGGGGTCGTACCTCAGACACCAGGTCTCGTCACCCGTGACGATGGTTTTCAGATAAGCCATTTCATTCCACAGAACATTCACCCTTCTCATTGCCACCCGCCAAACAGATATGCAGGGCAGGTTGCATAAATTCATCCTTCTAACAGGTGTGCATGGTAGGTTGCATAAATTCATCCTTCATCCTTCTGCGTTGTGTGTCGCCAATGTTGCCAGGTCGACCGTTCTGACTTGACTCACCGAACGCAACGTGACGAGGCTTTTGAACACCATCCCAGAGGACGCCTTCTTGCAAAGTTTCCAGGACATGTATCGCCGATCTCAGCATTGCATAGTTACGGGAGGGGACTATTTCGAAGGACAATAGGGTCACTGTCGTGCATTGTTCATCTATGTTGATAGTATAGGACTATTCACTGAACTTTATTGTCACAGGTTGTATAAATAAATACATTTTAAAATGATTTCAAAAGTATCTCTCTCGTTGCTGATTTATTTATTTATTTATTTATTTATCACATGGCTTTTAGTGCCGGGAGTGTCCGAGGACATGCTGATTATGAGCGAGCATAATTGGCTCTATAGCATTGCTAGTTGGTCCACGACTACCATGTTTTCTCCACTCGCTATCAGAGTGCTACAGTGACAGAGGAGTGACTGGTTCTTGTTCTTCTTCTTGTTTACTTGCAATTAGGTTCGAAATCCCGTGCGGCAAGTTCTCAACTATCCTACTATTTCCGGCACATTTAGGATCAAGATGAATGCCAAAATACCCCATTTATTATAAATTGCTTATACAGTAATTCAATATACTTTTATCAATATGTATTACGTATAAATCAAATAGCCTATTTGAGTTTATATAGGACAGGGATGGTGAACCATTGGCTCACGCGCTGCTTGAAATTTAATATTTTCTGAAATGAAACCATCTTGCTTGGTCCATCAGTGCGTGTGATCTGTAGACAAGAAGCTATGAATCAAACGTTACTTCACCCCTAATCTATATTTTCAGTTACCTACCAAATACTGTGCCCGTTAGGTCATTTCCCATTTAAAGCTTTCGGGGTCGCGCTCGGTACAACTTAACGGTTATGAATTTAACACACTATCCTGGATGCGGAGATCATGGGTCTATCTAAATAATGACGCACACGGGAACTGTTTGGAAGCATGAACATTTAATAATGTATAGAAGGTTCAGTCAAATGAAAATATTCCCAGAAATCAAAAGAAGAAGAAAATATGTGGGCGTGAAATTAAAAAATTAAATCATATAATAGGTAACATAATTCTATTTTGAATGAAGTGATATCAGCTTAAATGAGAAGTTAATAGTCCTTGAGCAAATACGACACAACTACACAACTACACAACTACACTGATCCAGACATTATGCCGCAATTTGTTTACACGCAAGCATGTTTGTAGTTGACTTGCAGATCATGGGACATAGACTCAAATGGGACTCAGCCCAGCCTATGGCCAGCTGGGTGTGAGTACTAGATCACTTGTAGTAGAATGGGACGTTGAGGCAACACAATAAAATCAACACATGTGCGCCTAGTGTCCCTAAATAGCCTAAACTCCCAGCACACAATTGCACCCACGAGCGTTGAGACTTTCCCAGTGTATGTTGCCCAGTATCGCATTCAAATATGCCGGGGTTTGAGGTGCTAAGCACACTTGCGAGAGACACAACAGAAATGATGGGTTCCTCTTAACTATAAAGTGGCTAGCCTATACTTGAATCAAATAAATGATAACGGGCAAATGATATCTGTACAAATCAGGGCAGATGACCTAGTAGTTCCTCCCCCTTAAAACAACAATAACTAACTAACTCTGTACAAATCACACCTCAGATTTGTGCTTTACAAGCCATAAGTGACCTGACTATGGCATTGCTATTGTGACATACACTAAAATATAAATCTGATTGATTTTCGACTTATTGATGGTGAAAATACTGTACTAACTCGTACGTACTCCCTATTGTGAACCCGTAATTACGTTATCTATGGTAATACTTGGAATGCAACCTAGCATTGTGATGAATTGCTTGGTCTTGACTTAGTAAGATAGCCATTAACCTGTGTCCCAAGCCTAGGGAATTCCAGCACACAACTACTGTCTGCTTGTCGCCTTCCGTATCTAGGTCGTTGACTACTACACATTCATATACTATTGTGAACATTTACGCCGAAAACCAACATACTGTATCGTACACTAAAGGCAAAGTTTGCCGCAATAGAAAATTTGAAGAAAATTTCGTGACGAAAATTTCGATATCCACTCGACACACGCAAATGCTCCCAAACATGATCGCTCGACATAAAATCAAGTGTACTAATCAAAATAAAACTGACCAAGAGAAAAGAAGCCGAGTAGCCACCAATGAGGGTATACAAACAAGTGTCTGTCATGTGGTTCAATTCCCGCCTTCTCGAATCAAACCAATAAGTAGGACGGCGTCATACGCTAACTTTGAATTTGAGCAGATAAGAGAAGTCCTTGACCTGGGTCAAGCAGTCCCAACGTCCCCCGTTTCTTGGAAATGCAGCGCAACCTGTCCTTGTTTGCTAATGGATTCTTGCTATAGAAATGTCCCAATATGTGACACATAGGAGACTTGGCGAAGTTGTGTAATTACTTAAAATTCCTACTAGGCACAAATCTGATATAATTATAACATATTCACTCTAATTCTAATAAATGATGAGATGGAATAAACTATTTCGAAGAGATGAAATGGTCATATAACACACTTAACTTATAATTAATATGTACAAGTCCTCGATTTGAGGGTTTGGTCTTTGTCACCCTGGAAGGTTACAATTCGACCCCCCTGTGGTTCAAGCAAACACAGAGAATTCGAAGCACAGAAATCCACTCACAAGAAAATGACATGAACCCTGGAGTACAGAAAGTGCATATAAATATCCCTTGGAATATACAAAACATATCGACGTTTCCATCGTCCATACACAGTTCCTTTTAGTCTTAGTATTTATCATGTTTTTACATTCCAATATCGCAAATTACATCTTTGAATGTTATTTTAGGGTGTGGTAACTTTTGTAATACAAATTTCACTTTAATATTCTCGGTGCACTGTCTTTGAATTTCACCATCACTCGACCTCCTGGTCACTTCGTCTCATGGCCAGCTTAGTCTGTCTTCTATGCGTTGGCTATACTTGTCATAAATCTGAGCTTGTTTTCCTAAATATTGTTCAACCCCCTCGGGGTTCCCTGGGTGGATTACTCGCTTGGTGTGTTTGGGGGTTTCACCCGTGAGGGGCCGAGAGATGTAGAATGGGACGGGTGGTGCATTCTTGGAATACACGGTACGAGAGATTAAAATTTTGAATGCTTTTGCATGTTCTTTCCTTCCTCTTTGTCAAACACCAACAGTGATCTTCTATTTTCTCTTAGGTGTTCCGGTTGCTTATATCTTTTATGAGTCTGTTCCAGATATATATTCCATTACCCACCTAACGTCATATAGCAGCGAATATCTGAAGCTCTTCAACTCTTCCTCGTGCAAGAGGAATTCCTTCTCCATCTGGCCACCAGATCCTGTTACCATCGCCAGCTATTTTCTCCTTGAGCAAGAGGACTCTGTCTACTTTTTTACTCACCATGCTGCGCTAGTATCGCCTACTATCAACTCCTTGAAGACTATTCATCAAGAAGAACATTTATTTTTGATAAGTTGGTTATGCTTATGTGTTCTCCTTTTGTCTCCTACCCCCCACTCTTTTCCCTTCCTTGGACCCTCTGTGCTTCGATGAGCTGGTCTCACTTCGCAATCGGCAGTTGACTCGGTCAGTTAAAGCTCCTCTCGAGCTAGTCTCCTCAAACCAAGAGGCATATTCTCTTCTACGCCATGTTGGCAAGGTAGTTGTCATCAAAAGAAACTTCGCCTTCAACATGAAATCAAGATAAGTACCATTTTAAAAGTTTTAACCTCATCTTCATGGGTTTAACTTCCACGTGCTTTTAACGATACTTTTATAGACAGTGTGAAATTATTTGTTTTGGGGCAAAAATCATTCTTCGTGGGATTTGCCATGTTGAGCTTTTGCTGGTATAAGCCAACCTTACTAAAAAGAGCTCTTCTTAAGCTATTCAAACGAGAAATCCTCTCACTACGTGGGATATTATCTAATACCCGCTGTCTATAATTCACCAAGCTAGTTCCTCCGTTGGATTTTCTCAACCCCATTTTCTACTAAGGTCGTTCTGGAACCTTCGAGATCTTGTACTCTATCTGCGAGTCTTGCCGTCAGGTATTTTTCACTCACTTGTGACAATAATATTTAAAATGAGGAATCTTCCTTACAAATTGTTGCAATAGCTAACGTTCTTCCACCGCTGGAACCGCTGGAATGTTCTATGGTACATTTAATTGTAAATCACAACTTTCTCAAGAAATAGACTCTCACCTATATAGTGCAATCAGTTATTTCCATAATTGCAATAACTTTCTTTCTTATAAACTTTAGTGTTTTATAATGAACTTTGCATCCATCTTTACAGACTACAGTGATAACCAGTGCTTGTTCCACGTTTCTACCGCGTCGCGATCGTCCGTTTACATTAAATACGGCCATGAACATTGATCCTATATCCCAATGATCTTTCCTCAACCTTCTACTAACAACCTATATTAATAAAATTGTAACTTTTCTATAAGGTGTCACTCACGAAGTGCCCTTCCAACTTTGCTAGTTTAACATTAATTAATTTCTGCATAATTGCTTGTGTGATACAAGTTTCAAATTCACATTGTTCCGTTCCTATAATCAGGGAAAACAATTCTTTAAACTCTTGAGCGAGTCATGTTCAGGTTTCACGAAATGGAAACTGTCCCATTTGGCTAGTGATTCCTACTCAAACTTGGGAAGTATAGAACCTTCCTTTTAACTTTCTTCAGGTTTCACAGTAAGTGACCTGCCCTTATTTGCCTAATAACCAACGTTAATTCTGTATAAATATAAGAAGTTGTATGAACTTCTATCTTATTCTTCATGTTTTTCTTGTCATTTTCGAAGTTGTCACTTTCTCTAGAACATTCTCTCAAGAATTTCTTAAAGTACACTCTTTGTACTAAATTTAAATGTTTAAACTTTAATTACTATACATGTCTTTTTATTTTCTTATAAAGATTTTAGAAACATGTAAGGTTTTAAACCTCATAAATTGTCAATTGCCTGGAGCAATCGTTTAATGTGAGGAGGTCTGCGACCCCATTTCTTAAAAAAGTTTAAATGAACTATGTTTGTCAAAATTATATTACATGCTTGTTAATTTCCTCAAACTTCTTTGAATTGTTAAATAAATGAAGCGTTGCTTTTCGCTTTTTCATTTTCTAATACAAAGTTTAGGCAAAATCCTGTCTTCCTTGGCTCTCTCTACTCAATGCCATTAAAATCATTAATAGGGCTTTCACCATTCGTTGCATTTGAGCAAGAACTCTTAATTTTCACCTCATTAAAGTTCTTTTTAGCTTTAATAGCTAATTCTAATTGGCCAGTAGGGCAAGTAAAGCTCGCTAAGCCAGCTACCTGCTTGTGGAGACCCTCTCCGAAAACTTATGGTCAGTTTCTAAAAGATAAGTGTTTCTCTTTGTCTAAACTTCTAGCCAGCTCCTCGCTGAGTAAAAGCTTAGCCATTTTCCAATGCAACCATTGGTTCATTTACCAAAATTACTCCGTAAGGTATAATCTTTTGTCATTTTCCTTCTTAGAGACACTTGGTCGCCTTTACAGGAACTCTATAATTTTGGAAATTGAAAATACCAAACCTGAGTTAAATCATTTTCATTCTTCGAATTATTTTGCAAAAACGAATTTCTTTGAGAAGACATACAGTAAGTTTGTTACTATCAGTCTTGCCAGACCATCACCCTTCCCTATAGTAGTTTTATACATGCTTGGAAGGAAATACACTAAAGCCTCTCTCTTGCAAATCGCCCAAGTCCCAGCTGCGGTTCCCGTTAGCTTCGACCAAGCTCGTACCTACTTTAGGTATCAAAGAGTTAATTTTCAGTGGCAACTGCCTCTAAAGGTATTTAAAGTTAAACTTATTAATTTTGTGGGACTCTCCTCCTATCTTTCTATCCTTTTTCTCCAATCCAAAATCTACTTCCTTCTCTTAATCATCTTCCCTTGGTGGGTGGGTTATTCCTCAGCTTATAATCTATCCAAAAATTGGTACCAGAAACCCGGGAGAGTCCATTTTCCATTTTTCCTTTTAAAAAAGTGTCATTTGACAATACTTGGCAAATTATTAATATCGGCTTTGAACCTTTCAGCTATAACTACATCTTGCAAAGCCTGTGCAGGGGAAAGAAGCCGCTCCTGTCTCCTTTGGTGTGTCCCGTTCTTTCTACTTAAACGCTGTTGCCAACTTGACAGCATCTCCAAAGTTCAACAGTTTCATGGGTTACATTTCAATTTATTCTCTCTGACATGGCTCCTACTGAAAGGGATGAAACTCTCATTGCTAGACGTTCGTCCTATAAAGGGCAACTCACTAGATTCAGAAATTTCATCAACAAATTAAATCCCGCCGAGTGTGATTTAGACATCTTGACACAACGCCTTAAGTTGTACGAACGGTCCTATGATTATTATGATCAAACTCAAACCGAGATTGAATCCGCTTGCCCAGAACTTCAATCGGATCGGGACGAGGTCGAACCCTTGTACTTTGAAGGGATTGCCAAGGCCCACCAATTGATTCGCAGTATCTCAGGACCGGACACTAGGGTCATCAATCCGGCCCAGTTCGCACCCGCTTCAGTTCACAAAAACAAACCGAAACCGTTACTTCCTAAGATAAGCCTACCTCACTTCTCAGGCAAGGAATGTGAATGGTATTCTTTTTATGAACTTTACTGCTCCCTAATTCATGAAAATACTGACATTCCTGATATTCATAAATTCTTCTACTTACGTACTGCCCCCGTAATTGAATTATGTAGAGACCACGGTGGCTATATTTGAAATTATAATTAGAGTTATGGCTGTCATAGTTATGACGTGGGTAGTCATGACGTAAGCACGGATGACGTATATGTTATGCCAGCAGGCTACTTGAGCTGAGATTCTCAGTGACGTCAGCATTTAGTCCAGAATGTTCCAAGATTTACGACGCAGTCGCAGGAAACGAGGAATTCTGCTGAGGAAGAAACTATGCTATTGGAGGAGAGGCATGAACCAATGAACGATAGTTTCAAGGAAGACGGAGATTGCTGAAACTATGGTATTTTTATTACTTTTGGAATGCAGAATTGTGGAAATCCATTTGCAGTAAAAGCATTGATTTGGAATTTTGGTGAAATTTATTTTCAGTTTTTGAATTTTGAAAATCCGTCATGTATTAACGAAGTTGGAACCTTTAGCGATGACGTAGTATCACGCTTTGGAAGGGATGGAAACGCCCCTCGTGAAGTTAATAAAAGGGCTTGCGCAGAAGAGAGGAGTCTCTTTCGTTCTCTGATCATTCTGAGATCTCATTCTCAGATCATCGAAGTCTATTGTGAAAGTTCTTTTCTTATACATTCATTATAGTGAGACGTCGAAGTGAACAGCAAGTGAAAGGAATCGTCTTTATAACGCGTGGCGAGGCCACTATATTAACGAGATCCAGGTCAAACTAGGTGAAGTTGAAACGGACCTTAGAAAGCTTCTACAAGTTTAGCTTCGAACAGTTAGCGGTCACCGATAAGCCAATTGTATTGTGCAGTGCTACATGCAGTTATAGAGAAAAGCTGAACAATTTCGACCGATTAGTTTAAAAGATATTAGCAGTTTTATACGACTGACAAAAGTGATTATCTCGCCACAAGAGAAGCACTTTTTGTATAGCCAGAATCAACGCAAGGCTAACGCTACGAGTGGAGTAGAAAGACTTCAGATTGCTTGGTTACAGAACGATACCAGTATAATGGAGCATTTGAATACGGCAGTTTGTTCTTCTGACACTACAACCGAAGTGCAGATGGAAGGCTAAGAGGGCTTATTGCAATTGGGACATACTTCAACGGAGTAAGATAGCGACATGGAACTTCGCTAATTGCTATTCCACACAAGCGAACATGCGGTGAATACCATCTACACCCATGTTTCGTAATTAAAGGCTGAATACCATCGAACAGCCATAGAAACAATTTCATACTCTGAATATGAATAATTTCTTCGGAAATTTCTACAAAACTTCATGATGATTGTCTACTGGAACTTCAGGGAATTTTTCAAGAGAGGTCAGGGATATCCCGACTCACAAAGAAGATTATTGCCGGAAGGATGTCTATTCGTCTTCGAGGAGCAGAGCGATTCCGGAGAAGGAAGCAGTTCGATTCTCCGAGGGTGCTATTTCCTATTTCGAGGATGGAGCTCAACTTTAACGTGGTGAAATGGATCCATCAGCAGTCTTCTTTGGGGAATTTTCCTCTGGAACGTCAATCGGCAGATAAGGTGGTCGTGAACGTTTATTGTATTTGAGTATACTAATAATGTTTGAGCAACCATTTTTCCCATATTTTTATCCTCATGTTTTTTGCCCTATTTTCTTGTTGAGATTCTTATTCTCAGTACACCTTGATGAGTTTTGCATTTTTCGACGATTTATTAAGACATTGTTATGTCATGGGCATAGTTAACGATTTTGAATCAGTTGAGACTGATATTTGGATTTTTCAGTAATTAATATTTTTTTTGTAGTCACGATTTGACTGTAAGTTAATGATTTTTATGGCAGATATAAATTCAGACAGCGTGTCATTTTATTAAAGTAATTCTACCCCAGTTTAATTACTTTGACCAATTTTCTGTCATCATCAAGAAGGAAGAACATTTAAATGATTTTAGAGCGTTAAAATCTCTTACGTTGTCGACGATCTTGGAAATACTAGTCGTTATTTGTATTGATTGCAACACAGACATTTATCGTCAGTTATGAATGAACATTGCATCATAGACACTTTTGTGAAAGAGTAATGTTAATAATGAATTATTGAATGCATTAAAGTCAAGTACTTTTGTTAGGAGTTTTTCTCAATTAGAGATTTATAGAACGATGTTTGCATTCCCCAGTCTAATTGGATTCTATTCGACTACTTTGCATTTTAGTCGCACTTTATTTGAAGATAGTATTTTTATACTACAATTTCTTTTAAGATGTTAATCTTAAATTTTGATAGACCAGACAGGCGTATATAAGCGTATTCACTATTAAATTTGTTTGTGATTGGCAAGTTTTGACTTCATTTCGGTTCATGAATGAAATCCACGAAGGTTAAATAGAAAAACAGTTTTGAAACAATTAATGATTATAAATTTTTTTAAGTGGAACTGTGAATGTATAATCGCTAGTGCAGCGCGTGTTGAAAGTCGCTGAGGTATAATGCCCTTGAATATGAAGGAAGTTCCCACAGGAATTAATGTTAAAGAATTATTTGTGGAAGTTTTGTAAGTGATGTGAAAGTTTTTAATGCCATATAGATTAATATATGATGATTTTGGGCATATTTTTAATGCAGATTGTGCATTAACTTGTTAGCGAAGGATTTTCCGCTGGAGTAAGATTGTTATAGTTCGTTGAAAATTAATCAAGTGAGTTACTGTTATAATTAACACGAGTTTTGAAAGAATTTGAGATAAGATTTTGAATGAAGGTTGCCGTCACAAATCATTATTAAAACCTTTATTAAACCAGATTGTGACATTAACATGTATAACTAACCTTCATTGGTCGATTATATTAAACAGGATTATAAAATTACCAACCGAATGAACATGTGGCTAATGTATTTATTAAATTAATAATTTAAACAATTTAAATGTTAATATTGTAAATAATTGCTGTAAATATTTTTGAAAATAATATGGAACGAGAGTGATGTTAAAGGCGTGCTTAGAATATTTTTATTGTCTTTGACAAATATTATAAACAATTTCTAATTGTTATAAATAATTTATGTGATTTTGTTATAAACATTTAAGAGCTAATGAAACATTTGGATTGAAGTTAACAAGTTTAAGGAATTAATATAATGATCCAATAGGATGTGCGCAAAGTACTTGAAAGATTTGCGTAAATATAATGTGAGTTGTCTTGTAGACGTTTAAAAGCTTGAGAGAACAAGCTGTATTCTTACGTAACGTAGCGTGTGAGAAGGGAGTGCATTTGACCACTATGCAACAGGCTGGAAGGTAACCCGCAGCTGTGCCAACATATGGTTCTCAGAGAGTGAGGTCGTACACACTTTGGCCTTGCGACTATAAATACCATTCTAATGTTTATTAAAAGGAATCCAAATGCTCTATATATGTCACACCCTGACGTCCTTTTCCAATCCAATAGTGTTATGAATATTACGTTACTTGGAGCTCTTGGGAGCTAAAATGTTTTACATCATGTTGTATGATAATTTTTGCAAGTCCTACTGGAGGACGTAGTCAGATTGACTTGGGCTACTGATAGCCACGTATATTTTGTTGTGTCATCAAAATCATACCCTTTATTAGAAATAAAGCTTTTGTACAGTTCAAAGTTCTCGTCTTCGTTTTGGTTCATTTTTAAATGTCATGGTGGAGATTATTGTGTGAACAGACTTTTAGTGATCCTGTTGTCAACTCAAACCCCGAGATAATTAAGAGGTAAGTAACGGTAAGTATGAACCCCCGGTCTATTTTGGTGTGTTCCACAATGATTTCCTGTGTACTTCTGTGCTCTTATCTCGATAGTATCTGTCAGTGCCATTTTCATTGATGTAACTGTGCCGGTGCGATTGATAATTGGCAATCCGATTGAGGGGGCGGATATCTGACAGCCTACTATCCAGGTAAACGGGGACAGAAAGATTGGCGACCCAAGAACGTGGGGATGAGTCAACAGAAAGATTCGCACCCTAATACGTGGCGAATTCGACAAAACTGGATCACCAGGTTGAACAATAGAAAGATTCGCACCTAAAACGTAGGGTTCGATTAGACTCAAATAAAGAGGTTGATTCTTTGTTAGATGTCTAGGCCAATTGTGGAATTTGAGAGTGTGATTATATAGGAATTAAATGTTGTATTGTGTTAGGAAAATTACACTCAGAAAAGATCAGATCTTATACAACTTGAGAAAGGTTAAATGGGCAGGAAACTTAGAAAAATCGCCTATAATCTGGAATCTTATTTTATTTGACCGGCTTATGACATTTCAGTCATATTAAAGATAAAATTAAATTATTTGGATTGTAAATGTAAATTATTTGTGTTAGGATATTTTAAAATGAGCCAGAGAAATTTGAACATGTGCTTGAGTTTGTTTCAACATGAAGTATCTTCGAATATTAATTATAAGGTAGTTATAAGTTAGATTTAAGACAGAAAATTGATCAAAAATTATATATGGTGAAAAGTGTTGCTCAAATGTTGTTATTTTGCTCTTTTGATGTATGTCCCTACAGCAATCCATTTTTGAATAATATTGTAATGGCAGATGAAAGTTTGAAGAAAATGTTAGAGGAGATGTCTGCTAACATGAATCGCAGTATGAAGCAGATGTTGAATGAAAGCATGAAGGAGAATAATAGTAATTTGTCTGCTAATTTGAATGCAAGGATGGAGGAGAATGCTAGTAATTTAAATAGTAGTATGAAGGAGATGGAAGCGAGGAATAATAGTCGAATGGAGGAGAATATGAAGGTTCTTCATACTAGTGCTGCTAATTTGGAGGATAATATGTCGCGTTTACAGATTAATACCCTAGGAATTGAAAATACTGTAACTGACATCCGCACAGATGTATCTAATGTGCATAAAAATGTTGATGATGTTAAATTTGATGTGTCTAAGGTACAGAAAGACCTTACAATGTTAAATCTAGATGTAGCTAATGTCCGAGGGGATATTTCTTGTGCTAGAGCCGAAGTAGTTGTTGTCAAAAACGATGTAGCGACTGTCCAAGACAAGGTCGAGGAAGTCCAAAAGGAAATTCAAAAAGCTAGAACTGATGTATCCAATGTTCAGGTAGACATTAATAACATTCATGCGGATATAACTGAGGTGCAAAGTGACATAACTAAGATTCAGGTAGAGGTCAACACAGTTTTCGTAGATATCACTAAAGTCCAAACTGATGTAAATAAAGTCAGGGAAGAAATCGAAAACTCAAAAACTCTTTGTACGCGTAATATAACTGCATTAACGACTAGACTAGTTGATGAATCAGTTAGAACAACAACGTCTTTAGCAGAGTTGAAGTATGACGTAGAGGTCATGAGAACACAGGTATTAGACCACAATAGAGTATTAAAAGAGGATATCGAAGTAGACATAGCCGAAATGTTAACAGCAAACGTAGCGGTATGGAAAGACGAGTGGAATAAGTCAAGTGGGGAACATGTAACCCAAATTCAGGAAAGGATTGAAAGAAAACTTGCCAGTACGCAGATAGAAATTAACAATGAAGTAGTACAGATTAGGAAAGATTTAAGCGTCAGGATAAATTCGCTATCCGAAAAACAAGTTGACGATAGAACACAACTAGATCAGGATATGCAAACTTTAAAATCTACATTAGAGGAACAGATGCATAAAGTTGTCTCGGATGTAAATGAAACGACGAGTAAACTGAAAAATTTGAAGTTAGGAGAGGCTAGTTTAATGGAGAACTACAAAGAAGAGATAGTCAAGAAAGTCTTAACAGAAATCACCGACAAGGATACAGAAGGCTTAGCTTGCGAATTGAATAGGAAGTATACCAGAAGATGTCACCTAGAGCCAGAAGAAAGAGACGTGACTCCTGAAGAACGTGTATCCAGATTCAGAGAGGAGGATGACGAGAGGAATATGGAACCTGAGTGGAATTATCGAGATAGTGGGAAAAACTATCCGGATTCATATCCGAGGAACGTGACGGTCATTAGGAATTTCGAAGACAAACCACAAAAATTCAGTAACACTGATAGTTTGACACCTATAGAGTATGTAAGGAATCTCAAAGATTATTTCATCGAAGCTCACATTCCCAGAGAGAGAGAGATGAAGATAGTAGAGAGATATCTGATTGGAGGACCCCTTGAATGGTTTCGCGCATTTAGATACACATTCAGTAACTTTGACGAGTTTGCAGAGGCATTAATCAAACGATTTTGGTCTATAGAAGCGCAGAATTCGTTAAGAGCGGAGGTGTATTCAAGAAAATACTCAGGTACTCTTCCAACGAGGTACGCTGATTTCTTTACGAGTCAGTTGTCCCGCTTGAGATTTTTGCAACCCCCATTGTCCACGGAGCAACTAATAGATGCGATTTCTCGTATGCTGCCAGTTGAGGTGAGAAGACTTATAATTTCGTCCAACATCAGGGATTTATCCAGCATGGATGAATTACTAAGAAGGTTAGACTACACAAGTCCAATGCCTAACGTAGTCCAGAAAGGTCAAAGGCAGGAGTTTAAAGAAATCAATACGGTATATATGGACCAAGTCCAACAAACTGACAAGCCAGAGCAGGAGAAAACTGACAATGTAGGTCCTCACAGGAATAATCAGTTTAGAAATTACAGATCACAAGGTTACCGACCGTATCAACAGAGAAGAGGTTGGAACTACAACCGAGGAAACTACAATGGAAGAGGCAGATATTACAACAATAATGGGTATAACCGTAACTATAATAGGAATAACCAAAACCAAAATAGAAACCAGAATACTCAAAGTCAGGTTATGACACCTGATCAATATCAGCAAAGAGAAAAGGAAAGCCAGCAATACTTAAAAGAATTAAGGGATAAAGAAGCTGACAATCAAAAGAAAAGGCAGGATGTTGTAATCGATCCTGGGCCTTCTACGAGCCAGCAGAATTTTGAGGTCGGTAACACACAAAAAAAAACGCCGATTTCTCAACGTCAGTAAGAACCAGTAAATACATTGCCACACCACACCTGATTACGATTAATGAGATATACGAAGTTACCGATGAAGATTTACTAGAAGAGAGGGGTATTGTTAAAGAGGAAAGACCATGTGCATTACCTATTATTGCTGTACGGATAGATGGACAGCAGTACAAAGCCCTGATGGATACTGGTGCTATTATTTCCATCATATCAGAGGAATGTTATCAAAGTCTGTTAAGAGGAGAGAACATGACAGTTCTACCTGTTTCTACCGTCAAAGTAAGAGGGATATTCCAAGATAAGGCAGTGAAATGCAAGATTCAAGTGTTATTGAACTTTGAGATCAATGGAAGGAATTATGAACAGATCTTCATTGTGGTGAGCAAGATCAATTTTGATATGGTGCTTGGAATCGATTTTATATCGAAGGTCGGAGCTATTATTGACATGAAGAACAGAAGTATTAGCTTTAATGATGGGTACATAATCACAGAAGAGATAGAAGAACAGGACGTGAAAAACAGTCTGGAAATAGACCTTAGGGAAGAAATTTTGAATACAATCATTAATGAAGTGGAAAACTTAGAAGAAATACCCAGTAGAAAAACTGAAGGATTTGAAGAAATTCAGGGGGATTTTGAGGATCTGATAAAGGAATTCCAAGATATTTTCGATGAAAAGCCTGGATTGATTAAGGATTATAAGTACAAGATAAGGCTGACAGATGAAACCCCTTACCAGAAAAGAATATACCCCATTCCTGAGAAATACTATCAAGAAGTACGAGGGTTAATCAGAAAAATGGAGGTAGACGGGATTATTAGAAAACAGGCGTCGTCTTATATAAACCCCATCACAGTAGTAAAGAAAAGTAATGGTCAGATACGTCTTTGTCTCGATGCCAGGACCATCAACTTGAAGATTCTTCCAGAAAATGACAGACCACCCAAGATTAGAGATCTGCTTCGGAAATTCAAAGGAAGAGCATGTTTCAGCGTTCTTGACTTGACGTCTTCATTTTATCAAGTTCAATTAGAAGAGGATAGTATGCAGTACACTGGATTCCTATTTGACCAGACGTCATGGGTCTTTGCCAGGATGCCTTTTGGAATGGTTAACAGTGGACCAGCACTTATTCGAGCACTTGATAGTAAGCTCACTGACGAAGTGAAAGAAAATGTAATCTGCTACATTGACGATTTAATCGTATCTTCACCCAGCGCCGCAGAACATTTAGTGCACTTGAGAAAGTTGTTCGAGAATTTAAGGGAGGCCAATATCAAGGTAAACTTTGGAAAATGTCAATTCTTGAAGAAAGAGATAAATTACTTGGGGCATACTATTGATAAAGATGGATATCATCCAAACATGAAAAAAGTAGATGCGATCACGAGATTTCCAAAGCCAACTAAGGTAAAACAAGTCAGAGAATTTGTAGGTGCATGCCAATTTATTAGCAGCCACTGTCCAAGATACTCGGAAATTATGGCTCCTCTGTATGACTTACTCAAGAAGAACAACAGATGGAAATGGAGTACCGCTGCAGACGAGGCTTTTGAGAAAGCAAAAGAGATGCTCAGAAATAATGTGAAACTGGAGTACCCAGACTTTGAGAAGGTGTTCTATATTGAGTCTGATGCATCAAGAATAGGCATTAGTGCAGTCTTATACCAGAAAGACGAGGCAGGCAACAAGCACTACATTGCGTTCACTAGTCGGAAGTTGAAAAAGCACGAGGAAAACTACTTCACGACAGAGCTTGAAGCGTTAGCTTTTGTGACAGCTTTACAAGCCTGGAAGAAAATCCTGCTGGGACATAAGGTCATCATTATTACTGACCATAAAGCACTTCAGTTTATGTTGCAAACTGACATGTCGAGTGATAGATTGACACGTTGGGCTTTGTTCACCCAACAGTTTAACGCTACTATCGTCCACCAGCCTGGGAAAGATAACTTACTGGCTGATGCTCTATCACGTAACCCTATTAAAAATGTGCAGATACACCATGTACAATTGGAGCAAGAAGATGAAGAAACCGTTAGGAGGTTAGCCCGAATCGGTGTGTCACAGAAGAGACACGCTCCAATAAGGAAAATGTACAGGTTCCTCACGGGTTACATGGACAATACGGATGTTGACTATGAAGCTACACGGAGAAATTCACGACACTTTGTCTTGAGTGGAGATATCGTATGCAAGTATGCTGACTCTGCGCATACAAAACTTCGAATAGTCGTGCCACCTAAACTTATTGTTAATTTAGTGTGGGTAGCTCATCACGCAACTGGACATGCCGGTTTAGATAAAACTCTTAATACACTTAAAGAGAGATTTATCTGGACTAACATGCGTTCCAGCATTGCCAAGGTCATTAGATCCTGTGACAAATGTCAAAGAGCAAAGTATGCTTCTGCTTTATTAAAGGGAAAACCGAAGGCGATGATTCCTTCTAAGCCAAACGAACTTATGGCGACGGATATATTTGGCCCCTGTCCGAAGGGATACCAGGGTAACCAGTACTTGTTGGTGACCGTGGATGTTTTCTCAAAATTTGTTACAATGAGTCCCATGCAGAAAGCTAACACGAGGAACGTAGTAAGCAGACTGGAAAATGCTGTATTTCCTAAAGCTGGTATACCGGAATATCTACTGTCAGATCATGGAACGCAGTTTACGTCCGTGGAATTTGCAGCAGATATGGAAAGGCTTGGCATTAAGCACTTATTTTCAAGCGTGCGTTACCCTGAATCGAATTCCTCAGAAAGATATATGGCTGAATTTTCGAAATTCTGTCGAATTTTCTGTCCAAATGATCATTCTGGTTGGGTGAGATTTGTACCCCTTATTGAGGAATGTCTGAACTCTACAGTGCAGGAGAGCACAGGAGAAGTGCCAATGCGACTTCATCTAGGAAGAAACCCAGAAAGGCCGTGGGATAATCTTTTCAACCACATACCGAGAGATCCCGACATAGGAAGACAGCAGAGGATTGACAAGGCAAAGGAACAACTCCAGAAAGCAGCAGAGAAACGATTGAAAAGAGTAGCTGGAAAACGTTTTGGTACACCCTTTCAAGTTGGAAATCTTGTATTATTACGCAGACCTGTCAAGGCTGATATGACCAAGAAAATCTACCCCAAATTTGGATTAGTGTTCCTGGGGCCGTTTAGGATTACGAACGCTTATGGAAACAACTGTTATGAACTCTACGATGATGAGAATAATGTCGTTTACGGCAAGTTCAATGCTGGAAATTTAAAAAAATACTATCCTAGAGTAAGCCAGTAATAATTCAATTTCGTGTTCAAGAGAGTTGAGATACTTGTAACATTGAGTTTAAAAACGATTTGCAACTGTTTTTAAAACGTGGTGAGAGGAGAATGCCCCCGTAATTGAATTATGTAGAGACCACGGTGGCTATATTTGAAATTATAATTGGAGTTATGGCTGTCATAGTTATGACGTGGGTAGTCATGACGTAAGCACGGATGACGTATATGTTATGCCAGCAGGCTACTTGAGCTGAGATTCTCAGTGACGTCAGCATTTAGTCCAGAATGTTCCAAGATTTACGACGCAGTCGCAGGAAACGAGGAATTCTGCTGAGGAAGAAACTATGCTATTGGAGGAGAGGCATGAACCAATGAACGATAGTTTCAAGGAAGACGGAGATTGCTGAAACTATGGTATTTTTATTACTTTTGGAATGCAGAATTGTGGAAATCCATTTGCAGTAAAAGCATTGATTTGGAATTTTGGTGAAATTTATTTTCAGTTTTTGAATTTTGAAAATCCGTCATGTATTAACGAAGTTGGAACCTTTAGCGATGACGTAGTATCACGCTTTGGAAGGGATGGAAACGCCCCTCGTGAAGTTAATAAAAGGGCTTGCGCAGAAGAGAGGAGTCTCTTTCGTTCTCTGATCATTCTGAGATCTCATTCTCAGATCATCGAAGTCTATTGTGAAAGTTCTTTTCTTATACATTCATTATAGTGAGACGTCGAAGTGAACAGCAAGTGAAAGGAATCGTCTTTATAACGCGTGGCGAGGCCACTATATTAACGAGATCCAGGTCAAACTAGGTGAAGTTGAAACGGACCTTAGAAAGCTTCTACAAGTTTAGCTTCGAACAGTTAGCGGTCACCGATAAGCCAATTGTATTGTGCAGTGCTACATGCAGTTATAGAGAAAAGCTGAACAATTTCGACCGATTAGTTTAAAAGATATTAGCAGTTTTATACAACTGACAAAAGTGATTATCTCGCCACAAGAGAAGCACTTTTTGTATAGCCAGAATCAACGCAAGGCTAACGCTACGAGTGGAGTAGAAAGACTTCAGATTGCTTGGTTACAGAACGATACCAGTATAATGGAGCATTTGAATACGACAGTTTGTTCTTCTGACACTACAACCGAAGTGCAGATGGAAGGCTAAGAGGGCTTATTGCAATTGGGACATACTTCAACGGAGTAAGATAGCGACATGGAACTTCGCTAATTGCTATTCCACACAAGCGAACATGCGGTGAATACCATCTACACCCATGTTTCGTAATTAAAGGCTGAATACCATCGAACAGCCATAGAAACAATTTCATACTCTGAATATGAATAATTTCTTCGGAAATTTCTACAAAACTTCATGATGATTGTCTACTGGAACTTCAGGGAATTTTTCAAGAGAGGTCAGGGATATCCCGACTCACAAAGAAGATTATTGCCGGAAGGATGTCTATTCGTCTTCGAGGAGCAGAGCGATTCCGGAGAAGGAAGCAGTTCGACTCTCCGAGGGTGCTATTTCCTATTTCGAGGATGGAGCTCAACTTTAACGTGGTGAAATGGATCCATCAGCAGTCTTCTTTGGGGAATTTTCCTCTGGAACGTCAATCGGCAGATAAGGTAGTCGTGAACGTTTATTGTATTTGAGTATACTAATAATGTTTGAGCAACCATTTTTCCCATATTTTTATCCTCATGTTTTTTGCCCTATTTTCTTGTTGAAATTCTTATTCTCAGTACACCTTGATGAGTTTTGCATTTTTCGACGATTTATTAAGACATTGTTATGTCATGGGCATAGTTAACGATTTTGAATCAGTTGAGACTGATATTTGGATTTTTCAGTAATTAATATTTTTTTTTGTAGTCACGATTTGACTGTAAGTTAATGATTTTTATGGCAGATATAAATTCAGACAGCGTGTCATTTTATTAAAGTAATTCTACCCCAGTTTAATTACTTTGACCAATTTTCTGTCATCATCAAGAAGGAAGAACATTTAAATGATTTTAGAGCGTTAAAATCTCTTACGTTGTCGACGATCTTGGAAATACTAGTCGTTATTTGTATTGATTGCAACACAGACATTTATCGTCAGTTATGAATGAACATTGCATCATAGACACTTTTGTGAAAGAGTAATGTTAATAATGAATTATTGAATGCATTAAAGTCAAGTACTTTTGTTAGGAGTTTTTCTCAATTAGAGATTTATAGAACGATGTTTGCATTCCCCAGTCTAATTGGATTCTATTCGACTACTTTGCATTTTAGTCGCACTTTATTTGAAGATAGTATTTTTATACTACAATTTCTTTTAAGATGTTAATCTTAAATTTTGATAGACCAGACAGGCGTATATAAGCGTATTCACTATTAAATTTGTTTGTGATTGGCAAGTTTTGACTTCATTTCGGTTCATGAATGAAATCCACGAAGGTTAAATAGAAAAACAGTTTTGAAACAATTAATGATTATAAATTTTTTTAAGTGGAACTGTGAATGTATAATCGCTAGTGCAGCGCGTGTTGAAAGTCGCTGAGGTATAATGCCCTTGAATATGAAGGAAGTTCCCACAGGAATTAATGTTAAAGAATTATTTGTGGAAGTTTTGTAAGTGATGTGAAAGTTTTTAATGCCATATAGATTAATATATGATGATTTTGGGCATATTTTTAATGCAGATTGTGCATTAACTTGTTAGCGAAGGATTTTCCGCTGGAGTAAGATTGTTATAGTTCGTTGAAAATTAATCAAGTGAGTTACTGTTATAATTAACACGAGTTTTGAAAGAATTTGAGATAAGATTTTGAATGAAGGTTGCCGTCACAAATCATTATTAAAACCTTTATTAAACCAGATTGTGACATTAACATGTATAACTAACCTTCATTGGTCGATTATATTAAACAGGATTATAAAATTACCAACCGAATGAACATGTGGCTAATGTATTTATTAAATTAATAATTTAAACAATTTAAATGTTAATATTGTAAATAATTGCTGTAAATATTTTTGAAAATAATATGGAACGAGAGTGATGTTAAAGGCGTGCTTAGAATATTTTTATTGTCTTTGACAAATATTATAAACAATTTCTAATTGTTATAAATAATTTATGTGATTTTGTTATAAACATTTAAGAGCTAATGAAACATTTGGATTGAAGTTAACAAGTTTAAGGAATTAATATAATGATCCAATAGGATGTGCGCAAAGTACTTGAAAGATTTGCGTAAATATAATGTGAGTTGTCTTGTAGACGTTTAAAAGCTTGAGAGAACAAGCTGTATTCTTACGTAACGTAGCGTGTGAGAAGGGAGTGCATTTGACCACTATGCAACAGGCTGGAAGGTAACCCGCAGCTGTGCCAACATATGGTTCTCAGAGAGTGAGGTCGTACACACTTTGGCCTTGCGACTATAAATACCATTCTAATGTTTATTAAAAGGAATCCAAATGCTCTATATATGTCACACCCTGACGTCCTTTTCCAATCCAATAGTGTTATGAATATTACGTTACTTGGAGCTCTTGGGAGCTAAAATGTTTTACATCATGTTGTATGATAATTTTTGCAAGTCCTACTGGAGGACGTAGTCAGATTGACTTGGGCTACTGATAGCCACGTATATTTTGTTGTGTCATCAAAATCATACCCTTTATTAGAAATAAAGCTTTTGTACAGTTCAAAGTTCTCGTCTTCGTTTTGGTTCATTTTTAAATGTCATGGTGGAGATTATTGTGTGAACAGACTTTTAGTGATCCTGTTGTCAACTCAAACCCCGAGATAATTAAGAGGTAAGTAACGGTAAGTATGAACCCCCGGTCTATTTTGGTGTGTTCCACAATGATTTCCTGTGTACTTCTGTGCTCTTATCTCGATAGTATCTGTCAGTGCCATTTTCATTGATGTAACTGTGCCGGTGCGATTGATAATTGGCAATCCGATTGAGGGGGCGGATATCTGACAGCCTACTATCCAGGTAAACGGGGACAGTACGTCTTTGGATAGTGAGGCCTTAGCCTTGGTGGAGTCACTGCCTTTAAGCGCAGATAACTACCACATCGCCTTTAATCTCCTTAAAGAGAGATATGGCAATTTACGTTTGAGTGTAGCTCGCCACATTCGCTGCTTGTTCAACTTGCCATCCGTCAAACCTAATGACGTCACCTCTTTAAGAGACCTCTTAGACTCTATGCAGTTAAATGTTAGAGCATTATACCAACTTAAGCAGCCTGTCCAAACATGGGACACCATACTTATTCATCTTGCTACATCCAGATTCGATTTTTCGACTTTAAAGGCTTGGGAGGTCGAACTTGCCCGCAAAGAGGAATTTTCGTTCGAACACTTAATCTCGTTTCTCAACAGTCGATGTCAATTCCTTACAGCACTTACATTTCAGTGCGAAAATATCGAAACGAGTTATCCGTGTCGCACTCTTGAAAAAAAACTTGTCTCTTCAAATGGTTATCAGCCCCCATCTGTCGAGAACAAGCAAACCCGTTCTTCTTTCAATAATCCAAGAGAACATATCAGGCCGCTCAACAAATCATTAAAATGCATGCTCTGCAAAAAGCTTCACACATTGTATTTGTGCAAATCTTTTAAAGAATTGTCTGTCAAAGATCGAAGGAAGTTTGTCTTCAATAGCAAACTTTGCTTCAATTGCTTGTCACCTAAGCATTCTTCTTCGAACTGTACGTCATCAAATCTCTGTTTCCATTGTAAAAAACCGCACCATTCTTTATTGCACGTTCATGAGAAATCGAGGTCATCAGCACCCGCTTCTTCAAGCTCCATGCAGAGCAGCTCCGAACAAACTAATGCTTCTTCCTGCATTTCTAACGCCGAAACTTCTCACAGTGCGCAAACCCTTTTGACCACTGTACAATTCGAAATCCAAGATAAATTTGGAAATTGGTTTCGAACCCGTGGTCTTCTCGATTCCGCTTCAACGCACAACTTTGTTTCGCAATCGTTAATTAAAAAACTAGGTCTTTCGTCATCGCCCACTTCTATCAATGTGACCGGCATTGACAATTTGAAAACTCAAGTCTTGCAGTCTTCAAAATTGAAAATCAGAGACGTTTGCCAAAGAAACACCAATCTTAATTTAAACTGTCTCATTCTTACCAGTATTGGCAAAGACACTCCTAGCAGCGCTATTAATACTTCCAGTTTAAAGATTCCATCGCACTTAAGGTTAGCTGATCCTCAATTTAATGCTCAAGGTCCCATTGATGTACTTTTCAGTGCCAGTGTTTTCTGGAATTGCATTCGCAAACAAACACGCAAGTTATCTTCAACCGTGGTCGCTAGAGACACCGATTTTGGTTGGGTTATTACTGGTGAAATCCAACAACCCAGTCTTCAAACTAAAGCGCAATGTCATTTCGTTACAGCTGACATAAATCCCATTTCTGAAAAAGAGAACGCTCATGTTTCAGATCTCAATATTTTTGAAAAACACTTGCCGAAACGATGTCTTATCGTGAACAACTACGCTACCTTTGTAAGTTGTTTAAATGATTTTGCTTTCTTCCCGCACAAAATGGCAATTCAAGTTCGCCGCACTTTGTGTTACTTCGTGTACCTTCTTATGTCATTTTTTATAGCAGGTAATTGCTTAAAATTTCTATTGAAAACTATCTTCCCCTTGTGTAAAACCATGGCTATCAGTCTCCATCACTTCGCTGTACGCTATGTTTCACTTCTTTCGCTATTTAGAAGGACGGCCACGGCCGGCTCCCTCCTCCTTCCTCACAATTGGAAGTCGCTTCTGAAACCGCTTGAAAATCTGAATTCTTTAGCATCTAGAATAACTATTCTTATGCATAACCTCCTTCTCAATGTCCCGGCTTCCCTTCCTATTTCGGAAGAATCAAGTTTTTTTCTCTCGAAAATTGTCGGATTCCGTGATCCTCTCAATTATGCGAAATTGATTTCATACTTTATTTCTTATGTTTCCAAATTGCTTTTTCACGTCCAAGTTACGATTGACTGCATGCCGTCCAACCTGAATATCTGCTTTAAGTTACAGCTGATTCAACAGGTGTTGTTTGTTTATTCCGAACTGCTTGTTTTTCAAACTTGTTTGTATACAAGCCCGAGGAAGGTCAAGTCACTGTTCATTTCCTGTATGCTTGCTAAAGGTCAAAGCAAGTTTCTCTTATCTCAACTCTGGCTGATTGCCAACCATTGTCTGGCGAGTCGCTACCGTAAGCTCGGAAGCCGCTCACCTATTTCCCAAAATAAACTTGTTCTAGTCAAGGACTCTTTCAGATATTTATATTCGTTATCTCGCTGTACTCTGTGGGTCAAGGCCGCGCTTGCTTATGTCTCCCACTTACTCACGCTCGTATTCTACAACTGTTTCGATTCTTGTTTCAAAACTTCGTTGCGTATTTCTCACGCGCTCATGTATTGCACTCTGCTTACATATTTTGAAATCTTATTGTTCATTGATGAACAAACTTGTTTTTTCTCGTCGTCACATTCGATGTGTTTTTGCATTTATACTTGTTATGTCACGTTTCTCGCTGACTTACGTATTTTTCTGAGTAACCCCTTTGATACTTATTATGACTTAAGGCCATTGTTTATGGCTACTAGGTTGTTACCTATGGCGTTCTTGCTTTCTACTCGCATAGTTCCTTTGCTTATTTGGTATATTCTTATCCTTAATAGATGTACTTGTTTCTATACGCTTTGTTTAAACTTGTCAATTATCTTTTCGCATCATATCGCCATCTTTACTAGTGCTTTATTTCCCTCAGCTTCTAGCTATTTTGTGATTGAAAGTGTTGATAATTCTCGCCTTTTAACTCCGTTTTCCAATGACCCTGATTACCTGCTTCCAGTCACACCTGGTCACTTCCTTACACGCACTTCTCTTTCTGCCCCTCCTCTTCTTCCCAATTCTTACAGGGATTCTAATCTACCTATCGTTTGGCGTAAACTTGAAGCCCTCCGTAATTCCTTTTTGAAGAGGTGGAACTTGGAATATTTAACTTCCTTGCAACGGAGGCAGAATTGGTTTCTTTCCAGTCCCGACATTAAAGTGGGGGACTTGGTCTTAGTTAGGGATGTTTCACCCCCCCCCCTAGTCTGGCCTTTTGGAAGAGTGACCGAGTGTTATCCTGGAAGAGATGGGAGAGTCAGGGTGGTCAGAGTTTTGACCACTAATGGTCAGATCACAAGACTACTTCTCTTCAATTGCTTATTACCTTTAAATGTTTACTTGTTTTTCTTGTTCTCTGTTGGTGTTTTCCCCTCCCAGTATGGTGCATTCTTGGAATACACGGTACGAGAGATTAAAATTTTGAATGCTTTTGCATGTTCTTTCCTTCCTCTTTGTCAAACACCAACAGTGATCTTCTATTTTCTCTTAGGTGTTCCGGTTGCTTATATCTTTTATGAGTCTGTTCCAGATATATATTCCATGACCCACCTAACGTCATATAGCAGCGAATATCTGAAGCTCTTCAACTCTTCCTCATGCAAGAGGAATTCCTTCTCCATCTGGCCACCAGATCCTGTTACCATCGCCAGCTATTTTCTCCTTGAGCAAGAGGACTCTGTCTACTTTTTTACTCACCATGCTGCGCTAGTATCGCCTACTATCAACTCCTTGAAGACTATTCATCAAGAAGAACATTTATTTTTGATAAGTTGGTTATGCTTATGTGATCTCCTTTTGTCTCCTACCCCCCACTCTTTTCCCTTCCTTGGACCCTCTGTGCTTCGATGAGCTGGTCTCACTTCGCAATTGGCAGTTGACTCGGTCAGTTAAAGCTCCTCTCGAGCTAGTCTCCTCAAACCAAGAGGCATATTCTCTTCTACGCCATGTTGGCAAGGTAGTTTTCATCAAAAGAAACTTCGCCTTCAACATGAAATCAAGATAAGTACCATTTTGAAAGTTTTAACCTCATCTTCATGGGTTTAACTTCCACGTGCTTTTAACGATACTTTTATAGACAGTGTGAAATTATTTGTTTTGGGGCAAAAATCATTCTTCGTGGGATTTGCCATGTTGAGCTTTTGCTGGTATAAGCCAACCTTACTAAAAAAGAGCTCTTCTTAAGCTATTCAAACGAGAAATCCTCTCACTACGTGGGATATTATCTAATACCCGCTGTCTATAATTCACCAAGCTAGTTCCTCCGTTGGATTTTCTCAACCCCATTTTCTACTAAGGTCGTTCTGGAACCTTCGAGATCTTGTACTCTATCTGCGAGTCTTGCCGTCAGGTATTTTTCACTCACTTGTGACAATAATATTTAAAATGAGGAATCTTCCTTACAAATTGTTGCAATAGCTAACGTTCTTCCACCGCTGGAACCGCTGGAATGTTCTATGGTACATTTAATTGTAAATCACAACTTTCTCAAGAAATAGACTCTCACCTATATAGTGCAATCAGTTATTTCCATAATTGCAATAACTTTCTTTCTTATAAACTTTAGTGTTTTTATAATGAACTTTGCATCCATCTTTACAGACTACAGTGATAACCAGTGCTTGTTCCACGTTTCTACCGCGTCGCGATCGTCCGTTTACATTAAATACGGCCATGAACATTGATCCTATATCCCAATGATCTTTCCTCAACCTTCTACTAACAACCTATATTAATAAAATTGTAACTTTTCTATAAGGTGTCACTCACGAAGTGCCCTTCCAACTTTGCTAGTTTAACATTAATTAATTTCTGCATAATTGCTTGTGTGATACAAGTTTCAAATTCACATTGTTCCGTTCCTATAATCAGGGAAAACAATTCTTTAAACTCTTGAGCGAGTCATGTTCAGGTTTCACGAAATGGAAACTGTCCCATTTGGCTAGTGATTCCTACTCAAACTTGGGAAGTCTAGAACCTTCCTTTTAACTTTCTTCAGGTTTCACAGTAAGTGACCTGCCCTTATTTGCCTAATAACCAACGTTAATTCTGTATAAATATAAGAAGTTGTATGAACTTCTATCTTATTCTTCATGTTTTTCTTGTCATTTTCGAAATTGTCACTTTCTCTAGAACATTCTCTCAAGAATTTCTTAAAGTACACTCTTTGTACTAAATTTAAATGTTTAAACTTTAATTACTATACATGTCTTTTTATATTCTTATAAAGATTTTAGAAACATGTAAGGTTTTAAACCTCATAAATTGTCAATTGCCTGGAGCAATCGTTTAATGTGAGGAGGTCTGCGACCCCATTTCTTAAAAAAGTTTAAATGAACTATGTTTGTCAAAATTATATTACATGCTTGTTAATTTCCTCAAACTTCTTTGAATTGTTAAATAAATGAAGCGTTGCTTTTCGCTTTTTCATTTTCTAATACAAAGTTTAGGCAAAATCCTGTCTTCCTTGGCTCTCTCTACTCAATGCCATTAAAATCATTAATAGGGCTTTCACCATTCGTTGCATTTGAGCAAGAACTCTTAATTTTCACCTCATTAAAGTTCTTTTTAGCTTTAATAGCTAATTCTAATTGGCCAGTAAGGCAAGTAAAGCTCGCTAAGCCAGCTACCTGCTTGTGGAGACCCTCTCCGAAAACTTATGGTCAGTTTCTAAAAGATAAGTGTTTCTTTTTGTCTAAACTTCTAGCCAGCTCCTCGCTGAGTAAAAGCTTAGCCATTTTCCAATGCAACCATTGGTTCATTTACCAAAATTACTCCGTAAGGTATAATCTTTTATCATTTTCCTTCTTAGAGACACTTGGTCGCCTTTACAGGAACTCTATAATTTTGGAAATTGAAAATACCAAACCTGAGTTAAATCATTTTCATTCTTCGAATTATTTTGCAAAAACGAATTTCTTTGAGAAGACATACAGTAAGTTTGTTACTATCAGTCTTGCCAGACCATCACCCTTCCCTATAATAGTTTTATACATGCTTGGGAGGAAATACACTAAAGCCTCTCTCTTGCAAATCGCCCAAGTCCCAGCTGCGGTTCCCGTTAGCTTCGACCAAGCTCGTACCTACTTTAGGTATCAAAGAGTTAATTTTCAGTGGCAACTGCCTCTAAAGGTATTTAAAGTTAAACTTATTAATTTTGTGGGACTCTCCTCCTATCTTTCTATCCTTTTTCTCCAATCCAAAATCTACTTCCTTCTCTTAATCATCTTCCCTTGGTGGGTGGGTTATTCCTCAGCTTATAATCTATCCAACGGGACGTGTGAGATGGGGGCGTGAGGGGGTGAGTGAGTGTAGATGGAACGGGTATGGGCTAAGGATTGACATTTCCTACAGGTTGGAGCGCGGGTCATTCGATCATTTGATGGCACGCGTGTGTGACCCTGCTGAGACAGCTGATTACTGCGGCGTCAGCGGACTGGTTGCAGGCTGCAGGGTAATTGTGGGGAGGGGAGCTGGGAATGTGATAACGGGGCAAATGAAAGAGAGAATCCTTAGTTGTAACTTACGGTTTAATGCAATAAAGCAAGGGGGAAAGTGTTGTTAAAGGGGCAGAGGAGGAAAAAGGGAAAGCTGGCACACTTACCATTGGAAGTCAGGTGTGGAAGTCTTGTAGTCTAGCCGTCGTCCATGCTGGGGTAGTAACGTCCTGCCGAGAAACGCCAGCCTTCTCCTCTGTCAGACTGTTTGTGCCCAGGACGAGGATCCTTTCCTTATTTGAAGGTTCATATAGGTCGACCGTGGTCAGCAGCATTTGTTTGTTGTTTCTGTTTGTGTGTGGAAGAGTTGCAAACATGCAGCGACAGATGTTCTAATCATGCGATTCAAGTTTGAATAATAAAAATAAGCAATAATCTTCATCTAATAGCACATAACTCGATGGCCTACATGTATAAAATCCAACGTGGCGACCATCCGAAATATTTAAACGGTTCTCAATATCTACGAATCTATTACAGCAATCAAACTGATATTTTGTATGCTGATAGTGTACCCATTTCATATGAAGAATGCTTGATCATCACCTGGCTACGTTACTTTCGGTTTCGGGGTGTGTACCGTTCAGCCCACAACATGCTCTCACATTCAGATATGGAAGCACTCTAGGATCTACAAGACTACATTGACAACTAAACATATTACAATTAATATGAATTTATTTACTAAAAATTCCCAGGAAAAAATACAATTACACATAAAACATCAATATTTTGGAATAAATCCCAAAATAACAAAAATCAAAATCCATAAATTCTCAAAAATCATTTAAATCTATATTCTAGAGTTATCTTGCTTAGGTCAACTGCGCTGATATCTATTCTTAAGTGTCAATAAAAAATTCTTTCTTACAATATTTCATTTCTATTCATTTAGGCAAAGAGCATGCCTATAATTTATGGAAAATACACTAAGGCTTACGGACATTTACCGCATCATTACAGTCCCTTCAGGGTCTTATTTTATCTTTATTTCTTTGTTTACTTTATTTTCAGTTACTTTCAAACTGTACTATTTCTTCCAGTTAAGCCTTAGGTTTGAACATTTTACACAACAAATCAACAATTCTTAACATGCCATGACTAGAACCCACATCCTTCCAATTTGTTTCTCATGCTCTAATGGAATTCATCAATGATGTATCATGTGCTATCACTTCCCTTAATTACTTAGATTACTTACAAACTCAATTATTCGTTTACCCGTATTGCTTAATACATCTTCTGTGGCAGAAATCGATTACTTTCTTAACAAACTTATTCCTTGACCACTATGGTCAAATATTATGGAATTACATCAAACTTAGTGTGGGGACCATTGTCTAAAACCCACCAATTCAACAATTTACATTATATTCTTGTAACACCATTGTTTATCAAAATTGCATAACCTCCCGTTTTATTACTACTACCTATTCAGATCTTAAAACGTCTGTACACAGAGCGCCTATTGTATTAGCTCCCCCTTGCGGGCAGTGACGGCCGGCAAGGTCGCTAGATTCTCCCTCACACCACTTGGCTTGTGATTTACGAACTAGTCTCGCTTCTCATTCATTCACCCCTCGCGAATTTTAGCTGTTTACCTCTTCCCTGAAAACTGTATATGATAATCCAAGCTCACTCTTTAATTCAACCTCACATTATTATAATATTCAATTCTTTTCCTCATAATCAGTGCAATATCCTGAAATCACGACGATTTACATACTTGTAAGGTTGACAGCAGGAGATCGCTATCATGCCCCGATTCCGTCCTTCATATTCATTTCACACACTAGTAGAGAGGCTGTGGGGGTTCTGTTTCAAATACCGTTATTTATGCAAATGAGGGGGGCGTGGCAAGGTCAATGACCTTGAGGTAGGTCATGATCAATGACCTTGAGGTAGGTCATTGACCCCCAAGGTCGCCGGGACCCCGGAAGGTAAACAAACCTTGGAGGGTCCAGGAACCGGTTTGAGGGGGTGTGGGTGGAGGGGGAGGAGTGGGGGGTGGGGAGGGAGGGTGGGGGAGGGAGGGGGAGGGAAGGGTGGGTTGGGGGACGAGGTGGGAAGGATGGAAGAGGCTCTGCACGAGACCCTCCTCGACCCAGTCTCTCTCTTGGACTGAGCGCCTTCTCTGATATTATCCTGGGCTATATAGCTTTGCTTTAAGCCCGATGAGATCCGAGTGTTGCCGAAGGTTTCCGAATCTTTGTCGGTGAATGAATCGTCAGATTTGAACGGTCAACTGGTGTGTGTGTGACGTCACAGCAGATTACGGGATGTGAGGTAGGTCATGGACGGGAGTGTTTTGAATGGAAAACATGAATGGCGGTGGATGGCGGTGGTTGTTGAACCCTGACGTGGTAGGTTGGTTAGGTGTGAATGGGTCTGAGAGACAAACAAGATGGGGTTGAAAGCGCTCAATGATAAACAAACTTCAATGGTATCTGGAGTAGTGAATGGAATTGAGAGAGAGGGGGAATAAACTGGTTGTTGAATGTGCTCAATGGTAAACAAACGTCAATGAATCTGGAGTAGTATTTCCTGTAAATGGTAGGGTGGGGGTAGGATACAAATCGCATAGCATGTTGAGTCGGCCAGCTCGACATGAAATAAAAACAAGAAGGTATACACCAGATCTGATTTATTAATCCATGAATTATATGTGGCATTAAAACCTAGCCACTTAACAAAAAGTTTATTGCCACGTTTTTGTACAATTTTTTCAACAAGATAATGCTTGGGATATTGCGTCCTTTGCAGTTCCTCCATGTAGAATCCTCCTTGGATTGGCTGCTTGTTGAGGTCATCAAGTAAATAAACAACTGGATTAGAAAGTTTTACCTTGCGAATACGAAATATTTCTGTGCTCCAGTTTGGTGTGTATCCTTTGGCGAAGATTGTTTTATGTTTACTGATGCGCACATAATCACCAATACGTAATTGATGACGTCGTGGATCTACTGTTTTGATTTTGTGATGAATGCGATCCAATTGCGCAATGTTCTTGGTTACAAGGCGTGGTTTCATTTTGATGGTTCTATGTTTAGTGTTGTTGTAACGTGTCACCAGGTCGCCTACAAGTTCAAGCCAGCGATAAGATCCTCTTGCTGTAAATTGTTCCCACATGCGCGTCTTGAGTGTGCGGTTGAAACGTTCTACAACACTTGCCTTTAGATTGCTAAAAGTGGAATAGTGATGGATGTCAAGTGATTTGAGATAAGCGGAAAAAGTCTTGTTGAAAAATTCTTTGCCTTGATCTGTTTGAAGCAAACGAGGTTGTCGTCTTGACCGCTGAACGATGGTCTTGAAAGCAGCGGTGACCAGTTGTGCAGATTTATTCCGAACAGGTTCAACAAAGGCCATTTTGGAATAAACGTCGATGACGGTGAGCAGATAGTTGACCCCGTTGTTAGCTTTGGCATAGGGAATCATTTCAACCAGATCAGCTTGCCAAAGATCGTCAACGCCCCGTGTGATGACATGACGACGATGGTAGAGACGACGAGCTGGTCTATGCAACTCGCGAGCAATGCCAGCCTTAACAGGCGAGGGTGTATGAACACGTTGACTCATTAGACAATAATGCCAGCATGACGAAGCTCCTCTTCTATTTCTAAAACTTCCGCCTCGTGTCCGGTATGACCAGCCTGTTCTGATGCACGCAACAGTTGCAGACGTTTAACCAACTTATTTGGATTGTTCCAATAGGCGAAATCGATGAATGGTTTCAAAGTATTAAACGTGATACCGGACGCTGAATTTGCACGGCGAACACTTGCATAGGTGGGAAACAATTTTGATATGATGGTTTTATATTTGAAGCTCTTATTAGCATTTACTGCTTCAGAACGTTTATAATTACGTCTAAAACCATTTGTAGCCAACAAGATGTCTTTATACTTTTCAAGATCTTCTTTATCATAGCCCTCGGTAGAAGGTGTACGTGAAAATAAAAGTTCTAAAAGACCTGGCGTCAATTTATAACGAACTGTTTTAACAATCAAAACATTGTCACTTATCTTGATTGGTGAATCGCCAATTCGAAATCTATTGTTTTCATAGCGAACACCATAGGTAGTATCAGTTTTCTTAGTAAAAAGATCTTCAAGGAAGGGAGTAACCAACGCACCATAATTTTGTAGTAAAATGGATTTTAACCGCACATATTGTTCGGGCGTATTTAATATTTCTTTAAGAGTAGGCTGCTTTTCTTTGAGTCTAGTGGGTGTTTCAGCAATTATTGATGTTTTCAAAAACTGGGGCAGCGGTGATTCTTTGGAGCTAGAAGACGGAAGCAATGGAGAAAAACATCCTCAGGTTCTTCATCATTTTCGTCCTCCTCCTCTTCAATTGTTTGTGTTTCTTTTGAGCGTGTACTAGGTTTTGATGTTCCTTTCAACACAGCTTCCAGAGGTGACTTCAAATGTTTTTCGACAAACAGTTCACTGTCGGCATGTGCACGTTTTAGATAGCGAAACTTTTGTCGAATGCTATTTCGTGCACGGATTATGTGCTTTTTTAATTGACTCCCTGTTGTCGCCATGACATCTGGACTAATGATGTTCAGAAAAGCAATGCAGCTACTTAAATACGAATGAAATGATCAAATCCCATGCGGTAGCGTCCATTGTTGATGTTGCTCTGCTTATCAATAACAAGACAACTGTGGTGATGAGCGTTCCAACACATGGCACACAACTGTGTAAAGGCTTGAAAGGTCATGTCTGGGTTCACGTGATCATCGTAGACGTGATGCATGTTGCGCTCATCCTGTCGGAAGAGAACAATCACGTTGGCATTGTCACGAATTAACTGTTTTGGTATTCGCGAATAGGTTTGAGCGAGATAAAAACAATCAATATATTTATGACGTCCCATGCTAAAGTAAGCCTGAATAATACCCTGTCGTTCTGTGGCCACATCGTCAAAAATCATAAGCGAATGGGGGCGAACATTGTCTGGAGAAATGACATCTTCGTGTGCTGCGAATGTGAAGTAGCCCATGTTGCGCAGACCTGACATGACCTGTTCCAAGAACACATACAGCGGTTGATACAGCGATTTGGCAAAAATATAGATATTTTGAAAGCGCACTCCGTTTAAGGAGGTGATGAGGGTAAGCAGAAGATTGGTTTTTCCACATCCCGACGGGCCGGCGATGAGACAGCGAATGGAGGATGGGAAGAGTGATCCATGACGTTGTTCGGACGATGTTGAGAAGAAGTGAGAAACCAAGTCTCCCACCGGAAGTGAATGTTGTTGCTTAATAATCTGCATATCAACTAAATGTGAAAGGGGAAGAGCTGGTCTCTATATACATGAGACAAACGGGTGTTTCAGTTCCAGTGTAACCATGGACGCCTTTGGAAGAACTCTCAAAACAAATGAACGATTTGCTTTGACAAACGATCCAAAACATGATACAGATCCGGCTACTAAACGATATGTCGATGCTAATGTATTGTCACGCACTACAGATGGCAATTACGACTTTAATGGAAAGCGATTGACCAATATAACAGAACCCGTATTACCCTCGGACGCATGTTCAAAAAAGTATGTAGATTATTACCGATTACGACGTATCAAAGGAGATTATGAAGCTCAGAATAAACGTATTACAGGCGTTGCAGATCCTGTGAACGATCAAGATGTGTGCACCAAAGCCTATGTGTTAACCAATGCTGTGGTGTTAACAGAAGCAAAGGACTATGACGTACACCAACGTCGAATCACTCAGCTGGCTCTTCCAACAAACAACACGGACGCTGCTCGAAAGGACTATGTAGATAACAAGGTGAAACAGGTGCTCAGTATTGTGCCCACCCTAACTGCAAAGGGCTATACAGCAAATAATGCACGCCTTGTGCATGTGGCCGATCCTGAAGATGATCAAGATGTTTGTACAAAACGGTTTTTAAACTCTGAAATGGAAAAGGTGTGGGAAATTAAGGAGAACGCTCTACAGATGAAGCGAAGACGAATAGCAGAAGTTGCTGATCCTGTGCAACCTCACGACGTGACGACCAAACGATTTTTGGAACAACGGTTATCGCTTTTTATTAAATCAATACCCTCTATATTTCTGCTTCACATTGTAAACCAACAACCGGTAAAAGATCCCAATAACCTCGCCTACATACTACGTTCGGGGTATGACAATTACCGTTTAATGTATGATGGTGCCATTCGTGTAATTGAGTATGCACCAGATTTGAAACATTTAGAGGTACGATTAAACGGTAGTGTTCAACCACTTATTGATCAACCGGTGAAAGCCGGAGACAAATTATTCTTTCACTTGAAACTCTCGTCTGAAGAAAAAGAGGCGGGGAAAACGATGAACGATTTTCCTCTGTATATAGAACTTGAATATACAGCCACCATTGAATAAATAACTACAGGTTCCCTTCCTGAGGAGCGTTAGTTGTGTTCTATACTTTGCGGTGTGAGGTTGTCTTGTTCTTTGGTCGCGATGGTGAAACAGAGATATGTGGCGAAGAAGAGGAAGAAGTTGTCAAGAAAGGGAGGCTTTAAAGCTATTCTTCATGCGGCACGTCAAGCTTCGCGCGGAGAAACAAATAGTGAGTTGGCTATTAAGAAAGCACTCCGAGCAGCACGATTGCATGCGAATCCCAAAAGTAAACTACGTTTTAGAAAACGTGCCCGAGTTATTCCTGTGCCGAAACGTGGTGGATTTTTACCTGCACTGTTTGCTGGACTAGCAGCCCTGGGTTCACTTCTTGGAGGAGCAAGTGCGGTAGCACGAACGGTGAAAGCTGTTGAGGAGGCGAAGCAACAGTTGAAGGAAAGTGAAAGGCATAATAAAACTATGGAGGCCATAGCACTGCGCGGTAAAGGTGTGAACATGAAGCTAGCACCCTACAAGAAAGGACTCGGCATTTACATGTCGCCAAAAAACGGTTAATCGATGCACTGCCACGACGAGCCATGACGCATGAGGAAGTTATAAGATATGCAAAACAGCTTAAGATCTCCCACTTTCGAGGCGTGTTTATGCGCAACCAACTACCGTCTCGACCACGGCGCCATGAAAGTGCAGTTGTCAATTTGGATGACAGTCATGGACCGGGAACGCATTATGTGGCCTACATAAAGCATGGGCGAACCGTGTGGTACTTTGACAGTTTTGGAAATCTTCCTCCTCCGACAGAGCTTGTTCGCTATTTCGGAAGCAGTGCAACAATACACTATAATGTGAAACGAGTGCAAAATTTTAACACGCAACAGTGCGGTCGTCTATGTTTGACTTTTCTATATAAGACCGAGCACGGCGGGTGACGTGGTCATTATGACAACAGAAAGTAGAACGTTTACAGTGCACGGACAAGGTGCGGAAGTAACTGTTGACTTTTATCCTCCTATTGAATTGGGACGACGACCCTACGTGCTGGGACTTGTTTCGTTTGAAGGCTATAATAGAATCTGCAACATAATTGAAGACGTCAATGATAAGTTCTACTACGATGACTATGTGTTAACTCTACCGTCTGGCAGCTACACCGTAGATGATATTCACGATCACATCTACACAACTCTCACCAAAGAATTTAGTCTAAAAGCATTTCTGGACGGGACACGCAAGTTTGAACTCATAGCCAACAACGTGACACATCGCTGCAGTATTCTTTCTTCTTTTAGGATTGATTTTAAATCTCAACCAGATTCGATTGGGTCATTGTTAGGCTATTCACCACAAGTGTTAGTACCGAACGTGATACACAAGTCTGACCAACAGGTGAAAATAATTGAAGATCATCACGTATCTGTCACGTGTAATATTATTACAGACGTCTACACCAATCAAGATCCCTCGCATTCGCTTTATGATTTTATTGTTACTTCACCTGGTGGTTATATCATCCGCGAAAACCCGTCGGTGGTGCTCTATCATCCTGTGAGTGTGACCAACATCAGGAATATTACCTTAAGACTGGTGAATAGAAACCAACGTCTCATTCGGTTAGACCCTCATACACCTGTGACCTACAAACTGTATTTGAAGCCAGCATGAAACAAGTGTATAAAGCGGCAACGCTGTCAAGAGCAGGTGTTAGTTGTGCTCAACACGTGTACAGGTTAACACGTGTCAACAAGCAGATCCTACAACAACTTGGTTACACCTTACGTCATGAATTCGATTCTAGACGTGACAAACCCTGTCGAAGTACAGGAGGGTATTGTAAGAATTGAACACCATTCCTACCAACCGTATACTCAGGGACTAAATAATAATGATGAGATTCGCATTACTATTAACCAACAAGATATCTACACGCTTCCACATGAAAGTTACATCCAGATTGAAGGGCAACTCACCAAATTGGATGGTACCATTCCAACAACGTCAAAGTTGGCCAACAATGCTTTGGCCTTTTTGTTTTCTGAGGTTCGCTACGTGATCAACGGTATTGAAGTGGATACTACTCGAAATGTTGGCATAACAAGTGTCATGAAACTTTATCCCTCGTACGGAAGCGAAGAGAGTAAAGCTTTTTGTATGGCTGGTTGGTGTCCCAACTCAACCAACGACTGGATGATTAACGATGATGGTACATTTACTGGACATTTACCTCTAAAATTAATACTAGGCTTTGCAGAGGATCATAAGCGCATTATTGTGAACGCAAGACAGGATCTGATTCTTGTACGAGACAGGAGTGATTATAATGCGCTAAAGGGAGCTGATACAGCGCCAATAGATACAAAAATTCTACTGCAACGAATTCTATGGAAAGTACCGCACGTTACTCTATCAGATCAGAAAAAATTGAGTCTGCTCAAGATTGTGGAGAAGGATACAGCTTTACCCATTCAATTTAGAAGCTGGGAGCTGCATGAATACCCGGTATTACCACTCTCCGATACACATACTTGGTCTATAAAAACCTCACGGTATACAGAGCGGCCACTCTACGTCCTGGTTGGATTTCAAACAGATCGCAAATATCAACAGAATAAAGATGCATCAAAATTTGACCACATCCAATTACGAAATATACGACTCTTTTTGAACGGAGTTACCTTTCCCTATGAGGGAATGGATTTAAACTTTAACAAGAACAAATATGGTAAGCTCTATGACATGTTTGTAAACTTTCAGTCTTCCTATTATCAGAAAGAGGCATGTCCGCTATTATCACCACAAGACTTCAAGTCCCTGGCGCCTCTGGTGGTGATGGACTGTTCGTATTTGGAGGAGTCGATGAAGGAAACAACAATTGATATCAGACTAGAATTTGAAACATCTACAGTTATTCCAGAAAAAACAACAGCCTATTGCCTTATTGTTCACGAGGCGCAAGTGTTTTATCAACCGCTGTCCAATATGGTGACCAGAGTATAAATAGCATGTCTTCCTCCATTGCCCTTCACAGTCATGGAAAGCTACGATGAAGTCACAACCCCCTCTGCGAGGTGGGTCTGCAAATGTGAAAGTGATTCACCAGGCTCAGATGAAGATTCAAGGTTTACCATTTATCGCGCCCTAGTGAGTGAAGCTATAACTGCCTATCACAAGAATCATACTGTGCTTAGAATGCCGCCGCATCTGGTTCACTATTTACCAGATGGATTCATGTCTACGTTTGGTATTCATGACAGGGGCTACAACAACAAGCCCATCGCTAATCAAACAAATAATGTGGACGATGGCGTTGCCAAAGCTTCATCTTGTCATGTTGGAGAGCGGGTAGATTGTATGGACTGCAAATGCGATCGTTGCTCAACAAGTCGAGACGCTGATGCAGCATTTGAGATTTATCGCACCCTGGTGAGTTTAGCAATACGCGCCTACCATAAAGCACAATTTCTTCGTGAAATGCCGCAGCATCTGATTGCCTATTTACCAGCTGGATTTCTGACCGCGTACGGTGCACACGACATTGACCTTAATTGGGATAAGCTACCATTACACCTCCGTATGTCGGCGGATGTTGCAGCCTGCCGTCCTTGTCGTAGACACTTTATGCATCGAGGAGATTCTCACTGTGATTGGGATGGTCCAAATCCTATGATAAAAAATTGTAAGCGATGTACTGATAACTTTATGAATAAAATTGTGTAATTGATTCTTTGTGTGTATATTATTTTCCCGCTCCTATCCAATCAGTTAGTTGTTAAGAAGCAGCGGTGGTGGAAGGTGTGATATCCGTCGCCATGCCGAAAACATTGATTGTCGACGTGCAGGGTTTCAAGGTGAACGGAAACAAGTTTGTATTTAAAGAAGTTGGAATTATTGACTGCACAACCATGTGGGCACCAAGAGTAACCAGTTTTGTCTTTGAACCACCGTTTCCATTGAATTTGCAGTCAGACGAGGACAGAAGACAAACAGAGTGGTTGCAACGCAATTTGGGACTAGTCTGGAAAGAAGGCGACATTCCTTACCAGCATCTATCACTTGTTCTGAAAGCTCACTTGTTTGGTGCTGACCTTGTATTTGTAAAGGGAAGTGAAAAAAAGGAATGGTTGCGTCAGTATGTTAATTCAACATGTCAACTTGTTGACCTTCATGATCTGGGATGTCCTGCACTGTACAACCTGTCCGTGCCTGATGAACCTCTACAAAATAAAACACTTCAAAATGTTTGGAAGCTTTTTGATTGGCTAGCTCGCAGAGCATGTCAAAACTTGCACGTTGAGTGCAAAGCGTTGTAACGTCAGCTTCAGTGTGAGACATACCAGTGATCAGTGTGGACGTGTAGTAATATGGCAGCAATTGAAGGTTTGGACTCAAACCCCACAGAGCGAGCTATTGTCAAGTTTTTTGCCTGTAAAAAGAAGCTAGACAGTTTCACAGACGAGGAATTGAACGCTTTGCCCAAGGCGTTCCTTTTTTATGTTGCTTCAAACGCGGTGAAAAATATTTGGCACAGTGTACCTAGTGAGTGGAGCAGAGATCCTGGTCTGCGTGAACTACAACCATGCACTGACTTTAGTCATCACCAGCAAGTGTCTATCACTAAAATGCCATCCATTAGACAGTGTGGAACGTGTCAGCTCATCAAATTGTACCACGGCCATACAAATATACCGTCCTGTAAAGACTTTGCTTCATCATTCCATGGTTGCGATGACGAAGAGGAAGAAGAGACAGCAGCGGCAGTATCGCCAGCACCAAAAAGTAAGACAACGCTTGAAAAAGATATGCCAGACCTTTGCTGGTCATGGTCTAGTTAACAAGGCCATTGATCTACTTCCCATTGAACTGCATATTCCTGGCTATCAATTTTGTGGACCTGGAACTAAACTAAGCCAACGTCTAGCACAAGGGAACTCTGGAATCAACATATTGGATGCAGCGTGTAGAGATCATGACATTGCTTACAACAACAAGAATATAGAAGTACGTCGAGTTGCAGACCGCATTCTTCTAAGAAAGGCCATGCAGCGTGTGATGTCATCTACTGCTTCTATTGGTGAGAAGATTGCAGCCTTGATTGTAGCAGGAGCGATGAAGTCAAAGCTATTGATTGGTGGTGGATTAGTGAGGAAAAGGACAAAGTAATAAACATGAATCAAATATTGTGAAGTATTTATTTGAGAGTCAGTCCACCAGTTCATAGTATACACAAAATATGGTTTAGTTTTCTTCTTGTACAAAAACCAACAATTTTAATAAAAAGAATTGAAAATGAAAGTGTGTTCTTTTTTACAAGGTGTGGAAATGACCATAAGGCAAGCTATTTACACCATCCCACAGACGTTTATTGTCATATGCTGTCAGCGATGTTTTATTTTGATTTACTGTAAAAATATTATGGTTCTTTGAAAGAATGCGTGTTTGCTGGTATAAGCGAGAGGTGTTTGCGTAGAGTACACATCGATATTCCTCAACATTGAGGAATTGTGTGACGCTACGAAGAACACCCTTCGCTTTGCATTGACCTTTATTCTTTTGTGTTGAAAATGCGTACATTTTCGGCGCCAAAGCCACAAATTCTGTCATAACATCACCGGCGCACTCATCCTTAAATAGACCTATTTTTTTTTTATTCATGGGAATTATGCCAAACATATTGTTAACCTCATAGTTTGAGGTATCAAAGTAATTTGGATGTTCTCTCATCACTGAGTAAACATCTATCGTATTGGTTTGATAAATAAGACTGTCTGTATCCATATACAGTAATTTTACATCTCCAAACTTTTGTTTGGCAAACTCATAATGAAATTGATACATTACAAATTTTGAAAAGTCAAGTATTACCATTCCCAAGTAAATTGGTTTGTTATACATGATTTCTGTCTTTGACAATTCAATGGTTACTAAATCAGTTTCAATAACTCGTACAGAATGGAAATTAGGCATAGCTATATATTTTCGTGCGCCATATCGACCGTCCCAGTGGTTTACCAAATGAATAGTTCTATGCTTTCGAATATTTTCCATTGATTTACCGTAGCACGCATTGTTCTTTAATTTATAAAAATTTGATTCAAATGTGGTCTTGGCGTGCTGCCGATGATGAGTATTCAATTGCATGTACGGTTGTAACCATGGTTTTTGGTCAAAGCAAATAATGCGGTGAATGGATTGCAGTTTCAAACCATGTTTCAAACATTGCATTAAATTTTCAATGTGTATGACGTACCGATTTTTTGAATTTAACGTTGCCAGCAACTTTTTATTGTTGGAACGTGAACTGGGAGGTTGTAATTTTTCAACACAAAATGGTAGATCAGAATGATAATTGTGTATCTCACAGGGATATAATAAGTCGACCTCTAGAACGTAGCCACGCGTGTCATTGCTCAACACATCTTTTAAATTAAAATTTGAAACTTCATCTGAAGTCAACCATCGAAAATTTTGATATGGAAGAGGTTTTTCCATAGCATATCCGTATAAATTGTTACAATCTAGGTAGGTGAGGTATGTTGTAGGTTGGTTTGGTTTGTATGTATCCATATATGGATTATTTGCTTTGGCGTGCTTTTGCACAAGCGATACAAGCCCGCCACGTATTCCACGTTCAAAAAAGAGTAACATGTCGATGTCTGTTAATAGTTCCAGTTCTATGTCAGTCACCTTCAACATACAGTCCCAACTGTATCCGGCAAGGGTGTAGTAATGGGCTGGATCTAGATTGTAGATTTCAAGACACAGTTTGCGAAAGTGTTCAAACACGTCTGTCAAAAGTAGTGTATCAATTTTGAGGTATAAATCAGCATACTCGCCCAAAGTTGATATCTTGAACACGTCCCATACTTTTTGGGCGTGTAAATAGTCTTCTTCAGAAATATGACTTTTTGTTAAGTCATTGTAAAATTTGTCCTTTGAAGGGAGTGCAGTTTCCTGTAAACATGCCCAATTGTTTACATAATTATAGGGAAACACCCCTTTTCGAATGCATAATTCAAATTGTTTGGCATCAGTAAAGTGTTGACGTACAAAATGCAAATTGTTTGGGTGAAGCCCTTGAACAAGCGCATCCAATGATGATGCGAGGAATCTATACGAATCTGAAAATCGTATACTGATTCCATTTCGCCATTTCGAAAACGAAATAAAATTTTCATGATTTTGTGGAATTAAAGAAAACTTTTGGTTTTCAAGGTTAACAAATTCCTTAATAATTAGATGACTGTCATACCGAGACATGTTGTGCAAGAAACAAGAAATATAGCGTGCTCTTTTATAGGCCAAATTACATGCACTATGAGCCGCTCCTCAAAATTTGCCAGTGTACCGATTATGGTCTCTCACTGGCGTGTCACAAGTTGCTATTGGTTTTTGACAAATGTGGCAAGTGGTTGCTGTTGCAAAAGCCACCTCGTCTGCATCCGACATTTGAAGCGGAATTGGGTTTTCCAGGATATTGTACACCCGATCTGCCAGGGCATCCAATTCATTTAAAAACCAAGCAGCAGCATCTGCATCGCGATGAGATTTGAAGTATGAAAGCGAAGGGTCATATGAACAAATCACGTTTAGAGCACAACTGAATGGCACATGTTGCTGTACTTGTTGAGTGTACGGGCGTGCTGGATCCGGGTTACATGTGTCAATGGGTGTGGTTAAACATTCAAAATCTGCATATACTGTAAATGGAAGCGGTTCTTGACGAGACACATTTTGAAATTTCATACTGGCTTTATCCTTTTCTGGGAATGTAATTTTTACAGCTGGTTGTGTAATGCAATCAATAGTATGGGCTGTCAACTTTTGATTGCTAGTAAAATATTGCAAACAGCGATCACATATATATACCCTATTTTTACTCTTTGTAACTTGTGAACGAACTAGTCTGGAAAGATCTTTGATATAACAATAATGGTTGCACAATTCCCCTTCAATGTACAATAAATTAAAATGCTTTTCTTTTTTTTCCTTTGTCACATAGAGTGGCCCAATAACTTTGTCCCCTTCAACTCCGTATACATTAATGGAGTAAAGCAGATTTTTAGATTCAAAACGAGAAATGGCGTTGAGGTCCATTGGGAATTCTATGTCTGCTAAATTTAGACTGATCATTAATTCCATAAATTTCTGGTGATATTTTCCCATTCTGTGAACATTTTCAGTTGCAGGACTTAACCCAGCAGCCAGGGACCACACAAAGCAAAAAACGTCATTATTATCCACATTGATGACTGCGTGATGTTTTTCCAACTGTTTAGGCAAATTAACATGAGATGAACCACTGTTCATGGGATCAAAGGTGCATACATTAATTTTAAGATGATTGATAGCTTCCAGCGATTTGCCACTTTCCAATTCTTGAAACTCGGCAAAGCGCGTCATGAGCTTATCGACAATGTTTTTACTATACCAACTGTGTATATTATCAGTGCGGTACAATTCACACATTTTCGTATGTAAATAAATCGGTTTGGTTACTTCAACACCTTGTTTTAAAATAACAAAATCACATAATAACTCAGCGTTAATCTTTAACGCTACATGTTCTCTTAAACAGTCTTGCATTTTATTTTGAAAAATGTTGTAGCTAGCGCTTAAAAATTCATTTGGGTCTAAAAATTTAGCATCATTATTAATTTTTAAGCTACATAACTTATTATTAAAACAACTATCCACGTTCTGCCAACTAAGTTCTGATGCTGACATCATGACACTTACAGTAATTACATTTACTACAAAAACAGCAAATCACTGAACAGTTTGCAGAGAATGAAAACAAACAAAGTTTATTGTCTCTGCAAATTCTGTTTTAACATTAACAAATTTTAAATTTTATTTGATTCTTCAATAAATTCTACCAAACATCTTTTGTTTTCTAGTCCCAAATATTTTAGGTAGATGGTTCCTTTGTTGAGGTCATTTACAGCTTCGTCGTTGAGTTCCATGAACCTCGCAGGTAAAAAGACAGCGAAATCTTCTAGTTCGCAAACTATTCTTCTGCCATACTTCGTGTTTACTTTGCGAACAGCTGTCACCAAATAGGACTCGTTAACTGGCAGGTCCTGTAAACGTTTAGTCTCCAGACCGGTTGCTCTGCCAATGAGATTCGCAACTGTTATAGCAGACATATTGGTTCTGAAAGGTAATTATAAAGTGTTTAGGTAAACTATTAAAAAGGTTCAGGTACCCTCCACCTTTATTTATTAGCACATTAACTCAAACCCTGATCTATAGACTAAACCATCAAGTGTGTATACAAAACTTATTTGCGAAGACGAGGAGTGTCCTAACAGCGCTCAGTCCCAGTAAATCAGTCGGATAGGGCGAGATAAGGTAATATCTCTTTTGACTGACGTCAAGCCTGGTAATGACTGTTAGTTGCAATAATAGTTTCATATATCCACTTGAGTAGTGTGTCCTGCATCCCCATCCAAACCTCTAGACTAAACCATCAAGTGTGTATACAAAACTTATTTGCGAAGACGAGGAGTGTCCTAACAGCGCTCAGTCCCAGTAAATCAGTCGGATAGGGCGAGATAAGGTAATATCTCTTTTGACTGACGTCAAGCCTGGTAATGACTGTTAGTTGCAATAGTTTCATATATCCACTTGAGTAGTGTGTCCTGCATCCCCATCCAAACCTCTAGACTAAACCATCAAGTGTGTATACAAAACTTATTTGCGAAGACGAGGAGTCTCCAACAGCGCTCAGTCCCAGTAAATCAGTCGGATAGAGCGAGATAAGGTAATATCTCTTTTGACTGACGTCAAGCCTGGTAATGACTGTTAGTTGCAATAATAGTTTTATATACCCATTTGATATTATTATCCACTTGATAAATATTTAAGGTCAACTGTATAACCATCAACAGTTAGAGAAACTGAAGGTACTGTGTTCAATATTACCTGATAGAAGATCTTTGCAGCAAAGCGATGTGTATACTACCAACTCGTGGACTTCTCTGGCTAGCAACAATAATGTCAGGGCTTATATACCCTTACAATCAGAGGCAACACGCCGGTTTGTCCCGCTTTCTCAGTAACTGGATGACCTCCATATTTAGTGTCCGCTTTCTCAGTAACTGGATGACCTCCATATTTAGTATAAATGAACCTGCTACTTTACAAAGAATTGTCATTCACTGGTGCAATGTCGGATCATGAAAACACCCATCACGAAGAAGAAGAAGAAGAATCCGAAAATTGGGATTCATCTTTAGACATTTTCATGTAAGTAATATTCATTTTTTTTAAATTGATACCAGACTAAAAAAATTAAATCAAAACCTAGAACGCTAACCAATTAACCATGGGACTGGAATATATTTTTAATTAAGATAATACAAACACCCAGTCCCTAAGCCAGGGGAATTAATCACCAGAAAATACAATCCCCACAGACCTCCCAAAAGTCTAACCCAGGACCCTCCAGTTTAGAGGCTAACAGCAGTCAAGAACAGTATAGTTGAGCCACACAGCTAAACACATAGTTGTATCTTGTCTCGCAATAAACAGTCAAGTTAATTATTACACTATTGTTTAAATGCAATGCCAAGCTTGGCTAACACTATTGCTGTTAATAGCGTTTGTCAAATTGTGGTCAAGTAGCTTTGAACACTTTGATAGGTGTTAAGGTTTTATATACTTATCCGGGTGTAGCCCAAGGACAGCCGACGGTGGGGCTCGAACCCACGCGTCTACCGAGTACGTCCTGACAACCTTCTAATTGAATTTCATAGCTAGTTTTTTTTGTCGTGTGACCTACTCAGAGGCCAAGTGCAGGTCTTTCTATTCGACGTCGGTATGGAGTGGAAGATGAAACTGGGCAAGGATGTGGAAGGAATCGGCCGTGGCCTATCAGAAGGTACCGTCCCAGCATTTGCATGTGGAAGGAATCGGCCGTGGCCTATCAGAAGGTACCGTCCCAGCATTTGCATGTGGAAGGAATCGGCCGTGGCCTATCAGAAGGTACCGTCCCAGCATTTGCCTGGTGTTGAAAATGGGAAACCACGGAAAACCATTTCAAGAACGGCTGACGGTGGGACTCGAACCCACGCGTCTACAGGTCAGCAGAGAGCTTGGACAGTGACCTAATGTTGTGCTACAGACTAGTTAGAAGAAGATGAAACTGGGCAAGGATGTGGAAGGAATCGGCCGTGGCCTATCAGAAGGTACCGTCCCAGCATTTGCATGTGGAAGGAATCGGCCGTGGCCTATCAGAAGGTACCGTCCCAGCATTTGCATGTGGAAGGAATCGGCCGCGGCCTATCAGAAGGTACCGTCCCAGCATTTGCCTGGTGTTGAAAATGGGAAACCACGGAAAACCATTTCAAGAACGGCTGACGGTGGGACTCGAACCCACGCGTCTACAGGTCAGCAGAGAGCTTGGACAGTGACCTAATGTTGTGCTACAGACTAGTTAGAAGAAGATGAAACTGGGCAAGGATGTGGAAGGAATCGGCCGTGGCCTATCAGAAGGTACCGTCCCAGCATTTGCATGTGGAAGGAATCGGCCGTGGCCTATCAGAAGGTACCGTCCCAGCATTTGCATGTGGAAGGAATCGGCCACGGCCTATCAGAAGGTACCGTCCCAGCATTTGCCTGGTGTTGAAAATGGGAAACCACGGAAAACCATTTCAAGAACGGCTGACGGTGGGACTCGAACCCACGCGTCTACAGGTCAGCAGAGAGCTTGGACAGTGACCTAATGTTGCGCTACAGACTAGTTAGAAGAAGATGAAACTGGGCAAGGATGTGGAAGGAATCGGCCGTGGCCTATCAGAAGGTACCGTCCCAGCATTTGCATGTGGAAGGAATCGGCCGTGGCCTATCAGAAGGTACCGTCCCAGCATTTGCATGTGGAAGGAATCGGCCGTGGCCTATCAGAAGGTACCGTCCCAGCATTTGCCTGGTGTTGAAAATGGGAAACCACGGAAAACCATTTCAAGAACGGCTGACGGTGGGACTCGAACCCACGCGTCTACAGGTCAGCAGAGAGCTTGGACAGTGACCTAATGTTGTGCTACAGACTAGTTAGAAGAAGATGAAACTGGGCAAGGATGTGGAAGGAATCGGCCGTGGCCTATCAGAAGGTACCGTCCCAGCATTTGCATGTGGAAGGAATCGGCCGTGGCCTATCAGAAGGTACCGTCCCAGCATTTGCATGTGGAAGGAATCGGCCGCGGCCTATCAGAAGGTACCGTCCCAGCATTTGCCTGGTGTTGAAAATGGGAAACCACGGAAAACCATTTCAAGAACGGCTGACGGTGGGACTCGAACCCACGCGTCTACAGGTCAGCAGAGAGCTTGGACAGTGACCTAATGTTGTGCTACAGACTAGTTAGAAGAAGATGAAACTGGGCAAGGATGTGGAAGGAATCGGCCGTGGCCTATCAGAAGGTACCGTCCCAGCATTTGCATGTGGAAGGAATCGGCCGTGGCCTATCAGAAGGTACCGTCCCAGCATTTGCATGTGGAAGGAATCGGCCGCGGCCTATCAGAAGGTACCGTCCCAGCATTTGCCTGGTGTTGAAAATGGGAAACCACGGAAAACCATTTCAAGAACGGCTGACGGTGGGACTCGAACCCACGCGTCTACAGGTCAGCAGAGAGCTTGGACAGTGACCTAATGTTGTGCTACAGACTAGTTAGAAGAAGATGAAACTGGGCAAGGATGTGGAAGGAATCGGCCGTGGCCTATCAGAAGGTACCGTCCCAGCATTTGCATGTGGAAGGAATCGGCCGTGGCCTATCAGAAGGTACCGTCCCAGCATTTGCATATGGAAGGAATCGGCCGCGGCCTATCAGAAGGTACCGTCCCAGCATTTGCCTGGTGTTGAAAATGGGAAACCACGGAAAACCATTTCAAGAACGGCTGACGGTGGGACTCGAACACACGCGTCTACCGATCAGCAGAGAGATTGGACCGTGACCTAATGTTGCGCTACATACTAGTTGGAAAAAAACTTTTTTTTTTTTTTTATCCCCAGTCCCACTTAGGAAACATGACTACTTTATTGTAATTTAATGCAAATTGTATTACCGGTCGAAGACCTGTTAAATTTATTGCCAAGACATACTGCAGTTAATAGCCTACATCCTCCATCTTGATACCAGTCTAATGTCAAACAGGCTTTCAATATCTTATACATTAAAATTGTGTTGGGCTGTTATGTAAATTAGCAGTAGTATACCGGGTCTCACCGCTTATCTGCAGTTTAAATCTCACTTACTTCATGTGAGATCTGTGTATGGTACCGCAAAAGTTTTGTTGTTGTTTGAGTCTTCAGTCTTTTGACTGGTTTGATGCAGCTCTCCATGTCTCCCTGTCCTGAGCTAATCGTTTCATCTCTACATAGCTCAAACATCCCTACATCGGAGGCAATCTGTTTAACATATTCTAACCTTAATCTACCTCTACAGTTCTTGTCCTCGACCCTTCCTTCCATAACTAAGCTTGCTATTCCTGGGTGTCTTAGTATGTGTCCTACCAACCTATCTCTTCATTATCAGTCGCCAGAAACATCTCTCCTCTCCCACTCGTCTTAATACCTCTTTGTTTGTAACCCTATCTACCCATCTGATCTTCATCATTCTCCTGTAACACCACATTTCAAATGCTTCTATTCTCCTCTTTTCTGCTGCACCAATAGTCCAAGTTTCACTTCCATAGAGCGCCACGCACCAGACAAAGGCTTTCAAAATGACTTCCTAATACCTAAATCTATATTCGATGTCAGCAGATTCCTTTTTTTTGTAGAAATGCTTTCTTTGTCTGAGCCAACCTACTTGCTTCGTCCATCACTGGTTATTCCGCTTCCTAAGTAACAGAAGTCTCCTACTTCCTTCAGCTTTTCACCTGTCAATTTGATCTCCATAGAGGTTTCTGATTTATTTCGGTTGCATTCCAGTATTTATGTTTTACATTTATTTTCATCATGTATTCTTTCCGTAAGACGGAGTACTTTATTCCAATTGGTTTTAAAATGTCAAACAATTTAGTCCAATCAACTTTATCAAAAGCATTTTCTAAATCTACAAAAGCCATGAACGTTCTCTTATCTTTCCTTATTCTACCTTCTAAAAATCAGCCTAACACTTAGTACAGCTTCTCTTGTTCCTACATTTCTCCTGAAACCAAACTGATCTTCGCCCAACTCTGTTTCTATTTGGCTTTCAATCCTCTTGTAAATCATTCTGGACAGGATCTTTGAAGCATGAGTAATCAAGAAGGTTGAATTAAGGATAACAAAATTAACAGTATTATTCTCTTCTTGCAAAACATTTTTTAAACTCAGCTTCCAAAAGCTTACATATAGCAGAACGCGGATTTTTTACAACTACAGAGGTGACAGCCGAGTTCAGCATTGCTTCCACTTACTTGCGTCAAGCTCCTCTCTGTCTTCTTTCCTGTCAACCTCGCTTGGTTAACTCTTGTTCTCTTCCAACTCCAACAGTATTAGAGTATCCAAGGCCCTTGCCACATCTTTTCTGATTCCCTCCTTCTGCAAGAGGCCAGTATTCTTTTCCCATTATTTCCTACCTTCTGCCTGTCATTTAATCATTGATGCAGAGAAGTGCAAGGAGTATGCCTCCATAACTTAGGAGGTTTTCTGCTGTGTACTTTAATTTTCCCTGACACAAACATCAAGACAGTTTATATCCTCGCCGCTAGATTGGGTATTCTAATGACATTGATAGACATTTTTTCTATTTTATAGTTTCTCGAATGACCGTGTCATGGCGGAGTTTTTTCTCCGCATGATGATGATGATGGAGGCTGATCATGAAACGGAGGAAGGAAGTGAAAGTGAAGAGGAAGAAGAAGAGGAAGAAAAAGCTTCCGAAAATAAATAATTAAAAATTACAAGTAAATGTAAGGAAAAAAACTATTAATAAAAAAAATTCTTGTTTTGATTTATTTGTCTATCATTCCCACTTTTATTTTTTTTATATGAAGCTGAGCGAGCCAACATGTCAGGTGTCAATCTCAGAAATTCACTCCTGTGACATCACACATCGGTTGACCGTTCAAATCAGATTATTCATTCTAACACCCATCCATGTCCATTAACCATCTAGCACGCCTTCCATATCCTCAGCTCCATAACACATAAATTCAAATCTCCCAAGTCAGCATAAATAAAAAATCCTTCGGCTGCACTAGGTCTCTGTGATTATGCCTCCATGGCTTAGGGAGAAGCATGCCAACCTCTCACCGCTGGGTCTGTGGTTCAAATCCCAGTTACTCCATGTAAAATCTGTGCTGGACAAAACAGAAGCAGACTGGTTTTTCTCCGGGTACTCTAGTTTTCCAGACAAACTTTTATTCCACCAACACTCTCCACCATCATTTAATTTTATCAGTCATTTATTCAATCGCTGACTCAGAGGAGTGCGATAGGCTTCGACAGTCGGCACAGTTCATATCTTCACAACTAGATGGAATATTCCAATGTCATCAATAGACATTACACCATCTTGTTTTTATTTCATGTCGAGCTGGCTGAACCGACATGCCATGCGTTTTGTATCCCCCACCCATTAACAATTTGTTTACCGTTAAGTATTAGAAAAAACAATCCCATCCATGACCTACACTACATTCTGCCTGTGACGTCCCAACCTCCATTCACAGTTCCATCTTCATTCACGTTTGTTTACCCGCCAACCTAGCACGTCAGGGTTCGACAACCACCATCCATCTCCATTCATGTTTCCCATTAAAACACTCTCATCCATGACTTGTGCTACATTCCGTAATCTGCTGTGACGTCGCAACCTCCATTCACGGTGCCATCTTCATTCACGTTTATTTACCCGCAAACCTAGCACGTCAGGGTTCAACAACCACAGCCATCCACCGCCATTCATGTTTTCCATTCAAAACACTCCCGTCCATGACCTACCTCACATCCCGTAATCTGCTGTGACGTCACACACACACCAGTTGACCGTTCAAATCTGACGATTCATTCACCGACAAAGATTCGGAAACCTTCGGCAACACTCGGATCTCATCGGGCTCAAAGCAAAGCTATATAGCCCAGGATAATATCAGAGAAGGCGCTCAGTCCAAGAGAGAGACTGGGTCGAGGAGGGTCTCGTGCAGAGCCTCTTCCATCCTTCCCACCTCGTCCCCCAACCCACCCTTCCCTCCCCCTCCCTCCCCCACCCTCCCTCCCCACCCCCCACTCCTCCCCCTCCACCCACACCCCCTCAAACCGGTTCCTGGACCCTCCAAGGTTTGTTTACCTTCCGGGGTCCCGGCGACCTTGGGGGTCAATGACCTACCTCAAGGTCATTGATCATGACCTACCTCAAGGTCATTGACCTTGCCACGCCCCCCTCATTTGCATAAATAACGGTATTTGAAGCAGAACCCCCACAGCCTCTCTACTCACACTCTATTTGGTCGGATAGAACAACAATGCTGGCCAATAGGATAGGTTATATGACACTAGGCTTGGAGAAACTACACGCCTCCCCAGTTGTATCATATCTCGTAGAAACCTCTTAATCCTTCCAGACTTACTTATACATTTGGCAACGCCGCAGACCAGAGATCGCCATCATGCCTGGTGGGACTTACATGCAATTAAAATACCATTTCTGCTGACTGGCGAAAACCCTTTAGTTTTTCCATGGGTGCAACCCTTAATAACAACGACGATTTCCGACAATTTACATACACACAGCTATTCCAGTGGGAACCATTTCATCCACTTATACCTTTTTATTGATCTCTCGAATATGCCTGTTATGGAATACACACTAGCTAGCCTGATGCTGCTTATTATTTAATATTTATTGGCCCATTTTGGCAACACAACTCTTAATAACTTGAATTTTCATCGCGTACTACAAATTCTCAATAACTCAACTTTCTTTATGTCGCGGTATTACTTTACTGGTCTTTACTTAAGCATTTTCCCTTTTAATTTGGGCTATAGCCTACAACTTCATAATATATTTCCAAGGTGTTCGTTTATCACCATTTACTTTAATTCTTTACATTTATGATCTGAATAACATTATTACTTCATTACTTTAAGGTATCCCAACGATCCTTTAATATTCAATTACTTTCAACTAGAGCTCATTATTATATTTATTCATTATTACTTCATCATTACTTACGAAACGCAATTACTCAATATATTTACTCATCATTATCGGAGTATAGAAATTCGACACGTATTATTATTATTATTATTATTATTTTGGTGTTCATTTTATTATTACTTTATAGTTTATCAACGGCATAAATTACTTGCCAATAATATTATTATAATCGATTTCTCCTCTCATATTTCAATTTTTATCATTGTTAATTATTCATTTTACCGGTTTCAATTTACTTTGCACTAAATTATTACACTCTCATATTTAGCATACTTATCTTTGCGATTTTTCCAACACATTTTGACATTATTTATTTATTTATTTATTTATTTACTAGTGCATTTACTTATTTATTTTATACATTTCACAATTATTGATCAGCACATGACACAACATTCTAGGATAATTAAGGATTTTCTACTCACCCCATGTGACGTTCGGTTCATGACCAAATCTTTGGATGACTTCACCCATCTCAATGCTTCAACAATACATTTTTACACAACAATGGACCATTTTCATTTTCTGGTCTTCGATTTTACACTTATTCACTATTTGATACTGAACCCATGTACCATTGGTTCAGGGGGTCGAATCCATCCGTTATTGGTAAAAGAAAAGAGGAAAGATACAGTCTTCAGTGGAACATAGAAAGATTTTATACAAGAGGACTGGTTTAATCTTGTGCAAGAGTAAGAGACCAGGTGGCCAGGAAATGATATCACGCGTGACGCACCGATAAGGAGCGATCATGGCTATAATTAGAACGAGAGGAACTTTCCCTTTGGAGTGAGTGAGAGAACGTTTCGGAAATTGAGCTTACGTTGCAGTAAAACGGCAACCGCGCTGTTATGAAAGAAGAGGAATAATTAGATTTAAGCCATTTGCGAGTATAAAATTAACAAAAGAAATACATCATTGTGAATCATTTCGGAATAGAGATTTTTGTGTGGGGAAAGATGTAATAATTGCCTAGGAAAGAAGTGCAAACGTGGCATTACGTCAATAAAAGTTCCCCGAGACCCGTGGTGGTGGGGATTAAAAATCAACTACAACACCCACGTATCTTAAGAGTAAATTTCATTTAATATCTCAGAATTGTACGATCGATTTTCACGTGCAAAGAAATCAGTTTACGTTTAGAAAACAAGCTTTCCAGAGATATAATTTTTAAAAGTGTGCGACCATTGCTTCAAAAGTTAGTTATGAAAAAGGCAATGATTTGATCGTTTTGTCGCCGTTTTGTATAAAAGCCCTCGCCGTGCCAGGCAAATCATGCAGTACTTACTAGACCTCGAGAGGTCGTGATACTCTGTATCGCCAACGAGCACCCGTAGGGAGTGGCCGAGAAGTATCATCATAGTATCGCCGTGTGAAGGCTTAGGAAAATCCTAGTACAGGATTTAGTTCAGCCAGCATCAGTCTTTATAGTGAAAGTTCCGAATTACAGTCAAAGTAGGCTGCGAACTTAAAGAACAGGCGATAGGTCTTCAAATAACAGTTCAGTAAAAACGACAGGAAGTATCGTAACGTTTGAAGTACCAACGATAGAGAAACAAACATTTCTAGCAAAGTTAAGGAACCCGATCAGGGTCGGACAAAAATAGTAACGCCTAGTGTATCAAAAAGATAGGAACTAGAGCGCCGAAGAAAATAAGAAGGGAAAATTTAATCCAAGACACTGTCTAACAGGAGACAAACGAACAGTAAAAGCATTAAGCTACGAAACTAATTAAATGAATAGCCATAAGTGCTAGGGAATCATAGGTCACCGATAAAATATTCGAAAGGCCGTAACAGAACAGATTGTAGCTAGACAAACTAAATAGTGTCTAGAAGGAAGAGATTTCGAGCTAATAAAAATAGAAGCCGATCGCCAGGAAACCGGATTGGAGGAATAGCCGTTCCAGGGAGGGGTAGATTGATTGAGACTTTCATCATCTTGCCAGATAGGAAGCCAACGTCTAAGAGTGTCAACCCTTGGAAACGGGAAAGAAGGAATCACGTGTGTAAAGGCAAAAAGCAAAGCCTTAGTGATTAAAAGCAGTGTAATGTAAATATAGTTAAATCCGTTTAAGTGCTATAATTTTTAGTGAGTGTATTTGTGTATGATAAAAGAATACAAAATTGTATTCAATATGTTACCAGTGTTGAAGGTAAATAATATGTTTGTGTATCAAGAAGTGTTAATATGTGAAATGGAATTAGGGAAGATGGCTTAAACACATTCAAGTGGGCAAAATGAAACATCGTTGGAAAGTTCGGTCGGTGACCGACATATCGTGTGAGTAACCATTTCATTATGTTATGTGTTGGGAGGATTTGCGTACAAACCACCTAAGAACGAAAAGAATAGGGATGTTTTTAAATAACAAAGAATAGAATAATAGCACGATCTGAACGATAGAAAAATGAGAAAGTATAAATAATTATGTGAAATAAATAAATACCTTTGGGGTAATGTAGGAAATAAAATATCAGTGTAGTTGATAAATGATTTAAATATGTGAAAGCAAGCGTAATAATAATAATAACAATTATATGAATGAATAAAGTTTATAATGAATTATATGAAAATAAGAGTTTGTGAGCTCTTTTAAAAGAATTAATACTTGTGGTGAACACATTGTTTTGAGATAAAGCGATAATTGTCAGGGGAGAGGAGTAATATAAAATTGAGATATATAATCAAATGTTGATTTCTGAATTTATCAGTTCATTGAAGACAACTTGGCTCAGTAACATGTAAGCGCTGTGAAGCGCATTAAAGAAATTTGTCACGCTAGGAACGCGTTTGAATACTCGGTAAATTTAATTATGAGGGGCAGTTGGTCGCGGTAATTGAACTATAGTAAGTCCTCCAAATAGTGATGTGATCACGAGGCCGTTGTGTGTGTTGTATTATAAAGGGTGTGAAATAATTGTATTATGAGCGCGAGTGTAAGGCAAAGGCCTGGTATAAGTCGCAAATGTATAAGTCCTCCAGTATGGGATATGGTTCCCGAGGCAGTTGAAAGAAACGAACCCAGATTCGTTTATGTAAAGCCCCTAAGTATTTGTTGTTGTATTGAATTATTCTTACCCACCAATGAGGATACTTCATAATTAATAAATGCCGAGTTTAAGAGAATAAGGTCTTGTGAACCTCAATAAAAATAGTATAATGAAAGCCATGCTTGTTCAAAGAACTACACAATGAAACAGCTGTGTGAAGCTAAGAGTCGTTCGTCCCGTGAGGGCGAGGACCGTAATGTCTGCCTCCCCTGCAATAAATCGCGCTAAGTGGCCAGGCCAGACCCCTCGCCATTGATGTTGTGGTAGGTTTGAATAGCCTTGAAGTTATATTATACAAGAGTGTAGAGTTTGTTTTAACGACCCGGTCTTCGAACCGAGGTTCCTTTAGTTGAAGATTACCGCTTGCAAGTTCAGATCGTTGCTTTATTATGAGATAATGGTCTTTTGAAGACAAATAATAATAAATCCCTAATGCAATGTTATATGATGTAGGAATTCACGAGTTCAGTGAAGACAATTAGATTTCGGGAGTGATCTTATTTTTTGACATGTTCAAGTAGTCTTCTGAAGCTCGGGAGTACGCAGATGTTTTCCCAATCACAGTAGTGAATTGTTGACTGAGAGAGATGGTAACCCATGAACATGTGAAAGCCCGAAATTTAAGTAAATGAATAACAGTACTTTAAATAAGAAGTATATATTGTTTTAATTATAAGATACTCATATAACAGGAAGTGAGGTGTTGTAAAAGAATAACACAGAGTATATAAAAAGTATCGAGCCATTTGGAGCTCTTGATTTTATGGAATTTTAAAGGGATACTTTATGGAAGTGAAAAGAAATATAAGTTTGTTGGTTTATAGGAAACCATTTATTATGATTTAACCTTTGTTTGTTTATGTATTCCTTGTTCACTCTGAACAAGTTAGAAGAATTGGGTCAGTATTTTATTTGTTTAATTTGTTGTAGCGCCATATATTTGGTTAATTAAATGTTTTATAGTAGGAGTTGTTTTGTTTATTTATTTATTTATTTATTTATTTATTTTGAAGTGTATCCTCTATTTAATCCAAAATGTGTAAGTCACAGAGTGGGAGAACATACCATAACCCCGAAAATCCCGATTTGAGCATTGCTGGCATACTGTGATTTGCATATTTCTTGCTAAATGGGCACAATACATTATTCTTACACTTTTTAACATTTATTACACTTAAAAACATTTATTTAATATTTACATGACACACGAACCATATTTCAGCGTTTTGTGATGCGACATCATGGCGCTGATGATCCTGATGCGCTCCCTAATCCGCATTGAACGTGTGACTTCGCCTTCTCGGAATCTCCTACTTCTATTCAGTCTTTATTCGGTACAGTCTTTCAAGTATCTTTGCTGCTCGTGGCTTTACTGATTTGGCCTATTAGTTCTTAGGCGAAAATATTCGTAATCTTTGCCGCCGCTCTTTTTCCTAGCTCTATCTATCACAAATTTCGCGATTCTATAGCTTGGCTTCCAATTCGAAGTCAATTCACTCCTATTTCTGTTTCTAGCTGCTATATTTCTCGAATTAGTATTCTCTTCTTTGACTTCGCACTTTCGCAATGTTTCTCACTATGCAGTTTCAAATTAGTGTTCCTATGGGATTTTAATGTTCTCTGAAACACCCTGACTTTGGTGTAACGCAACTCGTTTTGCTCTATGAATTCCTAACTGTTTTGACCTCTACTGTTCTTTCCTTTGCAGTCTTTCAATGTTAATGTTTATAGACTTCCCTGATCGCTCAGAGTTTCTAACTCTGGATCGTTATATGGTGCAACTCCGTCTAGTTATTAGTGTAGTGCGCCTCAACTGAAGTTTAATTTTACTGCTTATTCAAGCTTCGCTGAATGATACGGCCTACACTAGGTTCTAACTCGAACTGTGTTCTCTCCGAACTACTTGTACTTTGATAGCGTAGCGCCTAACTGACTTAGTAACGTGTAGCGCAACTTATAGCGTAATTTGCCTCCCTGAGGCTTCCTGAAGACTGAGTGAAACTGACGTGCTAAATTGCCTCCCCGATGCTTCGATTGACTGAGAACTGGGTGAACTGTGTGAACTGCGTGAATTGCGTGACTTTGGCTCCCTCAAGCCCTTATTCATTCGATTTGGCGCAGAAATTAGTTCCTGACAATTTCGGGAGTTCAACTTTTGACTCCTAGCTCCAATCTAATATATAATTTAGTTCCAGATGTAATATGTAATAACTTTAAGATTGCCTGTTGGCGGAACGGAATTCGTTCATAGGTTAATTTTTAATTAATCAAAATAGTTGTTATTCACTCAGCGGGGCCGACCTGATTACCTCAGTATCCCTTCGTAGCATTCTGCTCTGAATTCCAATGACGTCGTCTTAGTTAAGCATTTTCTTGAGTGCCTATTTTACAGGTCTACCAAATTTCCGATTTATGCTGTTACTACTCCTGCCTTAACTTCAAATCTTGTTAACATGGTGAAATTATTTTGTCGAGTTTTATGATGGGGAGTCCCTCATTTATATGTTCGACTTTCTGCTGACTTAACGCTTTTCGGGGCCTCTTCTCAAGTACGTCCTTAGAAAAATAGATCCCTCGTAAATGTCGCTCTTGACTGGTAATAACTTCTTGCTGGATCGCTGCGTCATGGAATGTTGAGTGTTAATTACGACCCTTCAGCTATGCATTTTCTTGCTTCGTTAATGGCCTCTCCGACGACGTTTTTCACTTAAAATGTCAAGAATAATGGGACTTTATATATCCGCTAGTATTCAATAAGCCACCTGCATGTCTTGCTGTGCTTCTGAAGCTTATTTCACAACGAATTCTCCCCCTTGGTTTCTTACTGTTTCTATCAAATTTTAACATATTTTTATATAAATGGTCAAGGGTTCACTTGTGCCAATATCCAAATGGGCACAACTCCCTCCTTCAAAGATAAATAAATGGTCGAAAAAACTTGAGAACATTTATTTATCGAAAAGTATGTTTCCTTTAGTTCTCGAACACTTCATGCTAGCTTTACTTAATTCGTCACAAGGGTTTGAACTGCCCTTGCCTATTTCAAGTAGTCAATCATTTTTCGGTTTTCATCATCGTCACACCTCATCTTCTACTAAGAACGTCAATTTACCATATGGGTTAGGCTTGCCCCTACCCGTTTCACTCTAAATGTATTATTTCTTTCCAGTTTCTGAGTCTATCATTTTCCTCTCTTATTTCATTATTTTCTTCTTCAATTTGTCTGGCTAATTCCTTTAGTTCATCATAGCAATTCTTTAGTCTACATTCACAATCTAAATCTTTCCATTTCTGCTCTTTCTCCACCTCAACTTCTTCTTCATTTTCCGCCTCCCTTTCTGGAGGATGGTAAAGTTTCAAATTCACGGCGTTCATGATCATCTTGTGATCCGTTACTAGATGTTGTACATTATATGCTTTATTTTTGAGATGTTTGATTATTCTATAAGGTCCGTGGTAGTTTTTGCGAAATTTCTTATAGACGCGATTTTCTGGGTCTGAAGTCGCTGGTCGTTTTACGAGCACTAGTTCCCTTTCTACTAGTGGTTTATGATATCGCTTATGACGATTTCTCTTTTGCCTCTTTTCAGCCTGATCTTTCAAATGCTCATACGTCCTTCTACTTCTTAGCTCTCTTCCTATTTGGGCATCAGTAACATCTGATCCCATGGCCTTTCCGGTTGTTTGTCTAAATGTAACTTAACAGGTATGTCTCCTGTGGCTTCGTGAACGGTGTTGTTTATACAAAATTCGATAGTGGGTAAAATGTCAATCCACTTCCAATTTTCTTCGGAACAGTAGATTTTGCAATATTTTTGCACTTCTCTCATAACCCTCTCAACAGGATTTGCCTCAGGATGCCTAATGCTGGATAAAATTTGTTTGCTTCCCAAATTTTCCAATTCTCTTCGGAACTCGATACTTGTGAAGCAACTTCCATGGTCTTAAAGTAAGTTCTCTGGCTTTCCTAGGACTGGAATTACTCATTCTTTCGACCTCTTTACTACCTGTTTGGTTGATGTCTTTTGGATAGGACACAACACTACCATTTTGGTAAACACATCCATTGATACCATTATGTGTTTATTACCCCTTCTAGTTTTGGGTAATGAACCAAAGTTGTCTATTGATGAAATCTGGCATGGCTTTTCCGGTAAAAGTGGTATAGGCTTTTGTCTCATTAGAATAGAATTCGGTTTGATCCTTTGGCATGTGTCACAGATTTTTAGCCTGGGCCATATAAATGCTTCTTGCAACATGCTAACTGTTTTGTCTACCCCCATATGTCCAAAAGGTCTGTGTAATAACCATATTAACTTCCACTGCATTTGTGCTGGAACGACAATCCTTGGTCAAGTGTGATCACTATCTGCAAATTTATGTAAAAATCCACTGAAATAGCTATAATCCCTTGCAATCTTCTCCGCTTCAATAAATGCGGGTGATGCTCCATCAAGCTTTCCCTCGAAGAAGTCGATCAACATCCTCATCCATGGGTCTTGCTTTTGTTTTTCTCCAACTCTTCTTAGTTCAAAAGTTTAGTGCTTTTCAGTCGGTCAACACGAATGTACCAAAAGTGATGGGTTATGCCCTAATCCTGAAATAAATTACATGAGATTAATAAATACACTAGGATGACCAGTTTCGATCGTCAAGCGATCATCATCAGATCCATTACACTTAGGCTATAAAATCTATGTTTGAAATACAGGTGAAAATATTTACAATATATTCAATTATTTAGTATTGGTACTGCAACTGTCGGTGTATGCTAAATGCAGTATATATGATGTTAGGTGAAATGCTAAATGGTGATAGATATCCGGAGTTTGTAATTTGAAGTGATTATATGGTTGTAAAAATCAACTATGGTTAAACTATAATATTATAGGCTAACTACTTATCTGATTGTCTTCCTTACTAGAGCTACGCGCAGTTTTTCGTGTTCACTGCAACTCACGGTGCGGTCGACTGGTCATCCTAGCCTCTTGCTGTGCTTCTGAAGCTTATTTCACAACGAATTCTCCCCCTTGGTTTCTTACTGTTTCTATCAAACTTTAACATATTTTTATATAAATGGGCAAGGGTTCACTTGTGCCAATATTCAAATGGGCACAATAGAGGAAATTAACATAAGTAGGATATATGAAAACAGGCTATCTAGTTCTTCACGGAACTACTTGATGTTTGTTTGGAGGTTGGTGTCAAAACTACTGGAGCGATTGACATGCAATTTGGGGCAGATGGCCTCGCTGTTCCACCCCTTAAAGCAAGGCACCCCTCAAATAAAACTAGGCTACAAATTATTTATGTTACACTAGCTATGCGTTGCAATGCCAATCAAAGACAGATGGATAGAAAGAAAGGAAGATGATAATAATAATAATAATAATAATAATGCTATTGGTTTTACGTACCTTTTAACAACTGCGCCCCGTGGCTTATGATCGCGAGATTAACGGTCACGTTAAACTACAAGCTTCCTTCCTTCCTTTAACAACTGCGGCTTTTAGAGACGCCGAGGTGACGGACGTTTGGTCTGAAGGGGATCTTTAACGTGCCAGTAAATCTACTGACACGACCGCGCATTTGTGCACCCTCAAATGCCAACTGGCTGTGCTAGGATTTGATCCTGAAACCTTGGTCACAGCAGGCGAGAACGTTACCACTGAGCCACACAGCCCAAGAAAGAAAGAAAGAAAGAAAGAATAAATAGAAGTGTTTGAATTGTAATTTCGTTTACTGAAGTGCCTTTGGATAAACAATATACTTTGTTTTACTGTCTGGTGCGTATATAAATAAATCCGAAGGCTTTTCGACGCGTGAGCACGCCACATACAGCTGACCATGTGAGCATTTGTTGAAACTACTCGTGCGCTATCCAATGTAAAATGGATTTACTTATTCAGAAACAATGGTGGGAGTGTGCACAACAACTCACAAAAGTTTCATCACAATGGGCGGAATTGTATATGAACGCTTACGGGACTCTCCTGAAACGATTCGCTGGCCAACACTCATTTGTTGAAACTACTCGTATGCTACCTACTATCAAATGGCTTTTCTAATACAGAAACCTTTTCGGCAGTGAGCACAACAACTCACCTAAATTTCATCGCAATCGGATGAATGGCATATGAATGCATACAGAATGTTGTTGAAACGATTCGCGCGCCGTCACTCATTTGTTGAATCTACTTGTGCGCTACCTATTGTAAAAACCTTTCCTGGAGTGTCCACAACAATTCACCAAAGTTTAATCGCAATCGGACGGAAGGTATATGGACGCATAGGGGACGTACACACATACATACAAACTATCACATAACATTGACTTATATATATAAAGACAAAAGGGTGGGGGGTTAACAGGAAGCCAATTGCTCAATCTGTATCCTTCTCTTAACATCGCAATGCCAAGTGTGAGAGCGGCGAGGTGACGTGTCTCAATGATCCTGTAATAATAGAAGACGCAAGCTGCCAATCAAGCACTTTATATCGATCGCGGAGTTAGGAATTAAATGTGAAAATATGTCCAGGGAAGTAGACACATTCTGTATATTCTTTTCGTAACCTTTTTCCAGCTGGCGTGGGTCAGCGGTAAAGTTGAATTTGAACTTGAGCTTGGCTACCGTTTCGAATCCGGCCCGGGGTATGGATGGATGTTCTAAGTAGACCAATATACTGGGAGCAGATTGCGTAATTGCACGGGTGTTGGCCAATCAAGGTCCAACAATAGTCTAGCCAAAACTAAGCTGTCACCAGTCTCCCGAGCGTTATGTTTTGTTACACTTAGAACGCAAAGCCGTCTAAGAAGGGCAAGAACCACACAGTATCGTCCCCTCTCACTCACTCCAATACGTTACAGAAACGGTCTACTCCGGCCATGGTCTTGCTCCCAGGAACAAGGCAAAAGGGGCTCGCTTCTTCCCTCTATAGTCTCCAACATTCATAGCAAGTAGGGCCCATGAATGGGTTGGAAATGGTACAAAGAAAGGCCGCTAGATTTGTGCTCAGTGACTTTAATCCCAGGAGCAGTGTGACCCGTATGTAAAGAAACTTGAGTAGGAATTACTTGAGGCTAGGAGGATGAAATCTAGACTTTGCAGGGTTTATCTTTGCAAACATATGGAAAAGCCCACTTACATGAGTAGGAGTGATCATTCCTTCATAGTTAAGGGCCGACTACAGCGTACACATTATGGTAAATATTCTTTCGTAGTTAGTTATTGAGGTTTAAGGGGGCGGAACTACGAGGTCATCTGCCCCATTCTTTCGTAAACCGTGCCTTTGTTAACTGGAACTTTCTACCTGCCGCAGTCTTAGAGCCTCTCCCCAAACTTATAGGTGTGTTGATGTAAATACTCCAGTTTACTTGTTATGTAAATGTAGAGATTTGAAGCCATTCTTTTTTCAGTGTTGCCTATATAAATTGACTTTTGGTCAATATATGTAATTTTTTCCAGGAGTGTATAATATTAAGTTGCTGCATAAGTCCGAAGCGTTTATGTTTTGCCTGTTGGTATTCCGGTTGCTATGGTTTTATTTAGAGACTGTCATTGTTACTTTGTAGTTCAATGTTTGTTCTTGAGTTTAAATATTGAAGTTTTGTCAATTACAGATAGTGAGTGGAGCTGTGTATAGGGACGGTGCTATCGGAGAGAGCACGGCAAGAAAGTGGGTTTCTTGTTTTAAGGTGGGTCGTTTTGACCTTAGTGACTCCCCACGTTCAGGAAGGCCGTCTGAATTTGATGAAGATCGTTTAACCGCGTTAATTCACAACGATCCACGTCAGTGTACAAAAGAACTGGCAAATGTGATGAACTGTGATCATTACACCATTGTGCGACATTTGCATTCAATGGGTAAGGTTCAAAAATCCGGTGTATGTGTACCGCATTCTCTAAGGGCCTAAGCCAAAATCACAAAAATCAGCGGGTGGCCATATGTGCATCTTTGCTTGCTCGTTATCGATTGGCTCCTGAACAACATCGACCATTCCTATCCTGTATCTTTACTGGTGACGAGAAATGGTGTCTTTACGCTAACATAAGGAGAAGAAAGGAATGGTTAAGCCCAAACAAACAAGCAACTCCCCGTACAAAGACCTGAGCGCATCCACAAAAGATAATGTTATGCATCTGGTGGAACACCGCCGGACGGTATGCTGTACTACGAATTGTTTCCCCGAAGTGTTGACATTTATTGCCAACAACTGAGACGTCTTGCAGATGCAATCGAAGAAATACAACCAGCAAGAGTGCGTGAAGTAATGCTCCTCCATGATAACGCCCGCCCGCACTCTGCTAACCTTGTGCCCAAATCTAGGAATGGGTATTCCAAGTTTCAGACACCTAGATATCAAGGGAAAGGCTGTAGCCGCTTTTGAAAGTTCAGATATTTGAATATCGCGCTACATTGCTTCTCGAAGCATTTAGAAGAATTTTACCGATAGTTGGATGGCAAGTGACGTAGCGAGTCATAGCAGAGGTGGAGGCTATTTATTGATTAAATAGTTAACTATGGAGCAGAGACTTGAGACTGGGATCAGATTACTGGCACGGCCAAATGAAAGAGAACGCAATTAGTATCAAGTAAATCGGACCAGGGATTCAAGAGATATGAGGATTTCTAGATATCAGGCGATGACGCGTGACCCTGACTGTTTTGTATAAAAGCCAGCTGGAGCAGGCATAGTTAGCTCACTTCATCACAAGCACTTGCAGAGCAAGTTGCGTCTACGCTGAGCCAAGGCACATGGTTGCCGTATCTACGCAGAAGTTCTTTTCAAATCGTGATAGTCACGAGAAGTGCTGCGCAAACGAGTTGGAACTTAGTAAGTTTCTGGTGAGGAGAATCACTGAGGTGATTGATTTCTACAGACATTGGTGGAAATATTTATATTTCTAAAGGACATATGCTAGACTCTGTCTAGAAAATAGTATTTTGTCACAGTCCATTAGTAACTTAATACTTGGATGTTTAAAATCCATTTTCAAGTCAGTTTTCATTTTTGTAACTATTTAACCACTTCGATCTGTCAGTACACTGAAGACTAGTCTATAACGGTGGCGTTCATTAGTCTACGCAAGGGAAACTGCAAGTTGTCTAGCGCATGGCAGATGGTGATTTTAATAAACCATGCCCAGGGAACGATCTTCAGAACAGCCGTTAATTGCTTAGACTGTCAACGTTTTTCTTGTACTGATGAGATTACAGTGAGTTACGTTACAACTGACACATTTAAGAAGAGATCACTTAGATCTGACCCTATTTCAACAAACTGTTATGGCTTTGATAGAAGCTCATATTAAAATGGAACCACAGTTTATTAAAACGTCGAAAGATACTACCACTATGTCTGACTAGACGATTTGTGGGTCTACAATGGCGGCCGATACAAGGATTATACGTGCTTGTCCGATAGGGCATGTCTACGGATAAATCTGGTATAGACCAGGTTTACTACACTTCAAGACCATCAAGAAATGTAAGCCACATTTGAATTATATTATGCCTAGCTAATTGGAACAAACTATTTTTCTGCAGATGACCAACACATTTTTTTCGTCGTATTTAAAGCTTGTAATGATTTACGCAAGACTTATTAGAGTTATTCTGAGCATTTTCAGCACTCAGAACAGTTTAGGATCGATGACCGAGCATTTCGAGCATTTATTTGAATTTTTCATATTTTTGGGAAATCACGGTAATCAGCCGATGTAACTGTAAAAGTTAAATTTATTTTTGTTAAGGAATGGATATTTTTTCCATATTCGAAGGTTCGAACATGTGGATTCTCACATAATGAGATGATAATTAAACATATTTGAAATAATAATAATAATAATAATAATAATCCACTAATAATAATAATAATAATAATTTTCATAATTTTTCTAAATAATTCTTGGATATTATATTTTATAATAATCATATGTTTTGAGAAAGAGCCTATGAAGTAGTTGAAACATTTCTAGTTTGGAACAGGAGATTTTCCGAAGGAGAGTGGTTAGCGCAAGCCCGCATTCAACCAACATTTCAGTTCTGGTTGAACAGTTGATATTTGCTATGAGCAAAGTATATGTTTCATATAACACGGAGAGGCATGAAACGGGAAGCAATTGATATTTGTATCAAATAGGATATTTTGTATTTATATAAAATCATGACGTAAATACACTTCGAAAGTGAAGTGAAGCTTTTCATAAGTATGGTAAATTCACGGGTTGAACTGAATGGTAAAATAAAATAAACTTGTAAGTTTATTAAACTTCCAGTGTTGATAACAAGCAGAGGCTTGATTTATTGTATAAATTTTGGGAAGAAAATTTATGTGTGTGGAGTAGTTGAAATGCCATTCCCAGGTGCGCATGTTAAGTCGCAGGAATGAAGGTTTTTTCGAGCATCAATCAAATAGCAGGTTCGATGGCTCAGGTTTATAGTAGGAGTATTGGAGCCACACATTTCGTCGTATGAATAACCCGAAGGTTATTTCTTTGAAACCATCAGTTCTTATTTCAACCTTGTTTACGAATTCCATTTAGACTTTGATTTTGCTAGAACCCGGATTTGTCATGATAGTAGTTTATTCTTCTTCAGAGGAAGACCTTTGCCGTTGTTGTTATTGTAATATTGTGTTCTTACACAAATAGTAGAATTGGCCACTGCCAATTAAAATAATTCTTTAACCACGAATAATTTGAAGGATATTTTCAATCCTAGTGCCATGAACTAAATGAATTCATTATAAAGCTACAATTCTAATTTCCGCATTCTGTCGAAGAATTGCAAGTTGTGAAAGTTACTAGAATGGCCATAAATATAAATATTTTTATGATAACGATTCCAAGTGGAAAATCTAATAGTTGAATGGTTCAACCATTTATTGATCAAGTTGATGATTCAGAAATCATATATTTTGTTTGGAACTTGAAGTTCATAATCGAGTCACTTCTCGAATGTTTAATGTCAGAAGAACAATTAATTGTTGTTGTGCTTCGCACAGTTCTTCGATGCTATGCTCAATGGTCAAATACTTTTCAGATGTTATTAATATGTATTAATAATTTGTGTTGCTTCGATGATGATGATAATATTTTCAACGATATATTTTTGAAAACTGGAAAACAAGTGAAAGTTTAAGAAATTCTATAAACATTTATTCTACGAGTGTTAATATCATGTAAATAGTCAAACAGTGATCTACGTTATTTCCAGTATGGACAATTCATTTTGAGCTGGAATTAAATTAATAATTTTGGAACACAGTCCACAGGACTATTAATCGGACTTGTGTTTTCAAAAAGATTGTCAAATGTGTTTGGAAGATTTCTGTATATTGTGTGTAAATAAGAGTGTGGATCGCCACACGTGGAGTGATGCTGCTTTGAGCATTCTTGCAGTCAGATTTTAACTTTAAATAAACTGAGATAATTTTACCAGATGTGTTTCACCCAATTAAATCTCCTTCTATCCTTATTGTTGCATTGAGCCAAAAATCAGTAAAGCATTTTTATAAATTTGATGTCGTTTTTGCGATTTGCTTTAACCCATCTGGCGCTCCGGGATATTTTGATTCTCGTGCTGACTGATTATTGGTAAAATGCATATGTGGTCGTGCGGACTCCGGTCTAAACGGGCACAACCTGACAAAATACACTATACAGGAGTTGGGCTGGGAAATCATTCCGCACGCACCTTATTCACCCGATCTTGCACCCTCAGATTTTCACCTTTTCTGCTCTCTATCGAACAACCTTCAAAGAACTTCCTTTCCGAATGAAGATGCGCTCCGAACATGACTTGACGAATTCTTCAACTCAAAACCACGTGATTTCTACAGGCGCGGAATCGAAAAATTACCGCAGCGTTGGCAGACTGTTGTAGATAGTGAAGGAGAATATATTCTCTCTTATGTGTATCTGATGTGTTTAATACACGTATAACTTGATGTGGATAAACTTATGGAAAACGCTACGGACTTATGCACCAACCCAATATTTGTATCTTGTACCCCGCCCATTCATTGGGCACAATCGTGTTGACCGACTGAAAAACTACAAAAAGTCAAATTGTCATGTAGGCCTATACCCAATTTTCCACCTGGGGACACACTTGTAATTGCAAATAAATAAATAAATAAATAAATAAATAAATAAATAAATAAATAAATAAATAAATAAATAAATAAATAAATAAATAAATAAAAGGTTCAACGATAGTAGCCTACTTGAGATGACAATCTACCATTGCTTCCTGATATGCTCCACTAGGTCTTAATATTTGGTGGGTTGGCGACCACGGGATCCCAGCTGAGTCCGGCAATGCTTGTGCCGGGCTCCTCTCCGCTTTCTTTCCTGTCAGCCTCCCTTGGCCAACCCTTGTTCTCTTCCGACCCCGACGGTATTAGGGTATCCGAGGCCTAGGGAGTCTTTCACTTTTCCGCCTTAATTGGCCATTCTCTCTTCTTTCCTGATCCCTCCTTATTCTAGGGATCAGCTTTCTTTTTCTTTTCATTATATTTCCTTTTCTCTTTAAGATTCCCGCATTGTGTTTGTTAATTGGCTCCCCGTGTATCTAAATTCCCTTTAGCGATTTTTTTTGCATCAACACTTCATTTTGGAGGTATTTTAAATCTACGTTGCATTTTGTAAGTCGTTTCGATCTAAATTGCATTTTGCGAGTATTTTCAACCTCAATTGCATTTTGTAAGGATTGCCAATATAAATTGCTTTTTAGTGAAAATCCACAGCCTGCTTCCAGTCTCCGACCGGGTCAGGAATGGAATGAATGAAGCCCCCATCTAGCGGCGAGGATATGTACTGTGCCGGCTGCCGAGGCCTGACGCACTCCTCTGGGGCAATGATGAAATGAATGACAGATGAAATGAAATGATAGTGGAGAGTGTTGCTGGAATGAAATGTTGACAGGGAAAACCGGAGTACCCGGAGAAAAACCTGTCTGCCTCCGTTTTGTCCAGCACAGATCTCACATGGAGTGACCGGGATTTGAACCACGGACCCAGCGGTGAGAGGCTGGCGTGCTGCCGCCTAAGCCACGGAGGCTTCAAATTGCTTTTTAGTAAGTCTTTCAATATAGGGTCTGGGACTTTTGTGAGTATTTTGAATTTCAACTGCATTTTGTAAATATTTCAACCTAAACTGCTTTTTGCAAGTATTTTCAATCTAAATTGCATTTTGTTTGGTGGGCATTTTGCAAGTATTTTGATTCTCAATTGCATGTTTGGGTATTTTGAATCTAAATTACATTTTGTAAGTCTTTTCAATCTAAATTGCATTTTGTAAGTATTGTCCATTCAAATGAGTAGTTTGAATCTACCATACTATTTGTAAGCATTTTCAATTTCAATTGCATTTTGTATGTATTTTGAATTTCAATTGCACTTTGTGAGTATTTTGGATCTGAAATGTGCGTTTTTCAATCTAAATTGCATTGTGTATTTTCAATTTCAATTGCATTTTGTAAGTATTTTGAACCTCAATTGCATTTTGTATGTATTTTGAATTTCAATTGCACTTTGAGAGTATTTTGGATCTGAAATGTGCGTTTTTCAATCTAAATTGCATTGTGTATTTTCAATTTCAATTGCATTTTGTAAGTATTTTGAACCTCAATTGCATTTTGTTCGTATTTTCAATCTCATTTGCATTTTGTAAGTATTTTGAATTTCACTTGCATTTTGTAAGTATTTCGACTCTACATTGCATTTTGTACGTACTTTGAACCTATACTACATTTTGTGCGTATTTTTCAATCTATTCCTTTTGTGAGTATTTTCCTTCTCAATTCCCTTTGTAAGTATTACCACTCTCCATTTTGTGCATCGTTTCAATATTAGTTACATTTTGTAAGTATTTTCAGTCTCACTTAATTTTCGTTCTGGTTTCCATTTCATTGCCATTTTCGCTATACCCAGACCATTAGGGGCCGATAACCTAGACGTTAGGCTCCTTAAAACAACAATATCATCATCATCATCATCTTTATATTTGGAGATAGTTCCATCGTGCTTTGCCTCCAAGTTGTTGCTATTGAGAACTGCCACATAAATTGTTATTATTGTCATCCTTTGATCACCAGAATATCCTAATCTCATTAGTTCCTTCTTGCCAATGTGATAGGTTTCTAATGTAGGGGCAATGATAGACCTATTTTGACAAAGCAAATATTGTCCTTTTTACAGCGTGTCTGGAGTGGCGATTGTGGCGATAGTGCTCCTGGCGGAATACCAATTGCCTCGTAACCGAGGGGCAGCTATCAGTTGTCTGCAACTCTTCTGGCTTCTGGGAACCGTGGCGCTACCAGGTAAATTTACTGCTCGGGTTTAAGCTGCGTGAACCTGAGAGGAATGTGTATCGCCGACTATGAGTAGTGGTGTTGACGAGTGATGAGGTTTCTCGGTCCGTGCATAGTACAGAACCAAGTACATTGGTCAGTGACTCACTCGCTCATTCCTAACACCACAGTGGTTTGTGCAACGGTCCAATGTTAGCAGTATTGGAATAGAAAGGAATACCATATATCACGGTGGGCTGTTGACAGATCCTTCTCTTCTCGCCCGACCCTTCCCTGCTCTTTCCCCTTACCCCGCAAGTTCATTGAGCTTGGGCCCGAGCAGTACTCTCATCTCTATTCGCTCGTCTCGTGCAGTCACCATCAGAAAGTAGAACACAGCTCTAACATTTGAACCCACAGCTGTTAGCTATATTATAATTTAAATATTATTGCAAATGCCATTTCTATAGTCCGTCCAGAGTTAATAGTGGACTACAGCTCTTATGGTGCAAGTGTTGCCGCGTTTGGTGGCACAGCTATGGTACAGCATTCAACACGAGTAACTACGACACTGGTAACATCTACAACACAACGTCATCATCATCATCATCATCATCATCAACATTTTCCAGCTCCAGTTTCCCGGGTGTGGTACACAAGCGCTCGCCATTTCCTTCGGTTGGAGTAGAGTTTCTGTTCTTCTACATCTTCCCATTTGACATTCCGTTTGTTGACCTCAGACTTCACTGTGTCTATCCATCGATTTCTTGGCCTTCCTACCGGTCTCTTCTCTCTCACTTCTCTGTCGAAATAATTTCTCGTGTTCTATTTCTGTCCATTCTCATGACGTGTCCAAACCACTGTAATCTGACAGGTATTTTGATACCAACTTACTGCCTGTTAATTTAATTCCTAATCTTATCTTTCCTGGTCCTCTGGTTCATTGTTCTGATGAAATTCATTTCTGTTGCCTGGATTTTACTATTAACCTCTTTTTAAGTTTTTTTAGCGTATGGCTTTTCGTGCCGGGAGTGTCCGAGGACATGTTCGGCTCGCCAGTTTTGTAGCTGCTTCGAGGCGGACACCCAATGGGTGAGCCACAAGTACCGTCGCGTATGGAGTGTTGTCTGGGGAGGGAAGTTTGAATGTAAGGACGAGGAGTTGGAAGGCAGCGGCTGTGGCCTATAGTTAGGGACCAATCTCGGCATTTGCCTGGAAGGAAGATGGGAAACTACAGAAGACCATCTTCAAGGTTGCCGGTGGAGGAATTCGAACCTCCTCGCCTCCCGGATGTGAGCGACTGCCAGCAGTCATGCCGTAACGACCACGGCTAACGCACCCGGTATTAACCTTGTTGAGTAGGGTACATGTTTCGAGTCCATAGGTGAGAATTGGAATGAAATAGGTATGAAACATGCTTAATTTTGCTTTCTGGGGTATTTTGTCATCCCATAGTAGATTTCTCACTTGACAATAAAAAAAGAGAAGCTCTTTGGGTCCTGTTAAGGATCTGTTGCTTTATAGAGTTGTCCTTTGAGACAACGCTTCCAAAGTACTTGAAGTTAGAAACATATTGCAGCTGAGTGCCCTATAGAAAGATGTTGGAACATGAGCCGTTCCTGTAAATAGTCATTTCAACTGTTTTTGTTTGACTGAACATTAGTCCAAATTCTTAAACATTTTCATTCTAAAAGTTAAGTTTATCCTGCACTTCTGTTTCAGTGTCTCCCCATATCAACACATCATCTGCAAATACCAGTGTATTAGGCCTATTGTAATGTTCTTTGACAGATTTTATGATCGATCCACGGTGACAATGAACAGGAATGGTAACAAGGCACTTCCCTGTTGGACTCCTCTGCTTGTTTCAAACCAATTTGATCTACCATCCCCTACTTGAACACAGCTTAGGCACTTTTGGTAAAGCATCTTTACTTTATCAATTAGGAATTTTGGCACAATTATACTCTCCAGGCATTCCCAGATTTTCGTTCCGGGGGCACTGTCGTAGGCCTTTTCGATGTCCATAAAAACCATTACCAAGTTCTTCCCATGGTCCCAGTACTTCTCTGATAGCATTCTCACTGCAAATATGAGGTCTACAGTACAGTACTTCGGTCCTTCCTGAAGCCAGCATACATAGCCGATTTCAAAACCAACTCCGTAAAGGGCCATGGAGGCTCTGGGAGTAGTGGAAGGTAGAGGCACTAGAAGAGATGGAGTTTTCAGCTCCACGCCCGGCCGTCTTTGCTCCCAGGAATTACCCTGGTATTCATTTGTGGTGTAGGCTGAGTGAACCCCAGGGCTATTTGCGTTTCAGAAAGAGGTAGTTTTGTTTCTAAAATCCACTACCTGGGTGGGGATCAAACCAGCGTTACCCAGCGTAAGCTTAAAAGGCGCACGGACGGCAGGTGTTTCTTCGACGCGATTAACTGAAATCGTTACTACCCGGCATCCTTTGCTCATAAATGAATGTTTTTCTACATAAACCTTCCTCGAGATATGCTTTACGGAATGGTGAAAACCGCATCAAAATCCATCCAGTGGTTCTCAAGATTACCGGTTAAATCCAAGAATCGGGGATTTTGTTTTATACTTTGTAGAGATATTTAAAATAAAACAATTGTACAAGGAAAATACTTTAGGGGCAGATGACCTCGTAGTTCCGACCCTTAAAACAACAATAACTAACTAACTAACTAACTAACTAACTAATTAACTAACTAACTAACTAACTAAAACACTTTGTTTCAAAGTCCCTTCTAATTCTAATTTTATAAAAGTTCACAAGAAGAATGTTCTGGTTATTTATTTATTTATTTATTTATTTATTTATTTAGCGTATGGCTTTTAGTGCCGGGCGTGTCCGATGACATGTTTGGCTCGCCAGAAGCTGTAGCTGCTTCAATGCGGACACCCATGGGGTGAGCTACAAAACCGTTCAATTTCAAGTAGTTCCAACTTTCACTACCAGATGTCACTGACACCTCGTGGTGAACGTTGGAATTTTGATAGAGCGTTTCAACGAAATCCAACCTACAATATTTAGGTTCACAAAGTTTAATTAGTGGAAGGTTCTTTCACATGACATAAATCTAACTCCCCTCCGAAGAAGGAATACTGAAGGATTTTAACGCCCTTAAAAAATCCGACAGTCGCCTCCGTAGCGTAGCGGTCAGCGTGGTTAGCTGCCACCCCGGTGGTCCTGGGTTCGATTCCCGGCTCTGCCACGAAATTTGAAAAGTGGTATGAGGACTGAAACGGGGTCTACTCAGCCTCGGGTAGTCCAACTGAGTAAAGGGGGTTCGATTCCCACCTCAGCCATCCTCGAAGTGGTTTTCCGTGGTTTCCCACTTCGTCTTCGGGCAAAAATGCCGCGATGGTACCTACTGTAAGGCCACGGACGCCTCCTTCCCTCTTCCTTGCCTATCCATCCTAACCTTCCCTTCCCTTCCCTCACGAGGCCCCTGTTCGCTTTGCAGGTGAGGCCGCCTGGGCGAAGTGCTGATCACACCTCTCCAGTTGTATCCCTTCCCACCAGATGTTCCCAGCTCTAGGACACTGCCTGAAAAGGCGGTAGGGGTGATTTCTCTCGCTGAGTCCGTGGGTGCCAACACCCTGTAGGGTAAACTCGATTTAAAGAAAACCGACGACTTCGACCGGGTTTTAACCCGCGACCTTGGATATAGACGCTCAGCATGCCACCGACTACGCCACCGAAGCCTACTCACAACATAGACTTGAGACTGAACTGCGCCAGGTGCCTTAAACCCAGAAATACATGACATTGTGGCTCGGCCGGCGAGTCGTTAACCCCCGACCAGCGCGCTGCGTGTGAGACACGTCGTCATGCCAAAAATGGCCCGGGAAGTCGTCATAAGACGAAAAGTGTATAGGTAGTGCGCTCCTTTATAGATGAGATAAACAGAATGAATGTTTATAACCAAGCCCCGGATTATGATGACATGTCATCTTTTAAAAGGTTCACCACAGAAATTGCTAACTTATAATTACATACTGTTACGTGCCACCCCCCTAGTGGCACTTTTGTTAACTGGATTACGGTGGGTTGAAGCACAACACAGATTGTTTCTTTAAAGAAATAATTAACTTTATTGCGGCCAGAAAATTACACTACTCATCAGCAAATACAAGCAATTGGAACCTTACTCCAGTTTCCTCAAGTCTCTTCCTTGAGCGCTCTTGGCCCTTTCACTTGTCAACAGACCACAGAAGTTAATCCGTCCTAATGAGTACGGTGGCCTTGACAGAAACTACCTGCTCCTCTCACTTATGTATACCGACTACAGTTACTTACGATCACTTGCTGCAGGCTGTTCACAAGCTGGGAGAAACAATCTCACTGGATTTCGTAACTCGCACGGCACTTCGTCACCACACTTCTGTCGCTCAGGAAAACACGCACTAGCTCAGAAACACCCACCCACAGAAAGCTCGGTCCCCTCACTGTTGAAGCCGCTTATATAGTAGGCTGGTGACTCAATGAATTCTAGAATCGTCCAGGACACACGGCTTCTCGACATTTCCTTCACTGGGTGGGTCACGAATATTCTGGACCGTCCCCTTCACTTCGCAGCCCGTTGAGTAACGCGCACGTAATATACTGAGGCAGAGCACACACAGCCCGGGGGAGCTGTGACTCATGCGGCGAGCGACAAAACAAACTCACAGCCGTAACACCACCCCCTTCCTAAAAGGCTGATCGTCCCGATCAATCATTGGTCCGTCTGTGTCCCTCCGTAGGCTGCCAGGCGATCTCGATGCACGATCTTCAACTTCGCCCTCGGGCTCCGCTGGATCCTGTAGACGACATCGTTGATCCGTTTCACGACTCGGTACGGGCCCTCCCAGGACTTCTGCAGTTTGGGTGACAGGCCTTTCTTCCGTAACGGGTTGAAGAGCCAGACCAGGTCGTCCTCGTGGAATCCGCCAGCATCCGTCTGTTGGTCGTATCGGGTCTTCATTCGGTCGGTCTCGATCCGCAGTTTCCTCCACGCGAACGCGTGCACGTCCTCCAGTTGGTCGACCAGTTCTTGACAATACTGGCTTACCGGGACCGGATCATTCCCAGGTCGGCCGAAGGCAAGATCGACAGGTAGACGGAGCTCCCTCCCAAACATGGCCCGGGCTGGTGTGCACCCGGTGGCTTCATGCACGGCGGCGCGGTTGGCCAGGAGAAATAGTGGAAGATGCTTGTCCCAATCCCTCTGGTGCTCGCTGACGACTATTCGGAGATGGTTCTCGATTGTGCGATTGAATCGCTCTACCATCCCGTCGGACTGAGGGTGTAGCGGCGTTGTCCTTGTCTTCCGGATTCCCAGCAGCTGGCATAGATTCTGGAACACCTGCGACTCGAAGTTCCTCCCTTGGTCGGAGTGTAGCTCCAGGGGTACTCCGTACCGGCTGACGAATTCCTTCACCAGGGTCTCTGCGATCGTCACGGCTTCTTGGTTAGGGAGCGCATACGCCTCCGGCCATTTGGTGAAGTAGTCGCTGACGACCAATATGTAGCGGTTCCCTGCCTCGCTTAACGGGAATGGCCCAGCGACATCGATGGCCACTCTCTCCATGGGGCCGCCCTCGTTGTAGGTCTTCAGTGGACCCCGTCGTCTACGTCCTGGGCCCTTGATGGCTGCGCAATCGTGGCACCTCGCGCAGTGGTTCTCCACGTCAGTTCGGCATCCGGTCCAGTAGAACCGCTCTCTCAGCTTCTCCAGGGTCTTCTTTATCCCTAGGTGTCCACCAGATGATCCTCCATGGACTTCCTTCAGGACTTCCTCCGTCATAGCCTTTGGAACGATGACTTGCTCCCGAGATGTCTTCCCGTCGGTGCTCTCCCAGGCACGGCAGATGAGGCCATCCCTTACAACCAGCGAGTCCCACTGCGCCCAGTAGGACTTAAACTTTGGGCTGCAGTCACTCACAATGTTCCACCCGGGTCTGGGGACACAGGCCCTCTTCCATTCGGCTATCAGTCCCAGGTCATCATCTTCTGCTTGTGCCCGCGTGAAAGATTCGCGGCTCCAGCTCCCTTGAAGTTCCACAGTAGTCCGTCGGCACTGTATCCCGGTGTTCTCTTCCCTCCTAGTACAGAAGGTGCAGTCTTCGGGGCACGGTCTTCGTGACAGGGCGTCGGCATTAGAATGCAGTTGGCCTTTCCTGTGCTGGATCTCGAAGTTGTACTGTTGAAGCCTCTCTAACCACCGCGCGAGTTGACCCTCGGGCTGTTTGAAGTTCAGGAGCCACCGCAGGGATGCATGGTCGGTCCTGATGAGAAATTCTTGCCCGTACAGGTACTTGTGGAAGTGTTCGATGGTCTTCACGATGGCGAGAAGTTCCTTCCTGGTGACGCAGTAGTTCCTCTCTGGCTTTGACAAGGCTTTGCTGAAGTAGGCCACTACTCTCTCCTCGCCGTCCACTATTTGCGACAGGATTCCCCCTATACCAAAGTCGCTGGCATCGGTATCGACGATGAACCTTGTCCCAGGTCTGGAGTAGGCCAGAATAGGCGTGGTGCACAGAGCCTGCTTGAGTTGTTCGAAGGCACTGTGGCATTCTGCTGTCCATGTGAAGAGTTGGTCCTTCTCAGTCTGTCGATGCAGTGGTTTGGCGATGTCAGCGAATCCTCTCACGAAGCGACGGTAATAAGTGCAGAGTCCCAGGAAGCTTCGTAGTTGGGACTTGTCCTTCGGAACTGGCCACTCCCTCACAGCTGCGGTCTTTTCTGGGTCGGTGCGCACCCCTTCCTCGGAGACAATATGCCCAAGGTACTGGACCTGGTTCTGGAAGAGCTGACACTTCTTAGGGCTCAACTTAGCTGGGCAGCCCGTAGCTTCATCAAGATCTCCTTCAGGTTGCTGTAGTGCTCCTCGAAGCTTTTTCCCAGAACGATGACGTCGTCTAGATAGATCAGGCAGGTCTTCCAGTGTAGTCCCCTCAGAATGGACTCCATTAGCCTTTCGAAGGTCGCAGAGGCGTTGCACAGACCGAATGGCATGACGGTGAACTGCCAGAGCCCGCTGCCCACAGAGAACGCCGTTTTCTCGCGGTCCTTAGGGTGGACCTCCACCTGCCAGTAGCCACTCTTCAAATCCAAGGTGGAGAACCATCTTGATCCTGATATGGTGTCCAGCGTGTCGTCGATCCGGAGTAGAGGGTAGCTGTCCTTCTTCGTGACGTCGTTCACCCGCCTGTAGTCCACGCAGAACCTGGTGGAACCGTCCTTCTTCTTCACTAGCACGACTGGAGAACTCCAAGGACTATGTGATGGCTCGATCACCCCTTGCTCCTTCATCTCTTCTACCATCCGGTCGACTTCGGTTTGGTTGGCGAGCGGGACACGTCGGAATGGGGCCCTAATCGGTGTGCTCTCCCCAACGTCGATTCTGTGCTGGACCAAGCTTGTCCTACCGAAGTCTTTGCTCCCCACGGAGAAGACATCCTGGAATTCGCGTAGCAGGTCCTGAAGTTGGCGTGATTGCTCCTCGTCTAAATGGTCCTGGGATCCTTGGTACAGCTTCTGTAGTTCTTCTGGCAGGGCGCGTCTTCTTCTGTTGTCCGTCTACAGGTGTCCGTCCGTCGTGTCTGTGATGCGGGCAATCCAGGTAACGGGCTCGCAGACTCCTAGGTTGGTGTCCCGGTGAACCGTAATATCGTAGTCGTTCAGGTTGGACAGGCGGACGTACGGCCGAGGCGTCGTGTTGATGAGGGTCTTGGCAACTATCAATCCTTTTGTTTGGATGTCCTCATATTTTGGCTCGATGACAGCCGCCACTCCCTCAGCAGTTCCGTCGACAATTACGGCGGCGCTGACCTCCGTCCTGGCAGGAACGATGACTTCCTCTCTCAGCCTTACTCGTCGTGCGGTAACGGCTTCGTGTGCTGGTTGCAAAGCAAGTTCCTCACCTCCGAAGTGCAGAGTGTTGGTACTCAAGTCCAAGATGATGTTGTTCTGGTCCAGGAAGTCCAAACCGATGATCACTTTGTTTGATACGTCAGCCAAAAGCACTGGATGCTTCACCACCCGTCGACCAATGACGAGCTCCAGTGATGCTTCGCCATGTACCGATGCGGTCTCTCTGGTCGCGGTTATTAGCTGGAGGTTCCTTTGTGTGGGTTGCATTCTCCACTTCGGGATCACGGTGGGATTGACGATGGTCCTCGACGCTCCCGTGTCGATCAGCATGGGCCAACTCACTCCGTTGACGACTCCGTCGACCATGAGGCTGCTATTGTCCCTCCGTAACTTCGTCACACGCACTTGGACTGCCGGGGCTTGACGACTGTCACAAGCCAACCTTTGCCCCCCAAGGCTGGCTTATACTCGTTTCCCTGGGCCGCGCGGTTTTCAGACGACTGATTTCCCGTCGGATACCCTCGGCGGCGGCGATCACCGCAGTTCTTGCTCAGGTGGCCTTTCTTACCGCAGGCCCAGCAGGTCGGTAGTCCTCTTCCGGGCCGCCTCTCCGGTTGTCTTCCGGCTGTGTCGTTGCTGGTGGTGCCGCGACTATCGAAGAAACGGCTTAGCGCCTCCATCAATTCGTCGGCCAGGGGCTTGGTCTCGTTGGTTTTTGCTAGTTCGTCGACGTCCACTTGACGCACCCGCGCGTGCATTCTAGATGCCTGTTTTGCCATCTCGAACTCAAGTGCGTGGCTCAGCGCATCTGCCAGGGTCTTATTGCGCGCGAGTCGCAGCGCCTGTTGAGTGACCGAGTCCCGTAGCCCTTCGGTGAAGGTCTGCGTCGCAATCTGTTCCAGAAAGTCGGCCGGCGCTGTTGGATAGGCGAGCCTTACGAGGCTTGCGATGCCCATCTCGAACTCCTGCAGGGTTTCCGCGTTCTTCTGTACCCGGGTCCGGAGCTGCATCTGGTAGGCCTGCTGAAGATGGCTATCTCCATATCGGGACTCCATATGGGCGATCAGTGAAGCGTAGTCCTGTGATCCAGTCGGGATGGCCTGAAGGACGTTAAGGGCGTCACCTCTCAATGCTGCAATGAGAGCTGTAGCCTTTTCTGTGTTGTTCCAGTTATTTATGGAACAGGCCGCCTCGAACTGACGTAAGTAGGTGCTCCACGGGACATTTCCGTCGAAGGTTGGGGGGGTCACTCTGCTATGTCCCGTTCCTGATATTCCCGGTGTAACGGTGGGCGGGCGTTGGCGCAGCACGGCAACTTCCTCTTGTAGAGCGTTGAATTTCTCTTCCACCCCCGTCAGTGGGTGTTGGCGCAGCTCGGCAACTTCCACTTGTAAGGCGTCGAACTTCTTTTCCACTGCCGTGACTTCCTCACGCAGACCCAGTTCTAATTTCCTCAGGTCCTGTGTCAACTTATTCTGACCGTCTTCCATCTTCTTCTGGCCGTCCTCTATCCTCTTCAGGTCCTCCGCTAGCTTATTTTGACCGTCTTCTAGTTTGGCAGTTAGGTTCTCGGCTAACTTCTTCTGGCCGTCTTCCATCTTGGCTTCCATGCCACTTAACTTTTCTAGCAATGCTGCGAATTGCTCTTCCATTTTAGATGTTTGTCTTGTAAGGGGCATGCACTCACAGGAAAATTTAAAAAAAATACCTGCTCGGGTTTTGAAACCAGGACCGTCAGGTGTTGTGCTTGTGCTTGAGTTCGTAATCCCGCTTCTGACACCAGTTGTTACGTGCCACCCCCCTAGTGGCACTTTTGTTAACTGGAATACGGTGGGTTGAAGCACAACACAGATTGTTTCTTTAAAGAAATAATTAACTTTATTGCGGCCAGAAAATTACACTAATCATCAGCAAATACAAGCAATTGGAACCTTACTCCAGTTTCCTCAAGTCTCTTCCTTGAGCGCTCTTGGCCCTTTCACTTGTCAACAGACCACAGAAGTTAATCCGTCCTAATGAGTACGGTGGCCTTGACAGAAACTACCTGCTCCTCTCACTTATGTATACCGACTACAGTTACTTACGATCACTTGCTGCAGGCTGTTCACAAGCTGGGAGAAACAATGTCACTGGATTTCGTAACTCGCACGGCACTTCGTCACCACACTTCTGTCGCTCAGGAAAACGCGCACTAGCTCAGAAACACCCACCCACAGAAAGCTCGGTCCCCTCACTGTTGAAGCCGCTTATATAGTAGGCTGGTGACTCAATGAATTCTAGAATCGTCCAGGACACACGGCTTCTCGACATTTCCTTCACTGGGTGGGTCACGAATATTCTGGACCGTCCCTTTCACTTCGCAGCCCGTTGCGTAACGCGCACGTAATATACTGAGGCAGAGCACACACAGCCCGGGGGAGCTGTGACTCATGTGGCGAGCGACAAAACAAACTCACAGCCGTAACAATACAAATCCTGTCCATGGCTCCCACATTACAGAAATGTATATTTATTAAGTAATTTTTTCGTCATTTTTCTAAGTACAGTATGTTATTTTTAGGTTATTTTCTTGCTTTTCGTGTCATTATTATGTCATTTCATGGAATTTATCAGAATATTTTATACGTTTTGAGTCTTTTTCTCACATTTATAATAGTTTATGATGCATTTTTGTATATGGTACTGGATATTGACGGAACTGAAAGTGAGAACGATTACGAAGACGTACACATTTTTCTTATTACCTCTAATTCGATAATGAATTCGAGTACCTAACGGCGAAATTCTCTCTTTTTTGTTCTTCGGATGTTGCAGCCTTAAAGTTCCACATACCATGAAGTGTTAGTTTCCTTGAAGAAAAAGAACACAGAACTTGGAGTGCCAACGAACATACCGAAATAATAACCAGTAGGTCTATGTGTGTGCAAATAATTCGTTATTGTCAAATAATGAATAAATTATATTAGGTACCGTACCTATTAAAATCATTTCAACATACAATGACGTAATCTGTTAGCATTTTTTGTGTGATGAAATTATGTCAGTTTCATTCAAATTTTTAGGTCATTTATTTAAGTTTTCGTGTAATTTTATGGGATTTTTGCGGATTTTTTAAACATTTGTAGGTCATCAAAATCTGGGCCCTGTTTATTACTTAATGTAGGCCAGGGAGGATTGTGCTGGACAACTAGAAGCTTTGGGCATATCGCGTACACCGAAATATAATTCTAAAGATGTCAGATGAGGGGATGCAGGAATGTAATAATACTTTTATTGCAGACATATAGCCATTGAAAATAAAGTATAAACATGTACACTAAAATTGCACTCGGCACTCTGAGTTGCGTAGTCTTTGATTGATTTTGTCCTTTTCCTACAGAGCTCTAAGTGGTACCGATCACATGTTTGTCCACATAGTTGGCATACACACGTCACTGTGGGAATATTAAAGTGGCATTATGGGAGGTCTTAAATGCCTACATATTTTGTGTCATCGCAATCACCCTGACCATAGAATTAGGTATTGCTTCTTAATGTCTCTCTTTCTCCATCCAGCACACGCTAATGACAGCTGGTCTATATTTTGTCAACGATTCATTTCTCTCCATCTCGATCATTGTGTTCAATACGGACAAACTACTGCAAGTTGGTTCATTTAAATCTCTGGTCCTCTAGACTAAGTTGAATAATTGTTCGCAGCTCTGGGACTGTCATGGCGAATTACGGTGGGTCTTGGTTCGCTTCCACCATTTCTGGTGGCCATCAGACTTGCATTCCTGTCGGAGAGTCCCCGCTTCCTGATGACGAACGGCGAGTACCAGGGAACTGTCGACTGCTTCGAGGACATATTTCACATCAACACCGGGGCTCACCCCAGACTATATCCGGTCAGTATCTTCAGTGTAGACCCGGAATATGCCACTTATTGCTACACTTCAAGGAATTATTGACGACCAACTCCAGGGCGAAATAAAATTTCCAAACGGTACATAGTGGTCGAACGAGGTCTCATACTTGCGTAGTCACAGTGGTGTTAAAATTAACACTAAAACATTTGCGGCTTGTTTGTATCCCTTTTTGAAATAATCCGTGAATAAATATGTCGTAAGATAAATAAAGAAGTATAGTACGAGGGAACTTCCGAAAATAAGTTTCGTCATTTGTTTTCCCAGGGACTCTTTATTGCTAAACTGACATACACCATGGCATCATGAGCTATACACCTTGCACTATTTTTCGACATAGTCACCACCAACATAAAAACAATCTGGTAAAACCCGGTGTTCTGCGATGCGAGTGCCTGCTGGATTTTTTAAGGGGTGGGGAAGGGGGAGTGGTGGGAGGAAGGGGGTGGGGCGAGCAAGTAATATTTTTCATTTCATTATCCACCTGTCTCTAGATGATGATGATGATGATGAGAAATACCCCTCCCGCAATTTTCGTTTCATTTCTTACTTGCTTCGTGATATTCATTATTTAGCTGCTCTGAAACCGTTGGGTACATTATCTTTATGGCATGAATGGCAGGAATAGTTTTTTCTTTTTAGTTCAGAGTTTATGTCGATAGAAGTTTACTTTTCTTTGCAAATCATCGTCATAATGTTCATTTCTTAAAAACGGATAAAATAAGTGGTTGTATCACCATGTATCGACAAAAATAAAAATCAAGCAGTTCATTCAAATGGTAATGCTAATCCAGTTCGCCGATTTTCTAAATAACTGGAGATATTTTCAAATAATCCCAAATTACTAAGTTAAATACAACTGTGGAATTATCCCTACATTTAAATCAGTTAACTATCAGTAACTACAATTTATGAAATAAACTGATGTGACAATGAACAATCGAAATATTCTTGGGATTCCAGGGGGAGGGGGCACGACCCCTCCTTGACCCCCCCCCCCCATGTGGGTGCCCATGGCACAGCCTGTTCCACCGCAGCATTGGTGTGACAGTGACGTCACGAGAGTGCATGGAGCATGTGATGGGCCCGGAACAACCAATATGCAGTGTGTCTGCCATCGTTACGCGCCTGTCCGCTAACATCATGTCCTGTTCTCGAGCAATCTTGTTTTCATTCGTGGATGCGGAGGGACGCCATCTTTGATCTTCATCCTCCACACTCCGACGTCCTTCAATGAACATGCAGCACCAGTGACCGACCATTTGACGAGACATCATACACGGTCTGTAGGCTCACACACTAGTCCCTCGTACCCATTCATACCGAATAAAACAAAAATATTGGAATGCAGCCGAAGAAAATCAGAAACCTCCATGGACATCAAATTGGCAGGTGAAAAGCTGAAGGACTTCTGTTACTTAGGAAGCAAAATAACCAGTGATGGACGAAGCAAAGAGGATGTAAAAGGTAGGTTGGCTCAGGCAAGGAAAGCATTTCTGCAAAAAAAAAAAAAAAAAAAAAAAGGAATCTGTTGACATCGAATATAAATTTAGATATTAAGAAATCATTTTTGAAAGCCTTTATCTGGAGCGTGGCGCTGTATGGAAGTGAAACTTGGACTGTTGAAACAGCGGAAAAGAGGAGAATTGAAACGTTTGAATTGTGGTGTTACAGGAGAATGATGAGGATCAGATGGATATATAGGGTAACAAACGAAGAGGTATTAAGACTAGTGGGAGAGGAGAGATGTTTCTGGCGGCTGCTAATGAGGAAAAGAGATAGGTTGGTAGGACACATACTAAGACACCCAAGAATAGCAAGCTTAGTTATGGTCGAGGACAAGAACTGTAGGGGTAAACCAAGGTTAGAATATGTTAAACAGATTGCCTCGGATGTAGGGTGTGGTAGCTATGTAGAGATGAAACGATTAGCTCAGGACAGGGAGGCATGAAAGCTGCATCAAACCAGTCAAAAGACTGAAGTCTCAAACAACAACAACAACAACAACAGCACGCACTTCCATTGGCGACCACGTTGTCAGTACTCGTCTGTCTGCCATTGTGAGCTGTGCTCGAATGATATCGGGCACACCGGTCTGCTGCTCCTCTCTCTCTTCGTCGGCCCTCTGCGCATGCGCCATTCCCCCTCCACTGACGCTCCTTGAACCAGTCTCGGGTGTGGATTGTTATGGCGATTGTTTGTGTCACCTGGTGTACCTTCTGCGCGTGCAATAAAATGACGAAACTTACTTTCGGAGGACAGATGACCTCGTAGTTCCGCCACTTAAAACCTATGTAACTAACTTACTTTAGGAAACTCAGCAATCTTTCTAGGTTTGTGCCGTGCCTTCTGTGGGGTTTTGCCTAGGACACCAAGCTGGCTCATCAGCGGGCTCTTGGTGTCCTAGCTCGGACCCCCACAGGAGTAGCAAACTGTGCGCTGCCTCCCTTTTTATGAAGCGTACCTGCACCTCTTAACTGCGAGAGCTAAAAGCTCAAGCAGCCTCTACCTCCCTATGAAGGCTTCCAAAAAGATGGTATATCGGCTTTCACGGCCAGTGAATTAAAACTCAGCAATCTTTCTAGGTTTGTACCGTGTCTTCCCTCGTACGTTGAAGGAAGTATTTTCCTTGACGTGAATTGCTATCTTCCAGGTTCGCAGTCTGAGAGACAATGATGGGGTGTGGGAGCTGAAAGGAAAGGACTTCCCGGAGCCCATCCCAGAGGCCCTTACACCTAAACCCTACTGTCTGCCCATCGTCATGATGATCGGCATCGTGCTGTTTTTCAGGTAATCAATCAATTATGCCTACAAGTGAACTTCAGTCTGGACGAGTTAGTCGGAGGATCATTGGTAGAAACAAGTTCGTTTACTGTAACTTTGCACTTTTTTGACAGTTCTCGCGGGAACAAATAGACCTACTAGACAGATCAATCCGCCGCTATCACGTGCATTGCAGCCAATGAGCTATCAGCCACATGGCAGCCAGTAATGGCTACGTGTATTCCGTCAAGGGGTTATAACAGCAGTTATGAGTTGCCTAAACCTACATTCATCTTGCAATATCAATTCATTGCCCTTTTTAAAAGGAAACGTGCATTTTTGTGCCATTTATCCAATTCTCGTTCTAACAGCACACCTGAAACCCACTGACGGCGCGCTGACAGAATGATACAACATTGGGCGCGCTATGACACAGCAGCTGATAACTTATTATTAAATGTTACACGAATAGAATTATTTCTAGGCTCATCATTTCACAGCTCCAGGGAAATGCTTACTAAGGTATGGTGTAAGATGTCCTTAAGGCGATATTGTTATTAAAATAAAACCTACGAAACATTTCACCATGTACGTTAACTTTTAGGCCTACACAACTTCTATTTTAAGTCAAATTGTTTGCACAAATCATGCCATTTGAAAATGATTCAACTGGCCACTGTCCTTGGGGGAAATCAAGAGTTCTGATGCCTTTTCTTTTACCTTCAAAGAGAGAGAAATAAAAGAAATATCTTGAACAAGAAATTCCGTATCTGCTTCCGACTCAATAGTCAAAACAAAAATGTCCGACCTGGAGACTGCTCAGGCTGCATAAATTTACTCAACATTTAAGATAACCACTATATATTTATCTGAAAAGTGAACACGCGTTTAAATTGAAATAATACTTTCAGATGACTTTGTGTAATATTATCAATTATAATTATTATAATTTAATATAATAATCACGTATTTGCACAGGCGGATGAACATGGTAATGCGTCCATTACCAACCGCACACCCATGCTACGAGCACGTGGTTCTTCAGTTTGATAAGGCAGCTTTTCAGTCTGACCGACAAAATATGTTTCCAAATATATTCCTAATTACTGGGACATGGCGAAAAAATAACCTGAAAAGATTTGCATGTGATTAAAACATGTATATATTTGTTATGGACTACAGGTTATAAATTGAGCCTTATGAAAGTTGGCAACCCTAGCTGTCAAAAAAGACTAGCGCTTAGAGACAGCCCAGCGGGGCTAACGAAGTGACCCGAATGCTCACGAATATAACCGATCAGCCAACATCTTCCACTTACTATATAAGACAGACCATGCGGGGCATGATCCTCGGGCAGCCATTTATCTTTTGTTTATCGAAGGGCTATTTGTTCCGTGAATAATCGCTTGATTTGTTGTTCTGTGCGTTAATTCTTAGAGTCTCAGGCACTCACTGGACAACTGAAATAAACTTAAGTCCCGCCGCTGAGTCTCCCGCAGGGTGTCCATCCCCTTATCTCCACTAATAACTTCCCTGCCCTTTCTCAACAGCTTATGAATTGCTTGGAAAATCCGTTTCATATACCTGAATTTCTAGTGAACAAATATATTTCACTTGCGAAAACATATATTTCTTTTACAGTAAGACACAGAATATGTAATTTTAAATACATCAGGTAACGTTATGTTAAAAAATGTCATTTTGATCAAATATGTAAAATAAAAACACAGAATATTGTGGGGTTTGAAGCCATTTTTCAGTGTTGCCTTAGTAAACAAGAGTTTAGTGATGAAAAGCACTAAACTCTTGAAAACACAGAATATTAATTTTTAAGTAAAAATGTCTAAACAAATGTCATTATAATCAAATATGTAAAATATGTAACAATAAAATGTAATTAGGTGATAACTAAGGTTCTAATTCATGGACATTTATAATTTTTAGTTATGTATAATCAAAGGGAAAGAATATGTATTTATATAAAAATCCTAGCCCTAATGATCGGTCTAGGTTGTGAAGTTTCGGGTACGTTCGGTTTGCTCCGCTGCGCTGGTCTGTCTCGGTGCGTGTCAAAATATCGTGATGGGGGATGGATAATCGGTTGCGATCGTGAGTATTCGGGACGCTTCGTTAGCCCCGCTGGGCTGTCTCTAAGCGCTAGTCAAAAAAGTGCAAAGTTACAGTAAGCGAACTCTAGAGTATGTGCCTAAAGTTCGATTTCCAACCGAGAGAGTGGGGGTTTTGAAGAAGGGAGAATGTGTTTACGATGTTGGCTCTTGAAAGGTCTCTCGTATCCAATTGCTGAATACTACGCAAAGATCGCGTCACCTCGATAGACCAACACCAAACCTCTCCAGAGACCACACGCCATATTTATTAGCCTACTTATCACATTATGAAAAATAAATAAAATAAGAAAAACAATGGTGAAAGAGTAGACTTATGAGATCAATCCGGACTGATGTGTGTCTGTCTGTCTGTCTTATGTGTGTGTCCTCTGGCAACTCCTAAACAACAGCCGCTGTAGATACCAAATTTGGTATGATTGAAGATCTATGTCAGAACATCTTAAGACCATATTTGAAAATGACGTCATTGCTACCAACTGATGCAAAGAAAACAATTGAAATTTGGAGCCAATGTTGGGTATCTCAGAACTTATGCATGAAAACTGGTCCAAATTTGGCTTACACAGAGAACATATTATTGCAAATTATTTTTGAGCAACTGATAGACTACATAACAATGTTGCCAATATGATTCTACACGTGTTGATAGTTTCAATGTTTAACTTTCATACTATCAAATGGTTGTGGTTTTCGTTGATTTATTTAGGGGCTTTGCGACATCGTGGTCATTTATCCCCATGTACTTGGGTGTGTGTGAGATTTGTCTGATAACCTGTCTTATTGTGATGGCCCTATTAGTGTGAATAATAAAGCTTTTCAGTCGGTCAACACAAATGCGTGTTGTTTTCATGTTTCCCCGCCTAATGTGATTGGGCACGAAACATTTGTGTTGACCAGCTTGAAAGTCAATACAGAAGACTAATATCCGGTTAATTGGGCCATCGGGTAATCTGGAAGCTGTTTATTTGAACCAAATCTTGAAGGACGTAAACCGCTTAATATTTATTAGCCTACTTTTCACATTTGGCAAAAATGAGGAAAAAGTAGTCTTATGAGATCGATCCGGGAAAATGTGTGTCTGTCTGTCTGTCTGGCTGTGTGTGTGTCCTCCCCCCCCCCTATCAACTCCTAAACGGCTGCAGCAATCAAAACCAAATTTAGTATGAGTAAAGATGTGCACCGGAATAGCTCACTTCCATATTTGAAAATGATGTCAGTGCTACCAACTGCTGAAAAAACGCACTAGAAATTTGAGCTCCATGTTGGATATCTCGCAAGGTATGCATGGGAGCTATTCCAAAATTGGCACACATGTAGATAATACTATTTCAGTTTAATTTCCAGGAGGCCAACCATGACAGTGTTGCCAAAATAATTTTAAGCCTTCTGATAGGTCCAATGTTTAAATGCATATAACTTCTACACTATCAACTGGATTTCAACCAAATTTTGTATGTAATATCTGTACATAAACAGATATGACTGAGCGTATTCTTAAGAGCCACCACGGCTGCCAACTGTTAATAATTGCTCTCTCTACTTTTTAAAATCCAAATACCAATATATCAGAAAGTATGCAAGCCAACAGCTTTAAACTATGCACACGTATATTCTGACATTTTAGGATAATTTGGAGTAACTCAGTTCTACCAACATGATTATAAGCCTGCTGATAGTACCAATTTTTAAATACATGTAACTTCTATACTATCAGTTGGATTTCAACCAAATTTCGTATGTGCAATGTGTACCATAACAGATATGACTATAAGTATTGTTAAGAGCAATCAGGGCTGCCAACTGTTAATAAATGCTGTCTATATTCTTTTTACCCTAATATCGATATATCAGAAAGTCTGCAAGCCAACAGCTCTATACTTTGCACACGTATAGCACCTGACATTCTAGATTAATTTGGGGTAATTAATACAAGGCGGTGCTGCCAACATGATTCTATGCCTGCTGATATGTCTAATTTTAAATGCATGAAACTTCTATACTAACAAATGGATTTCATCCAAAATTTGCACAACAAGATATCATAATAATTCAGATTATTTCTGACCAGCACACGCATGGTATTGTTGGCAACATGCTTTTACACGTGCTGATAGATCCAGTGTCTAACTGCATGTAACGTCCATTGGACTTCAACCAAATTTTGTATTCTGTACCTTAAGCGGTGGAACTAAGAATATATTCAGTCACCGGGGCTGCCAACTGTAGTGCTCTATTAGGCTACATTATACCAGGTATAGTTTGAACTAATTAGATATTTCGATATTACCAACTTAATTTCGTCATTATTCTATATAGGTTCATATACTGTAGAATAATCATTGGCATGAAAAGTAGGCTGTATAGTTCTTCACGGAACTTCTTGTAATGTTCATTTGTCGGGTCATTGTGTCACTGAATCAAGTCGGTGAAGATAATTGGTGAGGGGCGGCTCCGGTGGCGTAGTCGGTAGGATGCTGAGCTTCTATGCCCAAGATCGCGGGTTTAAATCCGGCCGAAATCGTCGGATTTTTTAGGAGCGTTAAAATCCCTCAGTATGCCTTCCTTCGGAGGGGAAGTAAAGCCGGCGGTCCCATGTCATTAATTTATGGCATGTTAAAGAACCTTCCACCAATTACACCTGTGTGAAGCTAAATTGTATAGATTAAGAATGTAAACAACACTACGTTCGTTGCCAAGAGCCGACTGCGGTGGCGTCTGGTAGCTAAGTTCTGAACTAGTAGTCGTCGACGGAGGCGTTTGGCGGCAAAAGTAGAAACTATTTGAAAAATTCATAAGTCTGCAGTCCTTACTTGAATTAAAAAACAGATAACACACACTAATACAGTCATCACAATCAACACCGGTTATCAGACAGATTCTACACACACCCAAAGTACACGGGGCTACATGACCGCGTTGTCGCAGCCCCTAAACTTAAGAACCAACCAACCATAATTGGTGAGTGAACTCTGCATGAAAAAGACCGAACTTGACTGTGGTTTGGATAAATCCATATGTCAGTTAGGTATTTTGTATGTCATGAAACCCTGCGTTTATTGGGAGGAACAGAAAACAAGAATATAGAACACTCTTCCTCTGGCTGTTGAGAGAATCGAGGTTATTTGAGAAGTCTGGATAGGCTAGGGATTGTATTGGCTTGGTTCCAGGAATCCCATCTCCTCGTGTGCGTCAAACAATGTGAGTGGGGCAGTAAGAAGTGACACGCACAGGACAAACAAGGGTGTTCTCTGTTACATGGTCCTCGTTCTGGATTTTCTGAGTATTATGTGACATTGGATAGAAGCGAAGACTCAACGGTACAATCACAAATAATGTGGCAAGAGCGGCTTCGGTGGCGTAGTTCGTAGCATGCTGAACTGCTGTGCCCAAGAAAACGAGTTCAAACTCGGCCGAATTCGTCGGATTTTTAAGAGCTTTAAAATCCTTCAGTATGCCTTCCTTCGGAGGGGAAGTAAACCCGGCGGTCCCATGTCATAGATTGAGGTGCCTAGAGTCAAAACCCGCCAAATCCATTCCTTCACTTTTTCGGCAAAGTGGCAAAAACTGTCACAAACGAACCAATACCCAAAAAGAAATACTTTTTTCACTAAAAAATGAATTAATTATTTTTAAAAACAGTGACGAAGTACGAAGCTGATCCCCGATATAGTTAAACATGTATGTAGTAAAATATAAAGCAATAATTCGGATTTGTCGGGGTTTGTTACTAAGATTTGGATTTGGCAGGTTTTGATACCAAAGAGCCCTAATACATTTGAAGTTGCGAAGAGATTGTAGAAACTGCGTAAGCTTTATTCAAAAATTAATATTTGAATGAAAGTTAACTAAATATTCGTTATAAAATAAAACGTATAATTTTTGTGTTTTGTTGTTGTTGTTGTTATTGTTGTTTTAAGGGGCGGTTTTTGTGTTTTATTAGAATAAATAGAAAAAGAATAAAACTCATATTACCCATTCAAGATTTGATTGCCGCTGAGTGTGACTGTGTCAGCGTTTATGCTTAATGTAGCATCAGCTCTGCGGGGCGAAGCGGACACAGCGATGACAGAGTGCAATCTGCGGATAGGTCACGCTGCATTGCGTCAGATAAGCGTCACAGGAGCTCATGTCACCATGACAGGGGGTACTGGAGCTGAGCCATATCCTACACGCGCAACTGTACCTGTCAACGAAGCAAGCTGACGTGTGACACAATTACATAAAGAGTAGTTCCCATCTCCACCGCCGGCAATCAATTCCTGAAAGGGTAATAATACTGTACAGTAAATAACCCCTGGCACTACAGCCCGTGAAGGGCCTAATCCCCAGCCATTTGGCCTGCAGATATTGGGGTGCCGCATGACCAGCGCATCGGGTCCCCTCGGCCGTTAATCTCGGTTTTCGTGATCGGGGCGCTGCCTCACTGTCAATTACTCAATTGTCCTCACGAGGCTGAGTGAACCCCGTTCCAGCCCTCACGTCAGTTTCCAAAATCTCTGACGGAGCCGTGAATCGAACCCGGGGCCTCCGGGTGAGAGGCGGGCGCGCTACCCCAACACCACGGGGCCGGCAATACTGTAGCCTACAGTACTGAACAATAATAAGGAAAAGCGTCAAATGAAATTAATATTCAATTACTATGGTCCAGGCCTTTAGAGACAAAACTATCGTCATTCAACTATTAAATCCTATTCTTTACTGGAAGTTATAGCTACACAATTTCTGTTTCTACCTCATCCTCAATAGTAGTTTCTCAATCATCATCATTCTCTTCGTGCTCGCCACGACTTTGCAGATTGCAATAAAACTGCAATTCTACATTTTCCCTCCATCTTTCTCCAAAATGCTTCGAAAGCAGTCTCGAAACATCTTTCACTTCTTGTGCCTGAAGGACAATCCCTCTGTTTATGGCTTCTGGCTTTACGTGAGTCATATCAAAATCAGGTTTCGTGACACGTTTGTGTTCGCAAATGTCAGTTTGTGGAAAACATCACCCAGACCAAAATGTTCTTGTTCTTCTTGTTCTTTGTCAAAATTATCCAAAACAAATTATTATCATAAAGTACAACAACATAAACCATTCTAATCACGTCAGGCAGAGGTACATTCTCTGACTAATGCACGTAGGTAAAGAGTACACACTTCGCAAAGCATCATGGAAGGTAAGATGGCGGAAATGGGTGCTCCTATTGGCTGATGTGGATGTGGCGGGTTTTGTGACCAAAAATGGCGAAACAGTCGTTGGACTTGGCGGATATTGCAACTAAGCCTCAACTTTGACTTCGTTTTACAGTAGTATGTAGCGGGTTTTGTAACAAAATAATAGTTTTAATGAATTCAGCGCAGCAAAAGCTATATGAAACAATGCTTATCTCAATTTTCATAAAATATGGATTTGGCGGGTTTTGATTCTAGGCGCCTCATATATGGCATGTAAAAGATCCTTCCACAGATTAAAATTGTGTGAAGCTAAATTTCTAGGTAGATTTCGTTGGAACGCTCTATCAAAGTTCGAACGTTCACCTCTAGGTTTCAGTGACATCTGGTAGCGAAAGTTGGAACTATTATACTTGGAATTGAACGGAACTTGCTCACCCTATTGGTGTCCGCTTGAAGCAGCTACAGCCTGTGGCAAGCCGAACATGTCCTCCGACACTCCCGGCACTAAAATCCATACGATAAATAAATAAATAAATAAATAAATAAATACGTAAATGTGGCACAATTTAAATACTATTGCTACTCAGCAGATTGTAGGATTCTTTCAACTTTCCATCACACTCCACAACTTGGAGAATATCAAGGAAGATTTCGCCCATACAGAAGTTGTCCAGACCAAATCCTGAGCCTGAAATTAATAATGGTATATTACAAAAACAGAAATAAGCAACTCTTTATCTCTTTTATAGATTTCAAGAAAGCCTATGATAGTATTCATAGACTGACATTGTTAAAAATCCTCAGATCATACTGTCTCCATCCTAAATTGATAAAAATCATTCAATTAACATTAACAAACACAAATTCGAAAGTTAAATTTAGGGGAGAAATATCAAAAGCTTTCACTGTAAAAACCGGTCTCAGACAAGGTGATGGATTATCCCCTCTGCTTTTCAATGTGGCTCTTGATTATATCATGAAGGTTTGGCAAAAGGAAAACCCTCCTAAGATCAAAATTGGAACAAAACCGTCAATAAAAATAAACTGCTTAGGATTTGCAGATGACTTGGCTCTTTTAGACAAAGAAGAGGTTTGTACTCAGATCACTAGTCTCCAAGAAATTGCTCAAGGGATAGGATTACAGATGTCCTTTGAAAAAACTGAGATCATACCTATGAAACCCTTAGATTAATGAAGTCTATATACATGATCATAAAATTAACCTAGTTGCTCAATTTAATTATCTCGGAGAAATTATAGCACATAACTTAAACAAAAAAGTAACTTGGACAAATAGAACAAATAAAATGAAAAAGACACAATCTCTAACCTGGTCAACATATAATAAAAAATGCCTATCAATAGCTACTAAGATCCAACATTATAAAACTGTAACTCTCCCAGAAGCCACTTATGCTTGTTAAACACTGTTCCAAATTAAACATGAACAAATAACCGATCAGCTCCTCAAACCGGAAAGAAGAATCATTAGAACCTGCATAAATAAAAAGTATCAGGTTGAGGGAGTCTGGAGGATTATCCCAAATGAAACTGTCTATCGTGTGATTGATCCAATCACCAGCACAATGAAGAAGAAAATAATTTAATATTTTTTTCACATCTTACGGCTTCCAGAAAACAGAATTGTACGCCAACTGGTGATGAGAAATCTAGGAAAGAAAACTGGAGGAAAATGGATCCAAGAAATCCAACAAGATCTCAAAGCAGTTGGACTCAAGATAACAGATGCCGAGGAGAAAAATAAAATTAACACCATTCTTAAAACTCACAAATTTTCTGCAGAAATGACACACAGAAAGCCTATGGAGATTTCAGATGTGTTGAGAAAATCCCGATCTGAAAGAATGAAAAAGTACTGGAAAGAGCGCAAGAACCAAGCAGTACTACTTTCAAAGAAGAAGTGATTGTGGCACGACTCAAGTGGTCCAATGTGACCAATCAAGATTAATAATAAATATAATAATAACTAGTATCGACCGTGGGGAGCGAGGGAAACTCTCTAAGCCCACATCAGTTGAGAGAAACGTTAAACCTATTATTATTATGATAGAGGATTCATCTCATTGGAATTTGACAATGCTTGAATACGAGAAAACTATGTCACACGTTCATTTTCCATATCCTTTCTGTAGTAGATATAGGCCTACTCACTCATAATCACCACCACGAAGGCAAGTTAGTATCCTCAATTCAACAATCGTCGACTGGCTGCGTGGATCAGTGGTAACGTTCTCGCCTGCCGTTCCCAAGTTTGTAGGATCGAATCCTGGTGCAGTCAGTTGGCATTTGGGAGTGCACACATGCAAGGGAGCAGTGTTAATAGATTCACTGGCACTTTAAAGATTCATGAGATGCGTGCAGATGTTATAGGACGCGGACCTAGAGACCTTATCGAACTCTTTCACACATTCTGAACTAGATGGAGCACCGACCATCCAATGACTACTCTTTTCGAGTGGTGGTTGAACAAAATTTAATAACAACAGCAAAACATATAACAAAGGGGACATGAGTAGCGCATGAAATGATATAATGAGGGGTGATGGGGCTGGAATAAAGGTACACATATTATCAAAAACAAATAAACAATAGTATAAAAATAAACCGAGTAGTAAAGAGAATAATTCCGAGATGCCTAACGCGTTCTAGACTGGAGATCGTTCAAAGCTAAACTCAATTTAAACGGGGTAGCAATAAAACAAGTTAACAATAGTGCAAATAGTATCTTTCTTCCCACCACAGGCTAACTACAAATCGTAGTTAGGAGAGACATTCTAGGAAGTTACGAAGTCACGAAACCCCAGAACAGAAAACCCTTACCCTTAAACAAGTATGTCACTTACAAGAACACAACCTAAGAACAAACGCAAGCCTAACGCATACATCAATACAACCAAATCCAAACCTGACATTACTCCAACGAAAGATTACAGGTACACTTGACAGACAATACAAAAACAAACGCTTTACCAGAGAGTAGTTCAACCGAACAATAACACACCAAGGAAACGTAAATATCAATGCCTTCGTTTACATCCTGAATAAATCCCCTTTCCTGAAGAAGTACGAGACTCGGTTATCTTGCGAAAGACAAGATGAGGTTGCACTGTAGTCCCGGGTACATACAATGCACACACGTTCTATCATTTCGAAAGGGTAACCGTACGTCTTATTTAATAAACGTAATGAGATCACGTGTTGTTTCTCGACTGAAGCCACGCAAAAAAAAAACAAGAACAAACTGACATGACTCTAGGCGTTCAGTCGAGCCCACTTAAGCAAGTAACCTTTGTAACAGTAGCTCGTCCCCCCTTCCCTATTCGATAACCCAAGATGTGATAATAATAATAATATTAGCATATCAAAATTATCATTTAATTACTCGCTAGGTCAGCTGAGTTCACAGCAAATAAAACCTAGGAGCGAATGTTCCGATTTGCTTGGTTTTCAAGAACACCCTCATTGATTTAGGAAAAGAGATTAGGCGGGACGAAACCAATGTCAAGACCAGCTTGTTGGGTAGAAGGCTGGATGCGTACCTCAGCAGGCCGTATTAAATTGACCCTGCCAAAGATGAAGAAGAAAAGGGGAATAATCTTCCTAGTGACTTCATGCAATAAATAATATGACAAATCGAAATAAGCTAACATGTATTGAGCAGTAGAATAAAACAATTACAAGAGACAGCCTTCCACCACTTAATTAACTAACTGACAAATATGTTCTAATCAAACACCAATGAATCACTTAACCTAATCAAACCAGGCACTTGCCCGCTTGGCAAGACGCAGTTACATTTTAGGTTAAAACATGAATTTCAAAATGGATCCGGAAGAAGAAGAAAAAGAAAAACAACATGAGAAAGGCAATGCCTTCTCAAAAAACAATGCTGCATCAAACAACCGAAACGCCCCTTAGTGGAACCGAAAGGTCTGACAACCTCCACAGTCCAGCATTGACCGTCCCGTCAAGGCTGTCTGACCAAGAATCAAACCCCACGAGGTTCCCATCCAGCTAACGGGAAATAGGGCAATAATAATACACCCTGCAGTAATTATATATAAAGGTTCCACCAAAATATTACTAGACCCTCCAAAAGATTACATACTAAAGAGTTAAAGTAGACTTTATCTAGTTAATCTTACGGTCCGCCGACACGCGGCCTTAAAATGACGTTACAAAATTTAGCTGTCAAAGTTTGTATTGATCGTCCTTGGTTATGCCCCTTAGTAATTAAATCATGATAGTACCACCTGCCGTCTTCGGCCCTCCGGAGAAACTGGCTTTAGTTCCCCCGGAGGCGATCGCTTTTAAGTCCTTCCGTCACCAACCTTCCTCTCGTACTGTTCTCCCTTGTCACAGATTCCACCCTTGTATATCAGCGTATCCCCCACCACATACCTCCAGTAGCACCAACTGCGACTAGTTGCACAACCGGCGAAAACAAAGCCAGAGTTCCAGGCCTTGAGTGGGTACTATAGAATATCTCCCCACACAGACTAGAAACCTTCCAGGAGCTGAGACGTTACACCATGTTCTTGCAAGGGTGTTCTTAGAATAAGGGCTTGGCGAAGGTAGCTGACAAGAAATGTTGCTTTTCCAATGTTTGCACACACAAAGCTCGATTTATCCCTCTCTACAAGTGTCTATCAGGGATAATACTTTAAGTGACAGTTCGCACGAAGGGCAGAAATCCTGGCACAAGGCTTGGTGATCCAATTTCACCAGTAGTCAGGCGTCAGGCTGGCGAAAGCAATTCTCAGAAGGGCCCTGGTGTATGCTCTCAAGATAATCCGCCCAGACCTGGAGCTTCTGCTGCGTCTCGAAGATAAGATGAACATGTACCGATTTGCAAAATTGGTACATCCTCCTCCTCCAAAGGAAGACGATGGGGAGAAGATGAACAGGGTGATGGTGTCCAGCTGGTCTCTTGGCAGCAGAAGAGGCTACTCCAATCTCCGCCAGCGGACCTTGAAGTAGATCTCCTCGGGTAGAAAGATGCCATGGGACCTAGATGGTACCTCCAAACTGGGCCCAGATTGGTAGTACACGTCCCACATAGTGACCACTGAAACACACATCAGAACAGCAGCGTATGGTCCAAATACAGTTCCCTTAGAGGGAACAATCGTTCCAGGCCAGCCAACCAGCCCATAACAGCTGAAGTTATCCCAGGAAGGATTAAAAAAAATCACACGAAGCATTAGTGTGCCATCGAAGTTCACTTAAGAGTCTTTCAAATCACAAGGGATACTTGATGCTTCAAACAAGGTTCTGGGCAAAGAGATAGTGTCCAGGGCATAATTAAAGGTCCACTGAAGTATGAAAAACACACGAAAGGGGCAACCAACTATACGATATGACTGACGTTAACAAGCTTAATTGAAAGTTCACTACAATACTTAGCAAGAATAACTAAAATTTAACTAAGGTGTACAGAACCCAGAATTTTTCTTTAGAATATGCAAATCAAAGGCACCTGCAAACTTGCCCACCAAAAATTTTAAACAATTTTTCAAAATGAATTTACTTTAACAAAACCGAAGGACCATTTTTCTGCGACTTCACGAAATCAGGACAGCACGCAACTATTTTCAAAATTCACAATGACAATTACATTAACATGCCGCACGGGGCATTCCATCAAAACTACATTTACTATACCGCCCGTGGTATTGCTCAAGTTAAATACCTTACAAAATTACCTACCGCACTGAAGGCATCACACAGAGCTCGTTTTGATATGCACACAAACACAAATTACATGTCTTGCTCAATTTTACATGTTCCTGACCCACACTGCCCTCAGTGGCCTCCAAGGACAGGAGGAACAGAGACCACAACATCTTACCCCACAAGCACACTAGTAGCAAGACAAACAAAATAAGGAAAAACCACGTCACCCACATAATTCACACACACATTCACACTTTAATAATAAGAATGCCCTTAATTCCATCGGGCTGTCACCCCGATATTTCTCCCACTCCTTAACTGCCTGCGGGCACTGTTCCCGGCGACAACACAAAGCATAAATAACCCTAAATTCCATCGGGCTGTCACCCCGATATTTCTCCCACTCCATATCTGCCTGCGGGCACTGTTCCCGGCGACAACACAAAGCATAAATAACCCTAAATTCCATCGGGCTGTCACCCCGATATTTCTCCCACTCCATATCTGCCTGCGGGCACTGTTCCCGGCGACAACACAAAGCATAAATAACCCTAAATTCCATAGGACAACTAGCGAACCAGGAAAACAGCACGAGGACTGCAGTTCATAACCTGACGTGAATTATTAAAACAGTATGCACTGTCATTCACACACTACACAAACAAACACCGCCCTGTCCTTCACATGACAGGTCCTCTCCCTTATGACACCGGGAGGAACATCACACTTGCGCCACCAAACCCTGGCCATCACGACATAATCAGCTCGGTACCTGAGCTCCCCCTCTGGATCAACTCACGACCCCACAGAGGGTAATTAACATCTTCCCCCACAAAGGCATGGCCGCCTCAGAAGATGACAGTACAACACATTACCAAAACATAAATACACATTCGACACAAGGTAGGGCACCCACCAAGCGTCACACACACCCTAGTGCACGTGGTTCACCTTCCAATCACACAACACAGACAATCACAACCCCGAAAATTTCTCTAAGTGGCGTTACCACAGACTACAGACGTCTCTAACTAACAACGTGTGTCATCTTCCATTAATGTTCACCATTCAAATCCCGGGTGACACTTTATGACCACACTCAAATCGAACCCATGATGCTTCAACGCACCACTGTCATCATACGTTCCCAAAACATTAACTTCACGAAGCTACTTAAAATCTCAAAATTCACAACCCCCTTGACTAACAACACGTGTCTGTATCTCACCAAATGCTAACGCCAATAAAATCTCTCCCAGAATATCAAAACTAATTTATTCAGAATTACAAATCACAGAAGTGACAGATGTTACATCTCAAAAGGCACGAAGCAATTAAAATCTTCAAAATAAATCCATAAATCCAGCTCGCACCTAACCACATTGGAACCTCGCACCCAAAAAACTGCCAAGCTATCAACACCCTATTACTCAGAGAATTCAAATTATTTTTACCACCAAAGATGATTACTCCAGTAACTACCCAGGACACTGACTGTCACTAAGGCTCACAATCGATCAGAACATCCGGTGGCAACAGCCTAACTCACACACACCCAAGGTGACGGGGCTACACCAAATTTTAACGAACCCAGAACCTTTCAGAGTTGAAACTACAACAGAAACGCCAGCGGTCTAACAGATCAAGGCTGCAAGTTATAAATAACTAACCAACTAATGCACTGAAGCACCCTCAAGTGAAAACTCCAGAATCAAAATATCAAAATATGCATGAACGCCTACAACAGCTGATTGTGAAGTGAACACACCCAAGCTAACGGGAGTCTACATGAAATCTCACGAACCTACAACCCTTCAGAAATGCGACCACAATAGAAAAACCTAGCCGCCTAACAGCAAGAACTGCAAGTTATGAATAACTAACGAACCAGCCCATTTCAATGCCATCGCAAACGAAACACTGCAACCTCAAAAAATCTCAAAATCAGACTAGTGAACACAGCAGCTGACATACAACGATAGCTCAGCATGCCACCGCAGGATATCTCCCTAAAGGAAAACTTTCACCAACCGATCTACCAAATATTTTTTTTTATATATACCAAAAATCAACAAGTATTCCCAGAGTTAGCAACTTCATCACTGGAACTCGAACACAGGACTCCAGTTCCTAACATTCATCCATCATCCATCACACATCCTTCTCATACATCTCATTATAAGATTTTACCACCCACGACAATAACCCGTTACTTTCAATTATGCAAATTAGCAATCGTACAAATATCATGAACACAAAATACCCTATGGTATAGAAACACTTACCGACAGCTCACCAATCGTGGCTCGACTCTCCATACAAACTGGACGAGTGGCCTCTAAATACCCCCCAAAAAAATTTGCCTGTCACCGAGATAACGAAGACCCATACCTCCAGCCACTCGACTCGGGCAAATACTATATACACCCTGCCCGGGCCCAATCAAGATGGTACTCACACCCCAAATTAAATGGACTCCTGACAGTAGATCCCCATACGAAGCACATCTGCATAATAGGTCCATTTTCAAAATGCAACTATAGTAAAGCCATCATAACTTCCGACTTGACGTTTCAGTGTTACCCTGGAGTTATCCAGGGGTCAGAAGGAAAATCACTTTAACTAGCCAATCACAGGCAGTCATTCAAATCAATATATCATGACAAATCGAGTTTCATTCGAGATGTCGCGATTTAGCGAACGAAACTCTAGCCAAATACTCAAACGTCAAGTCGGAAGTTATGATGGCTTTACTATAATACAACTAATATAAAATTAATAATAATCCATCTTACGTTACTGGCAATTAGGCCTCAATTACTCCCACCCAAATTCAAATTGCAAACCTACATCAATTCATTCACACATGACTTTCATTCAATCAGCAGGATTTAAAAAAACTGAAAGATTACAAAAGAAAATAAATACAATTTTGACCACCAAAGAACACCAGTTCGATTCCTAGTCAGGGCAGCAATAAAATTCGCATCACACACACTCTTTCATCCTGAACACAATCAACCACAGAAATACATTCATACATGCACCAGACATACGTGCTCCCTTCCCTGGACAATCCTAAAATTCCCCATTTACATCAGTATGTTAGTATTCGGATCGTCAAGACACTATAACGCCAACGGAGTATCAACTCACGTGAGGACCTGATAAAACAACCCGTAGTTGTAGCCCTGAAATCACAATTCTCCTTACATCGTAGGAAAACGTCCTAAAACGAAAGACACGAATCGGGGGAAAATATTTATTTACACCCTAAATGAGATGCGACGTGAAGGTGACTGCCTCCCAGAAATATCCCACTTAGTAAGTCACTCAACGAAAAACACACTAACATACTGAATATTAAAGCCATTTAATACTTGACCAATTTAGATGACAATCTAACCTTAAAAATCCCCATGTCACAACAAGACTATTTACTCTCCCCCCAATTACTAAGCAAACTTAAACATAAATCATACATACATAAGCACTCACCTGATTCATTTATACTTAATTAGCACACACGCAATTCGACATTTAACATCATTCAAAACACAATTACCGAACGTACATATAGACAGCAATTCGACCATTTTCCAGAATTAATTTAACGCAGAACAAGTTGACAATACCAAATTTTAATACTCTCACGGTCCAATTTAATTTGACAGAACTACCAACAGCGAAATAATTAACCCCCAGCTAAAGAAATGACAACAAAACATGAAATGTTTGGCCTAATGAACAGCTGATCACTACCAATTATACCTCACACGTATTACGCACAGCAAATTGCAGAATTTCAGCCTTACATCACTAACAATTATTAAGAATAATCACAGATTTACCCCAAAGGACCTGCTGATGATAAATCCACACACGCAATTCACATTTTTACCGACATCAGTTGCATAAAATAATAACTTGTCACAATCGTCGGCCATGATGGTTCAAAATCACTACGTGATTCAACAGGCGTGTACTAAACGCACATCAAAACAGACACTAAGTTATTCTTACTGGAAATACAAGTTTATCAATTTCAGCCTATTTTCAAGAGAATTTAAAAGTCACTAATTTAAATTCTACCCAAACTACTTCCAATCAGACAAACATTTTATTCTTTCCAAACACGTGACACAATTTAGTCAAAACAACACTTCCCGAGGTGTACATTAGCACAGGCGCAGTAAAATTGAGCTGGACTAGTTCCTACAAGAACAGAAAGAATTTACAACCACCCCAAAACATACAAACAGCATATCAAAACTCACCACGTGTGAAATTCCTTCAGCCGCTCAAATCGTCAATCTGGCAACGCAGCACGGCCATTACTCTCCCGTCAGTCCTGACTTTCGTCCAGCGCACGTGATTGCCACTTTCGGTCATCTGCTCGTCTTAACAGCTGACGACAGAATTGTTCATTTGGTCTCGGTGTACACAGCAGATTATTTTACATGAAATCAAATCACAACATGAATTAGGTTCAGCTCTAATAACTAGCCTACCTATTGGAAAGAAGAAACATTAGTGAGGAGGACCCAATCTACATTAATTAAGTTACTGAATTTAATTTTAATTAATTACTGCAATCAGTCAGCAGGAAAGATTATTTGCTAATGGCAAGATCACAGAGCAAAACCATGCTCATTGCTACCATTGTAACAGTAGCTCGTCCCCCCTACCCTATTCGATAACCCAAGATGTGATAATAATAATAATATTAGCATATCAAAATTATCATTTAATTACTCGCTAGGTCAGCTGAGTTCACAGCAAATAAAACCTAGGAGCGAATGTTCCGATTTGCTTGGTTTTCAAGAACACCCTCATTGATTTAGGAAAAGAGATTAGGCGGGACGAAACCAATGTCAAGACCAGCTTGTTGGGTAGAAGGCTGGATGCGTACCTCAGCAGGCCGTATTAAATTGACCCTGCCAAAGATGAAGAAGAAAAGGGGAATAATCTTCCTAGTGACTTCATGCAATAAATAATATGACAAATCGAAATAAGCTAACATGTATTGAGCAGTAGAATAAAACAATTACAAGAGACAGCCTTCCACCACTTAATTAACTAACTGACAAATATGTTCTAATCAAACACCAATGAATCACTTAACCTAATCAAACCAGGCACTTGCCCGCTTGGCAAGACGCAGTTACATTTTAGGTTAAAACATGAATTTCAAAATGGATCCGGAAGAAGAAGAAAAAGAAAAACAACATGAGAAAGGCAATGCCTTCTCAAAAAACAATGCTGCATCAAACAACCGAAACGCCCCTTAGTGGAACCGAAAGGTCTGACAACCTCCACAGTCCAGCATTGACCGTCCCGTCAAGGCTGTCTGACCAAGAATCAAACCCCACGAGGTTCCCATCCAGCTAACGGGAAATAGGGCAATAATAATACACCCTGCAGTAATTATATATAAAGGTACCACCAAAATATTACTAGACCCTCCAAAAGATTACATACTAAAGAGTTAAAGTAGACTTTATCTAGTTAATCTTACGGTCCGCCGACACGCGGCCTTAAAATGACGTTACAAAATTTAGCAGTCAAAGTTTGTATTGATCGTCCTTGGTTATGCCCCTTAGTAATTAAATCATGATAGTACCACCTGCCGTCTTCGGCCCTCCGGAGAAACTGGCTTTAGTTCCCCCGGAGGCGATCGCTTTTAAGTCCTTCCGTCACCAACCTTCCTCTCGTACTGTTCTCCCTTGTCACAGATTCCACCCTTGTATATCAGCGTATCCCCCACCACATACCTCCAGTAGCACCAACTGCGACTAGTTGCACAACCGGCCAAAACAAAGCCAGAGTTCCAGGCCTTGAGTGGGTACTATAGAATATCTCCCCACACAGACTAGAAACCTTCCAGGAGCTGAGACGTTACACCATGTTCTTGCAAGGGTGTTCTTAGAATAAGGGCTTGGCGAAGGTAGCTGACAAGAAATGTTGCTTTTCCAATGTTTGCACACACAAAGCTCGATTTATCCCTCTCTACAAGTGTCTATCAGGGATAATACTTTAAGTGACAGTTCGCACGAAGGGCAGAAATCCTGGCACAAGGCTTGGTGATCCAATTTCACCAGTAGTCAGGCGTCAGGCTGGCGAAAGCAATTCTCAGAAGGGCCCTGGTGTATGCTCTCAAGATAATCCGCCCAGACCTGGAGCTTCTGCTGCGTCTCGAAGATAAGATGAACATGTACCGATTTGCAAAATTGGTACAACCTTAACCCACCCTTAACTTTAGGACACAGCTTATAAATAAATGACCAGAAGTATGTCGAGGCCCTAAATCATTTACCCATTACACAAATAAATAACACAACACAACAACAATTAATTAGCTCACGGCATTCATCCATCAACAAAACAAAAATACATATTACATCATCACCTCCAGGTAACGCCCGAAGCAGCTTCCCATGCTCCTAGTCATTTAATTATCCAGCAAAAATAAACGTAACACACGCGTAGGGGAAAAGGGACAAAAGAAATACAATGCAAATAACAACAAGAGACCCCAAAACGATTAACCCCCAAAACGTACATGTACACAAGGGAAGAACATAACCAAGATAACGTAATATAAGAACGCGATCTCCAATCTAGAGAGGGACAAGTTAACACTGAAAGAAGTGGGACAAGGTATTCCTAACCAACTTCAAGTTACACATATTTCATGCATATTGGCACTTTAAATAACAAGTAACTTAGCTTTCTCATGAGACGGTCTCGACGACAGCAGTAAATACATATCCTCTTTAAACCTGTTTTCCTTCCAGTGTAGTAATGTGTACAGAAACATCGAAGGACGAAACGTAAGAAGAATATAAGATCGGGATTTTAAAGACATATTGGATAAGTATCTTTTTGCTTCTTATCCTCATGGCTCTCGGCTCTATTCTCCTATATAACAAAATTTGACGACGGTATTGTTGACTATTAGTCTCTTTGATTGAGATCACACTCTCCATAGTGGGCATGGTGGGCACTTCTTCCTTTTCCACAAGATCTAAGTCGGTTAAAATTTTAACCAGCAGATGGCAGTCTTTATAATATCGTTACTTGTCGACCCGTTTATAAAATAGAATCGGGTCAATTCCCTTCATGGCAAAATTCCAGCACCCCTGTGTCTCGAATAGCTGAGCTAGATAAAAGGGACGTAAAACCAATAACATTATTTATGTTCGACCCTGACTATTATATGTCAGAAATCTGTACTATAATGAGGCTCATTATAACACTATTTTTCATTATGAAACAGTTTCTCTCACCAACCAGAGCTCAAGAAACAGTTGTTTGACCAATTAGATAATTTGATGCGCTGAGTTCCACGGCCTTCTAATTTAAATTTCACTGCCTGGCCTAGTGTCATAGAAGGGTAATCGAGGAGTCCATGGTCAAATACAAGGCATTATCTGCGTCTCAAGCGCTCTGTTCAGTACATAAAACTGGCGAAATCTCGACAGATATTTATGAATATTTATGTTCGAACATAAAATAGTTATAATAATTATCGTCGAACATAAACAGTCGTATGCAACTCGCCGATAATGTTAATTAAGACACTCGTAAGAAAATTATAAAACTCGCATACGCCCGTTTTATAAACATACTCGTGTCTTAATTATTGCCATTATAGGCTCGTTGCATAATGTACTATATTATTATACAAAAATCGTCACAATCAGTCTCATTACTGATGTAAAGTGGTTCCACGTAATCGCAAGGTTAAAATCCACTTATGGCAAGCTTATGAAGGAGTCGATGAATCAACATTAAAATAATAATAATATATAATATCGTATGGCCTCGGATGCCTGGTGCAAGCTTTGTTAATTGACACCCAGAGGGTAGCTTGCATGTCGAATTTCGTCAGTCCTTTGAACGCTACGAAAGTCAAGGAGGTTAGATATCTAAACTCCTTGACACTACAGCGCTTTCAAGTAGAGAATGGAGGAACTTTGTGTTGGCGGAAAATCCCGAGATTAATTTTGCAATTGAACACGGCCTACTGAATTCAAATGGGTTCTTTAACATGCCAACAACGTATGACATGAGTGTCGTGATTTTTGTCGCCTTCAAAAATCACTTACCATGGCCAGGGACGAACCTGCAATCTTGGGGTTGGTAGTCCGACACTATAACCACTCACCCACCGTGGCAAGCTAACATTAAAATAATAAATAGATACATTTAACTCTTATAGATAAAGATTGTGAAAAAAAATGTTGAATATCTTGGTGAGATTTGGAATGCCAATGAAAGAGCATCAATAGCTAGTAGAACACTTAAATTGCGACGACCACAACAGATTGCCTGGCCAACATATAAGAAACAGTCTCTTTCGATTAATGCTGAAGTTCGACATTATTTCTCCATCGTTAAGCCAGAAGCAACAAATGCAAGTGAAACTTTATTTAAACTAAACACCCGATCAACAACTGACAAACTACAGAAGGTTGATAGACGGATTCTTCGGACAATACTCAATAAAAAACACCAGGTTGAGGGCCAGTGGAGACTTTTGCCCAATTCAATACTTTACAAGGAAAATGAATCTATCATTGACACGATGCGAAAACGAAGGATTACGTTTTTTGGACACGTATCCCGCTTGCCAAATACTAGACTCCTGAAACAACTATTTGACTTCTTTTGGAACAGTAAAACTAAGCGTCATATTAAACATAGAGAGGAGAAACGGCTTTTGAATAACAAATACACTCGACTAACATTCAAAATTTTACAGCGTAAGCAATATGTTATATCTGCAGAAGAACGGGCTGCAAGATCTTCCAGAATGAAGAAGTTGGTTGGTTCTAAAGTTTAGGGGCTGCGACAACGCGGTCAAGTAGCCCCGTGTACTTTGGGTGTGTGTAGAATCTGTCTGATAACCGGTGTTAATCGTGATGCCTGTATTAGTGTGTGTTATCTGTTTTTTAATTCAAGTAAGGACTACAGACTTTTGAATTTTTCAAATAGTTCCTACTTTTGCCACCAAATGCCACCGTCAACGACTACTAGTTCACAACTTAGCTACCAGACGCCACCGCAGTCGGCTCTTGGCAACGAACGTAGCAACCTAAGAGCGTTGTTTACATTCTTAACCTATACAATTTAGCTTCACACAGGTGTAATTAATAGAAGATTCTTTAATATGCCATAAATCTATGACATAGGACCGCCGGCTTTACTTCCCCTCCAAAGGAAGTCATACTGAGGGATTTTTAACGCTCATAAAAATCTGATGACTTCGCCGGATTTGAACCCGATCTTGGGCATAGAAGCTCAGCATGCTACCGACTACGCCACCGAAGCCACTTGAATGAAGAAATATTGGGAAAGAAAAAAATTATCAAGGTTTGATTTTTGATGCTCCAATGTGGGCGTCAACAGTGTGAATAAATAAATAACTCTTATAGAACAGACCTATTTTTTCAAATATTTTATTTGTATTTATTTAATTTTAATTTTGATTTGAACTATTTTAATTGTGATTGTTTAAAATTTTATTAGAATTACTATTAATTATTTGTATAATTTTGAATATTTTAAGTACGTGGGCTGTGTAATCTCTCAGGATGGTACAGAGCGCCAGGGAATATTCTCCGCAGTGCCTACAAGCAGCTGCGAGAGATTACGTCACCAGTTACGTTGGCAGCACGGCTGTCGCTTGTATCAAAACAAACAAACCGTAAACTTTATACTCACCACATCCATTCATAACATAGGCCTAGTGTTGCACTCTTCCAATAATCTAACTATACGGACTGACGATTTCGACAGCCTACAGCCCCACACATGTGACCTTCATCCTATCAAGGACACTGTGCTGCCAACTAAACTGATGACGCAACCTCTCGCAGCTGCACGTAGTCCTGGCGCCCTGTAGTATGGAGAAGGAAATAGAGTCGAAGTGTGGAAAAGCCAATGTAGTGAGTTCTCATTTGCGATCTACAGTATTCTGTAAGAAAGACGGTAGTATAGGGACGAAACTTTCCCTACATCGCTTAGTATTTAGATCGACCTTGCTGTATGGAAGTGAGAGCTGGGTCGTCGTCGGCCGATACTCGTATCCGAGTTTACACTTCTCGCCTGCAGTTCCATAATCTTTAGTCCAGACGATGAAGATGGCGCTGATGGCTTATCAGGCCAATTCTCGCATAGAACATGCGACCACATAAGTTGCATCCGATGGAGGGTGGAGGACGAGGTAGTATTTGACGTATCTTCTTCCTCTGGCGAATTTCCTCTTCCTGTTTACGACGTTCCTGCTCAAACTGTGCAACTGTAGCTGAGATGGTAGCACGCCAGCGAGGGCGATCCAGTGCAAGGGTATGCCAAGTATTTGGGTTTATCTCTACTCTCCTCATGGTCTGATTGAGTTGGTCTTTATATCGTTTTAAAGGAGCACCATATGGCCTCTTGCCAGTGTTGAGTTCACTATACAGGATTTGCCGAGGTAGTCTGCTGTCACTCATACGATGGACATGGCCTGCCCATCCAAGCCGATGACCAACAATGGAGGCTTCAATACTGTTTATCATTGCTTTCTCAAGGACTGCTATATTAGTTACATAGTCATCCCATTTGTTGTTCATGATTGATCTATTTTTTTTAATGAAAGCGTTCTAGTTTCTTGATGTCCCGGCGATATGGGGTCCAGGTTTCACATCTGTAGAGTAGCGTAGAAATAACAACAGCTTGGTACACCAATAATTTCGTGCAGATACTTAGATCTTTGTTCAGAAACACACGATGTCAGAGACGTCCAAAAGCCACATGGGCAGCCTGAATTCTGTTTTCCACGTCCTTCTCAGAGGTACAGTTCGCTGATAGAATACTACCAAGGTACGAGAAGTGTTCCACCTTTTCCAGAGCTGAGCCAGATATGTTGATATCAAAATCTGGGGGGATGGTTCCAGGAGCATGCTGAGTTAGCACTTTGGTTTTCTGAATGTTGACAGTCAGGCCAAAACCTTCATAAGCTCTGTTGAAACAGTTGGCAGACTGCTGAAGCTCTTCTGGTGTGTGGGCTGGAGAAGCATTGTCATCTGCATATTGCAATTCTGTGACCGGAGTGGAATAGGTAAATATTTTGGAACTGAGTCTGGCCTGGTTGAAGAGCCCCCCATCATATCGGTATTTAATTTTCACACCTTGAAACGTTATCTACTTAGGCTGGGATGACAAGTGAAACGGTATTTACTTTGCTCCACGTTGAGCGTACAAATGAAACGTTAATTAGTGCCCCATGTTGGTAGCGAAATGAAACGTTTTTGCTAGCCCACACTGTTGGGTGAGAAATGTAACTGTTTACCTTTGCCTAAGCTATGTTGTTTTAATGGGCGCCAAGACCTCAATGCAATGTTGAAATCTAAATTTGTATTTAACAACGTCTAGCTCTGGCAGAACACATTCAAGACTCTATTCACTCAGATCGTGGTATGATTTGATCATTAACCCAACAAACAATTGTATCAGGAGAAGGAATTGGTCTATATCTAATGCTACCTACTGAAAGCAAAGATTGCATTGTAAAAGAAATGAGTTTATTATATAAAACAAGTATAGCAAAATTAATAATAATAATAACTATAAAATTTAAATTGGAGCGTTGTGATTTTAATATTACCGATAGAAAATTACGTGAAAACGGAGTCTGATAAATTGATTTTACTCTTATTTCCAAGCTATGAAGTTACTGAATTATGAAATATAAAACAAAGAAAAATGAGAGATTGCGTATTTCTGCGTCATTAGCGCTTACCCCTGGAAATTGCCAAAGCATTTCCCTCGTTCTTGATGATGCTGTGTGCTTCCCACAGTCTCCTGGACGTCGTCATCTCCGTCGAAATTTGATGATATTCTGGTAGATTAGATAATTCTATGGTCCGTACATCGGACCCAAACTCTCGTAAAACCGCACTGGTTACGTTTTACAAAAGTTCGTCGCTAACTCCACTGAGCATCGGAGCGACACGCACTTGCGACCGTACACTGCAAGTTCTACACAGATTGTCCGTTCCACGGAACATCGGAGCGTCCCCCGCGTATAACCATCCTCCGCAAGTATTTCACAGATTGTTCTTAACTCCACCGAACATCGGAGCCACTCGCACGCGCACCCATACTCGTCAATTATCTCACAGATTGTCCACGTCCCCCGGAACGTCGAACGATATATTCACCTGTCGGCTCCCCCACTCTTCAGCCGGCTTCAGCTTACGTTGTCTCCGCTGATTGGCTGAGCACGCCGCCACTTCCCCTCCTCCGGTTCATTACACTCCGCGGGCGAGAGGGAGAAGTCGTTTTCCGTTTCAACAATTCGCCTCTTCTAGACCTTGCGACCCAAGATTGCGTCATGCTTCTCGACAGGAATCAGCTTGCATTTGAATTCCCTGTGAGTCATGTCTCTCAAATACCCTAACTGACAAAACTCCGTAAAATTCCGTAATCAGATAATTTTCTATAATATCGTCGTTCGTAATAATTTGCTTGATAGCGTTTTCTAAGACATAGAAAACCTATCTGTATGCTTATAATTTTTATAAAATGCTCCGAAAATATCTAAATAATAATTATAATAAATTAATAATAATAATAAATTAACATGAAAAATTATCTTGGCTGAACAATTTGCCGCGTAAATAAATATAGAATGGCTTCCTACTGACTTATGCCAGTTGCATAAAACCCCTCGAAAAACACGTTACATATTCGCCTCGGATCATCGGATGATTTACCGTGACGACGGTCCATTATCCGATTATCCCAGACACGTTAATAAACCCCATCCAAAATACATATTACATAAATGAAATCACCCTAAATTACAGATATATACACTCATATTTTTTCTTCACGCACTTTGCGTCAAAGTTTGTTGTCACTATGGATTGCACTTTGCAACCAGTCCAATGTTTTACGTATGGAATAGTGTTCCACGGATATTTCCGCCTCTCAAATTTCTCTATGTTGGAGAAATAGACATAATTAATGTGTGAGCACTATGTATTTATGATGTCATATCACACGCATTGAAGGTGTTCTGATATATTTATATCACCATAGAACTTCCTAATTTCACTGGAGGTCCCCTCCTTATGGTGACATTTAATTCCACTTATCACTGAGCACACGATCACACTATTGTGGCAGCGCCTCGTGACCATAATACTTAATCTCTCTCTTAAGTAGATTAAATTAATATTGACTTCTGAAAAAAAATACAGTAAATGCGCATTACATATAACACCAAATATTTCTGTGCCGTAATCGCCCTGTCTTGTTAAGTTCCCGTAGACTATATTCTACTTCATACTAGTTCTCAACACAGACCATTTCTCCTCACACAAATAATACCATTATACAAATTATCTTAAATTACACACTTACAAATCTTACATGGCGAGGCCGTAAACAGAAATCACGTGTGCAGATATGTATGAGTTTCATGAAGGACTGTCTCGCATTCTGATGGCCCATCTTTTATCTCGTGGACGCCTTAAGCTAACAAGCCCTATACAAGCGCTCCCCCATCTCTTGGAGATAAATGGGAACCCATCAGCGCTGCCAAAATGGCCTTGGTGCATCGAGACAATTTAGTGCTCAACAGCATCCGACAATCCCGTCATATTTCCCTGTACCTTAAAAACTCTCATTTACTTACATACTACCCCCCTGTGTGACTTCTGATACGCCTGCCTGGAAGACCATCTCCTCCCACGCACCAAATACCACACTTACTCATTTAATAGGCTGGCTCGCCAGCTAAACACACTCACTTTATGACACATATTTTCGTAGGCTATGTATATTATACGTCCCGTATAATCTGTTTCCCTTACTATCCTCCAGCACATATGCTGTTTTTCCAATACGTTTGGACTCTATAAATGTTACTGCGTCACCTGCTTCCAACCTTGCAAGTGGCTCCCTTTAACTTAACGTCATCACGTTGCTCCACTAGCATATTTCTCAGTGTCTGTAACGATGCCCTGTTGCTACTGTCCACACATGCACATATTAAAATACCGTCCTCTGCTTTAACCACAGGATAATCCCTACATAAATTAGTGTCCCTCGATAGCATGTCTGCAAGAATGTTATCTTTACCTTTAATATATTTTACTGTGAATTCGTATTCCTGCAGAGCAAGAATCCACCTACTAACTCTGTTAGAACTGAGTTTACAAGTTCTCATATACAGTAATGCATGGTGATCTGTGTGGATCTCAAATTTCCCCCCTACTAAATACATTCTAAATTTCCCTAAACTGAAAACAATACCTAAAAGCTCTAACTCAGTAATCGTGTATCTTTTCTCTGCTGCTGTCAGTCCTCGCGAGGCTAAAGATACAATGCACAGATTACCCTCATCATCTCTCTGACATAATACTCCAGCAATGCCTATATGTGAAGCATCTGTCATAACCACATATTCCTTATCTTTTAAAGGATATTTCAGCACTACAGCTTTCTCAAAACCTTCCTTTAGCGCTCTAAAAGCCTGATCATGCTTGGACTCCCATCTCCACCGAGTCCCACTTTTAAGCAATTCCCTGAATGGTTCTACCAACCCTGAGTATTTAAGAACGAACCTCCTGAAAAAGTTGCATATTCCCAGGTAAGTTTTTAACTGTTTAACATTCTGTGGCACCTCTGCGTTAAGTATCTTATTAACCCTACTTTCTTCTGGTGTTACACCTCTACTCGACACTCTATGACCTAAAAATGTCACTTCTGACTGACAGAATGACGACTTAGACAGCTTCAAAGTGAACCCTGCCTGATCTAACTTCTGAAAATCTATATTTAAATGACGTAGATGCTCCTCAAAACTGCGTGAACTAATTACCATATCATCTATGTAAATGGTTACAAACTCTCCTGTGTCATCCCCTAATGCGATGTTTAAAGCCCTAATTAAAGCTGCTGAACTACTCTTTAACCCATAAGGTGTTCTACAAAATTGATAAAGGTTATATTTATGACTAAAAGCTGTAAATGGTCTATCTTCGTACATAAGTGGCACTTGCCAAAAACTGGAACTCAAATCTACACAAGTGAAATACTTCTTCCCCTCAAATGTTTGCATTAATTCTTCTATTGACATAGATTTCAGCTGATCTGAACTAATTCTACTGTTAACCAAACGAGCGTCTAAACAAATACGAACAGTGCCGTCGGTCTTGGGTACCGTTATCAAAGAATTAACATATGGACTGTTCGAGTGCTCAATAATCCCATCTTCAAGCATCTGGTTAATTTGTGCCTCAACTGCACTCTGATAAGCGAAAGGTACAGGATATCTATGTCCTGTGAATACTGACCTATCAATAACGTTCAATGAATGTGTATAGCAATTGGCCATACCAATGCGATCCTCAAAAACTCTCCTATTACACCATAACACATCATAGAGCCGAACACACTGTTCATCCTCTATATTTCCCTGAAATGCAGCCTCACGTAACGAGTCCTCTAGACTTCCGTTCGTAATCACACTGCCCACAAAACATGGAGAACCCCGCTCTACGGCTGGCGATATCTCATTTAAAGTACAAATCACACCTACAATACTACTCCTCTGAATATGGTCATTGAACGCTACTTCTACTTCAGAATCTCCCCATTTAAATTTCAAACTCCCTACATCATAACATAAGTTACCAGACACTCTACTTAGCCACTCTGAACCCAAGATAACACTGAATACTAAATTTGGAATTACAAGACAAATCTGCTTCTCTACATGATTATTAATTTTAATGTCTACTAAAACTTGCTTAGAAATTACTTTAGACCTCTTCCCAACAGCTGTGATAACAAAAGTGCTTTTAATTGGCATCTCCTCAAAATTTACTCCAGTTCCTTTCATTTTATCATAAAATGCACTACTTATGCAACTCTTCATACAACCACTATCAATTAAAACATCTGTGTACGCCTCGGACACGTTAAATTTAACTATGGGGCTCTTACTAACCACTTCCTGAATAATACCTTCATCATTTAGTTCATGTAATAATTCATTTCTTACATTTAGGTCATAGGGTTCCTGTATAATTGTATGGACAGGGCATGCTACAGACTGAGATTCTGACCTTACTTCGCAGCCTGGTTCGCGTTTAAAGAACCGCTACAGCTGGCCGTAGTACTACTAACTACTGAACTGGTCTGGATGTTCTGGGCTGTGTTGTTATTGTTTGGCTGTATATTACTACCACTAGGCTGTCCTCTTCCTTGACCCCTATTCTGGTTGTAATTATTGTCATTATAATTTCTCCCTTGATTTCCCCTGTAATCATTGTTTCTCCCTTGATTTCCCCTGTAATCATTGTTCCTCCCTTGATTTCCCCTGAAATCATTGTTCCTCCCTTGATACTGACTACCATAGCCATTTCCTCTGTTCTGATTTAGCTGATTATTATTATTTCTATTTTGAGCGTTGGCCCCTTCGCCACCGTTCCCTTGAACTTCCTGATGCCTGGCTTCATTAGGTCTATTATTATTATTACCCTGGTTCCGATTGAAATTGTCCTCATAACCCCCTCTCCCTAGTGCATCAAATGTGCTTAACAAATTTTCTACTTGTGATATAGTCTTTACATTCTGGATACAAGCAGCCTCCTTGATCCTATAGGGAAAGTGCCTAAGTAGCAACCTCACCACATCACTTTCCTCCTTCAAGCCATCCAGATATTTACACACTAATACCTGCCCTAAAAAGTATTCGGTCATGGTGGAGCTTCCTTTAGGGTTATATTTACCACACACTACTCCCTCACGATGCTGCGACTGAATAACCTCATTCCAGAACTTTTCACAGAATTTCATTTTAAAATCATTAATATCAGTAAACTTGTCTCTGTAGACAGCAAACCAATTCCTCGTTTCCCCCACAAACACTTGTTCTAAAATTTCAACTACCTGGCACCACTCAATACTACCATTTTCCAACCTTTCCCCGAATTTATTTTCTATAGTGTTCATGAACTCCATTGGGCACCCCTGTCGATTGCTGAACTTACCCAGTTCTACCTCCCTGTGTGTGCTATTCACAAAAACTGGCCTATTCTGACTATTTTCTTGCCTGATCCTAGCTTTTAATTTTAATTCTAATTCTACGATTTTCTCCTCAGCCTTCCTCTCAATACTGTTTACTGTTAATTTAATGTTTCCTTCTGATTCTTCTACTTTATCATATAGCTTTGCTTGTTTCTCCTCAATCTTGCTAATGCTCTCTTTATTACTCTCTCTTAGATCATTTACTTCTGCAACTATTTGTGAGTGAACTTTCTCAATTCTACCCCCCAGCTGTTCCTTAACCTCTTTAGTAGCTACCTGAATTTTGTCAATTTCTCCCCCCAATTGCTTTTTGACCTGCTGTGTTTCCAGTTGCACTAGTTCTTTTAAATTTTCAGCCTGTGTACTGATTCTAATTTCCAACTCCTCCTGTACTTTTCCTAATTTTCTGTCTACATCTGCAATAATCTCTTTAGCCTTTTCTTCCATCACTCCCCTGATCTCACCTCTAATCAGTTCAAATTTGTCACTCATTTCCTTACTGTTTTGTTCTAATCTGGCGTTTAAAGTTTCATTACTCTCTCTATTTTCCCTACTGTTTTGTTCTAATTTAGCATTTAAAGTTTCAGTACTCTCTCTATTTTCCTTACTGTTTTGTTCTAATCTGGCGTTTAAACTATCGCTCAATTCCCTATTACTCTCTTTATTTTCCCTACTGTTTTGTTCTAGTTTAGCGTTATTCTGTTCTAACTTTGCATTTAAAGCATCACTACTAACTTTGTTCTGATACATAAACTCGAGAAGTAAAGTTTTTAATTCTGGTTGGCCGCCTACACTCCCTGTTTCAGTATCGGGATTTACCTCCGCTACCCCGGTACTACCATCACTCGACATACTGCTCGTATCATCACTCTCCCGTTGATGACCACTACGTAACCTCATCTGTCTTTCTTTCTCATCCCCCATAATGATATACACTGATACAGACAAATAACCCCCAAAATACAGGCACAGAAATATATACCCTTCTCCTTCCACAAATGTTATTAGGTTTTCAGCCCCAAGTTGTCGGCGACAAATGAAACGTTATTTACTTAGGCTGGGATGACAAGTGAAACGGTATTTACTTTGCTCCACGTTGAGCGTACAAATGAAACGTTAATTAGTGCCCCATGTTGGTAGCGAAATGAAACGTTTTTGCTAGCCCACACTGTTGGGTGAGAAATGTAACTGTTTACCTTTGCCTAAGCTATGTTGTTTTAATGGGCGCCAAGACCTCAATGCAATGTTGAAATCTAAATTTGTATTTAACAACGTCTAGCTCTGGCAGAACACATTCAAGACTCTATTCACTCAGATCGTGGTATGATTTGATCATTAACCCAACAAACAATTGTATCAGGAGAAGGAATTGGTCTATATCTAATGCTACCTACTGAAAGCAAAGATTGCATTGTAAAAGAAATGAGTTTATTATATAAAACAAGTATAGCAAAATTAATAATAATAATAACTATAAAATTTAAATTGGAGCGTTGTGATTTTAATATTACCGATAGAAAATTACGTGAAAACGGAGTCTGATAAATTGATTTTACTCTTATTTCCAAGCTATGAAGTTACTGAATTATGAAATATAAAACAAAGAAAAATGAGAGATTGCGTATTTCTGCGTCATTAGCGCTTACCCCTGGAAATTGCCAAAGCATTTCCCTCGTTCTTGATGATGCTGTGTGCTTCCCACAGTCTCCTGGACGTCGTCATCTCCGTCGAAATTTGATGATATTCTGGTAGATTAGATAATTCTATGGTCCGTACATCGGACCCAAACTCTCGTAAAACCGCACTGGTTACGTTTTACAAAAGTTCGTCGCTAACTCCACTGAGCATCGGAGCGACACGCACTTGCGACCGTACACTGCAAGTTCTACACAGATTGTCCGTTCCACGGAACATCGGAGCGTCCCCCGCGTATAACCATCCTCCGCAAGTATTTCACAGATTGTTCTTAACTCCACCGAACATCGGAGCCACTCGCACGCGCACCCATACTCGTCAATTATCTCACAGATTGTCCACGTCCCCCGGAACGTCGAACGATATATTCACCTGTCGGCTCCCCCACTCTTCAGCCGGCTTCAGCTTACGTTGTCTCCGCTGATTGGCTGAGCACGCCGCCACTTCCCCTCCTCCGGTTCATTACACTCCGCGGGCGAGAGGGAGAAGTCGTTTTCCGTTTCAACAATTCGCCTCTTCTAGACCTTGCGACCCAAGATTGCGTCATGCTTCTCGACAGGAATCAGCTTGCATTTGAATTCCCTGTGAGTCATGTCTCTCAAATACCCTAACTGACAAAACTCCGTAAAATTCCGTAATCAGATAATTTTCTATAATATCGTCGTTCGTAATAATTTGCTTGATAGCGTTTTCTAAGACATAGAAAACCTATCTGTATGCTTATAATTTTTATAAAATGCTCCGAAAATATCTAAATAATAATTATAATAAATTAATAATAATAATAAATTAACATGAAAAATTATCTTGGCTGAACAATTTGCCGCGTAAATAAATATAGAATGGCTTCCTACTGACTTATGCCAGTTGCATAAAACCCCTCGAAAAACACGTTACAACCTGAGTTGTTTTCAGACGATGTCTCATAAAGCATAGCTGCCAGGTACAGGGCAAAAAGTGTAGGTGCAAGTACACATCCTTGCTTGAGTACATTTAAAATTGGAAATTCCTCTGAGATATCATTCTGATATAATACCTGACCAACTATGCCATCATGGAGAGCTTGAATCAAACTAACAAAATGTTCGGGGCATCCAAAGCGCCTCAAAACCATCCACATAGCGCTACGTGGAACCGCATCAAAGGCCTTTTCACGGCCATAGAACATTAAGAACAGAGGTGTCAATTGTTATCTGCACTTTGGAGTTGTCTTGCGCAGAGGATCATGTCGATTGCACCACGAGAGGCCCGAAATCCACACTGAGATTCAGGTAATAACTTCTCCGAAACAACCTGATTTAGTAAGATTCGAGCAAATATATTTCCAGCTATGGCAAGCAGTGAAATACCACGGTAGTTGCCACAGATACCGCGATCACCTTTCTTGTAGATTGTAACTATTCTGGAGTTTTTCAGGTTAGCAGAAACATTTTTGGTTTCCCAAATTAGAAGAATTGGATAGAAAAGCCTGGTTTTTAGAGGTAAGCCTCCACATTGAATAAGTTCAAGGGGAATGTTGTCTGATCCTGGAGCCTTCCCTGTTTTCATTCTGCTGAGGGCTTTGATAAACTCTTTAAAGTTTGGAGGAGTGTCCATCAAGGGTTGGGGAATATATTGAGGGACATGTTGAAGAAAATCGTCAACAGCAGCAGAACTGCGGTTCAAGAGTGAACTGAAGTGTTCCTTCCATCTTTTCAAGATGTCCTGGCTGTCTGTAAGAATGGTGGAATTATCAACAGCTTTCAAGGTTCCTGATGATGATCGGACCGGTCCATACAGCTCTTTCAGTCCAGCGTAGAAGTTGCGTAAGTCCCTGCTATCTGAGAATTTCTGAAGTTCCTTAGCTTTTTGCTGCCACCAGTTGTTCTTTATTTCCCTGATTTCAGACTGACACTTCCGTTTTAATTCTTGAAAACGCAATTTCTTCTCTCTGGAGGATGGATCTTGATAAACAGATAGATAGGCATCCCGTTTAGCTTTGTTGAGGTTCAAGATTTCCTCATTGTTATTTTCAAACCAGTCTTGTCTCTTCCTTTCCTCATAGCCAATGACTTTCTGTGCAGACTCGGTAATGATATTTTGAAGTGTGGTCCATTCACATTCTACATCCTTTGTGTTGATTGGATTGTGAGTTAGTTGTTCTAGAACATAGTTTTGATATTCTGTGGCAACGCTATCAAGTTGATACTAAGAGGTGTTGAACTTATTCCTTGTTTGATTCTTGAAATGGGTACGTGGCTTTTTATGGATAGAAATCCTGAATCGACTAATTAGAAGTTTATGGTCTGTCCAGCAGTCATCAATATTTCGGGCTGTTTGCGTGATCAGGACATCACTCTTGTCGTACTGTCGGCTAATGACATAATCAGTCATATGCCAATGTTTTGAGCGTGGGTGCATCCATGTAGTCTTGAAGCGATTTGGCAGTTGGAACTGGGTATTGGTGATAAAGAGCTCATGCTCAGCACACAGGCCAAGAAGTAACAGACCATTAGCATTGCAGTTACCAATTCCATGTTTACCCATGACTTTTCCCCATAAGAGGCTGTCCCTCCCCACTCGGGCGTTGAACTCTCCTAGTAGTGCAAGCTTGTCTGTAGCAGGCGCCTTAGTGAGGACTGTGTTCAGTTGGTTTTAGAAGCGGTTCTTAGAATCCTCGTCATCCGTAAGAGTAGGGGCAATGAACCTGCCTCCTTCAAGAGATATGCGGAGAGTCACGAGTCTTTCATTTACTGCAGTGGGAACGAGTCGATGATCATTCACCAATTTGGTCTTTACTGCATAACCCACACCATGGATGCGTCGTTCATTTTCCTCCTTTCCTTTCCAGAAGATGGTGTATCCTGATGAAGCCTCAATGATTTTTCCCTCTCCCGCGAATCTGGTTTCACTCAGGGCAACGACATCCAAGTTAAGTCTGTTCAATTCATGGCTGATGAGAGCTGTTCTCCTTTCTGGTCTGTTATCGTTGTCTAATAATGTTCTGACGTTCTATGCACCAATAGTGATGAACGTAGATATCTCTCTTTCTTGATTTCGACCGCAAGTTGGGGGTAACCCTCTGAGTGCGGTTTCCCAGACGGGTTATGGAAGTGACTACCGATGTTTAGCCCACATTTTCTAGGGCCTTCCCCATTCAGGGTGGGCAGCGGTAATCCTAAATAGGCCAGCCCAATCACAGATGCAGGACCGGATCGCTGAGTAGTCACAGGTCTCAGGAAGGCGACCATCACACATCTGCCGCCAACCTGCAGGTCCAGACTAGAAGCCTCCAGTTTACCCAAACCTGCTTCCGTCATCCTTATCCCATCGCCGTTGGGCTTGTAGAGAAACAGCAGGAGAGAATGCCATAGGCATGAATTTGTTTAAGTTAGATTCAGGATATCTAATATATAAGCTAAAGATAACTGATATTTATTTTATTTATTTGAACCAAATCTACTTGTTAATTGTCACTTTAACTCAGAGAGTCATATCGTGACATACAGACAATAAACACATAGATAACATAGATTTACAGTATGGCGTTAGATAATTAAACCAAACGTTCATTCGGCATTTCATAGCTTCCTCGTTCTTTCAAAACTTAATAATGCTTTGCAGTAGTTATCTTCATTCACAATATCACTGGGCAACTTTTCTGATGGAGACTGCACAAAGTTCTTTCTTAATCATAAATGTGGACACAGTGTTCTTCATATTTAGACAGTTCTCCATGGGAGACACATCACAGAAAGAATTTCTTTTCTTTCCCTATCGAGCCCTTACTGACTGTAAGAGTCTGATAAGTTTTGTAGTAAGGAAAAAAACCCCATCAAACTCACAGGAAAAATCTACAGACAGCATTATGTGGCTGTACTGTAGTAATCGTATAGGCCACCTAGTTAATACAGATAGGCTCTCCTAGGCTTTAACAAGATTTATAGCTTAGGAAGCCGTCTCATGTACTTGAATGCTTAACTTACATGCATCTTTGTTCTGAATCTCGTCCGACGCTTTCTTATTCCACATTGCCCTAATGGTATTAAAATATTTTGCTAATTGACCTGCTTTCCCCCATTCCCTTTTTAGTAATTTAATTAAAGTGTGATACTCATTTTCATTTTCTATTCTGTTTAGATCTGCTTTGTCTACAAACTTTGCTCTTATCATTTTAATTTCCTTGCATTCCCTGATCAGGTGCGCTGCACCCATAACCTTCCCACAAAACAGGCAAATGTCCTCTTTTCCTACTTCTCTCAACGCTTTGTTCTTATGCACCCCCATTAACCACCAAATTATCCCTCTCATTTCTCTTTTCATTAGGCATTGAGGCTTTATGCTCATAAAGTTCCTTATTTCGCAGAACTCCGTTAAGGTTCTCCTACTGGTGCGCTCATCTCTTATCACCTGCAACTCTACGTCATTAACCCTTCTACACACTTTTTTGCACACCCTACCTTCCTCTCCTTGTAAGTCCCTCTCCCATAGATAACCCATTCCTAATCTTTCCAGTACACTTCTTACCCCGTCCACCCAGTAGCCCTCTTGCTGATGCTTCATTTGGTGCAGGTAGGCTACCTTAAGCATTTCCCCCCCCCCCCCCTCCACCTGCTTTTAAACGAATCCAAGACTTTATGACCTTTTTTTATGATATGTTGTCTAATGCTTACATCCTCACACAACATTCTCGCTCCACAATTTGCCGTGCAACTAGGTAGCCCCAAAATTATCTTGGCAAACCTACTTACAATACTGTCCAGGGTATTCGTTCCTTCCTCTATACCCCATACTTCCACTCCATAGAGTGCTCTTGAAACGATGAGTGCGTTGAACACATTCTTAAACACTTTGTAGTCAAGATTCGGTAACCTACGCTCTAACACTTTAACATTCGCCAATGCCGCTAGCCCTTTCGACTTTGCCCTTTTAATTTGTTCGGTCCATTTACCATTACTCGCCATTATCGTCCCTAGATACTCAAGTTTTTTCACCGTCTCTAACTGCGACCCATACATGACCCACTTTTCGTTCTTAGCCAGTTTAACTCCCTTTTTGAAGACCATAACTTTGGTCTTACTCTGGTTAATTTTTAAGTTCCAGTCCTCACAGTATCTCACAATATCGTCAATACTATATTGCATATTATAGGGTGTTAGAGCAAGCAGAAGGATGTCATCAGCAAAAGCTAGGCCCGGGATATCATAATTGTCCAGGCAAGGGTTGGACCGTTACTCAAAGCCCTTTGAATCAAAAATATCGTTGATAAATAGCAATGAGGGTAGCACGAATGATTGCTGAGACAAATAGATGGGAGCAATGGCAGGAAGGAGCTCGTAATGAAGAGATAAAGGCTAAGTTAGAAATGAACATGCTAGATGAAGCTGTTCGTATGAGCCGACTCAGATGGTGGGGTCATGTGGGGGAGGAGAGATTATCTAAGAGGTTAATGAGTTCGGCTGTAGAGGGTAAGAGAATTAGAGGTAGACCTGAGGAGGTGGAAAGATTTAGTGTTTAACGATTACAAAGTGAGAGGTGTAGAAGCAGAGGAGGCTGCACTGCTAACTGCTAATAGGGGATCATGGAGGCGATTTGTTCGCAAACAGAGGCTTGTAGACTAGACTGGACTCTGAAAGGCAAAACAGTCTCAAATGAAAAGGTAGCCTATGTATTAATATAATTTTTGTATACCTTTTTATAATTTAAGGTTTGTATTTATTATTTGAATTATCTATATTTTTAAAACTCAGCAATTTGTCTAGGTTTGAGCCATGTCTTGTGTGGGGTTTCACCTAGGACACCAAATTGGCTCATCAGCGACCAATATACCATCTTTTTGGAAGCATTCATAGGGAGGTTATGGCTGCTTGAGTTTTAGTTCTCGCAGTAAAGAGGCGCAGGTGCGCTTCACATAAAAGAAGGTAGCGCGCAGTTCGCTACTCCTGTGGAGGTCTGGGTGGGGCGCCAAGAGCCCGCTGACGAGCCAGCTTGGTGTCCTAGATGAAACCCCACACAAGACACGGCACACACATTGAACTATTGCTGAGTTTTAATTGACTGGCCGTGAAGGCCAATATACCATCCATATTTTAATTTCTATATTTCTATATTACTTTTCACTTTTGAATTATTTTTTAATCGCTTATCCTCCAAGCTCGGCTTCACCCACGGACTTTGGTTGGTTGGTTCTTAAGTTTAGGGGCTGCGACAACGCGGTCATGTAGCCCCGTGTACTTTGGGTGTGTGTAGAATCTGTCTGATAACCGGTGCTAATTGTGATGACTGTATTAGTGTGTGTTATCTGTTTTTTTTAAAATTTAAGTACTGCAACTTAGAATTTTTCAAATAGTTCCTACTTTTGCCACCAAGCGCCATCGTCAACGACCACTAGGCCAAGTTCAGAACTTAGCTACTAGACGCCACCGCAGTCGGCTCTTGGCAACGAACATAGAAACCAAAGAGCGTTGTTTACATTCTTAACCTATCCCATTTAGCTTCACACAGGTACAATTAGTGGAAGGTTCTTTAACATGCCGTAAATCTATGACATGGGACCGACGGCTTTACTTCCCCTCCGAAGGAAGGCATACTGAGGGATTTTTCAAGCTCTTAAAAAACCGACGGCTTTGGCCGGGTTTGAACCCGCTATCTTGGGCATAGGAGCTCAGCATGCTACCAACTACGCCACCGAAGCCGCTACCCGCGGACTTTGCGAGGCATCGTTCCTCTACTATCACAAGGACAGTGTCTTGGAGCTGGACAGATACAACTGGGGATGGTGATAGGTGACCGCTAACTAGGGTCTAATGAAGGGAGTGGGAAGGAAGTGGGAAGGACGTCGGGCGTGGAAAAGGTACTGTCCTGACATTTGTCTGTGGGTGAAAAAGGAAAGGAACGGAAAACCATTTTCAGGGCGGCTACTTTTTAATTTTAATACATGTATGTTTAATTTTATCCAGTACGGCAGGTCAAGGAGATATATCAGCACTTCCACAAGAATATCCATTAATCCTTGAGAACTGGCGTGAAACAAGTAGTTCCGTGACGAACTAAAGAGCCTTCTTTCTTAGAATTGATGAATTAATCTAAAATGTTATGATCTATTATTGTGCCAATTTTGGAAGAAATCCATTTGTTCGTAGAGAAGTAACAAGCATTTAAAAATTGGACTTATCAGAAGGGTTAATTAATGTTGGCAGCACTGACATAAGTTACCACAAATTAATGTAGAATGTTAGGTACTATACGTATGCAAAGTTTTGAGCTCTTGGTTTGCATACTTTCTGATATACAGTATTGGTATTAGGATAAAATAATAGAGAGAGCATTTATTACACGTTGGCAGCCCTGGTTGCTATTAAGAATACGCACAGTCATATTTGTTATTGTACACATAGTACATACGAAATTTGGTTGAAATCCCATTGATAGTGTAGACGTTACATGCATTTAAATATTAGACTTAACGGCTGGCTTAGAATCATGTTGGTAACTCTGTCATGTATGGCTTTCTGGAAATTAAACTAAAATATTAGTATCCATACGTGTGCCAACTTTGGAATAGCTCTCATGCATACCTTCCAGGATATCCAACATTGAACTCACATTTCAATTGCGATTTTTCAGCAGTTGGTAGCACTGACACCATTTTCAATATGACCTTGAGATATTCCGGCATAGATCTTTACTCATACCAAATTTGGTTTCCATAAGCTGCAGCCGTTTAGGAGTTGATAGGGGGGGGGGGGACGACACACACACTGCTAGACAGACCGACAGAAGGACAGACGGACAGACAGACATACACACAGTTTCCCGGATCGAACTCATAAGTCTACTTTTTGCAAAATGAGAAAAGTAGGCTAAAAATATAACACGTAGACTGGTGCCGGGTCATTTTGACCCATAGTGTGTCACTCCCTTTTTCTCGTAGTCGTACGTATTTTAATGAAGTAATTTTACACCTGGTGTCTTCCTATGAACTATTCCCAATATAAAATTAGGTTTATTTATATTTCTAAAATTTAACATGCAGAAAGTGACAATAATCTTCGTAACAGTACAATTGACCTTGAGAGTGGCGACAAAGCAGTTATTTCAATTTTTCTGAACAAAGAGCTGATGACCAAGGTGTCCCTAGACCCTAAACATGGATCGACAAGAACGTTAGCTACGTGATTGTGCTGCATCAAAATAGGTGGATTTTTACCTTTATTTTTTACAGATTGTTCCGATTAACGTAAGCCGAAAATTGTCACGCGAGGACTGGCACCATGGGTAAATCTGACCCGACTGTAAGTAATATAGAAATAACTTGAGTTTTCCGAAAGCTATGGACATGTTTCTTTTGCAGGGTGAAGTTCAAGGCTAGGAAGGAAGGTACAGTAAGCGACAGGAAATAAGGGCTGACCAAAACGAAAATATAGAGCATTATTTAAGCCTCGGGTCAAAAATACCCATGCGCCAGTCCTCGTGGGTTAAACTATCTCTAAAAGATTTAACCTTCAGCATTTCTATGATAAAAATCGTCCTTATACCAAGTGGAGGGCACAGAGACCAAAATGTTACACACATCTAACTTGTTGCAGCTACTACACCCTCGCGCTGTGGTTTAAGGACCTGGGCAGTCGGTTTGACCTAATGCTGCCGGTGGTACGCTACACCCTCCCTGCCCCAGCCAACTGCGAGTTGGGGGACTACGCGCCGAGCCCCAGACACGGCACCAACAGTACCGGTACGAGCAAGCAAGACCCGTGCACAGAGGGATCCGAGAGTGGCAGAGAACATCCCTTCTCGCGCATTTTACTAGTGGCCTTCTCCGGTCTGCCTGCCACCATCTGGCTCATGTTCAGTATCGACAATCAGGGCCGTGTCTTCTTTCTGTGTGAGTACTCATATATAATACTCCTATATGTTACTATAGCTCGGGTCAGCCGGGAAGGTGGCCGGCTCTATGGGAACTGCGCATAGAGAGACAGAGATACATATCCACTGTTGCAACAGGTCCACCAGGTCCGAGTCCCCACACCGCAAGCTGCTGCCGTGAGTTCCTGTGGAGTGGCAACACTGCCGCTTAGCTCATCGAGCCCGTCTCTTTCACGCTGCTTTACACTTTTAAAGTATTCGTGCACTTTGTAAACTATTTCTCGGGCTTGCCTATGGACAACCTGTCCATTACTCCCCTCTGCTTCCATAGGACACAAAATGTACACAATCGCTTCCACTGGATCTTTAAATACACTGCATAACCAAAAATAAATAAAAATAAAAAGACAAAAAATAAATAAAAACGACGCACCGGGAAGGCGTTGTCCGATTGTAAGGAAATTACGTATGCAAAGACATTCGGACCGAACATGCAACTGATTAAAACTTCGTGTCCAATGAATGAATAGCGGGAGCTCCGGCGTTTCCAAACTGCGCATGCATAAGGTTCTATATAAGGCGCGATTCTCAAGCGTATGCTCAAAGTAGCTGTTGCATTTGACTGCGATATCTGAACGTCGGCTGTAAGAATGCCACGCCGAAGGATTCGTGCTCATTACGAGCAGATGTCAGAGTTTGAAAGAGGTTGCGCGATCGGATTGAAAGAAGTTGGTTGGTCGAATCGAGCTGTCGCTGGCCATTTGGGTCGAAGTGATGCGGCGATCAAACGATGCTGGCAAGCGTGGGTAAGCAACGGCAGGCATCAGCATCAGGACGGCAGAGGTAGACCGAGGGCCACAACAGCACGGGAAGACAGAGCGATTGTCAGAACAGCTGTCACAGCTACGGAGTCGTCGTTATCAACGCTCCAGCGCGTAACCCGCACACATGTGTCCACCATGACCATCAACAGACGCCTGAGCGACACGAATTTGTGCTCGCGCCGCCCGTTACGCCACTTACCACTCACGCTTGTTCACCGTCAAGTCAGATTACAGTGGTGCCGCGCTCGAGCTACGTGGAATTGCGCTGACTGGGGACGTAGAGTCTTTTGTGACGAGTCCCGTTTCCAACGGTGCCCTGACGACAACCGCAGACGTGTTTGGAGACGTCCAGGCTAGCGTAGGGATCCTTCCTTGATTATCGTACGCCTCACAGCCCCACAACAGGAGGTGATGGTCTGGAGATCTCCTTTGATAGCCGGATCCCTCGGGTAGTCATTCCTGGCACACTGACAGCACAGCGGTATGTTGATGACATACTTCGGCCGGTTGTGTTACCGTTCCTTCAGCGACATCGAGGCCTTACTTTCCAACAGGATAATGCCCCGCAGCAAACGGCACGAGTTGCTATGGACTGTCTTCAAGCTTGCCCTATCCTTCCTTGGCCAGCTTGGTCGCCTGATCTCTCTCCCATAGAGTATATTTGGGACGTCATTGAAAGGCGATTGCGAACATCCCGGAATGGAGCCGATTTAGCCCAACAGTTGGAGACCATTTGGCACGAAATTCCGCAGGACACCATCCGGGAACTTTATCAGTCCATGCCACGCTGAGTGACAGCTTGCATCCAGGCCAGGGGTGGACCAATACCTTATTGACGTCCTCATTTTGTAACGCTCTAACTCTGCAATAAATCATTCGATTTTTCTGCACTTTTGATCGTTTGTTTTTCTATGTCTGTTCCTCACATCCACCGAATTTCATCGCCATCGAACAAATTCTTCTTGAGTTTTTGTTGTTGTTATACAGCGTATTACGATATAATCACTGACAACACACTAGCTCAGATTCTCAAGACAGACAGACTGATGTGATTGGTGGGATGGAAGTGAGGCATGACGTAATGGTAGCGTTGTGTTCTGCGCACCGCCTTCCCGGTTGACTCGAGTAGTGGCCTTCTCCGGTCTGCCTGCCACTACGAATTGGTTCATGTTCAGTGTGCCGATTGCATCTGCACATATACCCCTGCCCGAACTCTTGCCAACCCTGCTTGTGGAAAATAAACTCTGGACCCAGTTCTAAGCCCAGGGGTCACTTAAACCCTATGCCTTGCTTCTGACCCAGTGGTCACTAAAATGATTTGGACCCCAAGAAGAAGAAATAAAACATTCCCTAAGGTCCTAAAGTGAAATCTTCCTATAAACTATATTGTCTCAATAATGTTTGTTGACGACAATAGAAATTCCATTAGCCATTATTGTCTCCTGCGGCAATTATTATGAACATTCAAGTACTGAATTAGCCGCTCTATTCAAATTTAAACCTGAGAAGTGGCCGTGTGACCAATTAGCACCACGAACCTTCCCGCTCTTTAATTGCCAACATAAATTGCGAACTGGTGTGTTTTCGGCCATTTAAAAGGCGACTTGTGTGGGAAATTGCGTTGGCTAACCTGCAGAAACATTCTATGTCTTCGCTTGTTAATTTAGTTCGAATTCTGCCACTATCTACCTTCGGCAGCACTACGTGAGTTGCGCGCATGCGCAAGGACGCTCTGGCGGGCTACTGCTTGTCGCCAAAGTGACGCTCTGTGACTCTCAAAATGACTTAATTCGTAAGTGGACGTTGTGGCTGGGCACCGGCCCTGGCCGCGCTCAAAGGTATGAGTGGACCTTGATATAATTTTATTACTTGCAAATACGATATTTTGTTTGAACCTTAATTATTTTCAATTGCATTTTTTTTTCATATATTTAGATTTTGATCGAATCATTGTGTCGTGGTGATTCGCTTGACCCACTTAGGGATAAGAAAGACTTTAGTTTTCTTGGCATTGCAAGCAAGCCTTCATTAGCTAATTTTCTTGGTATCATTTACTATGATATAAATATTTTATTTTAAACGGGCCAAAACATTGCGCAATGTTGGTTCCAACTTGTTAAATTAATTTTCTTCCTTTAAATGCTTGCTGCCGATTTTTTTTAGTGGTGTCAATGTAAATTAGGTTTTAGCTTAAGATTAATATGTAACAATGTTTTCCTAAATTCAGTATGAGAACTGTGTTCTTTTGGTGGGAACTATGTTAATAACTAGTGACGGTCCTTTGTTTGCGTTACTAGTTTGTTTTCCATTATTAAAAAGGAGTTGCTTGGCAGCATGGCCGTGCGTTCGACGCGTTTGAGTTCCACTCCGTATTAATGAAGATTTTCGGCAGTCTTTTGAGATTAGTTGATTTTAATTCATGTTAAAATCGCGCCTTATGAAATGTCGTGTGGTGGAAATTGATATTTCTTGGTGGAAGCTTTCTGTTCGCCAGAATTCTAGAGTTTTTTGTTCATGCCAAATGTTTGGGGATAGCGTCGGTGGCGACGCCATCTTGGGAAAATTCGCATTTTCAAACTTTAATTTAGTTGATTTATTCTCTTGTCACCGTGTGCAAGTATGCTGTTTTCTAATGAGTGTCCGCGCGTTTTGAGTGAAATTAATATTTCCTTTTGAGTTTCCGAAGTTTCTTTCGGCTTGGTGCTTCACTATTTTGATGGATCTTGTGGTCGGTAGCCACAGAGTGTACTGTTGTACACGACCTTGTAAGTTATCCGGCCTTATCTGGTTTTATTTCATTCTATTAATATTATTTGGTTTGATTTTTGTTTCTTGTTTTCCGTGGTTTCCCGCGCGTTCTTGGCCTAGCCAAAAGCTCCTTAGTAAGGGGTTTCCTCCCACTTTTCTTAGGTGTGTATTTCATATTATGTTCAACTGTCAAGACTGTATTAATTTATTTATTCTCAATATATATAGTTCCATATTTAAAAAAAACTTGTTCGTTACGTTATTTTTTCCAACGACCATTCAGCCACGGCCCTGGAAAAATTTGGGTTCCCTCCACTCAACGAGCCTTGTCTCGAAAATCCCTTTCGGGGGTGTCTGGCCTATATAAATTATTTTATATGGTACAGAAGTTATGTTAGCATCACAGTGGTTTCGATATTCTGAAAGCCGGCTGATTTTGTCATGCATCTTTATGTTTAAAAAAATGGTAGCTCCCTCTGAAAGTATTTCGTGCTGGTGGTCGTGGGAAGGCTGTCGTAATGGTTAAAGTGTGCTTTCAGGCTGAGGTGATGCAAAGGTTATTCAGTGAAAATATTAAATCGATTGACAGTTGAACAAGTGAAAATAGTTCTAAAATTTCATTAGGTAGGGCTCTGATTGGGTTATATTCTAATACGTGCGTTTGTTTCTTCTTTATCATGGCGGAGAGATATGTTCCTGATCCCAAATATCTGTATGAGGATGAAGTAGCTTATGAGCTACAAATTAGAGGCATAGTGGTGCCGTCAGACTTGGTGTTGGCTCGTGAGAGGCTGAATGAGAATCTTGACGTTCCTGTAGAATTGCCAAACTTCGAGCAGGATGCAGAACTCCACCTGAGTAAGTTCCAGATGAAATATAAGGTAGATTTGTGTGGTAGTATAGTTAATTTATTTTTCTTGGAAGAGTATGGTACTTCATCTCAGTATAATAGACTGCGGGCTAGGCTGCGTTATCTGTTTACACGTTGCGAGGACATTTTTGTCGTCTCAGTTCATAGGTCAGATGAGGAGTTAGAGGAGATTATTGAGGCTGAAATAAATCTCGTTAAATGTGCCGAAAAGGTTTTTGATGAATCAGATCCTGTGTTTACGTCTGAAGATTTTAAGAGTGTTAATCAGTTGTTGGATGATCGAAGTCAGTCTAGTATTGATAGTGGTGATCCGAGTTCAGTTAGGGCAGTTGTTGGAGAAGGAAATGGTGATGTACCTCACTCTCTCAGAGATAGAAATGTTGATGTAGCTAGTGTAGTGCAACGTAATGGTATTGTAGTACCTGGTTCACATTTGTATCCGGTAGTTGATGCAGTGGCCGTAGATGGTGATGGTATGAATTGTGCTACCGTGGCGAATCCTGTATTTAAGCAATCTGTTAATGTTATAAAGGTTCCGGTACGTAGAAATGGTCGGAGTGAAGTTGAGTTCGGAAAGGAAAGTACTCATGATTCTGCTATGAGGTCGGTAGTAAATAGTGAAGTGACACGGATAAATCAGTTGAGTCTTGGGGAGGCGTATTCAGCTGAGTTGAATTTAGTTAGGGAAACTTCTGTGTTGTCAGATGTTAGGTTAGGAGTGCCAACTTCCTCTCGAGTGTATGGTGGTCGTGCTGACGACAGGAGCGCTGAATTTGATGCTAGGCCTAACATGTATGAACGTCGTTCGTTGTTAAGAAACGAAGCTGTGGGTAGTGTTGCCAGTGCTAGATCTGTGAACGTAGGTAATGTACTTCCTGTCTATACTATGAGTAATTCGTATGGTGGTGTTAAGCATTCTTATTCAAATGCAAATTCTAGACCTGTGTGGTCGGTATCCAGTAGTGATAGTGTGCGTAGACGTGTTAATTTGGATGATCGGAGTGATATGAGAGAGTTGCCTAGGACGGATAGGCTTACTGTTAGTCGAATTGATCGATCTACTTTATCAGATGGTCAGAGAGTTCCTTTATCGTCATCAGAAGAAGGGCGTAACCTAAGGTCAAGGGACAGATTCAGTTTCTATGATCGCGGTGATTTCGATCATCAAACTGTTGGTCGAGTGAGACGTGGAGAAGGATTGGCAGGTTTTGGTGATTCGAGAGAAGGAAATTCGGGTCGTTCTGTGTTCACGGAGAAAAATTTTGGGAATTTGGCTCATCCGTTGACAGCTTGTGTGGCAAAGTTGAGAAATATGAGTATGGACACCACTGACGGAATTATTATGTTTTTGAGAGAGTTAGTTGAAATTGAAGAATATGCTGAGGTTTTCGATGTAACGGACGCCCAAATATATCAATTAATGTTCCCACTTACTAGTGGACTGATGAGGAAAATGGTGGTTGAAGCAATGTCAAAGAATACTAGAATTATGGTTTTTATTGGGTTGGTTTTAGAAAATTTTGTGCCGTCAAGATCGATAGGTCCGATTGAACACCAATATTTTTACCGTCTGCAGTGTGTTGGGGAGTCGTTGACTTCTTACGTGGAAGATATTCTTAAATTTGCGAAGGTATTTTCTGTCAATTTCACTGAAAGAGAAATTGTTTCTCATATATTGGATGGCATTACTCCCGAGTATAGGTCCGTATTGAGGGTAGGATACCGTGCTCAAACTGTGTCGGAGTTGAATGAGGTAGTAGTCCATGCTGAGTCTGTTATACAGAATGAATCGCAGAGAGGTCATGTGAGTCAGTTGAATCGTAATAGGCCGATGAAATGTCACCTAGTTGGAATAATAATAATAGATTTCAAGGTAGGAATAACCGTTGGGGAAATACTCGTCCTCCAGCAGGGCAGGATAGAAATCGTGAAGTGAGAGCTCCTCAGAATCAGGGTCGTGATGGAAATGCTCGGGTGCAGAATGGTCAGGATCGAGGAGGTGTGATTGTTGGACAGAGTGCCACAGTTCGTGAAGGAGTTAATGTTATACATTGTGATCGTTGTGGTGGAAGTGGTCATTCTGATCGAGAGTGTAATTACAGACAAAATTGACATGAGGGGAACTGGCATCGTGACCATGCTGATGAGGTTTTATCGATGTCAGGTACTGTTTGTGAATCTAAGGTTGGTCAGGAAAATTGTGCAAAAATATCTTTAAATTCGTTATTACCTTCTCCTGTGATCGGGATTCTTGTGAATGATGCTAATGTGAGTGCTTTGCTTGACTCGGGTAGCGCGGCATCGTTAATGAGTGAAGATTGGTATCAGGCCATGCAAGGGATTTGTAAGTTTCCGGCATTGTCTAAGGTGGACGTTAAACTTGTGTCAGCAAATAATTCTTCGTTAGATATTCTTGGTTCGGTTAAGTTGAAAATTCGCATCCACAATTTTACTTGGAAGTTTCCATTTTGGATTATTGCTAAGTTGTCTTGTCCTGTTATCTTAGGGGCAAATTTTATGTCTCATTCTGGAATGACAATAGATGTGGGGAGAGAATCGTTTTGGTTTAACTTTTGTCCTGAGATTAAGTTGAAATTCTCGGCTTCCGAAAGATATGATATTAGAACCGGTCATGTGGACGTGGACGAGAAAGTTGAGGATGAGGCAAGTTTTGGGGCTGATGACCTAGATTTGGGCGATCTTTCTGACGGTCAAGCTTGCGTTATTAGAAAATTGTGTTCAGAGTATCCTGAGGTATTTACTGATAAACTAGGTGTTACCAATTTAATGTCATACAAAATAATTGTCGAAGATGACATTCCTGTTCGTCATCCGCCTTATCGGTTGAGTCCACCCAAGATGGCAGAATTAAAAAAGATTATTGATAAGATGCTGGCTGACGGTGTTATTCGTCCGTCAATTTCCGCATACTCTTCGCTGATGTTTTTGGTTCCGAAACCTGACGGTGGTTTTCGGCCGGTGGTCGATTATCGGAGACTCAATAAGAAAGTGGTTCAAGAGTCCATACCTTTGCCGGATTTACACAACTGCTTCTGTTGGTTTAAAGATGCGCGTTTCTTTTCGCTGCTTGATTTAACACAAGCATATAATCAGGTACCGTTGGCTGAAGAATCTAAGCATTTGACTGCGTTCGCCACGGACTGGAATTTGTTCGAGTATAATAGATTACCGTTCGGTCTGAGTACTGGATGAGCTGTTCTGAGCAGGTTATTGGATCGTGTTTTTTGCTGGCGTAAAATTTAAGTTTTTGTACCACTATTTAGACGATGTGGTGGTGTTCAGTAAAAATTTCGAGGATCATGTTCGTCACTTAAGAGAAGTGTTTGAGAGACTCAAAAACGCTGGGTTAACTGTGAACATTTCTAAGACTTCCTTTGCTAAGTCAGGGATCTCGTTCTTGGGACACATTGTGTCAGCCAAGGGAGTGTCTGTCGATCCATCTCGTACGCAGAGTATCAGAGACTACAAGGTACCTGTCAATGTTAACGGGGTAGCTCGGTTTGTGGGCATGATAAATTTCTTTAGAAAATTCGTCCCGGATTTTGCTCGTCGTGCCATTCCGTTGAATCAGTTGAGACAGAAGAATGTTCCGTTTGTGTGGGGAGAGTCGCAGCAAGCTGCATTTGACGATCTTAAGGATGCATTGTGTAACGCACCTGTACTGGCTGTCCCTGATTTTAACAAAACCTTTATCATTCAGACCGATGCTTCACTGGGAGCTGTTGCCGCTGTTTTACTTCAAGAAGGAGATGATGGTAGGAGGGCGATTGCTTTCGCATCTCGGACTTTAACTAAACCTGAATCTTCGTATTCTGTCTATGAATTGGAGGGACTAGCAGTGATGTTCGCGTTAGAAAAATTTAAGTTGTACATCGAACATGTGGAATTTGAGTTAGAGGTTGATAATCAAGCACTGAGTTGGGTGTTAGCAAGGCCGAGAAAAACTGGTCGCATTGCAAGGTGGGCAACACGTATATCATCGTTCAAGTTTAAAGTGCGTCATATCAAAGGTTCTGAAAATGTGGTGGCAGATTCTCTGAGTAGGATGTATGAAGAAGTTCCGTTAGGCAAGAAGGGAGTTGATACTGTAGCTGAGAGTAATATGGTGGTGGGAGCTAATTCCGCTCAGCACATGCTGAACAACTCACCCTTACTTTTCAAGGACATTGCTATTCACCAGAGAGAGGATCCTAATTTAGAAGGGATCATCAGTAAATTGTCAAATGGAGAGACTGTTCATCCTTATTTTCTGCGTTCTGGAGTATTGTGTTGTGTTGCTAGACACGACAGGAAACCTAAAGTCGTGTTGCCGGTTCAGTTGGTTGATGGTATGCTCCGGTATTTTCACGAATCTCCAGTGGGAGGTCATCTGGGGATATTTAAGACTAGGCAAAAGATCCGTAAATCTTTCACTTGGAAACAAATGGATCGTGATATTCGAAAGTTTGTGCTAGGATGTCGTTCATGTAATGTAAGTAAACCAGCAGTCTCGAGCAAGGTGGGGTTTCTATCATCTGAGCCCGCGTCAAGACCCATGGAACGGCTGTACGTGGATTTCGTTGGGCCTTTTCCGAGGACCAAGGTTGGTAATAGGTTCGCGTTGGTTTGTGTCGATGGCTTTTCTAGATTCTGTTGGATTTTCCCCACTAAAGTTAGTAATTCTTCTTCTGTGATTAAATGTTTGCAGAGTATTTTCACATCTTTTGGTCCGTGTCAGTATGTTGTTTCAGACAATGCTAAGACTTTCACATCCGTTCAAATGAAAAACTTTTGTTTTGATTATTCTATCTCTCATATAACTACGAGTCCGTATTACCCAAACCCCAGTTTGGCGGAAAGAGTAAATAGGAATTTGAGAGCTGCTATCATTGCTTATCATAGAGACAACCATGCAAGGTGGGATTCATCGCTGCATTGGTTGGCTTATGCGTTCAATACGGCGGATCATGAATCGCAATGAAAAACTCCGTTCTCCTTAATATGTGCGTTCGCACCAAACTCGTCATTGACTAATCTGTGGTCGTTGAATGATTTGTTACCTGATCAGCCGTCACCTGAAAGAGTAAAAGAAGTATGGAAGGAGGCTCAGGAAGCGATTAAGGTGTCTCACGACAAACTCGCTGTTCGTTATAACAAGGGTCGAGTTCAAGGGAAGTTTATGGTGAATGATTTGGTGTTTGTCAAGAATTTATGGAAGAAAACCCCTGGAAATAAGGTCTCAGGAAAGTTACTTCCCAAATATACTGGTCCATATAAAGTCTTGTCATTTCCGACTGAAGTAACTGTCTTATTAGAAGATGCAGAGAGAAGACGCATATTTCGAACTCACCTGTCGTACTGTAAAGCTGCAGGAGAACGTGAGGCTGGTGATCTCGAGGTTGCTGCCAGTAATTAAGTAGTAAGATGTAGTTCTTGGAGAGTCTCGTCTCGGGAACTGGTAGATGGTAAATGGTGACGAATGTTGCTCATTGTTGTTGGAACTGCTAGAGTACTGAACTGTATTGTCGGAGTGAGTTGCCAGTAAAGACTGGAGTTGTGATTTTGGTCGAACTTGAGCACCATGGTACCGTGGAGGTTGGTTGTAAGAAATGGAGTTGAGCTGCTCGCTAAACCTGATGTGGGAAGTTAAGTGCGACATGACAGTGTTAGTTTCGTCGACAATTACTTTCTTTTCCTTGTTGACGAAAGTCTGCTATAGGCGTTCTCACCGTCTCAGGTCTTTCTTCTTGATACTCTTGTATCTGGATAACAGTCGTGTAACTGTCTTTCTTTGGTTGAGTGTAAGGAATAGAGTTGTGATCAACTCATTCGGGAATAGGATGACCTGGGTTGCTTAGTCGAGTAGTTGCATTGGGTGAGCAGAGCGATTTCAGTCGACATTGTAGGTGATGTGGTAAGGCTTATAGATGTTCATTGAAGTTGGTGCCATGGGTGTGTTTGGTTTTCCTAGAAGATCACTGTTGTTGCTGGTGAAACGTAGGTAATGAATGGGTTCTGAAAAAGTACTCTTGTTCGGTAGTTGTGTTGACGTTGAAAGGTGAGCAAGTTCTGTTTCTTATCTCATGCAGTGAGTGGAGAGTGTGTTTTGTCCTTAAGCAGCTAAGATGAATGAGAGGGTGTAGTTTGGTATGCAGTCTGATTTCTGTTATATGAAGTTTAATATTTTTAATTAATGTAATTGATATGAGTCGTCTCAAGTCTGGAGCTGGCTCGGATGGTTTTGTTATCCTTGTCTGTTCTCATCTGCCATGTCACCATGTTCTGAGGGGTAACATTATGGGTCTGATTGCTCCCGTCAATGATAATAGTAAAAGCTATTGTGTAATCGTTAGGATTTTGGTTTGGGAACCAGTTAGCTTCCCGAACATCGTGTTGTGATGTTCTTTTCTTAATATTCTTAAATTTGTTAACTAATTTTAACTTATTCTTCAAGGCCAAGGTTCAAACTATTAAGTCTCTTACCTGAATATTCAAGTCATGAGAGTAAACAAGTAAATACTCGTGTGCTTCGTACGCGAATTGTGACAAATAAATGGTGACAAGGTCGGCTGAGAAGAAGAGTCCTGTGAGAGAAATTTAAGTGTTTGTGCCCTCTTCTGCTGTTTTGATTATGTTGCAGTCTGTCCATGATGAGGGGAATGCTCCTCAAATAAACGGGATAGTATCCAGTGCACGGGTTACTGTCGCCTTCTTTCGAGCCGCTGTCATCTGGTATCTGGTTCTGCAGCCTTGCTGGTCGATGTTAGAGACATCTGGTATCACGCTCAGGAGATGGAACAGCTGTGACAGGTTGTGTCTGTCAGTTGGTGAGCCCAAGCCAAATAATGCATGGATCTTCCAAACGCTCGTCTGCCCTCTCTCGTCACCCCTGGTAGACGTCTCGAGGTGGGAGGCTGTGCCGATTGCATCTGCACATATACCCCTGCCCGAACTCTTGCCAACCCTGCTTGTGGAAAATAAACTCTGGACCCAGTTCTAAGCCCAGGGGTCACTTAAACCCTATGCCTTGCTTCTGACCCTGTGGTCACTAAAATGATTTGGACCCCAAGAAGAAGAAATAAAACATTCCCTAAGGTCCTAAAGTGATATCTTCATATAAACTATATTGTCTCAATAATGTTTGTTGACGACAATAGAAATTCTATTAGCCATTATTGTCTCCTGCGGCAATTATTATGAACATTCATGTACTGAATTAGCCGCTCTATTCAAATTTAAACCTGAGAAGTGGCCGTGTGACCAATTAGCACCACGAACCTTCCCGCTCTTTAATTGCCAACATAAATTGCGAACTGGTGTGTTTTCGGCCATTTAAAAGGCGACTTGTGTGGGAAATTGCGTTGGCTAACCTGCAGAAACATTCTATGTCTTCGCTTGTTAATTTAGTTCGAATTCTGCCACTATCTACCTTCGGCAGCACTACGTGAGTTGCGCGCATGCGCAAGGACGCTCTGGCGGGCTACTGCTTGTCGCCAAAGTGACGCTCTGTGACTCTCAAAATGACTTGATTCGTAAGTGGACGTTGTGGCTGGGCACCGGCCCCGGCCGCGCTCAAAGGTATGAGTGGACCTTGATATAATTTTATTACTTGCAAATACGATATTTTGTTTGAACCTTAATTATTTTCAATTGCATTTTTTTTTCATATATTTAGATTTTGATCGAATCATTGTGTCGTGGTGATTCGCTTGACCCACTTAGGGATAAGAAAGACTTTAGTTTTCTTGGCATTGCAAGCAAGCCTTCATTAGCTAATTTTCTTGGTATCATTTATTATGATACAAATATTTTATTTTAAACGGGCCAAAACATTGCGCAATGTTGGTTCCAACTTGTTAAATTAAGTTTCTTCCTTTAAATGCTTGCTGCCGATTTTTTTTTTTAGTGGTGTCAATGTAAATTAGGCTTTAGCTTAAGATTAATATGTAACAATGTTTTCCTAAATTCAGTATGAGAACTGTGTTCTTTCGGTGGGAACTATGTTAATAACTAGTGACGGTCCTTTGTTTGCGTTACTAGTTTGTTTTCCATTATTAAAAAGGAGTTGCTTGGCAGCATGGCCGTGCGTTCGACGCGTTTGAGTTCCGCTCCGTATTAATGAAGATTTTCGGCAGTCTTTTGAGATCAGTTGATTTTATTTCTTGTTAAAATCGCGCCTTATGAAATGTCGTGTGGTGGAAATTGATATTTCTTGGTGGAAACTTTCTGTTCGCCAGAATTCTAGAGTTTTTTGTTCATGCCAAATGTTTGGGGATAGCGTCGGTGGCGACGCCATCTTGGGAAAATTCGCATTTTCAAACTTTAATTTAGTTGATTTATTCTCTTGTCACCGTGTGCAAGTATGCTGTTTTCTAATGAGTGTCCGCGCGTTTTGAGTGAAATTAATATTTCCTTTTGAGTTTCCGAAGTTTCTTTCGGCTTGGTGCCTAACTATTTTGATGGATCTTGTGGTCGGTAGCCACAGAGTGTACTGATGTACACGACCTTGTAAGTTATCCGGCCTTATCTGGTTTTATTTCATTCTATTAATATTATTTGGTTTGATTTTTGTTTCTTGTTTTCCGTGGTTTCCCGCGCGTTCTTGGCCTAGCCAAAAGCTCCTTAGTAAGGGGTTTCCTCCCACTTTTCTTAGGTGTGTATTTCATATTATGTTCAACTGTCAAGACTGTATTAATTTATTTATTCTCAATATATATAGTTCCATATTTAAAAAAAACTTGTTCGTTACGTTATTTTTCCAACGACCATTCAGCCACGGCCCTGGAAAAATTTGGGTTCCCTCCACTCAACGAGCCTTGTCTCGAAAATCCCTTTCGGGGGTGTCTGGACTATATAAATTATTTTATATGGCACAGAAGTTATGTTAGCATCGCAGTGGTTTCGATTTTCTGAAAGCCGACTGATTTTGTCATGCATCTTAATGTTTTAAAAAAATTGTTGCTCCCTCTGTAAGTATTTCGTGCTGGTGGTCGTGGGAAGGCTGTCGTAATGGTTAAAGTGTGCTTTCAGGCTAAGGTGATGCAAAGGTTATTCAGTGAAAATATTAAATCGATTGACAGTTGAACAAGTGAAAATAGTTCTAAAATTTCATTAGGTAGGGCTCTGATTGGGTTATATTCTAATACGTGCGTTTGTTTCTTCTTTATCATGGCGGAGGGATATGTTCCTGATCCCAAATATCTGTATGAGGATGAAGTAGCTTATGAGCTACAAATTAGATGCATAGTGGTGCCGTCAGACTTGGTGTTGGCTCGTGAGAGGTTGAATGAGAATCTTGACGTTCCTGTAGAATTGCCAAACTTCGAGCAGGATGCAGAACTCCACCTGAGTAAGTTCCAGATGAAATATAAGGTAGATTTGTGTGGTAGTATAGTTAATTTATTTTTCTTGGAAGAGTATGGTACTTCATCTCAGTATAATAGACTGCGGGCTAGGCTGCGTTATCTGTTTACACGTTGCGAGGACATTTTTGTCGTCTCAGTTCATAGGTCAGATGAGGAGTTAGAGGAGATTATTGAGGCTGAAATAAATCTCGTTAAATGTGCCGAAAAGGTTTTTGATGAATCAGATCCTGTGTTTACGTCTGAAGATTTTAAGAGTGTTAATCAGTTGTTGGATGATCGAAGTCAGTCTAGTATTGATAGTGGTGATCCGAGTTCAGTTAGGGCAGTTGTTGGAGAAGGAAATGGTGATGTACCTCACTCTCTCAGAGATAGAAATGTTGATGTAGCTAGTGTAGTGCAACGTAATGGTATTGTAGTACCTGGTTCACATTTGTATCCGGTAGTTGATGCAGTGGCCGTAGATGGTTATGGTATGAATTGTGCTACCGTGGCGAATCCTGTATTTAAGCAACCTGTTAATGTTGTAAAGATTCCGGTACCTAGAAATGGTCGGAGTGAAGTTGAGTTCGGAAAGGAAAGTACTCATGATTCTGCTATGAGGTCGGTAGTAAATAGTGATGTGACACGGATAAATCAGTTGAGTCTTGGGGAGGCGTATCCAGCTGAGTTGAATTTAGTTAGGGAAACTTCTGTGTTGTCAGATGTTAGGTTAGGAGTGCCAACTTCCTCTCGAGTGTATGGTGGTCGTGCTGACGACAGGAGCGCTGAATTTGATGCTAGTCCTAACATGTATGAACGTCGTTCGTTGTTAAGAAACGAAGCTGTGGGTAGTGTTGCCAGTGCTAGATCTGTGAACGTAGGTAATGTACTTCCTGTCTATACTATGAGTAATTCGTATGGTGGTGTTAAGCATTCTTATTCAAATGCAAATTCTAGACCTGTGTGTTCGGTATCCAGTAGTGATAGTGTGCGTAGACGTGTTAATTTGGATGATCGGAGTGATATGAGAGAGTTGCCTAGGACGGATAGGCTTACTGTTAGTCGAATTGATCGATCTACTTTATCAGATGGTCAGAGAGTTCCTTTATCGTCATCAGCAGAAGGGCGTAACCTAAGGTCAAGGGACAGATTCAGTTTCTATGATCGCGGTGATTTCGATCATCAAACTGTTGGTCGAGTGAGACGTGGAGAAGGATTGGCAGGTTTTGGTGATTCGAGAGAAGGAAATTCGGGTCGTTCTGTGTTCACGGAGAAAAATTTTGGGAATTTGGCTCATCCGTTGACAGCTTGTGTGGCAAAGTTGAGAAATATGAGTATGGACACCACTGACGGAATTATTATGTTTTTGAGAGAGTTAGTTGAAATTGAAGAATATGCTGAGGTTTTCGATGTAACGGACGCCCAAATATATCAATTAATGTTCCCACTTACTAGTGGACTGATGAGGAAAATGGTGGTTGAAGCAATGTCAAAGAATACTAGAATTATGGTTTTTATTGGGTTGGTTTTAGAAAATTTTGTGCCGTCAAGATCGATAGGTCCGATTGAACACCAATATTTTTACCGTCTGCAGTGTGTTGGGGAGTCGTTGACTTCTTACGTGGAAGATATTCTTAAATTTGCGAAGGTATTTTCTGTCAATTTCACTGAAAGAGAAATTGTTTCTCATATATTGGATGGCATTACTCCCGAGTATAGGTCCGTATTGAGGGTAGGATACCGTGCCCAAACTGTGTCGGAGTTGAATGAAGTAGTAGTCCATGCTGAGTCTGTTATACAGAATGAATCGCAGAGAGGTCATGTGAGTCAGTTGAATCGTAATAGGCCGATGAAATGTCACCTCGTTGGAATAATAATAATAGATTTCAAGGTAGGAATAACCGTTGGGGAAATACTCGTCCTCCAGCAGGGCAGGATAGAAATCGTGAAGTGAGAGCTCCTCAGAATCAGGGTCGTGATGGAAATGCTCGGGTGCAGAATGGTCAGGATCGAGGAGGTGTGATTGTTGGACAGAGTGCCACAGTTCGTGAAGGATTTAATGTTATACATTGTGATCGTTGTGGTGGAAGTGGTCATTCTGATCGAGAGTGTAATTACAGACAAAATTGACATGAGGGGAACTGGCATCGTGACCATGCTGATGAGGTTTTATCGATGTCAGGTACTGTTTGTGAATCTAAGGTTGGTCAGGAAAATTGTGCAAAAATATCTTTAAATTCGTTATTACCTTCTCCTGTGATCGGGATTCTTGTGAATGATGCTAATGTGAGTGCTTTGCTTGACTCGGGTAGCGCGGCATCGTTAATGAGTGAAGATTGGTATCAGGCCATGAAAGGGATTTGTAAGTTTCCGGCATTGTCTAAGGTGGACGTTAAACTTGTGTCAGCAAATAATTCTTCGTTAGATATTCTTGGTTCGGTTAAGTTGAAAATTCGCATCCACAATTTTACTTGGAAGTTTCCATTTTGGATTATTGCTAAGTTGTCTTGCCCTGTTATCTTAGGGGCAAATTTTATGTCTCATTCTGGAATGACAATAGATGTGGGGAGAGAATCGTTTTGGTTTAACTTTTGTCCTGAGATTAAGTTGAAATTCTCGGCATCCGAAAGATATGATATTAGAACCGGTCATGAGGACGTGGACGAGAAAGTTGAGGATGAGGCAAGTTTTGGGGCTGATTTGGGCTGATTGGGCTGATTTGGGCGATCTTTCTGACGGTCAAGCTTGCGTTATTAGAAAATTGTGTTCAGAGTATCCTGAGGTATTTACTGATAAACTAGGTGTTACCAATTTAATGTCATACAAAATAATTGTCGAAGATGACATTCCTGTTCGTCATCCGCCTTATCGGTTGAGTCCACCCAAGATGGCAGAATTAAAAAAGATTATTGATAAGATGCTGGCTGACGGTGTTATTCGTCCGTCAATTTCCGCATACTCTTCGCCGATGTTTTTGGTTCCGAAACCTGACGGTGGTTTTCGGCCGGTGGTCGATTATCGGAGACTCAATAAGAAAGTGGTTCAAGAGTCCATACCTTTGCCGGATTTACACAACTGCTTCTGTTGGTTTAAAGATGCGCGTTTCTTTTCGCTGCTTGATTTAACACAAGCATATAATCAGGTACCGTTGGCTGAAGAATCTAAGCATTTGACTGCGTTCGCCACGGACTGGAATTTGTTCGAGTATAATAGATTACCGTTCGGTCTGAGTACTGGATGAGCTGTTCTGAGCAGGTTATTGGATCGTGTTTTCTCTGGCGTAGAATTTAAGTTTTTGTACCACTATTTAGACGATGTGGTGGTGTTCAGTAAAAATTTCGAGGATCATGTTCGTCACTTAAGAGAAGTGTTTGAGAGACTCAAAAACGCTGGGTTAACTGTGAACATTTCTAAGACTTCCTTTGCTAAGTCAGAGATCTCGTTCTTGGGACACATTGTGTCAGCCAAGGGAGTGTCTGTCGATCCATCTCGTACGCAGAGTATCAGAGACTAAAAGGTACCTGTCAATGTTAACGGGGTAGCTCGGTTTGTGGGCATGATACATTTCTTTAGAAAATTCGTCCCGGATTTTGCTCGTCGTGCCATTCCGTTGAATCAGTTGAGACAGAAGAATGTTCCGTTTGTGTGGGGAGAGTCGCAGCAAGCTGCATTTGACGATCTTAAGGATGCATTGTGTAACGCACCTGTACTGGCTGTCCCTGATTTTAACAAAACCTTTATCATTCAGACCGATGCTTCACTGGGAGCTGTTGCCGCTGTTTTACTTCAAGAAGGAGATGATGGTAGGAGGGCGATTGCTTTCGCATCTCGGACTTTAACTAAACCTGAATCTTCGTATTCTGTCTATGAATTGGAGGGACTAGCAGTGATGTTCGCGTTAGAAAAATTTAAGTTGTACATCGAACATGTGGAATTTGAGTTAGAGGTTGATAATCAAGCACTGAGTTGGGTGTTAGCAAGGCCGAGAAAAACTGGTCGCATTGCAAGGTGGGCAACACGTATATCATCGTTCAAGTTTAAAGTGCGTCATATCAAAGGTTCTGAAAATGTGGTGGCAGATTCTCTGAGTAGGATGTATGAAGAAGTTCCGTTAGGCAAGAAGGGAGTTGATACTGTAGCTGAGAGTAATATGGTGGTGGGAGCTAATTCCGCTCAGCACATGCTGAACAACTCACCCTTACTTTTCAAGGACATTGCTATTCACCAGAGAGAGGATCCTAATTTAGAAGGGATCATCAGTAAATTGTCAAATGGAGAGACTGTTCATCCTTATTTTCTGCGTTCTGGAGTATTGTGTTGTGTTGCTAGACACGACAGGAAACCTAAAGTCGTGTTGCCGGTTCAGTTGGTTGATGGTATGCTCCGGTATTTTCACGAATCTCCAGTGGGAGGTCATCTGGGGATATTTAAGACTAGGCAAAAGATCCGTAAATCTTTCACTTGGAAACAAATGGATCGTGATATTCGAAAGTTTGTGCTAGGATGTCGTTCATGTAATGTAAGTAAACCAGCAGTCTCGAGCAAGGTGGGGTTTCTATCATCTGAGCCCGCGTCAAGACCCATGGAACGGCTGTACGTGGATTTCGTTGGGCCTTTTCCGAGGTCCAAGGTTGGTAATAGGTTCGCGTTGGTTTGTGTCGATGGCTTTTCTAGATTCTGTTGGATTTTCCCCACTAAAGTTAGTAATTCTTCTTCTGTGATTAAATGTTTGCAGAGTATTTTCACATCTTTTGGTCCGTGTCAGTATGTTGTTTCAGACAATGCTAAGACTTTCACATCCGTTCAAATGAAAAACTTTTGTTTTGATTATTCTATCTCTCATATAACTACGAGTCCGTATTACCCAAACCCCAGTTTGGCGGAAAGAGTAAATAGGAATTTGAGAGCTGCTATCATTGCTTATCATAGAGACAACCATGCAAGGTGGGATTCATCGCTGCATTGGTTGGCTTATGCGTTCAATACGGCGGATCATGAATCGCAATGAAAAACTCCGTTCTCCTTAATATGTGCGTTCGCACCAAACTCGTCATTGACTAATCTGTGGTCGTTGAATGATTTGTTACCTGATCAGCCGTCACCTGAAAGAGTAAAAGAAATATGGAAGGAGGCTCAGGAAGCGATTAAGGTGTCTCACGACAAACTCGCTGTTCGTTATAACAAGGGTCGAGTTCAAGGGAAGTTTATGGTGAATGATTTGGTGTTTGTCAAGAATTTCTGGAAGAAAACCCCTGGAAATAAGGTCTCAGGAATGTTACTTCCCAAATATACTGGTCCATATAAAGTCTTGTCATTTCCGACTGAAGTAACTGTCTTATTAGAAGATGCAGAGAGAAGACGCATATTTCGAACTCACCTGTCGTACTGTAAAGCTGCAGGAGAACGTGAGGCTGGTGATCTCGAGGTTGCTGCCAGTCATTAAGTAGTAAGATGTAGTTCTTGGAGGGTCTCGTCTCGGGAACTGGTAGATGGTAAATGGTGACGAGTGTTGCTCATTGTTGTTGGAACTGCTAGAGTACTGAACTGTATTGTCGGAGTGAGTTGCCAGTAAAGACTGGAGTTGTGATTTTGGTCGAACTTGAGCACCATGGTACCGTGGAGGTTGGTGGTAAGAAATGGAGTTGAGCTGCTCGCTAAACCTGATGTGGGAAGTTAAGTGCGACATGACAGTGTTAGTTTCGTCGACAATTACTTTCTTTTCCTTGTTGACGAAAGTCTGCTATAGGCGTTCTCACCGTCTCAGGTCTTTCTTCTTGATACTCTTGTATCTGGATAACAGTCGTGTAACTGTCTTTCTTTGGTTGAGTGTAAGGAATAGAGTTGTGATCAACTCATTCGGGAATAGGATGACCTGGGTTGCTTAGTCGAGTAGTTGCATTGGGTGAGCAGAGCGATTTCAGTCGACATGGTAGGTGATGTGGTAAGGCTTATAGATGTTCATTGAAGTTGGTGCCATGGGTGTGTTTGGTTTTCCTAGAAGATCACTGTTGTTGCTGGTGAAACGTAGGTAATGAATGGGTTCTGAAAAAGTACTCTTGTTCGGTAGTTGTGTTGACGTTGAAAGGTGAGCAAGTTCTGTTTCTTATCTCATGCAGTGAGTGGAGAGTGTGTTTTGTCCTTAAGCAGCTAAGATGAATGAGACGGTGTAGTTTGGTATGCAGTCTGATTTCTGTTATATGAAGTTTAATATTTTTAATTAATGTAATTGATATGAGTTGTCTCAAGTCTGGAGCTGGCTCGGATGGTTTTGTTATCCTTGTCTGTTCTCATCTGCCATGTCACCATGTTCTGAGGGGTAACATTATGGGTCTGATTGCTCCCGTCAATGATAATAGTAAAAGCTATAGTGTAATCGTTAGGATTTTGGTTTGGGAACCAGTTAGCTTCCCGAACATCGTGTTGTGATGTTCTTTTCTTAATATTCTTAAATTTGTTAACTAATTTTAACTTATTCTTCAAGGCCAAGGTTCAAACTATTAAGTCTCTTACCTGAATATTCAAGTCATGAGAGTAAACAAGTAAATACTCGTGTGCTTCGTACGCGAATTGTGACAAATAAATGGTGACAAGGTCGGCTGAGAAGAAGAGTCCTGTGAGAGAAATTTAAGTGTTTGTGCCCTCTTCTGCTGTTTTGATTATGTTGCAGTCTGTCCATGATGAGGGGAATGCTCCTCAAATAAACGGGATAGTATCCAGTGCACGGGTTACTGTCGCCTTCTTTCGAGCCGCTGTCATCTGGTATCTGGTTCTGCAGCCTTGCTGGTCGATGTTAGAGACATCTGGTATCACGCTCAGGAGATGGAACAGCTGTGACAGGTTGTGTCTGTCAGTTGGTGAGCCCAAGCCAAATAATGCATGGATCTTCCAAACGCTCGTCTGCCCTCTCTCGTCACCCCTGGTAGACGTCTCGAGGTGGGAGGCTGTGCCGATTGCATCTGCACATATACCCCTGCCCGAACTCTTGCCAACCCTGCTTGTGGAAAATAAACTCTGGACCCAGTTCTAAGCCCAGGGGTCACTTAAACCCTATGCCTTGCTTCTGACCCAGTGGTCACTAAAATGATTTGGACCCCAAGAAGAAGAAATAAAACATTCCCTAAGGTCCTAAAATGAAATCTTCCTATAAACTATATTGTCTCAATAATGTTTGTTGACGACAATAGAAATTCCATTAGCCATTATTGTCTCCTGCGGCAATTATTATGAACATTCATGTACTGAATTAGCCGCTCTATTCAAATTTAAACCTGAGAAGTGGCCGTGTGACCAATTAGCACCACGAACCTTCCCGCTCTTTAATTGCCAACATAAATTGCGAACTGGTGTGTTTTCGGCCATTTAAAAGGTGACTTGTGTGGGAAATTGCGTTGGCTAACCTGCAGAAACATTCTATGTCTTCGCTTGTTAATTTAGTTCGAATTCTGCCACTATCTACCTTCGGCAGCACTACGTGAGTTGCGCGCATGCGCAAGGACGCTCTGGCGGGCTACTGCTTGTCGCCAAAGTGACGCTCTGTGACTCTCAAAATGACTTGATTCGTAAGTGGACGTTGTGGCTGGGCTCCGGCCCTGGCCGCGCTCAAAGGTATGAGTGGACCTTGATATAATTTTATTACTTGCAAATACGATATTTTGTTTGAACCTTAATTATTTTCAATTGCATTTTTTTTCATATATTTAGATTTTGATCGAATCATTGTGTCGTGGTGATTCGCTTGACCCACTTAGGGATAAGAAAGACTTTAGTTTTCTTGGCATTGCAAGCAAGCCTTCATTAGCTAATTTTCTTGGTATCATTTACTATGATATAAATATTTTATTTTAAACGGGCCAAAACATTGCGCAATGTTGGTTCCAACTTGTTAAATTAATTTTCTTCCTTTAAATGCTTGCTGCCGATTTTTTTTTTAGTGGTGTCAATGTAAATTAGGTTTTAGCTTAAGATTAATATGTAACAATGTTTTCCTAAATTCAGTATGAGAACTGTGTTCTTTCGGTGGGAACTATGTTAATAACTAGTGACGGTCCTTTGTTTGCGTTACTAGTTTGTTTTCCATTATTAAAAAGGAGTTGCTTGGCAGCATGGCCGTGCGTTCGACGCGTTTGAGTTCCGCTCCGTATTAATGAAGATTTTCGGCAGTCTTTTGAGATCAGTTGATTTTAATTCTTGTTAAAATCGCGCCTTATGAAATGTCGTGTGGTGGAAATTGATATTTCTTGGTGGAAGCTTTCTGTTCGCCAGAATTCTCGAGTTTTTTGTTCATGCCAAATGTTTGGGGATAGCGTCGATGGCGACGCCATCTTGGGAAAATTCGCATTTTCAAACTTTAATTTAGTTGATTTATTCTCTTGTCACCGTGTGCAAGTATGCTGTTTTCTAATGAGTGTCCGCGCGTTTTGAGTGAAATTAATATTTCCTTTTGAGTTTACGAAGTTTCTTTCGGCTTGGTGCTTAACTATTTTGATGGATCTTGTGGTCGGTAGCCACAGAGTGTACTGATGTACACGACCTTGTAAGTTATCCGGCCTTATCTGGTTTTATTTCATTCTATTAATATTATTTGGTTTGATTTTTGTTTCTTGTTTTCCGTGGTTTCCCGCGCGTTCTTGGCCTAGCCAAAAGCTCCTTAGTAAGGGGTTTCCTCCCACTTTTCTTAGGTGTGTATTTCATATTATGTTCAACTGTCAAGACTGTATTAATTTATTTATTCTCAATATATATAGTTCCATATTTAAAAAAAACTTGTTCGTTACGTTATTTTTTCCAACGACCATTCAGCCACGGCCCTGGAAAAATTTGGGTTCCCTCCACTCAACGAGCCTTGTCTCGAAAATCCCTTTCGGGGGTGTCTGGCCTATATAAATTATTTTATATGGTACATTCAGTATCGACACTCTGGACCGTGTCTTCTTTCTGTGTGAATACTGATATATAATATAACAGTATAGGCTTTCACGGCCGGCGTTCATAATTAAGTACAAGTTTTTCGGGCTTGTAGGCCGTGGTCCAGACAGGATATCTCCCGACGTTTCACCGGAGACTGCGTCCGGCATTATCAAGGGTTCCGCTCCTTTCCTTGGTCAGCAGTGGAATGAGGAAGAGGCTTGAAATAAGGGGTAACGGTTTGTAATGGCGGTATTGTTGTTCGAATATGACTGTTGGCTGGGTGGAACTTGGCGATGAACCAACGGCTGGAAGGTAGTTTAGATCTTCAAATTAGCATGGTGAGCCGAGCGTTCTCTTCACATTCGCCCAGGGAACACCTGACCCTCACAAGCTCGGTCGCCGAAGCCGGAGCACGCACCGGACCCCGCAACATGTACGCGAGACCAGACGATCCAGCCGGAATGCGAAGAGAACGCTCGGCTCACCATGCTAATTTGAAGATCTAAACTACCTTCCAGCCGTTAATTCATCGCCAAGTTCCACCCAGCCAACAGTCATATTCAAACAACAATACCCCACTACAAACCGTTACCCATTATTTCAACTCTTCCTCATTCCACTGCTGACCAAGGAAAGGAGCGGAACCCTTGATAATGCCGGACGCAGTTTCCGGTGAAACGTCGGGAGATATCCTGTCTGGACCACGGCCTACAAGCCCGAAAAACTTGTACTTAATTACTGATATATAATACTCCTATATGTTACTAGTACCCTTCTCCGGTCTTCCCGCCCCTACGAATTGGTTCATGTTCAGTATCGATACTCTGGGCCGAGACTTCTTTCTATGTGAATCATTATCATATCAAAATCCTGTTCCTGCTTTATTGCCTGGTCTGGGTGTTTACGAGTCCTCTCCATACAATTCTGTCTTCTCGCCACTTTTCTTCCTCCACTTGATGCCAGTGAGCTCCTCTTCTCTCTATATTCCTGTACTCCACCACATTCTTGGTCGCCCTCGAGGTCGTTTTTCCTTAACCTTTTAGTTCTTCCACTATGTTTGGCAACCCTTGCCCTTAACATGTCCATACCATCGTAATCTCTTTTTCTTGACACTAATACTTACCTAATATTTAGTTTGTTTGTAATGCCAGCATTTGTTATTCTATCTAATCTAGTTTTTCCTTTAACTGCTCTGAGGAACTTCATTTCCCCTGCATGCAGTCTGCTCCAGTCCCTTTCCGTCAAGGTCCAAGTTTTGACTCCATATGTGGTCATAGGTCTTTTATACATAAGACGTTCTGCCTTTTCTGGAACTTCCTTGTTCCAAACTAGATCCTATATTATTTGATAAAAATGTCCTCCTATTTGCATGCTCTTGTTAATTTCATTTGTTATCTTGTCGTCACTAGATATTTCACTGTCTACGACTTTGAGTGGTTCTCCATCCAATTCAATATTCTCATCTATATTTCTGTCTCTTCCGAATATCATGACTTCACTCTTGTCTTTATTCATTTTTAATCTATACCTTTTCATGATTCCCTTCCATGCTTCTAGTTGTACCTTGTACGTGGACATCTTCCTCTGTATCACCCCATATTACCATATCATCTGTAAAAATCATCTTTTTATTCTTTTCTCCAACCATCTATTTCACAAATCTATTGATCCCTTCCATCCATCTTAACATTAAATAGTACAGGAGATATAATACTTCCTTTTTGTACTTGTCCTATTTCAAACCATTTAGAGTTACCTAGTGGTGTTCTAACTCTACAAGTGTGTCCCCTATACTTCATCTTTATTACATTTATGTATCCATTTTGTATATCAATCTTCTTCAATTCTTGCCATTGACTTTCCCTGTTGACTGGATCATATGCATTTTCTATGTCTACGGATACCAGTAGCTTACCACCCTTCTATTACACTCCCAACGTTTTTCAATCAATTGACGAATAGAAAATATTAAGTTAATCGTACTTGTTCCCTTTCTTCGCTTTGCTGCATTTCTATCTTTTAATTTATTCGATTTAGGACAATTCTTTCAAAAATCTTGGCTGTATGGCTCATAAGTGTCATTCCCCTATAATTTTTGCAAAGTCTTCTATTCTTCTTAGGCCTCCGTGGCTTAGGCGGCAGCACGCCGGCCTCTCACCGCTGAATCCATGGTTCAAATCCCGGTCACTCCATGTGAGATCTGTGCTGGACAAAACGGAGGCAGACAGGTTTTTCTCCGGGTACTCCGGTTTTCCCTGTCACAATTTCATTCCAGCATCACTCTCCACTATCATTTCATTTCATCTGTCATTTATTTAATCATTGCCCCAGAGGAGTGCGTCAGGCCTCGGTAGCTGGCACAGTTCATATCCTCGCCGCTAGATGGGGGCTTCATTCATTCCATTCCTGACCCGGTCGGAGACTGGAAGCAGGCTGTGGATTTCTTTCTTCTTTTCTTTAAAATAGAGGGACAAAGTCTCCTTTTCTCGAATCATCAGGTATTTTACTAGTTCTCCATACACATGACAAGACTATATACAGCCATTGCACTCCCACTGGTTCCGCCGCTCTTATCATGTCTACTGATACTTCATCTGGTCCTGGAGCTCTTCCTTATCTTCTACACAGTTGTTTCCATTTCTTTCCATGAAATTTTTCCTAATTCTGCTTTCCAACTACTCCCATTTTCTCCACTATTTGTTGTATTTTCACCTGACTGCTCGTCATTATTTAATAACTTCTTAAAATATTCTCTCCGAAGATCTTTTATACCTTCTGATTCTTCAATCATGATTCCATCATATTTTTCATCTTTAATGACGAATCTTTTATTTTTCGTTAACTTATAAACTTATAAACCATTTTCTTATTGCCGTTCAAGTCTTTAAGTTTATTTGTAAACTTCTCCCATGACTTTTTCTTTGCTTCTACTACTTGTTTACATTTCCTTTTTTTCCTCCATGTTTTATGATCCTCTTCATTTCTAGTTTTCCACCACTTTCTCCATGCTCAAGTATTTATTTTAACTGCTGAATTGTGGTAAGCCCACCAATTCGTCTGCTTTTCTTTTTTCTTCCCAGATGTTCTACCGCATACCTTTAGTGCTGCATCAACTAATGTGCCTTTAAATACATTCCATTCTTTATCTACCTCTTTAAATATTTCTTTTTGTAATTTTTTAATGATTAATTCTCTATATTGCTCAGCATTTTCACCCTTCGTCAATATCCAATCACGTATCCTTGACACTTTCCTCGGTCCTCTGTCTTTTATATAGTTCTTCATTTTCCACTGTACAACTATCAATCTATGGTCTCCATCTGCACTCACACTTGGGATAGGCTATGGGATTACTTTCACATTTCTTACTTTCTCTCCCCATTCACTATCTACTAGAAAATAATCAATAGGGATGTATAGAACTAGCACCGACAGAGCGCACTGCTGTTGTACTGGGTAAGCGCACGGCGCACTTCATTTGTCTCCTGTGTTCTCATGCCGCTAATATGTACGAATTTAAGTTGTTTAAATTATTATTTCCGTGACTATGCCGAGCTATTGCAGTGTTCCTCTTTGCAAAAATCAGGGAAGCCCGTTTTCGTTTCACCAATTTCCACAAAATAAAGAAATGAGGAAGAAATGGTCACATGTTATCAGAAGGAAAAATTTCGGTGAAAAAAATCTGACCGAATATATTAAAGTGTGTTTCCATCATTTACAACCCGATGACTTCACGAAAACTGTGTTGGATTAGTGTGACTTACAAAGGGAAATAATTCCTGTTTTGTATCTATAAACTGATTAGACATTTCGATAACAACCACTGAATTTATGCGTTTGTATCTGAAGGTGAGAGAGCAAGATAAAAACCGGGCGCTGTTCCGTCGCTTTTTCGGTGGACCACGAACACAACAAAAATAATTATTTAGGAAGAGGCCATACACAAGATAATTGCCGGATTATCACTATAAGCCTACAAAATCGGAATCTGCAGAAATCATCTCCATTGAAGTACGGGAAAAAATCGTCAATATACAGGAAGAAATGAAAGTAACATTTCTGACTCCCACTTTCAAAGACATCAATAGGCTACTCGGTCAAATACTTCAGGAATAAATGTCGCAACATTAACAGTCACAAACGTATTATGGTTGGTTTCTTGAAATCAGAATTAATCGTCAACTTCCATCTGCCCGATGGAGAATGTGGTAGCGACTGACTTCTACAGTACATTCTTGAGACATAGTCAAATGAATGGAAACAGTTCGTGGCTCTAAAGCAGGGATTCTCAAACTTTTAAAAAATTGTGCCCCCAAGTCCTTTTCCAGGGGTAAGGGAACGATTGTTATTGAGAAATTGACAAAATTACATAAGAACCAAACGTTGCGATGCATTTTCGAGGTACACATTACCGGTATAAACTTTCTTTGATTATGTTTACCTTAAAACACGACAGTTTCATGTAAGCTATCAACCTAAAAAATTACAAGAATCGAAGTCTGTAAGCAGGGGGAGCAAGTGAATATTTACATCTCTGTTTATGATTTAGGTCTTATGGAGATATATTTATCAATATAGGCCTACAATACTCTAGTAATTGTAATCTTTAGGAGAAAGCATGCTGAATCATATTCATTATTTGAATAATAAAGCGTGTTAGAATTTTGTTATTACCGCTGTAGGCCATTAATTCTTCCTTCCTCCCGCTAGTTTTAGTGCCTCTAGTCCGTAGCTCATTTTGCAGCTGTTTAACGCTTAAACGCTGAAAATCGTCCATAATATATTAGGAGATATACCTATAGAATTAATTAATATAGTCTTGGAGTAAAATTAAAGAATATATAATTTACTTTAGCTTAGAAAACTCGGTCACAATTTATACATTCTTCGCAGCTGACTGGGAGAAACATAAGACGATCGCCTTGCGCTTACCCAGTACTACACGAGCGCTATCTGGCGCGAACTTTCTCCCGCTACATTCCTATTACACACTTGGTTTTTCCTTCCCAACTGTCCCTTGTTATAACATGACTCTCTCTCTCTTCATAAACCAGTTGTTTGCTACTTTCATTCCATTTTTTTTGACACAAGTCCAGGAGTGTTTCCCCTTCTTCAATTCTTCTTCCATATCCAACACATCTTTATACTTGTTCAAATCCTCTTCTATCTGTGCCTACTTGTGCATTAAAATCCCCCATCACTATGTTCCCACGCTCTATTTTCTTCTCTGGCAAAACGACAAAAAAGCTCCAGGTTGGGATGGTATTTCTGTAAACATTATTAAAAACATTCACTTCTGTTTTCCCCTCCTGTTTGTGACGGTCTTCAGCAAATATCTTGTTCGGAACTTTTTTCCCACTTCATGGAAGCTTGCTATCATCCAAATAATCCCTAAGGATATATTCAGTTCTAACCGCACTGCCAAGTCCTTTAGGCCAATTAGTCTTATACCTGTATTAGGAAAGATTCTGGAGAACTAATAAAATTATTCATACTTTTGGGATATTGCCGTGTGAAAATAAAAAATACAATTCCTAGACGTTTGGAGAGGGCCCTTGTCTCCTTTTTCAATATAATTAAAACAATGTGGCCAAAGAAAGTGTGTTAATGAGCTTACAAAAACTAGAGAAATTCCTCTGTTCGTCACCAGATAGCAGCCGGAAGGTTACTGTATGGACCCTGCTGAAAAACGCGCTATATTAAGTAGGACGGCGGAAAGAGTAGTAAGGAAGGAGAAGGTAAAGGGGGCGGGGAAGAAAACTGAGACTGCTCGAAGAATGAGGATGTCCAAATAAGGCGAAAGGGCGGGGGGATGGATATAATGAAACAGAAACAAAAGGGGAAGTGTATCTGAACGGTATCCAACGTAATACAGGCCTCGGCGAAGAAACATATGGAAACTCCTCCAGTGACGAACAAAGGAGATCAAATCATGGCCCTGGAGCCATAGAGGAAACCAAACAATTTGAAATAGGTGAAGAAATGGAGAAACTGAGAAGGAAACTATCTTCCTAGATCTTTAATAACTGGCAGCCATGTGTCAGTTAGCTGAGAGCCAGTGTCTCTGTTCAAGTTATTGAGGAAATGAATTATCACCGTGTTATGTACCATGTGTATCACAATGACTGTCTCAGTCACAACCAGTATGGATTTACGCCCCAGAAGTCTAATGAAGATGCTGTTCTCGACGTAGTAGACTGGATTCAAGACGTTCTTTTGCTCAAGGAAAATTGCCGTTTCAATCTCATTAGATATTACAAGAGCGTTTGATAATGCTTGGTGGCCAAAAATCTTGTCCATGCTGAAGGAAAAGCACTGTCCCAGAAATGTATACACTTTAATACAATATTACTTCTGCAAACGGAGCGTAAAGCTCACTATTGGGACTGCCGTCTTGACTAAATATGTTACCAAAGGATGCCCACAGGTTATCAGCTTGCAGCCCTGGACTCAAGAATCTCTTATATGATGGTCTTTTGCAGTTCCTCTTCTGGAAGGCTGTAAAGTTATTGGCTATGCTGATGATGCACTTCTTTTAATCATTGCTGACGACGTAAAAGAACTGAAGACTCGTGCCAATTCCACTTTGGAAACACTGATTGAATGGGGCAAAGCCAATAATCTGCAGTTCAATCCTCTCAAAACCAAAGCGATGTTCATTTCAAGACGGAGAGAGCTGAATAAACAAAAAGTTGTAATGGATGGACATAAAATAGTACTAGAGGATCACCTTTCATTTCTGGGAATTACGCTGGATAGGCAACTTACGTTTAGAGCTCATTTAAATAAATTACAATTTAAAGCTAGCCAAGCTCCTTCAAGGCCTAGCCGTTGCTTGCAGACCATCATGGGGGCTGAATGCTGTAGTGCTTCGGATAATTTATCACACTGATTTTGTGCCTCTCATTTTATGTTGTATTTCTTCTTTTCGTTCCATCCTTGAAATGAAAAGGAAGGAAGCTGTTTTAACCACCTTAAAGCGGATTTAAACTTTGGTAACGTGTGAATATCTGTGCTGTTATTATTATTATTATTCAACGTATTATATATTGAAAATAAAGAGTTGATTTAGGGCGGAACGTTTCAAAATCAATATTTGAAAATCGATTTACTAACTATGGTTTGGAAAATCGTCTTGCTTGTCCTTGTGGTGAGCATAAACGGTCACATAGATGTAATAGACGCTCTTCTAAGAACAATAGGTCATGTAACAAGTGACACGAATGTAATATTATCAGGCGACATTAACTGCAGAACTGACAAGCCAAGTATAAAGACTGATCTAGTTTTGGAAACCCTAGAAGAAGAAGAAGGGTTCACGTTAGTAAACGAAAAAACTTTTCAAACGTATTTCGCACACAATGGAGCAAGCACAATCGATCAAGTATTCTACAGGGGAAAAGAGATTCGTATAGTGAAGCAAGAAGGATTATGGGCATCAGGTGCTTCTCCAATTCGAAAACACATCCCCGTGCACACTGAGATGGAAATAGCGTTACAGACTGCATCAGCACAACGATTTCCAGAGCAACTCCCTTCTAGGAATCTAGATCTGACAAAATTGCAAGACATAACATGTATTGAAGAAGCAAAAGCCCTCATCGCTCAGGATCAATCAGACGACGCGGCGCAGTGTGTTAGCCTGTTGATCAGCAAAGCCTCCGTCTACAGAAGAAAGAGACCTGCACAAAATGGTTCGATAGTGAGTGCTACATTACTCGGAAAATTACACTACAATCGTTGTACAAACAAAGTGCACAAACGACAAAGATGATTTGGAGGATTACGCTACGAGGAGAAAAGAGTATAAACTACTACTTCAGACTAAAAGAACCGAGCACATTGAAGCCGAAGCTAGGGAAACAGCGGAACTAGCGAGACCAGATCCCTACTTAGCTCTAAGAAAGAGGCAAGCTCCTAAGGCAAGAGAGATACCAATAGAGACATGGGGGGAACATTTCTCGGGGATCCTCAACAAGAATGGAACATTGGAAGAACACCAAGTCTCTGTTACAAATTGCATAGCTGATGATTTCCTCCAAATAACCACCGATGAAATACAAACTAATATCACGTCATCTAAGAAGGGTAAGGCGGAAGGATCTGACAAGATATTCATAGAACACATAAAAGAGACACAAGAACTGCTTCTGCCCATCTAGACAGACCTATTTAATAAGGGCTTGTATACAGGAGTCATTCCTGTAAGCTGGAGAACGGCCCAATGACAATTCTGTACAAGGGGAAAGGAAACACTGAAGATCCCAACTCTTACAGAGGAATAGTACTAGAGCCCACGATATTCAAGATTTTCTCTAAAATTTTAACAAAAAAGACTAGCCAAGGAGGTGGATATGTACATACCAGATTGCCAATTCGGCTTTCGAGAAAGACGGAGTACTCTACAAGCAGTGGCATTACTGCAAGAAGAAGTGGAACAGGCTCTGAGGCACAAGGAAGGGAAATTTCACGTGGTCTTCATAGACTATCGTAAAGCTTTTTACTTGATAGAGAGGAATATCCTCATAAATAAACTTAAAGGGATGCAAGGAAACTCTAACCCTCTAGCGAGAATAGTTGAAGTAATCCTAGCATACAACTATATCATTTTAAATGACGGTGTAGTTCTGTCTGAAAAGGTCCGTCAGACAAATGGCGTACGGTACTTCAGGGCGATCCTATTAGTCCCCTACTTTTAACACCTTGACAGCTGACATTATGAACACCGTCCAAGACTACTCAACAGTGAAACTTCTCATGTACGCCGACGACATGGCACTAGGATCACATTGCATAAGTGACCTGCGTGCCGCTCTTCAGACGCTTAAATTATTATGGGCTGACGAAAACAGTTTATTGATCAACAAAGAAAAAACAGTGCACATGACTTTTAGAAAAGGAGGCAAACTGGCGTTGGATGATTATTTAACTCTGCAAGGAGATATGCTAAGAGTAGTAAATAATTTCCGGTATTCAGGAATATATCTACAAACGACATTGTCATCCTACAGGATACACACTCAGGAAAGTGCTTTAGCAGCTACGAAAGCCACTCATCGAATTAAAAATATCCGAAAACTTTCTTTGCCCACTGCAATGTCAGTATTCAAAACAGTAATAACTCCAATTACCTCATATGGAATAGAATTAATATGGGATAAGCTTTCGAGTAGAGATTTCTAACGATTAGAAAGTGTTAAAGCACGATATCTGAAGAGTGCTTTGGGAGTTGGGATTTATTCACCCTCAAGGATTGTGTACGAATGAGTAAGGGAAAGCTTCTTCTTAGAAGACCTGAGACTGCAATTCACGCTGCCATCTACCGGTCCTTACCAAGCGCATCTCGAACTGCGGCGGAGGAAGAGAAATTACATCGACCCTGATTTTTATAGCACTAGTGCAATGATGGATCGACAATGGACTGAGGCAGGACAGGATCTAAGACATGTGGTAACGAGACTTGCAACTCATGGTTTTCACCATAAGATTTGCTTAACTCAAGGTTTTCACCAGCCAGATGATTAAGTCCATCAGAGACTACAGTGAAAACTAAATAGCACTGTAAGATCAAATTGTATTTAGAATGATATTTTCGTGTATTATGTAGGTTAAGTATTGCTCTTTCGAGCGCATCTTATTAAATTATTTATAGGCTACAACAAAAATGACTAAAACCCATATTGACCAAAATCAAAAAGGAAAATAAAAGAAACGGAAGAACAAGGAAACTCATATTTAATTAGATATACTAAATTACACGGGGGTTTCTTTCTTTAGGGGGAGGGGGTAGGGGGGAAGGGGGGGGGGGGGGCAGGTGTGCTTCTAGGATAATGTCACGGGACGAATAAAGAATAAGGGGCCCGTAAGTTCTATTCCAGACAAGGGCAATCTTTTTAGGGACAGAGCCAGATGCAATACAAAATAATGTAGGTGGGCCGAAAATAAAATAACGCATGTTTACAAAAAGATTATAAAGTTTTTATTTCTGAATTTTAAATCAAACAAAACTTTTAGGTTACAAATGTAGCGCACATAGGAAGAAATAACACACCTTCTTCTTGGTTCGTTGAGGTCCCTTGGACCCTGTGGTTCCTAACTCTGGCGAGCTTTCTTCTTAGCCCAGTATTCCTTCATCTTTGCACTATGAACACTCCTTCATTATTTGTTAGAAGAGGAACGAGTATGTGACAAGTGAAACTGTGACTGTGCTTCTAATACTTTTTCATAATCTGGTTGAAACTGGGATGAGCTGATTCTTTTAGTAGCGCAGCTAAATGGTGGTCTGTTAATCTATTTCTGACGCTATTTTTGCGAAGCTTCGTTGTAGAAAACAGCTCTTCCCAGATATAGGAAGATGCGAACATGGCAGTTATCTTTTATGCAGGAGATTTCAAGTTTGCGAGCGTGATTTTGGTAGGGACTTGTGTAGAACTCAATTTTCGAAACGTTGAGGAATAGTTGCTTCAATTCATTGTTACATTGTAACTCAGTCAGTTCTAGCTGTTCCTCTATTACACAAAACGCATAAACACAATGAGATTGAAACAGTTTTTCACTTCTAGGTACACAGAAGAGAAAATATGACCTATGTGTAATTGTAGCTAGTATAATTCAAAACCATGTCGCGAGCCGGATTAGATTAGCTCAAGGGCCGTACTTTGCCCGTGACTGCTCTAGTCCTTGGGCCCGCGTTCCCTGGTTGCAATGCTTCGCACACACTGACAAGGAGACAGCGCCTTCTCGTCATCACTGATTTCGTCCAAATGTATGGTTTATGCAGAGTTAGGAAATGGGAGCTCCAGATGGCCAAGCGTTTCGAAAAAATAAATAGCATTTTTGGAGTGGGTCGGCCGAGGCATGAGCCACGTTTGTTTCTTCTTCTTCTTCTTCTTCTTCTTCTTCTTCTTCTTCTTCTACGGCCTCTTTGGACCACTTTAGTCAATCATTTCTTGGTCCTCTTCTTCAGTAAGTTTCCTTTCCGAGTCGCACATTAGCTTTTCATTCGCTCTGATCTTCTCAGGCGTTCCTCATCTGTAAATCCCCGTTTTACTGTATTACGTTTGTCTATTTTAGCCTGAAATCTTATTTTTATATCTCTCAGTTTTTATTTTAATTTGTTGTTTTGTTTTGCAAGTCATCCAAGGTTATTTCTAATTCTTTCATATCTTCTCTAATTTCCTTAATCCATCCTACTTGTTGTTTCATATTCCAAAGTTTCTCTACAATTTTCCTAGATAACTTGGTTTCTGGTGTCCTCATGATGTGACAAAAAAAAAGAACTCCGTTTCTTCCGAATAGTATCAGTGATGGGCTCCAGTTTTCTGTATACCACTTCATTTGGTACTATCCACCACTGTCCATCTTTCTGATATTTTTTATTTATGCATGTTCTAGCTATTCTTCTTTCTACTTTTAAAATTTTGTCGATTCTGTTTTTCTGAGTAACTTTAAAAAGAGTTTCACTTCCATATGTCACGTCTGGTTGAACCACCGTCTTGTAATGTTTTTATTTTGTTGCGATTGATAGACATTTTCTTTTGTATGTAGACCATGTTAATTTTTGGGCTTTTATAATTTTATTAGTTCTTTATTGCCAAGTTGTAAGTTATAATTTCTCCTAAGTATTTAAATTGCTTCACTATTTTAACTTTCTTGTTATTTACTGTTATGTGATTGATTACAAGTGGATTTGCTACCATTATCTCTGTCTTTCCAAATGATATCTGAAGTCCAAATTTTTGGGCTATATTTTGTAGGCTTATTATTTGATTTCTGGCTTCTTGAATATTATTAGCCAGTAACGCTAAGTCATCTGCGAATCCCAAGCAATTTAAGTCTATTTGATCTTTCTTGGTTCCAATTCTTATGCTCCTAGGATTTTCCCTGTACCATTCCCTCATTACATATTCCAATGCACAATTGAAAAGTAGAGGCGATAAACCATCTCCTTGTCTTAATCCTGTTTTAATCGTAAACGGTTCAGATATTTCTCCTCTGAATTTTACTTTAGATTTGGTGTTTGTTAGAGTTAGTTTTATAATTTTTATTAATTTGGGATGAAGTCCGAAATTCCTTAGTATTTTCAGCAATGAAGATCTATGTATACAATCATAAGCTTTTTTGAAGTCTACTTGCTGTTTTTGTCTACGTTTGTAGTAGTCCATTTTACATATCTGTTCAGGGCAGCTTCGCCATGGCCGAAATCCACCTTGATATTCTCCTATTTCCAGTTCTAATTGATCTTTACAGCGATTATAAAGAATTCGTGACATGATTTTATATGTGATATCCAAAAGGGAAATTCCTCGATAGTTGTCAGGATTTGATTTTTCTCCTTTCTTGTGTAATGGATGTATTATAGCAGTAGTCCAATGGTCTGGCAGTTCTTCTTTGATCCAAATGTTCACTATGCATTGGTGTAATGAAATCTTTACTGGTTCTGCTGCATATTTCCACAATTCTGCAAATGTTTGATCTTCTCCACTCGCTTTGTAGTTTTTGAGCTCTCTCAGAGCTTTGTAGACTTCTTGGATTGTGGGTGGATTTATGTTTCCTGATGGTAGTTTTAATAGTGGTGTCTGTATTTATTTGAAGCAGTTCTGGTGGATCTTCGCAATTCAGCAACTTGTTCTTCTATAGCAACTTCAAAATAACCATGTAGCCTAATTCTAATAATGTGGCGTGGCGTTCATTGCTTGTGCAAGATGCCGAGAAAAATACTGCTTCCCCTGTTTTTTTAACGATAAATATCACCCAAGCATGTGGAAATCATCAACTGTAAAATCATAAATGTACCGTATCTAATGTTATATACGATGCTCTCGAGTACGCCTTAATTGCAATCCCTTCCTGGAAATTTATTTACCATCCCATTTTTTTCCGTTTCGTGATTTTTATGCAAATATTAATAGATGCAATATATTGAGCATTATTTCGGTTTGGTTGGTTGGTTCCCCAGTTCTTAGTGTGTGTTATCTGTAATTCAGGTAAGGACTGCAGACGATCAATTTCAAGTAGTTCCTACTTTTGCTACCAAATGATACCGTCAACGACACCTAGCTGTGAACTTGACTACTAGATGCCACCTCAACCGGCACCTGGCTGCGAGCATTGGAACGAATGAAGCGTTAATCAAATCATCATCATCATCATCAATGTCCCACTCCAGTCGCCCGGGTGTGGTTAACAAGCCTCTTCCACTCGTTTCTGTCCTTCCACTTTTCCTGCTCCATTACTTCCTCCACATCCAATCCAGCTTCTCCGATGTCCTTCCGAATCTGATCCATCCATCTTCTTCTTGGTCTTCCAACTGATCACTTACCCTTAACTTCTCCTTCCAACTCCCTTCTTGCCGCTCGTTCCTTTCCCATTCTCTTCACATGTCCGAACCATCTCAGTCTTGCTTTCCGTATCTTCTGTACTAACGGTTCCACATTTAGCTCCTCTCTGATTTTAACATTTTGAATTCTATCTCTTCTTGTCTTTTTTACAGATGTTCTTAAACATTTCATTTCTGCTGCTTGGATCTTACTATCTTGTCTCTTGTTAGTTACCAGCGTTTCCAGTCCGTATGTTACAATTGGTATGAAATACTGTTTATATAGTGTTAATTTCGTTCTCCTGGGCACTTTGTCATCCCATAAAAGCTCTCTGACTTGATGATAGAATGTTGTGCTTTTACTTAGTCTGTTGTTAATTTCAGGGTTGATTTCATTACCTCCGTTAACAATGCTACCCAGATATGGGAACTGTTCCACATTCTCCAACCATTCTCCATCTATGTTCACTTGGCTTCTCTTTTCCTCTTTTCCACAGTGCAGGACTACAGTTTTCTTTTTACTAATTACCATTCCAAACTCCTTCAGCTTTTCATTCCAAATGTCCAATCTCCTTTGTACTTCCTTTTCTCCCTCTCCCCAAATCACCACATCATCTGCAAATACCAAGGCCTTCACTTCATCACTACTGATACTCTGTTTTACACGTTTTATGATTTCATCCATCAGTATAACAAATAATAATGGTGACAGTGCACTTCCTTGCTTGAGGCCTTTTTTTTTGTATAGAATGTTTCAGAATCACCACTACCCACTTGTACACTGCTCTTACTCTCATAATACAACATTTTTATCTTGTTAATTAGTGATTTTGGTACATTCCTTTTCAGTAGGCATTCCCATACATATTTTCTTTTAACTGTATCATAGGCTTTTTCCACATCCAAATCTCACCTACAAATTTAGCTTCACACAAGTGTAATTAGTGGAAGGTTCTTTATCATGCCATAAATCTATGACATGGGCCCGCTAGCTTTACTTCCCCTCCGAAGGAAGGCATACTGAGGGATTTTAACGCTCTTAAGAAATCCAACGACTTCGGCCGTATTTGAACCCGCGATCTTGGGCATAGAAGCTCAGCATGCTACCAACTACGCCACCGAAGCCGCTCATTCAATTGTTAAGGCAACACTGAGATATACCAATCTGTTTCTCAACGGACGGGTCCGTTGTGGTATAGAGTCTAGCACTTAAGACGTCCGGGTTCGTTTCCCGGCTCTGGAAAACATTTTAATTTTAGCTGGAGCGGGGTACACTTAGCGTCTTGAGGCAAAACTGGAAGTAGAGGGTTCGATTCCCACCTCAGCCACCATGGAAGTGGTTTTCCGAGGTCCCCCTCTACTCTAAGCAAATGCTGTGAGGGTTCCAAGCCTAAGGCCACGGCCACCGCCTTTCCAATCCTATTCCCAATTGAGAAATACACATACTGGTACAGCAATCACAAAAAACAAACAAATTCCACGCACACCCAAGTTCACGGGGCTATATGATCACAGTGTTATCGGCCCCTAATAGTTTGGGTGTTAGTGAGAGATGAGATGAGAATGAAAACTATAATACTAGCTACAGACTTACATGCTGGAAGAAGAAATGGTAAACAAATAAAGGATAAGGCGAATAAAGGACAGGAAGAAAAGAAATGCCCTCAACCCTTGAAGAATGAGGATTGAGGGACTTGGAAGAAAGGAGAGCCATGAAAGGCAGATAGGAAAGGGAAAGAGGAGAGGGCTCGCCCCAAAGTCAGTGGAAAAAGGGGAAGAATCGGATGCAGCTCAGGAATCCACCGGGATTGCCAACTCCCGAACTCACCAACCGTGAGCCCCTGAGGGCGCAGCAATATCCAGCGTGCACCAGAAGTGGTGGGGCTACATACACCTTGCCACCTTGAGGGCCTTGAGCAGAAGGCAAGAGATAACATGAAAAAAAAATGAAGGCTGACTCATCGCAGAAGGTAGGTATCAGGAAAGATGAGACAAGGGCCAATTAAGGCGGGAAAGGAAGAGATTCCCTAGGCCTCGGATACCCTAATACTGTCTGTGTTGGAAAAGAACAAGAGAGGTCGACAGGAAAGAAGACGGAGCGGAGCCTGGTACAAGTAAGTGGAAGCAATGCCGGACTTATCTGGGGTCCCGTGGTCGCCAACCCACTTCCCACAAGTTGTGAGCCCCTGGGGGGGGGGGGGGAGGGAGCTGGAAAGAGAGGACGAGGAAGACCTAGAGTACGGTGGATGGACTTGGTGAAGGACGGTGTGAGAGAACGGAACGTGGAGTGGAGGAAGGATGGTGGACAGACAGAGTAAAGCCGGCCTAAACTGGAAAACGGAAATTGATGATGATAGAGTTGAGAATATACATATAAAGCATACACACATGCTACACGTTGTTAAAATCGTATCACTTAATACAACTGCAATATCGGTCACGATATACAATATGCCTACTGGTAATCGTGGGCCGGCCAGTGCCATCTTTCAGTGTCGTAAACTGCATCCTTAACCCGTCTCTACAAAACCATAGCCTTCCTCATCATTACCAAGACAGACGACAGAACAGCCAATTCAGTACGACAACGGGTGTGAGTTTGAGAGGCATAAACAGAGATTTTATAGGTGTAATACGGTACTCGACGACTAGAGTAGGCTATACTGTCATTTATCTAACGAAACTACTTAATACACATAATTACAAAATACAGTACAATGCGGGTGCCTGATATCCATGAAGAGGGCACCGCATTGCCGAATCCTCGTACTCATTGTGGTGTTCAGGATATAGATTTGTAAGAACGATTGAAATCAGAGTGCTCAGTCAGTTTTATGGTAATGTGTTATAAAGGTGAAAAAAAAGGCCTTAAATGTTAGGGAGTAGTATTATATCGCGATACATTGCACTATAAAATTCCCCAAAAATGTCGGCATCAATGACGTCATGGACGATACTAAAGGTTTGACTCAGGAGGCCGTGAGTGGTGTGTTTCGACATGGCCTCCTAACTAATATCATGATGTTATTGTTACCTCACTTCTTCAACTAACCCTACTGAGCAGATGTCCCGAAACGTGTCTGTTCGTTATTATTTATTTATTTTATTTTACACGTTTCAGGCCTATTAGACCACGCGAAGCAATCATGACTTTTTGTTCTTCCTGTCTTTCCAGTACTCTTTCATTCGTGCACTAAAGGCCCTCTTCCTTTCTTCGGTCCACTTTGGTCTTTGGGCTGTAGGTGCAGCTCTCTCTGACAACACTTCCCACTTGTATACTTTGTGTCTAAATACGCTTTTGTCTATGACGTCTTCTGGGTTGACTTGTGCTTTTACTAGATCAATTTTGACTTGCATCATCCAGGGTGTAGTAATCTTGAGCCGCTGTATGTATCTAAGAATTTTGTTGGCGAGTCTAGTTTGTGGGAGTCTGCTGATGTGGCCATAAAATTTTAGTCGCCTCTTTCTGATGTCTGCTGCGAGGTTGGACAACTTCTCTGTGGTGTCTCTGGAGTGAAGCCTGTATCCTTCATCTGTGTGCTTTGGTCCAATTATTTTCCTTATTATTTTTCCTTCCTCTGTGAGGATTTTTTCCAAGTCGCCCTTAGTGTGTAACGTCAACGTCTCACTAGCATAAAGCACCTCAGGTTTAATAACCGTGTTGTAATGACGAAGTTTAGTGAATGTGGACAGACATTTTTTGTTGTAGACACTCTGTGTCTTGTATAAGGCTCTCTTCATTTTCATTAACCTAGTGTTCTGCGCGATTTTCTCTTTTCCCGTCGGTTCAAGCACTTCACCTAGGTATTTAAAGTGGGCGACTCTATTGATCTTGCCATATTTCGTGTTTAAATTCTGTATGTCGAATTTCGTACAGAAAAACTCTGTCTTTTGGAACGAGATCTGTAGTCCTACTTTTTCGGCGCACTCTTGGAGTACTTCTATCTGTCTGATTGATGTGGTTTCGTTATCTGAGAGTAGAGCCAGATCATCCGCGAAGGCTAGACATCCAACCTCCAGTTCGTCCTTTGGTCGTCCTAGTCGCACTGGCCTCCAGTAACCTTGAAGTCTCAGTTCTTTCTCCCATTCCTTATTCGTTATTATTATTATTATTATTATTATTATTATTATTATTATTATTATTATTATTATACTTCCCCACCTAACTGTCTGAAAAGATACATATAATAATAATAATAATAATGAAAAATCCACAGCCTGCTTCCAGTCTCCGACCGGGTCAGGAATGGAATGAATGAAGCCCCCATCTAGCGGCGAGGATATGTACTGTGCCGGCTGCCGAGGCCTGACGCACTCCTCTGGGGCAATGATTAAATGAATGACAGATGAAATGAAATGATAGTGGAGAGTGTTGCTGGAATGAAATTTTTGACAGGGAAAACCGGAGTACCCGGAGAAAAACCTGTCTGCCTCCGTTTTGTCCAGCACAGATCTCACATGGAGTGACCGGGATTTGAACCACGGATCCAGCGGTGAGAGGCCGACGTGCTGCCGCCTAAGCCACGGAGGCTTACAATAATAATAATAATAATAATAATAATTACAACACGGTTATTAAACCTGAGGTGCTTTATGCTAGTGAGACGTTGACGTTACACACTAAGGGCGACTTGGAAAAAATCCTCACAGAGGAAAGAAAAATAATAAGGAAAATAATTGGACCAAAGCACACAGATGAAGGATACAGGCTTCACTCCAGAGACACCACAGAGAAGTTGTCCAACCTCGCAGCAGACATCAGAAAGAGGCGACTAAAATTTTACGGCCACATCAGCAGACTCCCACAAACCAGACTCACCGACAAAGCGTATTTAGACACAAAGTATACAAGTGGGAAGTGTTGTCAGAGAGAGCTGCACCTACAGCCCAAAGACCAAAGTAGACCGAAGAAAGGAAGAGGGGCCTTTAGTGCACGAATGAAAGAGTACTGGAAAGACAGGAAGAGATTGCTTCGCGTGGTCTAATAGGCCTGTAACGTGTAAAATAAAATAATGATAATAATAATATTAATAATAGTACCGCTATATGCATCTGAATGCCTTATCCTATCCGAGAAATGTTTGCTCGCGAAGTTAGAGAGAAAAGAAAGAAAGATCCTACACATCATACTTGGCCCAGACTACAAAAATGGCATCTACATCAGAAAATCCAGGCAAGAAATTTACTCGAGGATAGAGAAGATCACAGACACAATGCGAAAACGCAGAGTTTGCTTCTACGGTCATATGCGACGGATGATCGATTCCCGATGGACGAAACGTATCTTCAGTATATTCGACTCAAAACCAAAAACGACAATGCCATGGTATGTTAACGTCCAGAAAGATCTGAAAGAAATGGGGATACGAGCAGAAGATGCACAAGACCGAAATCTTTATAGAGCAGCTATCAAGACGTTTGGGACTTTCCGGGACGAAAAACGGACAACTGGTGCGAAATGGACAGAGGAACGTCGTGCTAAACACAGTGAGCTCATGAAGGCAATGTGGATCAAGCAAAAGATGAGCAAATGCCAGAATGTAAAATGAGGCTTATCGTGGTCCCTAGTTGGCCGATTAGCGAAATTGAATGAATGAATTAATAATAGAACTCGAACTTTGAATCATGCGATATACTCAGTACCACCCCAACCCCTACATGTTGTTTGAAAGTTTCATTGATTCTTCCACCTTCATCGCGGTGTTATTTCGGCAGACGATGTGTATATCAGAGTGAAGTAAAAAAGACAACACATTATTTCCTTCCATTGCCAAAGAGTATAAATACAGTATAACGTTCCTTTCTGCATTTCAGCGATAAGTCACGTGATCGCGGGCTGCCTGGTGTTCTGTAGTTACTTCGTCTACTACACCCCACAAGACCTGCTGTTTGCCTGCTTGTTCGAGGCGATGTGCTCCCTGTCTGTAGCGAGCTGCCACTGTCTGGCTGTTGAACTCTCAAGTACTAAATGGCGGTATGTAAATGAACATTTTATCAAATATGATACTGCACTAAAAATTTTGTACGGTATTATTTAATTATTAGCCTATATCTTGACATTTCCATGTACTGTAGGGCCAACTAGTATTTTAGGTCGTGAAATAGTCTTGGTTTTAATGTCAGTCGAATCCGTAATTTTATGAAGTCAATTATTTCATCAGCCTATGATAGCAATGCTGATGTAGACCCCAATGAAGAGTTGGAGACATGTTTCTATAACATGTGTCTCTCAGTTAGCACGAACATTAATACGTCATCAAACACATTTTCCGTCATGGTTCATACTGTAATGTATCATACAAACATCACAATAACACAACATAAACACAAATTCAATCCATTCTAAGTACTGTAGGTAAGACAATACAGCACGTTTTTATAGAGTGAAACTTACACGCACTCTGCAGGCTTCTTCGCGATGCGAAGATCCCGTGCCGATTTCATTAATGCCTCCTCTTGGAAAAGTTCCTGCCAGTCATCCACGAGTAGTCTTTCACATAGCTTGTTGATGACAGCTGCTTCGTGGTCTACAACAGGTCTAGGCAGGACCATCCTGTTGCCCTCCATCCTTAGAAGATGGTTGGTTGGTTCTTAAGTTTAGGGGCAGCGACAACGCGGTCATGTAGCCCCGTGTACTTTGGGTGTATGTAGAATCTGTCCGATAACCGGTGTTAATTGAGATGACTGTATTAGTGTGTGTTATATGTTTTCTTTTATCCAAGTAAGGACTGCAGGCTTTTGAATTTTTCAAATAGTTCCTATGTTTGGCGCCAAACGCCACCGTCAACGACTACTAGGCCTAGTTCAGAACTTAGCTACCAGACGCCACCGCAGTCGACTCTTGGTAATGAACGTAGCAACCTAAGAGCGTTGTTTACATTCTTAACCTATACAATTTAGCTTCACACAGGTGTAATTAGTGGAAGGTTCTTTAACATGCCATAAATCTATGACATGGGACCGCCGACTATACTTCCCCTCCGAAGGAAGGCATACTGAGGGATTTTTAACGCTCTTAAAAATCCGATGACTTTGGCCGGGTTTGAACCCGCGATCTTGGCATATAAGTTCAGCATGCTACCAACTACGCCACCGAAGCCGCCCCTTAGAAGATGACCAGCCCATTGTAGTATTTCACTGTTTACAATGCTGGGTTTCGGTGCTTGCTGTGATAGTACGTGGATTTATTTATTCGATCCCTTTATCAATTTCGTGACACTGAGTCATAGCGGCTTCGGTGGCGTAGTTGGTAGCGTGCAGAACTGCTAGGCCCAAGATCGCGGGCTCAAATCCGGCCGAAGTCGTCGGATTTTTTAAGAGCGTAAAAATCCTTCAGTATGACTTCCTTTGGAGGGGAAGTGAAGCCGGCGGTCCCATGCCATAGATTTATGACATGTAAGAGATCCTTCCACTAAATAAACTTGTGTGAAGCTAAATTTCTAGGTTAGATTTCGTTGAAACGCTCTATCAAAGTTACAACGTTCATTACTAGGAGTCAGTGACATCTGGTAGCAAACTTTGGAACTACTTGAAATTGAACGGAACTTGCAGCTCTCCCCATGGGTGTCCACTTGAAGCAGCTACAGCCTCTGGCGAGCCGAACATGTCCTCGGACACTCCAGGTACTAAGAGCCATACGCTAAATAAATAAATAAATAAATAAATAAATAAATAGCAAGACCCAACAATTTATTGGTCTGTAAACTTTATTTTCAAAAACCTGTTATTGATGTTCTTTATTCTTGCTAATACTCCACGTTTCTGCACCTAAATTAAAATAGGCCGAATAATTGTGTGTATATCCTTAATTTAGTGTTCCTCGTTAGAATAATAATACTAATAAAACGTTACTGCAGTATCATCCGTCCGGAGGTCTTGTATGCTTCTAAATGCCTCACGATGAACAGCAAAAAGGCTTGGTCGAAAAACTGGAGGCCAAAGAATGGAAAATTTTGAGAAAGATATTGGGTCCCATCAAAGGCAATGGGGAATACAGAAGACGGCATAACCATGAACTATATACTCTTGTGGAGAGGGTAGGTGACGTCATCCGGAAGAGAAGGATAACATTGTATGGACATGTGAAACGAATGAGCCCAGCGAGACTGACCAACCGCAACGTAACTTACTTTCAGGAGAGGAAAACCAAATGGGCCTGGTTCATAGAACTGGATAAAGATCTGAAAGAAGTGGGGATTACACCAACAGACATTCAGGAGCGCGCCCCACTCAAGCTTGGAATGTTTTCCAAGAAAAACAGAAACTGAAAACGCGAAAGATTTGGATCCAGTAACGGAAGGAAGTCCACCGAGAACGAATGCGGGCGTACTGGGCAAACATCAAAGCCTGTAGGAGACAGTTGGAATGACGTGGTCTATAGATGGCCTATACGATATGAATCAATGAATAATAATGTATTTAATTTATTTAACTTATTTCATATTTTGTGGCCAACATAGGACCATTACACTCAAAAGACAATTTTGCTTTTCTATGCTTCCTTTATTTCTTTATCCTGTTTATTTATTAATTGTTCGAGGAGATCCCAAAATTAATCTACTTCTTATATTGATTGTAACAGAAAACTTTTATCATTGTGGGAGCCTGAGCATTTATTTTTGTATAAATTTAGTTTGTAGACTTAGAAGTCAAGTTGCAATTCTGGATGATATTGCTTGAAAATCTATAATGGAATCTATTGTTTGTTTATTCACTACATCTCCTGTTCCAAATTGGGGACATTGTTACATTACTCTTTGACCTGGTTTTCCGTTATATGCTCGGTAATCTTGAGATTCGTCGCCTCCGTAACGTAGCGGTCAGCGTGGTTAGCTGCCGCCCCGGAGTCCTGGGTTCGATTCCCGGCTCTGCCACGAAATTTGAAAAGTGGTATCAGGACTGGAACGGGGTCTACTCAGCCTCGGGTAGTCCAAATGAGTAGAGGGGATTCCATTCCCACCTCAGCCATCCTCGAAGTGGTTTTCCGTGGTTTCCCACTTCGTCTTGGGCAAATGCCGGTATGGTACCTACTGTAAGGCCAAGGCCGCCTCCTTCCCTCTTCCTTGCCTATCCATCCTAACCTTCCAATTCCTTCCCGCACGAGGCCCCTTTTCGCTTTGCAGGTGAGGCCGCCTGGGAGAGGTGCTGATCTCACCTCAACAGTTGTATCCACTCCGACCAGATGTTCTCAGCTCTAGGACACTGCCTGAAAAAGGCGGTAGGGGCGAGTTCCCTCGCTGAGTCCGTGAAGTCACCACTCTGGAGGGTAAAATCGATTAAAAAAACAAAACACAACCATGAGAAGTTCATGGGAAAGCTCTCTTGTCTGTTCGAAATTAAGACAAGAGTGGGGCAAGGGGATGGCCTATCACCAATCCTATTCAACTGTGTCCTAGAGAAGATTGTGAAAATTTTGATCTCGGAACTGGAGAGTCGAGGAATAAACCCAAGAAAGTTGGTAGGAATTAAAGTCAACTGCCTGGCGTTTGCAGATGATTTTGCAGTACTATCAGAAACCACGGAGGAAGCATCCATACAAATTAACCTCTTGGAAAAGATCGTTAGCCAAACAGGACTAAGGATCTCAGTTGAAAAGAAAACAGATATGACAAATGACTGTCTTGGGATTCAACGCCACAACCTCGGACGCAGGAGACGAGTGCATAACGAGCTGTTCCACACAGATTGCTGGTTGAAACGAAGTGGAAGGCCGTCTATAGTAAGCAGGGCCAAGAGAGATAGTCCAAGGTAGTAGAGCCCAGCTCAGTTCCTGAACTCACCTGTGGGCACTGAATATGTATTCTAGCTGGGGGAAAAAATATAGATACTCGAGTTTAGACGTCAATACAAACGTTACCCGTAGTATTACTTAAACACAAGCTACACCAAACTTTTCCGTATTTTATTCTGCGTTTAGCTCTGTAGAGTAAACATTTGTATTGTAACCCGTTAAAATTTCATAGCTGATTAAACAAGAAAGTGCCGTTTTTTAACAAGTCTAACAGAGTGCTCACTTATAAAGGTCATTACTTTAACATTATCAATCAGATCGTAATGAAACTTTAATACGTCTTGAAGGAACTTATTGTTAACGTGTATACGGAGTTTTAATGTGATCGAACGGTTCTGAAAATAATTGTTGTTAATTTTGTAAACCAACTTTTTCTTGGGCCACGGTGGTCGTAGCAGTATGAAATATGGCATGTTATGAGGCTCATAGCAATGCAAGGAGAGAGTCCTCGTTCGGGTTAGTAACATAAGAAATTCAGCAGGTTCATACCTGATATCCAGAGTTCATTATCTTAATCTTTTCCTTTCATTATTGACACTTGTAGTCTATATCCAAACCGGGAAGAGAATTGCCGTACCACTAGGTATGTTATGTCACTGTAAGTTAGGTGGGCATTATATAAAATGGTGGCGTGTCTTTAATGAACCAACTGACATGTGTTGATGATAATTGCGAGGGAACTTCGCAATATCGAATAACTTATGGGACCAGCATTGCGCATCTGCTGGAGCGGAGAGTGATAACGTTCTGCATTAACATTCATTAGCATATTTGCGGCGGGATATGCCGGTGATGTGCGGAAACTAACACTGATTGACGTGTATCACCCCAGATTGTCAGTTAGTAGAATGTTTGCAAAGGATGGGTCGGGTCCGAGAGCTTCCTAAAACGTTCACCTCGTGGTTTAGTGTAACATTCTTGGCTGTCACCCCTCAAGTATAAGTTCGATTCCCACCTCTATCTAGATATTTAATTCTGTTCTGAGGGCTGGAACTGGGTACACTCAGCCCCCTGAGACAAAACTGAGAAGAGATGAGTTCGCTTCCCCCCTCAGCAGTGGCGATTCCTCCATGTAGGACGTGAGGATCACCCTACAGTCAGCTCTCAGCTGATTGTTTTGTAAAATAGTCTTGGAAATAGTCTTTGAGGCTACCTTGTGCGCCCTCTCGATAAGCTCTGTCTCACTGTCACTGCCAGTACTTGTAACTAGTTCTATATTTCAACCCTAGATGGGTAAAGTGTGACCTTCACCGCCCGGAGTAGAAAGCTGAGGAAGGAAGTCTTGCATCCCCAAAGCACGTATTATATAAGGTGCGTTCAAAAAGTAACGAGCCGGAGGCTGTAATGCGCAAACCGGTGACGAGGGTGAGCTATGTAACTGATTAATATCGGTTACAGGGTAGAGTAATGTTCTGGTACATAGCACATTGTGCTCATTCTCTGCAGGTTACTTTGTGTGTGAATTATCTTGATAGTAAAATAATGCGATAAGTTGTTGCTTTCCTTCATTTACTTCATTACTGCCCAACCTACGGCCCGCGGGCCACATACGACCCGTGAGATTATTTTCTCCGGCCCGCCGCTCCGCGTCCACGCCGTGGCTTTGAAACAACTAAAGCCAACCCGACAAAGCAGTTCCAGTCGTCACGCTAAACTGAATTATCATGAACTTTATTTCGTAATTTGATTAATAATTGTTTCAAATTAACATAAATACCCCCTCTTTTGTCATTCATGCTGTATGTGTATTGAATATCATCGTACTTCTATTTTAAAGGGATTTATTAAAAATACTGTATGTAAATTTATTTTGAGTGTTTTCTTTTATTATCCACTACAAATAAATATAGAAAACAATACTAAGAAATCTAAGGCCAGACAGTCACAAATCTCACCATATTGCACCTGTATTTTTTTAAAACTTCCATAACCCCCTAACGCCCTGGAGTGTTATTGCCCCCCCCCTAACTATTTACAATGTGGCCCTTAGTTAAAAAAGTTTGGGCACCCCTGATTTACTTGATGCGTCCCGCTCCCGCTGTGTGATACGGTATCGTGGTGTTGTGGGTACATATGCCATGCTGTGTTTGTACTAGAGCTGGTAGTATGCGATGTTAACTTTATCGAGTAAAATTAAACTAATCGATTAATTGAATATCATTGCAATCGATTAATCGACTAACCGTATAATCGATTAATCAGCTAACCGAGAATCGATTAATTAATTAGTTGACACGAGATAAAAATAAGTTTAACAAGTAGTTCCCTGAAGAACTAAAGAGCCTACTTTTCTTAAAATATAAGATTCATGCCAATGATTAATCTATAAGGATCTATCTAGAATAATGACGAAATTAATTTGGTAATATCAAAATTTCTAATTAGTTTGAAATACAGTATACCTGGCATAATTTAGCCTAATAGAGCACTACAGTTGGCAGCCATGGTGACTGTATTTATTCTTAGTTCCATCTCTTAAGGTACTGTACCCGATACCTAGGTGAAGCTATCGGCTACGCCAGCTGACATTGAGCCGTAGTTGAGATTTATGGGAAGAATGGTAAAGATAGCGCTCAGATCGAGTCGAGAGGAATGTTAGGAAATGATGTAGAAGGCCAAGGATCAAGAAGGCACTGCCAGTCAAGTAGATGGAATTATGGGAGGAATATTAAAGTTTTATTAAGATCTTTATGGAACATAGTATTTAAACATCTCAGAAGAGAGGAAATGTCAAGCATTATATATGATAATAACTTGAAGAAAGACAGATAATCCCTTAAGTTATTGTATAACTTAATAGCCGAGATGGTGGTGGTCGAGATTATATTTGTGACGCACGACTGCAGAAAGTGAAGGGGGCATCACGTGACCGCGCCAGGGTAGGAGCTTCTTAACGCAGTCCAGACACATCAGTCGAGTTCAGCCAGCGAGCTGAGTAGGACACATGCGCAGAGCGTACGGTAAAGTTGAGCGATGCACAGCACTTGTTGCGTGGCGTGAAAACGAACAGTATTACTTAACCAAGCAGAGAGCGGAAGTAGGTCAGTGAGCCAAGGCAAGCAACGTACGGTAGACGGCGAGGACCGGTTACGAGGCAGGTTGTACGGGCCGTGTAGGCAGGAGAAAAGCCGGGGTCAGAACAGCATTGTAATACGAGATTGAGAACTGTATTTCGAGCTGCATTTTGTAACGCAGAACAGCACAGCGAAGTGGCATGGCGAGGCCGGCTTTAAGCGTAGATCATTCTGGAACAGTGCAGTAGATCCGAGCGGGCTGTTTCCGACTTTTATACGCAGGCAATATTAAAGAAGCTGAACTTCATTTCAACATTCAGTTACAACATTGAGTTGGGACTTGTATTCAATAATAGAATTGTGCAGGCGGATGGTTGTAATATACTGCAATTATGAACTTAGATATTCAAACGACATTACGACTTATGCATTTCATAACGGAACATGTAGAGCGACCATGGGGTCAAGCTGACATTAATGCTTTTTAAGCAAACGAAATGTTACTATTATATGCACTTATGAACATTGGCATGTGCATTAATACAATTCCTTTTTATGAATTATTATAGAATATCGAGTACGAACACAGCTACAGGGTGTTTCAAAAACTTATACACTCTCATAAATAAAATTTATTTTTCTGCAAGTGAGACTTAACCGCTGTGGAGATTGAACTTTTAACAAGCGAACCGAACATTGTATGGGACAGTGGCGTAACATAGAAGAAGAATATGGGGTACGCTGCTTTTATGAACATTTACGTAAGAATTTGGACAGTATCCGCTATGGATAACATGCAGTTCATCATGTCGGAGTAAACGAAGACAGAGACGCGATGGCACCACGGAGCGATGAATTCGGTTCCTGAAGAAGAGGAGGTTTAACAGCTGATTCACTTGGGATATGAAGGCGATCGTTTTTGCGTGGGCGAAACGATATTCACGTCAATCTTTCGAGAAATTTATTACACACGAGGATAATTGACGATCTTTGAAATATATTAACAGCTGCTATGAGAAGGCTTTGTAAGAGTTATGACTTTCTGATATGATTTTTCCATGAACACTGGGCATACTTGTATATATTTCTAGTAGGAGTTCTACGATTATTTAGACATGGCTTAGACATTATTTGCTCCAAATTTTGCTAGAATATGGCGATACCATATGATATGGCAGGCACCATTATACGAAATTCTCACCATTGGTTGGCTTTATTGAGCAGATGTTTGGTCTTTCAGACATTTTCCAGTAAGGATAGTTTTCTTGGACAGTTATTTTTTGTGACGAGTATTTCGAACTCGTGATCTGCAATTTGATTATTTAAATTACTTCGTCAGTTCATTGCATACTAGCGAGTGTGTATTATTCATCAGTAGGGATTTTTCCATTGGATTGTTTGGAGATATTAAGATGTTATTCACTCAAGTGAATGAATATCGCTTTTATGTGACAACTAGAGACTTGTTGATTCCAATCTGGTACATTCACTCATGAGACAACGAGATGGGGCCTTTCGTATTTATACGATTGCGTGGTGGTACACATCTTTACCCATCGTTCAGGGAATTATCATGTTAGCCATCGGGGCGAGGCCTTTCGTATTTATACGATCGTGTGGTGGATACTCATCTTACCCGCCATTGAGGAACTCATTTTTATCATCCGAGTGTACTTGAGATTGTAAGAGGATCAAACAAGAAACTACCAGTCACATATCAGTCGAATTTTGTTAAGTAAATTAGAAATAAATGTCAGCAGGGTTACATTGTGTAATTCTTGTTTGCCAATCCAATATTTTGTTGCTATACTCATTTGAGAGTACTTTCAGTTAACAGCTGTTATAGCTGATGCTTTTGATAATTTTTATGATTGAATTTGATACCTTTGAGAAGGATTTAAAGTAATTGAATCTTGTAAGATGAATCATTAATGGTCAGATTTATTTTAAGGCAGATCAGTATTGCATATTTCGATGTGAGAGATTATAACACATTAGTGTTTTTCTGTGAAGTGAATTATGAGAATTTTAAGAGAATTTATGCTATTTGAAAGCAGATTTTGAATTTGATTACGATTACTGAGGTAATATTTTTCCTAATTGTTTAAGAAGTTGTCTAGATGTGATCATATTAATTACAGTTATTGGAGATTGTGTGCGTTGATAATTTGAAGCCAGTTATATAATTTGTAGATCATGCAACGTGATTAAGTGAAGTTTGTGATAGGCATTTTGTGGATGTTGCCAAGTGGAAGTTGCAATATTGCTAATGTATTTTGAAGCAGACATGAGGTTGTCGAACCCAGTCTAGCATAATTTTGAGATTCAAGCTGTGCGCTGAATATTTATGGAGTTTTGTGGAATAATTGTGGTATTCAAATGTGATATTTGATAAAGTGAAAATATATAATGTAGTTGTGGATAGTGAGATCCAACGTGAATTTGTGAAGGCAATAATATTTTTTGGCATGATAATTAAATACGAGATATAACTTGGAAGTGATAAAACTGTAAGACAACGTTCTAACAACCATATTAAACAGTTTGTTAGGAAATTAAACAAATAAATAATGTTGATAATACAAGATTTTCTGATAATAATAATTAATGAAATAATAATCTGAAATTTAAGTATACTGTATTAATGATCTGACCTAATGAAATAAAAATCAGAATGACTAGATGAAATAATAAAAATCTAAATAACCAGATGGTAAAAATTTAAATAAGTTGATAAATTAAATTTTGGAATAAATCAATGAATTAAATAAATGGATGAATTAAAGATTGAATAAATAAGCTGATTTAGATGAATTAACAGATGATTAAATAGATGATGAATAACTGAATTAGAAGGTGATAATTAATTAAAGAAGCTGATGATTAATAAATTTAAATGAATTTAAATAAATTTAATTGAGATATGATTTGATGATAATGAATTAATTATTCTGACTTGAATAGATTGAATTTTGAGATGAGAAATTTTGATGATGATGATGATGATGATTATAACCAATGAATAGTGGATTTTCTGTGATTCACGAACAAGCAATTATTAATGACAGTGTAAATAGTGTAAATTAATTATTCGATGTTTAGGAGCATTTTACTAACATATTCAGCATTTGAATAATGCCATGCAAGCCATAAATTATGTGATATTTAAATATGTGATTAGAATATATGTGTTTAGACATATTAATTAATATTTTAACATCCACATTCATGATATTAATTTAAAGAGAAGTTAGGTGTCAGTTATCACGAATGTCAGTGAACCAAAGACAGCGCTACGGTGATCCTGAGAACCCAAGAGAACTTTAGAAATTTTTCCTATTTTATGTGGATTAAATACACTTTGAGTAGAATAGAGATGGTTCGATTTTCTGGACAATGACAATTTAACGTTGGCATTCGACCATGCTCTCAGGTAGGATGAGTGTTTAATATGTCTGTCTGACTATCAAAGTTGAATAAATTTGTTTTTATCTTAGTTGTGATCTGATGATTATGTGATTTTCCTATTTCTTTCCTTGTCTTAATTAAGGCTTAACTAGGAAGGATGTGGTTTGCTAGGGATTCAGTTGATGGCGCCCATTTATATTTGTATTTTTAAATTAAATTTAAGCCCGTAACGACCCTGGAGATACTTTATCTCGTGTTACCCTCTGCTTTTTTGATATTTCAATTGAATTTCCGACACATTCCTTACTTGACTTGAGGTTCATTTAACTCCGCTCTGTCCTGGAAATCCAGGAATGCCATGTAATAGCAGATGGGTCATCGCATCCCCAGGATGAACGGGTACAGAGAGAGAGGGAGAATTGGCTTTACCCATCTGTGGGGCTTCGATTTTGTTTATTCTATGGAATCACATCAGATTTAGATTACGGAGAGATTGATCTCAATTTCATTTAATGGTGTTAGAAAATTTATTAAACTTAGTCAGACAATATACTTGTATGCCCATTCCAGTGATCATGTTAATCATATTAGTGTTATATCATGTTTAGTTATAAGTCATTTTTCTTATACCCAAGTGAATGCAGGAATTGATACATTGTGATGTGTTGTTGTCGAACGTCCCTCATTAAAACGTTTATTGAAAGATATAATTATGTTACCGGAAGATTTAGCTAAGTTGTTAGGAGAGTTACAGAATGGCATGTCTAGTATTGCAGTAACTATTTCTAAAATGGAAACAGAAGTTAAAGAGCAGATAAATGATTCGGAAGCTAGAAGTAAGGAAAACTTGAAGTCATTACAGACTAGTAATAGGGAAGATTTGAAATTATTACAGACTAGTAATGACGATAATTTAAAGTCATTAGAGACTAGGTTACAGTCAAATAGTAAAGATGAGTTGATGTCATTGCAGACTAGTAACGAAAATAATTTGAGATTATTGGAAGAAAGATTACAGTCCAGTAATAGGGATGAATTAAAATCATTACAGGCTAGCAATGAAAGTAATTTGAAAGCTAATGAAGCTAACTTGAAGGATAGTTTTAAATTATTAGAAACTAGATTGCAAGCTCGTAGTGAAGAAAATAACACAGAGTTGAAAAACAATTTAACTAGTTTGGAGAATAGATTAACGTTAAAGAATGATGAAATCTTTAAGGCTTTACAATTATATATAAAAGCAGTAGAAATGAAAGGAGAGGAAAATGTGCAAATATTAAAAAAAAATATTATTGATTTAGAAATTAGAGAAGAAGAAAATATTTATAATTTGAGAACAGATGTTATGTCTATACAGAAAGATATCAAATCCGATGTATCGAAGTTGAGATTCGACATTGATGGTTTAGTGGCAGATGTAGGCAAAATACAAGGATGGTCTACTGAAGTATCTTTCGAATCTAAAATCAAAGGTCTAGAAATGAATCTAGGTAATGAAATCAAAGGTTTAAAGTCAGTAATTGGGACCGTTAAAGAGGAAGTCGTAGGAGAGGTTAATTCTAATTTAAAATCCTTAGAAAACCAATTGCAGATAGACATTAGGAAAATTGATGATGATATAGAGCAGAAGGTTAATGAAAACTTAGCTTTATTTAAAAATAGAGTCGGTGCAATGGTGGAAGAACGGTATAGTGAGGTCGATGCCGAAGCAAAAGAAAAACGTGCAGGGTTGGATGAGAAATTAATCGCAGGTATGGCGAACTTAGAAGCGAGATTTACTGAGAATAAGGAAGCGATGAAGATAGATTCAACTCAGTTTAGGACAGATGTTGATCAGTTAAAGGAACAAGTCGCGTCAGTAAAGACTACATGCGAAGACAAGATAGACAAATTGAAGAACGATTTAGAAGAGAGTAACAGAACGCAGAATGTTACGTCGTTAGATGATTTGAAGACTCAGGTCAAGACCGTAGAAAAAAGAACAGAAGATAGGATGACTAAAATAGAATCTATAATAAATAGTTTCACAAGTCAAAATGTTACAACGGGGGAGGTATCGATAAATCAGACACCGATAGACCGCAGTATGAACAGTCAAGAGGTTAGCGTGGGAGAAGACCGTCAAACGCAACAGAATGTAACATTCGAAAGGGCTAGTTCAACCCCTCAAAATAATCCGAATTCGAATAGGAGTACGTTAGGTACGAGTGAACGACACTCAGGTCCAGTGACCATCATCAGAAATCTGGATGATAAGCCAAGAAAGTTTTCAGGGAACACAGGAGTCACACCAGTCGAATTTCTGAGGGATATTCGCGATTACATGGCGGAACATAGAGTAGCCAAGGAAAGAGAACTAAGGATAGTCGAACGCGCCTTAGACGGGCCTGCGTTAACTTGGTTTCGCGCATTCAGGAGCAATTTTGCGAATATGGAACAATTTGCCATAGCATTCTTAAGGAGATTTTGGAGTGCAGAGAATCAGCTGAACGTAAGAGCAGAAATGTATTCGAAGCGTTACTCTACGTCACATCCGACGCATTATGCTAATTACTTTACTTCGAAATTGGCTAAATTACAGTTTTTGATTCCTCCATTGCCAGAAGAAGAGCTTTTGCAAGCTATAGCAAGACAGTTGCCAATTGAGGTACAACGATCACTCATAGCATCGGGAGCGAACACACTTGAGCACTATGACGATATCTTACGCCGATTAGACTATACAAGCGCTCAAATCACACCCAGAACTGCAAGGAACGATAATCGAAACACGCAAGAGGTGAATGCGGTAGTTGTCGATAACGTAGCACAGACTAATAGAAGAGATTGCTGGGGAAACAGAAGGAACGAAGGGAATAGAGGTAACATTCACAACGTTCGTGGGAATGATCGATATCGAGGACCATATGAGAGGCCATACGATCAGGACGCAAGAAACAGTAGATACAGGAACTATGATCAGAATTCCAGATACCAAAATAGGAATAGATACAATAATAGATATCGTGGTAGATACAACTGGAACCAAGGTCAACAGTCTAATCAGAACGATAGGCAGGATAGCAGAAGAAATGATCCAAATGAAAGACAAGACAATCGAGAATATAGGAGATCAAGGCAAGAAAGTAGACTGCCTAGTGCACCACCCGAAGAGATATCTAGAGATATCAATCGAGCAAGCACGAGTGGTGAAGGAAAAAAACGACAAATTAACTTCAAATCAGAATGCTAATCATTGGGAATCAATCATCATTGTTGAAACGTATCAGGTCAAAGACGAGGATTTAATTGAAGAGGAAGACGTAGTACATCGAGGGAATAGACATGAATTGCCAGTTATCAGTGTGGAAGTCATGGGAAAGGAAATAAAGACACTAGTGGACACGGGGGCTATGGTGAGCTTGATATCCATAGGCTGCCTGGATGAATTGAAATTGTCAGGAGAAATTACGATGTTGCCAACTGTTGTTAGCAAGATTCAAGGGGTGATCCCAGACAAAAGTATGAAATGTAAAAGTCAGGTACTTTTAGATGTTGGGATTGGAACCAGATATTTTGTACAGATGTTCCTAGTTGTGGGCCAACTACATTTCGATATGATCCTAGGAGTGGATTTTTTAAGTGAGAGTGGCCTGATCATAGATATGCAGAGCAGGTGCATGTACTTTCAAGAAAGGGTCATAGAAAATCAGGAATCCGAGATGACATTCTTTAGAGAGAATATATTGGACGAGATTGTGTGCAGCATTGAAAGGTCTATAGAGGATAAAACTAACACGAAGAGTAAGATAAAACCAGAAATTAAGGAGCAGTTTGATCAAGCAATTTTAGAATATGAGGACATATTCAATGATAAACCAGGACTCATAGAAAATTTTACCTACAGCATCAAGTTGATGGATGACAAACCATACCATAAGACTTTATATCCCATACCGGATAAATGGAAGGAAGAAGTCAGTACAATGATAAGCGATATGGAGAAAGATGGAATTATCAAGAAGATGCCGACTGCTTATTTGAATCCTTTAACTGTTGTCAAGAAACCTAATGGTAAGCTGAGGATATGTCTAGATGCTAGAGCCCTTAATGAAAGAGTTCTTCCTGAACACGACAGGCCACCTGTTATTCGTGAATTGTTGCGCAGTTTCAGATGGAAAGAATTTCTTTTCTACGATTGATCTGACTAGTTCTTATTATCATATAGAGCTAGCAGAAGACTGCAAACAGTATACAGGGTTCTTATTTGATCATAAAACATATGTGTTCAATAGGTTACCTTTTGGAGTACAGAATAGTGGTCCAGTGATGATCCGAGCACTAGATGAGAATTTATCAGATGCAGTTAAGGAGCATGTAGTGAGCTATATTGATGACCTGATTATAGCGTCTGAGACAGCTGAAGAGCATATCAGGCACCTTCGAATGCTTTTTGAAGATCTCAGGAAGACGAACTTCAAGGTGAATTTCAACAAATGTCAGTTCTTTCATGAAGAAATCGAATTTCTTGGACATAGAATCGATGGAGATGGTTATAGGCCCTATCCAAAGAAGATCATGGCTATTTCAGAATTTCCAACCCCAAGAAAGCTTAAAGAAGTACGGCAGTTTTTAGGAATGTGTCAGTTCTTTTCAACACATTGTCCTGAATATACTGAAATGATGGCACCTCTGCAGGATTTGCTAAGAAAGGGAAATCGATGGAAATGGGACGATAGATGGAATCAAGCGTTTTTAGCAGCTAAGAACATGTTGATCCAGAATGTCAAACTTGAATACCCAGATTTTGCTGGAAGATTTTTTGTGGAGACAGACGCATCCAAAATGGGCATCAGTGGGATCCTATATCAGTTGGACGATACCAACAAACACAGATATTTAGCTTTCACCAGTCGCAAGATCAGGAATTGTGAAAAGAATTACTATGCAACCGAGTTAGAGGCATTAGCAGTGGTTCATGCTCTTAAGACGTGGAAGAAGGTGTTGTTTGGACATGACATAACGGTGATCACAGATCATAAAGCCCTCCAGTTTATTATGAAGACAGACTTAGCAAGTGACCGCATCACCAGATGGGCTCTGTTCTTAGAACAATTTCACCCAACTGTTGTGCATAGACCTGGGAAATTAAATCTGTTAGCGGATGTGTTGAGCAGAAACCCTTGTGAGGAAGTGATTGTCAACCATATAAATCTAATTCAAGAGGATCAGGGAACTCTAGAAAAGTTGAAGATGTTAGCGCAAACTCAGAAGAGATATGCACCTTTGCGAAGAATTTACCGTTTTTTGACACGCAGGATGGACAACGCTGATCCAGATTTTCGAAGAACTGAGATAGAAGCTAGAAAATATCACATTATGGGAGGTGTTATATGCCAATATATCGATCAGGATCATACTAAACTTAGAGTAGTGATCCCACCCAAGCTTGTCAAACCAGTTATTTGGATGATACACCGAACTGCAGCTCATGTAGGTGTAGACAAGACTTTGGCTCTTGCTCAAGAAACTTTCGTTTGGAGACAAATGGGACAAACGATCCGCGACGTCATAAAGACCTGTGACAGTTGTCAGCGAAGCAAATATTCATCTAAGCTAATGAAGGAAGTTCCTAGATCAATATTACCTAGCAAGCCGAGAGAACTTTTCGCTACGGACATTTTCGGTTCGATTCCTCGTTCGACGAAAGGAAACCAGTTTGTTTTGGTGACAGTAGACGTATTTTCTAAATACGTTTCTCTATGTCCTATCCAGAAAGCTACATCCAAGTACGTGATCAACAGATTAGAGAAAACAGTAATTCCAAGTATGGGGAAACCTGAAATTTTGTTAAGTGACCATGGATCACAGTTCACCAGTATGGAATTTTCTACTGCGGTGGAACGTTTGGGAATTAGGCATGTATTCAATTCTGTGCGGTATCCAGAGGGAAATCCAGCCGAAAGAATTATTCCGGAAATTAGTAAAATGTGTCGCTTATATGTGTCAAGACAACATCACCGATGGATGGAAGTGATACCCATCATTAGTCAATGCTTGAATTCCACCATACATGAAAGCACAGGACAGATTCCGTCCATGCTTCATCATGGATTGAAACCTGACAGACCATGGGACCAAATCGTGAAGGCACCAGTAGATCCTGAACCTACGCAAGAAAGAAGACTCGAGATAGCAGGAGAAAGACTCAGAAGAGAGGCGGAGAAGAGAGCCAGGAGACACGCAGGAAGGAGGTTTCACGAGCCATTTCAAGAAAATGACGAGGTGCTGATTAGGAAGCCAGTCACATCGAACCTTCAACTGAAGATCTACCATAAATTTGCGCCACTGTACGCTGGTCCATTCCGAATTGATGAAACATACCGAAATAACAGCTACAAGATTGTCAGAATGGATACTAATGAAGTTGTGGGGACTTTTAACGCAGCTAGCATTAGAAAGTATCATTATGCTGAATAAGAGGATTATAGAGCTATCGTGTACATATGTTGTGTATAGAATGCCTGAGAGTGTATTTTTTTTTCAAGCCTGATAAAAAAGGAGATGTACGGGAGAGATGTACCCTATACCTAGTTGAGGCTATCGGCTACGCCAGCTGACATTGAGCCGTAGAAGAGATTTATGGGAAGAATGGTAAAGATAGCGCTCAGATCGAGTCGAGAGGTATGTTAGGAAATGACGTAGAAGGCCAAGGATCAAGAAGGCACTGCCAGTCAAGTAGATGGAATTATGGGAGGAATATTAAAGTTTTATTAAGATCTTTATGGAACATAGTATTTAAACATCTCAGAAGAGAGGAAATGTCAAGCATTATATATGATAATAACTTGAAGAAAGACAGATAATCCCTTAAGTTTTTGTATAACTTAATAGCCGAGATGGTGGTGGTCGAGATTATATTTGTGACGCACGACTGAAGAAAGTGGGGGAGCATCACGTGACCGCGCCAGGGTAGGAGCTTCTTAACGCAGTCCAGACACATCAGTCGAGTTCAGCCAGCGAGCTGAGTAGGACACATGCGCAGAGCGTACGGTAAAGTTGAGCGGTGCACAGCACTTGTTGCGTGGCGTGAAAACGAACAGTATTACTTAACCAAGCAGAGAGCGGAAGTAGGTCAGTGAGCCAAGGCAAGCAACGTACGGTAGACGGCGAGGACCGGTTACGAGGCAGGTTGTACGGGCCGTGTAGGCAGGAGAAAAGCCGGGGTCAGAACAGCATTGTAATACGAGATTGAGAACTGTATTTCGAGCTGCATTTTGTAACGCAGAACAGCACAGCGAAGTGGTATGGCGAGGCCGGCTTTAAGCGTAGATCATTCTGGAACAGTGCAGTAGATCCGAGCGGGCTGTTTCCGACTTTTATACGCAGGCAATATTAAAGAAGCTGAACTTCATTTCAACATTCAGTTACAACATTGAGTTGGGACTTGAGTAGTAAGTGTTTGTTAGACTCTAAATATTGCATCATCATGACCAGAAATTGCGTAATCCTGATGACGTCATGGGATGACGTCATGGGTCCTTAGAGCGAGCACGTGGTCCAGGAGCGAGCATGTGCAGTGCACGTGTTAGCGTGGGAAGAGGTTGACCCTTTGGCTTGTTTGTGCGATGGTGATAAAAAGTTAATGGGTGTTGACGTCATGGAGGATGTTTATTAGGATGCTAACTGTCATCTGACACCCATGCGAGTGTGAGCACCAAAACAAAAGGTTATTCGCGGGTAGTGGGGTAGTGTATGTTCTCTTGCAAGTCGCGTGTGTGCTTGAATACGTATGGCTATGTTGGGAAATGTTTGGTGGCGGGCGAGGACTAGGGTTGAGTGAGGGTTCGTTTAAATGCTATTTTTCCCGCTCTATTTGATGGTGAGGTAATTTTTTAAAATGGGTGGAATTTGGAAACGCAATTTGAGGTAAACGTGCTTTTTTGACATTTTGGCGAATTTAATGAGCTTGTAAGGCTAGAACGATGCATATAGGGTGTCGTAGGACTTGTGGTGAACCACCCCTTGCTATGGACGGGAGTATATCCACCCCAAAATAAATCTACCCTTACCCGGAGGTTAAGTAGTGGTTATTTTTGTATGCATGCGCACTTGAGGGCTTTTGTAAGAGAGCGGAATTTTTAAAAGATTCTTTATAGATGAGGCTTTTTAAAAAATTTATTAAAAAAACAAAAAACTAATAGGTCATTCGATTTTTAGTATCTCGCTAACCAATAATGCGATGTAAACATATGGGGTGTCATAGGACTCGTAGTGAATTCTCCTTTTGTATGAATGAGGTATGTCAACCCCCAAAATAAAAACTACCCTTACCTGGGGTGAAAGAGCAATTTTTGTATGTATGCACACCGGTGGCTTTTGTCAAAAGGGTCTAACTACACATTTGTTAATATTTTCTGAACCCAGGATGGGATTTTCCCATAGGCAGTATCCTAGCACTTGGGGTGACACCTCGTTTTTGAAAGTATCATTCATTTATTTTCTTGTCAAAAGGGCCTAACTACACTTTTGTTAATATCTCGTGAACCAATCATGCTAGGGACTTGTATGAGGGGTCCTACCACTTGGGGCGACGTCCCCCTTTATGGGGTGAAACTACCCCCCCAAAATTGAAAACTCAATATCTTGGAAACTATGAACCCTAAAATTAGGCGTTATAGCTTTAAAAATAGGTGATGACATAGGCTTTTACCTGGATTGGTCATTTCACCCCTAAAACAGTAAATAGTCATGTTATGGGGAAAAAACGTGTTAAACACCTAAAAATGATAAATGAAACTAAGATCTTTTGTTTTTGATGAAAAATAGCAGGGGGGGTGAAAACTACCCCCAAATTGAAAAATCGATACCTTGGAAACTAAGAACCGTAAAATTATGTGTAATAGCTTAAAAAATTCGTTGTGACATAGGCTTTTACCCGGATAGATGATGTCACCCCTAAAACAGTAAATAGTGATTTTACAGTGGGGAAAAAGGTCTTAAACGGGTAAAAATGATAATTGAACCTAAGATCTTTTGTTTTTGATGAAAAATAGCAGGGGGGGTGAAAACTACCCCCAAATTGAAAAATCGATACCTTGGAAACTAAGAACAGTAAAATTATGTGTAATAGCTTAAAAAATTCGTTGTGACATAGGCTTTTACCCGGATAGATGATGTCACCCCTAAAACAGTAAATAGTGATTTTACAGTGGGGAAAAAGGTTTTAAACGGGTAAAAATGATAATTGAACCTAAGATCTTTTGTTTTTGATGAAAAATAGCAGGGGGTGAAAACTACCCCAAAATTGAAAAATCGATACCTTGGAAACTAAGAACCGTAAAATTATGTGTAATAGCTTAAAAAATTCGTTGTGACATAGGCTTTTACCCGGATAGATGATGTCACCCCTAAAACAGAAAATAGTGATTTTACAGTGGGGAAAAAGGTCTTAAACGGGTAAAAATGATAATTGAACCTAAGATCTTTTGTTTTTGATGAAAAATAGCAGGGGGGGTGAAAACTACCCCAAAATTGAAAAATCGATACCTTGGAAACTAAGAACCGTAAAATTATGTGTAATAGCTTAAAAAATTCGTTGTGACATAGGCTTTTACCCGGATAGATGATGTCACCCCTAAAACAGTAAATAGTGATTTTACAGTGGGGAAAAAGGTCTTAAACGGGTAAAAATGATAATTGAACCTAAGATCTTTTGTTTTTGATGAAAAATAGCAGGGGGGGTGAAAACTACCCCAAAATTGAAAAATCGATACCTTGGAAACTAAGAACCGTAAAATTATGTGTAATAGCTTAAAAAATTCGTTGTGACATAGGCTTTTACCCGGATAGATGATGTCACCCCTAAAACAGTAAATAGTGATTTTACAGTGGGGAAAAAGGTCTTAAACGGGTAAAAATGATAATTGAACCTAAGATCTTTTGTTTTTGATGAAAAATAGCAGGGGGGTGAAAACTACCCCGTATATGAAAGGAGTGTAGACTTATTGATGTTGCAGATTGGAAACAGTGAAAGTTATCACTTTTGTTTAATTAGAAATCTTGCTCGCCTTGTGCGTTCAAGCATTACTAGCACTCAGAGAAGGATTTATATATGTAGACGTTGTTTGTCATATTATCTTCTTGAGGATGAGTTAAATGTTCACTTTGCAGACTGTAAACAGTTTCCTGTTGCAAAAAGCATAATGCCGACTGATGAACAAAGATTTGTTAATTTTACAGAATTCCGAGTTAAAGATACAGTTCCATTTATAATATATGCAGACACTGAATGCGTTTTGTCTCCAATTTCCTCCTGTTTTCCAAATAGTGACATTCATAACTCTACTTTAACACATAAACATATTCCTTACAGCATTTCTTTATACCTTCATTGTAATTTCGATAGTGAATTGTGCAGTTTCAAGCTCTTTAGGGGAAATAATTGCATTGAATTGTTTGTAAAGGAACTTTATAGTATTGTGGATAAACTTCAAACATATTACTTATCGGTTAAGCCAATGTTAAAGATGACCGAAAATGAAGAAAGATTATTTTTGTCAAGTAAAATGTGTCACATTTGCGAGAAACCGATTGCAGTTAATGAACTCAAAGTACGCGATCATTGTCACTTAACTGGAAAATATAGAGGAAGCGCACACAATAGTTGTAATTTAAATTACAAAGTAACAAAGGTTTTGCCTATAGCATTTCATAATCTAACCGCCTATGATGGACATTTTATAATTAAAGAAATTTGCGAGAAACGTGATGGAGAGGTGTTACATAATCCTGGTCATATAAAATTGTTAGCGATGAATATGGAACGTTACAAAGGGTTTGCAAAGTATGTACGGGCTAAGAATGGATTCATTCAGTTAAGATTTTTCGATACATATAATTTCTTGTCCTGTTCACTAGATCAATGTTCATCTTCGTTAAGCGAAGATTCAAAGCAAATAACACGACGTTATTTTAATGATGATGCACAGTTTCGACTTACTGCGAGAAAAGGTGTGTTTCCCTATGAATACGTCACGAGTATGGATGTTCTTAACGAAACTAAATTACCTGAAATATCCAAGTTTTATAGCAGCCTTAATGATCAAACAATATCGAATGAAGAGTATGAGTTTGCTCAATCGGTGTGGGAAACGTTTTCCTGTCAAACATTAGGAGAATACGCAGATTTGTATTTAAAGGTTGACACACTTCTTTTGGCGGATGTCTTTGAAAATTTTAGATCGAATGGCATGGAAACTTATGGCATTGATGCAGCTCATTTTTACACTGCTCCATCTATGTCTTGGTGTGCTATGAAAAAGATAACCAACGTTCAACTTGAATTGCTTCAAGATATTGATATGTTACACTTTTTTGAACGATCTATTCGAGGAGGAAATGTTCAGTGTATAACACGACATGCGTTTGCTAATAATAAGTATATGAAAACTTATGATGAGAAAAAGCAAGAGTCCTACATAATGTACTTTGACGTTAATAATTTGTATGGATATGCGATGATGGAATATCTTCCAACGGGTGGCTTTAAATGGATTGCAAATGTTGAAGGCTTTGATGTTTTAACTATTGATGATACTTCAGAAATTGGATATATTTTGGAAGTAGATTTGACTTATCCTCAAGAGTTACATGACAAACATTCAGATTACCCTCTATGTCCAGAAAAGTTGACAAAGCTAATGGCTACCCTAGATAATAAAGAACGTTATGTTTTGCATTATAGATTGTTAAAGCAATGTATTCAACTAGGAATGAAATTAGATCGTATTCACAGAATAATTGAATTCAATCAGAGCCAATGGCTAAAACCATATATTGATGTGAACACAGAGAAACGAAAACAAGCCAAAAATGATTTTGAAAAGAATTTTTATAAATTGATGAATAATGCAATTTTTGGTCGTTCACTGATGAATGTGAGGAAGTTAAGGGACATCAAATGGGTCACCAAATGGCATGGAGCTCGTGGTGGTAGGTCTTTAATAGCTAAGGCTAATTTTAAACATAGAATTATATTCGATGAACAATGTATGGTCATCGAGATGAGTAGACTAAAGATTTTTCACAATCAACCAGTATATGTTGGTGCATCTATATTAGATTTGTCTAAATGTAAAATGAATGACTTTCATTACAATGTTATTTTAGCAAATCCTGAATCAAATGTGAGGTTGTTATACACAGACACCGATAGTTTTATGTATATATTCTATTATGATATTTATGAGTTCATGAAACAACATTCAAATTTGTTTGATACTGGAAACTATGAAACAAACAATCCTTTTGGCATTGTGAGACAAAATAAAGGTGAAATTGGTTTAATGAAAGATGAAAATGCTGGAAGGATTGTTGAAGAATTTGTGGGGTTACGACCCAAAATGTATGCAATAAAATTGTGTGATGAAATGAATAGCTTGTGTAAGGCTAAAGGCATTAAGAAGAGTGTGAGTAAAAGTATGAATATTGATGAGTATCGAAAGTGTCTTTATAACAGAGAAAAAGTCAACAAAGTTCAAGTTTGTATAATTTCAAAATCTCATTCTGTATTTACTGTTCGGCAAAATAAGTTGGCAATTTCATCAAACGAAGATAAAAGACACATAACTGAAAACGGAATTGATACTTTACCGTTTGGTCATTTTTCTCTGAAAAATGATTAGAAACAAATTGAGATTAAAGCAGTTCATCTCACTTACTTTATTTCTTTCACACACACACTTTTATGCTGGTAATAATACTAATTTTTGTGTGTTCCTTTGCTTATGAAATCCTAGACTAGGAGTTCCACATTCGACATGATAGCGGAGTTTCATCTCCCATAAACTCGTCTCTGAGGTGGGTGCCAGAAAAGGCATCCAGCTGTAAAAACCACACCCTCACATAGACTTTCATAACTTCTTACGTTGAGGTTCATAACACTACGTTGATTGATTTATCGGTTTCCTTTTCACAATTCCTGTCTATACATTCCTCTTGAAGGTTGCAAGATGCTTGCAAGGTTCCTAAAATGCAATTAAATTTAATAAATACCTTAAGATGGTTTGATTTGTTTAATGATATGGTGTTAATAGTATTTTTAGGTTTTGACTGGCTTTGCATTAAGAATTGACTAACCAAACATGAGTTACCTATCAGGGAAACATTTTGGCCACTATGTTGGCTATTGACCAGTGAGTTTAGCTGTTTATCATTTTTTTAAATCATAAACAACAGAGGGTTAAACGTATAGATAAACCGTGTGACCATGTTTGTTAAACAAGACATTATACCAGAGACAATTAGAATACTTATGTAGAGTTTACCAAAAATAATGTTGTGTAACAGTAAATGCTAGTCAACAGTTATACACTTCTAAAAAAAATCATCATACAATACCTGAGAGCTCTTCTAAAATTATTGATGTGTAACATGATTCCACTAACTTGCTATGTATTTTTTGGCTTGGGGGTGATTTTCAAGAAATGCAAATGGAACTGAAATGCAATACAAACAATGAGCGTGCCTGGTGGCTGAGATTGATACCACGACGTACTGTCGGTTATGTAGCTATGTGGAATGTATATCAAATATGGTTTACTTCAAGGTCTGGAGATCCCTACAATTCCTACAATAAATGATCTTGAAATGGTCATCCTATGGTGTGAAAATATTTATTAGGTATATATATTTACTGAAAACAATTATGATTTATTAAATGTTTATATGTTTACAGTATTGTTATTTAATGTAAGCACTTGAGGCACTACCGACCAATGGGAAGCAAAAAGTGGGAGCATATATGGGATGAAATGTGGGAGCAAAGCAAATATAAAAAGTGGGAGCAAATATGCTAACTTGAATTGTGTATATACTTTACTTTCAACTATCTTGAATTGTGTATATACTTTTGCCGGCATATTTGTTGACATATTTGTTAGCATATTTGCTCCCACTTTTTATATTTGCTTTGCTCCCACATTTCATCCCATATATGCTCCCACTTTTTGCTTCCCATTGGTCGGTAGTGCCTCAAGTGCTTACATTAAATAACAATACTGTAAACATATAAACATTTAATAAATCATAATTGTTTTCAGTAAATATATATACCTAATAAATATTTTCACACCATAGGATGACCATTTCAAGATCATTTATTGTAGGAATTGTAGGGATCTCCAGACCTTGAAGTAAACCATATTTGATATACATTCCACATAGCTACATAACCGACAGTACGTCGTGGTATCAATCTCAGCCACCAGGCACGCTCATTGTTTGTATTGCATTTCAGTTCCGTTTGCATTTCTTGAAAATCACCCCCAAGCCAAAAAATACATAGCAAGTTAGTGGAATCATGTTACACATCAATAATTTTAGAAGAGCTCTCAGGTATTGTATGATGATTTTTTTTAGAAGTGTATAACTGTTGACTAGCATTTACTGTTACACAACATTATTTTTGGTAAACTCTACATAAGTATTCTAATTGTCTCTGGTATAATGTCTTGTTTAACAAACATGGTCACACGGTTTATCTATACGTTTAACCCTCTGTTGTTTATGATTTAAAAAAATGATAAACAGCTAAACTCACTGGTCAATAGCCAACATAGTGGCCAAAATGTTTCCCTGATAGGTAACTCATGTTTGGTTAGTCAATTCTTAATGCAAAGCCAGTCAAAACCTAAAAATACTATTAACACCATATCATTAAACAAATCAAACCATCTTAAGGTATTTATTAAATTTAATTGCATTTTAGGAACCTTGCAAGCATCTTGCAACCTTCAAGAGGAATGTATAGACAGGAATTGTGAAAAGGAAACCGATAAATCAATCAACGTAGTGTTATGAACCTCAACGTAAGAAGTTATGAAAGTCTATGTGAGGGTGTGGTTTTTACAGCTGGATGCCTTTTCTGGCACCCACCTCAGAGACGAGTTTATGGGAGATGAAACTCCGCTATCATGTCGAATGTGGAACTCCTAGTCTAGGATTTCATAAGCAAAGGAACACACAAAAATTAGTATTATTACCAGCATAAAAGTGTGTGTGTGAAAGAAATAAAGTAAGTGAGATGAACTGCTTTAATCTCAATTTGTTTCTAATCATTTTTCAGAGAAAAATGACCAAACGGTAAAGTATCAATTCCGTTTTCAGTTATGTGTCTTTTATCTTCGTTTGATGAAATTGCCAACTTATTTTGCCGAACAGTAAATACAGAATGAGATTTTGAAATTATACAAACTTGAACTTTGTTGACTTTTTCTCTGTTATAAAGACACTTTCGATACTCATCAATATTCATACTTTTACTCACACTCTTCTTAATGCCTTTAGCCTTACACAAGCTATTCATTTCATCACACAATTTTATTGCATACATTTTGGGTCGTAACCCCACAAATTCTTCAACAATCCTTCCAGCATTTTCATCTTTCATTAAACCAATTTCACCTTTATTTTGTCTCACAATGCCAAAAGGATTGTTTGTTTCATAGTTTCCAGTATCAAACAAATTTGAATGTTGTTTCATGAGCTCATAAATATCATAATAGAATATATACATAAAACTATCGGTGTCTGTGTATAACAACCTCACATTTGATTCAGGATTTGCTAAAATAACATTGTAATGAAAGTCATTCATTTTACATTTAGACAAATCTAATATAGATGCACCAACATATACTGGTTGATTGTGAAAAATCTTTAGTCTACTCATCTCGATGACCATACATTGTTCATCGAATATAATTCTATGTTTAAAATTAGCCTTAGCTATTAAAGACCTACCACCACGAGCTCCATGCCATTTGGTGACCCATTTGATGTCCCTTAACTTCCTCACATTCATCAGTGAACGACCAAAAATTGCATTATTCATCAATTTATAAAAATTCTTTTCAAAATCATTTTTGGCTTGTTTTCGTTTCTCTGTGTTCACATCAATATATGGTTTTAGCCATTGGCTCTGATTGAATTCAATTATTCTGTGAATACGATCTAATTTCATTCCTAGTTGAATACATTGCTTTAACAATCTATAATGCAAAACATAACGTTCTTTATTATCTAGGGTAGCCATTAGCTTTGTCAACTTTTCTGGACATAGAGGGTAATCTGAATGTTTGTCATGTAACTCTTGAGGATAAGTCAAATCTACTTCCAAAATATATCCAATTTCTGAAGTATCATCAATAGTTAAAACATCAAAGCCTTCAACATTTGCAATCCATTTAAAGCCACCCGTTGGAAGATATTCCATCATCGCATATCCATACAAATTATTAACGTCAAAGTACATTATGTAGGACTCTTGCTTTTTCTCATCATAAGTTTTCATATACTTATTATTAGCAATCGCATGTCGTGTTATACACTGAACATTTCCTCCTCGAATAGATCGTTCAAAAAAGTGTAACATATCAATATCTTGAAGCAATTCAAGTTGAACGTTGGTTATCTTTTTCATAGCACACCAAGACATAGATGGAGCAGTGTAAAAATGAGCTGCATCAATGCCATAAGTTTCCATGCCATTCGATCTAAAATTTTCAAAGACATCCGCCAAAAGAAGTGTGTCAACTTTTAAATACAAATCTGCGTATTCTCCTAATGTTTGACAGGAAAACGTTTCCCACACCGATTGAGCAAACTCATACTCTTCATTCGATATTGTTTGATCATTAAGGCTGCTATAAAACTTGGATATTTCAGGTAATTTAGTTTCGTTAAGAACATCCATACTCGTGACGTATTCATAGGGAAACACACCTTTTCTCGCAGTAAGTCGAAACTGTGCATCATCATTAAAATAACGTTGTGTTATTTGCTTTGAATCTTCGCTTAACGAAGATGAACATTGATCTAGTGAACAGGACAAGAAATTATATGTATCGAAAAATCTTAACTGAATGAATCCATTCTTAGCCCGTACATACTTTGTAAACCCTTTGTAACGTTCCATATTCATCGCTAACAATTTTATATGACCAGGATTATGTAACACCTCTCCATCACGTTTCTCGCAAATTTCTTTAATTATAAAATGTCCATCATAGGCGGTTAGATTATGAAATGCTATAGGCAAAACCTTTGTTACTTTGTAATTTAAATTAAAACTATTGTGTGCGCTTCCTCTATATTTTCCAGTTAAGTGACAATGATCGCGTACTTTGAGTTCATTAACTGCAATCGGTTTCTCGCAAATGTGACACATTTTACTTGACAAAAATAATCTTTCTTCATTTTCGGTCATCTTTAACATTGGCTTAACCGATAAGTAATATGTTTGAAGTTTATCCACAATACTATAAAGTTCCTTTACAAACAATTCAATGCAATTATTTCCCCTAAAGAGCTTGAAACTGCACAATTCACTATCGAAATTACAATGAAGGTATAAAGAAATGCTGTAAGGAATATGTTTATGTGTTAAAGTAGAGTTATGAATGTCACTATTTGGAAAACAGGAGGAAATTGGAGACAAAACGCATTCAGTGTCTGCATATATTATAAATGGAACTGTATCTTTAACTCGGAATTCTGTAAAATTAACAAATCTTTGTTCATCAGTCGGCATTATGCTTTTTGCAACAGGAAACTGTTTACAGTCTGCAAAGTGAACATTTAACTCATCCTCAAGAAGATAATATGACAAACAACGTCTACATATATAAATCCTTCTCTGAGTGCTAGTGATGCTTGAACGCACAAGGCGAGCAAGATTTCTAATTAAACAAAAGTGATAACTTTCACTGTTTCCAATCTGCAACATCAATAAGTCTACACTCCTTTCATATACGGGGTAGTTTTCACCCCCCTGCTATTTTTCATCAAAAACAAAAGATCTTAGGTTCAATTATCATTTTTACCCGTTTAAGACCTTTTTCCCCACTGTAAAATCACTATTTACTGTTTTAGGGGTGACATCATCTATCCGGGTAAAAGCCTATGTCACAACGAATTTTTTAAGCTATTACACATAATTTTACGGTTCTTAGTTTCCAAGGTATCGATTTTTCAATTTTGGGGTAGTTTTCACCCCCCTGCTATTTTTCATCAAAAACAAAAGATCTTAGGTTCAATTATCATTTTTACCCGTTTAAAACCTTTTTCCCCACTGTAAAATCACTATTTACTGTTTTAGGGGTGACATCATCTATCCGGGTAAAAGCCTATGTCACAACGAATTTTTTAAGCTATTACACATAATTTTACGGTTCTTAGTTTCCAAGGTATCGATTTTTCAATTTGGGGGTAGTTTTCACCCCCCTGCTATTTTTCATCAAAACCAAAAGATCTTAGGTTCAATTATCATTTTTACCCGTTTAAGACCTTTTTCCCCACTGTAAAATCACTATTTACTGTTTTAGGGGTGACATCATCTATCCGGGTAAAAGCCTATGTCACAACGAATTTTTTAAGCTATTACACATAATTTTACGGTTCTTAGTTTCCAAGGTATCGATTTTTCAATTTTGGGGTAGTTTTCACCCCCCTGCTATTTTTCATCAAAAACAAAAGATCTTAGGTTCAATTATCATTTTTACCCGTTTAAAACCTTTTTCCCCACTGTAAAATCACTATTTACTGTTTTAGGGGTGACATCATCTATCCGGGTAAAAGCCTATGTCACAACGAATTTTTTAAGCTATTACACATAATTTTACGGTTCTTAGTTTCCAAGGTATCGATTTTTCAATTTGGGGGTAGTTTTCACCCCCCCTGCTATTTTTCATCAAAAACAAAAGATCTTAGTTTCATTTATCATTTTTAGGTGTTTAACACGTTTTTTCCCCATAACATGACTATTTACTGTTTTAGGGGTGAAATGACCAATCCAGGTAAAAGCCTATGTCATCACCTATTTTTAAAGCTATAACGCCTAATTTTAGGGTTCATAGTTTCCAAGATATTGAGTTTTCAATTTGGGGGGGGGGTAGTTTCACCCCATAAAGGGGGACGTCGCCCCAAGTGCTAGGACCCCTCATACAAGTCCCTAGCATGATTGGTTCACGAGATATTAACAAAAGTGTAGTTAGGCCCTTTTGACAAGAAAATAAATGAATGATACTTTCAAAAACGAGGTGTCACCCCAAGTGCTAGGATACTGCCTATGGGAAAATCCCATCCTGGGTTCAGAAAATATTAACAAATGTGTAGTTAGACCCTTTTGACAAAAGCCACCGGTGTGCATACATACAAAAATTGCTCTTTCACCCCAGGTAAGGGTAGTTTTTATTTTGGGGGTTGACATACCTCATTCATACAAAAGGAGAATTCACTACGAGTCCTATGACACCCCATATGTTTACATCGCATTATTGGTTAGCGAGATACTAAAAATCGAATGACCTATTAGTTTTTTGTTTTTTTAATAAATTTTTTAAAAAGCCTCATCTATAAAGAATCTTTTAAAAATTCCGCTCTCTTACAAAAGCCCTCAAGTGCGCATGCATACAAAAATAACCACTACTTAACCTCCGGGTAAGGGTAGATTTATTTTGGGGTGGATATACTCCCGTCCATAGCAAGGGGTGGTTCACCACAAGTCCTACGACACCCTATATGCATCGTTCTAGCCTTACAAGCTCATTAAATTCGCCAAAATGTCAAAAAAGCACGTTTACCTCAAATTGCGTTTCCAAATTCCACCCATTTTAAAAAATTACCTCACCATCAAATAGAGCGGGAAAAATAGCATTTAAACGAACCCTCACTCAACCCTAGTCCTCGCCCGCCACCAAACATTTCCCAACATAGCCATACGTATTCAAGCACACACGCGACTTGCAAGAGAACATACACTACCCCACTACCCGCGAATAACCTTTTGTTTTGGTGCTCACACTCGCATGGGTGTCAGATGACAGTTAGCATCCTAATAAACATCCTCCATGACGTCAACACCCATTAACTTTTTATCACCATCGCACAAACAAGCCAAAGGGTCAACCTCTTCCCACGCTAACACGTGCACTGCACATGCTCGCTCCTGGACCACGTGCTCGCTCTAAGGACCCATGACGTCATCCCATGACGTCATCAGGATTACGCAATTTCTGGTCATGATGATGCAATATTTAGAGTCTAACAAACACTTACTACTGACTTGTATTCAGTAATAGAATTGTGCAGGCGGATGGTTGTAATATACTGCAATTATGAACTTAGATATTCAAACGACATTACGACTTATGCATTTCATAACGGAACATGTAGAGCGACCATGGGGTCAAGCTGACATTAATGCTTTTTAAGCAAACGAAATGTTACTATTATATGCACTTATGAACATTGGCATGTGCATTAATACAATTCCTTTTTATGAATTACTATAGAATATCGAGTACGAACACAGCTACAGGGTGTTTCAAAAACTTATACACTCTCATAAATAAAATTTATTTTTCTGCAAGTGAGACTTAACCGCTGTGGAGATTGAACTTTTAACAAGCGAACCGAACATTGTATGGGACAGTGGCGTAACATAGAAGAAGAATATGGGGTACGCTGCTTTTATGAACATTTACGTAAGAATTTGGACAGTATCCGCTATGGATAACATGCAGTTCATCATGTCGGAGTAAACGAAGACAGAGACGCGATGGCACCACGGAGCGATGAATTCGGTTCCTGAAGAAGAGGAGGTTTAACAGCTGATTCACTTGGGATATGAAGGCGATCGTTTTTGCGTGGGCGAAACGATATTCACGTCGATCTTTCGAGAAATTTATTACACACGAGGATAATCGACGATCTTTGAAATATATTAACAGCTGCTATGAGAAGGTACTGTAAGAGTTATGACTTTCTGATATGATTTTTCCATGAACACTGGGCATACTTGTATATATTTCTAGTAGGAGTTCTACGATTATTTAGACATGGCTTAGACATTATTTGCTCCAAATGTTGCTAGAATATGGCGATACCATATGATATGGCAGGCACCATTATACGAAATTCTCACCATTGGTTGGCTTTATTAAGCAGATGTTTGGTCTTTCAGACATTTTCCAGTAAGGATAGTTTTCTTGGACAGTTATTTTTTTGTGACGAGTGTTTCGAACTCGTGATCTGCAATTGGATTATTTAAATTACTTCTTCAGTTCATTGCATACTAGCGAGTGTGTATTATTCATCAGTAGGGATTTTTCCATTGGATTGTTTGGAGATATTAAGATGTTATTCACTCAAGTGAATGAATATCGCTTTTATGTGACAACTAGAGACTTGTTGATTCCAATCTGGTACATTCACTCATGAGACAACGAGATGGGGCCTTTTGTATTTATACGATTGCGTGGTGGTACACATCTTTACCCATCGTTCAGGGCATTATCATGTTAGCCATCGGGGCGAGGCCTTTCGTATTTATACGATCGTGTGGTGGATACTCATCTTACTCGCCATTGAGGAACTCATTTTTATCATCCGAGTGTACTTGAGATTGTAAGAGGATCAAACAAGAAACTACCAGTCACATATCAGTCGAATTTTGTTAAGTAAATTAGAAATAAATGTCAGCAGGGTTACATTGTGTAATTCTTGTTTGCCAATCCAATATTTTGTTGCTATACTCATTTGAGAGTACTTTCAGTTAACAGCTGTTATAGCTGATGCTTTTGATAATTTTTATGATTGAATTTGATACCTTTGAGAAGGATTTAAAGTAATTGAATCTTGTAAGATGAATCATTAATGGTCAGATTTATTTTAAGGCACATCAGTATTGCATATTTCGATGTGAGAGATTATAACACATTAGTATTTTTCTGTGAAGTGAATTATGAGAATTTTAAGAGAATTTATGCTATTTGAAAGCAGATTTTGAATTTGATTACGATTACTGAGGTAATATTTTTCCTAATTGTTTAAGAAGTTGTCTAGATGTGATCATATTAATTACAGTTATTGGAGATTGTGTACGTTGATAATTTGAAGCCAGTTATATAATTTGTAGATCATGCAACGTGATTAAGTGAACTTTGTGATAGGCATTTTGTGGAAGTTACCAAGTGGAAGTTGCAATATTGCTAATGTATTTTGAAGCAGACATGAGGTTGTCGAACCCAGTCTAGCATAATTTTGAGATTCATGCTGTGTGCTGAATATTTATGGAGTTTTGTGGAATAATTGTGGTATTCAAATGTGATATTTGATAAAGTGAAAATATATAATGTAGTTGTGGATAATGAGATCCAACGTGAATTTGTGAAGGCAATAATATTTTTGGCATGATAATTAAATACGAGATATAACTTGGAAGTGATAAAACTGTAAGACAACGTTCTATAAACCATATTAAACAATTTGTTAGGAAATTAAACAAATAAATAATGTTGATAATACAAGATTTTCTGATAATAATAATTAATGAAATAATAATCTGAAATTTAAGTATATTAATGATCTGACCTAATGAAATAAAAATCAGAATGACTAGATGAAATAATAAAAATCTAAATAACCAGATGATAAAAATTTAAATAAGTTGATAAATTAAATTTTGGAATAAATCAATGAATTAATTAAATGGATGAATTAAAGATTGAATAAATAAGCTGATTTAGATGAATTAACAGATGATTAAATAGATGATGAATAACTGAATTAGAAGGTGATAATTAATTAAAGAAGCTGATGATTAATAAATTTAAATTTAAATGCTGATGATCTAGCATTATTAGCAACTAGTATCGAAGAAGCTAAATTTCAGGTAGAGGAATTGGAACGATTAGCAGCAAAGGTTGGGTTGAAAATTTCCTTTGAGAAAACAGAAATGATGCCATCTTTTCAAGTTGACACATCACATATTGTACTGCATAATGCCCAGAAAATAAGGATTGTGAAAAAATTTAAATATCTTGGTGAGATCATCACTTGGAATGCTAATGAGAGAGCATCAATAGATAATAGAACTCTAAAATTGCGACGAGCACAACAGATTACCTGGCCAACATATAAGAAACAGTCTCTTTCGATTAATGCTAAAATTCGACATTATTTCTCCATCGTTAAGCCAGAAGCAACATATGCAAGTGAAACTTTATTTAAACTAAACACCCGATCAACAACTGACAAACTACAGAAGGTTGATAGACGGATTCTTCGGACAATACTCAATAAAAAACACCAGGTTGAGGGCCAGTGGAGACTTTTGCCCAATTCAATACTTTACAAGGAAAATGAATCTATCATTGACACGATGCGAAAACGAAGGATTGCGTTTTTTGGACACATATCTCGCTTGCCAAATACTAGACTCCTGAAACAACTTTTTGACTTCTTTTGGAACAGTAAAACAAAAATCACATGGTTTAAAGAAATACAAATGGATTTAGACGAATTGAAAATTACTAAGCATCATATTAAACATAGAGAGGAGAAACGGCTTCTGAATAACAAATACACTCGACTAACATTCAAAATTTCACAGCGTAAGCAGTATGTTATATCAGAAGAAGAACGAGCTGCAAGATCTTCCAGACTGAAGAAGTATTGGGAAATGAAAAAATTATCAAGAACTAAGAACTGAATTTATTATTTGAAATATTGGAAGACTTTGTATATCAGGTTTGATTTTGGTGCTCCAATGTGGGCGTAAACAGTGTAAATAAATAAATAAATAAATTTAATTGAGATATGATTTGATGATAATGAATTAATTATTCTGACTTGAATAGATTGAATTTTGAGATGAGAACTAATGTGAGAAATATTTAATTTTGATGATGATGATGATTATAACCAATGAATAGTGGATTTTCTGTGATTCACGAACAAGCAATTATTAATGACAGTGTAAATAGTGTAAATTAATTATTCGATGTTTAGGAGCATTTTACTAACATATTCAGCATTTGAATAATGCCATGCAAGCCATAAATTATGTGATATTTAAATATGTGATTAGAATATATGTGTTTAGACATATTAATTAATATTTTTACATCCCCATTCATGATGTTAATTTAAAGAGAAGTTAGGTGTCAGTTATCACGAATGTCAGTGAACCAAAGACATAGCGCTACGGTGATCCTGAGAACCCAAGAGAACTTTAGAATTTTTTCCTATTTTATGTGGATTAAATACACTTTGAGTAGAATAGAGATGGTTCGATTTTCTGGACAATGACAATTTAACGTTGGCATTCGACCATGCTCTCAGGTAGGATGAGTGTTTAATATGTCTGTCTGACTATCAAAGTTGAATAAATTTGTTTTTATCTTAGTTGTGATCTGATGATGATGTGATTTTCCTATTTCTTTCCTTGTCTTAATCAAGGCTTAACTAGGAAGGATGTGGTTTGCTAGGGATTCAGTTGATGGCGCCCATTTATATTTGTATTTTTTAAATTAAATTTAAACCCGTAACGACCCTGGAGATACTTTATCTCGTGTTACCCTCTGCTTTTGTGATATTTCAATTGAATTTCCGACACATTCCTTATTTGACTTGAGGTTTATTTAACTCCGCTCTGTCCTGGAAATCCAGGAATGCGATGTAATAGCAGATGGGTCATCGCATCCCCAGGACGAACGGGTACAGAGAGAGAGGGAGAATTGGCTTTACCCATCTGTGGGGCTTCGATTTTGTTTATTCTATGGAATCACATCAGATTTAGATTACGGAGAGATTGATCTCAATTTCATTTAATGGTGTTAGAAAATTTATTAAACTTAGTCAGACAATATACTTGTATGCCCATTCCAGTGATCATGTTAATCATATTAGTGTTATTTCATGTTTAGTTATAAGTCATTTTTCTTATATCCAAGTGAATGCAGGAATTGATACATTGTGATGTGTTGTTGTCGTCGAACGTCTCTGACTAAAACGTTTATTGAAAGATATAATTATGTTACCGGAAGATTTAGCTAAGGTGTTAGGAGAGTTACAGAATGGCATGTCTAGTATTGCAGTAACTATTTCTAAAATGGAAACAGAAGTTAAAGAGCAGATAAATGATTCGGAAGCTAGATGTAGGGAAAACTTAAAGTCATTACAGACTAGTAATAGGGAAGATTTGAAATTATTACAGACTAGTAATGAAGATAATTTAAAGTCATTAGAGACTAGGTTACAGTCAAATAGTAAAGATGAGTTGATGTCATTGCAGACTAGTAACGAAAATAATTTGAGATTATTGGAAGAAAGATTACAGTCCAGTAATAGGGATGAATTAAAATCATTACAGGCTAGCAATGAAAGTAATTTGAAAGCTAATGAAGCTAACTTGAAGGATAGTTTTAAATTATTAGAAACTAGATTGCAAGCTCGTAGTGAAGAAAATAACACAGAGTTGAAAAACAATTTAACTAGTTTGGAGAATAGATTAACGTTAAAGAATGATGAAATCTTTAAGGCTTTACAATTAGATATAAAAGCAATAGAAATGAAAGGAGAGGAAAATGTGCAAATATTTAAAAAAATATTATTGATTTAGAAATTAGAGAAGAAGAAAATAATTATAATTTGGGAACAGATGTTATGTCTATACAGAAAGATATCAAATCCGATGTATCGAAGTTGAGATTCGACATTGATGGTTTAGTGGCAGATGTAGGCAAAATACAAGAGTGGTCTACTGAAGTATCTTTCGAATCTAAAATCAAAGGTCTAGAAATGAATCTAGGTAATGAAATCAAAGGTTTAAAGTCAGTAATTGGGACCGTTAAAGAGGAAGTCGTAGGAGAGGTTAATTCTAACTTAAAATCCTTAGAAAACCAATTGCAGATAGACATTAGGAAAATTGATGATGATATAGAGCAGAAGGTTAATGAAAACTTAGCTTTATTTAAAAATAGAGTCGGTGCAATGGTGGAAGAACGGTATAGTGAGGTCGATGCCGAAGCAAAAGAAAAACGTGCAGGGTTGGATGAGAAATTAATCGCAGGTATGGCGAACTTAGAAGCGAGATTTACTGAGAATAAGGAAGCGATGAAGATAGATTCAACTCAGTTTAGGACAGATGTTGATCAGTTAAAGGAACAAGTCGCGTCAGTAAAGACTACATGCGAAGACAAGATAGACAAATTGAAGAACGATTTAGAAGAGAGTAACAGAACGCAGAATGTTACGTCGTTAGATGATTTGAAGACTCTTGTCAAGACCGTAGAAAAAAGAACAGAAGATAGGATGACTAAAATAGAATCATTAATAAATAGTTTCACAAGTCAAAATGTTACAACGGGGGAGGTATCGATAAATCAGACACCGATAGACCGCAGTATGAACAGTCAAGAAGTTAGCGTGGAAGAAGACCGTCAAACGCAACAGAATGTAACATTCGAAAGGGCTAGTTCAACCCCTCAAGATAATCCGGATTCGAATAGGAGAACGTTTGGTACGAGTGAACGATACTCAGGTCCAGTGACCATCATCAGAAATCTGGATGATAAGCCAAGAAAGTTTTCAGGGAACACAGGAGTCACACCAGTCGAATTTCTGAGGGATATTCGCGATTACATGGCGGAACATAGAGTAGCCAAGGAAAGAGAACTAAGGATAGTCGAACGCGCCTTAGACGGGCCTGCGTTAACTTGGTTTCGCGCATTCAGGAGCAATTTTGCGAATATGGAACAATTTGCCATAGCATTCTTAAGGAGATTTTGGAGTGCAGAGGATCAGCTGAACGTAAGAGCAGAAATGTATTCGAAGCGTTACTCTACGTCACATCCGACGCATTATGCTAATTACTTTACTTCGAAATTGGCTAAATTACAGTTTTTGATTCCTCCATTGCCAGAAGAAGAGCTTTTGCAAGCTATAGCAAGACAGTTGCCAATTGAGGTACAACGATCACTCATAGCATCGGGAGCGAACACACTTGAGCACTATGACGATATCTTACGCCGATTAGACTATACAAGCGCTCAAATCACACCCAGAACTGCAAGGAACGATAATCGAAACACGCAAGAGGTGAATGCGGTAGTTGTCGATAACGTAGCACAGACTGATAGAAGAGATTCCTGGGGAAACAGAAGGAACGAAGGGAATAGAGGTAACATTCACAACGTTCGTGGGAATGATCGATATCGAGGACCATATGAGAGGCCATACGATCAGGACGCAAGAAACAGTAGATACAGGAACTATGATCAGAATTCCAGATACCAAAATAGGAATAGATACAATAATAGATATCGTGTTAGATACAACTGGAACCAAGGTCAACAGTCTAATCAGAACGATAGGCAGGATAGCAGAAGAAATGATCCAAATGAAAGACAAGACAATCGAGAATATGGGAGATCAAGGCAAGAAAGTAGACAGCCTAGTGCACCACCCGAAGAGATAACTAGAGATATCAATCGTGAGAGCACGAGTGGTGAAGGAAAAAAAACGACAAATTAACTTCAAATCAGAATGCTAATCATTGGGAATCAATCATCATTGTTGAAACGTATCAGGTCAAAGACGAGGATTTAATTGAAGAGGAAGACGTAGTACATCGAGGGAATAGACATGAATTGCCAGTTATCAGTGTGGAAGTCATGGGAAAGGAAATAAAGACACTAGTGGACACGGGGGCTATGGTGAGCTTGATATCCATAGGCTGCCTGGATGAATTGAAATTGTCAGGAGAAATTACGATGTTGCCAACTGTTGTTAGCAAGATTCAAGGGGTGATCCCAGACAAAAGTATGAAATGTAAAAGTCAGGTACTTTTATATGTTGGGATTGGAACCAGATATTTTGTACAGATGTTCCTAGTTGTGGGCCAACTACATTTCGATATGATCCTAGGAGTGGATTTTTTAAGTGAGAGTGGCCTGATCATAGATATGCAGAGCAGGCGCATGTACTTTCAAGAAAGGGTCATAGAAAATCAGGAATCCGAGATGACATTCTTTAGAGAGAATATATTGGACGAGATTGTGTGCAGCATTGAAAGGTCTATAGAGGATAAAACTAACACGAAGAGTAAGATAAATCCAGAAATTAAGGAGCAGTTTGATCAAGCAATTTTAGAATATGAGGACATATTCAATGATACACCAGGACTCATAGAAAATTTTACCTACAGCATCAAGTTGATGGATGACAAACCATACCATAAGAATTTAGATCCCATACCGGATAAATGGAAGGAAGAAGTCAGTACAATGATAAGCGATATGGAGAAAGATGGAATTAATAAGAAGATGCCGACTGCTTATTTGAATCCTTTAGCTGTTGTCAAGAAACCTAATGGTAAGCTGAGGATATGCCTAGATGCTAGAGCCCTTAATGAAAGAGTTCTTCCTGAACACGACAGGCCACCTGTTATTCGTGAATTGTTGCGCAGATTCAGAGGAAAGAATTTCTTTTCTACGATTGATCTGACTAGTTCTTATTATCATATAGAGCTAGCAGAAGACTGCAAACAGTATACAGGGTTCTTATTTGATCATAAAACATATGTGTTCAATAGGTTACCTTTTGGAGTAAAGAATAGTGGTCCAGTGATGATCCGAGAACTAGATGAGAATTTATCAGATGCAGTTATGGAGCATGTAGTGAGCTATATTGATGACCTGATTATAGCGTGAGACAGCTGAAGAGCATATCAGGCACCTTCGAATGCTTTTTGAAGATCTCAGGAAGACGAACTTCAAGGTGAATTTCAACAAATGTCAGTTCTTTCATAAAGAAATCGAATTTCTTGGACATAGAATCGATGGAAATGGTTATAGGCCCAATCCAAAGAAGATCATGGCTATTTCAGAATTTCCAACCCCAAGAAAGCTTAAAGAAGTACGGCAGTTTTTAGGAATGTGTCAGTTCTTTTCATCACTTTGTCCTGAATATACTGAAACGATGGCACCTCTGCAGGATTTGCTAAGAAAGGGAAATCGATGGAAATGGGACGATAGATGGAATCAAGCGTTTTTAGCAGCTAAGAACATGTTGATCCAGAATGTCAAACTTGAATACCCAGATTTTGCTGGAAGATTTTTTGTGGAGACAGACGCATCCAAAATAGGCATCAGTGGGATCCTATATCAGTTGGACGATACCAACAAACACAGATATTTAGAACTCAGCAATTCTTCTAGGTTTGTGCCGTGTCTTGTGTGGGGTTTCGCCTAGGACACCAAGCTAGGCTCATCGGCGGGCTCTTGGTGTCCCTGCCCGGACCCCCACAGGAGTATCGAACTGCGCGATACCTCCCTTTATATAGAGTGCAACTGCACTCCTTGACTGCGAGAACCAAAAGCTCAAGCAGCCATAACCTCCCTATGAAGGATTCCAAAAAGATGGTGTATTGGCTTTCACGGCCGGTGAATTAAAACTCAGCAATTCTTCTAGGTTTGTGCCGTGTCTTGTGTGGGGTTTCGCCTAGGACACCAAGCTAGGCTCATCGGCGGGCTCTTGGTGTCCCTGCCCGGACCCCCACAGGAGTATCGAACTGCGCGATACCTCCCTTTATATAGAGTGCAACTGCACTCCTTGACTGCGAGAACCAAAAGCTCAAGCAGCCATAACCTCCCTATGAAGGATTCCAAAAAGATGGTGTATTGGCTTTCACGGCCGGTGAATTAAAACTCAGCAATTCTTCTAGGTTTGTGCCGTGTCTTGTGTGGGGTTTCGCCTAGGACACCAAGCTAGGCTCATCGGCGGGCTCTTGGTGTCCCTGCCCGGACCCCCACAGGAGTATCGAACTGCGCGATACCTCCCTTTATATAGAGTGCAACTGCACTCCTTGACTGCGAGAACCAAAAGCTCAAGCAGCCATAACCTCCCTATGAAGGATTCCAAAAAGATGGTGTATTGGCTTTCACGGCCGGTGAATTAAAACTCAGCAATTCTTCTAGGTTTGTGCCGTGTCTTGTGTGGGGTTTCGCCTAGGACACCAAGCTAGGCTCATCGGCGGGCTCTTGGTGTCCCTGCCCGGACCCCCACAGGAGTATCGAACTGCGCGATACCTCCCTTTATATAGAGTGCAACTGCACTCCTTGACTGCGAGAACCAAAAGCTCAAGCAGCCATAACCTCCCTATGAAGGATTCCAAAAAGATGGTGTATTGGCTTTCACGGCCGGTGAATTAAAACTCAGCAATTCTTCTAGGTTTGTGCCGTGTCTTGTGTGGGGTTTCGCCTAGGACACCAAGCTAGGCTCATCGGCGGGCTCTTGGTGTCCCTGCCCGGACCCCCACAGGAGTATCGAACTGCGCGATACCTCCCTTTATATAGAGTGCAACTGCACTCCTTGACTGCGAGAACCAAAAGCTCAAGCAGCCATAACCTCCCTATGAAGGATTCCAAAAAGATGGTGTATTGGCTTTCACGGCCGGTGAATTAAAACTCAGCAATTCTTCTAGGTTTGTGCCGTGTCTTGTGTGGGGTTTCGCCTAGGACACCAAGCTAGGCTCATCGGCGGGCTCTTGGTGTCCCTGCCCGGACCCCCACAGGAGTATCGAACTGCGCGATACCTCCCTTTATATAGAGTGCAACTGCACTCCTTGACTGCGAGAACCAAAAGCTCAAGCAGCCATAACCTCCCTATGAAGGATTCCAAAAAGATGGTGTATTGGCTTTCACGGCCGGTGAATTAAAACTCAGCAATTCTTCTAGGTTTGTGCCGTGTCTTGTGTGGGGTTTCGCCTAGGACACCAAGCTAGGCTCATCGGCGGGCTCTTGGTGTCCCTGCCCGGACCCCCACAGGAGTATCGAACTGCGCGATACCTCCCTTTATATAGAGTGCAACTGCACTCCTTGACTGCGAGAACCAAAAGCTCAAGCAGCCATAACCTCCCTATGAAGGATTCCAAAAAGATGGTGTATTGGCTTTCACGGCCGGTGAATTAAAACTCAGCAATTCTTCTAGGTTTGTGCCGTGTCTTGTGTGGGGTTTCGCCTAGGACACCAAGCTAGGCTCATCGGCGGGCTCTTGGTGTCCCTGCCCGGACCCCCACAGGAGTATCGAACTGCGCGATACCTCCCTTTATATAGAGTGCAACTGCACTCCTTGACTGCGAGAACCAAAAGCTCAAGCAGCCATAACCTCCCTATGAAGGATTCCAAAAAGATGGTGTATTGGCTTTCACGGCCGGTGAATTAAAACTCAGCAATTCTTCTAGGTTTGTGCCGTGTCTTGTGTGGGGTTTCGCCTAGGACACCAAGCTAGGCTCATCGGCGGGCTCTTGGTGTCCCTGCCCGGACCCCCACAGGAGTATCGAACTGCGCGATACCTCCCTTTATATAGAGTGCAACTGCACTCCTTGACTGCGAGAACCAAAAGCTCAAGCAGCCATAACCTCCCTATGAAGGATTCCAAAAAGATGGTGTATTGGCTTTCACGGCCGGTGAATTAAAACTCAGCAATTCTTCTAGGTTTGTGCCGTGTCTTGTGTGGGGTTTCGCCTAGGACACCAAGCTAGGCTCATCGGCGGGCTCTTGGTGTCCCTGCCCGGACCCCCACAGGAGTATCGAACTGCGCGATACCTCCCTTTATATAGAGTGCAACTGCACTCCTTGACTGCGAGAACCAAAAGCTCAAGCAGCCATAACCTCCCTATGAAGGATTCCAAAAAGATGGTGTATTGGCTTTCACGGCCGGTGAATTAAAACTCAGCAATTCTTCTAGGTTTGTGCCGTGTCTTGTGTGGGGTTTCGCCTAGGACACCAAGCTAGGCTCATCGGCGGGCTCTTGGTGTCCCTGCCCGGACCCCCACAGGAGTATCGAACTGCGCGATACCTCCCTTTATATAGAGTGCAACTGCACTCCTTGACTGCGAGAACCAAAAGCTCAAGCAGCCATAACCTCCCTATGAAGGATTCCAAAAAGATGGTGTATTGGCTTTCACGGCCGGTGAATTAAAACTCAGCAATTCTTCTAGGTTTGTGCCGTGTCTTGTGTGGGGTTTCGCCTAGGACACCAAGCTAGGCTCATCGGCGGGCTCTTGGTGTCCCTGCCCGGACCCCCACAGGAGTATCGAACTGCGCGATACCTCCCTTTATATAGAGTGCAACTGCACTCCTTGACTGCGAGAACCAAAAGCTCAAGCAGCCATAACCTCCCTATGAAGGATTCCAAAAAGATGGTGTATTGGCTTTCACGGCCGGTGAATTAAAACTCAGCAATTCTTCTAGGTTTGTGCCGTGTCTTGTGTGGGGTTTCGCCTAGGACACCAAGCTAGGCTCATCGGCGGGCTCTTGGTGTCCCTGCCCGGACCCCCACAGGAGTATCGAACTGCGCGATACCTCCCTTTATATAGAGTGCAACTGCACTCCTTGACTGCGAGAACCAAAAGCTCAAGCAGCCATAACCTCCCTATGAAGGATTCCAAACGGCACAAACCTAGAAGAATTGCTGAGTTTTAATTCACCGGCCGTGAAAGCCAATACACCATCTTTTTGGAATCCTTCATAGGGAGGTTATGGCTGCTTGAGCTTTTGGTTCTCGCAGTCAAGGAGTGCAGTTGCACTCTATATAAAGGGAGGTATCGCGCAGTTCGATACTCCTGTGGGGGTCCGGGCAGGGACACCAAGAGCCCGCCGATGAGCCTAGCTTGGTGTCCTAGGCGAAACCCCACACAAGACACGGCACAAACCTAGAAGAATTGCTGAGTTTTAATTCACCGGCCGTGAAAGCCAATACACCATCTTTTTGGAATCCTTCATAGGGAGGTTATGGCTGCTTGAGCTTTTGGTTCTCGCAGTCAAGGAGTGCAGTTGCACTCTATATAAAGGGTGGTATCGCGCAGTTCGATACTCCTGTGGGAGTAGTAAGTGTTTGTTAGACTCTAAATATTGCATCATCATGACCAGAAATTGCGTAATCCTGATGACGTCATGGGATGACGTCATGGGTCCTTAGAGCGAGCACGTGGTCCAGGAGCGAGCATGTGCAGTGCACGTGTTAGCGTGGGAAGAGGTTGACCCTTTGGCTTGTTTGTGCGATGGTGATAAAAAGTTAATGGGTGTTGACGTCATGGAGGATGTTTATTAGGATGCTAACTGTCATCTGACACCCATGCGAGTGTGAGCACCAAAACAAAAGGTCATTCGCGGGTAGTGGGGTAGTGTATGTTCTCTTGCAAGTCGCGTGTGTGCTTGAATACGTATGGCTATGTTGGGAAAATGTTTGGTGGTGGGCGAGGACTAGGGTTGAGTGAGGGCTCGTTTAAATGCTATTTTTCCCGCTCTATTTGATGGTGAGGTAATTTTTTAAAATGGGTGGAATTTGGAAACGCAATTTGAGGTAAACGTGCTTTTTTGACATTTTGGCGAATTTAATGAGCTTGTAAGGCTAGAACGATGCATATAGGGTGTCGTAGGACTTGTGGTGAACCACCCCTTGCTATGGACGGGAGTATATCCACCCCAAAATAAATCTACCCTTACCCGGAGGTTAAGTAGTGGTTATTTTTGTATGCATGCGCACTTGAGGGCTTTTGTAAGAGAGCGGAATTTTTAAATGATTCTTTATAGATGAGGCTTTTTAAAAAATTTATTAAAAAAACAAAAAACTAATAGGTCATTCGCTTTTTAGTATCTCGCTAACCAATAATGCGATTTAAACATATGGGGTGTCATAGGACTCGTAGTGAATTCTCCTTTTGTATGAATGAGGTATGTCAACCCCCAAAATAAAAACTACCCTTACCTGGGGTGAAAGAGCAATTTTTGTATGTATGCACACCGGTGGCTTTTGTCAAAAGGGTCTAACTACACATTTGTTAATATTTTCTGAACCCAGGATGGGATTTTCCCATAGGCAGTATCCTAGCACTTGGGGGTGACACCTCGTTTTTGAAAGTATCATTCATTTATTTTCTTGTCAAAAGGGCCTAACTACACTTTTGTTAATATCTCGTGAACCAATCATGCTAGGGACTTGTATGAGGGGTCCTAGCACTTGGGGGGACGTCCCCCTTTATGGGGTGAAACTACCCCCCCAAAATTGAAAACTCAATATCTTGGAAACTATGAACCCTAAAATTAGGCGTTATAGCTTTAAAAATAGGTGATGACATAGGCTTTTACCTGGATTGGTCATTTCACCCCTAAAACAGTAAATAGTCATGTTATGGGGAAAAAACGTGTTAAACACCTAAAAATGATAAATGAAACTAAGATCTTTTGTTTTTGATGAAAAATAGCAGGGGGGGTGAAAACTACCCCAAATTGAAAAATCGATACCTTGGAAACTAAGAACCGTAAAATTATGTGTAATAGCTTAAAAAATTCGTTGTGACATAGGCTTTTACCCGGATAGATGATGTCACCCCTAAAACAGTAAATAGTGATTTTACAGTGGGGAAAAAGGTTTTAAACGGGTAAAAATGATAATTGAACCTAAGATCTTTTGTTTTTGATGAAAAATAGCAGGGGGGTGAAAACTACCCCAAAATTGAAAAATCGATACCTTGGAAACTAAGAACCGTAAAATTATGTGTAATAGCTTAAAAAATTCGTTGTGACATAGGCTTTTACCCGGATAGATGATGTCACCCCTAAAACAGTAAATAGTGATTTTACAGTGGGGAAAAAGGTCTTAAACGGGTAAAAATGATAATTGAACCTAAGATCTTTTGGTTTTGATGAAAAATAGCAGGGGGGTGAAAACTACCCCCAAATTGAAAAATCGATACCTTGGAAACTAAGAACCGTAAAATTATGTGTAATAGCTTAAAAAATTCGTTGTGACATAGGCTTTTACCCGGATAGATGATGTCACCCCTAAAACAGTAAATAGTGATTTTACAGTGGGGAAAAAGGTTTTAAACGGGTAAAAATGATAATTGAACCTAAGATCTTTTGTTTTTGATGAAAAATAGCAGGGGGGTGAAAACTACCCCAAAATTGAAAAATCGATACCTTGGAAACTAAGAACCGTAAAATTATGTGTAATAGCTTAAAAAATTCGTTGTGACATAGGCTTTTACCCGGATAGATGATGTCACCCCTAAAACAGTAAATAGTGATTTTACAGTGGGGAAAAAGGTTTTAAACGGGTAAAAATGATAATTGAACCTAAGATCTTTTGTTTTTGATGAAAAATAGCAGGGGGGTGAAAACTACCCCGTATATGAAATGAGTGTAGACTTATTGATGTTGCATATTGGAAACAGTGAAAGTTATCACTTTTGTTTAATTAGAAATCTTGCTCGCCTTGTGCGTTCAAGCATCACTAGCACTCAGAGAAGGATTTATATATGTAGACGTTGTTTGTCATATTATCTTCTTGAGGATGAGTTAAATGTTCACTTTGCAGACTGTAAACAGTTTCCTGTTGCAAAAAGCATAATGCCGACTGATGAACAAAGATTTGTTAATTTTACAGAATTCCGAGTTAAAGATACAGTTCCATTTATAATATATGCAGACACTGAATGCGTTTTGTCTCCAATTTCCTCCTGTTTTCCAAATAGTGACATTCATAACTCTACTTTAACACATAAACATATTCCTTACAGCATTTCTTTATACCTTCATTGTAATTTCGATAGTGAATTGTGCAGTTTCAAGCTCTTTAGGGGAAATAATTGCATTGAATTGTTTGTAAAGGAACTTTATAGTATTGTGGATAAACTTCAAACATATTACTTATCGGTTAAGCCAATGTTAAAGATGACCGAAAATGAAGAAAGATTATTTTTGTCAAGTAAAATGTGTCACATTTGCGAGAAACCGATTGCAGTTAATGAACTCAAAGTACGCGATCATTGTCACTTAACTGGAAAATATAGAGGAAGCGCACACAATAGTTGTAATTTAAATTACAAAGTAACAAAGGTTTTGCCTATAGCATTTCATAATCTAACCGCCTATGATGGACATTTTATAATTAAAGAAATTTGCGAGAAACGTGATGGAGAGGTGTTACATAATCCTGGTCATATAAAATTGTTAGCGATGAATATGGAACGTTACAAAGGGTTTACAAAGTATGTACGGGCTAAGAATGGATTCATTCAGTTAAGATTTTTCGATACATATAATTTCTTGTCCTGTTCACTAGATCAATGTTCATCTTCGTTAAGCGAAGATTCAAAGCAAATAACACGACGTTATTTTAATGATGATGCACAGTTTCGACTTACTGCGAGAAAAGGTGTGTTTCCCTATGAATACGTCACGAGTATGGATGTTCTTAACGAAACTAAATTACCTGAAATATCCAAGTTTTATAGCAGCCTTAATGATCAAACAATATCGAATGAAGAGTATGAGTTTGCTCAATCGGTGTGGGAAACGTTTTCCTGTCAAACATTAGGAGAATACGCAGATTTGTATTTAAAAGTTGACACACTTCTTTTGGCGGATGTCTTTGAAAATTTTAGATCGAATGGCATGGAAACTTATGGCATTGATGCAGCTCATTTTTACACTGCTCCATCTATGTCTTGGTGTGCTATGAAAAAGATAACCAACGTTCAACTTGAATTGCTTCAAGATATTGATATGTTACACTTTTTTGAACGATCTATTCGAGGAGGAAATGTTCAGTGTATAACACGACATGTGATTGCTAATAATAAGTATATGAAAACTTATGATGAGAAAAAGCAAGAGTCCTACATAATGTACTTTGACGTTAATAATTTGTATGGATATGCGATGATGGAATATCTTCCAACGGGTGGCTTTAAATGGATTGCAAATGTTGAAGGCTTTGATGTTTTAACTATTGATGATACTTCAGAAATTGGATATATTTTGGAAGTAGATTTGACTTATCCTCAAGAGTTACATGACAAACATTCAGATTACCCTCTATGTCCAGAAAAGTTGACAAAGCTAATGGCTACCCTAGATAATAAAGAACGTTATGTTTTGCATTATAGATTGTTAAAGCAATGTATTCAACTAGGAATGAAATTAGATCGTATTCACAGAATAATTGAATTCAATCAGAGCCAATGGCTAAAACCATATATTGATGTGAACACAGAGAAACGAAAACAAGCCAAAAATGATTTTGAAAAGAATTTTTATAAATTGATGAATAATGCAATTTTTGGTCGTTCACTGATGAATGTGAGGAAGTTAAGGGACATCAAATGGGTCACCAAATGGCATGGAGCTCGTGGTGGTAGGTCTTTAATAGCTAAGGCTAATTTTAAACATAGAATTATATTCGATGAACAATGTATGGTCATCGAGATGAGTAGACTAAAGATTTTTCACAATCAACCAGTATATGTTGGTGCATCTATATTAGATTTGTCTAAATGTAAAATGAATGACTTTCATTACAATGTTATTTTAGCAAATCCTGAATCAAATGTGAGGTTGTTATACACAGACACCGATAGTTTTATGTATATATTCTATTATGATATTTATGAGTTCATGAAACAACATTCAAATTTGTTTGATACTGGAAACTATGAAACAAACAATCCTTTTGGCATTGTGAGACAAAATAAAGGTGAAATTGGTTTAATGAAAGATGAAAATGCTGGAAGGATTGTTGAAGAATTTGTGGGGTTACGACCCAAAATGTATGCAATAAAATTGTGTGATGAAATGAATAGCTTGTGTAAGGCTAAAGGCATTAAGAAGAGTGTGAGTAAAAGTATGAATATTGATGAGTATCGAAAGTGTCTTTATAACAGAGAAAAAGTCAACAAAGTTCAAGTTTGTATAATTTCAAAATCTCATTCTGTATTTACTGTTCGGCAAAATAAGTTGGCAATTTCATCAAACGAAGATAAAAGACACATAACTGAAAACGGAATTGATAGTTTACCGTTTGGTCATTTTCTCTGAAAAATGATTAGAAACAAATTGAGATTAAAGCAGTTCATCTCACTTACTTTATTTCTTTCACACACACACTTTTATGCTGGTAATAATACTAATTTTTGTGTGTTCCTTTGCTTATGAAATCCTAGACTAGGAGTTCCACATTCGACATGATAGCGGAGTTTCATCTCCCATAAACTCGTCTCTGAGGTGGGTGCCAGAAAAGGCATCCAGCTGTAAAAACCACACCCTCACATAGACTTTCATAACTTCTTACGTTGAGGTTCATAACACTACGTTGATTGATTTATCGGTTTCCTTTTCACAATTCCTGTCTATACATTCCTCTTGAAGGTTGCAAGATGCTTGCAAGGTTCCTAAAATGCAATTAAATTTAATAAATACCTTAAGATGGTTTGATTTGTTTAATGATATGGTGTTAATAGTATTTTTAGGTTTTGACTGGCTTTGCATTAAGAATTGACTAACCAAACATGAGTTACCTATCAGGGAAACATTTTGGCCACTATGTTGGCTATTGACCAGTGAGTTTAGCTGTTTATCATTTTTTTAAATCATAAACAACAGAGGGTTAAACGTATAGATAAACCGTGTGACCATGTTTGTTAAACAAGACATTATACCAGAGACAATTAGAATACTTATGTAGAGTTTACCAAAAATAATGTTGTGTAACAGTAAATGCTAGTCAACAGTTATACACTTCTAAAAAAAATCATCATACAATACCTGAGAGCTCTTCTAAAATTATTGATGTGTAACATGATTCCACTAACTTGCTATGTATTTTTTGGCTTGGGGGTGATTTTCAAGAAATGCAAATGGAACTGAAATGCAATACAAACAATGAGCGTGCCTGGTGGCTGAGATTGATACCACGACGTACTGTCGGTTATGTAGCTATGTGGAATGTATATCAAATATGGTTTACTTCAAGGTCTGGAGATCCCTACAATTCCTACAATAAATGATCTTGAAATGGTCATCCTATGGTGTGAAAATATTTATTAGGTATATATATTTACTGAAAACAATTATGATTTATTAAATGTTTATATGTTTACAGTATTGTTATTTAATGTAAGCACTTGAGGCACTACCGACCAATGGGAAGCAAAAAGTGGGAGCATATATGGGATGAAATGTGGGAGCAAAGCAAATATAAAAAGTGGGAGCAAATATGCTAACTTGAATTGTGTATATACTTTACTTTCAACTATCTTGAATTGTGTATATACTTTTGCCGGCATATTTGTTGACATATTTGTTAGCATATTTGCTCCCACTTTTTATATTTGCTTTGCTCCCACATTTCATCCCATATATGCTCCCACTTTTTGCTTCCCATTGGTCGGTAGTGCCTCAAGTGCTTACATTAAATAACAATACTGTAAACATATAAACATTTAATAAATCATAATTGTTTTCAGTAAATATATATACCTAATAAATATTTTCACACCATAGGATGACCATTTCAAGATCATTTATTGTAGGAATTGTAGGGATCTCCAGACCTTGAAGTAAACCATATTTGATATACATTCCACATAGCTACATAACCGACAGTACGTCGTGGTATCAATCTCAGCCACCAGGCACGCTCATTGTTTGTATTGCATTTCAGTTCCATTTGCATTTCTTGAAAATCACCCCCAAGCCAAAAAATACATAGCAAGTTAGTGGAATCATGTTACACATCAATAATTTTAGAAGAGCTCTCAGGTATTGTATGATGATTTTTTTTAGAAGTGTATAACTGTTGACTAGCATTTACTGTTACACAACATTATTTTTGGTAAACTCTACATAAGTATTCTAATTGTCTCTGGTATAATGTCTTGTTTAACAAACATGGTCACACGGTTTATCTATACGTTTAACCCTCTGTTGTTTATGATTTAAAAAAATGATAAACAGCTAAACTCACTGGTCAATAGCCAACATAGTGGCCAAAATGTTTCCCTGATAGGTAACTCATGTTTGGTTAGTCAATTCTTAATGCAAAGCCAGTCAAAACCTAAAAATACTATTAACACCATATCATTAAACAAATCAAACCATCTTAAGGTATTTATTAAATTTAATTGCATTTTAGGAACCTTGCAAGCATCTTGCAACCTTCAAGAGGAATGTATAGACAGGAATTGTGAAAAGGAAACCGATAAATCAATCAACGTAGTGTTATGAACCTCAACGTAAGAAGTTATGAAAGTCTATGTGAGGGTGTGGTTTTTACAGCTGGATGCCTTTTCTGGCACCCACCTCAGAGACGAGTTTATGGGAGATGAAACTCCGCTATCATGTCGAATGTGGAACTCCTAGTCTAGGATTTCATAAGCAAAGGAACACACAAAAATTAGTATTATTACCAGCATAAAAGTGTGTGTGTGAAAGAAATAAAGTAAGTGAGATGAACTGCTTTAATCTCAATTTGTTTCTAATCATTTTTCAGAGAAAAATGACCAAACGGTAAACTATCAATTCCGTTTTCAGTTATGTGTCTTTTATCTTCGTTTGATGAAATTGCCAACTTATTTTGCCGAACAGTAAATACAGAATGAGATTTTGAAATTATACAAACTTGAACTTTGTTGACTTTTTCTCTGTTATAAAGACACTTTCGATACTCATCAATATTCATACTTTTACTCACACTCTTCTTAATGCCTTTAGCCTTACACAAGCTATTCATTTCATCACACAATTTTATTGCATACATTTTGGGTCGTAACCCCACAAATTCTTCAACAATCCTTCCAGCATTTTCATCTTTCATTAAACCAATTTCACCTTTATTTTGTCTCACAATGCCAAAAGGATTGTTTGTTTCATAGTTTCCAGTATCAAACAAATTTGAATGTTGTTTCATGAACTCATAAATATCATAATAGAATATATACATAAAACTATCGGTGTCTGTGTATAACAACCTCACATTTGATTCAGGATTTGCTAAAATAACATTGTAATGAAAGTCATTCATTTTACATTTAGACAAATCTAATATAGATGCACCAACATATACTGGTTGATTGTGAAAAATCTTTAGTCTACTCATCTCGATGACCATACATTGTTCATCGAATATAATTCTATGTTTAAAATTAGCCTTAGCTATTAAAGACCTACCACCACGAGCTCCATGCCATTTGGTGACCCATTTGATGTCCCTTAACTTCCTCACATTCATCAGTGAACGACCAAAAATTGCATTATTCATCAATTTATAAAAATTCTTTTCAAAATCATTTTTGGCTTGTTTTCGTTTCTCTGTGTTCACATCAATATATGGTTTTAGCCATTGGCTCTGATTGAATTCAATTATTCTGTGAATACGATCTAATTTCATTCCTAGTTGAATACATTGCTTTAACAATCTATAATGCAAAACATAACGTTCTTTATTATCTAGGGTAGCCATTAGCTTTGTCAACTTTTCTGGACATAGAGGGTAATCTGAATGTTTGTCATGTAACTCTTGAGGATAAGTCAAATCTACTTCCAAAATATATCCAATTTCTGAAGTATCATCAATAGTTAAAACATCAAAGCCTTCAACATTTGCAATCCATTTAAAGCCACCCGTTGGAAGATATTCCATCATCGCATATCCATACAAATTATTAACGTCAAAGTACATTATGTAGGACTCTTGCTTTTTCTCATCATAAGTTTTCATATACTTATTATTAGCAATCACATGTCGTGTTATACACTGAACATTTCCTCCTCGAATAGATCGTTCAAAAAAGTGTAACATATCAATATCTTGAAGCAATTCAAGTTGAACGTTGGTTATCTTTTTCATAGCACACCAAGACATAGATGGAGCAGTGTAAAAATGAGCTGCATCAATGCCATAAGTTTCCATGCCATTCGATCTAAAATTTTCAAAGACATCCGCCAAAAGAAGTGTGTCAACTTTTAAATACAAATCTGCGTATTCTCCTAATGTTTGACAGGAAAACGTTTCCCACACCGATTGAGCAAACTCATACTCTTCATTCGATATTGTTTGATCATTAAGGCTGCTATAAAACTTGGATATTTCAGGTAATTTAGTTTCGTTAAGAACATCCATACTCGTGACGTATTCATAGGGAAACACACCTTTTCTCGCAGTAAGTCGAAACTGTGCATCATCATTAAAATAACGTCGTGTTATTTGCTTTGAATCTTCGCTTAACGAAGATGAACATTGATCTAGTGAACAGGACAAGAAATTATATGTATCGAAAAATCTTAACTGAATGAATCCATTCTTAGCCCGTACATACTTTGTAAACCCTTTGTAACGTTCCATATTCATCGCTAACAATTTTATATGACCAGGATTATGTAACACCTCTCCATCACGTTTCTCGCAAATTTCTTTAATTATAAAATGTCCATCATAGGCGGTTAGATTATGAAATGCTATAGGCAAAACCTTTGTTACTTTGTAATTTAAATTACAACTATTGTGTGCGCTTCCTCTATATTTTCCAGTTAAGTGACAATGATCGCGTACTTTGAGTTCATTAACTGCAATCGGTTTCTCGCAAATGTGACACATTTTACTTGACAAAAATAATCTTTCTTCATTTTCGGTCATCTTTAACATTGGCTTAACCGATAAGTAATATGTTTGAAGTTTATCCACAATACTATAAAGTTCCTTTACAAACAATTCAATGCAATTATTTCCCCTAAAGAGCTTGAAACTGCACAATTCACTATCGAAATTACAATGAAGGTATAAAGAAATGCTGTAAGGAATATGTTTATGTGTTAAAGTAGAGTTATGAATGTCACTATTTGGAAAACAGGAGGAAATTGGAGACAAAACGCATTCAGTGTCTGCATATATTATAAATGGAACTGTATCTTTAACTCGGAATTCTGTAAAATTAACAAATCTTTGTTCATCAGTCGGCATTATGCTTTTTGCAACAGGAAACTGTTTACAGTCTGCAAAGTGAACATTTAACTCATCCTCAAGAAGATAATATGACAAACAACGTCTACATATATAAATCCTTCTCTGAGTGCTAGTGATGCTTGAATGCACAAGGCGAGCAAGATTTCTAATTAAACAAAAGTGATAACTTTCACTGTTTCCAATATGCAACATCAATAAGTCTACACTCATTTCATATACGGGGTAGTTTTCACCCCCCTGCTATTTTTCATCAAAAACAAAAGATCTTAGGTTCAATTATCATTTTTACCCGTTTAAAACCTTTTTCCCCACTGTAAAATCACTATTTACTGTTTTAGGGGTGACATCATCTATCCGGGTAAAAGCCTATGTCACAACGAATTTTTTAAGCTATTACACATAATTTTACGGTTCTTAGTTTCCAAGGTATCGATTTTTCAATTTTGGGGTAGTTTTCACCCCCCTGCTATTTTTCATCAAAAACAAAAGATCTTAGGTTCAATTATCATTTTTACCCGTTTAAAACCTTTTTCCCCACTGTAAAATCACTATTTACTGTTTTAGGGGTGACATCATCTATCCGGGTAAAAGCCTATGTCACAACGAATTTTTTAAGCTATTACACATAATTTTACGGTTCTTAGTTTCCAAGGTATCGATTTTTCAATTTGGGGGTAGTTTTCACCCCCCTGCTATTTTTCATCAAAACCAAAAGATCTTAGGTTCAATTATCATTTTTACCCGTTTAAGACCTTTTTCCCCACTGTAAAATCACTATTTACTGTTTTCGGGGTGACATCATCTATCCGGGTAAAAGCCTATGTCACAACGAATTTTTTAAGCTATTACACATAATTTTACGGTTCTTAGTTTCCAAGGTATCGATTTTTCAATTTTGGGGTAGTTTTCACCCCCCTGCTATTTTTCATCAAAAACAAAAGATCTTAGGTTCAATTATCATTTTTACCCGTTTAAAACCTTTTTCCCCACTGTAAAATCACTATTTACTGTTTTAGGGGTGACATCATCTATCCGGGTAAAAGCCTATGTCACAACGAATTTTTTAAGCTATTACACATAATTTTACGGTTCTTAGTTTCCAAGGTATCGATTTTTCAATTTGGGGGTAGTTTTCACCCCCCTGCTATTTTTCATCAAAACCAAAAGATCTTAGGTTCAATTATCATTTTTACCCGTTTAAGACCTTTTTCCCCACTGTAAAATCACTATTTACTGTTTTAGGGGTGACATCATCTATCCGGGTAAAAGCCTATGTCACAACGAATTTTTTAAGCTATTACACATAATTTTACGGTTCTTAGTTTCCAAGGTATCGATTTTTCAATTTTGGGGTAGTTTTCACCCCCCTGCTATTTTTCATCAAAAACAAAAGATCTTAGGTTCAATTATCATTTTTACCCGTTTAAAACCTTTTTCCCCACTGTAAAATCACTATTTACTGTTTTAGGGGTGACATCATCTATCCGGGTAAAAGCCTATGTCACAACGAAGTTTTTAAGCTATTACACATAATTTTACGGTTCTTAGTTTCCAAGGTATCGATTTTTCAATTTGGGGGTAGTTTTCACCCCCGCTGCTATTTTTCATCAAAAACAAAAGATCTTAGTTTCATTTATCATTTTTAGGTGTTTAACACGTTTTTTCCCCATAACATGACTATTTACTGTTTTAGGGGTGAAATGACCAATCCAGGTAAAAGCCTATGTCATCACCTATTTTTAAAGCTATAACGCCTAATTTTAGGGTTCATAGTTTCCAAGATATTGAGTTTTCAATTTTGGGGGGGTAGTTTCACCCCATAAAGGGGGACGTCCCCCCAAGTGCTAGGACCCCTCATACAAGTCCCTAGCATGATTGGTTCACGAGATATTAACAAAAGTGTAGTTAGGCCCTTTTGACAAGAAAATAAATGAATGATACTTTCAAAAACGAGGTGTCACCCCCAAGTGCTAGGATACTGCCTATGGGAAAATCCCATCCTGGGTTCAGAAAATATTAACAAATGTGTAGTTAGACCCTTTTGACAAAAGCCACCGGTGTGCATACATACAAAAATTGCTCTTTCACCCCAGGTAAGGGTAGTTTTTATTTTGGGGGTTGACATACCTCATTCATACAAAAGGAGAATTCACTACGAGTCCTATGACACCCCATATGTTTAAATCGCATTATTGGTTAGCGAGATACTAAAAAGCGAATGACCTATTAGTTTTTTGTTTTTTTAATAAATTTTTTAAAAAGCCTCATCTATAAAGAATCATTTAAAAATTCCGCTCTCTTACAAAAGCCCTCAAGTGCGCATGCATACAAAAATAACCACTACTTAACCTCCGGGTAAGGGTAGATTTATTTTGGGGTGGATATACTCCCGTCCATAGCAAGGGGTGGTTCACCACAAGTCCTACGACACCCTATATGCATCGTTCTAGCCTTACAATCTCATTAAATTCGCCAAAATGTCAAAAAAGCACGTTTACCTCAAATTGCGTTTCCAAATTCCACCCATTTTAAAAAATTACCTCACCATCAAATAGAGCGGGAAAAATAGCATTTAAACGAGCCCTCACTCAACCCTAGTCCTCGCCCACCACCAAACATTTTCCCAACATAGCCATACGTATTCAAGCACACACGCGACTTGCAAGAGAACATACACTACCCCACTACCCGCGAATGACCTTTTGTTTTGGTGCTCACACTCGCATGGGTGTCAGATGACAGTTAGAATCCTAATAAACATCCTCCATGACGTCAACACCCATTAACTTTTTATCACCATCGCACAAACAAGCCAAAGGGTCAACCTCTTCCCACGCTAACACGTGCACTGCACATGCTCGCTCCTGGACCACGTGCTCGCTCTAAGGACCCATGACGTCATCCCATGACGTCATCAGGATTACGCAATTTCTGGTCATGATGATGCAATATTTAGAGTCTAACAAACACTTACTACTTGTGGGGGTCCTGGCAGGGACACCAAGAGCCCGCCGATGAGCCTAGCTTGGTGTCCTAGGCGAAACCCCACACAAGACACGGCACAAACCTAGAAGAATTGCTGAGTTTTAATTCACCGGCCGTGAAAGCCAATACACCATCTTTTTGGAATCCTTCATAGGGAGGTTATGGCTGCTTGAGCTTTTGGTTCTCGCAGTCAAGGAGTGCAGTTGCACTCTATATAAAGGGAGGTATCGCGCAGTTCGATACTCCTGTGGGGGTCCGGGCAGGGACACCAAGAGCCCGCCGATGAGCCTAGCTTGGTGTCCTAGGCGAAACCCCACACAAGACACGGCACAAACCTAGAAGAATTGCTGAGTTTTAATTCACCGGCCGTGAAAGCCAATACACCATCTTTTTGGAATCCTTCATAGGGAGGTTATGGCTGCTTGAGCTTTTGGTTCTCGCAGTCAAGGAGTGCAGTTGCACTCTATATAAAGGGAGGTATCGCGCAGTTCGATACTCCTGTGGGGGTCCGGGCAGGGACACCAAGAGCCCGCCGATGAGCCTAGCTTGGTGTCCTAGGCGAAACCCCACACAAGACACGGCACAAACCTAGAAGAATTGCTGAGTTTTAATTCACCGGCCGTGAAAGCCAATACACCATCTTTTTGGAATCCTTCATAGGGAGGTTATGGCTGCTTGAGCTTTTGGTTCTCGCAGTCAAGGAGTGCAGTTGCACTCTATATAAAGGGAGGTATCGCGCAGTTCGATACTCCTGTGGGGGTCCGGGCAGGGACACCAAGAGCCCGCCGATGAGCCTAGCTTGGTGTCCTAGGCGAAACCCCACACAAGACACGGCACAAACCTAGAAGAATTGCTGAGTTTTAATTCACCGGCCGTGAAAGCCAATACACCATCTTTTTGGAATCCTTCATAGGGAGGTTATGGCTGCTTGAGCTTTTGGTTCTCGCAGTCAAGGAGTGCAGTTGCACTCTATATAAAGGGAGGTATCGCGCAGTTCGATACTCCTGTGGGGGTCCGGGCAGGGACACCAAGAGCCCGCCGATGAGCCTAGCTTGGTGTCCTAGGCGAAACCCCACACAAGACACGGCACAAACCTAGAAGAATTGCTGAGTTTTAATTCACCGGCCGTGAAAGCCAATACACCATCTTTTTGGAATCCTTCATAGGGAGGTTATGGCTGCTTGAGCTTTTGGTTCTCGCAGTCAAGGAGTGCAGTTGCACTCTATATAAAGGGAGGTATCGCGCAGTTCGATACTCCTGTGGGGGTCCGGGCAGGGACACCAAGAGCCCGCCGATGAGCCTAGCTTGGTGTCCTAGGCGAAACCCCACACAAGACACGGCACAAACCTAGAAGAATTGCTGAGTTTTAATTCACCGGCCGTGAAAGCCAATACACCATCTTTTTGGAATCCTTCATAGGGAGGTTATGGCTGCTTGAGCTTTTGGTTCTCGCAGTCAAGGAGTGCAGTTGCACTCTATATAAAGGGAGGTATCGCGCAGTTCGATACTCCTGTGGGGGTCCGGGCAGGGACACCAAGAGCCCGCCGATGAGCCTAGCTTGGTGTCCTAGGCGAAACCCCACACAAGACACGGCACAAACCTAGAAGAATTGCTGAGTTTTAATTCACCGGCCGTGAAAGCCAATACACCATCTTTTTGGAATCCTTCATAGGGAGGTTATGGCTGCTTGAGCTTTTGGTTCTCGCAGTCAAGGAGTGCAGTTGCACTCTATATAAAGGGAGGTATCGCGCAGTTCGATACTCCTGTGGGGGTCCGGGCAGGGATACCAAGAGCCCGCCGATGAGCCTAGCTTGGTGTCCTAGGCGAAACCCCACACAAGACACGGCACAAACCTAGAAGAATTGCTGAGTTTTAATTCACCGGCCGTGAAAGCCAATACACCATCTTTTTGGAATCCTTCATAGGGAGGTTATGGCTGCTTGAGCTTTTGGTTCTCGCAGTCAAGGAGTGCAGTTGCACTCTATATAAAGGGAGGTATCGCGCAGTTCGATACTCCTGTGGGGGTCCGGGCAGGGACACCAAGAGCCCGCCGATGAGCCTAGCTTGGTGTCCTAGGCGAAACCCCACACAAGACACGGCACAAACCTAGAAGAATTGCTGAGTTTTAATTCACCGGCCGTGAAAGCCAATACACCATCTTTTTGGAATCCTTCATAGGGAGGTTATGGCTGCTTGAGCTTTTGGTTCTCGCAGTCAAGGAGTGCAGTTGCACTCTATATAAAGGGAGGTATCGCGCAGTTCGATACTCCTGTGGGGGTCCGGGCAGGGACACCAAGAGCCCGCCGATGAGCCTAGCTTGGTGTCCTAGGCGAAACCCCACACAAGACACGGCACAAACCTAGAAGAATTGCTGAGTTTTAATTCACCGGCCGTGAAAGCCAATACACCATCTTTTTGGAATCCTTCATAGGGAGGTTATGGCTGCTTGAGCTTTTGGTTCTCGCAGTCAAGGAGTGCAGTTGCACTCTATATAAAGGGAGGTATCGCGCAGTTCGATACTCCTGTGGGGGTCCGGGCAGGGACACCAAGAGCCCGCCGATGAGCCTAGCTTGGTGTCCTAGGCGAAACCCCACACAAGACACGGCACAAACCTAGAAGAATTGCTGAGTTTTAATTCACCGGCCGTGAAAGCCAATACACCATCTTTTTGGAATCCTTCATAGGGAGGTTATGGCTGCTTGAGCTTTTGGTTCTCGCAGTCAAGGAGTGCAGTTGCACTCTATATAAAGGGAGGTATCGCGCAGTTCGATACTCCTGTGGGGGTCCGGGCAGGGACACCAAGAGCCCGCCGATGAGCCTAGCTTGGTGTCCTAGGCGAAACCCCACACAAGACACGGCACAAACCTAGAAGAATTGCTGAGTTTTAATTCACCGGCCGTGAAAGCCAATACACCATCTTTTTGGAATCCTTCATAGGGAGGTTATGGCTGCTTGAGCTTTTGGTTCTCGCAGTCAAGGAGTGCAGTTGCACTCTATATAAAGGGAGGTATCGCGCAGTTCGATACTCCTGTGGGGGTCCGGGCAGGGACACCAAGAGCCCGCCGATGAGCCTAGCTTGGTGTCCTAGGCGAAACCCCACACAAGACACGGCACAAACCTAGAAGAATTGCTGAGTTTTAATTCACCGGCTGTGAAAGCCAATACACCATCTTTTTGGAATCCTTCATAGGGAGGTTATGGCTGCTTGAGCTTTTGGTTCTCGCAGTCAAGGAGTGCAGTTGCACTCTATATAAAGGGAGGTATCGCGCAGTTCGATACTCCTGTGGGGGTCCGGGCAGGGACACCAAGAGCCCGCCGATGAGCCTAGCTTGGTGTCCTAGGCGAAACCCCACACAAGACACGGCACAAACCTAGAAGAATTGCTGAGTTTTAATTCACCGGCCGTGAAAGCCAATACACCACAGATATTTAGCTTTCACCAGTCGCAAGCTCAGGAATTGTGAAAAGAATTACTATGCAACCGAGTTAGAGGCATTAGCAGTGGTTCATGCTCTAAGACGTGGAAGAAGGTGTTGTTTGGACATGACATAACGGTGATCACAGATCATAAAGCCCTCCAGTTTATTATGAAGACAGACTTAGCAAGTGACAAGATGGCGGCTGGCATAGGAAGCCTGTAGGAGTGCTCCGCTTTATCCCGCGCAAACCGCAGTTTTTAACCGCAATTTCCGGCCCGAAATTGAGTGACCAAGTAACATAGTGTGTGAAGTACGTGCCTGAACATTTTCTACATCATTATGTCAATACAAAAGGTGAACAAACGTGTAAATGTTGTTGAGGCAACGATGGCAGACTTTGAAGCACGCCTTCAGTTGTTGAACAGTGCTGCCAACCCGGGTCAAGACTCCCTAGATTCGCTTACTCGTGTTTTTCGCGAGTTGCGAAGCACTGTCACCTCCGAACTCGCTGTGCTTAAAGAAGAACTGAGCAAGCTGGAGAGGAGACTTGACCACCACGAGGAGCTGCTGGACGAAGGAGAGCAATACAGCCGGAGAAACTGCCTTCTCATCCACGGGATCGTCGAGGACCCTGAGGAAGATGTGTACGAGAAGGTGAGGGACACAATCAAGACGAAGTTGAACGTGGACCTCCCTATGGAGAGCCTGGATAGATGTCACAGGATTGGGCGGCCGCAGCGAACAGCAGCTGAAGTGGTAGCCACTGGGAAACGCCCTATTATTGTAAAATTCCTCCGCTACCACGAGCGAGATCGCATCTGGAAGTCCAAGCGCCTCCTAAAGGGAACCAAGATTCTTATTACTGAATCCCTCACAAATACCCGGAAAACTATCCTAAATGCAGCGAGAGACCACTTCGGACCCACCCGAGTCTGGACCCAGGACGGCCGCGTTTTAATACACCTCCCTGATGGAACTAAGAAGACCGTCACCACATTTAGGGAGCTGAAAAACGTTGAGCTAATGCGGGATATTAGAGTGAAGTGAAATGAACATGTGCGTAATGTTTATATTAGACTAGTTTAGTAATAAGTGTGTGTGTGTATGTGTGTGTGCGTTGGTTGCGGTCGGCAGTGTGCAGCGGGAGGTCCAGGTAGGTTTCTTCTATTTTAAGATATATCTCCCGTTACCCAGCTGAGCTATTGTATGAATGAGCTAACTGACCTTGGCCAGCCTAGCCCACACCAACCCCCTCCCTCCCCTTACACCACTGGCTTTCTTCTAAAACAGGCACTTTCCTCATCCAAACATTTATTACAATGTTGCCATATTAATGCTCTGTCGCTGGTTGCGCATCACGACGAAATACAGGCAATAATAAACGAAAACAATATCCACATCCTCTGCATAAGTGAAAGTTGGTTAAAACCTGACATCCCGTCTAGCATGGTGGAACTAAATCGGTACTCGCTGGAACGTCATGACAGAAATGATGGGAGGCGAGCAGGCGGGGTTGCCATGTACTGTAGAAGCGACTTAAAAAGACGGGTAATATGTGTATCAACACTTAGCACACAACCAGGACCGGAATTCATGTTGTTGAAGTAACTGTTGGCCAACAAAAGACTCTGGTAGCTGTTGTATATAAGCCGCCAAGAATAACAAACATGAGTGAATTTGAAAACCGCTTGCTCGACTTACTTCCAAGCTACGAACACGTAATAGCCGTGGGTGACTACAATACCAATTTACTGACACAGACGTATGAGACCAAACAATTAAAAAACCTGTTCGCTTCCTGCGACATGACTATTCTTCCCCTAGAACCTACAAACCACATTTACTCTGATAAATACGAATCACATACATTGATTGACCATCTTGTGACAAGCAATCTCGACAGAGTTGAAACTTTCGGGCAAATACTCGTACCATCTATCTCCACCCATGACCTAATTCACCTATCGTACTCCCTACGTGTGCCTAAGTACACACCTAAATATATTATCACTAGAAACATGAAAAATATTAATATGGATGACTTAAAACATGACGCATACAACCTTCCCTGGAATGACATATTACTCTTAGATAACATTGACGCAAAAGTAAACAAGTTAAATTCTCTTATTATTAGTCTGTATGACAAACATGCCCCTAAACATTCGATCAAAGTTACTCGCCCAGCATGCCCATGGTTAAATGATAACGTTAAAAGTATGATGGCACAGCGTGATGCACTATTCCGGCGTTTTAAACGTACCCGTGACGAAACTGATTTTGAAAATTATCGTGTACTCAGAAAACGTATTAAGCAGCTCGTAAAAAACGCCAAATTCTCCTACATACAAAACGTGACAAAGAAGATGAATACAAGGAATGCCTGGAATAATATGCGTTCTCTAGGTATAGGCAAACAGCAGCAACAGACACATGTACCAGACATACCGCTTGATGAGTTAAATGAATATTTCACTGAAGAGAGAGTACCAACTAATTCAACACCCCATGATTCTTTTCACCCACTACCTGACCACCCGCTCTTTACTTTCCATCCGGTTACGGCAGACAAAGTAAAAAAGGTACTATATTCCATAAAATCAAAAGCGAGAGGAGTTGATGATATTCCCATATCCTTCATACATAATATCATCGGTGCCGTTCTACCAATTATTACTCACATATTCAACCATAGTCTTACAACTAACACCTTTCCCTCCCTATGGAAACAAGCCAATGTCATCCCTATTCCTAAGAAAACCGAACCTTTATTTCCATCTGACTATCGGCCAATATCCATTCTACCTGCACTTTCAAAAGCCCTCGAGCGTCTGGTTCATGAGCAAGTACTTGAATATTTGAATAGCCGTTCTCTTTTAGACCCTCTGCAATCAGGTTTCAAGAAGGGACATAGCACCTCAACAGCATTACTCAAAGTGACTGACGACATTAGACACGCAATGGACCAAAAACTGGTGACAATCCTCACCCTTCTCGACTTCAGCAGTGCTTTTGACACCATAAATACTCAGACACTATTGAAAAAGATGGAATTTTATTACTTCGACCAGCGGACAATTAACTTTTTTCTCATCATACCTGAATAATCGCCAGCAACGTGTTGTAACCCAGGATAAAACTTCTCAGTGGCTAAGCGGAAAGTCAGGCGCCCCACAGGGTAGTGTATTAGGGCCCTTGCTTTTTGTACTATATATCAATGACATCTCATCTAATTTGAAAAATGGCAAATATCACCTATATGCAGATGATTTGCAAATATACTCCCACTGCAAGACAAATGACATTCCATTGACAATTGAAACTATCAACGCTGACCTTCAACGACTTGGAAAATATTCTCAGGAAAATTCCCTTCTTCTGAATCCATCCAAAACACAAGTTATCATAATTGGCTCTCAAAAACTATTGACGTCACTCCGAGATCAAATTATTCCCCCAATTGTACTGAACAACAATGAAATTCCATACTGTCCTACAGTGAAAAATCTAGGTGTGATAATAAATCAGACTCTTAACTGGTCTGAACATGTACAGAATGTATGCAAGAAGATTTTCGCAACGCTCCACTCCCTCAAAAGAAAAAAAAAGATATTTTACCATTCAAAGTAAGAATCCTACTCATACAGACACTAATACTTCCTATTCTTGACTACTGTGACGTTATTCTTGTAGACGCAACCAAAACATTAACTTTGAAACTTCAACGAGCTCTGAACTGTTGCATACGATTTATCTACGATCTGAGCTATGATAAACATATCACTCCCTATTATTGCGCTCTTTCCTGGCTGAAACCTGAACTACGTCGATCATATCACATTCTTGTCCAGATTTTCCGATTATTGTCTGATGATAGACCACTATACTTATCAAATAAATTCAAGTACTTGTCTTCTTTCCATGGTAATACTACACGCTCTGGTTCTTCCCTCTCCATTCCTATTCATCGCTCCTCTATATACAATAACTCTTTTCATGTGGTGGGGTCTAGGCTGTGGAATACCCTTCCAGCCAGTGTCAGGGGCACCACCTCACTATCTAAATTCAAGACCACCTGCTGGGCCAGTCTGCTGAACACTGCTGACCGACAACAAGTATGACTGGATGAGTGAATGAGAGTGTGCAAGTCATGATCAATGTCAATTATTATTGTTTAATTTTGTCGCCATAATATGTTTATTGTATTGTATTAATGTGGTTAAGTGTAAGAGAGGGCCAAGAGCCCTAACTGCGCCACCAATAAAGGCAATAATAATAATAATAATAATCACCAGATGGGCTCTGTTCTTAGAACAATTTAACCCAACTGTTGTGCATAGACCTGGGAAATTAAATCTGTTAGCGGATGTGTTGAGCAGAAACCCTTGTGAGGAAGTGATTGTCAACCATATAAATCTAATTCAAGAGGATCAGGGAACTCTAGAAAAGTTGAAGATGTTAGCGCAAACTCAGAAGAGATATGCACCTTTGCGAAGAATTTACCGTTTTTTGACACGCAGGATGGACAACGCTGATCCAGATTTTCGAAGAACTGAGATAGAAGCTAGAAAATATCACATTATGGGAGGTGTTATATGCCAATATATCGATCAGGATCATACTAAACTTAGAGTAGTGATCCCACCCAAGCTTGTCAAACCAGTTATTTGGATGATACACCGAACTGCAGCTCATGTAGGTGTAGACAAGACTTTGGCTCTTGCTCAAGAAACTTTCGTTTGGAGACAAATGGGACAAACGATCCGCGACGTCATAAAGACCTGTGACAGTTGTCAGCGAAGCAAATATTCATCTAAGCTAATGAAGGAAGTTCCTAGATCAATATTACCTAGCAAGCCGAGAGAACTTTTCGCTACGGACATTTTCGGTCCGATTCCTCGTTCGACGAAAGGAAACCAGTTTGTTTTGGTGACAGTAGACGTATTTTCTAAATACGTATCTCTATGTCCTATCCAGAAAGCTACATCCAAGTACGTGATCAACAGATTAGAGAAAACAGTAATTCCAAGTATGGGGAAACCTGAAATTTTGTTAAGTGACCATGGATCACAGTTCACCAGTATGTAATTTTCTACTGCGATGGAACGTTTGGGAATTAGGCATGTATTTAATTCTGTGCGGTATCCAGAGGGAAATCCAGCCGAAAGAATTATGCTGGAAATTAGTAAAATGTGTCGCTTATATGTGTCAAGACAACATCACCGATGGATGGAAGTGATACCCATCATTAGTCAATGCTTGAATTCCACCATACATGAAAGCACAGGACAGATTCCGTCCATGCTTCATCATGGATTGAAACCTGACAGACCATGGGACCGAATCGTGAAGGCACCAGTAGATCCTGAACCTACGCAAGAAAGAAGAGTCGAGATAGCAGGAGAAAGACTCAGAAGAGAGGCGGAGAAGAGAGCCAGGAGACACGCAGGAAGGAGGTTTCACGAGCCATTTCAAGAAAATGACGAGGTGCTGATTAGGAAGCCAGTCACATCGAACCTTCAACTGAAGATCTACCATAAATTTGCGCCACTGTACGCTGGTCCATTCCGAATTGATGAAACATACCGAAATAACAGCTACACGATTGTCAGAATGGATACTAATGAAGTTGTGGGGACTTTTAACGCAGCTAGCATTAGAAAGTATCATTATGCTGAATAAGAGGATTATAGAGCTATCGTGTACATATGTTGTGTATAGAATGCCTGAGAGTGTATTTTTTTTCAAGCCTGATAAAAAGGAGATGTACGGGAGTGATGTACCCGATACCTAGTTGAGGCTATCGGCTACGCCAGCTGACATTGAGCCGTAGAAGAGATTTATGGGAAGAATGGTAAAGATAGCGCTCAGATCGAGTCGAGAGGAATGTTAGGAAATGACGTAGAAGGCCAAGGATCAAGAAGGCACTGCCAGTCAAGTAGATGGAATTATGGGAGGAATATTAAAGTTTTATTAAGATCTTTATGGAACATAGTATTTAAACATCTCAGAAGAGAGGAAATGTCAAGCATTATATATGATAATAACTTGAAGAAAGACAGATAATCCCTTAAGTTATTGTATAACTTAATAGCCGAGATGGTGGTGGTCGAGATTATATTTGTGACGCACGACTGCAGAAAGTGGGGGAGCATCACGTGACCGCGCCAGGGTAGGAGCTTCTTAACGCAGTCCAGACACATCAGTCGAGTTCAGCCAGCGAGCTGAGTAGGACACATGCGCAGAGCGTACGGTAAAGTTGAGCGATGCACAGCACTTGTTGCGTGGCGTGAAAACGAACAGTATTACTTAACCAAGCAGAGAGCGGAAGTAGGTCAGTGAGCCAAGGCAAGCAACGTACGGTAGACGGCGAGGACCGGTTACGAGGCAGGTTGTACGGGCCGTGTAGGCAGGAGAAAAGCCGGGGTCAGAACAGCATTGTAATACGAGATTGAGAACTGTATTTCGAGCTGCATTTTGTAACGCAGAACAGCACAGCGAAGTGGCATGGCGAGGCCGGCTTTAAGCGTAGATCATTCTGGAACAGTGCAGTAGATCCGAGCGGGCTGTTTCCGACTTTTATACGCAGGCAATATTAAAGAAGCTGAACTTCATTTCAACATTCAGTTACAACATTGAGTTGGGACTTGTATTCAATAATAGAATTGTGCAGGCGGATGGTTGTAATATACTGCAATTATGAACTTAGATATTCAAACGACATTACGACTTATGCATTTCATAACGGAACATGTAGAGCGACCATGGGGTCAAGCTGACATTAATGCTTTTTAAGCAAACGAAATGTTACTATTATATGCACTTATGAACATTGGCATGTGCATTAATACAATTTCTTTTTATGAATTACTAGCTGAAGTACCCGTGCTTCGCTACGGGTCGTAAATGAATCAAAATGTGAAGGTGACAGTTAAAACAGGGGATAGGCGAGGTGCTGCGCAGAGGGAGATTAAGGATGGAACATTTTGTCCAACTACACCGCTCTGCCTTGACCGTGTTTTATAGCACACATTTAGGTTTTACTCGCTAACGGTTAGAGATACATTTCGGATAGAAAATGCAATTTTTAACCTCGTACATGCCATCAAAAGTTTGCTATTTCTTAGCGTTCTCTTTTTATTTGAAATGGAAATATGAAAGTTTAAAACCAAAGGGTAGAGTGACGTCACTAAAATGGTCGCCATCTTTAAAAGTGCAAAGTATTGAAATCAAAAGTAACCTGTATGTTAACCAGGTAAATCTGCTACTTCCATGTAAAATTCATGTAAATCGGACCAGTGGTACTTGCGTGATTGAGTAATACACAGACACACACACACCATCTCATTTTTAGTCTCGCTTCGCTCGCGTCATAGTCGTGTCATATTGTTATTCAATGAAATGCAGGTTTAACCCCATTAACACCCCTTTAGAACCTGAATATCCAAAAATCCCTCCTTAGTAGATCTTTTCGACACACGACAAACATTTCCTCAAAATATCACTCTTCTAACATTAATAGTTTTGGTTGGTCGATGAGAGCGAACATCCAAAAATCCTTCCTTAGTGGACGTTTTTCTTCCAGAATTTCACCCCTCCCCATAGGCCCCTTAAATTGGATTTTTGAAAAGACGGTCGAACACCTATTTATTTTATTTATTTATTTATTTATTTATTTATTTATTTATTTTTAAGCTGATTGATTTCCTCCGAGTTTCAAACTCCTCGCCTATGTCGTTTAAGAGATACACGCTCCATTAAGAATCTATCAACCCCCACTTTTCATCCCTTTCACCTCATAATATACACTATATCGAAAAACCATTAGACATGTGTCAGCTTATTTTTAATGATTAGTATATATGCCAAGTATCAATCCCCAAATGAAACCACTCGTGAGATATTGTTATTCAATGAAATGCACGTTTACCCCCTTAACACCTATTTAGAACCTGAATATTCAAAACTCTTACCTTAGTGGATGTTTTCGACATAAAACGAACATATCCCCAAAATTTCATGTTTCCAACTTCAATAATTTTGGCTGGGCGATGATGAGTGAGTGAGTCAGTCAGGACATTTAATTTCATTTATATATGATAATTTCACCCCTCCACATGAACCCCTTAAATTGGATTTATGAAACAAATGGTCGAACACCTATTTACTTATTTAAAGCTGATTTCCCCCTGAGTTTGATGAGTGAGTAAGTGAGTCAATCAGTTAGGACACTTTCTTTCCTGTTTTATCACCCCAGAATTTCACCCCTCTCCAAGGGCCCCTTAAATTGGATTTATGAAAAAACGGTCGAACACATATTTACTTGTATTTTAAGCTGTTTTATCCCGCCGAATTTCAAACTTCTCGCCTATGTCGTTTAAGAGATACACGCTCCGTTAAGAATCCCTCAATCCCCAATTTTCACCCCTTTCACCTCATAATATACACGACATCGATAAACCTTTAGATATATGTCTGATTATTTTTAATGATTAGTTTATATACCGAATATCACATCCCCAAAGAAACAACTCATGAGATATCGTTATTCAATGAAATGCACGTTTACCCCCTTAACATCTCTTTAAAACCCGAATAAATAAAAATCATTCTTTAGTTGACGTTTTGACATACAGCGAACATATTCCCAAAATTTCATTTTTCCAACATTAATAGTTTTCGCTGGGCGCGATGAGTGAGTGAGTCAGACAGGACATTTTCTTTCAATTATTTTTACCAGAATTACACCCCTCCCCATGGGCCCCTTAAATTGGAATGATGAAAAAACGCTTGAACACCTATTAAGTTATTTTTTTAGCTGTCTGTTTCCCCTGAGTTTGATGAGTGAGTTAGTCAGTCAGTCAGGACACTTTCTCTCCTTTTCCCCCCCAGAATTTCACCCCACCCCATTGGACCTTTAAATTAATTTATGAAAAAACGGTCGAACACCGATTTACTTAATTTTTTAGCTGATTTTTTTTCGCTGAGTTTCAAATTTCTCGCCTATGTCGTTTAAGAGATAGGCCTACACGCTCCGTTAGGAATCCTTCAACCCCCAATTTTCACCCCTTTCACCTCATAATAATACACCACATCGAAAAACCCTTAGACACATGTCTGCTTATTTTTAATGATTAGTTTATATGCCGAGTATCACATCCACAGATGAAACCACTCGTGAGATATTGTTATTCAATGAAATGCAGGTTTAACCCCCTTAAGACCCCTTTAGAGCCTGAATATCCAAAAATCCTCCCTTAGTGTACGGTTTTGAGATACAACGAACATATCCCCAGAATGCCATGGTTCCAACTTCAATATTTTTGACTGGGCGATCATGAGTGAATGAGTCAGGACATTTTCTTTCATTTTTTCCTTCAGAATTTCATCCCTCCCGATGAACCCCTTCAATATGATTGATCAAAAAAACTGTCGAACAGCTATTAACTTACTTTAAAGCAGTTCCCCCTCCCCCCTGAGTTTGATGAGTGAGTCAGTCAGTCAATCAGTTAGGACACTTTATTTCCTGTTTCCCCCCCCTCCCCCCCAGAATTTCACCCCTCCCCATGGGCCCCTTAAATTGGATTTATGAAAAAAACGGTCAAACACATATTTACTTTTTTTTTTGTTGCTGATTTTTTCCGCTGAGTTTCAAACTCCTCGCCTATGTCGTTTAAGAGATACACGCTCCGTTAGGAATCTTTCAAATCTTACTTTTCACCCCTTTCACCTTATAATATACACCACATCGAAAACCCCTCAGAGACGTGTCTTCTTCCTTTTAAATGATGAGTTTATATGTCGTGTATCATATCCCCCAATGAAACCAATCGGGAGATATTGTTATTCAATGGAATGCAGGTTTAACCCCCTTAAGACCCCTTCAGAACCTGAATATCCGAAAATCCTCCCTTAGTAGACGGTTTTGACATACAATGAACATATCCCCAAACTGTCATGTTTCTAACTTCAATAATTTTGGCTGGGCGATGATGAGTGTGTGAGTGAGTGAGTGAGTGAGTCAGGCAGGACATTATCTTTCAATTTTCTTTTTTCAGAATTTCACCCCTCCCCATGAACCCCTTAAATTTGATTTAATAAAAAAACTGTCGAACAGCTATTTACTTACTTTAAAGCAGTTTTCCCCCCCTGAGATTGATGAGTGAGTGAGTCAGTCAATCAGTTAGGACACTTTCTTCCTGTCCCCCCCCCCCCCCAGAATTTCACCCCTCCCCATGGGCCCCTTAAATTGGATTTATGAATAAACGGTCAAACACATATTTACGTATTTTGTATGCTGATTGTTTTCCGCTGAGTTTCAAACTCCTCACCTATGTCGTTTAAGAGATACACGCTCCGTTAGGAATCTTTCCATCCCCACTTTTCACCCCTTTCACCTCATAATATACACCACATCGAAAAACCCTCAGACTCGTGTCTTCTTATTTTTAATGATGAGTTTACGTGCCGAGTATCACATCCCCCAATGAAACAAATCGGGAGATATTGAAATTCAATGAAATGCAGGTCAACCCCCTTAACACCCTTTTAGAACCTGAATATCAAAAAATCCTATCTTAGGGGGCATTTGCGGCCCTTTGGGAAGCTGCATACCAAATTTCATTCCAATCCGTCGGTGGTTTCTGAGATTTCGTGATGAATGAATGAGTGAGTGGTATTTCACAAATATATATAGTAGATGATAGTGTCAAGTCTTTGTTATGCTAAACTCGGTTGACAGTGCTGTGTGAGTAGGTGAGTAACTAACGGGATTTCAAGTAAAGATCCTCTTTTTCTATACCGGTAGTGCAGAGCAGAACTGGCATCCAGTCGGCCGTGTCTCGACTTGAGCTATGTTGCCATGGAAACTATCTGGCTTGCCATTCCTTCATGAGTATATTTTATGATTTGATTAGCCTGTGCTTGAGTGCAAAAGGGCCGAAATCAGAAGAATGAGAAAGACTATCGAAAATTCATGTAGCCAGCGGTTCCTTCTGGATCCTAAACTATATGTATGCAAAATTTGGTTGAGATTGGTGGTACGGTGTAGATTTGTATACGGAACAGACCCACATACAGACTTTCACTTTTATATATAAGATTATAGAATATCGAGTACGAACACAGCTACAGGGTGTTTCAAAAACTTATACACTCTCATAAATAAAATTTATTTTTCTGCAAGTGAGACTTAACCGCTGTGGAGATTGAACTTTTAACAAGCGAACCGAACATTGTATGGGACAGTGGCGTAACATAGAAGAAGAATATGGGGTACGCTGCTTTTATGAACATTTACGTAAGAATTTGGACAGTATCCGCTATGGATAACATGCAGTTCATCATGTCGGAGTAAACGAAGGCAGAGACGCGATGGCACCACGGAGCGATGGATTCGGTTCCTGAAGAAGAGGAGGTCTAACAGCTGATTCACTTGGGATATGAAGGCGATCGTTTTTGCGTGGGCGAAACGATATTCACGTCGATCTTTCGAGAAATTTATTACACACGAGGATAATCGACGATCTTTGAAATATATTAACAGCTGCTATGAGAAGGTACTGTAAGAGTTATGACTTTCTGATATGATTTTTCCATGAACACTGGGCATACTTGTATATATCTCTAGTAGGAGTTCTACGATTATTTAGACATGGCTTAGACATTATTTGCTCCAAATTTTGCTAGAATATGGCGATACCATATGATATGGCAGGCACCATTATACGAAATTCTCACCATTGGTTGGCTTTATTAAGCAGATGTTTGGTCTTTCAGACATTTTCCAGTAAGGATAGTTTTCTTGGACAGTTATTTTTTTGTGACGAGTATTTCGAACTCGTGATCTGCAATTGGATTATTTAAATTACTTCTTCAGTTCATTGCATACTAGCGAGTGTGTATTATTCATCAGTAGGGATTTTTCCATTGGATTGTTTGGAGATATTAAGATGTTATTCACTCAAGTGAATGAATATCGCTTTTATGTGACAACTAGAGACTTGTTGATTCCAATCTGGTACATTCACTCATGAGACAACGAGATGGGGCCTTTCGTATTTATACGATTGCGTGGTGGTACACATCTTTACCCATCGTTCAGGGCATTATCATGTTAGCCATCGGGGCGAGGCCTTTCGTATTTATACGATCGTGTGGTGGATACTCATCTTACTCGCCATTGAGGAACTCATTTTTATCATCCGAGTGTACTTGAGATTGTAAGAGGATCAAACAAGAAACTACCAGTCACATATCAGTCGAATTTTGTTAAGTAAATTAGAAATAAATGTCAGCAGGGTTACATTGTGTAATTCTTGTTTGCCAATCCAATATTTTGTGGCTATACTCATTTGAGAGTAATTTCAGTTAACAGCTGTTATAGCTGATGCTTTTGATATTTTTTATGATTGAATTTGATACCTTTGAGAAGGATTTAAAGTAATTGAATCTTGTAAGATGAATCATTAATGGTCAGATTTATTTTAAGGCAGATCAGTATTGCATATTTCGATGTGAGTGATTATAACACATTAGTGTTTTTCTGTGAAGTGAATTATGAGAATTTTAAGAGAATTTATGCTATTTGAAAGCAGATTTTGAATTTGATTACGATTACTGAGGTAATATTTTTCCTAATTGTTTAAGAAGTTGTCTAGATGTGATCAGATTAATTACAGTTATTGGAGATTGTGTGCGTTGATAATTTGAAGCCAGTTATATAATTTGTAGATCATGCAACGTGATTAAGTGAAGTTTGTGATAGGCATTTTGTGGAAGTTGCCAAGTGGAAGTTGCAATATTGCTAATGTATTTTGAAGCAGACATGAGGTTGTCGAACCCAGTCTAGCATAATTTTGAGATTCATGCTGTGCGCTGAATATTTATGGAGTTTTGTGGAATAATTGTGGTATTCAAATGTGATATTTGATAAAGTGAAAATATATAATGTAGTTGTGGATAGTGAGATCCAACGTGAATTTGTGAAGGCAATAATATTTTTTGGCATGATAATTAAATACGAGATATAACTTGGAAGTGATAAAACTGTAAGACAACGTTCTATAAACCATATTAAACAATTTGTTAGGAAATTAAACAAATAAATAATGTTGATAATACAAGATTTTCTGATAATAATAATTAATGAAATAATAATCTGAAATTTAAGTATATTAATGATCTGACCTAATGAAATAAAAATCAGAATGACTAGATGAAATAATAAAAATCTAAATAACCAGATGATAAAAATTTAAATAAGTTGAAAAATTAAATTTTGGAATAAATCAATGAATTAAATAAATGGATGAATTAAAGATTGAATAAATAAGCTGATTTAGATGAATTAACAGATGATTAAATAGATGATGAATAACTGAATTAGAAGGTGATAATTAATTAAAGAAGCTGATGATTATTAAATTTAAATGAATTTAAATAAATTTAATTGAGATATGATTTGATGATAATGAATTAATTATTCTGACTTGAATAGATTGAATTTTGAGATGAGAAATTTTGATGATGATGATGATGATTATAACCAATGAATAGTGGATTTTCTGTGATTCACGAACAAGCAATTATTAATGACAGTGTAAATAGTGTAAATTAATTATTCGATGTTTAGGAGCATTTTACTAACATATTCAGCATTTGAATAATGCCATGCAAGCCATAAATTATGTGATATTTAAATATGTGATTAGAATATATGTGTTTAGACATATTAATTAATATTTTTACATCCACATTCATGATGTTAATTTAAAGAGAAGTTAATTCTCAGTTATCACGAATGTCAGTGACGCAAAGACATAGTGCTACGGTGATCCTGAGAACCCAAGAGAACTTTAGAAATTTTTCCTATTTTATGTGGATTAAATACACTTTGAGTAGAATAGAGATGGTTCGATTTTCTGGACAATGACAATTTAACGTTGGCATTCGACCATGCTCTCAGGTAGGATGAGTGTTTAATATGTCTGTCTGACTATCGAAGTTGAATAAATTTGTTTTTATCTTAGTTGTGATCTGATGATGATGTGTTTTCCTATTTCTTTCCTTGTCTTAATTAAGGCTTAACTAGGAAGGATGTGGTTTGCTAGGGATTCAGTTGATGGCGCCCATTTATATTTGTATTTTTAAAAATTAAATTTAAACCCGTAACGACCCTGGAGATACTTTATTTCGTGTTACCCTCTGCTTTTGTGATATTTCAACTGGATTTCCGACACATTCCTTATTTGACTTGAGGTTCATTTAACTCCGCTCTGTCCTGGAAATCCAGGAATGCGATGTAATAGCAGATGGGTCATCGCATCCGCAGAACGAACGGGTACAGTACAGAATACAAAATGTGGTTGAAGTCCAATGGATAGCATGGACGTTACATGCAGTTAGACATTTGATCTAACAGCGCGCGTAAAATCATGTTGGCAACAACGTCATGCACGTGTTGGTCAGAAATGATCTGGAATAATATGATCTATTGTTGTGCCAATTTTGAATGAAATCCATTAGTTAGTATAGAAGTTACATGCATTTTAAAATTGGACCTATCAGCAGGCTTAGAATCATGTTGGTAGCACTGACGTATAGTACTTACTCCAAATTAATATAGAATGCTAGGTACTATACGTGTGCATAGTTTAAAGCTGTCGGCTTGCATACTTTCTGATATATTGGTATTTTGATAAAAGAAATTGAGAGCATTCATTAACAGTTGGCAGCCCTGGTGGCTCTTAAGAATACGCTCAGTAATATCTGTTCATGCACACATGTTACATACGAAGTTTGGTTGAATTCCAATTAATAGTGTAGAAGTTATGTGCATTTAAACATTGGACCTATCAGCAGGCTTAGAATCATTTTGGCAACACTGCCATGCATGGTCTCCTGGAAATTAAACTGAAATATTATTATCTATATGTGTGCCAATTTTGGAATAGCTCCCATTCATACCTTCCAAGATATCCAACCTGGAGCACAAATTTCAATTGCGGTTTTTCAGCAGTTGGTAGCACTGACATCATTTCCAAATATGGGCTTGAGATATTCAGGTATAGATCTTTACTCGTACCAAATTTGGATTCGATTGCTGCAGCCGTTTAGGCGTTAATAGGACACACACACACACACACACACACACAGCCAGCCAGCCAGCCAGCCAGCCAGAGAGACAGACAGACAGACAGACAGACAGACAGAAGGACAGACAGACAGACAGAATGACGGACAGACAGACAGACAGACAGACATTTGCCCAGATCGATCTCATTTAGTCTACTTTTTCTTCATTTTTGCAAAATCTGAAAAGTAGGCTAAAAATGGTTTAAATGAGAGGTCATTGCTTATGAGTTGTGCTATACATCATGGCATCATGGGCTACTATTACAGTGTGTTTGCTTCACACCTCTGTCTACCCGAATACCTCAATTGGTAGAGAAAAATGCGTTCCGTTTGACTTCCGCATTCCCCAGACATTTTAATTCTCTACGTTTTACCGGTATGGTTTGTACTCTTCGCACAATAAACGATCTACGGTAATAGCTACAGCTAAATATTCATCTTCTAGAATTCCCGACTGAATACAAGGTCACATGATTTATTTCTAATTTTCGACCTCTTCGTGTAATAGCTCTGGAAGTCAGGGTTGGTTGGTTGGTTCCTTAGTTTAGGGGCTGCGACAACGCGGTCATGTAGCCCCGTGTACTTTGGGTGTGTGTAGAATCTGTCTGATAACCGATGTTAATTGTGATGGTTGTATTAGTGTGTGTTATCTGTAATTCAGGTAAGGACTGCAGACATTCAATTTTCAAGGAGTTCCTACGTTTGCTACCAAATGCTACCGTCAACGACCAACTAGTTTTGAACTTGGTTTCTAGATGCCACCACAGTCAGCTCCTGGCGACGATCGTTGGAACCTAAGAGCGTTAGTCAAATCTAACCTATAATTTTGCTTTACACGAGTGTAATTAGTGGAAGGTCCTTTTACATGACAAAAATCTATGACACGGGACCGCCGGCTTTACTTCCCCTCCGAAGGAAGACGTACTGAGAGATTCTTAACGCTCTTAAAAAAATCCGACGACTTCATTATGGTCAAGCAGAGGTTTTGGATTGTAAAACATATCCTGGTGCTGACATAAACTCTGACCACAATCTGGTTGTAATGAATTACAGATTAAAGTTGAAGAAACTGAAGAAAAGTCAAAAGCCAAAAAAGGTGGGCAATAGACAGACTGAAAGAGAAGGATGTAAACGACAGATTCAAGAAGAGTATAAAGGAAGGACTAATGAAAAACCCTAAACAAACTTCAATTGCAGAAGAATGGGTACTTTTGAAGAATGAAATAACAAAATCCGCAGAAGAAAACATTGGTAGGAAAGAAAGAATAGGTAGAAAACCGTGGATCACTCAGGATATACTAGAATTGATGGATGAAAGGCGGAAACACAAGAATGTAAGAGATGAAAAGGGGAAAGCAGAATACAGACGTCTGAGAAATGAGGTTAACAAGAAGTGCAAGGAAGCGAAAGAAGAATGGTTGAAAGAGAAATGTGCAGGACTAGAAAATTGTCTGAAATTAGGAAAAGTAGACACAGCTTATCGAAGGATTAAGAATAATTTTGGGGAAAAGAAGACTAAGTGCTGTAATATTAAGGACACAAATGGAAAGCCTCTAACAGATAGGGAAGAAAAGGTTGAGAGATGGAAAGCTTACATAAGTGTTTGTATAAGGGAAAGGAGATTGAGAATCATGTAATGGAAAGGGGGGAGGAAATTGATGAGGATGCGAAATGAGATTTAATATTGAGATCAGAATTTGATAGAGCTTTGGAAGACTTACGCAGGAACAAAGCACCAGGCATAGATGATATACCGATTGAGTTGCTACGCTGCATAGGAGATGAAGGTCTGATCAGGTTATTTCACTTGGTGTGTAGGATTTATGAGACAGGTTAAGTAACCCCTGATTTCAAGAAGAATGTAATCATCCCTATACCAAAGAAAGTGGGAGCTGACAGATGAGAAGATTACCGTACAATCAGCTTGATTACTCATGCTTCAAAGAACCTGTCTAGAATAATTTACAAGAGGATTGAAAGCCAGATAGAAACGGAGTTGGGTGAAGACCAGTTTGGTTCCAGGAGAAATGTAGGAACAAGGGAAAAAGGAGGCAAGGTTTCTCCGAAACGTATGGTTTAAATTAAAAATACACACGTCATTAGCCCAAAAGCATGAATTATTTATATAATAATCCGGGCCGTGAAAGCCTTAATATGCAAGTCTTAGGCTGATTTTGGAAGGTAGAATAAGGAAAGATAAGAGAACGTTCATGGCTTTTGTAGACTTAAAAAAGGCTTTTGATAACGTTGATTGGACTAAATTTTTTGACATTTTGAAATCGATTGGAATAAAGTACAGGGATAGGAGGTTGATATACAATCTATACAGAAACCAGACAGAAGTCATTCGAGTTGAAGGACATGAGAAAGAAGCTGGTATTCAGAAAGGTGTAAGGCAAGGCTGCAACTTATCACCCATACTTTTCAATCTTTACATTGAACAAGCAATGAAGGAAATTAGAGAAAAATTTAAAGTGGGAGTGAAGATTCAAGGAGAAATAATTTCAACTCTGAGATTTGCTGATGACATCGTCATCTTGGCCGACAAGCCTGAGGATTTGAATGAGTTTTTGAATGGTATGAACTCCGTCTTACGGAAAGAATTCATGATGAAAATTAATAAATGTAAAACAAAAATACTGGAATGCAGCCGAAATAAATCAGAAACCTCTATGGAGATCAAATTGGCCGGTTAAAAGCTGAAGGAAATAAGAGACTTCTGTTACTTAGGAAGCAGAATAACCAGTGATGGACGAAGCAAAGAGGATATAAAAAGTAGGTTGGCTCAGGCAAGGAAAGCATTTCTACAAAAAAAGGAATTTGCTGACATCGAATATAGATTTAGGTATTAGGAAGTCATTTTTGAAAGCCTTTGTCTGGAGCGTGGCGCTCTATGGAAGTGAAACTTGGACTATTGGTGCAGCAGAAATGAGGAGAATTGAAGCATTTGAAATGTGGTGTTACAGGAGAATGATGAAGATCAGATGGGTAGATAGGGTTACAAACAAAGAGGTATTAAGACGAGTGGGAGAGGAGAGATGTTTCTGGCGACTGCTAATGAAGAGAAGAGATAGGTTGGTAGGACACAACTAAGACACCCAGGAATAGCAAGCTTAGTTATGGAAGGAAGGGTCGAGGACAAGAACTGTAGGGGTAGACCAAGGTTAGAATATATTAAACAGATTGCCTCGGATGTAGGGTGTCAGAGCTATGTAGAGATGAAACGATTAGGTCAGGACAGGGAGGCATGGAAAGCTGCATCCAGTCAAAAGACTGAAGACTCAAACAACAACTCGGCTGGGTTTGAACCCGCGATTTTGGGCATAGAAGCTCAGCATGCTACCAACTACGTCACAGAAGCCGCCTGGAAGTCAGGGACATGATCGAGAAATCTCTTTATAGTCTATTTGAACAATTTGAAGATCCTAAGTTGGGCGCTTATTCTTCATTTCCACAAGCTGTGGAGGAATGGCACTCGAGTCTGCTCTCACTTGCTTGGGAATTCATGAAGAAAAGCATGAGATATTAAGTTCCAGTGATCCTGACCCATTTTGCCTCAAAGAACGCCCAGCTGCCTCTTGCTGACCACAATCACCACAGTACACACCTGTGTGAATCTTCCTGATATGTACCTTCCTTATTGAGTAGTAAGATTCAATGCAATTACGGTGGTCAAATTTCTGCGTCATAGGCCAACATCATGCTGGGAAAAGTAATGTGCACTGAGGTACTGAGAGGCGAGGTCCGCAGGAAAGCTTGGGCTGTGTTGCAGCGTTAGCTTGCTTGCTCTGACCCAACCGACTGATCATCACTTCGTTCACTCTGCTTCGTCATGCAGTAGGCTAAATCTTTTGGAATATAGTACTGTACCTACATTTATATTAAGTAGATGAAAATACTTGTACTGCGCCACCTGTAGGACGTTTTGTGAAATGGTGTGTACCTTTTCAGTTGCTCTTTGTGTTCCGTGGATTTTAGTGGTGGAGATTCATTTAAAATTTTAATTTTGTATACTGTACATTAATTACTATTAAGATGAATCTCTTTTTTTTTAAATACAAATTGTGCTAAATGTTCCGGCTTTGCTCGTGACGCGGATGCACATGTATCGAATACGTCTTGCAATGGCCTTCCCAGTGTCTTGGTGAGGTGTGCTTTAACCAGCTGAGGAGTCCGGTGGCACACCGGGGCGGGACGCTGTCATTTTGTTGAGTTGTGCCGGAACATTTAGCACAATTTGTGTTTAAATATATAATGGCTCAACGGACAATGCATGTTTTTCTTTTGAAAGTTGTATAAGATGAATCTCGGCGGTAATAAAATACAAGAAAAACAGAGAAAGCCAGTCCCAGGAACATGACGTGGCAATCAATCTATAAATGAGTGAATTAATACATAAATAAATACAAATATTGATAATAATTAAGAACTACTAATTAATTCGCAAGTTTCCCCATTTTCAATAGGCAAATGCTGGGACGGTATCTTCTGACAGGCCACGGCCGCTTCCTTCCACATCCTTACCCAGATACATTCATATTCATTCATTTCAGCTCTCATTAACTCCTCTCATGAGTTTGGCGTCAGGAAGGACATCCGGCCGTAAAAACCATTGGCCACATACAATTTCATCGCATCTCATCCCCGACCCCGTTGGAAACGGGAATAATAAGAAGTAGAAATGCATACACTACTAAATAATTCACAAGTTCTTAACAAAATGAATAAGAAGAGGAAATTATATGTTATTATATTGTAGCATGTCTGTTCATAGCAATTATTGTATTAGTGTTTAGTAAAGGAAGCAATTTAATTCAGACGAACTCTGAATATTTAGTGAGTAGAAAATAAAACAATAAAAATAAATAAATAATATCAAAGACATATTTTGTCATCCTTTGATGAGTGGCCTTGAATAACGGAAGGATCCAAATCTTCGTCAGTGTCAACGTCCACTGTTCAACTCTGCCCTTAAGGAAGTATTTATACACATCAGTGAGTCACTGTTTATCTTAGTATCTCTAGCATTGTCTCAATATGTAGTTTCCAGAAATGTATCGTGCACGCTATAAAAATTGAAGATTTCTATGGGAGAAGATCAACTGTCTCAAGAAATACCTCAAGTCGAACCCCTAATAAATGATTTGAACAGCTCTTCAGATAGTGAGGATGAGGTCACACAACATGTTACTTTGGATGATCACATTCAATCAGATGATGATAACTGATAATTTTCCGAGATGTTTGTCATGTAAATACTGTATATTTTATGAAATTATAAATAGAAAATTTAAAATAAATATAAAACTGAAAAAAACAAAAAAAACATTTTAAAGCTGCCGTTGAAGGTCCAAAGCCCTTTTGAGAAAAGCTGATGGGAAATGTGAAAACGAAATACATTTAACTTGAACATGCTCTGTGCCTAGACAGCTCTAAACGGGCAGTGAATGCGGCAACAGCTCATGAACTTTCCTGTGGCTTTCGCCTGCCAACAACAGTCACCAAACGCAAAATAAATATCAATCCATATAAACTAAACCCATTTATTTAGATCACTGATAGTTACATTTCGCAAACGGTTATTATGTGGATTACAACGCGCCCAAGAACGAACTTCTGCTGGAGTCTAGTTTCGAAATATGAGCCTTTCACATAATTGATTGTTGTTGGAGATCACATTTTGAAACTTTACATATACACAGAAAACATATCTGACTAACACATATCCAAAGTTGGGTGCTGTGGCACAACATAGTGTACCCATGTGAGTAATCTCGGTGGATAATATGCATCTGCCTCCAACTAGCATCAGCTCTCAGGCGTGTACGGTAACCCCAATTTTGCAGTGCATATTTTTGGATTTGAGGCTAAAAGGTATCAACTCTACAATGATAAAGCACAACTCTATTCTAAAACTTTAATTCATTGAAATAAATCATGGCTTCAAACACAAAACAATACCCAAAAAAAACACAAAATAAAAGCAAACAAACTTTTTTTACTTCCACAATCCACAAGTAAACAAATATGAAATCACAACAAAGTCATAACTAGCCATAATGCTTTACCCTTCTGTGAACTTCACAAGAATATACTAGTGCGCTGATGCACCTACGACTTCAAAACAAACTGTACATTAACATAATAGTCATACAATGTGACTTCTTTAATATTACAACAAGGATTATTCCTTAAACCTCTTTATGTTAAACAATTATGTGTGCCGTGCGTGTTTTAATATTTTTCTTCTCACCAATGAAATGCTTTGCATGCATTTACCTATTTGGACGTTGCACCAAAATCAACGTGCAACTCCATAATTATGTAAGCTACCCCCTACACATCCTCCAATTATATGGTTTCACCGCATGCTGTCTGTGATTCCTAGATAAAACGTTACGTTATAGCTTATGTCGGATTGTACGATAGACTACCTCGCGCTCATGGCGATTGGCATCTAGTCACCAACTACATGACTTGGTTCCAGTGACGGTACAAATATATCATGTAACTATTCGTCAGATAGCTAAATTAATGAACCATCAGGATTAACTATAATTATCCATGTGTTCACAAACCACATGGCTATAATACTCAACATAACAATCTTGCATTATATGTCATTTCAACAAGGTCTAGACTCTTCCCTCTTTTACTTGCCTGAGCGGTCCGGGTGGTTGGCTCCGACCCTCGGCTAAGGAAGTCGCTACACAATAGGAAGTGGAATGGGTCGTTTCACCAATTATCTCGACCTTTCTAAAAGTTTGAAAGCTTCCCTCTCTCTAAGCAGTGGAGATTTACAAGACAAAATACTGTGTCCTGACCGACACACATGTTCCCAAAGGATCTTAATTGACTACTATGCCAACAGGTATTGAATGAGCTTTCGTAATTATTCCTACGTCGAGGATAATGATTAATTAATGGCCTCACATGGGTCCATCCAACATGAAGGTTCGGGGTTCGTAATGCATGAGCCTGGCGGTTGACCGATGTCTCAAGTATGATATAGGCGCAGAAAACCACTGTCGCCATGAGTTTTCGCTACCCACGAGCGTACATAACTCATCTATAAGTTCTCGGGAAATCATAGAGCTGCGAGGTGTCCCTGTTTCCTCGACTCTTATAAAGATTCCAATCCGGAACACATTTCAATCCTTTCTTCAGAGTTAGGGTCCATCACTACAACTCTGGAATAAATAATATCTCCAACAATGTCCACGACATAGGAGAATTCATACGTAGAATAGACTATCTGGCCCCTAATGCTCCATGCTACGACATTCCGACCTCTAATATTAAGAGAAATCTAACATTTACTCTATAAGCTTCTCAATTAAGCTGCAAATTCAATTCAATAAAAGCTCTTTCATTACTGGTATCATTACCGAATATATGCAATATTCTGATATAAAACTTCTTTCCATAATTACTGAAATGTAATCTCATTGTAACATCTTCCTGCTTAGATTGATAAGTCTTGCACTTAGCGTTAATAATTCTCGCTTACAACAATTTATTTGTTTCCTGATGTGTTCATTCATACTCTTAATAACCATTATTATTATTATCATCATTTCTCACTGACATAAATGACCAAAATCATTATTTATTATTATTATTATAAATCTCATTGGCATAAATGACCAAAATCATAATTTACCATTATTATTATTCTCACATAAATTACCAAAATTTCCGACATAGCTAAACGTTTTAAACTCGAACAATCGCGTTCGTTACATTTACATAACTGATTGCCATTCTTAATTCATAGTGGGAATAATTACTCCACTTAATGATACAAATCAACATTTCAACTCTATCAAAATCAACTCAATACTGATTAAACATGGAGGATCAGCCTCCTAACTGACTTTTATTGGCATCTATAAGGAATTCACAATATCTTTACGGAATCACAGACCTGCATCGGTCCATACTTCTACATGATCATAACCATAATTTGTGGGGTACTTACATCTCTATAGGCATCTAAGGTGGCTCCGACCAATCATATTCTTCCATGTCGCCCGCCATAATGGGTTTAACGCGACATATTTCTCTTGTTTACACACATTTGATTACACATAATTTCTATCACCAACACGACACGTTGCATACCTTTCAGGAAGTTATCACTCCCCAAACATGTGAAACACTTCATCAAACACTACTTTAAATGATATCTTTACATATACATTACACTGAACACTCGTCACTTTATACACACTTCAATGCTGAAATTCCCTAGCAGAGATCGAAATTGCAGGTGTCGACGGCATTTTACGTTACCAACTCCTGATTGAAAGTCTGGTTATCTGCTCTCGGAACTCTCCAACAGTTTTATGACGATCATTACTCCTACAGTAAGTGTCCTGCGTTACATCAATACGCTGGCTCCCAAACATGAGCGTTAACATCTGGTACTCTCATGGCAATACCAAACACTTAGTAAAGTTTCTTTCGCGCATTCTATCGTAGTTACACATATACGATTAGTTAATACTCTACACACTGCGCTTAATAAAGTTCAACACTTTCACAAATAATTATATACAATAGTGCTACCGTTAGTCTATACGGTGCTTCGTAACTGAACACGTCATAGTTCGTGCTGCTGATTATGCCTGTATCACGACTATTATTCATACAAGCATGTTTACTGTTTCTTTTACACATACCCGTCTTTGTTCGGCGTCTCGATGAATAGAATCGTCATGCGTTTTGCCTTGACGAACTTGCTTCAACCTGGCTGTAGCTGACTGAAGTTTCACTCGAAGACTGCACGTAGCTTATTTGAAGACTTCTGTCTGCGGCTTACACGCTGTCTCGTACTGCTGCATATTTGCTGCATACTGATTGCAACTTATTGCCATTGTGCTACAATTGACAATTGAGTAAGACTGTAACTGGCTGTAACTGCGCTTGGCGGCATGTAGACTGCGTTTGACTGCGTCTCGACTGACTTACAACTGGGCTTCAAGTGAGCTAGAACTGAGTTAGAACAGAGTGAGTTTCAAAGTGAGGTTCAACTGAGAGCTCCTCCTGGGGTCTACTCCCTTATATCGGATTTCCACAGAAAGTAGAGCAACATCTTCCCGCGTAATCTTCGCTCCTCTCACAGCATGATTCAGGTCTTCAAACCATGATCATTGTGTTCCTCTATCTTCACAGGTCCCAAAACTATATGTGTGCAAAGGAATCGCTCGTTCAATTAATTAATATTAATTCCTTTCTCCATGGCGTGGGACGCTACCTAATCGGGAAATCCCCTACAACATCTCCACATCCATCCGCGAACAATGGTCGTTTTACAGTCCTTACGCACATCACTAAATATGCACCAATTTCGCAGGTAAAAGACTCTAAAATTATCTTCTTGCCAAGATATTCACCTGTGTGCAACTCTCATCTCGATTCGTTACTCCAATCACGAGTAATCAATGATTCTTCTGGGCATTTCACCGCCCCTACTCCAAATCTATTCTCCGTCGGGGAATAACTGTGTCATTATTCAGGCCTCTCCCCTGCTCCAGACGACATAATGGGGTGACAGAGATGGACGTGGCTCCACTGGGACCAACCCACAATTCTGGGCCGATTAGTAAATGTCAGCTCTGCCCTCCTCTGTGCTTCAAACTCCCAATAGCTTACACCAAATCGTCTTATAATGATATAATCTGCTCATTATTTCCTACATTATTTTAATAAATAATGCCATTTCATCAAAAACCACACCAGTGATTAAATATACATTTCTTTCGAGGGGTTTTTACCAAGAAACTCCCTGTACAGATCTCTGGTTCGCTTCCTGGTGGAACCTTTTTACTGAGATCACAGTCTCTGAGAACCATGTTCGATTCCAGTCAGCATAACCCCATCGGGTTCATGTTCCCCTTGCAAAACTTATAAAAGTCCAATGCAAGTGGCTTATATAAGTAACCAGCTGACTGTCGACCACCGTCTGTGTTTACGTCTGGGGTCCTTCACCTTGTCTGGCTGCGAGTGGCTTAGTAGTGTTCCCCCTTCCACACTCGGCCTTGTTTCTGAGCTGTCTATTCTCCCTGCGAAGGGTCGCGTTTACAGCCTCAACCTCTCTGGCTACTCTGACCATTTCTTCATAGAATTCTCGCAAACACTGGCATTCTTTCTGCTCTCCGCTTACACTGGGTAAACTGTCTGTTTCTTGTCCCGTCTCGCCGTTCCAACATTCAGGTCTGCCTGCTTGGCTGCCTCCGCTCTCCACGTTGAGTTGGGTGTGCGTTACTAATCCTTCTTCTGGTTCATCGAATTCTTCTGGCGAGTAATAAATTTTTAAGTTGGCTATGTTCATAACGACCTCGTTTCCATTCTCTAAATGCCTTAACCTGTATGCATTGTTCTGGAGGTCTCTTATCACCTCGAACGGGCCGTGGTAAGCAAAAATGAACTTTTTATACTTCCGTGCCTCTGGATCTGAACTGGCGGGTTTCTTAATTAAAACTTTCTGTCCCACGAGAAGCGGTTTATGATACCTCTTCGCACGATTCCTTCTCTGACGTCTCTCCGCCTGTGCTTTGAGATATTCAAAGGTTCGTTGGATCCTCAATTCTCTACCGGGCTGTGCGTCTACAGGTAATGGAATAACACCATTCCACGGTCTCTCTGGTCTCTGATCCAGATGTAGAGTAACGGGAACCTGACCTGTCGCCTCATGTACAGTATTATTTATACAGTATTCAATTACTTCTAGAAATTCAATCCAACGCCAATTCGCTTCAGAACAGTAGATCTTCATGTATTTCTGGATCTCTCTCATTACTCTTTCAACGGGACTTGCCTCAGGATGGCGAATGGTAGATAAAATCTGCCTAATTCCTAGAGTTTCCAGTTCTCGACGAAATTCTGCACTAGTAAAGCAACTTCCGTGGTCCGAGAGAATGTTATCCGGCTTCCCAAGAATCGGAATAACTCTCTCTTTCAGGCGCTTCAAGACCTGTTTTGAACTTGTCTTTTGAATGGGGCACAACACCACCATTTTCGAAAATACATCCATGGCTACAAAAATGTGTCTATTGCCTCTACGTGCTCTAGGCAATGGTCCAAAGTTGTCGATACTCAATAGCTGCCTTGGCTTCTCTGGCAATAACGGGATAGGTCGTTGCCTCATTAAAAAGGGATTCGGCTTTACCCTTTGGCAAAGATCACATGTTCTAATAGCATTTCTCACCGTTTCTCTCAATTTTGGCCAAGTAAATGCTTCCTTCAACAGAGCACAGATTTTATCTATTCCCGGATGGCCAAATGCTCTGTGGGCTAGCCATACTAATCTCCTCTGCAAAGATGCAGGAATTACAATCCTTTGACGTGTATGATCCACATCGTCCCACCTGTGTAATATCTGATTATACCATACATAATCTGTTGCCAATGCCTCCGCCTCTCTGTATATCGCAGTTCCCCTTGCTAAGCGTCCCTCGAAGTAATCGATTATCATCTTCAACCATGGGTCTTCGCGTTGTAGGTTGGTAATGTTCCTTAAGTCATCCAACGTCTTCTGATCTCGATTCTCAATCTGGACCGCTAGTACTTCTTCTTCTCTAGGGTAACGACTTAATATGTCCGGTATTACATTCTCTTTCCCTGGACAGTATTCTATTTCCACATTAAATTGCTGGATATACAGGGACCATCTTGTCAATCTCTGACTAGACAAATCTGTCTTTAACAAAAATGTTAAAGCTTTATGGTCTGTTCTCAGAACTATTCGGAAGCCGTACACGAGTTTGTGCCACGATTGCAACGCGTACAAAATTGCGAGCAATTCTATCTCTGTGATCGTGTAATTTTTCTCATGGGCTCTCAGTCTTCTGCTTATAAAGGCGATAAAAACTTTCTTCTCAGGCTGGTCAACATTTTCCTGGAATAGCATCGCTCCAATCCCAATAAGTGATGCATCCGTCTGTATGATAAACTTCTGGGTATAATCTGGGTATCCCAGTTTCACATATTCCAAAAGCATTTGTTTTGACCTCACGAATGCTTCCTGGCATTGCTCCGTCCAATTCCATCTGCCGCCTTTCTTCAATAGGTCCTGCAGTGGTGCTACTGTCGCAGTATAGTTTGGGCAGTGGTTCGAAAAGAATCCAATTACTCCCAAATACTGTCGGACGTGCTTAACTTTCGTGGGTCGAGGGAAATTCCGAATTATCTCCAATTTATCTGGATTAGGCTTCACTCCATTTGCATCAATAACATGCCCTAGGAATTTAACTTCCCTCTGACAGAAGTGCGATTTCTTGATATTGACCTTAAAGTTAGCCTCTCGAAGGTCATCTAGCAACTTCTTCAGGTCTCTCATGTGCTCCTCCAGAGATTCTGATGTGAGTAGAATGTCGTCTACATATCTGATGGTACTCTCTTTAACCTCATCTGATAGATTGCGATCTAACGCTCTTATCAGGGCTGAACCAGCTGTTTTCAACCCAAAAGGTAGCCTTAAAAATGTGAATGTATGTTGATCAAACATAAATCCTGTCAACAGACTAGTTTTCTTCTCTAATTCAAGATGGTGGAAACTGGATGTGATATCCAAGTTTGAGAATATAGTTTTTCCTTTAAACTTCCTGAGGATCTCTTTAATAGGTGGCACTTGGTCAAATTCCGGAATAACTCTCAAATTTAAGCGTCTCAGGTCCAAGCAGACTCTGACAGATCCGTCTGTCTTTGGTACAATTACCAATGGACTTACATAAGGCGTAGGTGTTTTCTCAATAACGCCGGCCTCCAACATCTCCTGAATTGCCTCTTTCACTTTAGCATAATGCTTTTCAGCTATAGGGTAGGGTTTCTGCCTAAATGGTGTCCAATCACTGACTTGAAAAGCATAAGTGAAGTTCTTTATCCGACCAGGTCTCGAATCAAAGACTTCCTTCTGTTCCAGCAATAACTGCTTTAAATTTTCCTTCTCTTTTAGCCCAATTTTCGCTTCTTCTAGCTTTTCCGAAATGTAGTCTTCCAATTTGGGTTCCAGATCTTTTTCCAAGTCTGTGGCTAGTGTTTTGAGCTCCGCTTCTAACTGCTCAATGGCTAACACTTCTTCATCAGCCACATCTCTGTATGTATGCCATACTTGTTCACTGGATCCTGGTTCAATTTCATTGAGTGCGACCTCTAAGCCTTCAGCTTCTTCATTCACATGGAACATAACCCTGTCCTGTGCTAGGTCAATTATCACTCTGTATTCCCTTATAAACTCCGCCCCAATAAGTAGGTTATAAGGTAGTTTGTTCACTAACAGAAAACTCTGTGAGAAAATAGAGCCTCCTATCTGTAAATCTAGGAATACCTGGTATTTACATATCATTGTTTTGTCTGGAATTACCCCTTTAATTTTGACACTGGAGATCGGTATCTTCAAAATGTTCTCTCTCCGGGCTATTTCATTATATAGAGCTTGTGTCATCAGGCTCACTGTTGATCCTGTGTCTAGCAGACTTCTGACTTTTAATCCTGCCACTCTCACAATTATAATAGGCAATTCTCTCTTGACCATGACCTGTGGTCCTCCTGTATCCTCAATCAATTCTTCGGGTTTGGCTATCCAATTGATGATGTTAATAGACTTCCATCCATCAGTCTCGAGCTCTTCTAATTTTGGCGTTTTTTTTTCTTCAGCGCCCGCCCCTTTGGAGTTCCTTCTCTCCTGTTCGCTGCGCTGTAGTTCCAAACTCTTAGCTCCATCTCCATATCTGTCTGGCGATGTCCTGTTCTGCATGACTTCTTGCCAGCGGACTTGTGATTTCTGGGGCTCATCTCCCCTTTCTTCGAGGTATCGCAAAGAAGCATGATAACGCTCTTCTGCCTCGTCATCGAAGTTATTTCTCTCTTGGGGTCTCCGATTTCTATTATTGCCTTCCTGGCCATTATTACCTCCATTGTTATGGTACGGTTTGCCCCTGTTATTGTGTTTATTCCACGAACTTCGACCTCTTCCTGCTTTATTAGCATTTCCTTGGTACCTTGACTGCCATTTTCTGGGTTCCTGTTCCCATTTCCGTCCATAGGAATCTAAAGTTTCTGTGCTCGTGGCCTTGTTGTTCCTTGGAGCTTGCTGTTGGTCAGTCTGTGTGTTGGTCACGTGGACTTGTTCCACGGTTCGACTCTGACGCATAGTATTTGCTGTGGTGAGGTCCAGTTGCCTTAGAACTGTCTCCATTTCCATAGCAGTTTTCGCATTAGCCGAGATTAGTAGCCTTTGGATCTCGTATGGAAGCTGTTTGGCGATAGCAATGCATAGCTCCAGTTCACTAGGTTTTTGATCCAGCTCTTTAAAACGACACATCTGCGATATGAAGAATTCTGCGTACTTCGTCGGGTTGTTCGTGCTGTACTTTTTGGCATACAAATCCAGCCGTAAATTCTGCTGAGTCGCGGCGTCCCAATATCTCTTCAAGAATGCCTCGCGGAATTCCTCAACAGTATCAAAAGTGTAACGGAAGCTGCGAAACCATAATGCGCACTCCCCCTCTGTTAACTTCTCTATAGCACGTAGCCTACGCTCCTGTGGTATTCGTGCATCATTGAGATATTCAGCCACTTCCTTTAACCAATATTTTGGTGTCATACTACAGTGACTACCTGAAAACTTCCTAGGTTTTTCTTCACTTGCCCTAATGACGTTTATCACCTGGGTGTGCATCGCGTTTTCATGTGGCGTCGATGCCGCAATTGGTACACCTGGCGTCATGTAAGGACTTTCTCCTGCGCCTGCAGCATTCCTGCTTATAGGTTGGGTTTCTGGGTCTGCCCACCTTGTTTTTCTTATATCCTCTATGCTGCCTTCACTTGACTTAGGATACTTCAGAAGTGTCTCCTCCTGTGCTATTATCCTAGTCTCCATTTGGTTATGGCGCATTTCTGCTCTTTCTAGGCGAGTAATAACTTCTTTTTCTATTCTTGTAAGCCTATCTCGGTTTTCCTCGGCTACTTAAAAAATTTTCACCTTGTCTTCTTTCAGACTTTGTTTGATATGGGATATTTCATCCTCTACGTCCTCTTTAATTTGAGCAAGGGTCTTGTCGCTTGCCTCTGTTTTCTGGCCTTTTCTTATTTCGAGTTCTTCTCTCAGACCTTTAATTTCATCTTGAATGTGTCCATTGACTTTAGACAATTCATTCCGGACCTTGGTGATCTCGCCTCTATTTTCCTCTTGTCTTTTATTGACTATGATAACGTCGCTTTGCACTTGGTCCAGTTCTTTATGAACTTTACCCATCTGACCTTTCACGTTGCCTACCAGCTCCTTACTTTCCTGAGCGATAGCCTTAATTTCGCCTATTTCCTGGCATTGACCTAATATATTCTGGTCCTGTTTCTTGAGGTCACCGTTAATTGCTCTAGCGTAGCTTTTCAATTTCTGATCCCATTTGGAGTCGTTCTCCTCTAATCTCTGGTCTACTGTTTTCGTAAACTCTGCGAACTGTTTCGCTTGGCGTTCGAGATTCGCCTCGTTTTGGATCTGAATATCCTTAATATCGTTAGACAACGCCTCTAATTTACTGTTGGTTTGCTCCTGAGCATGCCTACACGCTTGCAAATTACCCTCAAGTTTGGCTTCTATGGCCTCGAAACGTTTGTCAGTATTCACCTGCATTTCCGATACAATGCTTACAACAGTATCTGTTACTTCGGTCTTAATGACTTCTTGCATTTGACCTAACTTATTATCTAGTGCAACCTGATTTGCATCTAACCTGTTATTTAACTCTCTCTGGTTCTCATCTAACCGAGTGTTTATACTATCCTGGAACGCTTTGGTTTCCAGTTTGTTCTGCACGTGAGCAGCGTCAAAATGCTGTTTCAGTCCTGCAATAACTTGCAAGATCTCCTCCGTACCTGGCATTTTACAATAACACACTTAAATATGCAGGCAGGCTTCCTGGAAAAATATGTGGATACGTTTCGAAGAGAAACATCAAACACTGCACACATATTGTGAAGTCGTACAAAACCTGATAATATTATAGTAGATTGTGGATTGGGTATGTAACGCTAGTACCCTTAGGCCATTCTCTTCTCAATAGAGAGATTCTGCGTTACCTCAAAAAGCCTACTGAATTCAACAATCACTCAAACACAGTTTGAGGCAAAACAATTACTATGGTTTTCCCCATGAAATACCATAAAAAATCTATGGGTTTTCCCTAAATCCCATAAGCTCCACGTATTCTGGGCGCCATGATAAATTAATATGTGTCGTGGTACCAGTATTAGTAGGACATCGGCCGTATTTTCATTTACTATAAAAACTGTTCAGGGAGTGGTTTTTACTGCCGAAAGCCCCACTTGGGCCACGCCATGATAAATTAATAGAGCTTTTGCACAATCTATCAAAATTTATATATACGTATCGGAACTTAGCTATGGATTAGGAGCGGTCACACCCTACTTCGTTAATTCTTACTTTAATAGAGTTGTGTGCATTAAATCTGACCGACTTTAGTCGTACCTTTAGCTCAAATCACAGTATAGGACATCAATTCCCATGTACCCATGTGAGTAATCTCGGTGGATAATATGCATCTGCCTCCAACTAGCATCAGCTCTCAGGCGTGTACGGTAACCCCAATTTTGCAGTGCATATTTTTGGATTTGAGGCTAAAAGGTATCAACTCTACAATGATAAAGCACAACTCTATTCTAAAACTTTAATTCATTGAAATAAATCATGGCTTCAAACACAAAACAATACCCAAAAAAAACACAAAATAAAAGCAAACAAACCTTTTTTACTTCCACAATCCACAAGTAAACAAATATGAAATCACAACAAAGTCATAACTAGCCATAATGCTTTACCCTTCTGTGAACTTCACAAGAATATACTAGTGCGCTGATGCACCTACGACTTCAAAACAAACTGTACATTAACATAATAGTCATACAATGTGACTTCTTTAATATTACAACAAGGATTATTCCTTAAACCTCTTTATGTTAAACAATTATGTGTGCCGTGCGTGTTTTAATATTTTTCTTCTCACCAATGAAATGCTTTGCATGCATTTACCTATTTGGACGTTGCACCAAAATCAACGTGCAACTCCATAATTATGTAAGCTACCCCCTACACATCCTCCAATTATATGGTTTCACCGCATGCTGTCTGTGATTCCTAGATAAAACGTTACGTTATAGCTTAAGTCGGATTGTACGATAGACTACCTCGCGCTCATGGCGATTGGCATCTAGTCACCAACTACATGACTTGGTTCCAGTGACGGTACAAATATATCATGTAACTATTCGTCAGATAGCTAAATTAATGAACCATCAGGATTAACTATAATTATCCATGTGTTCACAAACCACATGGCTATAATACTCAACATAACAATCTTGCATTATATGTCATTTCAACAAGGTCTAGACTCTTCCCTCTTTTACTTGCCTGAGCGGTCCGGGTGGTTGGCTCCGACCCTCGGCTAAGGAAGTCGCTACACAATAGGAAGTGGAATGGGTCGTTTCACCAATTATCTCGACCTTTCTAAAAGTTTGAAAGCTTCCCTCTCTCTAAGCAGTGGAGATTTACAAGACAAAATACTGTGTCCTGACCGACACACATGTTCCCAAAGGATCTTAATTGACTACTATGCCAACAGGTATTGAATGAGCTTTCGTAATTATTCCTACGTCGAGGATAATGATTAATTAATGGCCTCACATGGGTCCATCCAACATGAAGGTTCGGGGATCGTAATGCATGAGCCTGGCGGTTGACCGATGTCTCAAGTATGATATAGGCGCAGAAAACCACTGTCGCCATGAGTTTTCGCTACCCACGAGCGTACATAACTCATCTATAAGTTCTCGGGAAATCATAGAGCTGCGAGGTGTCCCTGTTTCCTCGACTCTTATAAAGATTCCAATCCGGAACACATTTCAATCCTTTCTTCAGAGTTAGGGTCCATCACTACAACTCTGGAATAAATAATATCTCCAACAATGTCCACGACATAGGAGAATTCATACGTAGAATAGACTATCTGGCCCCTAATGCTCCATGCTACGACATTCCGACCTCTAATATTAAGAGAAATCTAACATTTACTCTATAAGCTTCTCAATTAAGCTGCAAATTCAATTCAATAAAAGCTCTTTCATTACTGGTATCATTACCGAATATATGCAATATTCTGATATAAAACTTCTTTCCATAATTACTGAAATGTAATCTCATTGTAACATCTTCCTGCTTAGATTGATAAGTCTTGCACTTAGCGTTAATAATTCTCGCTTACAACAATTTATTTGTTTCCTGATGTGTTCATTCATACTCTTAATAACCATTATTATTATTATCATCATTTCTCACTGACATAAATGACCAAAATCATTATTTATTATTATTATTATAAATCTCATTGGCATAAATGACCAAAATCATAATTTACCATTATTATTATTCTCACATAAATTACCAAAATTTCCGACATAGCTAAACGTTTTAAACTCGAACAATCGCGTTCGTTACATTTACATAACTGATTGCCATTCTTAATTCATAGTGGGAATAATTACTCCACTTAATGATACAAATCAACATTTCAACTCTATCAAAATCAACTCAATACTGATTAAACATGGAGGATCAGCCTCCTAACTGACTTTTATTGGCATCTATAAGGAATTCACAATATCTTTACGGAATCACAGACCTGCATCGGTCCATACTTCTACATGATCATAACCATAATTTGTGGGGTACTTACATCTCTATAGGCATCTAAGGTGGCTCCGACCAATCATATTCTTCCATGTCGCCCGCCATAATGGGTTTAACGCGACATATTTCTCTTGTTTACACACATTTGATTACACATAATTTCTATCACCAACACGACACGTTGCATACCTTTCAGGAAGTTATCACTCCCCAAACATGTGAAACACTTCATCAAACACTACTTTAAATGATATCTTTACATATACATTACACTGAACACTCGTCACTTTATACACACTTCAATGCTGAAATTCCCTAGCAGAGATCGAAATTGCAGGTGTCGACGGCATTTTACGTTACCAACTCCTGATTGAAAGTCTGGTTATCTGCTCTCGGAACTCTCCAACAGTTTTATGACGATCATTACTCCTACAGTAAGTGTCCTGCGTTACATCAATACGCTGGCTCCCAAACATGAGCGTTAACATCTGGTACTCTCATGGCAATACCAAACACTTAGTAAAGTTTCTTTCGCGCATTCTATCGTAGTTACACATATACGATTAGTTAATACTCTACACACTGCGCTTAATAAAGTTCAACACTTTCACAAATAATTATATACAATAGTGCTACCGTTAGTCTATACGGTGCTTCGTAACTGAACACGTCATAGTTCGTGCTGCTGATTATGCCTGTATCACGACTATTATTCATACAAGCATGTTTACTGTTTCTTTTACACATACCCGTCTTTGTTCGGCGTCTCGATGAATAGAATCGTCATGCGTTTTGCCTTGACGAACTTGCTTCAACCTGGCTGTAGCTGACTGAAGTTTCACTCGAAGACTGCACGTAGCTTATTTGAAGACTTCTGTCTGTGGCTTACACGCTGTCTCGTACTGCTGCATATTTGCTGCATACTGATTGCAACTTATTGCCATTGTGCTACAATTGACAATTGAGTAAGACTGTAACTGGCTGTAACTGCGCTTGGCGGCATGTAGACTGCGTTTGACTGCGTCTCGACTGACTTACAACTGGGCTTCAAGTGAGCTAGAACTGAGTTAGAACAGAGTGAGTTTCAAAGTGAGGTTCAACTGAGAGCTCCTCCTGGGGTCTACTCCCTTATATCGGATTTCCACAGAAAGTAGAGCAACATCTTCCCGCGTAATCTTCGCTCCTCTCACAGCATGATTCAGGTCTTCAAACCATGATCATTGTGTTCCTCTCTCTTCACAGGTCCCAAAACTATATGTGTGCAAAGGAATCGCTCGTTCAATTAATTAATATTAATTCCTTTCTCCATGGCGTGGGACGCTACCTAATCGGGAAATCCCCTACAACATCTCCACATCCATCCGCGAACAATGGTCGTTTTACAGTCCTTACGCACATCACTAAATATGCACCAATTTCGCAGGTAAAAGACTCTAAAATTATCTTCTTGCCAAGATATTCACCTGTGTGCAACTCTCATCTCGATTCGTTACTCCAGTCACGAGTAATCAATGGTTCTTCTGGGCATTTCACCGCCCCTACTCCAAATCTATTCTCCGTCGGGGAATAACTGTGTCATTATTCAGGCCTCTCCCCTGCTCCAGACGACATAATGGGGTGACAGAGATGGACGTGGCTCCACTGGGACCAACCCACAATTCTGGGCCGATTAGTAAATGTCAGCTCTGCCCTCCTCTGTGCTTCAAACTCCCAATAGCTTACACCAAATCGTCTTATAATGATATAATCTGCTCATTATTTCCTACATTATTTTAATAAATAATGCCATTTCATCAAAAACCACACCAGTGATTAAATATACATTTCTTTCGAGGGGTTTTTACCAAGAAACTCCCTGTACAGATCTCTGGTTCGCTTCCTGGTGGAACCTTTTTACTGAGATCACAGTCTCTGAGAACCATGTTCGATTCCAGTCAGCATAACCCCATCGGGTTCAATAGTTAAGAGTTGTGTATCTCTAAAGTCGACACTTTGCTCGAACCCCGCAAATAAACAGTACTTTTTACGTTATACCTGCCATAAGGGATATTGAAATAAGTTCCTAAAAACTACCTTTATCATCAATCAACGCAGAAATAAACAAGGAAAAGGGTGATGTCACTTGTTTTTCTGTAGGCTTTCGGTTGTGTTGCTATTTATCTCCAAACTCGGGTGCACATAATTTCTGCTCCGACAGTAGGCCATCCATTTCATTGTTTTAGTAGTTTGATTGACTGATACCGGTATCCTCATCTATTAATTCAGAGAATTTGATCCCTATACATAGTAAATGTCTAATAACTACTTGATAAGTTTCGGTTCTGTAAGTTTGTTTGATAATGAGTTATTGATTTTAATACCATATTTTATATCCTATTCAAGATGGCAGTTAGGGCAACTGACCTATCTTCAATACATGAAATGCAGTGGCGGCGGTGCTCCATTGTAGCGTTTGAATCGCCACCTCAGCGTCTTGATTACAAAATAGTAATGATTTAAAAATAAATATTTTGACATTTATGAGGATTTTTAAACATGATTTTTTCTGCAAGAACACCGACTTTCAAACGACACGGCACGGCACGGTGGCGAATCTACTGCCACATTGCTCAATTAGCCTGATGCGACAGGAATGTGCTGGCAAGAACGTCCCCTGCCTTGGTGATTGAGTAAGGCCGGAGGGGGAACGGAAGTCAGCGGTAACCATGGCAACAGGAGTTCCGTGATGCGAATACAGCCAGCAAGCGAGACGTCTCTCACCAGTGAATGCTCATCCACATTGCTCTCATTTCAAGCAATCTTGTACTATAACAGTTACTGTGCTCGCTGCACGTTCAGTTCGTATATTAGATATCAACGACTTGCGTGTGCAATATGTTTTACATTTTGATATTCCAAGATAAGAAATACAAAAATATGAGTATTGAACAATTAGGTTTCTTTCGTGTAGCCTCCTGGGAGGCCGAGTGAAGGTCTTTCTAGTGAACGCCCGTGGGCGACCTGCACGTCCGGATGATGATGAAGTGATGATGAAGACGTCACATACACCCAGCCCTCGGGCCAGAGGAGTCAACTCCAGGAGATGAAAATCCCCGATGGCCCGGCCGGGAATCGAACCCGGGACCCTTTGGGGCAAAACCTAGTGCGCTAACCAATTCTCCATGGGGCTGGAAGAAAAATTAGTGAAATACCTAAAAGAAAACAGTATGGACGATGTGTTCGTGGAAGCATACACATTATTCTCTTTAATTCTTTTTCGCGCATGTCGGCGCACCACCATCCGATTCACTCCTGAGCCGCCACTGATGAAATGTTAAATAGTGATATTGACGAAACTTTCGAAGAAGATTGCTCACAGTGTTTCCAGAAATTGATTGTAATGAAGATTATGCTCTAACTCCCAGCACATAATAGCATTCACTTGCTCTAGTTGAGTTTCCAGGTATGTCAAAGTAGCTATGGCGGTGGGCGTTGTATGTTGCAGCAAGGGACAGGCCCTCAGGATCACCGGAACTTAGTAACTCATGCTCTACTTCTGTTTGTCAGGTGAGTAGCTGCCGTTCTAGTGGTTGGCAGGACTTCGCTGAGAACTGTCTGTGGTGCCATGGGACTGGCCGTCAGCATCACCGGAACTTGTTTATATTAATGATCTATTGTTTTTCATGTGTTCGTCAGGTGTGTGGCAGTCGCTCTAGTGGTCGGCTCGAGTCAGCTGGGCGCTGTCTCTGGAAACTTGGGACTGGCCATCAGGACCACTGGCACTTGTGTTTTCCTTGTATCAGTACTCGCCATCTGTATTGTGGGCACAGGACTGCTGAGTATCGCACTGCCTGACACTGTGGGCATGTCCTTACGATGATAAATGTATTGTTTGAAAAATATATTTATTTCATAATATCGATTTTTATTACTACGAGCACTTGCATGTAGGCGACAATCCCCGAATGCTTGACACACTGCCAGCTGGCTTGACATTAATTTATCCTGTGTCTGTGTACCATTTTTACGAAACACGTCTCTTAGTTTCAGTACCGGTAGGTTTAGAAGTGCTCATAGATTTTTAAGATCTATAAGATACTAGCTGTTACCCGCGGCTTCGCCCGCAATAACATTTGGAATCCCGTTATAACATTAGTTAAATAGATAGGTAAGCATGGGTCCTAGTGGAAAATAATTCTATCACCTGAAACCAAAAATGCATGGGACGAAAAAAAACATCAAAATATCATGTTGGTTTCGGACCCTAAAAGACGTGAAAAATATAATAAAAGTATAAAAAAACGATGTTTTGAAATTTAATTCGAATCAATTTTTATGTCATTCCTGGGACTTAGAAAATTCCGGCCAAAAAGTACAAAATCATCAATAACTCTTCGTCATATGATGAAATAGCAAGAGACAAAAAAGATGTAATGTGTTATTGTCTACAACATAGGCCATGTATAATTTTACACTCAGACATATTACGTCCCCCCCCCTCATAATTTCACCCCTCCCCATGGGCCCCTTAAATTGGATTTATGAAAAAACGGTCAAACACCTGTTTAGTTATTTTTATGCTGATTTTTTTCGGCTGAGTTCCAAACTCCTGGCCTATGTCGTTTAAGAGATACACGCTCCGTTGGGAATCCTTCAACCCCCACTTTTCACCCCTTTCACCTCATAATATACACCACATCGAAAAACCCTCAGACACGTGTCTTCTTATTTTTAATGATGAGTTTATATGCCGAGTATCACATCCCCCAATGAAAGCAATCGGGAGATATTGCTATTCAATGAAATGCAGGTCTACCCCCTTAACACCCCTTTAGAACCTGAATATCCAAAAATCCTTTCTTAGTGGGCGTTTGCGGCCCTTGAGGAAGCTGCATACCAAATTTCATTCCAATCCGTTCGGTGGTTTCTGAGATTACGTGATGAATGAATCAGTCAGTCAGTGAGTGAGTGGTATTTGAACTTTATATAGTAGATCTAATTGTGTCTACCGAACCCTTTTGCGCCAAGACCAACTGGCAACATTCTGGATGAACGTACATTTGAATTCAGCGCCTGGAACTGCGACGCGAAAGTGCTACTGTATGTCTCACCAGATATGTTGAAATTTTCCGCAAGTTATAACATGTTACCCATTAATAATAATAATAATAATAATAGACCAATAATAATAATATCGTATGTTAAAATAGTGAAGCAATTTAAATAGGAGAAATTATAACTCACAACTTGGATGAGAAACCTGCATGGCAAGAAAGAACTAATAAAATGATAAAAGCCCAAAAATTAACATGGTCTACATATAAAAGATAATGTCTATCAATCGCAACAAAATTAAATCATTACAAGACGGTGGTTCAACCAGAGGTGACACATGGAAGCGAAACTCTTTTTAAAGTTACTCAGAAAAACAGAATCGACAAAATTTTGAAAGTAGAAAAAAGAATAGCTAGAACATGCATACATAAAAAATATCAGAAAGCTGGACAATGGCGGATAGTACCAAATGAAGTGGTATACAGAAAACTGGAGCCCATCACTGATACTATTCGGAAGAAACGGATTTCTTTTTGGTCACATCATGAGGACACCAGAAACCAGGTTATCTAGAAAAATTGTAGTGAAACTTTGGAATGTGAAACGACATGTAGGATGGATTAAGGAAATTACAGAAGATATGAAAGAATTAGAAATAACCTTGGATGACTTGCAAAACAAAACAAAACAAAGAATTAAAAAACTGAAAGATATAAAAATAAGATTTCAGGCTAAAATAGACAAACGTAATACAGTAAAAAGGGATTTACAGATGAGGAACTCCTGAGAAGATCAGAGCGAATGAAAAGCTACTGGGCGACTCGGAAAGAAAACTTACTGAAGAGGAGGACCAAGAAATGATTGACTGAAGTGGTCCAATGAGGCCGTAAAAGCAGAAGAAGAAAGAAGAAGAAGAATATCGTATGTCTTCGGGTGCCGGGTGCAAGCTTTGTTATTTGTCGCCCAGAGGGCAGCTTGCATGTCGAATTTTGCAGTTCCGAGGAGCGCTATGAAAGTCAAGGAGGTTGGATATCTAAGCTCCTTGACAGTTTAGCGAACGGAAGAACTTTTGTATTGGCGTGGTACCCAATGAAATGTAGGCTGCATGCATTTGGATTTCATTGACCCAAGGATTACGTTGAAAAATAGGGTATCGGGTTGTTGGCATGTGTGTTCTTCAGCTAGTGAACCCATCACACACGGGATCTTCCGGCTCAGTTAACACGCATTTCTCCCCCTGCGAAGGGTTCTCGAATTGGTAGTTGAATTTGTTCGCGTCATTACGGTAGTTAGTGGACCCTTCCTGGTAGACTTGCTGGTGTAGGTCAGCCAATATATAATTAGTGGCATGTTGCAATACTGTGTGCTATCGCCGAGTGCCCCTATGGCAATGTGTATGCTGCCGACTCACCAGCTGAACTAAATAAAGATTACTGACCTCTCCAAGGGCATCACCAGCCTACTCGTTCAAAAAATTCGAGCATTCGGATCAACGCTAACGTGTTATCTATCTCTGGCCACGTTAAAAATCCCTCAGTATGCCTTCCTTCGGAAGGAAGTAAAGCTGGCGGTCCCATGTCATCGATTTATAGCATGTTAAAAATCTTCCACTAATTACACCTGTGTGAAGCTAAATTATATAGGTCAAACATTTGACTAATGTTCTTAGGTTCCTACGTTCGTCGTCAAGAGCCGATTGCGGTGGCGTCTGGTAACTAAGTTCTGAACTAGATAGTCGTTGACGGTGGCGTTTGGCGGCAAAAGTAGGAACTATTTGAAAAAATTCAATGTCTGCAATCCTTACTTGAATTAAAACAGATAACACACATTAATACAGCCATCACAATTAACACCGGTTATCAGACAGATTCTACACACTCCCAAAGTACACGGGGCTACATGACCGCGTTGTCGCAGCCCCTAAACTGAGGAACCAACCAACTATCTCTGGCCAGCTACTTGACGTTACAGACAGAGAACATCATGGCTTCGAGTCACCGCTTGGTAGCAGAAAAAGCCGAAGCGTTATTATCGGTTACGAAGTGAGAAGGGCGCTTCAAAGTAGAGAAATCGATTTTTTTTCTCGATATAGGAGACTAAAAAAAGTTTGTGTGTTCAGGGTGTGGGAAGGAATATGCCTACAATTAAATCTAAGGCAACACGTTGCTAAAAAGCACATGCTGAAAAGGTGGATGGTATAGCACTTCTGCTAATAAGTCCAAAACTTAAATGTGAAATCTGAAACAAGTATCTCTACTTACTGTTAGTATGCATTTTGTTTTAAGGGGCGGAACTACGAGGTCATCTGCCCCACTCTACTTAGTATAAAACAAAGTCCCCGATTCTTGGATGTTACGGGTAAACTCGAGAACCACTGGATGGATTTTGATGCGGTTTTCACCATTCTGTAAAGGATATCTCGAAGATGATTTCTGTAGAAAATAATTTATTTATGATCAAAGGAAGCCGAGCAGTAATGATTTCAGTGTAAAAGTCGAAATAAACAAAAACTGGCGTCCGAGTGCTTTGTAAGCTTACGCTGGGCAAACCGTTAAAAATATCTAAATACTATTAGTGTAAGAATTGTTCAGCATGAAAAGTTCTACAAAAAAGTCCGCGAGAGCACATGTCTGTCTTCAATATATCGCCCACTATAAGTGTTTTTACGTTTAAATTTTTCCAACCCTGTCCATTCAACTACTGAAGCGACAGTTGACGAGCTAGCTAAGGGTGAGTCTATCGTCCCTGTTACAGCATAGCTAGCGGGCGAACCTATTGCCCCAGATACACCCAGCAGCAAAGGTTTTCTTCATTTCGCCTATGAACTTTTCGTTCCGAAATATTCAGTCAAGTTAAGATTGGACGGAAGGGGGATTTGTGTTTCATGCACCTCGCTATTCTTAAATTACGTCTGACAAGAATTTGTTGCACATGTATCTCCATGATAATATAATTCATAGTCCAGTCAGTGATTTTAACCCATCATGCCAAGACGTAAAACGGATATTGGTCGTTGTTCATTGACATTGAAAAAAAAAAAGCGCTTATAACGCAATGCATTTATAACTGTTCCCGGGCGAAGCCGGGTCGGGTTGCTTGTTTCATTTATAAACAAAACGCGAAACGCAACCAACTAGGAGATCATGGAGAGGGATCAGCTGGGTAGAAAACATGGGAGTTTATCTGTGTAACCATCGAGCAACCTCTGAAAATTGTTCGTTTGAACATTTAAAATCAAGCATGATGCATGAATTACTTGTAAAATCCGAAGAACTACAGTTCAGCTGTTATTCAGGAAAGCCAATCGGCTCTCTCCGTTATTGTTTGCTGACTCGAAGCCATGATGTTCTCTGTCTGCAACGTCCAGTCCAGAGCTGAGATCAACAGCTGAACCGGTCAAATTAACGAATCGAAACAGCTTTTTCCTCATAATTTATCGGACGACATGCAATAATTACCAACAGTGCAGTATTTTACTAGGAGATAGGAAGTGTTTAATACAATCATATCACTCAAGCATCAACTCTCTCTTTTCACGAATTAAATAGCAGTCTACTGTTTGATTTCGAGTCTTCAGTATTTAGACTGATCTGATCCAGCATTCCATAGCCCCTGCTCTCAGCTTAACATTTCGTCTCTACAAGGCTTCACCCTCACCTAGTTTACATATCCTAACCTTGGTCTTCCTTTGTCATTTGTAGCTCTTCAGTCGGTCAACACGAATTTGCCCAATGACTGGGCGGGGTAAAAAGTATAAATATGTAAATACACTTCTGGAGAAAAATACATGTTGTTGTTGTTGTTTGAGTCTTCAGTCTTTTGACTGGTTTGATGCAGATCTCCATGCCTCCCTGTCCTGAGCTAATCGTTTCATCTCTACATAGCTACCACACCCTACATCCGAGGCAATCTGTTTAACATATTCTAACCTTGGTCTACCCCTACAGTTCTTGTCCTCGACCCTTCCTTCCATAACTAAGCTTGCTATTCCTGGGTGTCTTAGTATGTGTCCTACTAACCTATCTCTTCTCTTCATTAGCAGTCGCCAGAAACATATCTCCTCTCCCACTCGTCTTAATACCTCTTTGTTTGTAACCATATCTACCCATCTGATCTTCATCATTCTCCTGTAACACCATATTTCAAATGCTTCAATTCTCCTCTTTTCTGCTGCACCAACAAACAAAGTTTCACTTCCATAGAGCGCCACGCTCCAGACAAAGGCTTTCAAAAATGACTTCCTAATACCTAAATCTATATTCGATGTCAACAGATTCCTTTTTTGTAGAAATGCTTTCCTTGCCTGAGCCAACCTACTTTTTATATCCTCTTTGCTTCGTCCATCACTGGTTATTCTGCTTCCTAAGTAACAGAAGTCTCCTACTTCCTTCAGCTTTTAACCTGCCAATTTGGTCTCCATAGGGGTTTCTGATTTATTTCGGCTGCATTCCAGTATTTTTGTTTTGAAAAGAAAGCCACAGCCTGCTTCCAGTGTCCGACCGGGTCAGGAATGGAATGAATGAAGCCCCCATCTAGCGGCGAGGATATGAACTGTGCCGGCTGCCGAGGCCTGACGCACTCCTCTGGGGCAATGATTAAATGAATGAAAGATGAAATTAATGATAGTGGAGAGTGTTGCTGGAATGAAATTTTGACAGGGAAAACCGGAGTACCCGGAGAAAAACCTGTCTGCCTCCGTTTTGTCCAGCACAGATCTCACATGGAGTGACCGGGATTTGAACCACGGACCCAGCGGTGAGAGGCCGGCGTGCTGCCGCCTAAGCCACGGAGGCTATTTTTGTTTTACATTTATTAATTTTCATCATGAATTCTTTCCTAAGACGGAGTTCATACCATTCAAAAACTCATTCAAATCCTCAGGCGTGTCGGCCAAGATGACGATGTCATCTGCAAATCTCAGAGTAATAGTTAAATATCACTATTCTTCTTCTTCTTTCTCTTTACATCATTCCCACTCCTATGTGGGGTCGATGTTTCTGTCAGCTCTCCTCCATTTAACCCGGTCATGCACATCCTCTTCTGACAACTGTTTTTCTCTGAGGTCCTCCTGTACACAATCCATCCATCTTCGTTTAGGTCTGCCTCGCATTCTCACTCCCTGTATTTGCATGTCTAGCATCTTCCTCCCCACGTAGGATTCCTCCCTTCTTCTCACATGCCCGTAACATTGAAGTCGCTTTTCTTGTATCTTCTTAGATGTTTCCACAACCTGCAATGTTCCTCTTATTTTGACATTTTCCACTCTATTACGCTTAGTCACTCCACTCATCCACCTGAGAATTTTCATTTCCGTGACGTCAAGCCTGTCTGTGTGCGTTTTACGTGCAGGACATGTTTCAGAGCCATACAGCAATGCAGGTCTAACGACAGTTTTATATATTTTCCCCTTAACCTTAGGCTTGATCCTGCGGTCACAGAGCACTCCTGACATTTTCCTCCAGTTCATCCATCCTACCTGAATCCTGTGTGACACTTCCACATCCGGATTTCCATCTCCAGTCACCACCGAACCCAGGCATTTGAACTCATCCACTCTATTTAACGTTTCCCCTTGCATTTTGATCTCACAGTCTTGATCTGTATTGAACCTCATATACTCCGTCTTCTTCCTGCTAATCCTGAGTCCTCTGTCTTCCACGGCTGCCCTCCACTGTTCCAGTTTTTCCTCTATGACATCTTTGGTGGTACTACACAACACAATGTCGTCCGCAAACATCATGTACCAGGGGGCTTGGTCTCTTAATCCACAAGACATTTCGTCCTGAATTAGGTCAAACAGATATGGACTTAAATCCGAACCTTGGTGTAAACCTACTCGAACCGGAATCCAATCTGTAAGTACAACGCTGCTTCTAACCTATGTTCTTGCTTCTTTGTACATTTCATGAACCAACTGCACGTTCTTCTCTGGGACTCCCTTCGCTCGTAAACATCTCCAGACTTCTCCCCGGGGCACACGGTCATATGCTTTCTCTAGGTCCATGAATGCGAAATGTAATCCATTCTGTCTTTCACGATACTTTTCCATTACTTGTCTCAGGGCAAACACTGCGTCTGTGGTCCCTTTTCCTGGCATGAAGCCAAATTGTTCCTCGCCAATGCTAGTCTCATCCCGGATCCTCTTGTCTATCACTCTTTCCCAGATTTTCATGGTATGGGACATTAACTTAATGCCCCTGTGGTTAGCACAGTCCTGATTATCCCCATTCTCTTTATATATAGACACTAAAATACTTCATCTCCATTCATCAGGTATTGTTTCCTGAGAGTACATTTTTTGCATTAAATCCAGCAACATGTCGATCCCATCTTTCTCCAGATGCTTCCATACTTCAACTGGTATTTCATCGGGTCCTGTTGCCTTTCCGTTAATTATCGCTATTAAATGTAAGGATTACGCGTTTCGACCCTCAAGTGTCCGTCTTCACATCCTGAACACTAGGGACCGGATTTTTTGAAAATGCACACGGTAGGGCCTATATGCATATGCAAATGCATATTTTGTGGGTGTATTGGATTTATTGCATATTCTGAACATAACAGCATATTTAAGCATATATATTTGACATTATGTGTAATTTAAAACATCTTGAACAAAATTGGTTTTGCATGTGTGTTGGACATCCCTCGTAAGCAACTTCCTGAACAACAGATAACGAGTTAACAGTATTTTACGCTTGGCATTTCAAGATATGGATCAGGATGGGCATTTATTTCATCATCTCGGTAATTATTATTATTGAAAGTCTTGAAAAAGACTGGTCGAAAACGTAATACCTCCCGGTGGTTGAAGGATCAGCCGCTGGCCTATGGCCACCGTTGCCCAGGGTACGCCCGATTGTAGTATTCATAATTTGTGCTTGTCTAGCAAATATTAACAATCTTCGGGGAGGCTCCTTCTATATTCTATGTTCAACCACAAGGTGACCACTCCTCGCCTAAGATCCAGGAAGAGTTTTATTAAGAGAACAGTACCCCTCCATACCAAACCAGACGCCCGGCGTGTGTCACTCTGGAAACAAATAGTACCAGAGGGGTTTACCTCTATAGAAGAACTGAGCAATGGTAGTCATTTGCCTTATACCACCTGGAGGTCCTTAAACCGGATGAGAACAGGGGTGCCTAAGTGTCGTAGCAACCTTGTGAAGTGGGGTTATGCAGAAGATCCACGATGTGCCTGTGGAGAAATCCAGACTCCACAACACCTGCTCACGTGCCAAGATCTTATTACACCTGCAGCCAGGAAGACCTTATGTTGGCGACAGACCGAGGGATAAGAGCTGCAGAGTTCTGGAAAGGAAGAATTTAGCGTGTCTCCCGGACACGGAAAGTAAGTATCTCGGTAGTATCCCTTGTAAGCAACAGATAACGAGATAACAGTATTTTACGCAAGCATGTTGCCTGGCTATTTCAAGAAGGGAATGAGGTGGGACATTCCTTTCACCATCTCAGCAACCAGTAGCCTGGGGTTAGTTTTATGAGGAGTTTCTTCAGTTAATGTTACTTTAAACTTAGTCTGCATATCCTAAATAAAAGAGCAGCAGAGAGTATAGGGTCTTTATATTCTCTCTCTCGCGCTCCGCCAGTGAAGGCTCAGTTGCCGGCTGCCGCGCGCGGGTATGTTCGGCAGAATACGGTGCTAAAATCAGTATCATACATTTTTGCTCACCATGTTTACAGTAGATGCTGAAAATGTTCCCCATCCGCTGCCAAACATATTCTGCATCTTCTTATGAAGTTTCTGGTTAATCCGGTTAATTTGGCTTCAGTAAGGAAATAACGACCTTAAAACGTCTATTTTTATTGTTTACTGAACCTGTACGTTTGAATCTCAAATTAACCAGTTGTTTTATTTTCCTATTTACAGTATAGAAATGGGTCTCCCTGGAAATCTCACTCGAAACTTTTTTCTTGTTCAAGCGCACGATTTCCCGCACTTTATGTACGTATAGTGCAGATATAGGCCTACACGTAAGTTACACATAACGAATATTTCACACAAGGCATTACAGCACTATACACAATCACAATAAAACAACTGGCTAAGAGATTCAAATGTACAGGTTCAGTAAACGATAAAAAGGTTGTTATTTCCTTAGTGAAGATAAATTAACCGGAATAACTGGAAACTTCATAAGGGGACGCCCATTATGTTTGGCAGCAGATGTGGGACATTTTCAGCATCTACTGTAAGCATGGTGAGTAAAAATGCATTATAATGATTGTAAGCACCAACTCTGCCGTACATACGCGCACGCGGCAGCCGGCAACTGAGCCTTCACTGGCGGAGCGCGTGAGCGAGATAGTTCTTGCCAAGCAAATATAAAGACCCTGTATTTATTAAACCAGTGGGTGTCAGGCAATAGTGAATACTCAACTGATGGCGTTGTCGTCGTCAAATATGCTCGAAGGAAGTGAAATGTGAAAAGAAATTTAATCATGAACAACATGCAAAAACGATCGCACATATTACGGCAAATGAGGGAAAGAAGAGTGAATAATGCATATTTTCTACATTTTCAGTGCATAATTGCATGCATTATTTCCTCGGACAATACAATACATCAAGAGATTAACAACAGAATACTGAAAGCTTCCAATTTCTATCAGGCAGTGCGTCAGCTACGTTGGGACGAAACATTTCCACAGGCTTCCAAGATTAGTTTGTTCAACCTATGGACTGGTAGCAGCAACCCTTACTGGACCAACAAACAAGTCGTCTCCAGGCAGTAGAAATGAAGTTCCTCCGTTCTTGTCTCCAAAAGACGAAAATGGACAAAATAAGGAATGAGGATATCCGACAACACCTGGGATTGGAAATGAGCCTGCTGGAGACACTCGAACCCAAGAGATTGAGATGGTATGATCACGTGAAGAGGATGGCTCCCCACAAGATACCTCGAGTGTACTTTGGCCAGAGTGTCCCCGGAGTAGTGGGATGATAAGGGTTCTGCTTACAAAAGCAAGTTGTGAACCCCTGCGACCTTGGAATGGAAGGAGCCATGCTAAGAGGGCGTACTTGGATTCGTTTTTTTCGTCTCGTTGTGCTCTTTACGGGAATGTAGGTGTCGAATAGGTGAACCTAGGGTTTTGGGTCTAAATATGCGTTTTTCACATTTTTTGCCGATTTTTGGAAAACGGGCCATGCTAGGAGGGCGTGCTTGGATTCGTTTTTTTCGTCTCGTTGTGATCTTTACGGGAATGTAGGTATCGAAAAGGTGAACCTAGGGTTTTGGGTCTAAAAATGCGTTTTTCACATTTTTGCCGATTTTTGGAAAACGGGCCATGCTAGGAGGGCGTGCTTGGATTCGTTTTTTTCGTCTCGTTGTGCTCTTTACGGGAATATAGGTGTCGAAAAGGTGAACCTAGGGTTTTGGGTCTAAAAATGCGTTTTTCACATTTTTGCCTATTTTTGGAAAATGGGCCATGCTAGGAGGGCGTGCTTGGATTCGTTTTTTTTCGTCTCGTTGTGCTCTTTACGGGAATGTAGGTGTCGAAAAGGTGAACCTAGAGTTTTGGGTCTAAAAATGCGTTTTTCACATTTCTTGCCGATTTTTGGAAAACGGAAAACGTGATGATGACGTGTGTGATAGTATTTTTTCGTTTCATTGTCCTATTTACGGAGATGTAGGTACGAAAAAGCTAAAAAGCTGGAAACATTTTTTTTAGTCAAAAATGTTTTTTTTGTGATTTTCCCTCATATTGCGAAAACTGAAAACGTGAGGATGACGTGTATGATAGTATGTTTTCGTCTCATTGTCCTCTTTACGGAGATGTAGGTACGGAAAAGCTAAAAAGCTGGAGACATTTTTTTTAGTCAAAAATGTTTTTTTGTGATTTTCCCTCATATTGCGAAAACTGAAAACGTGAGGATGACGTGTATGATAGTATGTTTTCGTCTCATTGTCCTCTTTACGGAGATGTAGGTACGGAAAAGTTAAAAAGCTGGAAACATTTTTTTAGTCAAAAATGTTTTTTTTTGTGATTTTCCCTCATATTGCGAAAACTGAAAACGTGAGGATGACGTGTGTGATAGTATTTTTTCGTCTCTTTATTCTCTTTACGGGGATATAGATATGAAAAGGTAAAAATCTGGAAACATGGTTTTCTTATGGAAAAGGTGTTTTTTTGTTCATTTTCGCGTTATTTGGAAAACGAATGAGGCGATTTTTATGACGGGGATGTCGATGTATTTGTGTCGTTGTTCTGTTTACGGGAATGTAGGTATGGAAAAGCAGAAATCATGGTTTCCGTCATTTTTTTCGAGATCGTTGAGGAAAATGGGGACAAAGTAAGAAACCAGATTTAAAGTCACGTTATGTTATGCGCTATGATGTTGGTAAAACACTTATGCATTATTATTATTATTATTTGTCATGGCTGGTCAGGGCTCACACGCAGAGAGAGAACTTGCTTGATGAAATGAGAATTGAAAGCATTGAGGCTGACCCACGGCGAGCCAGACAAGACAAGGGGTCTTATCATCGTACGTGCCTCGCAGCAGAGAGAGATAAGAGGCAGGTGTCATTATACAGTGTGCGGATTTATACTGTGTATGTCATAGCCTAGGTTCATTATGGACTCATCATGCAACGCAAAGTTTGAAACGATGAATGGGTGTATAACATTATGATAAAAGATTGGCAAGGGCTTGAACAAAGCGGTTATTGGACATGTAATAAACAAAAGGGTGGGAATAATGAAAGGTCATATGATACATTTTTTTTGGAAATGGTTTTTTTTCTTTCTAAATAATTAAATAGGGTTTTATTACAAAAAATTATGTTTATTGACCCATGAATTATACGTGGAAGGAAAACCTAACCACTTTACAAAATATTTTGCACCTTTGACTTTAATTACTCGTTCAATGAGATAATCGTTGGGATATAATGTTTTTTGGACTTCTTCATAATAGAATCGTCCCTGAATGGGTTGACCGCTCTGATCTTCTAAGAGATACGTCACTGGTTGACCTAGCTTGACTTGGCGAATTTTAAAAATTTCTGTCGACCATTGTGGAGTATACGATTTTGAAAACATACTTCTATGTTTACTAATGCGAACAAAATCTCCAATTTTAAGACGATGTCGCCTTGGGTCTACCCTTTTTATAGGGTTAAACAGTCTATTGAGTCTGGGTAGGTTCTTGGTGACGAGGCAAGGTTTCATGCCGATGGTGGAATGAATGGTGTTGTTGTAGCGAGACACAAGTTGAGGTAACCAGTCTATCCATCGATAGGAACCATGTATTGTAAACTCTTTCCACATATAACGTTTTAATGTTCGATTGAAGCGTTCAACTACACTAGCTTTGAGATTGCTATAGGTGGTATAATGGTGAATATCCTTAGATTTGAGAAAACTGGAGAAATCCTTGTTGAAAAATTCTTTCCCCTGGTCGGTTTGTAACAAGTGAGGTTGACGTTTTGATTCTTCAATAATATGTTGAAAGGCCTTTGTGACTAAGACACCAGTTTTATTTTTTACTGGTTGAACAAAAGCCATAGAATAGACATCAATGACGGTCAACATATAGCGTACACCGTCGTTAAGGTTAGAATAAGGTATCATTTCAACCAGGTCTGCCTGCCAAAGTTCATCGATTCCTTTGGAAATGACAGGTCGAAGTTCATAAATGCGTCGGGCTGGTTTATGCAATTCATGAGCAATGCCCACTTTGATGGGGGATGGCTTATAAGATAATTTTAGCATCTCGGAGTTGTTGTTCAATGTGGGCGATTTCCGCCTCATGTCCAGTGTGACCAGCTTGTTTTGATGCATGAAGCAAGTATAAGCGCTCTACTAACTGATTGGGATTATTCCAAAAGGTTATATCTAGGTAGGGTTTTAATTTCTTAAACCTTACACCAGAGGCAGAGTGATGTTTTTGCTTACCAAAGATGTTTGCAATGATGGTTTTATATTTTTGGGATATATTGGCATTGACCTGCTGAGAGGATTTATAGTTTCTTTTGTGAGCGTTGGTGTCTAATAAAATGGATTTATATTTAGCAAGGTCCTCGGACGTAAAATCTTGTGTCGAGGAGGTGCGAGAAAATAGCAGCTTTAACAGACCTGGTGTTAATTTATAGTTGATCTTTTTAATGACAGCTTTCGTACGAGCAAATTTAATGGATGAATCCCCAATTTTAAAACTATCATTCTCATAGCGAACACCATACGTGGTATCTGTCTTTCCAATAAATAGAAGGGTCAGATATGGTTCCAGGGTTGCCCCATAATGTTCGATTAAAATGTTTTTGAGTTGAGCTTTATTTTGAGGGGTTGCCAAGACTTGTGAAAACGGAGACGATGTGGAGGAAGACGGTGTTGCCGCTATGACGGAAGATTTTTGTTTTGTTTTTAGAAACTGTTTAAGGGGTGACGATTTTTTTTCTTTCAGGACTAAATACGCTTTCGCTTTCACTTTCACATTGTTCATGTTGTTGTTCTTCTTGTTCTTCTTCTTGTTCTTTATGTTCTTGTTCACTAACATTAGAGGAGGAGGAGGAGGAGGAGGAGGGGGAGGATTTTACCTGTCGTGTGGAATCTGTTTGAGTAAATTTTGAACTTGTTATGGGTTTGGTTTGAGAGGTAGCAGCAGCAGCAGTAGCAGCAGAAGCATTAGGTTTGAACCTCATGGGATCAACCGATGACGGAGCATGTTTTATCAAGGGTAAAGGATTGACGTTTTTTAAACGTTGCAATTCACGAAATTTATCTCGAATCGTATTTCGTGCCTCAATAATACGCTGCATGATTTGAACATGTTTCTTGTACCCTATGGCGTTCGCCATGGTAAAGGTAAAGACACACTAACAGGAAATGTCCAACCCTGGGTCTTTTTTAAACAGAAATAAAATGATCAAAACCCAAGCGATAACGTCCCTCACATCGTTCACTCTGTTTATTTATGACCAAACAGGCATGGGGATGATGGTTCCAACACGAAGCACACAATTGCGTGAAAGCTGTAAAGGACATATCTGGATTCATATGATCTTGAAAAATATGATAGAGATTTCTAGAGTCTTGGCGGAAGAGAACGATGAGATTGGCATTGTCACGAATCAACTGTTTGGGGATTTTGGAATAGGTCTGAGCCAGATAAAAACAATCCACTTGTTTATGGCGTCCCGTACTAAATTACTCTTGAATAATGGCCTGTCGTTGAGTGGCAATATCATCAAAAATTATAATGGAATCTGGTTGAATGCGGTCTGGTTGAATGACATCTTGAGGTGAGGTGAATGTAAAATAGCCCATGGCTTCTTTATTTAACGAAGACATAATTTGTTCCAGATACACGTACAGAGGCTGGTACAAGGATTTGGCAAAAATATAAATATTTTGAAATCGTAGGCCATGAGGCGCGGTAATAATGTTCAGCAAAACATTGGTCTTTCCACAACCCGAAGGCCCTACCATAATACATCGAACGGTAGATGGGAATAGGGTGCCCTGACGTTTAGGTTCGCACACGGTCAGTGATAGCTCTGAAACCAAATCAGAGACGGGCAAAGCATGGGGTTGTTTCATTAATTCCATTGTGTCGACGACTGAGTTATTTTCATGTGTGTATAAGGTTTATATATATATAGGCAAGTGGTGATTAGGATAGGTTAGTTAACGTCTATCACCATGGACGTGCTTGGGAGAGCTCGTGTAACCATGGCCACGGCCACCTCTTTGTCAAAACAGTCACGAGAGGTGGCAACAAGAAGCTATGTCGATCGCAAAGTGCAAAGTGTCTATCACATGGCCCCGAGACTAACCGCTGAGGGCTATTCAGCCAATCATCATCGTATTATTGATGTGCAAGAGCCTCGAGACGAAAATGATGTCTGCACGAAACGTTATTTGACCTATCAAATGAAAAGGCTTTATAAATTTGTCCCATCTGTATTTTTAGTGCACCTGTCAAATCAAAAACTGGACAATGACAGAAACCATTCCCCACCACAACCACTGGTGAATGATGATCTTACCTATATGCTTGCTTCAGGTTTAAGTCGTTATCGACTGCATTATGATGGTGTAATTCATATTTAATATGCCATGCCTGATGAGAAACATTTAAAAATACAACTAAACGGTGATAGAGTGTTGGCCCATAACCATCAAAGAGTAAATGTTGGAGATGAATTATCCTTTCATCTTATGCTTACGTTTGAGGAAAAGGAAGCTGGGAAAACGGTGAATGATTTTCCGCTTTATATAGAATTGGAATATACTGCTATGAAATAAGGTTCTCTACGTTAGTTGTTATCGAATGTTTGCTGTGAAAGGTTCACCAAGTAGCAGCATGTTGAAAAAAAGATATGCTATGAACATGAAAAAAACAAATCTCAAAAAGAGAAAAAAGCCAGAACGGAAACCAAGTCGATCTGCCTCACACCCAGTGTTAAAACTTTAAAAAACTAAAAAAATCTAAAAAGAGTGGCTATCGAAAAAGCTTTACAAGCGGTGCGATTGTCTACAGCTCCGAAATCGCAGCATCATGTATCGATAAAAAGAAAAGGAAGAAAGCAAAAACGTGGGCGAGTCATTCCTGTTGCTAAGCGTGGGTTTTTTTTTGCCGGCTTTATTTGCAGGGTTGGCAGCTTTGGGGTCCCTTTTGGGTGGTGCCAGTGCTGTAGCGAAAACCATAAAAGCCGTCGAGCAAGGCAAGCAACAACTCAAAGAAAGCGAGCGACACAATAAAACGTTAGAAGCCATTGCGATGGGAGCTAGAAATGGCAATCCTTTAAAGCCAGTCTTTTATCCACAAGGTAGTGGCCTACCGTCTAAGAAAAAAAATGTCCATCATCGATAAGCGCTTAAGGCAACTGCCTCGTCATGCCATGACCCATGAAGAAGTGGAAAGCTATCCCAAACAACTAAAGATTTCTCATTTTCGAGGTGTATTTATGCGAAATGAATTACCCAAAGCACCGTGGAAAGAAGAACGAGCCATGATGAATTTAGATGATCATGCAGGCCCAGGAACCCATTTTGTAGCCTATGTAAAACAAGGTTCCACAGTATGGTACTTTGACAGTTATGGAAATTTACCACCCCCGATCGAGTTGCTACGTTATTTGGGAAACCGGGTAAAGATATTCTATAATGTGAATTGTCAACAAACCTTTGACAGTCAAGAGTGTGGCCGTTTGAGTTTACATTTTTTATATAAGAGGTCGCGTTAAGCCAATAGTTTCATTATTATGAATGTCAACGCCAAGACCTTTACCGTGCAGGTCGCGGGCCTGAAGTGTCCCTGGATTCCCTCCCCCCCCCCCCATTGAATTGCAACCAGAAAAATCCTATGTGCTAGGATTAATTTCTTTGGAAAGTTACAACAGAATTTACAATATTCAACTGGATATTAATGACAAATTTTATTATGATGATTATATGTTGACACTACCCCCTGGAGGTTATACCATAGACGATGTGCATGAGGCCATTAGCGTATCGATGATAAAACAATTTGGTGTCAAACCATTTGCGGATGGGACACACAAATTTGAACTCACAGCCAATACAATAACTCATCGCTGTCATATTTTCTCTACGTTTAACATTGACTTTGAAACACGAGTTCATTCTATTGGTCCTTTATTAGGATTTAAACCAAGAGTGTTGGCAGCTCACCTTCCCCATGAATCAGATTATCCAGTGAAATTCATCGAGGACCATCACATTTCTGTAACTTGCAATATTATTAGAGACGTATTTACGAATCAAGAACAAAGCCATTCCCTGTATGATTTTATTGTCACCTCTCCTTGCGGCTATATTATTCGTGAAAACCCTTCAGTGGTTCTATATCATCCTGTGTGTGTCAGTGATATTAGTAATATTACCTTACGCTTAGTGAATAGAAACCAACAACTGATTGCTTTGGACGCCAACACCCCTGTGACCTACAAGTTAGTTTTAAAGACGCTATGAAATTTATCTATAAAGCAACAACAACGTCTACGAGGTCGGTTAGTTGCCCGCCGTGTATGAAACGGTTGACCCGAGTAAACCGACAACGCTTACAACGCATTGGTTATACGCTACACCCCAATCATGAACAAAGAGCTGTTGCAAGTGTTAAATCCCATACAAGTGGAAGATGGCGTCGTGCGCATTGATATGCATTCCTATCAACCTCAAGCAACAGGACTGAATAACAATGACGAGATTCAATTCATCATTAACAATCAAGATATTTTTACTCTACCTCATGAAAGTGTTCTTCAAATTGAGGGTAAATTGATGAAAGCAGATGGCAGCACGCCCACAACGTCTGCGTTGGCGAATCATGGTTTGGCTTTTCTGTTTTCTGAAGTACGTTATGTGATAAATGATATTGTCATAGATATGGCTCGAAATGTGGGCATGACTAGTCTTATGAAATTATATCCATCCTATAGCGAGGAGGAAAGTAAAACGCTTTCTATGGCAGGATGGTGTCCCAACAGTAGCAATAACTGGCTAGTTCATACCGATGGCACTTTTACAGGCTTCCTACCCTTAAAATTACTCCTTGGCTTTGCCGAAGATCACAAGCGTATTATTTTGAACGCAAGACAAAGTTTGTATCTGGTGAGAGACCGCAGTGATTATAATGCACTGAAAGGAGCCTCTGACCAAGTGATAGACTAAAAAATTCAACTGCTTCGATTACTATGGAAAGTGCCCCATGTGACGCTATCGGATCGTAAAAAGCTAAGCATGTTAAATTTGGTGCAAAAAGATAAAGCCTTGCCTATCGCCTTTCGAAGTTGGTGTCTGCATGAATACTCCTTGCTACCTACCACTGACACTCATATTTGGAGTGTCAAATCGGCTCGCTCTACCGAGAGACCCTTCTATGTTATTATTGGTTTTCAAACCAATAGAAAATACCAACAAAGCAAAGATGTCACCTTGTTTGATCACATTCACTTGAGAAATATACGACTATTTTTAAATAATGTTTGCTTTCCCTATGAGGGGTTGGAACTCAATTTTTCAAAAAATAAGTTTGGCCCCCTTTATGACATGTTCACTAAATTTCAATCGTCTTATTATGAAAACCAGGATTGTCCTATGTTGTCGCCACAAGGGTTTAAAGCAAAAGCACCACTGATTGTTTTCGACTGTTCGTATCTAGAAGAATCTATGAAAATCACCACCATTGATTTAAGGGTAGATTTTGAAACACAAGAAAATGTACCAGACCATACCAGTGCCTACTGTTTGATTATTCATGCTAGACAAGTGAAATATCATCCTTTGTCCAATTATGTCACCAGCATGTAAGCCATCTGTGGTCGAATGAAAAAAAAAGATCATCATTCATAGGATTAATGATAAGCGTCTGCATGCACAGTATCTGTTGCGCTCTGGCACTGTGCGCACATACGACAACAACAAACATCATGTGTCCCTCAATAAGCAACAGCAACAACGACAACAACGTGACAGACAAACCATGGAATTTAAAATGTGAATTTAATCGTTTGAAAACTTTTGAAACATGGACAGTTCCCTTTATGGATTGTGGAGAATTGGCTGCGAGCGGATTTTATTACTTAAAACGTGGGGATGTGGTCAAGTGTATTTTTTGCAACATTGAAATTGGAAACTGGGAAATAGGGGATCGACCCTTTAGCGATCATCAGCGATGGAGTCCATCCTGCCCTTACCTCAATCGCTATGATGTGGGCAATATTCCATGGAGTTTGAATTATCCTGTTATTGTACCAGACCCTGCAAAACTAGGAGATACCTGTGGACCGTATGTGCAAACTATTCATTTGAATGCTGTTCCAAATTAAGCCAACAAACTTTTGTAATAAAAGTGTAAGTGTTTTTTTTTTTGTTATGAATAAAACCTCAAAAAATATTTAGCTGTTGTTCATTTCATTTGTTTCTTTGTTTTCTAAATTTCTTTGACTTTGCCATGTTAAACCATGGCATGGGTTAGTTGTTGATTAGACGTCAATGAGGTAACAAGTAAAAATAAAAGCATGATGCGTACACTTATCGTGGATTGTCAGGGGTTTAACATTGCAGACAACAAATTTATATTTAAGGAAGTCGCTTTTATCGATTGTAGTACGTTTTGGGTGTCTAACCCAATTCATTTGGTGTTTAAACCTCCCTATGCTTTCGAGTTGCTTAGTGAAAAAGATAAAAAACAGAGCCAATGGATTGAAAATCATTTGCAATTAGCATGGAACAAGGGTGATATTTCTTACAAGTATCTTGACATCGTCATGAAAGCCCATTTGTCCGCGGCCAATGTCTTATTTGTTAAAGGGAGTGAAAAACGCCAGTGGCTTCAACCATTTTTACCCTCTCACTGTCAATGTATTGACCTTTTAGATCTGGGTTGTCTATCCCTGCAAACGCTCATGGACACTTGTCCTTGCGACAATATTCAGAATAAAGCCTTAGCGCATGCATGGCAATTGTTTCATTGGCTCACCACGAGTGCATGTTGGGAGTTGTTCAATAAAATTAAAACTGAAAGTGTATCGTCCAATGATAGCAGTGAGACGTGTACACGTGAGGTGATAACATCAACGTTATAGACATGGACGTCACTACAATCGACAAGGCTATTGGAAAGTTCTTTGTGTGCAAGAAAAAACTGATTAGCTTTACACAACCTGAATTATTAGCACTACCTAAATCATTTCTTTTTTATGTTGCTGCCAACGCTGTCAAAGAAATTTGGGAAAAGGCGCCTGCCGAGTGGACTAACGACTCTGTATTGAGTGAACTACAACCATGCAGTCATTTTTCCCATCACAAGCAATTAACCATGGCAAAAATACCTTCCATTCGACAGTGTGCCACATGCCAATTAATGAAATTATATCATGGTCATAAAACTTAGTGTAAAGACATTGTTTCATCATTCCATGGCTGTCATGCGGAAAACAACCACCACCTACCATGCTCGTCAGCAGCCGCCGACAAACAACAACAACAACAACAACAACAACAACAACAACAACAGCAAGAACAAGAAGAAGAAGAACAAGAAGAACAACAAAAAAAGTGTTTTTCACCGATTGAAACCTCTATGTCCCAGGTGTACTGGCCGTGGAATTATTGATAACATCATTAAGAACTTACCATTCAAAGCTCACTTACATGCTTACAGCTTTTGCGGCCCTGGTACTCGTCTTGAAGATCGTTTGAGGAGAGGGGATATGGGAATCAATGCTTTGGATCATGCATGCCTTAATCACGATAAAGCCTATGAAAACAGTGATCCCACACTAAGACGCATTGCCGACAAATTCTTGTTAAGCATTGCCAAGCAACGATTAACAGCTTCAGATGCCAGTCTGGCAGAACGAATGGCAGCATTTATAGTGATTGGTGCTATGAAGAGCAAATTACTTTTATCTAGATATGGACTTTAACGTAATGAATTTATTTTAAAAAAATGTATAGTATCACTGTTATCATGCCAAAAAAAAGACAAGAGTCCATGTTGTGTTTTTTTTCATTATTATTATTCACTCATAGTTTCATCATGATAATTATAAATAAAATGAATAAAATGACATAAATGACAAACAATAAAAAGGGACAGCAGTGCATCGTTATAAAAATTACTAATTGTAGTAAATCTATTTTTCAATCACAAACAATAAAAAAGGACAAAAGTCCATTATTTTAACTAATAGTTTCATCATTATTATTATAAAACATTATATGTATACATGGTAATTGTACTAAACCTATTTTTTAAATCACAAACAATCAAAAAAAAAAAGGACAAAAGACCATCATTATTCATCAGCTTCAAATGCCAGTCTAGTAGAACGAATGGCAGCATGAAATCTTTATCTACTCTAGAACCAGGTTTTTGTTAAACGCTCATTATTGAATAAAATAACATGTTACTAGAATTTGATCATTATAAATTATAATCATTCTAATAATAATAATTAAAAATTGCTTAAAAATTGCAATAAATGCTATTTTAAATCACAAACAATAAAAAAGGACAAAAGTCCATCATTTTAACTAATAGTTTCATCATTATTATTATAAAAAATTATATACATGGTAATTGTACTAAACCTATAAACAAAAAAAATTCTACCATTAAGCATAAGTTTTGAAAATTTATTTTTATTATTATTTATCATTGGAAACGTTGAGCAACAATTAATAAACGTCAAACTGTTGAGCATAAAAAAATAATTTTATTTTATTATAGTTATTAAAGAGTAGTTCATGAATAAACAAAAAGTCACGGCTAGCGTACAATGATTGTTCGTTTTCAATTTTTGCAAAACGAACCATGCATCGATTATTTTTTTCACCCTCATAAATTAAATAGACAGGGTGAATACTGGAATTGACATCTTCCATGACATTATCAGGTAGGTTATTAAATCGTGTGGGAAGAAATGTCTCAAAGTCTTGACAAATGCAAAGAGCTCGTTCACCAAATTTGGTTTTCAGTTTTTGAATTTTATGTATGCGAAAGGGTGTTTGCGTAGGCAATTCACTCATTTTCTTGCGTGCAAAGCCACAATCTTGACCAATGGCGTTCAAGGCGTCCATGGTTGTCTATAACCAAAGAAAAGAGTGTTACTTTCTAACACTCTTGTTCTTATATTACAACAACAATAACTTTGTACATCAAAGTGTGTTGTTGTTTTTTAAATCCTGAGTGATTATGACCTGAAGTTGTAGATAGATAGTATTGGATAAATTTACAAAAATATAATAATAATGTTTGTATCATTTTTCAGTCAAAACATACATTTGGAAATTATTTAATAGGAAATGTTTTATTAAAATTAAGTGTGAATCATTTTCAAGATCTCTCTTGGAGGTAAATGCATGTCTCTGTTGTGAATGGGAATTAGCCTATCATTCCCTTGTCGAATGACTTGTATTCGTTTGCCCTGTTGTTGTGCAAATTCACACTGCATTCTGTTAAATAAATAGTATCAACAGATACTAAGAGCAAACATCTGAATGCTGTTGGTAACCTATAAAAGGTAAAGTTAACACGCTATGCATTTAATAACCATGTCCACATCCAACAAAACAAAATTCAAAACTACAAATTTAAACCAGTGTGTATGTGTTCATCAACGTGAATAAACGATAAACTAAAACACACAAAAAATAGCCAAATGTATTCTAAACGTCAAGTATGCACCTGAAAGCCGAATGTAAACAAAAAAAGCAGTAATCATGACATGATGTTGTTACTTTCTAACAAATCTCATTCTATGAGGCGAATATTGATTGATAGGTAAGCTAAGACAAAGTTGGCGAAATGCTTGTTGTCGATACGAAGTGATTCGTTCCTCAGCAGGAAATTTATAAAAATGAAAACAAAACATTTCAGAGGTTATTGGAAAATAAACATTAAACAGGGGTTTTGTACATATTGTACACCAGAAATCTGCAAAATGATCCTCGTCAGCTAATTTAACAATCACTTGATTCATGGTTAAACCGTACCATGCTTTATGAATCACTTGCGTGGATACATTATTTTCAAAGCCAAAATTTAGCATACAGGATTTACAAAAGTGATGCCCTGGGTCATGAAACAAATCATCATCATTATCATCACGATTAATGATGCTGTCATAAAACGTGGTATCAATGCGTACTTTCGTGTTTCTATATTCTGAAGGATAGGCCACACGTTGAGGATAATGAGACATCATCGTGGCATATTCATTGGACGTGGTGTGTTTTGTGACGATAAAACAATCTTCACCGTGGCTCATGATTGAATCTGAAAAGTAGTCGTTGCCGTTTACTAAGTGAATAAATAAAAAAAAATACAATGTACTATATACACTGTCTGTCCCCTAAGTCAATGGCAAAAATAAAATAAAAAATAAGCAAAACACAAATAAATAACCATCTGTCTGTCGACTTCTTTAGCTGTAGGCGGCAAACATAACATGCAACAGGTTAAAAAAAAACAATTTCTGTTCAGATATTGGACTGGTGTTGTTTTCAAATATATCACCACTCATAACTCTAGCCATAAAGTGAGAGATTGTGCACAGTAAAAGCAGCAGATTATTATTATTCTTTTGTTCTTGCATGAGACCTACTAAGCCACACCCTAGTGTGGCCTATTAAGCCGCATGCCTACTGAGGGTGAATGGTCACTTTGCTGAAACATGAGGCCTACTAAGCGACAACAATAGTGAGGGTGGCTACTTGTTTGTATTTTTCCTAACCTAACCTAAAGAAGCCAACATGTTTTTAATCCAGCCTGTGCACAGTGAACCATGCAAACGTTGATGCATGGCTCTCTTTATGTGTTGACAGGCAAATTGCACAAGACATACAGTTTATGTACAACTATTTACAGGCATTCACACATTCATGCATACATCCATGCACGCAGGTTAAAAAAAATTATATGATACACTTCAATTATTTTTATTCCGAGGCTCAAGATGGCATCTCGCATTTGATAGCAACCAAACCAAACACTTGCCGTGTTGTACTACAACAATAGCTACAACCATTACTGGTTGTAACCAAATGGGATGTTTGTCATCATATCCTGACACCACTGTCTCTTGTCGTCTAACAAAGCGAGTGTTTGTTTTCGCTGCTTCATTAAAAATAAATCATGATTTTTCGAGAGAATCCTAAACTGACTATGTGCCATGGCTGTGTGGGTCTGAAGGACATGTTAATAATCATCCACACAGAGTCGTTTAACCACATGCTGGCTAATCCCTTTGGCTCGCATAGATTCGCATCGATCCACCTGTCGAAAACTATACATTTTCGGAGCGAGACCTACAAACTCAGTCATCATGGTGTCTGAACAATCATCTTTCATTAAACCAATTTCTTTTTTGTTCAGACGGGGGATATCGAACACGTTCTTCTCACTAAACGAGGACGTGTCAAACCATTTTGGGTTTTGTTTCATTACGACATACGGATCACAGTCACGGATATGGTAAATAAAACTATCCGTGTCTGTATATAACAAGGAAATGGTACCAAATCGCTGTATTGCAAAACCATAATGGAATTTATACATGTGCAATTTTGAAAAATCTAAAATGACTTGGCCTAAATAGATAGGCTTATTCATGACCACTTTAGTTTTGGCAAGTTCAATAGTCAGTAGATCATGATCAATAATGTTTAAAGATTTGAAATTTGGTTTTGCAATATATTTTTGAGCTCCCCATTGTCCATGCCATGTGTTGACCAAGTTAATGTCCCTATACTGCCGTACATTTTCCAAACTCTTGCCATAGATACAATTATTCATCAGTTTAAAAAAGTTGATTTGAAATGGTTGAGTGGCACTTTGTCTGTGACTGGTATTTAAATCCATGTATGGTTTCAACCACGGTTTCTGACAAAAAGAAATACCTCTATGGATTTTTTTCAGGGTTAAGCCCTGGGCTAAACATTCTACCAGCATGTCAATATGCAACACACAGTTATTTTTATCATACAAGGTACCCATCAATTTCTTATGGTTGCCCTTACTCTCGGGCGGCACCATTTTCTCTATGCAAAAGGGGAAATCACCATGTCGCTGTCTGAGATGGGGGGGATAAGCTAAGTCAACGTCAAGAACATACCCTACGTCCTGTTGCTTGCTGGCGCTATGCACATTAAAATCTTTAATTTCATTCTCAGTCAGCCAGACAAAGTTTCTGTACGGCAGTGGTCGACTCATAGCGTGACCGTATAAATTGTTTACGTCGAAATACATTAGGTAGGATTCTGGTTCTTCGGGACAATAATCAGGCATGTAATGATTATTTGCCTTGGCATGTCGCTGATTGAGCGATACGAATCCCCCACGATTCCCTTTTTCCATCATGAGTACCATATCGGGATCCGTCAGTAAATCAAGCTCAATGTGGGTAAATTTGAGGGCGGCGTCCCAACTTAACCCTGGACTGGTATAGTAGTGGGCGGGGTCAAGGCCATAGATCGTGTGACATAGCTGACGAAACGTTTCAAAAACGTCGGTCAACAACAACTCGTCTAATTTTAGGTAGTGCATAGCATACTGGCCCATGCTTTCTATGCCAAACACTCGCCAAACATGCTGTGCGTGGGCATAGTTTTCTTCACTAATGGTGCTTTGAGTTAACTGAGAAAATAATTTTTCTCTTGGCGGCAAAGTCGTTTCTTCAAGCCCCTCGTAACTTCCCGCATAATCATAAGGAAAATGGCCTTTACGAACACACAATTTAAATTGATTTGTATCCGTAAAGTGGGAATGGGTATGTTTCAACTCATCTTCGCTTAAGCCTTTCACAAGACTATCCAGCGAACTAGACATAAACTTGAATGAGTCGAGAAAGCGAATGCTCATGCTTCCTTTTCTCCATGAAAGTGAGGTAAAGCTCTCATGGTTCTTAGCCAAAACGCTGAATTTGCTCTTATCTACATGAGCAAATTGTTTTACAATGAAGTGATGGTCATACCGGGAGAAATTGTGTAAGAAGACAGGGAGGAAGCGAGGTGTAGAGTACTTCAAATTGCATTCGTTATGGGCAGCACCTCTAAAATGCCCTGTCCTGTGGCAGTGGTCTTTTACTTTTTTTTCTCCGCCTAAGATTGGCTTTTCACATATGTGGCAGGTGGTGGCTTGATCATATTCTCTTTGCTGTACGTCATCCATCTGAATTGGTACAGGGTTGTTCAAAATAGTTTCTACTTTGCCTGCTAAAGCCGCCAATTGATCAACAAACCACTGCGCACAATCCTGACCTTCATGACTTACATATTCACATTGTGAATTATCATAGTGACAGACAACATAATAGGCTACAGCAAAAGGCTCATGTTTCTGCACTGGATAGGTTGAGCCTGTATGGGGGCTTGGTTCACATCCCTGAATGGGAACAGTAAGGGCCTCAAAATCAGCGTAAACAGTAAATGGTACCATGTCTTGTTTATTTGTGGCCTTAAATTTTAAGACTGCGTCATTCCCTTCGGGCAAGACTAGCTTTACTGCCGTCTGCCCTTCACAGTCTTCTGTATGTCGTTTCAAAAGTTCATCAGTTGTAAAATATTGAAGGCAGCGCTCGCAAATGTGTTTTGCACACTTATCATTGGACATTTGACTGCTTACCAATCTACTTAAATTCTTTATCCAACAATAATGGCTTTTATCCCCGTCAGACAGGAAAAGCAGGTGAATGTGATGTTGCTTTACCTGTTTGGTGGCATACAGGGGGCCCACAATATTGGATCCGTCGATGCCATACACCATAAAGGAGAAATTTGGATTATCTTTCTCAAATAAATGAATTTTATCTAGAGGCATGGGAAATGAAACACGCTCGAGATTGAGAGTTTGTTTCATGTGGTTAAACAATTCTTTGTACTGCCCTGGTTTATGACCATTTCTGTCTTTACAGGGTTGCAGACAGCTAACTATACTCCACAAAAAGCAGTAATCGTCTTTATTGCGTATGTTGATCACTGCCTTTCTGGAAGCGATAAAGCTCGGTGTGGCAATATAGCTACTTCCTGCATTCAATGGATTGTATTTACAAATATTGATTTGCAAATAGGCAATGCTATCGAGGGCCAAGCCACTGGGACCTTGTTGCAACTTATCAAATTTAGTGATAAGCGCTTGAATAGCTTTCTCCTGATACCACGTTTCCAAATTATCAGCTATCAGTACTTTCTCCATTTTTGTACAAAGGTTGAAGGTGTGTTTCTATTCAACATTATCTTTTATCAACGTAAATGCACATAGTAGTTCGAAATTTATTTTTAAAGCCTGATGCAATTTTAAGCCTTGTTCACATTCACTCAAAAAATGGGAAAACATAATTCCACAAAATCTTTAGGCGACAGACAGTGATTCGCATTGTAAATTCGGCCGGAGCAAACTCGCGTTTTGAAACATTTGGCCAAAGGCTGCCACACTAACACTTCTCTCTCTGATATAGACATGATTATAAAATGGACAAATAAACGTGCAACCCTTACCTTAGAATAGGTTAATCCAAAATCTGCAATTCCAAACGACCACACACTTATCGCTTTCACTGACTGGCATACAATCACGCTCACAGGTACACAATGGTTGTAGCAATTGGCCCCAGCAGGAAATGATCACCAACAAGGTTACTGTAGTTTTAGTATCACCGACAAGGTTTCTCTTGTGTTTGTTTCCAACGATTTATCTGAAAAAAGAACCAATACAATCCGTTATTAGTCATGGTTATATACATTAAACATGTGCATTCATTCATTCATTCATAAGATTTCCAAAAAACAAAAGGTTTCGAGTGTGCACACATAGATTACACGCTCACTCGAAAAGTAACAAGGTCATTTACAAAGAAAAGAATTAATCTATATTCATAGCTCACCTTTTTTTTATTTCGCAAGCGTGACGGTAGTTAAAACCTGTTCACTCCATACACGTCTTTATTCTGAAACAATAATAAATACACGCCATAAGTTTATAAATTTCCGTGAAATAAATGGCATACATTTAACAACAACAACAACAAAATAATGGAACAACATGTTCTCACCATATAATGAATTATAATGCTTTCAGCAAATGTGCTCTTTGTCGCCACTATCACTGTCACTGTCACTGTCTCTCTGTCAGCTTTCCCAGACTTAACGACGTTTTTTTAAAATCTGCAACAAACGAAATCCCAAAAAATACCATCAGTCACTAACTTACTTTTCATGCATACACAAAATAACAATAAAACCAATCATGTCATAATTAACAATAATGAACCTACCTTAGTTCAAGTATGGCCGCGGTTCACGTAATATTTTACAAAGAGCATAAGGCACTTGCATCCGTCACCTTCAAAGATGATCACAAGAATGATGATTCTCTCTTACCCTCAGAACATATATGTCTCCTCAACAAGATGCAAAGTTAACACTTTACTTTCTTTTTTGTTCCTACGAGTAGGATGTCGTGGAGCGCACAAGGCAGACTGATTCTCACAAGCTTTGCAAACTCTGCATGAGTGTGCGTGGGAATGCAATGATCAGCTTTTCGACAGAGCTGTATGTCCTTCATCGCGGTATTGATATTGAGCTACACGTCTGGGTCAGATAACAGCCACCTGCATGCGAACAACAGGCTGTTATCTCTCTCTGCTGCGAGGCACGTACGATGATAAGACCAGTGTCTCTCTGGCTCGCCGTGGGTCAGCCTCAATGCTTTCAATTCCCATTTCATCAAGCAAGTTCTCTCTCTGCGTGTGAGCCCTGACCAGCCATGACAAATAATAATAATAATGCATAAGTGTTTTACCAACATCATAGCGCATAACATAACGTGACTTCAAATCTGGTTTCTTACTTTTTCCCCGTTTTCCTCAACGATTTCAAAAAAATGACGGAAACCATGATTTGAGCTTTCCCATACCTACATTCCCGTAAACAGAACAACGACACAAATACATCGGCATGCCCGTCATAAAAATCGCCTCATTCGTTTTCCAAATAACGCGAAAATGAACAAAAAAAACACCTTTTCCATAACAAAACCATGTTTCCAGCTTTTTACCTTTTTCATATCTAAATCCCCGTAAAGAGAATAAAGAGACGAAAAAAATACTATCACACACGTCATCCTCACGTTTTCGGTTTTCACAATATGAGGGAAAATCACAACAACCCATTTTGACTAAAAAAACATGTTTCCAGCTTTTTACCTATTCCATACCTACATCTCCGTAAAGAGGACAATGAGACGAAAACATACTATCATACACGTCATCCTCACGTTTTCAGTTTTCGCAATATGAGGGAAAATCACAAAAAAACATTTTTGACTAAAAAAATGTTTCCAGCTTTTTAGCTTTTCCGTACCTACATCTCCGTAAAGAGGACAATGAGACGAAAACATACTATCATACACGTCATCCTCACGCTTTCAGTTTTCGCATTATGAGGGAAAATCACAAAAAACATTTTTGACTAAAAAAAATGTTTCCAGCTTTTTATCTTTTCCGTACCTACATCCCCGTAAAGAGGACAATGAGACGAAAACATACTATCATACACGTCATCGTCACGTTTTCAGTTTTCGCAATATGAGGGAAAATCACAAAAAAAACATTTTTGACTAAAAAAAATGTTTCCAGCTTTTTAGCTTTTCCGTACCTACATCTCCGTAAATAGGACAATGAAACGAAAAAATACTATCACACACGTCATCATCACGTTTTCCGTTTTCCAAAAATCGGCAAAAAATGTGAAAAACGCATTTTTAGACCCAAAACCCTAGGTTCACCTTTTCGACACCTACATTCCCGTAAAGAGCACAACGAGACGAAAAAAACGAATCCAAGCACGCCCTCCTAGCATGGCCCGTTTTCCAAAAATCGGCAAAAATGTGAAAAACGCATTTTTAGACCCAAAACCCTAGGTTCACCTTTTCGACACCTATATTCCCGTAAAGAGCACAACGAGTCGAAAAAAACGAATCTAAGCACGCCCTCCTAGCATGGCCCGTTTTCCAAAAATCGGCAAAAATGTGAAAAACGCATTTTTAGACCCAAAACCCTAGGTTCACCTTTTCGACACCTACATTCCCGTAAAGATCACAACGAGACGAAAAAAACGAATCCAAGCACGCCCTCCTAGCATGGCCCGTTTTCCAAAAATCGGCAAAAAATGTGAAAAACGCATTTTTAGACCCAAAACCCTAGGTTCACCTTTTCGACACCTACATTCCCGTAAAGAGCACAACGAGACGAAAAAAAACGAATCCAAGCACGCCCTCCTAGCATGGCTCCTTCCAATCCAAGGTTGCAGGGGCTCACAACTTGCTTTTGGAAGCAGAACCCGTATCATCCCACTACTCCCCGGGAAGAGACCAAGAGACCTCGCGATGTGTGGGAGAAGCAAATTTATAAGGTCCTTGAAGCTAGAGATAAGAACTGGCATCAAATACAAGAACAACAGTTGTGGATGGACAGGACTAATTGGAGAGGGCTCATTTATAACCGTACCCGACTTGCTGGAGAGAAGAAACGATGATGATGATGAATTGCATGCATATTTTAATCGTTTTTAGTGCATAAATTTCCGGTCCCTACTCATCACTGTGTTGAGGTTTAACATTTTTCAATATTAATATTGCACTTGCAAGAAAATGGAGAGAAAAATTATAACTTTTGAAAACAAGGTGTAAGCAGAATAATTGAATGGCTGGGACATGTCCTGAGAAGAGAAGAGAAAATGGTGAAGACAGTGCTAGAAGGGAAGCCACAAGGTACGAGACCCCTGGGTAGACCAAAACTGAGGTGGATGGATGGAGTCAAGAAAGACCTGGAGACACTGGGAGACAACGAGAACATGGCTAGCAACAGAGACTAATGGAAGAGGCTAAAGAGTGAGGCAATGAACCGACTTCGGTTCGTGTGGCCAACGAAGTAAGTAAGTAAGTAAGTAAGTAAGTTTTTTTTTTAGTCGTTTACCCTCCAGGTTGGTGGAACCCACGGACTTGCGAGGGAACTCACCACTACCGTCTCTACGGGCAGTGTCCTAGAGCTGGGAACATCGAATCGGAAGGGATACAACTGGTGAGGTAGGATTGGCACCTCGCCCAGGCGGCCTCACCTGCAAAGCGAACAGGGGCCTCATGAGGGAAGGTAAAGGATGGTTAGGATCGATAGACAAGGAAGAGGGAAGGAGGTGGCCGTGGCCTTGAAGAAGGTACCATCCCGGGATTTACCCGAAGACGAAGTGGGAAATCACGGAAAACCACTTCGAGGATGGCTGAGGGGGAATCGAACCCCCTCTACTCATTTGGGCCACCCGAGGCTGAGTAGACCCCGTTCCAGTCCTCGTACCACTTTTCAAATTTCGTGGCAGAGTCGGGAATCGAACCCAGGACCTCCGGGGCGGCAGCTAACCATGCTGACCGCTACGCTACGGAGGCGACTAAGTAATTAAGTAAGTAATATTACATTACAATATTGCAGCTAGTCCTTAGCGTATAATACGATTCGCAATTTGAATCTCGTTATACGTTAGCTTTCTTTTGTATTAAAAGTTTTTATGAATTAAGTGAGTAAAGGTGAATATGCACGTGCATACAATTCAGAAATTAGAAAAAAAGATCGTATAAAGACATACACTCATTTACACAACAAACACCAATACTCAACATCATAAACTCCAGAAGACTTCAATGGCTGGGATGGGAGATGAAAGGATTGCCTTACAAATCTTTAAAGAAGAACCAAGAGGAAAAAGGCCAGTAGGAAGACCACGAAGTTCCTGGAAAAATGAAATATCCAAACATTGTAGACATCTGAATGTGGACAACTGGCTAGAACTCGTCCAAAACAGAGTCCAGTGGAGGCATTTTGTGAGATCGGTGCGGGATCTTCGTGTCCCATAGAAGCCTTCTGAGTGAGTGTGAGTGAGTATAAAAATACATAAATTAACAAATTTAACATGCACTAGAAAACTTTATTTGTAATGTTTACTTGTCTTAGTAGAGTACTCCTCACAGCAGTATTGATTGTTGCCCTGATGATCGCTACCAGCGAGTGATCTCCGGGCCTAGCTTAGTATGCATGGCGTCAAACGCGACATCTGATGTTTCGAGTTGTAACTGAGGTTGGAATGAATTATTGTTGTAACTGAATCGAACTGACTGCTGTTGGAATGACTTAAGAAAAATGTATGTTATGGATTCTAAAACTGTTTTCATTATTATCGCAGACCATTTAATCCGTCTGCCACAACAAAGGCATCTGCTCATGTTGTCTGACACCCGGTCTATTAGACGGTGGTGTATTCTTGGAATACACGGTACGAGAGATATAAAGTTTAATGTTCTTTGCATGTTCATTCCTTCCTCTTTGTCAAACACCAACAGTGATCTTCTATTTTCTCTTTGGTTATCATGTCGCTTATATCTTTTATGAGTCTGTTCTAGATATATATCTTCCATGACCCACCTAGCGTCATCTTGCAGCGAATCTCTGAAGCTCTTCAACTCTTCCTGGTGCAAGAGGACTTCCTTCTCAATCTGGCCACCAGATTTTGCTGCCATCGCCAGCTATTATCTCCATGAGCAAGAGAACTTCGTCTACTTTTTCACTCACCATGCTGTGCTAGTATCGCCTGCTATCAACTCTTTGAAGACCATCTCCTCAAGAGAATTTAATTTCTTATGTTGGTTATTCTGATATGTATACCTTTTGTCTCCTACCCCCACTCTTTTCCTTCCTTGGACCCTCCGTGCTTCGCTGAGTAGGTCTCACTTCTAAGTCGGCAGTTGACTCGGTCAGTTAAGGCTCAACTCGAGCCAGTCTCCTCAAACCAAGAGACACTCTCTACGTTCTACGCCATGTTGGCACATTAAGTATCGGTTAAGGGAACTTCACCTTCGCCATGCAACAAAGATAAGTACCTGCTTCAAGTTTTAACTTCATTTTCATCGGTTTTAACTTCTACATGCTTTTAACGATATTTTATAGACAGCGTGAGATTACTTATTTTGGGGCAAAAATCATTCTTCGTGGGATTTGCCATGTTGAGCTTTTGTCTGTCTAAGCCAACCTTAATAGAAAGTAGCTTTTCTTAAGCTATTTAATTGAGAAATCTTCTCACTACGTGGGATATTATCTAATACCCGCTGTCTATAAATCACCAAGCTAGTTCCTCCGCTGGATTATATTTGGCCCCATTCTTCTATTAAGATCGTTCTGGAACCTTCCAGATCCTGTACTTTATCTACAAGTCCCGCCGTCATGTAATTTTCACTCACTTGTGAGAATACTATTTAAAATGGAAGAATCTTACTTCTGAATTAAGGCTCAATAGCGAAATTTCTTCCACCGATGGAATGTTCTATGGTACATTTAATTGTAATTCACAACTTTCTCAAGAAATAGACTCTCGCCTACCTAGTGCAATCAGTTATTTTCATCATTGCAATAACTTTCTTTTCCATAAACTTTCGTGTTTGTACAGTGAAATTTGCATCCATTTTACAGACTATAGTGAAAACTAGTGCTTGTTCTACTTTTCTACCGCGTCGCGATCGTCCGCTTACATTAAATAAGGCCATGAACATTGATCCTATATCCCAACGATCTTTCCTAAACCTTCTACTAACAAACCATATTAATAAAATTGTAACTTTTCTATAAGGTGTCACTCCACGAAGTGCCCTTCCATTTTGCTTGTTTATCAGTAATTAATTTCTGTATAAATACGTGTTTTATACACGGTTCAAACTTACATTGTTTCTTCCCTATAATCAGGGAAAACAATTCTTTCAACTCTTGAGTGAGTTATTTCTAGGTTTCACGAAATGGAAACTGCCCCATTTGGCTCGTGATTCCTACTTAAACATGGGAAGTCAAGAACCTTCCTTTTGACTTACTCTTCAGGTTTCAAGGTAAGTGACCTGCTCTCTTTTGTATAATTGTTATAAAGTAGTTCCGCACAAATATAAGAAGTTGTAGGAACTTCTATCTTATTCTTCATGGTTTTCTTATTGTTATTTTCGAAGTTGTCACTCTCTCTAGAACATTCTCTCAAGAATTTCTTAAAGTACACTCTTTGTACTCAATTTAATGTTTAAACTTTAATTACTTCATTTGTCTTTTTTTTAAATCTTATAAAGATTTTAGAACATATATAAGGTTTGAAACCTCATAAATTGTAAATTGCCTGGAGCAAACGTTTAATGTTTTCTGAGGTCTGTGACCCAAAATGTGTTAATCAAATTGAAATTATATATTTGTTAAAGTTATTAACTTCTTTTGAATTGTTGAATAAATTAAGCGTTTCTTTTCGCTTTTTCATTTTTCTAGTACAACGATTAGGCAAGATCCTGTCTTCCTTGGCTTTCCCTACTCAATGCCATTAAATCCATCAATAGGGCTTTCACCACTCGTTGCATTTGAGGAAGAACTCTTAGTGGTAATCTCATTAAAGTTTCTTTTAGCTTTAATAGCTAATTCTAACTGGCCAGTAAGGCAAGTAAAGCTCGCTACGCCAGCTACCTGCTTGTGGAGATCCTCTCCGAAAACTTATGGTCAGTTTTCCAAAAGATAAGTGTTTCTCTTTGTCTAAACATTTAGCCGGCTCCTCGCTGAGTAAAAGCTTAGCCATTTCCAAATGCAACCATTGGTTCATTTACCAAAATTACTCCCCAAGGTATAATCTTTTATTATTTTCCTTCTTGGAAGCACTTGGTCGCTTTTTCAGGAACTCCATAACTTTGAAAATTGGAAATACCAAACCTGATTTAAATTATTGGCATTCTTCGAATTACTTTGCAAAAACGAATTGCTTTGAACAGGCTTACAATAAATTTGTTACTCTCAGTCTTGCCAGACCATCACTCTTCCCCATAGTAGGCAGATACATGCTTGAGAGGGATTACACTAAAGCCACTCTCTTGCAAACCGCCCAAGTTCTAGCTGTGTTTCCCGTCAGCTTGGACCAAGCTCTTACCCACTTTAGGTATCCGAGAGCGGATTTGCGGTGGCAACCGCCTCTAAGTGCATTTAAGGTTAAATTTATAACTTTTGTGGGACTCTCCTCCTATTTTCCTATCCTTTTTCTCCAGTCCAAAATCTACCTCCTTTTCTTAATCATCTTCCCTTGGTGGTTAGGTTATTCCTCAGCCAATAATCTACCCAGACGGTACTACCTAGAATCAGAGCTGAGCTGGGGTCTTGGTTTGTTGAAAATAGACACATGGTGCATTCTCCTCCTCTAACATATTTCCCAATTATCGCTTCCCATATGCATTCATTGCCTCATTTTTACTATTGTGGATTTATTTTATTTAGTAGCCTGGAAAGTGATGACTTTTCTAAAAATATGTGTTCATTCAGATTCGCTGGATTATCTTTCTTCGCTAGATATATTTCTATGGATTCTTTCACCGTCGAGAGCTTTTCCTTTTGCTTCGTAGTGTAGAATTTCCAATTCGATGTTAGTTAAACGATGATTGTTGTCGTACATGTGTTCGCATATGGTGGAATGTTTGCTATGTTTAATCGCATTTTTATGTTCTTTGTAACGTGTTCCGATTTGTCTTCCACTTTGTCCGACATAATTAGCATTACATCCATCATCTTGGTATGTGAACAGATAAGTTATACGTCTGAGTTTGAGTGCGGGATTTTCTTTGTTAAGTTGCTATTGTGTAGGTATTTACCGAGAGAGTGGTTTGTTCTGAAAGCTACGTTTTGTTCTTTTGTTATACATCGCAGATAAGCGAAATGACATTTTTACAGACGCTAAATTAGGCGTATTACGTATTACGTATTAGGCCAGCCGGGATGATCACACTCACAGTTTCGAGATGGTATTCTGATCGCCAGGTTTCTGTGAGCGCGTGAAAATTGATATAAAAGTTGTATCAGGGTAGATAGGAGTGTTTTTCCGACACCCAAACTTATCACTCAGTGATTGAGTTATTTGAGAATTTTTAATAGAGTGATACAGTGATTATTGACATTTTTGTGATTCTTTTCACTATCGTGGAGTCGAAACGAGGACAAGTACGTGGTGTTGTGGTAAGTTGGAGAATCCAATAAAATATTTGGTAAACTGTTGAAACGCTATTTTTATCATAAAATTAATCTACGGGATTTATTAAACAATATTTTATTTTGAATGAACTGTGAAAATCCGACAATTGATTGTGTCGATAAATGGTGAACTTTGTATGACTACGTTACACGAAGAATCAGTGAGTTATAGTGCACAATCATTGGTTAATTCTGTGGCGGAAAAATAAGGCCTGTATTTGCAACATCCGCATTAGTATAAAGCCAGTTTAATAATTTCCAATTGATTTATTCCAACTATGGTGAAGTTCGGACCAATGGATTTATTCCAACCACGGTGGTGTCCAGACCAATGGATTTATTCCAACCATGGTCGTGTCCAGACCAATGGATTTTTTCCAACCATGGTGGTGTCCAGATCAATGGATTTATTCCAACTATGGTGAAGTCCTGACCAATGCATTTATTCCAACTATGGTGGTGTCCAGACTAATGGATTTATTCCAACTATGGTGGAGTCCAGACCAATGGATTTATTCCAGCCTTGGTGGTGTCCAGACCAATGGATTTATTTCAACCATGGTGGTGTCCAGAGTCCAGACCAATGGATTTATACCAACCATGGTGATGTCCAGACCAATGGATTTATTCCAACCATGGTCATGTCCAGACCAATGGATTTATTCCAGCGATGGTGGTGTCCAGACCAATGGATTTATTCCAACCATGGTCGTGTCCAGACCAATGGATTTATTCCAACCATGGAGGTGTCCAGACCAATGGATTTATTCCAACGATGGTGAAGTTCAGACCAATGGATTTATTCCAACCATGGTGGTGTCCAGACCAATGGATTTATTCCAACTATGGTGAAGTTCAGACCAATGGATTTATTCCAACCATGGTGGTGTCCAGACCAATGGATTTATTCCAACTATGGTGAAGTCCAGACCATTGGATTTATTCCAACCATGGTGTTGTCCAGACCAGTGGATTTATTCCAAAACATGGTGGTGTCCAGACCAATGGATTTATTCCAACCATGGTGCTGTCCAGAGTTCAGACCAATGGATTTATTCCAACTATGGTGGTATCCAGACCAATGGATTTATTCCAACCATGGTGGTGTCCAGACCAGTGGATTTATTCCAACCATGGTGGTGCCCAGACCAATGGATTTATTCCAACCATGATGGTATCCAGACCGATGGATTTGTTCCAACCGTGGTGGTGTCCAGACCAATGGATTTATTCCAACCATGGTGGTGTCCAGACCAATGGATTTATTCCAACCATGGTGATGTCCAGACCAATGTATTTATTCCAACCACGGTCGTGTGCAGACCAATGGATTTATTCCAACGATGGTGGTGTCCAGACCAATGGATTTATTCCAACCATGGTCGTGTCCAGACCAATGGATTTATTCCAACCATGGTGGTGTCCAGACCAATGGATTTATTCCAACGATGGTGAAGTTCAGACCAATGGATTTATTCCAACCATGGTGGTGTCCAGACCAGTGGATTTATTCCAACCATGGTGGTGTCCAGACCAATGGATTTATTCCAACCATGATGGTATCCAGACCGATGGATTTATTCCAACCGTGATGGTGTCCAGACCAATGGATTTATTCCAACCATGGTGGTGTCCAGACCAATGGATTTATTCCAACCATGGTGATGTCCAGACCAATGTATTTATTCCAACCATGGTCGTGTGCAGACCAATGGATTTATTCCAACGATGGTGGTGTCCAGACCAATGGATTTATTCCAACCATGGTCGTGTCCAGACCAATGGATTTATTCCACCCATGGTGGTGTCCAGACCAATGGATTTATTCCAACCATGGTGGTGTCCAGACCAATGGATTTTGGCCAGCAGCCTCCGCTTACTTCCCCTCATTCAGCTTTCTTTCAATCTCTAGCGTCATGCGCCGGTATATAAGTTACGTGCGTTTACACAAATTATACGGGACGTGAAGATAATAATCGAAAGATAAGCCTTAACCCCGCAGTGGAAATCATGTTTTTAATTCATAAGGAGCTTGCAATATCGTGGTCATTCAGCCCCGTATAATTGGGTGCGTAGAATCGGTCTGCTAATTTGTAATATTGTGGTATCTGTAGTAGTGTAGGCATTTGTCTATACATAGGGAGCGCGGATTAACCACAATCAAGATGGCGGCCGCCAGTGCCAATTGAACAACAGCTGATCTCTGAACATGCTCAATACCGTACTCACTCTTCGATGTGGTGTGAATACGCACGGCTTCACCGCTGGTTGATAATCATTATTATTACAACATGTGGAGGATGTTATAGAGCACTATGGATGCTTTTGGTTAGTGGTATCGTAATTAAAGTGACAATTTTATTCTAGGGTGACAGGTAAAAGGAAATTCAAAATCATGTATGTATGTCTACCCCTTATTATTCCCGTTTTTCCAACGGGATCGGGTATGAGATGCGATGGAAGTCTTTGTGGCGGATGGTTTTACGGCCAGATGCCCTTCCTGTCACCAACCTCAAGAAAGGAGTTAATGAGAGATTAAATGAATGATGGTGAATGCAACTGGGCAAGGATGTGAAAGGAAGCGGCCGTGGCCTGTCAGAAGGTACCGACCCAGCATTTTCCTGGAGTTGAAAATGGGAAACCACGGAAAACCATTTTAAGGACGGCCGACGTTGGAGCTCGAACCCACGCGTCTACCGAGTCAGCAGAGAGCTTGGCCTCCATGACCTATCGCTGCGCTTTAGCGAGCGTAGCCACCACTGCCGGTGAAGATCAAAATCATAATGTACGGTACCGTACCAAAAGAGTCAGCATATTGTCTTGATGTCTTCTTCTAACCAAATATACGCTTATCTCATTTTGGCATTTATTTCACTTATTCACTTTTCCCTTGTAACCCGGGAATTAATGTAGGCTACTGCCGGTATTTTCAAATGTGAGGGAACAATCACCGCAGGCCAGTTGTGTCTCACGTGATTGTCTTCAGCTCCTGTTGATTCTTACTAATGACCAACATCGGAAATTACAATTTCGACCTTGCTTGATTAAGTTACGTTTCAAACAAATTGATGATACTCAGCCAATTTTCTAGGCTTATGCCGTGTCTTGTGTGGGGTTTCGTCTATAGGAACATCGAGCTGGTTCAAGACGTCATACACCTAGAAAAATGCTGATTTTTAATTCACTGGCCGTGCAAGTCAGTATATCATCAAATTGATGATACTTTAGAAATTTGTCTTGTAATTAGTTGTAGTAATACTACGGGTGTCCCTTGCTCAATAAAATAAGAGGATCTGAAAATGCTATGAATTCAGCGCACCGCACTCCTATTTGTAGCTACGGAGGTGGGCTAAGAGGAAACGTGTTGAATCGTCACTAGTAGCGTACCCTAGCAGCGTGTATCAGAAACGTCTGATTTCCGCCTAAATACTCGCCTGTACTCGCCACAGATTACCTACTAGGATACTTATCTAAAATATCTTCACAATAAGAAGGTTCTTAGAAATACGATTGTAAGCATTGTAGGCCTATGGCTGTTTCACTCAACACAAGAGAAATGAAGGTTAGTATAAACCTGCCGTCATGACCTCGGCTCCTAACCTTCCTGTGGAGGAAGGAGGGGTGAGGCAAGGCGACATATCGCGGGAAATAGAAGCACGCCATTCAAACCTGTTGCTATAATAGCTTGTCTGAGCTCGGAGTCCAGATCAGATACACGACTTATTACGTCACAACACACACTGTGCCAATGAATTTAAACAAGTCTTACGTCATCATTGAGAATACATTCCAGAAGGAAATCATTCAAGGTTGCTTGCTACTTAATTAGCTGCGGTTCGTCCTCATCATATAGCCCGGCTAGCTCAGTCGGTAGAGCACGAGACTCTTAATCTCGGGGTCGTGGGTTCGAGCCCCACGTTGGGCGGTAATTTTTTCTCTCTCGTTTTTAGTTTAAGCAGTGTATTAATAAAGAGGACACAACGTGGCCACCGAACAGAGCACGAAGTAGACGGAAAGAGGTTATTTAAATAGCATTCTTGGATGGCATCAGTTACGGTACGCCTTCCACGGTGGGTGATTTTTGAAAGGCGACACCATGTCATACGATGTTGGCATCTGAATTCAGTAGGCCGGGTTCATAATGGCAAAATGAATCTCGGGATTTTCCGCCAACACAAAGTTCTTCACAACGAAATTCGACATGCAAGCTACCCGAGGCGATATTATTACTTACGGTACGGGTTCTGAGTTTACGAGCTTATCTAAAATATCGTAACAATAAAACAAGTTCTTGGAAATACGATTGTAAGTAATGTAGGTCTATGGCTGTTTCACTCAACACAAGAGAAAAAAATGAAGGTTAGTATGATTCTGCCGTCGTGAAAAGGAAGTCATTCAAGATTGCTTGTTGTTATCTAGTTGAGGTTCAGTATCTGCACGTAGCCCGGCTAGCTCAGTCGGTAGAGCACGAGACTCTTAATCTCGGGGTCGTGGGTTCGAGCCCCACGTCGGGCGAGTACTTTTGCTCTCCTGTTCTTCATTGGTTTAAGGAGGGTATTAACAAAGAAGGCAAAACGAGGCCATCGAACAGAGCACGAAGTAGAGGGAAAGATGTTATTTAAATAGCATTCTTGGATGTCATCACTTACGTACGGGCTCTGTTCTGACTGACTGGGCCCATATATTTCTTTCTAGTATGATTGATAGAACCAGTCGCGGTGGCCGAGTGCGCTTTCTCGTGTAACACTGGCATCGGGAGAGCGTGGGTTTGCATCCCACCTCGGCCGTCCTGAAAATTGTTTTCGTGGCTTCCTATTTTTACCACCAGGCATATGCTGGGATGGTTCCTTCCAATAGGTCCACGGCCGACTTCTTTCCAAAACCCCTTCCTTAATTAGACACAAGTTAGCGGTCGCCTAGGCGATTGGCCTGTCGCCATCCCCAGCTGTATCTACTGCAAAGTGCGTTTAGCTCCCAGACACCGTCCGAGCGATGGTAGAGAATTGATCCCTTACAGAGTCCGTGTGTTAAGCCGAGCTAGGAGGACAGGTGATTAAAAAAATGAATGATGGATGGCACGTGGTACACTCTGCTTTCGTGAGGCAGAACTGAAGGAAGTTGTTTTCCCATTAGTCTACTAATTAATTAAAGTGCAACTAAATAAGTGTATATATTGTAAATATTTTCACCCATACTTGCAGGCATGTCGCCTCCGTAGCGTAGCGGTCAGCATGGTTAGCTGCCGCCCCGGAGGTCCTGGGTTCGATTCCCGGCTCTGCCACGAAATTTGGAAAGTGGTATGAGGACTGGAACGGGGTCTACTCAGCCTCGGGTGGTCCAAATGAGTAGAGGGGGTTCGATTCCTACCTCAGCCATCCTCGAAGTGGTTTTCCGTGGTTTCCCCACTTCGTCTTCGGGCAAATGCCGGGATGGTACCTTCTTCAAGGCCATGGTCGCCTCCTTCCCTCTTCCTTGCATATCCATCCTGACCATCCATTACCTTCCCTCATGAGGCCCCTGTTCGCTTTGCAGGTGAGGCCGCCTGGGCGAGGTGCCAATCACACCTCACCAGTTGTATCCTCTCCGATTAGATGTTCCCAGCTCTAGGACACTGCCCGTAGAGGCGGTAGTGGTGAGTTCCCTCGCTGAGTCCGTGGGTTCCACCAACCTGGAGGGTAAACGACTAAGAAAAGAAGAAAAAGAAGAAACTTGCAGGCATAGATTTTATAATAATAATAATGTTATTTGTTTTACGTCCCTTTTAACTACACTGGCTTTTAGAGACGCCGGGGTGCCGGAATTTTGCCCCGAAGGGGATCTTTAACGTGCCAGTAAATCTACTGACACGGCTCCCTCGCAATAGATTTTATAGCCCATGTGTAATGGATCTGATGATGATCGCTTGACGATCGAAACTGGTCATCCAAGTGTACTGTATTTATTAATCTCATTTATTTTTTTAGTATTAGGGAATAACCATCTCATTTAGGTACAATCATGTTGACCGCCGGAAAAGCATCAAACTTTTGTTTACTAAGGCAACACTGAAAATGGCTTCAAACTCCATAATATACGTCTTGGCTGAGCTAGGAGTCCAACCCGTACCTCCCGGGTGACAGCCGCTACACCACGAGGTGGTCTAAGCAAAAATGCACCTTCAACAAGTCCTTAAATGGTGAGCAATTTCAGAAAAACAGTGTCTTCAACAAAGTTAACCTATTGTTACGTGCCACCCCCTGGTGGCACTTTTGTTAACTGGATTACGGCGGGGGTACAAAGCACAACACCAATTACTGCTTAAAGAAATAAGTAACTTTATTGTGGCCAGAAAATTACACTAATCAGCAAATACAAGCAATTAGGAGCCTTCTCCAGTTTCCTCAGGTCTCTTCCTTATGCGCTCTTGGCCCCTTTCACTCGCAACAGACCACAGAAGTTAATCCGTCCTAATGAGTCCGGTGGCCTTGGCAGAAGCTACCCGCCCCTCTTCCTCAGGTACAACAAATACAGTTACTTACGAGCACTTGATGTACGCTCTTCACAAGCTGGGAGAAACAATGTCACAGGATTTCGTAACTCGCACAGCACTTGGTCACCACACTTCTGTCGCACAAGATAATCGCTCGCACTAGCTCGTAAAACACAACAACAACAACTGCTTCACGGGTCACCCTTATATAGCAGGCCGGTGACTCAATAAATGGTTCTAGATCCATCCAGGGTCCACGGCTTCTCGAGGCTTCCATCGCTGGTCCAGTCACGAATCTTCTGGACTATCCCTTTGTCTGTAGTAGCCCTGTTGCATAAGGCGCGCGCAATACAGGAGGCAAGCCACAGCCCAGCCCCTGGGGCAGTTGTGACTCAAGCGGCGAGCGATGACACAAACTCACAGCCGTAACACCACCCCCTTCCTAAAAAGGCTGATCGTCCCGATCAATCATTGGTCCGTCTGTGTCCCTCCGTAGGCTGCCAGGCGATCTCGATGCACGATCTTCATCTTCGCCCTCGGGCTCCGCTGGATCCTGTAGACGACATCGTTGATCCGTTTCACGACTCGGTACGGGCCCTCCCAGGACTTCTGCAGTTTGGGTGACAGGCCTTTCTTCCGTAATGGGTTGAAGAGCCAGACCAGGTCGTCCTCGTGGAATCCGCCGGCATCCGTCTGCTGGTCGTATCGGGTCTTCATTCTGTCGGTCTCGATCCGCAGTTTCCTCCTCGCGAACGCGTGCACGTCCTCCAGTTGGTCGACCAGTTCTTGACAATACTGGCTTACCGGGATCGGATCATTCCCAGGTCGGCCAAAGGCAAGATCGACAGGTAGACGGAGCTCCCTCCCAAACATGGCCCGGGCTGGTGTGCACCCGGTGGCTTCATGCACGGCGGCGCGGTAGGCCAGGAGAAATAGTGGAAGATGTTTGTCCCAATCCCTCTGGTGCTCGCTGACGACTATTCGAAGATGGTTCTCGATGGTGCGATTGAATCGCTCTACCATCCCGTCGGACTGAGGGTGTAGTGGCGTTGTCCTTGTCTTCCGGATTCCCAGCAGCTGGCATAGGTTCTGGAACACCTGCGACTCGAAGTTCCTCCCTTGGTCGGAGTGCAGCTCCAGGGGTACTCCGTACCGGCTGACGAATTCCTTCACCAGGGTCTCTGCAATCGTCGCGGCTTCTTGGTTAGGGAGCGCATACGCCTCCGGCCATTTGGTAAAGTAGTCGCTGACGACTAATATGTAGTGGTTCCCTGCCTCGCTTAACGGGAATGGCCCAGCAACATCGATGGCCACTCTCTCCATGGGGCCGCCCACGTTGTAGGTCTTCAGTGGACCCCGTCGTCTTCGTCCTGGGCCCTTGCTGGCTGCGCAATCGTGGCACCTCGCGCAGTGGTTCTCCACGTCTGTTCGGCATCCGATCCAGTAGAACCACTCTCTCAGCTTTTCCAGGGTCTTCTTTATCCCTAGGTGTCCACCAGATGATCCTCCATGAACTTCCCTCAGGACTTCCTCCGTCATAACCTTTGGAACGACGACTTGTTCCCGAGATGTCTTCCCGTCGGTGCTCTCCCAGGAACGGCAGATGAGACCATCCCTTACAATCAGCGAGTCCCACTGCGCCCAGTAGGACTTAAACTTTGGGCTGCAGTCACTCACAATGTTCCACCCGGGTCTGGGGACACAGGCCCTCTTCCATTCGGCTATCAGTCCCAGGTCATCATCTTCTGCTTGCGCCCGCGTGAAAGATTCGCGGCTCCAGCTCCCTTGAAGTTCCACGGTAGTCCCTCGGCACTGTATCCCGGTGTTCTCCTCCCTTCGGGCACAGAAGGTGCAGTCTTCGGGGCACGGTCTTCGTGACAGGGCGTCGGCGTTAGAATGCAGCTGGCCTTTCCTGTGCTGAATCTCAAGGTTGAACTGTTGAAGCCTCTCTAACCACCGCGCGAGTTGACCCTCGGGCTGCTTGAAGTTCAGGAGCCACCGCAGGGATGCATGGTCGGTCGTGATGAGAAATTCTTGCCCGTACAGGTACTTGTGGAAGTGTTCAATGGTCTTCACGATGGCGAGCAGCTCCTTCCTGGTGACGCAGTAGTTCCTTTCTGGCTTTGACAAGGCCTTGCTGAAGTAGGCCACTACTCTCTCCTCGCCGTCCACTACTTGCGACAGGATCCCCCCTATGCCAAAGTCGCTGGCATCGGTATCGACGATGAACCTTGTTCCAGGTCTGGGGTAGGCCAGAATAGGCGCGGTGCACAGAGCCTGCTTGAGTTGCTCGAAGGTATTGTGGCATTCTGCTGTCCACGTGAAGAGTTGGTCCTTCTCAGTCAGTCGATGTAAAGGTTTGGCGATGTCGGCGAATCCTCTCACGAAGCGACGGTAATAAGTGCAGAGTCCCAGGAAGCTTCGTAGTTGGGACTTGTCCTTCGGAACTGGCCACTCCCTCACAGCTGCGGTCTTCTCTGGGTCGGTGCGCACCCCTTCCTCGGAGACGATATGCCCAAGGTACTGGACCCGCTTCTGGAAGAGCTGACACTTCTTGGGGCTCAACTTCAGCTGGGCAGCCCGCAGCTTCAACAAGATCTCCTTCAGGTTGCTGTAGTGCTCCTTGAAGCTTCTCCCCAGAACGATGACGTCGTCTAGGTAGACCAGGCAGGTCTTCCAGTGTAGTCCCCTCAGAATGGACTCCATTAGCCTTTCGAAGGTCGCAGGGGCGTTGCACAGACCGAATGGCATGACGGTGAACTGCCAGAGCCCGCTGCCCACAGAGAACGCCGTTTTCTCGCGGTCCTTAGGGTGGACCTCCACCTGCCAGTAGCCACTCTTCAAATCCAAGGTGGAGAACCATCTTGACCCTGATATGGTGTCCAGCGTGTCGTCGATCCGGGGTAGAGGGTAGCTGTCCTTCTTCGTGACGTCGTTCACCCGCCTGTAGTCCACGCAGAACCTGGTGGAACCGTCCTTCTTCTTCACAAGCACGACCGGAGAACTCCAAGGGCTATGTGATGGCTCGATCACCCCTTGCTCCTTCATCTCTTCTACCATCCGGTCGACTTCGGCTTGCTTGGCGAGCGGGACACGTCGGAATGGGGCCCTAATCGGTGCGCTGTCCCCAACGTCGATTCTGTGCTGGACCAAGCTTGTCCTGCCGAAGTCTTTGCTCCCCACGGAGAAGACATCCTGGAATTCGCGTAGCAGGTCCTGAAGTTGGCGTGATTGCTCTTCGTCTAAATGGTCCTGGGATCCTTGGTACAGCTTCTGTAGTTCTTCTGGCAGTGTGCGTCTTCTTCGGTTGTCCGTCTGCAGGTGTCCGTCTGTCGTATCTGTGATGCGGGCAATCCAGGTAACGGGCTCGCAGACTCCTAGGTTGGTGTCCCGGTGAACCGTAATGTCGTAGTCGTTCAGGTTGGACAGGCGTACGTACGGCCGAGACGTCGTGTTGATGAGAGTCTTGGCAACTAGCAATCCTTTTGTCTGGATGTCCTCATATTTTGGCTCGATGACAGCCGCCACTCCCTCAGCAGTTCCGTCGACAATTACGGCAGCGCTGACCTCCGTCCTGGCGGGAACGATGACGTCCTCTCTCAGCCTTACTCGTCGTGCGGCGATGGACTCGTGCGCAGGTTGCAAAGCAAGTTCCCCTCCTCCGAAGTGCAGAGTGTTGGTACTCAAGTCCAAGATGATGTTGTTCTGGTCCAGGAAGTCCAGTCCGATGATCACTTCGTTTGATACGTCAGCCACAAGCACTGGATGCTTCACCACCCGTCGACCAATGGCGATCTCCAGTGATGCTTCGCCATGTACCGGTGCGGTCTCTCCGGTCGCGGTTATTAGCTGGAGGTTCCTTCGTGTGGGTTGCACTCTCCACTTCGGGATCACGGTGGGATTGACGATGGTCCTCGACGCTCCCGTGTCGATCAGCATGGGCTAGCTCACTCCGTTGACGACTCCGTCGACCATCAGGCTGATATTGTCCCTCCGTAACTTCGTCACACGCACTTGGACTGCTGGGGCTTGACGACTGTCACAAGCCAACCTTTGCCCCTCAAGGCTGGCTAATATTCGTTTCCCTGGGCCGCGCGGTTTTCAGACGACTGGTTTCCCGTCGGATACCCTCGGCGGCGGCGATCACCGCAGTCCTTGCTCAGGTGGCCTTTCTTACCGCAGGCCCAGCAAGTCGGTAGTCCTCTTCCGGGCCGCCTCTCCGGTTGTCTTCCGGCTGTGTCGTTGCTGGTGGTGCCGCGACTACCGAAGAAACGGCTTAGCGCCTCCATTAATTCGTCGGCCAGGGGCTTGGTCTCGTTGGATTTTACTGGTTCGTCGACGTCCACTTGACGCACCCGCGCGTGCATTCTGGATGCCTGTTTTGCCGTCTCGAACTCAAGTGCGTGGCTCAGCGCATCTGCCAGGGTCTTATTGCGCGCGAGACGCAGCGCCTGTTGAGTGTCCGAGTCCCGTAGCCCGTCGGTGAAAGTCTGCGTCGCTATCTGCTCCAGAAAGTCGGCCGGCGCTGTTGGGTAGGCGAGCCTTACGAGGCGTGCGATGTCCATCTCGAACTCCTGCAGGGTTTCCGCGTTCTTCTGTACCCGGGTCCGGAGCTGCATCTGATAGGCCTGCTGAAGATGGCTATCTCCATATCGGGACTCCATATGGGCGATCAGGGAAGCGTAGTCCTGGGATCCAGTCGGGATGGCCTGAAGGACGTTAAGGGCGTCACCTCTCAGCGCTACAATGAGAGCTGTAGCCTTTTCTGTGTTGTTCCAGTTATTTATGGAACAGGCCGCCTCGAACTGACGTAAGTAGGTGTTCCACGGGACCTTTCCGTCGAAGGTTGGGGGCGTCACTCTGCTATGTCCCGTTCCCGATATTCCCGGTGTAACGGTGGGCGGGCGTTGGCGCAGCTCGGCAACTTCCTCTCGTAGAGCGTTGAATTTCTCCTCCAGCCCCGGCAGTGGGCGTTGGCGCAGCTCTGCAACTTCCTTTTGTAAGGCGTTGAATTTCTCCTCTACCCCTATCAGCGGGCGTTGGCGCAGCTCGGCAACTTCCACTTGTAAGGCGTCGAACTTCTTTTCCACTGCCGTGACTTCCTCACGCAGACCCAGTTCTAATTTCTTCAGGTCCTGTGTCAACTTATTCTGACCGTCTTCCATCTTCTTCTGGCCGTCCTCTATCCTCTTCAGGTCCTCCGCTAGCTTATTTTGGCCGTCTTCTAGTTTGGCAGTTAGGTCCTCGGCTAACTTCTTCTGGCCGTCTTCTAGTTTGGCAGTTAGGTCCTCGGCTAACTTCTTCTGGCCGTCCTCCATCTTCTTCTGGCCGTCCCCCATCTTGGTTTCCATGCCATTTAACTTTTCAAGCAATGCTGCCAATTTCTCCTCCATTTTAGTTGTTTGTCTTGTAAAGGGCATGCACTCACAGGAAAATTAGAGAAAATGACCTGCTCGGGTTTTGAAACCAGGACCGTCAGGTGTTGTGCTTGAGTTCGTAATCCCACTTCTGACACCAGTTGTTACGTGCCACCCCCTGGTGGCACTTTTGTTAACTGGATTACGGCGGGGGTACAAAGCACAACACCAATTACTGCTTAAAGAAATAAGTAACTTTATTGTGGCCAGAAAATTACACTAATCAGCAAATACAAGCAATTAGGAGCCTTCTCCAGTTTCCTCAGGTCTCTTCCTTATGCGCTCTTGGCCCCTTTCACTCGCAACAGACCACAGAAGTTAATCCGTCCTAATGAGTCCGGTGGCCTTGGCAGAAGCTACCCGCCCCTCTTCCTCAGGTACAACAAATACAGTTACTTACGAGCACTTGATGTACGCTCTTCACAAGCTGGGAGAAACAATGTCACAGGATTTCGTAACTCGCACAGCACTTGGTCACCACACTTCTGTCGCACAAGATAATCGCTCGCACTAGCTCGTAAAACACAACAACAACAACTGCTTCACGGGTCACCCTTATATAGCAGGCCGGTGACTCAATAAATGGTTCTAGATCCATCCAGGGTCCACGGCTTCTCGAGGCTTCCATCGCTGGTCCAGTCACGAATCTTCTGGACTATCCCTTTGTCTGTAGTAGCCCTGTTGCATAAGGCGCGCGCAATACAGGAGGCAAGCCACAGCCCAGCCCCTGGGGCAGTTGTGACTCAAGCGGCGAGCGATGACACAAACTCACAGCCGTAACACCATTCTCCTCCACCACGATATAATTGATTGGCCTCATAAATTAACAAATAACATTCACTTCAGCCTTAATTTTAAAACTGCTCCTGTCCATTTCCGATATTAGAAGTTTTTTAATGTTCTTTTTTTTCTAGTTTTTTTTTTAAATCGAGTTTACCCTCCACGTTGGTGGAACCCACGGACTCAGCGAGAGAACTCACCCCTAACCACGCTGACCGCTACGCTACGGAGGCGACATTTTCCAGTTTAGGAACCTTAATTGTATTTAGAAGAGAACACCACACATTCATGATTAATAATGTTGATTTGCAAACAAGAGAAAACTGAATTCTTTATTTTCATATTGGAGTTGGAAAATGTTGTTTTTACTACATTAATTAATATCGTATGGTCTCGGGTGCCGGGTGCAAGTTTTGTTATTTGACACCCAGAGGGCAGCTTGCATGTCGAGTTTAAAGAATCCAACGACTTCGGCTGGGTTTGAACCCGCGATCTTGGGCATAGAAGCTCAGCATGCTACCAACTACGCCACCGAAGCCACTCTTTCGAGTGTGGACAAATTCTTAACCGTAAGACGTGGCCGACTTATTTCTATGCCAAAAGTCACTATTGGTAATATTTTAGCTGTGAATAATAATATGAATCGCCTCCGTAGCGTAGCGGTCAGCGTGGTTAGCTGCCGCCCTGGAGGTCCTGGGTTCGGTTCCCGGCTCTGCCACGAAATATGAAAAGTGGTATGAGGACTAGAACGGAGTCTACTCAGCCTCGGATGGTCCAAATGAGTGGAGGGGGTTCAATTCCCACCTCAGCCATCCTCGAAGTGGTTTTCCGTGGTTTCCCACTTCGTCTTCGGGCAAATGCCGGGATGGTGCCTCATGTAAGGCCACGGCCGCCTCCTTCCCTCTTCCTTGCCTATCCATCCTAACCTCCACTCCTGTTCGATTTGCAGGTGAGGCCGCCTGGGCGAGGTGCTAATCCCATCTCACCGGGTGTATCCACCCGGATTAGATGTTCCCAGCTCTAGGACACTGCCTAAAATGGCGGTAGGGTTGAGTTCCCTCGCTGAGTCCCTGGTAGCCACCACCCTGGAAGGTAAACTCGATTAAAAATAATAATAATAATAATATGGCTGTCTCCTGGCCAAGGGATTGAATGTATTTCATTTCATGCATGTCCATAATTAGGCCTACTTGTGATGCTTTCTAAATTGTGTGTTTTGTGAAACTTTTCGCACTAGTTTGCAGTATAACGCCTAAGTATTTGAAATCTGACACGATCTTCAGTTTTTGGCTAATGCGGATGGTTTCCTCTATTTCTGAAGCGTACGGTACACTGAAACAATCATGACCCGATTTCCTGACATTCCAAATCTATCCACATTAATCGTTCATTAGTTAAGTAGGCGTACTCACAGAAACTATGTTCCGCTCTAAGGTTCTCTTGACATACTGCCCTACTCCCCACTTAGCCCTCCCTCGTTTTACACCTGGCAAATAGCCTATACCATGAAATCTCCTACTTTCTATGTTAGTGTAGTATAGAAACTCTCCCTTCATTGCTCAGTATTTAGACTGATCTTGCTGTTTTGGAAGTGAGAGCCGGATAGATTCAGGATATCTGATACACAAAGAAAGGAATGAAGTGGTTGGTTGGTTCTTAAGTTTAGTAGCTGCGACAACGCGGTCATGTAGCCCCGTGTACTTTGGGTGTGTGTAGAATCTGTCTGATAACCGGTGTTCATTGATGACTGTATTAGTGTGTGTTATCTGTTTTTTAATTTAAGTACAGACTGCAACTTAGAAGTTTTCAAATAGTTCCTACTTTTGCCACCAAGCGCCACCATCAACGACTACTAGGCCAAGTTCAGAACTTAGCTACTAGACGCCACAGCAGTTGGCTCTTGGCAACGAACGAAGAATCCTAAGAGCGTTGTTTACATTCTTAAGCTATCCAATTTAGCTTCACACAGGTGTAATTAGTGGAAGGTTCTTTAACATGCCATAAATCTATGACATGGGACCGCCGGCTTTACTTCCCCTCCGAAGGAAGGCTTACTAAGTGATTTTAACGCTCTTAAAAACGACGGCTTCGGCCGTGTTTGAACCCACTCTCTTGGGCATAGAAGCTCAGCATGAAAGGAATGAAGCTTGTAATTTTACGTAACCGTTAATCGTGCGATCATGAGCCGCGGGACCTCCTTTTTACATGGAATCCGAACCACAGGACATGGCATTTCACTTCGAAAATCTCACATGCATTGACCGGGAATCGAACCCGGTCTACCTGGGTTAGGGGCTGATAGCTTGACCGCTGCGAACCCACGTTCCCCACTGATATATAAGCTAGAGGTAGCTGATATGAGGTAGCACGTATGGTTACTGGGACAAATAGGTGGGAGCAATGACAGGAAGATACTCGTAATGCAGGGATAACGGGCGGCTTCGGTGGCGTAGTTGGTAGCATGCTGAGCTTCTATGCCTAAGATCGTGGGTTCAATCCCGGAAGAAGGTCGTCGGATTTTTTAAGAGCGTTAAAAATCCCTCAGTATGCCTTCCTTCGGAGAGCAATTAAAGCCGACGGTCCCATGTCATAGATTTATAGCATGAAAAGGATCCTTCCCCTAACTACAATTGTGTGAAGCCAACATTTGTAAGTTAGTTTGATAACGCCACGGCCGCTTGAATGCTCTCATACCGGCCTAGACAATGAGACCTTTTTCATGAAATCTTGTTAGTTACTCAACTGCTCACACAGCGCTGTTGACCAAGCATTGCACGACTAAGACTTATCTCTACTTAGTGTAAAACAAAGTCCCCGGGAACAGTTATGAATGTGCAAGGAATTCCTGTCAGACGTAATTTAAGAATGGCGAGGTGCAAGCCATTCCCCCTCCCGTCCAAACTAAAAACACTTATGGTGGGCGATGTATCGAAGATAGAGATATGCTCTCGCGGACTTTTTTGTAGAATTTCTCACGCTGAACAATTTTTACACTCATAATATAGTGATATGTTTAACGGTTTGCCCAGCATAAGCTTAAAAAGCGCTCGGACGCCAGGCTATTTTTTCGACCTTTTCACTGAAATCGTTACTGCATGGCTCCCTTTGGTCATAAATAAATTATTTTTTACACAAATCTTCCTCGAGATCACCTTTACAGAATGGTGAAAGCAGCATCAAAATCCATCCAGTGGTTCTTGAGATTTCACATTTAATATACGTACTGTACAGCTGATTCCTTATCGCGCCTATAATGGGAGGGGAGTGCGCTCTACCGGCAACGTGTAGAAACTTTCCAATTACATGTTATACATGGGTTCTGACTGGGAATGTCAAGGCCGGTATAGAGCGCAGCTCGTATTCAGTCGGCCGTGGATAACGCTATATTAGTTACAACGTTCGCCACCAGGTGCTGACTGCGATGTCATTTAGTAGCCACGTCCGCGATTAGGTGCCGTGGACGGTAGCATTTGCTAGCAAAAGTAGGAACTACTTGAAAAAAAATCGTCTGCAGTCCTTCTACCTGAATCACAGATACACACACTAATACAGCCATCCCAATTAACACCGGTTATCAGACAAATTCTACTCACACCCAAAGAACACGGGGCTACATGACCGCGTTGTGGCAGCTCCTAAAGTAAGGAACCAACCAACCAACCAGAGATGACGGCTATGTTGGGAATGAACCCACTAGATGAAGATGTTCGTATGAGTCGACTCACAATCAGATGGTGGGGTCATGTGTATGAGAATGGGGGAAAAGAGATTACCTTAGACGTAACTGAGTTCAGCTGTAGAGGGTAAGGAAAGCAGAGGTAGACCTAAGAGGCGATGGTTAGATTCAGTGTTTAACGATTTCAAAGTGAGAGGTATAGAAGCAGAGGAAGCCGCAGTGCTAACTGCTAATAGGGGATCATGGGGGTGACTGGTTCGCAAACAAGGCTTGCAGACTAGACTGGTCTCAGAAAGGCAAAACGGTCTGTAATGAAATGTAGCCTATGTTTGTAGATAAATAAATGCATAAAAAAATAAATGAGTCGTCCAGTTGCAAAACTCGTTTAATCTACTTGTGAATAAGAATCATGTCGTAAAATTAAATATTCAATTATTTTATTTTACTTTATTTTAATTTGTTTTATTTTGTTTTGTGTAATTTTATTTTGTTTTATTTTAATTTTGTTTTGTTTGATTTTGTTTTACATTGACTTGTTTAATTTTTTGTTTTATATTTGTTTTATTTTAGTTTTTTAGTTTTTATTTTATTTTGATTTTATTTTGTTTATTTTGTTTTATTTTGTTATGTTTTATTTTGATTTTCCAGAAAACAAACGCAAAACCAAAACCAAGAAAGAAAAGCAAAAAGTAAAATTCAAAAGCAAAAGCACAAAGCAAATACAAAACCAAAAACCAGAAACACAAACCAAAAATAAAAGTAGAAAACAACAAACACAAAAGATACGCGAGGCAAAGTCCAGAGAAACGTTCCTCATGAAAATGATTCTTATTCACAAGTGGATTAAACGAGTTTTGCAACTCGAGGACTCATATAAATGATACAACTTTTACGCTGTTAGTATAAAACACACTTTACCCGGGTTTGAGTCTCTGGTGACCTGGCAAGGCCAAGTTAGTCAACCATACTACAGAAATGGACTTGAAGTGTGAATAACAACGGTAACATTGCAGGTTGAACGACACGCATTATGCGGGACCAATTAGCGGTATATAAAGACTGGTGCTACGTGATCAGGGAGACAATTAGTGATCTTCTGTCCTCAGCTCAACAGCAAGGTGGGTCAGTGTTTATTTACTGTAACAATAATAATAATAATAATAATAATAATAATAATAATAATAAATGCGTGTGGGAGGCTTACGGCAGGTCTTTCTAGTAGATGCCCTGCGTGTCGTGATGAGAATGAAATGGTGAAGACGTCACAAATACTCAGTCATTGAGCCAAGCAAACTATTAGTGATTAAGGTGAGACTCCACCGCAAAACATTAATATTTTTCAAAGAATTTTTATTGGCTATTTCAGACCCTTGGAGTGTTTTCTCTTAGATCCCAGAAATATTCGGTTCTAAGTGAATAATTATAAATAAGTCTAAATAATATTTGATATATGGACTGCATGAAGGGGGCGTGGCTCACTGAGTCTACTCTCACCAATCGGATACATTTTAATTTTTGTTCCAATGTTGACTCTTTGCTTTTCCTTCAAATGTAGCGATTCCTGGTGATAAAAAGCTGAACTAGTGATGTCAACAAACATTTTGTTGAGAGGGAAATTTTTATAAGTTTGATTTCTAACTTCAATACCAACGTATAAATTCTAAATATTATCCAATCTCAGTGAAATTTTTGCAGGAAGTAGTCATGAGGTATTTGCATACTTCTGTGCTTCAATATTGAAATATAAATAGATAGATAGATAGATATATAGATAATGCCTTTATTGGTGATGAAGTTATGGCTCAAGGCCCTCTCTTATTAAAAAAAAAATGAAATTTGAAAAATGAACTAAGGGTAAATAAACAAACACTCTCATAAAATAAATGTACATAGCTCTTAAACTATGTCCTGTTACTGTGTCTGAAGAAACTGAAATGTAAAAATTGATATCTGAGTACCAAAAGTCGGTTTTCAAAAATGCCATTAAAAAGCACATTAAAACTTCATAGTCGCCTCCGTAGAGTAGCGGTCAGCGTGGTTAGCTGCCACCCCGGAGGTCCTGGGTTCGATTCCCAGCTCTGCCACGAAATTTGAAAAGTGGTATGAGGACTGGAACTGGCTCTACTCAGCCTCGGGTGGTCCAAATGAGTAAAGGGGGTTCGATGCCCACCTCAGCCATCCTCGAAGTGGGTTTCCGTGGTTTCCCACTTCGTCTTCGGGCAAATGCCTCCAATCCCTTCCCTCATGAGGCCCCTGTTCGCTTTGCAAGTGAGGCCGCCTGGGTGAGGTGCTGATCACACCTCACCAGTTATATCCACTCCGACCAGATGTTCCCAGTTCTAGGACACTGCCTGAAAAGGCGGTAGGGGTGAGTTCCCTCGCTGAGCCGTGGGAGCCACCACCCTGGAGGGTAAACTCGATTTAAAAACATAATCAAACCATTTAAGTTATGGTCTTCAAACCTTAGACATTGCTACATCCTTACGTGGTATATACATTTACAAAATTAATTTGAAATCGATGCAGTAGGAGACAAGTTAAATGTTTCAGTGGAGTCTCCCTTTAATATCTCCATGGCCCACCCGGGAATCGAACCTGGGGCAATTCGTGCTAGTCATAGTCACTTACTATGGAGTCGACTTAATAATAACATTAATTGCGGAGTTTAGCAGAACCGGAACCAAACCAGAACGTGGTAGATTATTGAACATTATATCATTCACATACCTTTCTGGGTGTCATTAGGAATTGAAAATACTGTCAAATATCACTGAAATGAAAATCCACAGCCTGCTTCCAGTCTCCGACCGGGTCAGGAATGGAATGAATGAAGCCTCCATCTAGCGGCGAGGATATGAACTGTGCCGGCTGCCGAGGCCTGACGCACTCCTCTGGGGCAATTATTAAATGAATGACAGATGAAATGAAATGATAGTGGAGAGTGTTGCTGGAATGAAATGTTGACAGGGAAAACCGGAGTACCCGGAGAAAAACCTGTCTGCCTCCGTTTTGTCCAGCACAGATCTCACATGGAGTGATCGGGATTTGAACCACGGACCCAGCGGTGAGAGGCCGGCGTGCTGCCGCCTAAGCCACGGAGGCTTTGTCAAATATCACTAATATTGCTTAAATGAAGGGTTATATTTGTATCTTGTTCAACGACGGCATATGTTTGTGGCCGACACATTGACGTCACATTGCGTTGCCAACATATCCGATACAAAATACACCTCACGACACACGAAACTTTATAATTGTGTAAAAAAGAAATATTGGCAAAATCATTGGCCTGGATAAAGAATATTGATGCGTGACTACCCCCACTGTGCTTGACAAAACCCAGGGGTGTTTATACTGTATTAGCTAACTCGGCCCGTAGGGCCGCGATACCTAACAATTATTGTTGGTCTAGGCGAAAACCATTGGTCTCCCGGATGCGATATACTACCGAATGCTTGGGGTCGGCAATACTGTACATGATCCTAAAAATGGCGGAGTCAGCTGGAGTTTCATCTCTATAAGTCGTGATCCTATTTGGGATGGCTGTGTGGGTTACAGACAGCGGAGGAGTCAACATCTATTACTATACCATCTCCAGATACCATTACTACAAGTATTTTGGCTAATTTCAGTAAAGAATTTTGTTTTTACTTCGGTTCAGGTAAACTCCACTCTTACCATAATAACTAGGTCTCTAAATATCACTTGTCAATATTGTTAAATATGCTGAAGAAGAACACAATGCGGCAGAAACTAGCACATTAAGGGGTCAAGTACAGGTTACCAGGGTAAAATATTAACAATTATCTTTTTTCCCCTTCAAAACCACAACAGTTACAACAATCAAATTTTGTGCATATGAAACACTGGCATTGTTTTATATGTAAAACAGCATTACATTCATGTCAAAAAATAATTTGGGTATTTTTTCAAAATCCAAAATGGTGGCTGTTCATCATACAGTGCTGCAGCGTTTTACAGTTGTAATACTTAGAGTTGAATTCTGACAGTTCTTAGAGGGAGGTCCTTTTACTGCCTACCGGGGTGGGTTAAAGAGAGGTTGTCATGGAAACGGGGTGGGGCGACTGCGGTTGCCATGGAGATAAGCCCTCTGGCCAGCTCATGTTGAGGAGGAGTTTGTAGGAATTGCCAAACCTCGCACTTCTGAGTTAGATCTTGTCACAAGCAGTTCAGCGTGAGTGTTATTCTATTTATGTTTCTGTTTGGAGGCCGTCATTAAGTATCTAACGGTATTTTAAATACTAATTACGTAGACCTACAATTATTGTATTGCAATATATATTTCGAGCATTATGAATACTCCTCGAGGGAGAGGGAGGCCCAGAACTCGTCCACCTCATGAAAAAAATACCGCCGGTCATGGTGTGACAATTCATCACCCAGGAAGAGAAATTATATATGCCGCAAGGGAATTCTTTGAAGAGGAGGCTAAGAGTTTTTCGGAAAGGAATGTTCCTTTAATTCCATTCCAGAGAGTTCAAGAACGCACTGCGAAAGCTCTTAGAGTTAGTAAAAGTACTGTGACAAGAGTTACGATGGAGAAATATAACAACTCAGAAGAGGGTTCATCTAAACTGTCCATGCCTGGAAAGAAGCGGCCTAGAACCTCCAGAATTACAAATCTGGATCCGTTTAAAGACGATGCTATTCGCCGGCACATATATTCTTACTACACCAGGAGGGAACATCCAACAATTCAAAAACTGTTATTTACACTTCCGCACGACTTATTTAAAGGCAGTTACTCTTCCTTACTGAAAGTGGTTCATAACCTTGGTTTTGAATATAAAGCTATCAACAGAAGGAAGCTGCTGATGGAGAGAGGTGACGGACTGAGCCAGGATCGAACCTGCCAAGTTGAGCTCAGAAAGCCAGCGCTCTACTGTCTGAGCTTTTCAGCCCGACCTCTGTTAAAGAAAACCGAACATAAGACCAAGTCAGTCATGGTCTGGCCAGGTAGTCTACAAGAAAACACAGCGGTCAGAATGAACGAACAAGCCAGCCGGAAGTGAGAAGGGTAGGGTATGGAATGCAGGAATGTGGCAACCGCGTGAAATGGCACGTGCAATGCTCTTCCCTCCAGCACTAGCTGTCAGACGTCAACTCTAAGTATTACGACCATAGTGATAACTCCTGTAATGTTCAACATTCTTATGTTCTGTTAATTTTATTTTATTACAAAGATATTCCTCTAAAAATGCAAGAACATTCAGCAACATATCTTAACAAACAATATTTTTAGCCTATTTCAAATTTTGAAAAATAGGCTTATGAGATCACCTTTTGTCCGTGTGTGTGTGTGCGTGTGTGTGTCAGGAGTGTGTGTGCCCCCTTAATAACTTCTAAACTGCTGGAGCGATTTCAATGAAACTCTGTAAGTTTATAGCACTATTCCAGGTGACCCCGACCGTGCCCCTCAAATGTTATGTCTCACCAATATAACATGGCGGCTGTGCGAAATATTTCACCAGCTTTCAATATCTCCGAAACTACTCCCCATATCACCCTGAATTTTTTTACGGTGATAAAGGGAACTACTTGAAGTTCACCTATGTGACTTTTGAAGAACTGGTAACTACAAAACCAACATGGCGGCCAGGCGAATTTGCGACTTTTAAATAGACGTTTCTCGCGATTTTACCAACCAAACGCAATAAAACTTGGTACAGTATATGTCTATACACATTGTAATGCACCGGCATCTAACTCGGTTCAATTGTTTACATAACCACAAGATGGCGGATGTGCGAAATATTTCACCGGCATTCTATATCTCTGAAACTATCAGCGGTATCACCCTGAAATGTTGTACGGAAATAAAGGGCACTACTGGAAGTTCATCTATAAGACTTTCAACACCCGGTTAACTACAAAATTAACATGGCGGCCAAGCGAATTAGAAAATTTTAAATAGACCGTTCTCGCGATTTAATGTTCCAAACGCAATGAAACCTGGTACTGGAAATGTTTAGACACATTGTAATACAATGGTATCTAATTTAGTTCAATTGTTTACATAACCTCAAGATGGCGGCTTTGCGAATTTTAAAATTAAGTTTTTATTTCTTGTGTCGTAATCATGCGATCGATGTGAAAGTTTGAATAATGAACCTACGCAATAATTTTCCTTTAATGGTACACGGCTCTATGGCCTATACATTTATAATCCAACATGGCGACCATCCGAGATATTTAGACGGCTCTAAATATCTACGTATCTATTATAGCAATCAAACTGAATATTTTTATGTTCATAGGGGCTATGAACTTAAGTTCACCTATAGGACTTAAAATAACCTGGTGATCACAAATCCAACATGGCGGTGACGCGAAGTATAAATATTCACATGGACGTTTCTCGCAATTGAACCATCCGATTGCAGTGAAACTTGGTACAGTAAATCCTTATACGAATGTTAATCCACTGGCATCTAATTTATTTCAATTGTTTCCATAACCACAAGATGGCAGCTGTGCGAAATTTTAAAATCTCCTTGTTACTTCTTGTTTCCTAATCATGCGATTGAAGTTTGAATGCTACACGTACACAATAATCTTCATGTAACAGTACATAACTCTAGGACCTACTTATATAAAATCCAACATGGCGACCATCCGAAATATTTAGTCGGTTCTCAATATCTACGAATCTATTACAGCAATCAAACTGAAATTTTGTATGTTGATAGTGGCAATTAACATAAGCAGGATATATGAAAATAGGCTGTATAGTTCTTCACGGAATTACTTGTTATTTTTGTATTGAAAAGAAAATGTGAAGATTTTACAATATTTTTGCTACATTTTATTTTTTTAAATAGAAACTATCTTAGAGAGAGACATGAATTTACATCATTTTGTTGATATAGTAAGCAGAAATACACACAAAACATTTCATTAGTGTATGCCAATTAGTTTTTGAGTTATCATTAAAACGGGTCTCAAACACACAACTCTGAGAAAATGAGCGATGAACATTTGTGCATAACCGGGTGAGTTAGCCGTGGTGGTTACGGCATGACTGATGGCAGTCGCTCACATCCGGGAGGCGAGGAGGTTCGAATGCCCCCGCCGGCAACCTTGAAGATGGTCTTCTGTGGTTTCCCATCTTCCTTCCAGGCAAATGCCGGTGTTGGTCCCTAACTATAGGCCACAGCCGCTACCTTCCAACTCCTCGTCCTTACATTCCAACTTCCTTCCTTCCCTCCCCAACGGTACTTGTAGCTCACCCATTGGGTGTCCGTCTCGAAGCAGCTACAAAAACTGGCGAGCCGAACATGTCCTCGGACACTCCCGGCACTAAAAGCCATACGCTAAAAAAAAAAAATGTGCATAAATCTTACAAACCATTAACCAGGACGAACATTGGGTGCAGGGCCTTGCCTTTTAAAACATAACTCAAACACTACGGCGCATAATGACCTATTTCTTGCACCAAAATGTTCCTAAAGGATAGGAGCATTAAAGTTTTTTTTAAAATTGATTTTTTGTAGTTCATAAGCTGTACCTGACTTGTGGTAGCCTACTTAATTGATGGACTTTTGGTAGATCACTCTTAATACCATTTATTAGTATATTTGTCAGTAAAGACCAATATTGAACTAAATATGAATAATTTCACGTCAATACATAGTCTATTTAGTTTGTTTTAAGTTCTGTGCACCTTGTCTTGGACATGACCATGCAATTTGAAAACAGGATACTGGTAGGCCTAATTGTAAAGTTATACTGAGGGCTTTATGATTGTGGACATTTGAACCAAAGAGAACTTAATTAACAGATGACTCGAGTCCTCAAATGTGACTAGCTGCATATGGTTCCAATCAAGTTGAAGTTCTTCTGATACTCGGCCATCATCATCATGCCCAACACCTGACAGTGTGCACATTTCCTGACACGAATGTCGATCGTGTCCCTTGTTGACACTTGGCGTGATGATTGGTACTGCCCTGCCAGGAAATGTTACCGCTAGGCGTGGAGTGGGGCTGTTGTGTATACATTACGTCAGCTCACCACATTATGGCTGCTGCGGGCAGGTGCGAAGCAAGAGGGGGAACGCATGTACAGTCATACAATGAGAACACACCGCACAGCGCACGACCCAGCACGAACCATGCACACAGACAACATGCGACGACTGCACGTCTATCGCAGGCGTGTGGCTGCGTGGACCGCATTAGTTCCGATTTCCGCCACCAGCAACAATTCGCTGGCTGGGTAGTACCGAAGCAAGACAACATACTTTCACAGCGCAACATATTGGCTTTCACGGCGATTAATTATAATTACAGTGAAACCTCGATGTCTCGAATAGTCAGGGTGTGTAAAAATACAATGTGCTCTGTAATGAAACTGGCTGTTAGAGCAGAAAGCAGCAACAATTGAAAGAGAGTGCTGAGAACTCAACTCAACCCAACCATATGCAACTTCCCGTTTTGAAGTGTATCAGCAAAAACAGACTGATAGTCAGTCTCAAAGACTGGATTTTATATCATTTTAAATGCTAGCAGCCGAGTACCAAGAAGGCAGTGCGAGAACAGAGTTTCAAGATTCTATTTTGTTTCTTCACTGCCTACTTGATTGTTCTCGCACTGCTTTCTTGAAACTCTGTTCTCGCACCGCCTTCTTGGTACTTGGCTGCTACATCGTACTATGCCGTCACACACTTCAGTGCATTCTCGGTACATTTCGTCCCGTCACCGAAACGTAACGCCGGACCTCAGCGTAACGACGAAGTCGACAAGATCATTAAAAATGATAAAAACGGCGAATGCTCCGCGCTGAACAAAGAGAAACATAACCTACATTTCTGCCATATGAAACAACGTAAAAGAGAAAGTACTAAAAAAGAAATTAAATTTGTCTAATAAAAATAGCGATAAAAGTACTTACAAATTTTACGAAACCCGTTAAGTTGAAGCCTGGACTCCAAAAATACTGAAATTTTGGATTTCCAGAATTCAAAAAAAGAAAATCCTTTAAAATGAATATTGATCGGCACTTCTGGAGTTTAGCTGGTACGGAATTTTTTTAGCAGACGTTATGTTCTGTTGCATTTTTGGAAACATTTCGCGTCAGAATCTATGTGTTTACGCAGTGTTAGCAATTACCATGTGCCTCTCTAGGCCTACCAGATGACAGGTGGGCGGTGTTGCCAAACGTAATGACATGGCTTGCGTATTACAGACGACGATGATCATAAGGATATTTATTTATTTAATCGTATGGTGAGTACAACAAGGAATTCATAAGTCCAGGTCCAAGTTCTTCAACCACACAGCAGCACTTTCTGAAAGATTAAACAGGTCGCTGGGGCTTCCGGAGTAGGCATGAAGAGGGCAGCGCAGGATGACATGGTCCATGGTCTGCTCCTCTTCACGGCATTCACACATTGGAGAATCCATCCAGCCCCACTTATGGCGCAAGAAATTACATTGCCCATGCCCAGTTCTCAGTCTGTTGAGGCGACACCATAGTTTTCTTGGGAGGTCAAATCCATTCATTTTCCGAGTTGGATTTATCTCATGGGCATTAGTACCAGATGTTGAATTTGACCACTCTTCCTGCCAGCTCCGGTTTAGGTTAAAATTGTCCCTCAAGAGTCGGCCGGCCAATACACTTGCTGGTCTCCTAGATCGAAGTCGTTGTGGCGATGGGTAACAAAATTCCTGGTGAACTGGTAAAGAGGGAGATGACCGAATCTTCTTTGCTTCTCTCAGCAGAGCTTCCTTTCTCCTCAGGTGGGGTGGTGGGATATGGCTAAGAACGGGTAACCAGTGGCGAGGTGTAGACTTGACAGTAGCAGTTATGCAGCGCATGGTTTCATTCAACTTAGTATCTACTTTATGCAGATGTGCACTTTCCAGCCATACAGGAGCACAGTGTTCCGCTGCAGAGTAGACTAGACTAATACCCGTTAATCGTAAGCAGTCAGCCGAGGCTCCCCATGAACTACCACAAAGCTTGTGTAGGATGTTGTTCCTTGTAGTGATTTTGTGAGAGAGCTTGGTGAGATGTTCTTTGTAGCTTAAAGTTCTGTCCAGGGTGACTCCTAGATATTTCGGGAAAGGGTTGTATTTTAGTTTATCACCAAGGAATAAAACAGATGGCTCGTAGTTTGCGAGTCGGTTGCTAAGATGGAAACATGAAACCTCAGTCTTAGAAGCGCTTGGGACCAATCGCCAAGACGTGAAGAATGTAGCCATTTTCTCCAAGTCTGCGGAAAGAATGCCTTCTCCATCCTCAAAATTTTTGCTTTGAGCTACCAGTGCAATGTCATCTGCACAGATAAACTTAGTAGCTGAGGTTGATGGCAAGTCATGGATGTAGAGGTTGAAGAGAACTGGGGCCAATACTGATACCTGTGGCATATTAATATGTAGGCATTTTCTGGGAATATATTACAGTAATTAAAAAAAAAAGAATATTTTTCCAAATATTTTTAGCTTAATACCTTCCGTCATAATAATAATATCGTATGACCTCGGGTGCCGGGTGGAAGCTTTGTTATTTGACACCCAGAGGGTAGCTTGCATGTCGAATTTTCGTTGTTCCTTGACTATGAAAGTCAAGGAGGTTAGATGTTTGATATCTAAGCTCCTTGAACTCTATAGCGCTTTCTAGTAGAGAAATGAGGAACTTTGTGTTGGCGGAAACTCCCGCGATTAATTTTGCCATTATGAACTCTGCCTACTGAATTCAAATGGGTTCTTTGACATGCCAACATCGTATGACATGCGTATCGTATTTTTGCCGCCTTTCAAAAATCACTTACCACGGCCAGGAGCGAACCTGCAATCTTGGGCTTAGTAGACCGACACGATATCCACTCACCCACCTTCCGTCATAAAATCTGTCATCGATTGTGTAGATGGTGTAGATTGATATTGTTTACAGTTCTCGAAAATTTGAGGTCTCCATCTTTAATAGTTTAGGATATAATGTTCCTTATATGGCATAACAGTAAAAATGTGGAAAACGAGGTTCAAAGTTCAACTAACTTTCTAATGAAGTCCAGCACCATAAAAGGGGTTATCAGTGCCACTAGACATCTGTTTACATCTTACATTCTTTGCCTAGATTGCCTATTAGCAGTAGCGTAGCCAGGATCGACCAATGGGATTATACTGTAGTTACTCGAGCATTTCGTCCCGTCAAACGAACACCATGGTCGCGAGGGCAGCCGCAGTAAGTACGGATATCGTAGGTTCGAATCCCGGTGCTGACAGCGGTTATCTTGAGTGTGGTTTTCCCCCGGATTTGTTCACACTCCCTACAGGAAATTGCCGGGATAGTGCCTTACTTCAAGTCCCGGAGCACTTATCCCATCCCTGTCCCTAATACAGTTACACTACTACATTCATCATAGCAATACAGGTTGCTAGACAACCTCAACACACACCCAACTACACGAAGCTGATGACCAAAATGTCTTAAGCCCCTCAAATGAATTAACAACAACTCTACAAGTATTTTCATTTCTGATAATATTACACAAGAAAAGTGTCATGTGTTTTGGTCCAGAAGTTTCGAAGAATAGTTCCTTAAAAATGAAGTTAATGTTTGATTGAAATGTCTTACTTCAATGTTAAATGTCAAACATTCGTGTTCCCCTGACAGGAACAAAATAAACTCGAATCTATCTGTGCTACCAACATGAAGACTGCGTATCTCTCAACAAGAGAAAACATTTACAGAGGTCTCAGCAAAAGTGGGCATGTCCTCTCACGATGTATCATGTTGATTTATGAGTTATTCAATAAGTCTCATTTTTATGTTTATTTAGGGTTTTCAACAAAAGCCTGTGCTTTATATTGCAATTAGCCTTGAATGCCTAAAATATAATTTTCGAAGATTATTCTCACCTACCAGGTCTTTCTTACCTTGCAAATACTACATGCATCTGGAAAAAGGTTTAGAAGCTTACACCACTCATGCGACAAATATCACTCATTCGTAACTGGGAGATAACCGTAATTCGGAGAATTGCTGGACATATTTACGTAATATGGAGAAACTCGGCTGACGGCTATCTCATGCTCAAGAAGTTAATAACGATCCCAAAATTAGTGTACCTATAGAATTTATTAAAACGCGTTATTTTTAAATTAAAACTAGATTAATTTAAATATAACTTCTCCCCCGCCAAGAAAGGAAAAATAAGCTAATATTGTCCCGCTAGGTGGGATTCATAATTATTTGGCGCTAGCCTCAGTTGGAAATAAGCTATGTATCGCGAGGTAAAAGTTAGATTGGCAACACTCGGAGGACGGAGTTGTATTACCACAGTCTAGAATACACAGTCGCAAAGCTGGCTGGGTTACGAAATTGTATCCTTTGAGCGACACTAGCAATCGCGGCGGCCAGCAAGCTGGCAACTGCCTTGAGCACGTTATTCGCGGAACAGATGATTTCACTTTTGCAGGGATTTTATGAATATTAACTCACCTGAGTAAACATAAGTCATATTAAATCACTAACTACTACAGAATAGTAAAGCCACAATGTTGATACATTGTACACTTTTAATTCATAGGAACATTTTAAAATATGCTTTGTTTTTATTAATTCAGTCCTCTACAAGTATCCCTAGGTACAGTTGTATGACGTATTTAATGAGTCTTACGTAGAATTAATAGCCCATCAATAAATAAATTCATGTATTAGTTTCAATGATAGTCGCGGGCATCTCTACACAGTTTAAAACAAAGTCCACGATTCTTGGATGTAACTGGTATTCTCGAGAACCACTGGATGGATTTTGGTGTGGTTTTCGCCATTCTGTAAAGCATTTCTCAAGGAATGCTTCTGTTGAAAAACATTCATTTGTGACCAAAGGAAGCCGAGCAGTAACGATTTCAGTAAATTGAGTCGAAGAAAAACCTGCCGTCCGTGCGCCTTTTAAGCTTATGCTGGGTAAACCGTAAAAAATATCTATATATTGTCATCGCGCCAGGAGATGGCAGTTCAACCCGTTGCGAAAGGGTGCGGGGGCCTTGCAGTATGCTTGCGTGGCCCGCCTATTCCAAACCTAAATATATCGGCTTCCCGCATGCCAATGGTTGTTATCGCAGCAGACGACACGCATTCAGTGAAAGAATAAATGTACTGAGTGAGTGAAGCAAGTAGTTTTTGGAATGCGTGATACGCAGTGAGCGAGAAGGCATCTGCAGTTCAAACCCAACTGCCATCTCCTCGCGCGATATCAATACTATGAGTGTAAGAATTGTTCAGCATGAAAAGTTCTAAAAAAAAGGTGCGACAGTATTGCTCTGTCTTTAATTCATCGCCCACTATAAGTGTTTTTACGTTTTCATTTCTTCCAACACTCTCCATTCAGTGGAAATTTAAATTACTAGCTTCAGAGTGAGTTTACGAGGTAGCGAGTGAGCCTATCACCCCAGCTTCGGTCAGCATCAACTGTCGAGTAAAGACTTCAGAGAAGAGTATATGTGTTTGGAGTTTCGCTGTTCACCTCGGCTTTTCTGAATTGCGTCTGGGACCTGCCGTAGTGCACCTTTTAAGCTTACGCCGGGTAAACCGTTGAAGATACCGGCCGAAGCCGCGACGGGTTGCTAGAATGGGTGTAATTGTAAATAGCTATGCTATATCAAATTCTTAACCATATCAAGTTAGTTATTCCGTAAAATTGAGTAACATTATAGACCTAGTTAATTAGTAAAAATACGAGTGTGATTTGTTAGTTATTTTGTCGTATTAGGCAATGGTGCCAACTTAACTTCACCGCAATCCCCTGTAGCGAGGTTTGGCGACTGGACGGAACCATTGGTTGCTACTTGGTTAGACGACTATCTGGACGAAACCATTGCATTGGTCTGGACGAAATCATTGGTCGCTACTTGGTTAGATGACTATCTGGACGAAAATTACTGATTGCACTACAAGCAAAGGGGATTTAATGTTGACACTGCAGAAAAAATGCAATAACACCCCCTAACGATAAAATGTTCAACTCCTGTATCTTACAAACATTATCTATTCCTATATAAAATTTGGCTCTCGTGTAGTATCCGTTGCCCGTTTCAAAAGTGCGTCATTTTATTTAGTATCGCTCTGAAAATGGTTTGTAATTACTCTGCCACGTCATTAAAGCCATTTACCATTAACAAACACCGCGTGAACACTTCCAAAATAAGGAAATTGTCAACATTAACTTTCAAGTAATAAACTTATCAAAAAGCACGCCGCCATGTTTGCTGCCTACTTACTGATTGTACTACTAGGCAAAACCATTGGCCCGGATAAAGATTATTGATGCGTGACTACCCCCACTGTGCGTGACAAAAACCAGGGGTGATTATAAGAGACTAACGCGCTCCGCGTGCCGCGCTACCTAACCTTTATTGGTCTAGGCTAAAACCATTGGTCTGGATGAAAATATTGGTCTGGAAACAATAATGTTGGCACTCTGAAAAAATTCATGAACACACTCTAGCGATAAAATATTCAACTCCTGTATATTAGTAACACTGGCCATTTCTATAGAAACATTTTCGGATTTCAATGGCGGCGGGCAACGTATAATACACGAGTTCCGAAAATTTTCCGGGTTTTCATGGCGGCGGACACCGGCTAATGCACGAGTTCCAAATAGTCTACATCTTTATTCATTAAATCAGCTCTCTGACTATTTATTTAAAATCCATTTTCTATATCTGAAAATTAAAATATCGGCACGTATTTGAGATGACGACATCATTTACGTTTACTTATGTCTTAATTTTCAGTGCATATATATCGTACCGAGATATGCTTCTGATTTATAACCGACTGACTGCGTGGCTCAGCCGTAACGTTCTCTCCTGTTGGTTGCAGGATCCGATCCTGGCGCAGTCATTTGGCATTTGAGGGTGCGTAAATGCAAGGGAGCCGTGTCTAGATTTACTGGCACGTTAAAGAACTCCTTCGGGGAAAAATTCCGGCACCTCGGCGTCTCTAAAAGCCACAGTAGTTAAGAGGGACGTAAAACCAATAACATTATTGATTTATAACCAGTTAAAGACCTAGTTTCGTTGTTGGTTTGTAAAGCATTATAGTCTAATACTAGCCTATACTCCATAGACCTTTTAGGGTAAGTCTACTTTGGAAACTCGGGTGTCTTCTTGTTATTTGAAAAGTCTGTATAAATAGAATGACTTTTCAGTCGGTCAACACGATTAGACCCAAATAGATTGGGCGAGGAGTAACTATTCATTTCCCAGTGTAATTCATAATACAATCATCTCACACAACCCCCACCCCTTTATATGAGAAGTGTTTTATTAATGGTATAAACAATTCATGCATTTATATTTCAGGCACTAGGAGATACATTGTCACTCCCCGTGCAATATCATAAATTGGGTACACTCGCGTTGACCGACTGAAAAGCGATCATATAGATTAATCTATATGGAACTATCTATAATAATGACGAAATTAAGTTGGTAATATAGAAATTTCTAATTAGTTCGAAATACTGTATACCTGGCATAATGTAGCCTAATAGAGCACTACAGTTGGCAGCCCTGGTGACTGAATATACTCTTAGTTCCATCTCTTAAGGTACAGAATAGAAAATTTGGTTGGAGTCCAATAAATAGCATGGACGTTACAAGCAGTTAAACATTGGATCTAACAGCGTGCGTAAAATCATTTTGGCAACAATGCCATACATGTATTGGTCAGAAATAATCTGAAATAATATGATCTATTATTGTGCCAATTTTGAATGAAATCTATTAGTTAGTATAGAAGTTACATGCATTTTAAAATTGGACCTATCAGCCGGCTTAGAATCATCTTGGCAGCACTGACGTATGTAAGTTACTACAAATTCATCCAGAATGCCAGGTACTATACGTGTGCAAAGTTTAGAGCTATTAGCTTGCATACTTTCTGATATATTGATATTAGGGTAATAAAAATAGAGACAGCACATATTAACAGTTGGCAGCCCTGGTTACTCTTAATAAGAATACGCATAGTCATATCTGTTATGGTACACATAGCACATACGAAATTTGGTTGAAATCCAAATGATAGTATGGAGGTTACATGTATTTAAAGTTGGACCTCTCAGTAGGCTTAGAATCATGTTGGTAGCACTGACGTATATAAGTTACTACAAATTAATATAGAATGTCAGGTACTATATGTGTGCATAGTTTAAGGCTGTCGGCTTGCATACTTGCTGATATATTGGTATTTGGATAAAATAAATTAAGAGCATTTATTAACAGTTAGCAGCCCTGGTGGCTCTTAAGAATACTCTCAGTCGTATCTGGTTATGTACACATACAACATACGAAATTTGGTTGAATTCCTATTGATAGTGTAGAAGTTATATGCATTTAAAAATTGGACCTATCAGCAAGCTTTTAATCATTTTGGCAGCACTGCCATGTATGGCCTCCTGGAAATTAAACTGCCATATTATTATCTATACGTGTGCCAATTTTGAAATAGCTCCCATTTATACCTTCCAAGATATTCAAAATGGAGCTCAAATTTCAATTGCGATTTTTCAGCAGTTGGTAACACTGACATCATTTTCAAATATGGCCGTGAGATATTCAGGTATAGATCTTTACTCCTACCAAATTATGTTTCGATTGCTCCAGCCGTTTAGGAGTTGTTGGGGGGGGGGGGGGGGAGACACGCACACAGCCAGACAGACAGACAGACACACATTTGCCCGATCTCATAAGTCTACTTTTTCCTCATTTTTGCAAAATGTGAAAAGTAGGCTAAAAATTACGAGCCTTACAGTAGTCGCATAATGATGTGTAACATGTGACGTGTTATCCCTTGTTAACAGTGAACTCTGTTGGTCATTGAAATAACTACTTTTAAAACTGCAGTGCCAAATCCTGACAAGGTATTCAGCAAATATGATATAATGAATATTTTCACACCAAACAACGACAACTTATGATTTATTGTAGGAAGAATATCTTTAATGGGGCCTCCAAACCTTGAAGTAATTTTGTATGAGATATAGATTCCACATAGCCACATGGCCGACAGTACCTCGAGTGCTTACATTAAATAAGAATACAACACACGTATGAAGATTTAATAAATCATAATTGTTTTCAGCAAATATGATATAATGAATATTTTCACGCCAAAGAACGACAATTTGAGGATGATTTATTGTCGGAATATCTTTAATGGGGCCTCCAAACCTTGAAGTAAACAGTACGCGATATACATTCCACATAGCCACATGGCCGACAGTTCGTCGTGGTATCAAACTCCGCCACCCCGCGCGCTCATTGTTTCCGTCCCATCCATTTCAATTTCATTTTTCAACATATATTTTTTCAAAAAAATCCAGATTCCGAGTGGAAAGATGTTACACATCAACAAAGCGCAGTCGGCACATTCTTGCTGGCTGCGTGAGAGCATTGTTGTCGCGTGGTAGAAAAATATGAGCCAAGCTTCGCGACTGTGTAGGCTGTAGGTAGACTGTCGTTATACGTTGTCATGAAGACAGACGTGTGTAGCCTCATTTTCCAATGGGGGGTTCTGACCCCTAGTCCCCCCCCCCCTCCACCCTCACCCCCTCCCTCCCTGGCTACGCCACTGCCTATTAGACTCCTTTTCGTTCCTCCCACTTCTACAACTTTCAGCAGGTCTGATTTACCACGACGAATTTCACGGGTGTCGAGATACGGTAGTAAATACGAACTGACTTTAAATGCTGTCTTATAAAAATAAACGATATTTACTAACAAAAGTTAACATGTGAGCTTAGCTAGTTTACACACCTTAGAGCCTTAACAATATGTTGCCAATTCTACCAACAGCACGGCCTGAGACTAGACGGCGATGCGATATTACATAGCGTTCAATTTGTTTAATAAACTTTTGTCAAAATTACGTTCTTCTGGTGGTAATAGAGAAGAAAATGTTCTCTACATTTAACATTGGAGGTATAGACCTCGTGCGAATGGCGATATTTTAGCTGCTGGCGCGCCTAGCGTCAACTCGCTCACAGAGTCCGTAGGAATAGTGTGTGTGATGGCTTGTGCTGGAGAACCGAGTAGGACAGTAAAATAAGTTATTGGTGAAATGTCGTCATCCATGGAAATTTATCAGGGTTTAGGGAATATTCGGAGGGATAGGCTACGTCAGGCTGTTCCAGCCGAGCAGCTCAGTACTCGCCGCCTTCCGTGAGTAAACCTGCAACATGCAATACAGCTCTGCTGTGGGGGGCTGCCGTCACTGCGCGGTGGATACATCAAGACTGGCTGGAAGCGCATTGACTTGTGTTATGACCTTCGCCCAGTGACGTATTGACTATCACCCCCAGTCCCTCACCAACCGTGCTCCGAGCATTAATGCTGAGTACTCGCGTGTACGCATACTCAAACTCATGGATTTGGAACATCCTGGGCTACGTCGTATTTCACAGCCTCTCAGGTTAAGCAAAGTGGATAGCTCATTGTGAAATAAAAGTTAGGAGAAGACATACCTTAATTATACAGTTTGTGTTCGCGAGATACTACAGTAGTATTAATCAACCATCTCATGCTGTTAAATTTGAGTTGCAGTGCCTTACTTTTTCCATTGTTAATCATATATATTAATTTAGAATAGTATTTTCAACGTACAACTTTACTTTCCTCTTTCCCATTTTTTAAAATATTTATTTAACAGATTAATTGCAATAAGAAATATCAATCCCCTGAGAGTGGATGTAAACCACGTCTTTCAAAATTTAATCCATTGTTGGTTTCAAAATGTTTTAAACACTACGAGAGAGGTTATTTGAAGTCTTCCTTCCTGCAACAATGGGAAATACCTAAGAACGTTGCCGTGGAATATTGTAAACGGGAGGGTCTAAGGGTTAGAACAGGGTACATTCAGAATTGTGAGGCTACATGTATGGCCGTTTGACTGCAATAAAACAAATAAAAACTGAAGCTGAGAGGAGGATGGTTCAATTCCCACCTCAGGTATCCTATAGACCAAGTTGTTTTTCTTGTTTTCCCCAGGGAAATACCGAGATGATTCCTAGTAACTTGGTTTTTAAACAATTTCTACACACACGCAAGTACATAGGCACAAATAATGAACAGGACACGAATACTGCGTAGGGGAGCTGGATTTCAAAAATAACAACCTTGATGCTACTGCAACCCGGAGATAATATTGCTAGGACAGGACTGTCTCTTATGGGGATTGGTTGCCCTTATTCATGTTGTGATTGATGCCAACACGTCTAATTAAGGGGGCACATACAGCTTAAGGAGCCACAACAATAACGATTTTAACATTATAACTGTGCCCGTCGCAAATCTTGTACAACAATGATATACATCTCCAAGGAAACACACACACCTTGCTATTAGAAACAAAGTTAAAAATTTTCAAAATTCAAATGGTAATTATTTTTATCATTTTTTTCAAAATTGGTTCTTGTTTTGTGCTGACCTTCACCGCTGCCCTGATATCTCCCGTGTTTTTAGTAATTTTTGGAGTTTTCCTCTTTTTAATGTGGGTGTTAAACCTTCTACTACAAAATGAATCTCACTCAAAACCGTTGTGACCATAATTAGTCATTCTTTGAAACGTTAACATTTTTTTTAGTTTGCTCAGAATAAAATTGGAAATAATGGCGCTTAATTAATTAATTAATTAATTAATTAATTAATAATGTGAAAATATGCGAGATTCATTTTGTAGCAGAAGGTTTAACACCCACATTAAAAAAAAAGAAACTCCAAAAATTCCTAAAAACACCGGAGATATCAGGGAAACGGTAAAGGTCAGCACCAAACAAGAACCAAATTTTGAAGAAAAAAAAAAAAATTACCATTTGAATTTAGAAAATTTTAAACTTTGCTTCTAATAGCAAGGGGTAAGCCTCCGTGGCTTAGGCGGTAGCACGCCGGCTTCTCACCGCTGGGTCCGTGGTTCAAATCCCGGTCACTCTATGTGACAAAACGGAGGCAGACAGGTTTTTCTCCGGGTACTCCGGTTTTCCCTGTCAAAATTTCATTCCAGCAACACTCTCCACAATCATTTCATTTCATCTGTCATTCATTTAATCATTGCCCCAGAGGAGTGCGTCAGGCCTCGGCAGCCGGCACAGTTCATATCCTCGCCGCTAGATGGGGGCTTCATTCATTCCATTCCTGACCCGGTCGGAGACTGGAAGCAGGCTGTGGATTTTCATTTTTTTTTCTTCTAATAGCAAGGGGTGTGTTTCCTTGGAAATGTATATCATTGGTGTACAAGATTTATGACAGGCACAGTTATAATATTAAAATCGTTATTGTTGTGGCTCCTTAAGCTGTATGTGCCCCCTTAAGGTGGCCATACACGTACCGGCCAAACTGTCAGTTATGCCTGAACAGTCCAAACTAAACCGGCGGCCGGAACGTGAGTGGGATCCGGCTGGCCTGTCAGTTCCGACTGAACAGGCGGCAGATGATCGAACGAAAACTCAATCGTCCATCCGGTTGACCTGAAGAGAGTACAGCGGTACATGAGTGGGGTGAGGCGACAGGCCGCCTGAAGCCTGTCCACGTTTATTTGTATGTTTATCATATCAATACAATTGTGTGAAGCTAAATTTGTAGGTTAGATTTGATTAACGCTCTATTATGACCCAACGTTCGTCGACAGGTGCTGGTTGCGGTGGCATCTAGTAGCCAAGTTTGCAGTTATGTGTCGTTGACGGTAGCATTTGGTAGCAAACGTAGGAACTACCAGAAATTGATCGTCTGCAGTCCTTACCTGAATTACAGATAACACACACTAATACAGTCACCGCATTTAACACCGGTTACCATTATGGTGTTTGAAGCCATTATCAGTGTTGCATTAGTAAACGAAAGTTTGATGCTTTTCAGTTGGTCAACACGATTGTTATCAGACAAGCTCTACACACACCCAACTACACGGGGCAGATAACTAACATGTTTCACGCCACTTAAATGAATTAACAACCACAAGTACACAGTTTCTTGCAATAAATATGAAGAAAATACGTTTAAAGAGAATTTTTTGATACTCAACTATGCTGATTATGGATGTAGTTACTTGAAAGGTAGATAGCAGTTCAGTTCAATGATCTCGCGGGATTTCCTACAATGACGAAATAAAATGACGGGTCAGACGCCGTGCGACCACTGCAGGGTTGAAGTGAGCTCTTCCTGTATAGCCCAGGCATTTAAGTCAAAATATCGCCTAAACTTAAAAAAAAAAAAGTTATAAAGCTAATTCTTTCAGAATCCATTAATTCGACCCTAGGGAACAACATATCAAAATACTCGGCCCTACATGTGCCGGCTTCCTTGATTTCAAGGCCTGGAAACCTGGGATTCCAGGAATTTTTCAACGCAGTCCTGGAACGCCCATAAAAACCGAACGACTCGGCCTAGGTAGACAAAAGTGGTGTCAAATGAAAGAGAAAAGCATGCAGACTCCATATATAAGGTTTTAGGCAATGCTTTTCTCATTTCGGGGTGGATCGTAACAAAACAAACGCGCGAAATTTTTTGTAAGTTTGAATTTATTTGCACGTTTATTAGAGACTAAGACGGCAGCTCATGAAAAAAAATAAAAAATGCTGAAGTGAAAATTTCCAGAAAGTCATAGGTTGTCCCCCTATCAGCTATGAACGATACTGTGACAATCAGAAATTAAGTAACGCCCGTAAACTCGAGTTAGCTATTTATGAGAATAGAGTGTGTTTTGAAAAACGAAACTGAAAAAACGGAGTAACTTACTTTCATTATGAGCTGGAGCCAACTCCACCCTCTCTTTTTGACGGATGTTCAATGCGCAAAACGGATAAGTCAGCGTTTGCGTCTCTCTTTAAGCACTCAGAAATTGGCGATCAACTTTGTCCAGAGACCACGTATGTCATTGACGGAGGCTATCTCATGTACGCTGTTAGTTGGCCTCGACTGGCAACATACGGAGAAATTTGCGACCTTTATGTCAGACACGTTATGACTCGATACCCATCTGCAGTTGTTTTCGACGGATACAATGGCCAGCCAACTATGAAAGAAGCGGAGCAAAGGCGACGCGCTGCAAGAAGGACCTGTTTTGATATTGACTTGACCGAACATTCGACATCGACATCATCAATCACAGGCGGACTTTTTGACGAACAGGAGAAACAAATTTCGACTTATTGATGTACTTGTTTCAAGATTAGAAGCTGTAAAAGTTCGAGTATACCAGGCAACTGGGGACGCCGATCCTCTCATCGTGCACACTGCTTTGGAGATAGAGAGCTTGGGGAAGTCTGTAGTTGTAGTCGGCAACGATACCGATCTTCTGGCAATGCTGATTGCTAGGCGCTGACGGGAGATGTCTTCATGCTGCACCCAGGGACTTCGAAGTGCCCCGGAAAGCTGTACGATATTGGTGCTATTCAAGATGAAATAGGTGACATGAAGAACTGCGTGCTGTACTCCCATGCTGTCTCATGTGGTGATAAACATCTGCAATCTACGGGAATGGGAAAAAGAAGGCTTACAAATTGCTTCAAAAAAGTGTGGATCTTCGGGAAGAAATTGTCAAAACATACACAAATCCATCTGCGAGTCGCAAAGAAGTTTGCACTGCTGGAGAAAAGTTCATAAGGGCACTGTATCCTGGAGGAAATGAATTGGAGAATATTGATTATCTTCGACATCGTGTGTACCAGATGACCATTGCGCGCCAAGGTCTGACTTCTCAGTTTGAACTTGCGACTCTTCCTCCAACAAAGGAAGCTCTACGGCAGCACTCAATGCGGACTTACTTGCAGGTAACTTTCATTGTTTTCCTTTACACTACACGTATACAATATTTTTCTAGTATTTCTCAGGGGAGTTAAATATGTTGAGTTGATTTTAGGTTCAAGAATGACTGGGAAGAAACCTCAATCCAACAGAGTAGTGCTGGCAAGCCATTGACAACTCTCTTTTGCTCGTTCCCACAACCCTGCCACCAGCTCCTGACTCTCTTCTCCTCCTAATTGCCTGCGATTGCAAGACGGACTGCGGAGTGCGTTGTGGATGTAGACGATCCGGCCAAGAGTGCTCAGAAATGTGCTCTCAATGTCACGGACAAAATTTTCATAACGCAGTACATCGTTATGAAACAGATCAGGATCTAGATATACCCGATGTCACTTAAACTACCAGTTTCTTGTATTACACCTTTTAATCCAATGCCTTTTTCCTATGATGTCTAAGGCTTAACGCATAATTAATTATTATGTGTGGAAATACAAATTTCATCTTGTGTTTCTTCCGTAGAAAAAAATCATTAGCTCAATCTTTACTTTCCAGGTGCTAACCGATTAGGCTAAAACTCCGACGACACAACGCAACCCTGCACTGTCAACTGACAGCTACTACACGTTTAATTTTCGCAATAAGTTTACAATAATAAACGTAAAGCAAACATGACAGATGGTCTTAAAAGCTACAAATGTGGTCATAGTTATATCACGCCTGACTTTTTGGTATATACTTCATTTTCAGTCGTTGCTGTACCTGCAGCAAAAATCAAACCTCAAAAATTTTGAATTTCGTGCGTTTTTTTTTGTTACAATCTACCCCGAAAGGAGAAAAACATTGCCTCAAGTCTCATATATGGAATATGCATGCTTTTTCTTTCATTTGATACTACTTTTGTCTACCTAGGCCGAGTCGTTCGTTTTTTACGGGCGTTCCAGGACGGCGATGAGGAATTCCTGGAATTCCAGGTTTCCAGGCCTGGAAATCAAGGAAGCCGGCACATGTACGCCCGAGTATTTTGTTATGTTGTTCCTTAGGGTCGAATTAATGGGTTGTGAAAAAATTAGCTTTATAACATTTTTTTGGACCTAAAAACCTTATTTTCCTGGGCTAGTACGCGAAAAGGAAAATCAGTGTATAGAGGTTGATGATGATAATTGTTGTTTTAAGGGGCCTAACATCGAGGTGGTCTGGGTGATAGCGAAAATGAGAAAGAAATGGAAACCATGGTAGACTGAAAACATGTAGCCTACCAAAAGTACCTTAGACTGAAAGCACTCACAAAAGGCAAGTTAAAGGAAAAAGGACTGACAAAGTGGAATGTAGATTCAAAATACTTACAAAATGCAAGTTAGATTCGAAATACCCACAAAATGCAATGTAGATTCAAAAGACTTACAAAATGACATGTGGATTGACCTTATTTACAAAATGCGATTGAGGTTGAAAATACTTACAAAATGCAATTTAGATTCAAAATCCCACCCAAGATTTAAAATACTTGCAAAAAGCGATTGAGGTTGAAAAACCTTACAAAATGCAATTGAAATTCAAAACAATCACAAAATGTCGGCGTCCGCGATGTAAAATACTTACAAAATACTATAACCCTTGCGTTATTATATGGAGCATATGTTCGTTTCCCAGCTTGCTCACGGTCTTCCGAGGTATGGTATGGTACGTCCAACCCACTGTACGACCACATGCTCAGGATTTGAGTCTACCAGGTGACTACTCTACATGGAAACACAACAGATTCCTAAATACTGAATTTAATGATACTAAAATCATGGCAAAATACAACACAAACACAAATAACGTACATTTACTTCCCACAACACAAACAAAACATAGGGGTGCACAGATGATAATTAACATAATCATATAAACCCTATTTGATTCATCTGCACTTCGCAGCTCTGATCCATTTCCAAAGATCCGGTCAATATTAATGCACTGAGCTCCTCAGGCATGCTGCAACATCTCTACTGTGAGTCTTTATTATATGTGGTGCTCTTCTGCACCCAAGTCTATCCTACACTTCCTAAAATTCATACTTTTGACATTGACGAATGTTCATAGTGTCTTTAACCTTAATTAGCATATCACAACACAACAAATTATTAAATACACAAGTTATCACTGCATAATCTTTAAATGCAATCATTGTTGATCCAAATGTACTGTCCGTTCTGAATCGGAACATTTATCTTTACTTATGTTTCAACAATATTAATCTTTTTACATTTTTCTTCGCTTAATTTGCGTTGTTTGTGTGAACAATCGTCTTCTTTCCCATATGTTTCAGACGCACTTATGAGTACTCTCCCTCTCCATAACACACATAATTAATGATTTAGCATCACCATACAACAATCCTTTAGGTCTAACCAAGTCGTTACTAACGTTACAAATGTGCCATTCCGTGCATTAACGCTACCCGTCTGAGTAAATTAGCATTAACTGGGTAATTACTCCTTAAAAGTGTATCACATTATTTAGCGAAGTTAAAATGTCACCAGACACTAACTTGGCCAAATATTATCCGATTTTTACGATCCAACAACAAATCTGCATGGACATGATGCATGTAAATTCATTTATACAATAATATCAACCATTATTTAATTATATCAAGATAGGATATTAGAGATTTCAATGTACCAGTAGTACTTTAAAGGGTCGGCGGTCAGCCCAGCGCCGCCCGTTGCGTGTACAATAGTTTCGCTAAGCCCCGCCCTCCTTTCATAGAGGCAAAGGTTTGGATGTGTCATTTAATGAATGGAATCGACCTAATTATTTAACTCCTACACTTAGGGTCTTTAATTGGCTCAATATGGCTTTCAATTAATATTCTTAGCAAGGGATGGATTTCCTTTAGCCGTCCTATGGATGCAATCTGTGGCTCTTAAGTGGGTGTCAGTCGAGTTTCCAATGTTATCTCGCTGCACGGGTACGAATATGGTAGGAAATCACCATGATTCCTCTACGAAGAATTATCTCACCACCACGGGAAGATCAATTATTTAATTAGCTTACACTGGGTGTCACCGTTAATCCCATTGTAGCTTACGACGATGCTGACAGTGGGTTACAAGTGCCATACCTGCCCCCAACGCTGTCGCTATCCATAGGTACGCTCTCAGGCTGTATAAATGCATTGCAGATTCGTAGATTGGCTCACTTGATTCTCCGACGCACAAGCTAATTGGATGATCCCTGCGATTATTTACGCAAATCACTGGATTCTACGTTACATTTGCACGCTTACTGCGGCTACAACTTATTTCTATTAGATAATCCAATTCATAATGCACTCCTTTACTCCCCTGATTTCATCATTATTATACCATGGCTCTACACTAGCTCTTATTAAAGGTGTTATTTTACGGGCAATTATATTATCTGCCTTATTATTGGCTTTCATTCTTAGCAATATAGCAATTATTATTATTAGCATGTTAATTACACTGAACTCTCTCTTTAGACTCTCTAATACCTTATTCTCACTCTTCCACATACAATAACACTGTATTCTTTTAACGGACATGACACAATTTGCACGTTTCTAAGGCATTAAAATGCCGTTTTTACATTTTATTCCGACGTTGACCTTTTGATAATTATTATTATCAATTAACGTTATAGTTATATTGACTATCATTTTACGCATTACTTGTCGCAAGTTTATCATTCTCAATTCAAGTTATTTACAGCAATTCGAGGAATGTGAGCTCGTACAATATTTAATGCAAAAATTTTAGGGAATGATATGTTGTATGGTGAGCTATAAAATCATATTAATATTTTGGATGGTACTCACATTTTCTTTCGAGCTGGATTAATCCAATAGTACAGCAGCTTACCCACCATCATGGCTCTAATACACTGCCATTTCCATTACAATTAACACTTCATATGGTTTAAATGCACTGGTTATAACTTGGAATGGACATATTCCACACTTTGATTTATACCACATTTTTATCACATCCTTAAAACATTTTATAATATAATACACGAACATAAACTTTATACACACGAATTCACACACACTGCCTCCTGGGCTTTTCGTTATAGCTTGATTTCAGAGTTGCGAGTACGGCAATATTCTGACATCTGCTTGTCTCCAACGAAAGTGTCTATCTAGAAGATGTGTGCACCTCCCGTCTCCTACGCATGTGTCTTCTACTGTGTGTTCTACTTCCTCCTCCAGATCAACTAGTCTACTCATCTAGTGTTTCTTCTCTAAATAGTTCATCACAAATACCTGTGATACAGTTCTTGCTCCCATAATGTATTGTATACTTTAATACTGTACTGCAGGATACATTTAAGATCAATATTATCCCAGCGGATAGGTCCATTGTCTCTGACTATACAATGCGATTTTTCTACACTGAAATGAGTTACGTTCTCAGATGATCAATTAAGCATATGAATGTTGAATATTATGCATGACTCTAGTGTATAAACACTTGAACTATGATGCATAATGCATCTTTCATTGTCTATGAGTACTGTCTCGACTTTGGTGAATTTGCGTACTGCGCGCACTTATTCTACTCCAACGGACAGCATGTCACCTCTCACGGATGATTTCAACGAACGAACTGCTTGTCACGCTCACGGATGATTTCAAAGATCGAACTGAACGAACTAAGCTCCTCCCTCCATATAAAGGATTCTGTTAAAACATAGTCCCTTCTCACCACAGGAGCGGCTCTTTTCTCACATACCGCATTTACCGGCGAGGTAATGCGTAATTCCTGATCATATTTTCACGGAGGTTTCAGATCTACTTGCGTGCAGGGGATTCGCTCGCTCAATTAATTAATATTAATTGTTTTTCTCCACGGCTTCCTGACGCTGCTCTCCGGGACACCCCTCTTACTCCTTGGTTAACCACTGCTCTTCGGCGTTTGCTGCGTGATTTTTCCTTCAATCTGATATAGGCTTTAATTTAGGTGTGTGCAGATCCCTAAATTAGCTCTTCTTGATTACAAGCATCTGGGTGTTAGTCTCATCCCATTTGAATGCTTCGTTTGCCAGCATTAATTAATTTCTCTAAGCACTCATCCCCTTCCATCTGATCTCCCTTGTCCTTCGGGGATTTTTATGGTCATTTATAACTGTCCTGCTCCCCTACTGACGCTTGGAAACAGTTCACTGGACTCTGTCTGCTCCACCCACTTTTCAGAGCAATATGTCACCTGTCAATTTGCTTCGACTTTCTGGAGCTGTGCTAGATTTTCGTCAGTTCATACAATATTCTGTCTTAGCATTGCTTATAATTCCTGTTCCAAGCATGGAATTAAGCTTCAATTACCACGGTACTTTATTATTCCACTGTCTCTCGGGTTCTATGTTGCTCTTCCCCCTCAGGGATCAATGGTTCGGTTCTCGGAAAGTCATGGCTATGATTCTTTCTCCTGAGAGTCCCGAGTTCGATGCCAGTCAGCCTCGTCCCATCGGGCACAATACAATGTAGATTGAAAATACTTACAAAATGCAAGTAAGATTGAAAATGCTCACAAACAGTAAATTTAATGGACAAAAGACTTACAAAACGGAATGTAGAGTGAAAATACGCAAAAAATGGAATTGAGATTCAAAATACTGGTTGGTTCCTCAGTTTAGGGGCTGCGACAACTCGGTCATGTAGCCCCGTGTACTTTGGGTGTGTGTAGAATCTGTCTGATAACCTGTGTTAATTGTGATGTCTGCATTAGTGTGTGTTATCTGTTTTTAATTCAAGTAAAAACTGCATACAATCGATTTTCAAGTAGTTCCAACTTTTGCTACCAAACTCCACCGTCAACGACCAACTAGTTCTGCACTTTGTGACTAGATGCCACCGCAGTCGGCTCCTGGCGACGAACGTTGGAACCTAAGAGCGTTAGTCAAAGATAACCAATAATTTAGCTTCACACAGGTCTAATTAGTGGAAGGTTCTTTATCATGCCATAAATCTGACTTTACCGCCGGCTTTACTTCCCCTCCGAAGGGAGGAATAGGCTACTGAGGGATTTTTAAAGCTCTTAAAGAATCCGACGATTTCGGCCGGGTTTGAACCCGCGACCATGGGTATAGAAGCTCAGCATTCTACCAACTACGCCACCGAAGCCGCTTATTCAAAATACTCACAAAGAGGCAAGTTAGATTCAAAATACGAGTACTTACAAAATGCAATTTAGATTCAAAATGCTTACAAAATGCAATTTATATTGAGAACACTTACAAAATCCAATTTAGGTTGAGAAAACTTACAAAATGGACGTCGAGTGCTAATATCGGTCAATTTTCAACTGATGGTGTATGGGGTCTTCAGTTCAACCGGCGGACAGCGTCCGGTGAACTGTTCAGTCGTAACTGACAGGTTTACCGGAACGTGTATGGCCTGCTTAATGCTAGCTGTGGTGGTGACATCAAGCTAACCTCAGTCTTATCACTATTTATGGTCATGATTTCAGGCCTGTCTCTTATGGAGATTGGTTGCCCTTATTCATGTTGTGATTGATGACAACACGAGCATTGTTAGCTGTGGTGGTGACATCAATATCACCTCAGTCTTATCACTATTTATGGTCATGATTTCAGGCCTGTCTCTTATGGAGATTGGTTGCCCTTATTCATGTTGTGATTGATGACAACACGAGCATTGTTAGCTGTGGTGGTGACATCAATATCACCTCAGTCTTATCACTATTTATGGTCATGATGTCAGGACTGTCTCTTATGGAGATTGGTTACCGTTATTCATGTTGTGATTGATGACAACTTGTGCAATGTTAGCTGTGGTGGTGACATCAAGCTCACTGTTTATCGTCATGATATTTGTCGATATACTCGCTTTGCATAATAATCCATATTTAAACAAACTTACAAATAGTAAGACGTGGGTTTGTGACCACGGGGCATCAGGTGAGCATGGCATTACTTCCACTTGTGCTGGGCTGCTCTCTGTCTTCCTCCATTTCAACCCCTCTTCGCGCAGTTGATCTGCTACCCTCCCATCGTTTAAGCTGATCTGATTAGTATTATTATTATTATTATTATTAGCGTATGGTAAGGAAATTATATACATAATATATACAATATATACACAATAACAAAAAACATTGATTCACGTCAGGCATTAGAGTTATCCATTAAAGCTGAATGTCCAACTTTTGAACCCACTGCAGTGCCTCCGCTGTTGGTGATACAAAGTCTTCCAATCTACCTGGATAATCCCGTAGTTGACACTGGCTTAAAATGTGGGGAATGGTCTGGCGAGGGGCTCCACAATCACATTCTGGAGAAGGTACAAAGTTCCACTTATAGAGGGAATCCCTGCACCTTCCATGACCTGTCCTGATCCTGTTCAGTCTGGACCAAGTTGCACGCGGTAGTTGGAATCCGTTAGCAATTTTTTCACCTCTGAAGATGTTATGTAGGGGCAAGTCAGTGGAGTTATTCCAGCGGCCTTTCCATTCCTCCAAAGCATCGAAGTTGGTGGATGTCTTCAGAGCTGCATCACAAAGAGGTGGATGTCGTGATTTCAATCTTTGGAGACTAAGAGCTGGTATGTCGCCTAGAACAGGTAGCAGAGGATTCTTGCAGATCTTGTTGTACTCACGAACAAGAGCACTGGATCTTCTTAAGTCAGGTGGCATTATACCAGACAATAGTGGGAGCCAGTGGACAGGAGTTGGTCTGATGGTGCCAGATATAAGACGCATGCTGGTATTCAATTGTGGGTCAATATACTTCGTATACGGGCTATTAAGCCACACTGGAGCACAATAGTTGGCAGTAGAGAAAACCAGTGCTAAGGCTGAAGAGCGCAGGATGTTCGCAGCTGATCCCCAGGTAGTACCAGTTAGCTTCTGAATAATATTGTTTCGGGTTTTCAGTTTCTTCGACAAGTTCAAAAGATGTTGCTTGAAGGATAAAGTCCGATCCAAGGTAACACCAAGATATTTCGGAAACCTATTGTGATTAAGTACTCTATTGGAAAAGGTAATATTTAGTTTGGAGTTAGCAAGCCGGTTACTCAAATGGAAGCAAGAGACCTCCGTCTTGGCTGCACTGGGTCTGAGTCTCCAGATCCTGAAATATTCTGTCAGGGTGGATAAGTCCTTAATCAAAATGTCTTCAGTTTTCTCAATGATCTTGTGTTGTGTGGCCAGGGTCAAGTCATCAGCATAGCAGAACTTTCTGGATATTGTTTCTGGAAGATCAGAGATGTATAGATTAAACAGTAGTGGCGACAAAACTGATCCCTGGGGCAAACCATTATGCAGTTTTCTCACTGAGCTTTTCTTTTCACCTAAACAGACCTGAAATTTTCTATCACTGAGCATGTTGTTGATAAGCTGTGCAATTGTTCTGCAGGGTATAGCTCTGAGTAATTTATAAATCAATCCTTCCTTCCATACGGTATCAAAGGCAGCAGTGAGATCCACAAAGACAGCAGATGTTTTAAGCTTTTGCTGGAATCCGGCGTCAATGTAAGATGTTAATGAAAGTACTTGATCACAGCAGTTTCGGTTAGGTCTGAAGCCTGCCTGATCCACAGGAATGAGTTCTAAAATGGTTGACCCAATTCTGTTGTAGATAAGCCTTTCAAAGAGTTTGTAGCAACAGCTAAGGAGGGCTATGGGTCTGTAACTTTCAGGTATATTTGCAGGTTTTCCAGGCTTCAATATGGAAATGATTTTAGCTTTCTTGAAATCGGGTGGGATTTGTCCAGTCTGGAGAATATCTGTGAAGAACTGTGCCATCCATCTCTTTGCATTGTTTCCCATATGTAAGTTATGAGGAATTCTGGTTGAATTCCATCGAAACCAGGTGCCTTGCCAGGTTTTAGTTCTTTGAGGGCCTCTTGAACATCAAAGGCTGTAAAGGGACGTGAATAGCTAGACATGCGAGGTGTTGATGATTTCAGAGCACGAAGCTGGTATCTAACATACTTCGTATGCTTCTTGTCAGATGGAGCTCGGGAAGTTGTTACAATATGGGAAGCTATTTGGTCTGGTGTCACCTGAGGTTGACTCTTTACTACTGGTGTACCTCCTCCTAGCCTTCTAAGAAGACCCCAGGCTTTTCTGCTAGAATGAGTGAAATCTAAGCTTTCGACTGTTTCAACCCATCTTTGTCTTCGGCAGTCATCCAAGCTAGCCAGAAGTTTGTCAGCCGTTTCTGCATCTCTGTTTTGTTCGAAATTCTTAAACAATTCCTCACTCTAGGTATTCCAGCCAGGAATATATTCTTTCCGATAGCCCCTGGGCATACATTTCTTAGCAGTAGATATAACTGCGCCAACAAGACGTTGATAGCTTTGGTGATTTGGGGGAATCCAACGAATGCATTTATCAAGCTCCACAGAGAATGCAGACCAATCGGCTTTCTGGAAATTCCACCGGGGACGTGGCGTTGATCGTATAATGGGAACTGTGATACCAAATTCGAGTATTACTGGTCTGTGCTGGCTATGAGGGAAATCTCCCATCACTTTGCGTGTAGTGTGCAATGGATTTCCATTTATATTGGAGCTGACAAAGCATAAATCTGGATTCGAATCTCTACCCCATGCAGCTGACCGAAAAGTTCCTTGATCTTTAGCGTCAAATACTAGATGGAGGCTGTTACTTTCGCACCAGTCCATTAATTTAAGTCCACAATCATCTGTTTTAGAATACTTCCACAGTTCATGATGACTATTGAAATCCCCCACATAAATTGCAGGATGTTCTGCAGTTGGTACAACATATTGAGGCCATAAAATGCACGGCGGCTTGTAGATGTTGGTGATTGAGACATTATTCAGTCGGATGACAATCTGATGAACGTTTTCTTCTGTGCTTTGAGATAGTAGCTCAGCTTCTTTGATGTTATTACGGACATATGTGGCCACTCCATATGATTCATGGTAAGTTGCTCCTAGTGCCGTGTACCCAGCAATACGACCTCTAATACGGAGTTGTTCTTCATTAGCAGCATGCGTCTCTTGAAGGACAACAACATCTATGTTGTTCTCTCTGAGCATTTTTGAGAGATAATCACACTTTGCTCTACTGATGCTTTCTATATTGAGTTGGAAAATGCGAATAGTGGGACCAATGTTTCTTGTTAAAGAGCTCTGAGAAGAGCTGTTTCCCAATGGTGTATTTGACATAATTTGATAGCCAGGAGATCCTAGGATAGACTGGCTGCCTATTGCCGTTGCTCGCTTAGCACCACCCGGGGGACACGTGCAGGGCAATGAGAAGGCAGGAGATCCTAGGATAGACTGGCTGCCTATAGCCGTTGCTCGCTTAGCACCACCCGGGGGACACGTGCAGGGCAATGAGAAGGTAAATCCTGCGGACGTGAGCCACGTTCATCCCCCATTAGTTTATGCCAGCTGTATATATCACAAAAGAAATGAAAGCTGAACTCAACACGTCAAATATTTGAATCCTTATGCTGAGTTATATTCGTGTTTCTAATTTACATTTTATTTATTTTCTGTTTAGATACCTAAATGATTTCTTACATCCTTTTAAATGCGCATTGCAAAATCAATGTTAGGCTATAGTAATAACTCAGCCATGATGCTTATCATCATCATCAACATCATCACATCATCATTAGGTTCTATTTTATTAGTGTTTGTATTTCCCTGTTAATTTCTTACTTTAGCAATAATTAACTAATTACAATGATTTTTCCTACGCCATGCTTACCTGCCATTATATGTATTGTGATCGGATCTGAAATGTATTCCTGTTAGATTTAAGTACCATTGTTAAGTTCTGCAAATAATGAAGGCCTAATAATGTTTAATACAGTCATCACAATTAACACCGGTTATCAGACAGATTCTACACACACCCAAAGTACACGGGGCTACATGACCGCGTTGTCGCAGCCCCTAAACTTAAGAACCTACCAAATGTAATAATGTATTAATTGTAAAATCTGGTTAGATGGAAGAGAGGGCCCAATGGCCCTAATCTTGCCAGACAAAATAAAGCTATCTCTCTATCTATCTCTTTAGTTCGTCACGGAACTACTTGTAAGTTAAAAAAAAATTAGATTGATTTATAGTCGCTTTAACTTAGAAAGTCTCATCGCGACTTTCAATGTAGATTTACATTATACAATACAATACATACAATACATTAAATTGAATACACTATACAATCTTAAAATGAACACTAGAAATAAAGAAAAGTTCCACTACTATGAGTTGATCAATCAGATTTTGAAATAAAGTCCCGAGTCTTTGAAGAACTTGATGAGTTTCTTGAGCTGTGAATGAGATGAGAAGACCTCACATATCTCTTCTTGGGAATGCTGTTGTGCTGGCGCCAGTGGTTGTAGAGAGCACAGTCTGAGATTATGTGCTACACAGTCAGTACGCTGTTACATGTTGAGCAGATAGGGGGTTGTTTCTTCTCGATAAGATAGCTGTGGGGGATGTTGGTATGACCTATTCTTATTCGTGATATTACAACTTGATCTTGCCTGGAAAGTTTATGATGGAGATATTGTTCTGTGGTTCCTGATATTATTTCATGGAGTTTACCGGTAGAAGTTCTAAGCCACTGATTCTTCCACTGTTGGAATACTTTTCTTTTGACGTAGGAAATGATGTCAGTATGAGGTGTAGCTATTGTAGGATCACATAAAGGAAGAAGTGTGGCTTCTTTAGCTGCTTGATAGGCCGATTCATTGCCATGAATGCCACTGTGAGAGGGTACCCACACAAATATGACTTGTTTACCTTGCTTCACCACTTTATGGAATATCAATTGAATTTCTTGTACAAGGACGTTGGTCGAAGATAGATTCTCTATTGCGTTGTATGCACTTCGTGAATCAGAGTAAATAATACATGAGTTGTTGCAGCTGGCTGTATTCAAAATGTATATCATGGCCTGTTTAAGTGCAAAGAGTTCATTTGAATAGACAGTGAAAGATTCAGGAAGTCGAAAAAGCATGGTATGGTCAGGATAAATTATCCCACAGCCGTTTCTTTCATCATATTTCGAACCATCAGTATAAATAGCACTGTGTATTGGGTATCTATTGGAGATTTCAAGAAATAATCGAAGGTTCCGTGATCTGCCCGTTTGGTTTTTAACCAAGTTTTTCAGTTCGAAGTTGACTGTTGGTAAGGTAATTGTACACGGTGGGATATCAAGAGAATGGTCTGAGAGTAGTATGGGAGGAATATTTAGGTTTAATTCTTCAAGGAACTTGGATATTCTGACATTGAAGGACGAAGGTTGTCGTCTCGATTCAGTGTTTGTTCTTGTGTGGCTGTGAGTAGGGAAAACATACGACTTAATGCGTGATTTAGTCATAGTTGATTCTTTGAGTGCATATGATAAACTTAGTTGTTGACGTCTAATTGCAAGAGGTGGTTCATTGGCTTCTATTTGCATACTGGTTACTTGACTGGTGCGGAGAGTTCCCAGAGCAATTCGAAGAGCAGCTGACTGGATAGAATCAAGGATCTTGAGGGAAGACGCTGTTGCAGAGTTGAATACTGTACTGCCATTATTTAATTTGGCCCTAATAATTGATCTATAAGTATTCATGAGCACGTGTTAGTCTTCTCCCCAGTTTTTTGCTGCGAGAATCTTTATTAGATTAATCCGTCATAGACACTCATCCTTGAGATATTTTAGGTATGGAATCCAACTTAATTTACTATCAAACATAATTCCCAGGATTTTAAGAGTTGATACTGTCTCAATTTTATGATTGTTTATGTTGAGCTCGGGATCTGGTACAGAGTGTTTGTTTTTAGAGAATAGTATGCATTTAGACTTTGTTTTGGAGAACTTGAATCCAGTAATCTTGGCCCATTGTTGAATATTTTCAAGTGATTCTTGAAGTAGTTGTTGAGTAGTTGAACTATTTCTTCCAGCACAGAATATGGTCAAATCGTCGGCAAAAAGACAAGCCTTTACCGGCAAGTGGATGTTGGATACAATTCCGTTTATTGCAACCAGGAATAGAGTAACACCGATGACTGATCCTTGAGGGACTCCATTGTCGAATGTAACTTCCTGTGACAAAATTCCATTTGTCTTAACTTGAATTCTACGATCTTTGACGTAATTGTGGATGAAATAGAGCATATTTCCTGAAATGTTATATTACATCAATGATTTAAGTACATGGTCTTTGAACACCATGTCATATGCCTTTTCAATATCTAGACTAACTGCTATGAGGTTTGTTTGATTTGAAAATTCAGATAAAAAATTCTTTTTGTAAACATGTGGTTTTTTTCCGGCCCACCTAGATTATTTTGTATTGCATCTGGAGCTGTTCCTAAAAAGATTGTCCATGTCTGCTTAAAAGAATCGCTGGAGTACAACAGTTTACTCGAGTGTGTCTTTACTCTACAATTCTGCCTCCCATTTGCTTGACGTTCTGCCTGTCGGTTGGTCTGTTTACTAACAACTTCCCAGTCGGGATGAGATTATTGTTTATTCGAGTCAGAAGCATTACAATATACACAAGAAGGATGATACACAATATTACAAAGTAATAATACAATAATATATACACCAATCTCTCGAATTAGATTTTCTTCGCCTAGAAATGGGCCACTGTCGCACCACTTTCATGACCTTTCATTAACTCTAGGTTGTCGGACCCTAATGGTTTGGGTAATAGTGAAAGATGAGATGAAATGTAAACTAACTAAAACCACATTTACAACTAAAACACACTAGAAGAAGAGATGAAAAACACAATGGGAATAAAGCAAATGGACAGGAGGGACTTGGAGGGAAGGATAGCCATGAAAGGCAGAGTAGATAAGGGAAAGAGGAGTAAGGTGGCCCCAGTGTCAATGGAAAAAGGGGGAAAAACCGGACCCAGCTCAGGAATCCCTCGGGGTCACCAACTCTCGAGGCCACCAGCGTGAGCCCTTGAGGGTGTAGCACTATCCAGGGTGCACCAGATGTGGTGGGGCTACACTCACCCTGCCTCCTTAAGGGCCTTGAGCAGAAGACAGGAGATATGAAGAGAACAGAAGAGGTCTGACCCCTCGAAGAATGAGGGATCAGAAAAGATGAGACAAGGGCCAATTAAGGCGGGAAAGTGAAAGACGCATTGTGCAAGAGCACGGACACAGTTCACAGGAACACAGGTGTACCATGGTCTGTCTCTCCCCACACTCACAGAGTTCCGATTCTTGGAGCTATGTCCACTTGTAGAGATTAACTTTGCATCTCCCAACACCACTCCGGAGTCTGATGAGTGACCGCCAAGTTTCCCAGTTGTTATTGTGGCCTGCTGGGAGCCTTTCCTTGACCTTCATCCAATCTGGTGGTATGGTGGATTGCCATAGCTGTATCCTGGCTACCTCGGGTTTTGTAGTAGGCGAGATGTTGTTTGCAGAAAACTTTTCCTTGATTTTAGCCGCCTTCTTGGAGGCTGGTAACCAAAGAGAGGGTGAGCATGGTCCTCTGCGGACTTTCTTCGTTCCGTTTGTGCTATGACCTCACGGCGTTCCTCAGGAGGGGCTATTCCTGCCAAGGAGTGTAGTTTGTGGACAGGTGTAGGTTTCAGGCAACCAGTAATTATTCTGCAGGACTCGTGGAGGGCAACATCAACCTGTTTTACATGAGCTGAATGTGATGTGTGTATTCTGTTATCTCTCCAGCAATATCGATGTTCCTGGCACTGCTGTGGGTTTTGGCTCCTGTGCAGACATTGGCAGAAAACATCCCCTGCGGCTCCAATGTGGTGTCCATGGCCACCAAGAATGATTCGACCTTCGGCTGCCAGTTCAGATTCGACACCGGTACGTATATCATACCTTCTCAATACCACTCACGACGAATGATCAATGACACCAAGATTTGCCCTTAAGAACAAAACAGTCTACTGTCCACATTTGTTAGTTATTGAGTTATTGAGGTTTTAAGGGGTGGAACTACGAGGTCGTCTGCCCCTCTTAACTCAGATTAAAGTATACAAATTTGGAATGAAGTTAATAATTTAGAGGTGGACATCTAAATATATAACAAGATGTTCAGTAAAGAACATATAACTTTCTCATTTTTTTTCTTTATTTTTCGTGTGGTCTCCTCAGAGACCTAGTGCAGGTCTTTCTATTCGACGCCCGTGGGCGACCTGCGTGTCGGGATGAGAGATGGAATTGATTAAGGTGAATGAAATTGGAGAAGGATGTGGAAGGAAGCGGCCGTGGCCTGTCAGAATGTACCGTCCCAGCATTTGCCTGGTGTTGAAAATGGGAAACCACGGAAAACCATTTCAAGGACGGCCGACGGTGGGGCTCGAACCCACGCGTCTACCGAGTCAGCAGAGAGCTTGGCCCCATGACCTAACACTGCGCTTTAGCCAGCGTAGCCACTACTGTCGGTAACTTTCTCCTAAATGCATGGGTATTGTTATAACTCTTTGTCCTTTTCAAGGAGTATAATTGGATATTGGTTGTAGTAGCTTGTTGAAATACAACGTGTTATACGGATATTAAACATGAATATGATGTGCCCTTTGCTAGTGCTACCTCTGTACAAAATTTCATTCAATTCGGCTTCACCATGTTTGAATTGATATGGTGAATCGATTTGCACACATACATGGCCGCTATCAGCAAACTATTGGGCTGATTACCTTGTAGTTCAGTCAAAAGATGCTTCCCACAAAAAGGTATGTTGTTACAAAATTTGGTAGAGATCAAACGATTAGTTTGGTCGTAATTTGATTTAAGCTTTTAACATTTGGGTGGCCACCATTCCGTTTACGTCTAGATGGCGGCGATATAAAACATGACACTGAGGTGCCCTTTGCTAGTGCTACCTCTGTGCCAAATGTCGTTCAATTCGGTTTTACCGTGTTTGAAATGATATGGGGAATCAATTTGCTCACATACATGGCCGCCATATGCAAACTATTGGACTGATGACTGTGTAGGTTGGTCAAAGAACACTTCTCACATAAAGATATGTTGTTGCAAAATTTGGTAGAGATCTGATGATTAGGTTGGACGTAATTTGATTTAAGTTTTTAACATTGGGGTGGCCGCCATTACGTTTCCGTCAAAATGGTGACGATATAAAACATGACACTGAGTTGCCTTTCGCGAGTGCTACCTCTGTACCAAATTTCGTTCAATTCGATTTCACCGTGTTTGAATAGATAGGGGGAATCGATTTGCACAGATACATGGCCGCCATCCACAAATTATTGGACTGATGACCTTGTAGTTTGGAGAAAAGATCCTTCGTAGATAAAGGTATAATGTTGCAAAATTTGGTAAAGATCAGGTTATTAGGTTGCTCGTAATTTGATTTAAGCTTTTAACATTTGTGTGGTCGCCATTACGTTTGCGTCAAGATGGCGGCGATATAAAACATGACACTGAGGTGCCCTTTGCTAGTGCTACCTCTGTTCTTTCTATTCAGTTTCACCGTGTTCGAATTGATAGGGGGGGGGGGGGGGGGGGCAGACATTCAGAGTACACACACTCACACACAAACAGATACACAATTTTTAGCCCTGTGTTGATCTCATAAGTCAACTTTCATTTTTTGCAAAAATCAAAAGTAGGCAAAAATTCGAAAATTAATAAATTAAAAAGAAAAATAAAACTAATAATTATAATAATAAACAAAATTCACAGAATAAACAAAACATTCAGAATTCGAAAAAAACAAACAAAAAACAAGTCTTTGAGTCAATGTACACTGGGAAATTTATATTGCTGGCCCTAACCCACTCTCACTTATAAAGCGGATAACGCGATCAGCAGCCACCGCGTCATCGGCTAATAAAAATTTGAGTGTCATCTGCAAACCGAGGTTTCTTCGTAAGTCAGCAAGATCCACACACTCAGTTAAAATGTTGTCCACATTTGTAAGGAGTTGGTTAAGGGTAGCCGAAAGGTTGGTACCACTAATACCTTCAAGTGGCTGCACTGAAACCAGCTAAATCATGACCGATTACAATTTGCTGGCGTTTGTTTTGTTTCTCAACAAATGAGCCCTTTGCGAATTATTCAAAGGCACTGTTAAGTTGGTATTTATATTGTTAGATCCGCCTAAAACTCTATCAATACTACGTTGGAAATTCAATTGTGAAGGTAATTGTAAAGTTGGTACCTCCTTAACTATCACTTGGCAGCACTGTAACTGATTAAAACTATAACAATTGTGTGTTGGTGGTACTTACTTTCTTCGTACGAAGTCTGGTCCAGTTCGAATTACCATCCCTCACCCTAATAACTAATAGAGTCACCAAAAACACAGGTTATCAGAAAAATTCAACGCACATCTAAGTATACGGGGCTGATGACCAACCAAACTATTTGGGTTGTGTTAGACCCCTTAAAACAACATCATCAACATCAACAATTCGGGTTAGCCTTTAGTTAGTTTTTCAAGAGTAACTGTATGGTTGGTACCACCTGTTACTTTTGGTTGGTAACACAGGAACAAACTTTCCTTGTACTGTTTCCGTCTTTTCAATAATACAGTATTTATTATTTTATTTTAAACTTGGGACATGTTTCGAACGGTCACTCCTTCTTCCTCAGCCATATACAATCAAATAAAACATGGATAAAAACACTTATAAATACACTTAGTCCATTAGACTTAAATATAAAATTAACACTAACTTAATTGACAACATTAACATGTTTAACATTGTCTTGCTTAATATTAAATTGTAAACTTTTAAAAACATGTTAAAAACTTTTTGACCCGTTTTGTCCATTAGTTCATGTCTGTTGCTCTACTGTGCCCTAAGTCTAAGGCACCTCTTTCAAGCACTATTTCAGTAAATAGAAATAAATACAGTTCGTACAGCACCGTATTGTTGTACCCCTAGGGTACGCTACCCCCATCCCCTAAGTAAAATCTATAAAACACCAAAATTCCAAACTTCTGATCTAAAAACCTTATAAAATACCACCTATAAATTACATGAAGAACAATTAGCACATACATGAACTCGAGTAGCCTCGTAGCACAGGCAATGACCCGGGAGAGGTGCACGACTCGGTAGGAATGTGAGGATTCCGCCGATCGAGCACACAAAAGGTATAAGAACCCCAAAGGTCAAGTGCCTGGGATCATCAATCATTCAGTCCTCACTCAGTGCACCGACGTGTTGAACCTTTGCTGTCTGCTGTACGGGTAAGTGTCTTAGCGATCTACACACTAACCACTACACTACACACTCCCCTCCCCCCGGTGCTTGGACTGTATTTATTTCTTATTAATTATTATCCTGAACTGCTAGCTCTATCATTGTATCTCCAGATAGAGATACACATTAAACTCATAAATACTAGAAGCCACTGGTCTCATTCTTTTATTTATTTATTTATTTAGTTAGTAAGTTCCTACCCTAATAGATTCCACTTTAGGTAGGACTTAGAAGTAGCCTTATTGCGTACTTGCTTAATTGCTGCTTGTAGTCAGCTGAGCGTCCTTGCTCCGCGCTGACCACAGCGAGCTCTCCACTTACTCGCGTGCGTACGGCTCACTGCAGACCGTGTGGCGCAGTCGTCGCGCTTTGAATTATAACTTAATAGCTCTTGTAAACTACCCCTTTACCTAGAACTACCCGGTCAAACAGTACATCGGGGAGTTCTCCTGGCTGATCGCACTGTCGATCTCCATTCCTAAGACACTCCCTACCTCTTACAGTTTTCGCCAAGCTTAAACCCCATTTTAGACTAATTTCATCCCCTAGATTTATTATTTGTACAGGCATCCCTCACAGGAACCTTACAGTATTGACTTTGTGTGCCAAAACTTTTTCTTTTAAAATCTTGGTATTGTCAAAATAAAGGTTTGTGTAGATTAGTAGCTTATATTCATTTAACAGTTTGTTTCCGGATTATCCAGATTTTCGTTCATCCGGATTCACTGATCTCTATACAATGTATACATGGATGGCTGGTAGCTAAGGCAGCAGTAAGCCGAATAGACGATGACAGGTAGCCTATAGCAAGATGGCAGCGAGCGCATGGTGCAATATTGCGAATCCGGTTCTGTGATTGGTTACTGGTAGTTTGATGTTATACATGTATTTATACTGGCAGTAAATATTTTGTGTTTCTTGAAGTTGTAAAATGGGCTGAATTTGGTTATTTAAAGCGTAAAATCTTAGTTTTAAGTACCGGTTTGGTGACCCATCATCCCAGGCAAGCCGGTAATACCTTTACTTCTCAGGCAGATAGGCCACTTAGCCGTAATTTGGAAGTTATTGAGAAGTTAAATATACATATGCGGTGGTGCTGAAGCAGACGTGATCGGGCTAGGCCATTGCCTTTTTAAATTTGATCCCATTTCAGGGTTTTTCGGTTCTGGGTGCGAATAGTTCGCTGAATTTTTGTAAAACGGTGGGGAGAGTATATTTTGAGTAGGTTTTTAGTTGTGTTAAGTTTTATGTGGAGCTGAGGAGTATAATTGGTTTGGCTTAAAGTGCATTTTTGGCTTTGATCTACTTCCCGTTATTATTAAGTTTATTGTGCTGCTAGCGTGATTAAAAGCTGTAGTAATTGATGTAGAGTGCTGGGATTACTAGGGGGAAGTGTTGGTGAGCGGGAGAGAAGTGAGGGGATGGCTTTATGGAGTTGTTGCTGTTGTTGCCAAGCATTACCAAGCACCGATTACGATATGTCGAATCTAGGCCTGTATAGTGAGCTACGTTTATAGGTACAACATTTGAAGAATGCATAATTTCGTGGCACATATATATACAATTTACAAGAATGTTTCCAGAAATTGTTTTTCACTCGTTACTCTGTTACTGATCGCTAATTGCGTGTACTCAGCACCTAAGTTGATATTTTTCAGCCGTTATTATACATTCATTTTTATTGCTATTCCGGAGATTTACTGACCACGCGAACGAACAGTTGGTGGTCATAATTAGACAGCGTTCTTATAATATCATTCATTGGCTTTGACATCACCTGCCTCAGAGCTTCGCTTTTATTACTTTGGCAGAAAATACACATGCTAATGTCGGCACAGTCAGTGCGAGCCCTGCTGACGTATCGAGATGACGACGGTTCTGTAGCAGCACATTCCGCCACTTGTGAAGGCGCTGATTTGTTCTTTAACCTCTCCAATCTTCCAGAATTGGCAAAGTTTGAGTAGCATCCGCGGTGGTACTTGAATTTTTTGTCACTATTTGCCAACGTTTGTTCAATTCTAACAATAGTGCCAGCAAGATCAGCATCATGAAGTTCTTTCCTCAAGCCTGCGTACTTGAGAAGAGTCTCTTTGCCGTTATCCGTCATCTCTGATAATTTTTCCTTCGAACATTTTCTCTTCTGGCAGATAATACATAGGTTTTGGTTGGCCATTACAGCCGTATCAACTAAGAAGCCCACCGTTGACGCCATATCCTGCAAGAAACGTCAGTTTATTATATATTTGTTTAGGCATACTTATATTTTTTATTTTACTTTAGTAACACATACAATAGTCTACGCATTTAGTACACATTTAACCGCTAAGAACTGTATATCTGACAGATATTGCACTCTAAATACAAGAACACGTAAACATAACAAGGTTTCGGCGACCATTTTGGGCGCCATCTTGGATTCCATACACTCCAAACTAAGGTAAATAATTTCTGAGCATGGCAATATGATAAGAATCCGAGGAAACCACTAACCCGGCGTTTAAATAAATATTTTAAGCCAACGGACAAGAGAGATATAGGGCAACAGAGTTTTGACGACCATCTTGGCCGCCATCTTGGATACCGGACTTGCGGTCCAAATTTCGCTTTGGCAACAGGCGGATTCGTATTCAGCAGGGTCAAAATAGCCTAAAAACGTTGTTTCCCCAATTGTTACATGAAATGATTCTTGCACTTTATAGAATATGAATATGAATATGGGCCTGAACTATACTATGTGCCATGAAACACCACCAAGCTTCTCCTTCTTCCATTGCTTTTGGGACGGTCCCTCTCCTCTTTACCTTTCCTATCTGCCTTTCTTGAGGGCATTTCCTTTCCTCCTGTCTTTTGTTTCCTTTATTCTTATTTTTGTTTTCCATCTCCTCTTCTAGTTTGTAAGTTTGTAGCTAGTTTTAGTTTTAGTTTCAATTCATTTACATTTTCGCTATCACCCAAACCATAAGGGGCCGATAACCCAGATGTTAGGACTCGTAAAACAACAATATTATCATCATCATTCTCTGTCCATTGCAGAACGCAACTTTGTGCATTGCCTTTCTCCCCTATCTCCTAAAACATATTACGCAAGAATTTGCTATGGCGTAGTATGTATTGGATGAACTTCACTTTTCATCTTTCTGCAACAGTCACTATTGACTCTTCTCATATTATAATAATAATAATATAGTACATTATGCAACTCGCCTATAATGGTAATTAAGACACTCGCTTCGCTCGTTTTATAAACATACTCGTGTCTTAATTATTGCCATTATAGGCGAGTTGCATACGATTGATTATGTTCGACGATAATTATATCTATTTTATGTTCGAACATAATTATTCATAAAATCTGTCGAGATTTCGCCAGTTTTATGTACTGAACAGAGCGCATGGGACGCAGGGAATACGTTGTATTTGACCATGGCCTCCTCAAATACCCCACTATGACACAAGCCACGCAGTGAAATTTTAAGCAGGAGGCCGTGGAAGTCCGCGCAGGTGCGATGCTATCCTTACCTACTTGGTCACACAACTGTTTCTTGAGCTCTGATTGGTGGGAGAAACTGTTTAATAATTAAAAATAGTGTTATAATGACCCTCATTATGATACAGTTTTCTGATATATAATATTTACATTTCGACATCGTCGAACATAAATATTAATAATAATGTTTCTGTTTGAGCCAGCTACTGTGAGTGGTCAGGAAGAGGAGTTGAGAGCCATTGTCAGCTCCAAGAAGCGCGTGTCGGAAGATCCGCTGAACAGCCCCGCTGATCATCCCCAACAGTACTTCCATCGACAGAACAACAAGCCCAGCGCCAAGGCGAGAGAACTGTCGCGTTTGACCATCGAGCCTCTCCGTAAAGCCAAAACACTAGCTGCCACTCTCTCACAAAGGTAAGGGTATAGCCCAGGGCAGTAGCCCAAATCCAAGGCGAGGGAACTGTTTGACCCTGAAGTCTCTCCGTAAAGTCAAGAATCCTACGGTGAGGGTATAACCCAGGGCAGTAGCCCAAACCCAAGGCGAGGGAACTGTTTGACCCTGAAGCCTCTCAGTAAAGTCAAGAATCCTACGGTGAGGGTATAACCCAGGGCAGTAGCCCAAATCCAAGGCGAGGGAACTGTTTGACCCTGAAACCTCTCAGTTAAGTCAAGAATCCTGTGGTGAGGGTATAACCCAGGGCAGTAGCCCAAACCCAAGGCGAGGGAACTGTTTGACCCTGAGGCCTCTCCGTAAAGCCAAGACTCTAGCTGCCACTCTCTCACAAAGGTAAGGGTATAACCCAGGGCAGTAGCCCAAATCCAAGGCGAGGGAACTGTTTGACCCTGAGGCCTCTCCATAAAGCCACGACTCCTGCGGTAAGGGTATAACCCAGCGCAGTAGCCCAAATCCAAGGCGAGGGAACTGTTCGACCCTGAAGTCTCTCCATAAAGCCACGACTCCTGCGGTAAGGGTATAACCCATGACAGTTGCCCAAATCCAAGGCGAGGGAACTGTTTGACCCTGAAGTCTCTTCATAAAGCCTCGACTCGTGCGGTAAGGGTATCACCCAAGGTAGTAGCCCAAATCCAAGGAAAGGGAACTGTTTTACCCTGAAGCCCTCCGTGAAGTCAAGAATCCTGCGGTAAGGGTGTAACCCAGGGCAGTAGTCCAAATCCAAGGAAAGGGAACTGTTTGCTCCTGAAGTTTCTCCATAAAGCCACGACTCCTGCGGTAAGGGTATAGCCCAAGGCAGTAGCCTAAATCCAAGGAAAGGGAACTGTTTGACCCTGAAGCATCTCCGTAAAGTCAAGAATCCTGCGGTAAGGGCATAACCCAAGGCAGTAGCCCAAATCCAAGAAAGGGAACTGTCTGACCTCGAAGCCTCTCCTTAAAGCCAAAACTCTAGCTACTATTCTCTCGCAGCTTTAAGAGTATAACCATCTTAGAGGAGTCAACAACATGAGCTGATGGCCGCTACATAACAGCTGATCACTGGAGGTAGTGTGTATGGCAGTCAGACATGGGCGTCCGTAGGATTCTTTCCAGGCGGAGAAGGCAAGTAATATTTTTCATTTCATTTCCTATCTGTCACTAGGTGATGATGAGACGTACCGGCTCCCCCACAATTTTCGTTTCATTTCTTACTTGCTTCGTGATAGGCCTATTCATTATTTGGCTGCTCGGGTACATTGCCTTTACGGCATGAATGGTAGGAATAGTTCTTTTTAGTTCAGAGGTATTGTCCATCGCTTTTCTTTGTGAATCATCGTCATAATGTTCATTTCTTAAAAAGAGGTAAAAGTGGTTGTATCACCATGTATCGACAAAAATAAAAATCAAGCAATTCATTAAAATGGTATTGTTAATCCAGTTCGCCGATTATCTAAATAACTGGACATATTTTCAAATAATCCCAAATTACTAAGTTAATAAAGCTGTTGAACTATCCCTACATTTAAATCAGTTAACTATCAGTAACTTCAATTAATGAAATAAACTGGTGTGATAATGAACAGTCCAAATATTCTCCGGATTCCAGCGAGGGCACGGCCTTTTCCCGTCCCCCACCTCCAGCGGGCGTCCATGCAGTCAGATGCGACTGTGCAGTGCGAGGCAAGCTGGGATAGACGCTTGAATCTATTCAGGGAAATCTTGATTTGTTGTTGCTGTTGTTGTTATTGGACTTTGCGGCCTCTTGTACTCTGGTAATAGAGTCTAGGATCAGTCGTGGCCTTAATGTACTGTAGGTACCATTCCAGTATGCGCTTGGAGGTGAAGTGTGACCTCACGAGTCTGCTCTTGCTTGTAGCTTGGGGTTGCGCGGTGCAATGACTGGAGACCTCCTAGTCTGGCTGAACATCACCTCTCCTGTGTGTCTACCCACACCAAAGTGTGACCTCACGAGTCTATATCGCACCATAGACGGATCCTGCAATAATCTGCTCTACCCTTCTCTCGGGATGGCCAACACAGCCTTCCTTCGTCTGCTGAGACCCGACTACGGCGATGGTAAGTGGAGTCATTCAAATATCATAGAATCGCCGTAACTGGCGAATAATAGTCGTGCCAAAGAGAGCAGGCCAACTGTTTGTACGAGGGCAGATCAAAAAGTAAGTTGCACTTCCCAGTTATGGCAATTTATTACACCACCTATACAACAGCAACACACCTATAACGACAAACAATGCAACTTCACTTTTCCACATAGTTTCCAAGAGACTCCAAACATTTCTGCGAACGCACAACCAACTTGTCGATGCCGGATGCATAGAAAGTTCCTCCAGCGTTCTGCAACCACACGGAGACAGCGGCCTTCACCTCCTCATCGGTCAGGAAACGTCGACCACCGAGTTCCGTTTTGAGCTTACCGAACAGATGAAAGTCACATGGCGGTAGGTCGGGACTGTAGGGTGAATGTTGCCAGACCTCCCACTTGAAACGCTGCAGCAATTCGCTCGTTTGGCGGGCCTTGTGAGGTGTTGCGTTATCGTGCAACAAAATCACACCGGCGCTCAATTTCCATCGGCGCTTCTCTTTAATCGCTTTACGCAACCGGTGCAACGTTTGACAATACGACGCCGCGTTGATCGCCGTTCCTTTTCGGCATGAATTCCACGTGCAGCGTCGCGATTTCTCTCAGGTGAGTGCACCGGTTCTGTTTAATGATCGCATTCACACTGTTGACATTTGCACGGGTCCTGGACGTTGCGGGCCTGCTCTCGCGATATTTGTGCGTTCGGCTTGGAATTGCTGACATCATTTTACGATCCATTGCCGGGAAATGGCCCGCTCCCCAAACACAGCACTAATTTCACGATGCATGTCCGTGCAATTCTTCCTTTTGGCCCATACGAATCGGATTGTCGCACGCACCTCATATTTGGAGTGAACGTCCAGTCGACGCGCCATTGCATTTGGCCTATTCACACCATATAAGACGAGACTCCACAGCGACCTGCCTAACAGCCGTGTGGGCAGTGTCTGTCGCTTTATCCTCTGTGCCCACGTTTGCGACACAGTGCAACTAACTTTTTGATCCACCTTCGTATGTTCACCGACCGAAGTGTTAGAACACATGCACGCAGCCTGATAATATTAAACAATAATCATCACGATCATCATCATCATCATCATCATCATCATCATCATCATCATCATCAATCACATATATTGTATCAACGAATGGTTTCAATAAATAACACTTTCTCCCCAATCTGTGGCAATCCTTGATAAGGAACGAAGAGTATTCCAACGAACTATTAAAATTATACAATTTTTCACCGGCGCGGCGTCGTCCCCGTAACGACGACAGCGCTGTTGGGTGGTAGCAACATGAACCCTGTGAATATTATCACGGGAGTCATCATCTTAACATTCTACTCTTTACGTCAACACTAGGACTCGAAGGTTTACATATTTATTTGGTGAAGCTCATGTCATAGGCATTAATAACTTACTATCAAAAATAGGTAAATCAAAATTAGTTGATGTACCATGTTAGGTAGATTTCATTAGAAAGCTAACTATTGCAATGGGTCCCATGTTTCGACTTCCGGAAAATTTCGACATATCTTCGCGTTTCACATCCCCCAGACCCCAAAACCACCGTCAGTTCAAAAGTTTATATATAATTTATGTATATATATATATATATATATATATATATATATATATGTATATCAGTTTCTTGTGGACACGATAACTGCCGTAATTTTGCACCAATTACTTCGAATTTTTTACCGAAGATGTATACCTATAAAATCTCGGTCGAGTTCGTTACTGGGCTAAATCGGTCGAAGGGGGTGAAAATGGGGGGCTTTTTTCGAAAAAGTGAAATTTCGCTATAACTCTCTTAATACGTGCAATATCGAATCCATTCAAAGTTCATAATATGTGTCGGATAAGTGCCAAAAATTTATGTCAAATAAGATTTTTGATAGCACCAACCATTGACCAAAGGGGTGGAAAAAAGTGGGTTTTTCGGGAAACATTAATCATATCTATCTTAATAGGCACAATATCAAAACCGTACAAAATGGACAATATTCCCCTAATAATTACCTAAAACTTTTGTCTGAAAGAATTTTTGATATGACCCACCATTACGCCAAGGGATGAGAAAAATGATTTCGGAATTATAAGAAAATGCCAAGAGCTATCAGTGGTTGCCATGGCAACACTACTAAATTGATGAGGCATGGACCATCAGACGTTGCCATGACAACGCACTTGCACGAGATCAGATTCAGTATTTCCATCTGATTAAGTGGTTGGTTGGTTGGTTCTTAAGTTTAGGGGCTGCGACAACGCGGTCATGTAGCCCCGTGTACTTTTGGTGTGTGTAGAATCTGTCTGATAACCGGTGTTAATTGTGATGACTGTATTAGTGTGTGTTATCTGTTTGTTAATTTAAGTACTGCAACTAACAATTTTTCAGATAGTTCCTACTTTTGCCGCCAAGCGCCACTGTCAACGACTACGAGGCCAAGTTCAGAACTGAGCTACTAGACGCCGCCGCAGTCGGCTCTTGGCAACGAACATAGAAACCTAAGAGCGTTGTATACATTCTTAACCTATCCAATTTAGCTTCACACAGGTGCAATTAGTGGAAGGATCTTTAACATGCCATAAATCTATGACATGGGACCGCCGGCTTTACTTCCCCTCCGAAGGAAGGCATACTGAGGGATATTTAACGCTCTTAAAAAATCCGACGGCTTCGGCCGGGTTTGAACCCGGTATCTTGGGCATAGAAGCTCAGCATGTCACCGACTACGCCACCAAAGCCGCCTGATAAAGTGGGAAGCGGCTTCGGTGACGTAACTGGTAGCATGCTGAATGTCTATGCCCAATGTCGCGGTTTCAAAGCCGGCCGAAGTCGTCGGATTTTCTAAGAGCACTAGAATCCCTCAGTATGCTTTCCTTTGGAGGGGAAGTTCCAACGTTCGTTGCCAGTTGATGGTTGGGGTGGCATCTAGTAGCCAAGTTCACAGCTAGGTGTCGTTGACGGTTGTACCTGGTAGCAACATTAGGAACTACTGCTTGAAATTGACCGTCTGCAGTACTTACATGAATTAAGACTAATACAGCCATTACAATTCACACCGTGTATAAGACAGATTCTACACTCACCCAAAGTACACGGGGTTAGATGACCGCGTTGTCGCAGCCCCTAAACTGAGGAACCAACCAGAGGTAGATTTCGTTAGAAAGCTAACTATTGCAATGGGTACCATGTTTCGACTTCCGGAAAATTTCGACATATCTTCGCGTTTCACATCCCCAGGCCCCAAAACCACCGTCAGTTCAAAAGTTATATATAATTTATGTATGTATTTGTATATCAGTTTATTGTGGACACGATAACTGCCGTAATTTTGTACCAATCACTTTGAATTTTTTACCGAATACGTATACCTATAAAATCTCGGTCGAGTTCGTTACTGGGCTAAATCGGTCGTTGGGGGGTGAAAATGGGGGGCTTTTTTTTTTTCGAAAAAGTGAAATATTGCTATAACTCTCTTAATATGTGAAATATCGAATCCGTTCAACATTCATACTATGTGTCGGATAAAGCCCAAAAATGTATGTTTGAAGAGTTTTTTTATAGCACCAACCATTGACCAAAGGGGTGGGAAAAAGTGGGTTTTTCGGGAAACATTAATCATATCTCTCTTAATAGGCACAATATCAAAACCGTACAAAATGGACAATATTCCCATAATAATTACCTAAAACTTTTGTCTGAAAGAATTTTTGATATAACCCACCATTATGCCAAGGGATGAGAAAAATAATTTCGGAATTATAAGAAAATGCCAAGACCTATCAGTGGTTGCCATGGCAACACTACTAAATTGATGAGGGATGAGCCATCAGACGTTGCCAAGATAACGCACTTGCACGAGATCAGATTCAGATTTCCATCTAAGTGTGAAGCGGCTTCGGTGACGTAACTGGTAGCATGCTGAATGTTTAAGCCCAAGGTCGCGAGTTCAAAGCCGGCCGAAGTCGTCGGATTTTCTAAGAGCGCCAAAAATCCCTCAGTATGCTTTCCTTTGGAGGGGAAGTTCCAACGTTCGTTGCGAGTTGCTGGTTGCGGTGGCATCTAGTAACCAAGTTCACAGCTAGGTGTCGTTGACGGTAGTACCTGGTAGCAACATTAGTAACTACTGCTTGAAATTGACCGTCTGCAGTCCTTACCTGAATTACATACTAATACAGCCATCCCAAAGTACACGGGGTTACATGACCGCGTTGTCGCAGCCCCTAAACTGAGGAACCAACCAAAATCTCTGCAGTAGATATAATTTTGCGTGAAGAAGTAACAGACCGTTACATAGTTGCACATCAGTGTCGAAACCTAGCATAAGGACAGTGTGACCACAAGTATAAAAATGGACCCCAAATGACAAGAAGGTTACCGTTCCCATAAGACAATAAAATGTTTAAAATAAGCATAAAATGACGAAAAACAAAGTTAATTAAGCTCCAATTATAAAATACCTTCTCGCATTAAATGAGGTCTGATCCTTCTACGAAAATCTGCATATTCTGCCTATTTTCGCCTATCCCCAAGTTTGTCCGGTGAAATCTACCTCCGCCTTCCGGCGTGCCGAGAGGACTTTTTTTTTATTCCTGAACGTCCTCGGATACATGTCACAGCACAATGGTCAAGTGTCACAGTCAGCCACTTATCGCAGGGAACTGATTTCATCATAAGAAATACTTTTCTTCTTTCACTTACAAGGGAATTTGCCTACTAGACAGATTTCACAAAATCTATAATTCCCTGAAATCTATTTGGCCCCTGAACCCCAGCTGAGTCCGGCATTGCTTCCACTTACTTGTGCCGGGCTCCTCTCTGTTATCTTTCCTCTTGACCTCCCTTGGTCATCTCTGGTTCTTTTCCGACCCAGGCGGTATTAGGGTATCGGAGGCCTAGGGAGTCTTTCACTTTCCCGCCTTAATTGGCCCTTGTCTCATCTTTCCTGATACCCTCATTCTCCGAGGAGTGACTTTTAATTCAGGTTAAATCTGTTTTATGTTTTTTATCGTGTTCATCTATTTTATTGTTCACTATGCCTTATTTGTTTTATCCTTTTTTACCACTCGCCTTTTATTATTCTTTTTATTCCAATAAGGCATAATTTTTGGGGCTCACTGTCTGTTTTATAAACACCATTTTCGTTTCATCCATGGCAGTGAATTGTTTCTATCTACATCCTTTCATTTCACGCCATTTCATTTCATTAGGGGCCGATAACCTCGATGTTAGGCCCCTTAAAAGAACAATTATCATCATCATCATCTCCGAGGAGTCAGACCTCTTGTTTTCTTTTCATGGTATCTCCTGCCTTCTGCTCAATACCCTCAAGGAGGCAGGGCGTATATAGCCCCACCATTTATGGTGCACCCTGGATTGTGCTACACCCTCAAGGGTTCACGTCTGGTGAGTTCGGGCGTTGGCAACCCTGAGGGCTTCCTGAGCTGCGTCCGGTTTCCCTCCTTCTTCCATTGCCTTTGGAGCGGTCGCTCTCCTCTTTACCTTTCCTATCTACTTTTCTTGGCTCTCCTTCTTTCCAAGTCCTCCAATTCTCATTCTTCGTGGGTTGAGGGCATTTCCTTCCCTCGTGTCTTTTATTTACATTCTTCTCCATTATGTTTCCCATTTCCTCCTCTAGTTTGTAAGAGAGTTGTTAGTTTTAGTTGTGGGTTTTATTTGCTCATCTTTCAATTTCACTATCATCCAAACCATTGGGGGCCGGATGTTGATGCCGTAAAAAGGTAAAAAAATGCACTTATAATTTTCAAAAATGACTGTAATAAATGACCTAAAAATTCGAAAAATGCACTATAAAATGGAGAAAATGATCTCAGAATAATAAACTCACCAATATTTCAGAAATGACATCCTAAACTCAAACTGAAAAGTCAATCAAAACAGATTTCTAGCACTTATGTTCACTTTAGTCTAGGTTGCACTGCAGTACGAATGCCATTCTTATTTTGTCAAATGTAAATGATTTGCGGTTATTAGCCAACAAGTTTTTATATCTCGAAAAGCTGCGTTCAACATCAACTGTTGTGATCGGAGCGTACTTGAAGCGAGGAAAGTTGTTTGCTGCTAAATCCTTCTCAATCCCATCCATGCAGTAGTTTTCACCAGAACGAATGTCTGAGATTTTGCATAATGTTTTATACCCGGTGTTATTGTCAAGCACTTTTTCCAGTTTTGATGCAATGCCCGCATCAATTTTGCCACGATTGTTGCTAAGACTAGTTTCCACCCGGTTGATTATAGAAATGGAATCACTATTTCAATATTTTAAATTATCTTGTTTCAGCTACTAGCTTCTTCTTAACTCTGAGGACGTAACTCCCTCATATAAAGCTGTGACATGACTAAATTGGAGAAAAATGACCTTAAAAGGCCAATTTATCTTAAATAAGACCACAAAATCCACCAAACTTTAAAAAAATGCTCTTAAATTGGAAAAATAGAAAAATAATAGAAAAAGATGCAAAATAAAAATGACATATTTGAAGACGGGGTGGCACGTCCGGAGTTTCTATGTACTTCATCATTGTTTTAGACAGTTCAGTAAAGAGATGGCATGTTATCAACATCCGGGCCCTAGTCATCATCAAATAAAGAAAGGAAGAAATAAATAAAGGAAGCAAAACTTACTCAAGTTGATCTATAGCTAGACTCCAAGTGAATGCAGAAAAGAGATGAATGGATGGATCGTAACTTAAGGACACGGCTGCCTCCTTCCCAACTATGTTATGTAATTTTAAATGTGCAACTGCTGTATGTTGTTCCCAGGAGTTCACGAACCAAGGCATACTGTAGATGGCTTCCCTCTGCCTAACGCCCGCTCCCTCAGCATGGCGCTGTTTCCTGATAGAGATCTTCCTGATGAGCGACGTCCCCTTGTGGTCATGCAGTGGGGTCAACTGATTGCTCATGACACTTCTCTATCCGCCTTCCATCTCATTGATGGTAAGTCACATCTTGTGGTCATGTTGTGGGGTCAACTGATTGCTCATGACCAGGCTTCGGATAATTATGCACTTAAAAATGCCAAAATATGCATGCAAATATGCACTTAAAAGTGTCTAAATAAGCACTAAAATATGCATTAAAAATAAACATATATCTGACATCAATTAGTGGTTTATATTACAAGAAATTAATGTTACATATTAAATATCGCCAAAATAAAGATATTTACTTACAGTACTACAATAGATAGACTGTTGGACTTCTGCCAGAGGAACAGCCTGCTAGTTGGGAACTCCTGGTTTAAGAAAAGAGAGAGCCACACAATCACATGGTACAGTGATGACTTGACCAGGAAGTCGGTGGTCGACTATATACTGTATGAGAAAGAACTAAATAAGAACATCACGGACATCAAGGTTATACCATCGGAGAACCTGGATAGCGACCATCGATTGCTGGTAATGAACCTGAGAGGGAGTAAGGAGAAGAAAGGGACTGAGAACCAGGAAAGACGTATAAGGATATGGAAACTGAAAGAAGGGGATAGAAGGGCCGAGTACCTCAAAATGGTAAAGGAAGGGATTCCAACAGATGAAGAAAGAGGGGTGGAAGAGGAATGGGCTAGATTTAAGAAGACATTAGTAGGTGCAGCAGAAGCAGTATGTGGGAGGACAAGTAGTAAGAAGAGGTGGAAGGAAACACCATGGTGGAATGAGAAGACAAAAGATATAGTAAGGGAAAAGAATAGAGCCTTTAGGAGGTGGTACCAAAATAGGACGGTAGAGACAAGGGAAGAGTACCAGGAAAGAAAGAAGGAGGCGAAGAGAGTAGTGGCTGAGGAGAGAAGAAAGTGGATGGAAGAGTGGACAAAGATGATGAAGGAGGATAGTGAAGGTACAAAAAAGGTCCTGTATGGGATGGTAAAAACTAAGAGGCGGAAGGATCCTACGGATTATGTTAGAATGGTGAACAAAAGGGGACAAGAGATAGAAAATAGGGAAGAACTGAAGAAAATGTGGAAAGAATATTTTGAAGAACTCCTGAACCCAAATGGAAAAGATGGTGAGGAGGAAGAAATCGGGGAAGAGGAAGATGAACTGCAAACAGAAAAGGACTTAACATGGAAAGAAGTGGAAGATGCAGTGAACAAGATGAAAGGAGGGAAGGCACCGGGTGTGGATGAGTTGAGTGTGGAGATGGTGAGAGCAGCAGGAGAGGTGGGGATACAGTGGTTGTACCGAGTGATGAGGACAGCATGGAAGGAAAGGAAGACCCCAGAGGACTGGAAAAAAGGAATAATTGTCCCGATCTTCAAGAAAGGTAGTAGAACAGATTGCAGAAACTATCGGGGAATAACACTGATGAGTCATTGTGCAAAGATCTTCGAGAAAGTTTTGGAAAAGAGAATTAGGACAAGGATAGAAGGAGGGATGAGGGAAGAACAACATGGCTTCAGAGCAGGAAGGTCCACAGTGGATTTGATTTTTGCTGTAAGGCAGTTACAAGAACAGCACTATGAGTATGGAACAGATCTACTGATGGCTTTCCTGGATATTGAGAAAGCATATGACAGTGTATGCAGAAACAAAGTGTGGAAGTCCCTGGAGGATAGAGGAGTAGAGAAATGGACTATAAAGAGGATAAAGGAGATGTACAAGGGAAGCGTGAGCTGTGTGAAAGTGGGAGGAGAGAGATCAGACTGGTTGGAACAGAGAAACGGCCTGAAACAAGGAAGTGCCTTGTCACCATTACTTTTCATTGTGGTGATGGATGACATAATGACCCGAGTGGCACAAGTAATTGGGGAAGGAAAGATGAAAGCAATGGTGTTTGCAGATGATTTGATGATTTGGGGAAACAAGGAGGAGGAGGTACAGGAACAGTTGAACGTGTGGGAAGGAATAATACAAGGATATGGGATGAAATTTAGCATAAATAAGAGTGAGATGGTGATCACAACAAGGAAGAAGGAAAGAACCACAACGGGAATAACAATTGGTGGGGAACAGCTGAAGAAAGTGGAGAGTTTCAAGTATCTGGGAAGCCTGATACAAGAGAATGGAAGAAACGATAGAGAAATAAATGAGCGGGGGAGGCAGGCAGAAGCATTTCGGAGGAGTGTGAGAAGCATGTTATGGAGCAAGGATGTCCCTCAGAACAGCAAAAAGATCATATATCGGACGTACTATGTACCTATCCTGACGTATGCCTCGGAGACCTGGGTTATGAAAGGAAGGGAGAAGAGCAAAATACAGGCCAGTGAGATGAGGTTCTTGAGAAGCAGTATTGGAGCTACAAAGAGGGACAGAATAAGAAATGAGAGGACCAGAGAATTAATGAAGGAGGAACCATTACAGGATGGTATAGAGAAGTCTAGACTTAGATGGTATGGACATGTAAAACGAATGGAGGAGAAGAGGATACCCAGGAGGATACACGAGACGAAGTGGGATGGAAAGGGACCGAGAGGAAGACCGAGAGACAGGTGGCTGAAGGGGGTGGAAGAAAGCGTGAAGAAGAGAGGAGAAGACTGGACAAGGGTGGAGGCTGAGAGATGGTGGGAAGACAGAAGACGTTGGAGAGGCTTGTGTTCCAAACAGACCCGGCCAGTGGCTGGAAACTGCAAGATGATGATGATGACTACAATAGATTCCTCCAGTTTGTCAATAACATTTCCAAGACTTGATTACACTTAATCACTGCATGATGTAATAGGTTTTCAAATACAAACTTGCGCCTATTTTCACTTAAAATGACTTTGTATTCAGAAAACACTCTCTCGACATCACATGCCACAATTGGAGCATACTCCGACTTGGCGAAATCAGAGACTTCTAGTATCGATGCACTGCCAATTTTGTATTTGCCTTAAATAACACCACAAATGCATTTAAGTTTGAGGAGACCGGAATTTGTCAGCACTACATTCTGCAATTTTTTCGAGAAAACTTGATTAGTTAGGTTCTTTAGAGATCGATCGACTTCTTCAACAATTCCAATGCTAACGTGAAGAGGCAGTCCTTTTTCTTGCAATTTCTTGATGGCTGAAGGTATGCAACGCAAATTGGAACGAATGAATATAAGTTGCTCACGAACACCATCTTTGCTCAAGACTTCTTGAGCTTCTTTAATAGAAGCAGCTTCTTCAGAATCGAGGTCTTCAACTACCTTTTTTACTACCTCGAAATAATTGGCATAATAAACAGCAGCTTCGAGCCACGTTCCCCATCTTGTATGAACTGGTGAAGGCGGGAGCGGCACATCATGAACTGAATCAACAAATTTTTCTTTGCGACTTGGAACCTTCAGGAACACTCTTTTCACTGTGGAGATCAACGTGTTTACTTCAGGAAAGGAAGCCCGGGCTGCTTCAGCGACTCGATGAAGTCCATGTGCTACACATGTGACGTGTATCATATTGGGATATAATATCACAAGACCTCCCATGGCTTTACACATGTAAGGTGCGGCATCCGTGCAGGCCACGATAACATGATCGTAAAGAATGCCTGATGGCCACAAACAAGAAAGTGCATCATTGAAAAATGCAGCAACTGTTGAGTGATTCACCTTAGGCAACGCAGCCATAGTTAGTAGATATGATTTGTCTCTTCTTCTTCTTCTCCTAAAATTCCAAACACGAAGTTAGCTACATATCTTTGATCTACGTCCGTTGTTTCGTCTAGTGAGACCCAAATATATTTTCCATGAGCTTTTTCCCTTAGTTTAGCTAACGTTACATTGTAAAGCTCAGGAACGTAATTCTTCCTAATTGTTGATTCATCTGGGACTGGTGGTTTCGTATACTCCTGCAGAAACTGAACTAACTTCTTATTGTTTAGTTTAGCCAACGGTATATTTGCCGAGAGAAATGCTTTACACAGATCTTCATTGAATTTACTACGTGTTGGTCCAGGTTTAACTAAAGCAGTGGTTACAAGAACCTCCTGTTTTTGTTTCAGGTTAACGTCTTTCAATTTATTGTGTTTCGTTGTTTGAAGATGCAGTTGAATTTGATACTTTTTAGATGCGTTTACGACTGTGCTAGAGTATTTGCAAAACGATACACTTCCGTCAGTTGAAAAGTCTTGAAACTCTCGTACATATCCTTTCATTACCTCATTAACAGTTATCTTCTCCTTAGGCATCTTAAATACAGTAGCTATTTAACGTGCTATGAGCCACAGCCTGTTTAAACTCAAGGAAAGTAACACTGACAAGGTAACTATTTAAGGAATGAGGAAAAGATAACCTGCTTTACGGGAAATACCAAGAATCAGTCCCCACCTAATTGCATTGCAGGTAGACAAAGCTATGGCCGGATGGAGGGCTCGTGTTGATAAATTTAAACACGATGCAAAGTCAGCACTGCTCAACATTCCTGTTACCAGAAATACATGTCAAATATTCCAAAAGTGTCCTGCAGAAGCCGATGTCTACACTCAAGATTAAGAATGTTCTTGAAATATGCACTAACAGGAGGAATCCCCTAAATATGCACTGTTAAGTTAAAACTGTCCCAAATATGCAATTGCATATGCAATATGCAAAATGCATAATTATCCGAAGCCTGCTCATGACACTTCTCTATCCGCCTTCCATCTCATTGATGGTAAGTCACATCTTGTGGTTATGTTGTGGGGTCAACTGATTGCTCATGACACTTCCACATCATTGATGGTAAGTCACATCTTGTGGTTATGTTGTGGGGCCCGCTGGTTGCTCATGACACTTCTCTATCCGCCTTCCATCTCATTGATGTTAAGTCACATCTTGTGGTTATGTTGTGGGGTCAACTGATTGCTCATGACACTTCCATCTCATTGATGGTAAGTCACATCTTGTGGTTATGTTGTGGGGCCCGCTGGTTGCTCATGACACTTCTCTATCAGCCTTCCATCTCATTGATGGTAAGTCACAAATTGTGGTTATGTTGTGGGGCCCGCTGGTTGCTCATGACACTTCTCTATCCGCCTTCCATCTCATTGACGGTAAGTCACATCTCGTGGTTATGTTGTGGGGTCAACTGATTGCTCATGACACTTCCACCTCATTGATGGTAAGTCACACCTTGTGGTTATGTTGTGGGGCCCGCTGGTTGCTCATGACACTTCCACCTCATTGATGGTAAGTCACACCTTGTGGTTATGTTGTGGGGCCCGCTGGTTGCTCATGACACTTCCACCTCATTGATGGTAAGTCACACCTTGTGGTTATGTAGTGGGGTCAACTGATTGCTCATGACACTTCCATCTCATTGATGGTAAGTCACATCTTGTGGTTATGTTGTGGGGTCAACTGATTGCTCATGACACTTCCACATCATTGATGGTAAGTCACATCTTGTGGTTATGTTGTGGGGCCCGCTGGTTGCTCATGACACTTCTCTACCCGCCTTCCATCTCATTGATGGTAAGTCACATCTTGTGGTTATGTTGTGGGGTCAACTGATTGCTCATGACACTTCCATCTCATTGACGGTAAGTCACATCTTGTGGTTATGTTGTGGGGTCAACTGATTGCTCATGACACTTCCATCTCATTGATGGTAAGTCATATCTTGTGATTATGTTGTGGGGCCCGCTGGTTGCTCATGACACTTCTCTATCCCCCTTCCATCTCATTGATGGTAAGTCACATCTTGTGGTTATGTTGTGGGGCCCGCTGGTTGCTCATGACACTTCTCTATCCGCCTTCCATCTCATTGACGGTAAGTCACATCTTGTGGTTATGTTGTGGGGTCAACTGATTGCTCATGACACTTCCACCTCATTGATGGTAAGTCACACCTTGTGGTTATGTTGTGGAGCCCGCTGGTTGCTCATGACACTTCCACCTCATTGATGGTAAGTCACACCTTGTGGTTATGTTGTGGGGTCAACTGATTGCTCATGAGACGTCCACCTCATTGATGGTAAGTCACATCTTGTGGTTATGTTGTGGGGTCAACTGATTGCTCATGACACTTCCACCTCATTGATGGTAAGTCACACCTTGTGGTTATGTTGTGGGCCCCGCTGGTTGCTCATGACACTTCCACCTCATTGATGGTAAGTCACACCTTGTGGTTATGTTGTGGGGTCAACTGATTGCTCATGACACTTCCACCTCATTGATGGTAAGTCACATCTTGTGGTTATGTTGTGGGGTCAACTGATTGCTCATGACACTTCCACCTCATTGATGGTAAGTCACATCTTGTGGTTATGTTGTGGGGTCAACTGATTGCTCATGACGCTTCCACCTCATTGATGGTAAGTCACACCTTGTGGTTATGTTGTGGGGTCAACTGATTGCTCATGAGACGTCCACCTCATTGATGGTAAGTCACATCTTGTGGTTATGTTGTGGGGTCAACTGATTGCTCATGACACTTCCACCTCATTGATGGTAAGTCACACCTTGTGGTTATGTTGTGGGGTCAACTGATTGCTAATGACACGTCCACCTCATTGATGGTAAGTCACACCTTGTGGTTATGTTGTGGGGTCAACTGATTGCTAATGACACGTCCACCTCATTGATGGTAAGTCACATCTTGTGGTTATGTTGTGGGGCCCGCTGGTTGCTCATGACACTTCTCTATCCGCCTTCCATCTCATTGATGTTAAGTCACATCTTGTGGTTATGTTGTGGGGTCAACTGATTGCTCATGACACTTCCATCTCATTGATGGTAAGTCACATCTTGTGGTTATGTTGTGGGGCCCGCTGGTTGCTCATGACACTTCTCTATCAGCCTTCCATCTCATTGATGGTAAGTCACAAATTGTGGTTATGTTGTGGGGCCCGCTGGTTGCTCATGACACTTCTCTATCCGCCTTCCATCTCATTGACGGTAAGTCACATCTCGTGGTTATGTTGTGGGGTCAACTGATTGCTCATGACACTTCCACCTCATTGATGGTAAGTCACACCTTGTGGTTATGTTGTGGGGCCCGCTGGTTGCTCATGACACTTCCACCTCATTGATGGTAAGTCACACCTTGTGGTTATGTTGTGGGGCCCGCTGGTTGCTCATGACACTTCCACCTCATTGATGGTAAGTCACACCTTGTGGTTATGTTGTGGGGTCAACTGATTGCTCATGACACTTCCATCTCATTGATGGTAAGTCACATCTTGTGGTTATGTTGTGGGGTCAACTGATTGCTCATGACACTTCCACATCATTGATGGTAAGTCACATCTTGTGGTTATGTTGTGGGGCCCGCTGGTTGCTCATGACACTTCTCTACCCGCCTTCCATCTCATTGATGGTAAGTCACATCTTGTGGTTATGTTGTGGGGTCAACTGATTGCTCATGACACTTCCATCTCATTGACGGTAAGTCACATCTTGTGGTTATGTTGTGGGGTCAACTGATTGCTCATGACACTTCCATCTCATTGATGGTAAGTCACATCTTGTGATTATGTTGTGGGGCCCGCTGGTTGCTCATGACACTTCTCTATCCCCCTTCCATCTCATTGATGGTAAGTCACATCTTGTGGTTATGTTGTGGGTCCCGCTGGTTGCTCATGACACTTCTCTATCCGCCTTCCATCTCATTGACGGTAAGTCACATCTTGTGGTTATGTTGTGGGGTCAACTGATTGCTCATGACACTTCCACCTCATTGATGGTAAGTCACACCTTGTGGTTATGTTGTGGAGCCCGCTGGTTGCTCATGACACTTCCACCTCATTGATGGTAAGTCACACCTTGTGGTTATGTTGTGGGGTCAACTGATTGCTCATGAGACGTCCACCTCATTGATGGTAAGTCACATCTTGTGGTTATGTTGTGGGGTCAACTGATTGCTCATGACACTTCCACCTCATTGATGGTAAGTCACACCTTGTGGTTATGTTGTGGGCCCCGCTGGTTGCTCATGACACTTCCACCTCATTGATGGTAAGTCACACCTTGTGGTTATGTTGTGGGGTCAACTGATTGCTCATGACACTTCCACCTCATTGATGGTAAGTCACATCTTGTGGTTATGTTGTGGGGTCAACTGATTGCTCATGACACTTCCACCTCATTGATGGTAAGTCACATCTTGTGGTTATGTTGTGGGGTCAACTGATTGCTCATGACACTTCCACATCATTGATGGTAAGTCACATCTTGTGGTTATGTTGTGGGGCCCGCTGGTTGCTCATGACACTTCTCTACCCGCCTTCCATCTCATTGATGGTAAGTCACATCTTGTGGTTATGTTGTGGGGTCAACTGATTGCTCATGACACTTCTATCTCATTGATGGTAAGTCACATCTTGTGGTTATGTTGTGGGGTCAACTGATTGCTCATGACACTTCCATCTCATAGATGGTAAGTCACATCTTGTGATTATGTTGTGGGGCCCGCTGGTTGCTCATGACACTTCTCTATCCGCCTTCCAACTCATTGATGGTAAGTCACATCTTGTGGTTATTTTGTGGGGCCCGCTGGTTGCTCATGACACTTCTCTATCCGCCTTCCATCTCATTGACGGTAAGTCACATCTTGTGGTTATGTTGTGGGGTCAACTGATTGCTCATGACACTTCCACCTCATTGATGGTAAGTCACACCTTGTGGTTATGTTGTGGAGCCCGCTGGTTGCTCATGACGCTTCCACCTCATTGATGGTAAGTCACACCTTGTGGTTATGTTGTGGGGTCAACTGATTGCTCATGACACTTCCATCTCATTGATGGTAAGTCACATCTTGTGGTTATGTTGTGGGGTCAACTGATTGCTCATGAGACGTCCACCTCATTGATGGTAAGTCACATCTTGTGGTTATGTTGTGGGGTCAACTGATTGCTCATGACACTTCCACCTCATTGATGGTAAGTCACACCTTGTGGTTATGTTGTGGGGTCAACTGATTGCTAATGACACGTCCACCTCATTGATGGTAAGTCACACCTTGTGGTTATGTTGTGGGGTCAACTGATTGCTCATGACACTTCCACCTCATTGATGGTAAGTCACATCTTGTGGTTATGTTGTGGGGTCAACTGATTGCTCATGACACTTCCACCTCATTGATGGTAAGTCACACCTTGTGGTTATGTTGTGGGGTCAACTGATTGCTAATGACACGTCCACCTCATTGATGGTAAGACACACCTTGTGGTTATGTTGTGGGGTCAACTGATTGCTAATGACACGTCCACCTCATTGATGGTAAGTCACATCTTGTGGTTATGTTGTGGGGCCCGCTGGTTGCTCATGACACGTCCACCTCATTGATGGTAAGTCACACCTTGTGGTTATGTTGTGGGGTCAACTGATTGCTCATGACACTTCCACCTCATTGACGGTAAGTCACACCTTGTGGTTATGTTGTGGGGTCAATTGATTGCTCATGACACGTCCACCTCATTGACGGTAAGTCACATCTTGTGGTCATGTCGTTGGGCCAACTGTTTGCTAATGACACTTCTACCTCATTCTTTTAGCTGAAGAAGGCTTTACTGACAAGCTGTAACATGTACAATTGAATAGATATAAACTAGTACAGAGGTGTCCACTGGCGTGGACGGCCTTGCAGCGATGGTGGGGGAAGGCTATTTATATCTGTCTCTCTCGCTCACTTTCCCGTCTAACTCCCTCCCGTACTGTCATTTGTGGCTCTTCAGTCGGTGAACACAAATTTACCAAATGACTGGGCGGAGTACAAAGTATAAATATGTGATTACACGTATTTTTTCCAGGAGTGTATTTACACATTTATAGTCTACTTTGTACCCCGTCCAGTTATTTGGGTAATTCTTGTTGACCGACTGAAGAGCTACAACTGACAATTGGTGTAGGCAACACTGAAAGAATGGCTTCAAATCTTTACCCTCCCGTTCAGCCTCTGCTATGTTGCCGTTGATCGGTCGAGCGTCAAACGGGTTTCAGTGTGTTGCAAATATGAAAACAAATGAACCATAACAAAAACAAGGTAAAAATACGATAATGTGACTGAAATTGCGATGCCTTAAATGTGTTCCATGATACCTTATCAGTCATTCCGACTATTTTAATGCTGAGCACGTAATCTGCAAGTACTGGTACGCAGGGAAAAGCGCGGAACACAATGTAGACGTGTCGGACAAACAACACATCTCACGAACAATTTGTTTGTTTACATTACGTCTGCTGATCCCTACTTGACTCGGTCAGACGCGGCGAAGAGCTGTCGCAGAAGGGCAGGCAGCCCAGCCAAGGGAGTCAGGAGCCTTCCTGCTGGCTTGCGACGCAACATAGCGGGCACACCGAGCGTGCAAAGGCTGGACGTATACATATTCCCACCATATGTCAAATATGTCAAGGAATCGCTACCTCACTGGTCACTCTGAAGACTGGATGACCTGGAAGCCACTTAATAGATTACGAACATAAGTTAATCTACGAAATACGCAAGTGGTGCGTCCCTACTGATACAGCGTACCGTATACTCGCCAAGGTGAACCATGAACGATCTGGAATTAGCCACCAAGAAGTGCCTGTAGGTGGTATAATATTGGGCGCGATCCAGATGCATAAATTGTAAAGAATGTTCCATGCATGAGGTGAAATTCACTTTGCATATTTTTTAAAATAATATTTGATAGTTCACTTTTTAATGTATGCTCCAACTAAATTCTTTATCTTCTGTACAATTTATATTGATTTATAACTCAATTTCTGTTTCGAACAAAGATCATTAATAGTACATTATGCAAAGAGCCTATAATGGCAATAATTAAGACACGAGTCTTATGATTTTCATACGAGTGTCTTAATTACCATTATAGGCGAGATGCATACGACTGTTTATGTTCGACGATTATGTTGTAACATAAATATTCATAAATATCTGTCGAGATTCTGTCGGTTAAATTCTTCCATTTGGGAATTGTGTGGGCTCAGCATTTGATCTCTACCCAATAACGAATCCCACAGCTTTGAAACATTATTTATCGTGAAGTACGAGTAGCACCAACAGATAGCGCACAGGTACTATGTTGGATCATTTTGTTATTTTGGTCAAATAACACAACATAGTCTGATGATAACGCTTTAAAAATAAAATGTATCGTATTATCAACTAATTATTCTCCAAATTCCATGCGTATAGAATATCAACGGAAGGCAAATCAATGAGTCCCAAATAGAACAGTTATGACATCTGGCGGAAACGTTTCGCATAAGATATCCATTTACTGAACAGAGAGCTGGATTATAATTTCCGTGGAACTAATGTCATACGCATGCTTCCTCCATGACGTTCTGGTGTGTTTATGTTATCATCAGTATTCACTAAAATTGTCGGCGAAATCTTACGAATGTGTAGAAATTGGGGTTGCGGATATTAAGGTACAGTGCAATTTCTTTTGCACTATTGCCCAGTTTGTTTATGCAGTGTAACTACAATGGTTGATTCAATATGGGCTACATTGTAAACTTACAAATCATGTAATTCATGTCCGACATGATGGATTTTGAGTGCATGTGAAAAGCTATCTATCCTTACCTAATTGGTCAATGAATGAAAATATTGAGCTCTGATTGGTTGGAGAATCTATATTATAATGAAAAGTAGTAGCCTACTTTAATGACCCCCATTATGATACAGTTTTCTGACATACAGTATAATATTTACATACCTACATCGTCGAACATAGGGACTTTAAGCGTACTGCAGCGCCGATTGGTCACCCATGTGTTGTAAAGGATTATTGAAGTTTCCGGTGCATTTGTGAACAACTCGTATCTCTGACATGACTGAGAATGTTAACAATGCTCGAGACTGTATCTTATGTTGCAGAGGATGGCGCGGAGATCATGTGCTGCTCTCGTGACGGCAGCTATGTTCTTGAGACCTCCGAGCGTCGCGGTGCCTGTTATGCCATCTCCTTACCCGAGGATGACCCCTTCTTTCCTTCGCATGGGGTGCGCTGCTTCACCATGATCCGCACCCTGAGCGCTCCGTCCATTGACTGCAAGCTGGGTCCGGCCGATCAGGTAGTCATACCATCCTTTCAACATACTTGATCCAACAGAATGCCAAGTGGGTTCAATTAGAAAACAGAAATCTATTACCAGAAATGCCTTTCAGTCGGCCAACACAAATTTGTCCAATATGACTAAACGGGACAACTGGAAAAATTACATGTTAGTTAAAATCACTAATAAAATAAATAGGAATTTTTCGACCGTCAAGTGGTCATCATTGATAACTTGGGTGATGCACACATATTAATACTGTACGTGTGGTTTCATTATAAGTTGTATAATGACAATGAGTCTTGTTTTAATTCAGGGGTGGCCAAGTTATTTTGAGCTTGGGCCAGTATTTTTTTTTAAATTTTAAATGTCGGGCCATCTGACTTAAGGTGGATTCCTGAGAAAAGGTAACTGAGAAGACATCCAGAGAGCGGTGAGTGAGACTTTACAGAAATGAATTACGCATTGGAGGGAAGGGTAATTGAGGCTAGCAAAACAGAAGCCCCCACACAAGCCCAGCGGGACACATGGCGCTATCTACCGAACCTGCACATGAAACAGAAGACCAACCGAAGGGAGAAAACAGCAGCACAATGGAACAAATGGCGACGTCTACCGAGCATCCACACGAAACACTAACCAAGGGAGGGGACAACAGACCAGCGTGACAACAAACGCTACATACTGCGCCGACGCACGGAACAACACACAGCAACCAGTACCTACCGCCACCATGCGGAGCTAAGCGGAACAAGGAAGACATCCGAGATACAAACAAAAAATTACAGTCAGTCTGAAAGACTAGACGTTATATCATTTCAAATGACGCATGCTACAAATGCTACACATGTTAGAAAGGCTCAGGAGGGCTTCGAGCCAACAGAATCCATTACCCATTAACTTAGGCTTCCCGCGCGGGTAAATCTCTAAGGGTCACCCTGTATTTGAGTCTGACATCTTTTACAACTCTTTAAGAGTAACCCATTATTTGAATCTGATATCTCGCAAACCTCTTTAAGGGTCACCCTGAATTTGAATTGAATCTAACATACTGTACACCTCGTTAAGTGTCACCCTGTAATTTGCTCTGGCATCTTGTATATCTCTTTAGAAGTCACCCTGTATTCTTGTCTGGCATCTTGTACACCTCTTTAGGAGTCACCCTGTATTCTTCTCTGACAGCTTGTGCACCTCTTTAAGAGTCACCTTGTATTCTTATCTGGCATCTTGTATATAGGAGTCACCCTGTATTCTTGTGTGACATCTTGTACACCTCTTTAGGAGTCACCCTGTAATCTTGTCTGACATCTTGTGCACCTCTTTAGGGGTGACCCTGTATTCTTCTCTGCCATCTTGTACACCTCTTTAAGAGTCACCTTGTATTCTTATCTGGCATCTTGTATATCTCTTTATGAGCCACCCTGTATTCTTATCTGGCATCTTGCACTGTATTTTGCTCTGACATCCTGCACACCCCTTTAGGAGGCACCCTGTATTCTTGTCTGACATCTTGTGCACCTCTTTAGGAGTCACCCTGTATTCTTCTCTGCCATTTTGTACACCTCTTTAAGGGTCACCTTGCATTCTTATCTGGCATCTTGTATATCTCTTTAGGAGACACCCTGTATTGTTATCTGGCATCTTGTACTGTATTTTGCTCTGACATCCCGCACTCCTCTTTAGGAGGCATCCTGTATTCTTATTTGGCATCTTGTATATCTCTTTAGAAGTCACCCTGTATTATTGTGTGACATCTTGTACACCTCTTCAGGAGTCACCCTTTATTCTTGTCTGACATCGTGTGCACCTCTTTAGGAGTCTTCTCTACCATTTTGTACACCTCTTTAAGAGTCACCTTGCATTCTTATCTGGCATCTTGTATATCTCTTTAGGAGACACCCTGTATTGTTATCTGGCATCTTGTACTGTATTTTGCTCTGACATCCCGCACTCCTCTTTAGGAGGCACCCTGTATTCTTATTTGGCATCTTGTATATCTCTTTAGAAGTCACCCTGTATTATTGTGTGACATCTTGTACACCTCTTCAGGAGTCACCCTCTATTCTTGTCTGACATCGTGTGCACCTCTCTAGGAGTCTTCTCTACCATCTTGTACACCTCTTTAAGAGTCACCTTGTATTATTATCTGGCATCTTGTACTGTATTTTGCTCTGACATCCTGCGCACCTCCTTAGGAGGCACCCTGTATTCTTATATGGCATCTTGTATATCTCTTTAGAAGTCACCCTGTATTCTTGTGTTCGCTTTGCTCGACGCCCCAGGACTCCTTCAACGGACTCCAATAACCATTAGCTTCTGCTTTCCACGTGGCTGCATGACGTCACTTCCCGCGCGGCTGCATGACGTCACTTCCGTCTCCGTCTCTGTAACGCACAACGTTGGACCCAAGCATAATGACGAAGTCGACAAGATCATTTGAAATGATAAAGCCGTTACCTACCGCAGCTAAGTGCAGTAGAGCGGAACAAGAAAGACGACCGACGGAAAGAAGCCAGTAGTGTGTTTTGGATGGTTCTAGCACCTCCACCTCCACACCCTCCACACAAGATGGCGGCGGTGCGATATCTCTCGAACTTATGGTCGGATTTTGATGAATGAGGTGTCATTGAACTCGGGCTGACACCCCCTTTCCAATGGACTACATATTTCCACCCCAAAAATAAAACCTACCCCTACTAGAGGGTGAAATTGAATTTTTTAGAGAATCTCTCTTTCCAATTGCAACACGTGAGAGTTTGAATGCCGATATGGAATGTAACGTTGTTCTGCAAACCAATAATCAAAGAGGGGCATGTTAGGCCTTGAGGTGAGAGCCCCTGTTATTGTTGACGAGCCCCCTGCTGTCGGGTCCCTGTTGATGGGTTATTGTTGACAGGTCCTTGTGGACGAGTCCTTGTGGACAAGTCCTTGTGGACAGGTCATTGTTGACAGGTCATTGTTGACGGGTCCTTGTTGACGAGTCCTTGTGGATGAGTCCCTTTGGACTGATCCCTTTGGACCGGTCCCTTTGGCCTGGTCCCTATGGACTGGCTCATGAATTTATTTAAATTATGTCAAATGGCCTAACTACATTTGCGTGTGTGTAACTGACGTTGTTCACCAACCCCCACTACTATAATGTGATAACGATATGAAAGGAAAGTGACGAAAGTCACAACCTCTTTTGACAGTGGTGGGAATAAGACTAGAGACATGTACAAGTAGTCAAATGACTCCGGCAGGCAACCCCTTTCCTATGGATAACTTATTTCCACTCAAAAATAAAATCTACCCATACTAGGGGGTGAAATAATAATTTTTATGTAAAAGTCGCTTTCCATGTGCAACATGTGGGAGTTTGTATGCCAATATGAAATTAAACTCGTTCCACATAATGTGCATGCATACAACTGAATGCCGCTATGATTTATCATTTTTGTTTTTTGTTTTACGAATGCGCAATTGTTTTTTTTTGTAAGAGGGCGGGCTTTTTGAATAATGATTTATAGATACGTTTTTTTTTACAAATTAACCAAAAATCCAAAAACTAATAGGTCATCGGCTTTTTAATATCTTATGAACTAAGAAAGCTAGGGACTTGTATGAGGGGTCGTTGGACTTGGGGTGACGCCCTGTTTTTGAATGTATTGTTCATTTTTTGTTAAAAGGGCCTAACTGCACTTTCGTTAATATCTCGCTAACTAATAATCACAGAGGGTCAAGTGAGGTGTCATAGGACTTAAAATGGCCAACCCCTCTCCACGACCAATGAATTTACACAAAAAAACAGTAAGGTCATTAACCTAAGATTTTATCAACTAATAATCACAGAGGGGCAAGTGAGGTGTCACAAGACTCAGGATGGCCAACCCTTTTCCATGACCAACGAATTTACCCAAAATACCCAAAACAGCAAGGTCATTGACCTAAGACTTTATAAACTTATCACTAGAGAGGGTCAAGTGAGGTGTCATAGGACTACGAATGGTTAACCCTTTCCCATGACCAATGAATTTACCTCAAAAATTCAAAACAGCAAGGTCATTGACCTGAGATTTTATAAACTAATAATCGGATATCAACATGTGAGGTGTCATAGGACTTAGAATGGTCAACCCTTTCCCATGGCTAATGAATTTACCCAAAAATACCCAATACATCAAGGTCATCGACCTGAGATTTTATAAACTTATAATCGGATGTGGACATGTGAAATGTTTACAGTGAGTGATGAAACATAGCTAGGTAGTGAAAGAATTATTGTAGGCTACATGTATGGTGACTGACAAATCTTTCATCATTGGAACTTGTTTTCAGATCAAACTGCAGTACAGAGAGAGTATAGGTTGTAGGTATGGGATAATAAATGACAAATGGTGTATACAAAATCTGATTTATCGATTCAAGAAATAAGAGTAGACAATCTTTAATAGATTGGTTAAAGAGGATAGCTAAAATCCAAAATGGTGACTACATTGAACTAAACTGAACCAAGCTGAATCAAACCCAACCAAACCGAACCAAACTTAATCAAAAACAAGCCAATGGTTTAAGTGTAAAACTTGTGGGTGAATGTGGTCATTGGTAATGTCAAAAAGGAAAGGGATAACGCTCTACCTATAGCGGGTAAGGTAAAGCTAGTGCATGATGCTAATGCACACACACACAAGTACATGAACCACACATAACTATCCTATGCAGTTTTTATGGGTTGACTGTTAGAACTTGCTCAGTGGTTACTGGGACAAGATGGTCGCTACACACAACAAGCTTTAAATACCTGAGGCTAATAATCTATACACACACTCACACACACTTGTTCTAAACTAAACTGTCTTGCTGGCAGAGCTCACACAGTAGGTAAATGACAGAAATGCTTGGCTAACAGAACTACAATCATTTTCGGTTGTCTAATGTTACCAGCTAAACATTACGTGCTATAGTGGTGAGCACATGTGCCTCTTTCACTGGAGATCTTAACTCGATTTCTAGCTCTAAGGCCTAGAACGAATCAAACTAAGAAAAAAGGGTATGGTGACGCTGAGGTTAAACTGTTAGCCTTTCACTAAGGTAGACTAGGGTTTGATTTTAGGTTAATATGCATGTCATAAACAAACAAATAAATAAAAGCAGAGATAATGTTTAAAACTGATTACACTAGTCTCTTTTCAAATTATTACTTAGATTACAAATACAAACGTGGAGTGGGTTTGACATACAGTTAATGCTTCCTATCACATACTAGACTGTAAGAAAGCCAAACAAGCAAAAGGCGTAGGTAGAGCAGTGGTAAAATCGCTATGTGTAGAGAAATACCTAACGGTTTTATGAACTGGCAAAGGTATGTCGCATAAACAGTGCAGGATTCAATCCAGCAACCATAATTTTTATCTCGTGGACAAGAAAAAACATATATATAGAGAGAGATATATAGAAAGCTTGTGTGTGTGTGTGTGTGGGTGGCATTGGTTGTTTGACCAGAGAAAATACGGCGAGGTAGGGTGGGGAGAGGGAGAATTAGCACTTATATATGAATGGAAAATAGATTTTTTTCAATCGTTTTGTTTTTCAAATGCAGTGGAAGATAGTCGTTTTTTGTAAAACATTCTTACTTGCAGTAGTAATAAGCCTCTATGGTTCCGCTAACACATAGATAGACTGTATTATTGCCATGGTCATGCACTCATATTAAGATCATTTACAAAATCATACAATGAAAAATAAAAAATCTTGATTTGGAAATATCGTTTTTCAACATACACACAAAATAAATATATAAAAAATTTGTAAACAGCAAAATGGAAAATCCATGTTTCCATATAGACAAAATTTAAAAACCTTAAACGGACATTTAAGAAAATATATGCAAATGGGAAATTGACAAATATGTAAATATGAAAATGGAAAAATCCATGTTTCCACATCATGAAATTGAAAAACATCAAACTGTCATTTTAAAAAATGCAAATGGAAAATTGACAAATTGCAATGTGTGAAATGTGAAATTGAACAAATGGTTATCATTATTTAAAAAAAAAGAACATAGTGCTCTATGGTTGAGGTGTGAATCAAACCCTCTCTACTTATTTGGACCACTCGAGACTGAGTAGACTAGTTTTAGTTGTCATACCACTTTTAAAAGTTTGTGTTAAATATAGGAATTGAACCCAAGAGCTTGTAGGGGGGATCCAAGGTTATAATATGTTAAACAGATAGCCTTGAATGTAGGGTGTGGTAGTTATATAGAGATGAGACGTTTCGCTCAGGGCAGGGAGGCATGGAGATCTGCATCAAACCAGTCAAAAGACTGACGACTCAAACAACAACATGTAGAGCTCACCAAAATAATGTTGTGTAACGGTAAATGTTAGTCAACGAACAGTAATGCATTACTAAAACCCATGACACGATACCTAAGAGCTTTTCTAAAATTATTTTAAAATGCCTTTAACCCTATATTAAACACCCAGTTCACAAGACTCATAACTGCAATGTTATGGTCAAACAAAACAAAATCTATATTTCAAAACAAACAAGTGGTTTAGTCAATGTATACTGGAAAAAGTTTTATAAACACTCAAGTCCACAAAAATAATTAAATTAGTAACTGTCAGGTTGATCGAGTGGTTATGGTGTTTGACTTAAGTTCAAATTTTCTGTACAAGAAAGCAAGGGTTCGAATCCCTTACCTGATATAACTATTACCTCAACATGGCTTGACCACACTGTATTATTGTGTACTCGGTACACAAACCATAGATACAGTATATTGTTTAAGGTCACTCTCTTTGCGAACATAGTCAGAGACTGTTGATGGTTAACAATTGCATTAATAGTGGGACATAGGGATAGCAATTAAGAAAAACAGACAATACCCATACACTATTTTTATTTATTTAATGTAAGTACTTGTACAATAGTTATATACAAACTACAACTCTCTTTTGTCTATTACTATCTAGTCCTTTTCGATCCACTTGCATAACAAGGCAGATGACTTTGTAGTTCAGCCCCTTAAAACAACATCAACACTACCTCTTGCATAGTCTGTGATGTTGATGACTCTTGAGGCGTGGAAGATGGATACAACATAACTTTTACAACAGGGGTTAAACGTTGCTCAACAAACAATGCACTATTTTGAGTAGCAACATCTTTCTCTTGTACTAACTTATTAGCATTCTGATGATTTTTTGCCAACACCATCAGTGTTTTGTCTGGAGCACTACATTGATGATCACTCACACTTAAAACCACACCATTTCTACTTTTCATATTGCCTCGACATCTTATTGACCTCTGTTTTGAGCATCGCCAGAATATTATTCCTTTTACATTTTGTCGTCTATAGTTATAAGAGTAGCCTTTATAGAGTACACGTTGTTTACCTCGGTTAGTTGTAGTAAGTTCCATAGTAGTAACTAACCTGTTAGTATGATTTGCACACTACAAAGGTTATCTCTGTTCTGGTAATATAATTATTTAGCGTTGGCTTTTATATTAATATGTACAGTTAAAAGTAATATAAAAGTGATAGAAACGTGGTAGCAAAGTGGTAGACAAGTGGTAGACAATTGGTAACATAGTGGTAGAAAAGTGGTAGCAAAGTGGTAGAAAAGTGGTAGAAAAGTGGCCGAAAAGTAGTAGAAAAGTAGTAGCAAAGTGGTAGAAAAGTGGTAGCAAACTAGAAAAGAGGTAGAAAAGTGGCAGAAAAGTAGTAGAAAAGTGAGAGCAAAGTGGTAGAAAAGTGGTAGAAAAGTGGTAGCAAACTAGAAAAGTGGTAGCAAAGTGGCAGAAAAGTAGTAGAAAAGTGGTAGCAAAGTGGTAGAAAAGTGGTAGCAAACTAGAAAAGTGGTAGCAAAGTGGTAGCAAAGTGGTAGAAAATATTACATGTATTGTTAAGAAATAGTTTAAGCGGTTACATGGATTCATTACACTATAATTTTAGCATCACGAAGCTCATTTTCTATATCCAAAAGTTCTTCCTCATATTTAGTATGACCAGCCTGTTTACAGGTATGCAAGTACTGAAGCCGCTGGATTAGCTTATTGGGATTGTTCCAGTAAACAAATTTAACAAATAATTTTTTGGGGTGTAAACCATTATCATCATCATCATCATCATCATCATCATCATCATCATAGTTATCATCATCAATATAATTATCATCAATATAATCATCATCACTATTACTATCTAATCCTTTTTGTTCATCTTGCAATGCAACAACCTTTGGCATAGTTTGTGTTGTCTTTGATAGTGTTAGAGGTTTCTTAGACGTTAACGACTGTCCTACCATGTCTTTTTCAGGAGATAATAAATGCTCTTTAACAAACAAAGCACTATCTTGAGCCACACTATTTTTTTCTTGGTCTTGCTTTTTTACCTTTGTTAGAGTATTTTGTCCATTTAAATGAGTATTATTTTGAGATTTACAATGATGATCGATTGAAATAAGTATGTTGGAGCCTTTTGTTTTAATCATTCCTCGACACTTTTTAGATCGTTGTTTCGAACAGCACCAAATAACAGTTCCATTTTTATTAGTTCTTTTTACAATATATGCATATCCTTTATAGTAAGCACATGGCTTACCATAGCTAGTCGTTGATACTTCCATGTCAACTGTTAAGCATAAACTAATCTCTAGTAAAGTTAACTCGATAATACAAATGATAGTTTGTAGTATGTGCAGTTTAAAGTAAGAGCAAAAGTGAGAGTCAAATGGTAGAAAAGTGTTAGCAAAGTGGTGGAAGAGTGGTAGCAGTTTATAGTAGTCATGATCTTTTTTTACCAGAATGTGATTTGAGTAAATGTAATTTCTAAACCCTAGCAGTGAGTAGTCAGTTAGTCTTGGTTCAGACAAGCGTAAACAGTTCTCCAATGAATCAGAGATCAAGATTTTCATTATGAAACAGTTGTGTAACCAATTAGGTATCGGTACTTGATAGCTTCACACACATGAACAAAAATTCCAACATATCTGACATGAATTACATGATTTGAAAGTTGGCAAAGAATATCCAATCAACCATTGTAGTTGCAATGTCAAACACAAAGACAAAATCAGCATGAACTTTTAAGTTACAGGAAAATTCTATGAAATAGACTATGCAGGAAATTTGGAAATACAGATCAGAAGTTTGTAACACCATCCTTCTAGCCTATATAAATTATCGACATGGAAAGTGTGCACTGCCCCTTACATTAAACCAATTTATCAATAACGCAAGTCAACAATCAAAACATTTTGTGTTGAGTCTATCATTTAATGCATATATTCTGTCTACATTGAACAGTAACAAAAAACGCCATTCATAATTAATTAAGTTTGCTTTAATTCTTTATGTAATGATAAATACATATTTAAAGTTTTGGATGACTGTTCAGGGTGAATCGGCTTTGAACACATAAGAGAGGGACTATTTTAAGACTTAACCTCAGCTCACCTAACATAACCTAAATTTACCTAACCTAACCTTGTCATATAGGTAAGAAACGGGTCAAGCTATGCTTTCGACTACCGAGTTTCAGCTACTTTTCAAGGTTACTCTCCCGAACATTGCCGGAGACTGCTGATAAACACCTATGTTCCCACGACGGCGGCGCGCAACGACTTACATGACGCGCTTCCCCCTTTTCATTCATCCCTGTTGATTTGTCCCTTTGGACTGGTCCCTGTTGACTAGCCCCTTTGGAAGGGCCCTTTTTGAATGGAGTCATTTTTGACGGGTCCCTGTGGACAGGTCCTTTTGGCTGATCCCTTTGGACCGGACCCTTTGACATAATTTGGATAATTGCATGGGCCAGTCCATAGGTACCAGTCCAAAGGGACCGGTCCAAAGGGATCAGCCAAAAGGACCTGTCCACAGGGACCCGTCAAAAATGACTCCATTCAAAAAGGGCCTTTCCAAAGGGGCTAGTCAACAGGGACCAGTCCAAAGGGACAAATCAACAGGGATCAATGAAAAGAGGGAAGCGCGTCATGTAAGTCGTTGCGCGCCGCCGCCGTGGGAACATAGGTGTTTATCAGCAGTCTCCGGCAATGTTCGGGAGAGTAACCTTGAAAAGTAGCTGAAACTCGGTAGTCGAAAGCATAGCTTGACCCGTTTCTTACCTATATGACAAGGTTAGGTTAGGTAAATTTAGGTTATGTTAGGTGAGCTGAGGTTAAGTCTTAAAATAGTCCCTCTCTTATGTGTTCAAAGCCGATTCACCCTGAACAGTCAGCCAAAACTTAAAATATGTATTTATCATTACATAAAGAATTAAAGCAAACTTAATTAATTATGAATGGCGTTTTTTGTTACTGTTCAATGTAGACAGAATATATGCATTAAATGATAGACTCAACACAAAATGTTTTGATTGTTGACTTGCGTTATTGATAAATTGGTTTAATGTTAGGGGCAGTGCACACTTTCCATGTCGGTAATTTATATAGGCTAGAAGGATGGTGTTGCAAACTTCTGATCTGTATTTCCAAATTTCCTGCATAGTCTATTTCATAGAATTTTCCTGTAACTTAAAAGTTCATGCTGATTTTGTCTTTGTGTTTGACATTGCAACTACAATGGTTGATTGGATATTCTTTGCCAACTTTCAAATCATGTAATTCATGTCAGATATGTTGGAATTTTTGTTCATGTGTGTGAAGCTATCAAGTACCGATACCTAATTGGTTACACAACTGTTTCATAATGAAAATCTTGATCTCTGATTCATTGGAGAACTGTTTACGCATGTCTGAACCAAGACTAACTGACTACTCACTGCTAAGGTTTAGAAATTACATTTACTCAAATCACATTCTGGTAAAAAAGATCATGACTACTATAAACTGCTACCACTCTTCCACCACTTTGCTAACACTTTTCTACCATTTGACTCTCACTTTTGCTCTTACTTTAAACTGCACATACTACAAACTATCATTTTTATTATCGAGTTAACTTTACTAGAGATTAGTTTATGCTTAACAGTTGACATGGAAGTATCAACGACTAGCTATGGTAAGCCATGTGCTTACTATAAAGGATATGCATATATTGTAAAAAGAACTAATAAAAATGGAACTGTTATTTGGTGCTGTTCGAAACAACGATCTAAAAAGTGTCGAGGAATGATTAAAACAAAAGGCTCCAACATACTTATTTCAATCGATCATCATTGTAAATCTCAAAATAATACTCATTTAAATGGGCAAAATACTCTAACCAAGGTAAAAAAGCAAGACCAAGAAAAAATCGTGTGGCTCAAGATAGTGCTTTGTTTGTTAAAGAGCATTTATTATCTCCTGAAAAAGACATGTTAGGACAGTCGTTAACGTCTAAGAAACCTCTAACACTATCAAAGACAACACAAACTATGCCAAAGGTTGTTGCATTGCAAGATAAACAAAAAGGATTAGATAGTAATAGTGATGATGATTATATTGATGATAATTATATTGATGATGATAACCATGATGATGATGATAATGGTTTACACCCAAAAAAATCATTTGTTAAATTTGTTTACTGGAACAATCCCAATAAGCTAATCCAGCGGCTTCAGTACTTGCATACCTGTAAACAGGCTGGTCATACTAAATATGAGGAAGAACTTTTGGATATAGAAAATGAGCTTCGTGATGCTAAAATTATAGTGTAATGAATCCATGTAACCGCTTAAACTATTTCTTAACAATACATGTAATATTTTCTACCACTTTGCTACCACTTTTCTAGTTTGCTACCACTTTTCTACCACTTTGCTACCACTTTTCTACTACTTTTCTGCCACTTTGCTACCACTTTTCTAGTTTGCTACCACTTTTCTACCACTTTTCTACCACTTTGCTACCATTTTCTACTACTTTTCTGCCACTTTTCTACCACTTTTCTAGTTTGCTACCTTTTTCTACCACTTTGCTACTACTTTTCTACCACTTTTCTACCACTTTGCTACCACTTTTCTACCACTATGTTACCAATTGTCTACCACTTGTCTACCACTTTGCTACCACGTTTCTATCACTTTTATATTACTTTTAACTGTACATATTAATATAAAAGCCAACGCTAAATAATTCTATTACCAGAACAGAGATAACCTTTGTAGTGTGCAAATCATACTAACAGGTTAGTTACTATTATGGAACTTACTACAACTAACCGAGGTAAACAACGTGTACTCTATAAAGGCTACTCTTATAACTATAGACGACAAAATGTAAAAGGAATAATATTATGGCGATGCTCAAAACAGAGGTCAACAAGATGTCGAGGCAATATGAAAAGTAGAAATGGTGTGGTTTAAGTGTGAGTGATCATCAATGTAGTGCTCCAGACAAAACACTGATGGTGTTGGCAAAAAATCATCAGAATGCTAATAAGTTAGTACAAGAGAAAGATGTTGCTACTCAAAATAGTGCATTGTTTGTTGAGCAACGTTTAACCCCTGTTGTAAAAGTTATGTTGTATCCATCTTCCACGTCTCAAGAGTCATCAACATCACAGACTATGCAAGAGGTAGTGTTGATGTTGTTTTAAGGGGCTGAACTACAAAGTCATCTGCCTTGTTATGCAAGTGGATCGAAAAGGACTAGATAGTAATAGACAAAAGAGAGTTGTAGTTTGTATATAACTATTGTACAAGTACTTACATTAAATAAATAAAAATAGTGTATGGGTATTGTCTGTTTTTCTTAATTGCTATCCCTATGTCCCACTATTAATGCAATTGTTAACCATCAACAGTCTCTGACTATGTTCGCAAAGAGAGTGACCTTAAACAATACACTGTATCTATGGTTTGTGGACCGAGTACAAAATAATACAGTGTGGTCAAGCCATGTTGAGGTAATAGTTATATCAGGTAAGGGATTCGAACCCTTGCTTTCTTGTACAGAAAATTTGAACTTAAGTCAAACACCATAACCACTCGATCAACCTGACAGTTACTAATTTAATTATTTTTGTGGACTTGAGTGTTTATAAAACTTTTTCCAGTATACATTGACTAAACCACTTGTTTGTTTTGAAATATAGATTTTGTTTTGTTTGACCATAACATTGCAGTTATGAGTCTTGTGAACTGGTGTTTAATATAGGGTTAAAGGCATTTTAAAATAATTTTAGAAAAGCTCTTAGGTATCGTGTCATGGGTTTTAGTAATGCATTACTGTTCGTTGACTAACATTTACCGTTACACAACATTATTTTGGTGAGCTCTACATGTTGTTGTTTGAGACGTCAGTCTTTTGACTGGTTTGATGCAGATCTCCATGCCTCCCTGCCCTGAGCGAAACGTCTCATCTCTATATAACTACCACACCCTACATTCAAGGCTATCTGTTTAACATATTATAACCTTGGATCCCCCCTACAAGCTCTTGGGTTCAATTCCTATATTTAACACAAACTTTTAAAAGTGGTATGACAACTAAAACTAGTCTACTCAGTCTCGAGTGGTCCAAATAAGTAGAGAGGGTTTGATTCACACCTCAACCATAGAGCACTATGTTCTTTTTTTTTAAATAATGATAACCATTTGTTCAATTTCACATTTCACACATTGCAATTTGTCAATTTTCCATTTGCATTTTTTAAAATGACAGTTTGATGTTCTTCAATTTCATGATATGGAAACATGGATTTTTCCATTTTCATATTTACACATTTGTCAATTTCCCATTTGCATATATTTTCTTAAATGTCCGTTTAAGGTTTTTAAATTTTGTCTATATGGAAACATGGATTTTCCATTTTGCTGTTTACAAATTTTTTATATATTTATTTTGTGTGTATGTTGAAAAACGATATTTCCAAAACAAGATTTTTTATTTTTCATTTTATGATTTTGTAAATGATCTTAATGTGAGTGCTTGACCATGGCAATAATACAGTCTATCTATGTGTTAGCGGAACCATAGAGGCTTATTACTACTGCAAGTAAGAATGTTTTACAAAAAACGACTATCTACCACTGCATTTGAAAAACAAAACGATTGAAAAAAATCTATTTTCCATTCATATATAAGTGCTAATTCTCCCTCTCCCCACCCCACCTCGCCGTATTTTCTCTGGTCAAACAAGCAATGCTACCCCCACACACACACACAAGCTTTCTATATATCTCTCTCTATATATATGTTTTCTCTTGTCCACGAGATAAAAATTATGGTTGCTGGATTGAATCCTGCACTGTTTATGCGACATACCTTTGCCAGTAACACAAATGAATTGAAATGACAGTTCCAAAAATATGGCGGAAAGCAAAAATCATAGCCATCCTGAAGCCTGGCAAAGATCCATCTGATCCTAAGAACTACAGACCAGTCTCGCTGTTATGCCATTTATACAAAGTGTTTGAGAGAATGCTCCTTAACAGACTATCTCCAAAACTTGATCCACTTCTGATCCCAGAACAAGCAGGCTTCAGACCAGGAAAGAGCTGTACTTCACAGATATTGTGCCTAACACAGCACATCGAAGATGGTTTGGAGAACAGGAAGATAACTGGTGCAGTTTTGGTGGATCTAACGGCTGCCTACGATACTATTCAACATCAAATCCTGCTTGGTAAACTGTACCAGATTACCAAAGATTTTGGACTCACAGAAATTGTTGCTTGTCTTCTACAAAACAGAAGGTTTTTTGTCGAGTTCCAAGGAACCCGCAGTCGCTGGAAAACCCAACGAAATGGTCTACCACAGGGCAGTGTTCTATCACCTTTTCTGTTTAATGTGTACACTAATGATCAGCCTACATCTCTACATACCAAGAGATTTATCTATGCAGATGACCTCTGTCTGACAGCACAAAGTGAAAAGTTTGAAGAAGTGGAGCAGATTCTCTCGGATGCACTGGAGGACCTTTCACTTTACTACAAGAGAAATCAACTCAAACCTAATCCATCCAAGACACAGGTTTGTGCTTTCCACCTCAGAAACAGGGAAGCAGCAAGGAAACTCAATATTAGTTGGGGAGGAGCTCACCTGGAACATTGTTTTACCCCAAAATACCTAGGGGTAACTTTAGATCGCACCCTATCTTACAAGAAACATTGTATGAATGTTAAACAAAAAGTATCTACACGAAATAACATACTTCGTAAGTTGATAGGGGCCGACTGGGGCGCCCATGCTGAAACACTACGTATGTCTGCATTAGCTCTGTGTTATTCAGCTGCTGAGTATGCTAGCCCTGTATGGTATCACTCAGCTCATGTAAAACAGGTTGATGTTGCCCTCAACGAGTCCTGCAGAATAATTACTGGTTGCCTGAAACCTACACCTGTCCACAAACTACATTCCTTGGCAGGAATAGCCCCACCTGAGGTACGCCGTGAGGTCATAGCACAAACGGAACGAAAAAAGTCCGCAGAGGACCATGCTCACCCTCTTTTTGGTCACCAGCCTCCAAGAAGGCGGCTAAAATCAAGGAAAAGCTTCCTGCAAACTACATCGATGCCTACTACAAAACCCGAAGTAGCCAGGATACAGCTATGGCAATCCACCATACCACCAGATTGGATGAAGGCCATGGAAAGGCTTCCAGCAGGCCACAACAACAACTGGGAAACTTGGCGGTCACTCAACAGACTTCGGACTGGTGTTGGGAGATGCAAAGTTAATCTCCACAAATGGGGATACCTACAGGAATCAGAACTCTGTGAGTGTGGAGAGAGACAGACCATGATGCACCTGTGTTCCTGTGAACTGGGCCCGTGCTCTTGCACAATGCAGGAGTTAATGGAAGGTCATGAAAAGGGTGTGACAGTGGCCCGTTTCTGGGCAAAGACAATCTAATTCGAGACATTGTTTTATGTATTATTTCTTTTTAATATTGTGTATCATCCCTCTGTGTATGTTGTAATGCTTTTGACTCGAATAAATATACCTTTGCCAGTTCATAAAACCGTTAGGTATTTCTCTACACATAGCGATTTTACCACTGCTCTACCTACGCCTTTTGCTTGTTTGGCTTTCTTACAGTCTAGTATGTGATAGGAAGCATTAACTGTATGTCAAACCCACTCCACGTTTGTATTTGTAATCTAAGTAATAATTTGAAAAGAGACTAGTGTAATCAGTTTTAAACATTATCTCTGCTTTTATTTATTTGTTTGTTTATGACATGCATATTAACCTAAAATCAAACCCTAGTCTACCTTAGTGAAAGGCTAACAGTTTAACCTCTGCGTCACCATACCCTTTTTTCTTAGTTTGATTCGTTCTAGGCCTTAGAGCTAGAAATCGAGTTAAGATCTCCAGTGAAAGAGGCACATGTGCTCACCACTATAGCACGTAATGTTTAGCTGGTAACATTAGACAACCGAAAATGATTGTATTTCTGTTAGCCAAGCATTTCTGTCATTTACCTACTGTGTGAGCTCTGCCAGCAAGACAGTTTAGTTTAGAACAAGTGTGTGTGAGTGTGTGTATAGATTATTAGCCTCAGGTATTTAAAGCTTGTTGTGTGTAGCGACCATCTTGTCCCAGTAACCACTGAGCAAGTTTTAACAGTCAACCCATAAAAACTGCATAGGATAGTTGTGTGTGGTTCATGTACTTGTGTGTGTGTGCATTAGCATCATGCACTAGCTTTACCTTACCCGCTATAGGTAGAGCGTTATCCCTTTCCTTTCTGACATTACCAATGACCACATTCACCCACAAGTTTTACACTTAAACCATTGGCTTGTTTTTGATTAAGTTTGGTTCGGTTTGGTTGGGTTTGATTCAGCTTGGTTCAGTTTAGTTCAATGTAGTCACCATTTTGGATTTTAGCTATCCTCTTTAACCAATCTATTAAAGATTGTCTACTCTTATTTCTTGAATCGATAAATCAGATTTTGTATAAACCATTTGTCATTTACTATCCCATACCTACAACCTATACACTCTCTGTACTGCAGTTTGATCTGAAAACAAGTTCCAATGGTGAAAGATTTGTCAGTCACCATACATGTAGCCTACAATAATTCTTTCACTACCTAGCTATGTTTCATCACTCACTGAAAACATTTCACATGTCCATATCCGATTATAAGTTTATAAAATCTCAGGTCGATGACCTTGATGTATAGGGTATTTTTGGGTAAATTCATTAGCCATGGGAAAGGGTTGACCATTCTAAGTCCTATGACACCTCACATGTTGATATCCGATTATTAGTTTATAAAATCTGAGGTCAATGACCTTGCTGTTTTGAATTTTTGAGGTAAATTCATTGGTCATGTGAAAGGGTTAACCATTCGTAGTCCTACGACACCTCACTTGACCCTCTCTACTGATAAGTTTATAAAATCTTAGGCCAATGACCTTGCTGTTTTGGGTATTTTGGGTAAATTCGTTGGTCATGGAAAAGGGTTGGCCATCCTGAGTCTTGTGACACCTCACTTGTCCCTCTCTGATTATTAGTTGATAAAATCTTAGGTTAATGACCTTGCTGTTTTTTTTTTGGGTAAATTCATTGGTCATGGAGTGGGGTTGGCCATTTTAAGTCCTATGACACCTCACTTGACCCTCTGTGATTATTAGTTAGCGAGATATTAACGAAAGTGCAGTTAGGCCCTTTTAACAAAAAATGAACAATACATTCAAAAACAGGGCGTCACCCCAAGTCCAACGACCCCTCATACAAGTCCCTAGCTTTCTTAGTTCATAAGATATTAAAAAGCCGATGACCTATTAGTTTTTGGATTTTTGGTTAATTTGTAAAAAAAAACGTATCTATAAATCATTATTCAAAAAGCCCACCCTCTTACAAAAACCCCAATTGCGCATTCGTAAAACAAAAAACAAAAATGATAAAATCATAGCGGCATGCAGTTGTATGCATGCACTTTATGTGGAACGAGTTTAATTTCATATTGGCATACTAACTCCCACATGTTGCACATGGAATGCGACTTTTACATAAAAATTATTATTTCACCCCCTAGTAGGGGTAGATTTTATTTTTGAGTGGAAATAGGTTATCCATAGGAAAGGGGTTGTCTGCCGGAGTCATTTGACTACTTGTACATGTCTCTAGTCTTATTCCCACCACTGTCAAAACAGGTTGTGACTTGTTAGCTCTTATCGTGCACGTGCACATGTGTACACTTGTGTGTTAGGTCATATTACACATGAACTTGCATTTTCTCACGTATGAACCAAAACAGGATGTGACTTGTTTCTCAAGGAGGGCGGTAATAAGGTCATCTCACACGTGTTCACATGTATTTCGTCACTTTCCTTTCATATCGTTATCACATTATAGTAGTGGGGGTTGGTGAACAACGCCAGTTCAACACACGCAAATGTAGCTAGGCCATTTGATAAAATTTAAATAAATTCATGAGCCAGTCCATAGGGACCAGGCCAAAGGGACCGGTCCAAAGGGATCAGTCCAAAGGGACTCATCCACAAGGACTCGTCAACAAGGACCCGTCCACAAGGACCTGTCAACAATGACCTGTCAACAAGGACTTGTCCACAAGGACTCGTCCACAAGGACCTGTCAACAGGGGCCCGACAGGAGGGGGCTCGTCAACAATAACAGGGGCTCTCACCTCAAGGCCTAACATGCCCCTCTTTGATTATTGGTTTGCAGAACAACGTTACATTCCATATCGGCATTCAAACTCTCACATGTTGCAATTGGAAAGAGAGATTCTCTAAAAAATTCAATTTCACCCCCTAGTAGGGTAGGTTTTATTTTTGGGGTGGAAATATGTTGTCCATTGGAAAGGGAGTGTCAGCCCGAGTTCAACAACACCTCATTTGTTAAAATCCAACCATGAGTTCGAGAGATATCGCACCGCCGCCATTTTGTGTGGAGGGTGTGGAGGTGGAGGCATCTGAACCGGCCAAAACACACTACTGAAGCCAACACCGAACTGCACTCCGCACACTAATTGCGTCGTAGAAGAGAAGATTATAGGGAAGATAAACAAACAGATACAAAGCATACTAGAAGACATAAAGTGGATGATAAAAGAGGAACTAAAAATAAAGGAGCCAACACCACTGGAGCCGCCGGAACCCACAACAGGAGAATGAAGTGATACATCAGACCCGTCAGATGAGGAATAAGAGAGAAAAGAAACATTCGCGCAAGTGGTAAGAAGAAGGCGCCCACAGACAACAAGAAAGATAACAATCGGGACAAAAGAAATGACAGGAGGGAAAATCCACTGCAGCGGGTGGAAAAATATCATGGCTCTATATAGGAAGGGTACACAACTCCTCCACACTTGAGATGGTAAAAGAACACCTACAGGAAAACGATATCGACGGTGATATAGAAGTGGAGGAGTTAACCGCCATGGGATAGAACAAGACATACAGAATCTGAACGGAGTTTAAACACTACAAGATCGCCGAAGACCCAACCTTTTGGCCCAAAGGAGTATTCATACGGCCTTTTCTTTTCCCAAGGCAAAGTACAGGCACCGCGCTGTAAGAACCAGAACAAGGAAGAAAAATAAAGACACTACTAGGGTACATAGTTGCCTGAGAAATCCAATCAACATGATACCGGAAGACATCTAAACGAGTATGACATAGTAACACTCACAGAAACCTTCTTAACAACCCAGTGGAGTAGTTATTAACAATAGATAAATCATTTTCTGATTGTAACATTGTCCTAACCTCATACACATTATGCTTCCAATTATCCTCTCTTTTCCAAGAGATCACATTCCATCACGTCGATTTTCTTGAAGCCACTTTGTTTTGAAAAGGCTAAAATTGGATACAGGCTCTTCATTTATTATAGATCTACACGCATTGGTGAAGTATTGGTGTCCCATATCTACCGTTTCAAGCTTCAATACGCAACTATTATTTGTCACAAGCACCTGCAAGCTGATCACCGTCACCTTCTATTTCATTTCATTTTATTCTCTTCTTATAACCTAAATTTTATGGTGCAACGTATCTTATTACTGTGCTACGCTTTGTTTTGTGTTTTTCAATAACTGATGAAGGGGATAAAATGTAATTAATCCTCAAAACATGTACTGAAAACAAGTTTAATAATTATTTTTTTCTTTATAGTATTGATTCAGGCGGATGTACTTAAATGTTAATAACTATTCTAGCATATCAATACGGAACCACCATGAGTCATTTAAATAATGTAACCCAATGGTGCACAGAAAAGTTCTATGCAGTACATTTGTACGCAAGCCAGGGGGAGAGAGGCATGCCAAAAGGAGGGATAACAATGCCAAGACTAGCACCGTTCGAGATGTTGCAAAACACAAAGAACACTCTACTAGTAACGACCAAAGCATGCACAGTACCGAATGTCTACTTCCATCCAGAATACAAGGCAGATTAAATTCAGGACATCAACCAGGCCTTAAGCAAGACGAACAAGACGGACAACATGATAATAATGGGAGACTTGAACTGCAGAATAGACGCTCCCACGCTCCCATGTTGACCGACTGAAGAGCTACAAATGAAGTAAAAATTCAGACTTTCACGACCGGCGTTGAAATAGGAATCTCTGTTTCGCGGGACATTTCGTCCTAAGAACACGGCCTATAAGCCCGCGAAACAGAGATTCCTAGCTACAAATGACATTATAGTTTATGGGCCAGCAAATAATGAATACAGTGTGCATTTTGTTAATCTATGTTAACGCGGGATACGATTTATTATTGTTCAAGATCATTTTTAAACTGTGGTATTTCTAAATAGAGTTACCCAATATGAGTCGTCCTCAGCCAATTGGTCATAATTCTTCATTGAATATAAAATCTTTTCTTCATTGTTCAATTGAAACATGTAATTGGTAGATTGTACTTTTATGATAACCCTTGGCTAAGGGCAACTCTCCCCCTGTGTCACGTGACTGACATTAATTTGTCCATATATCCCTTGGGCCTTGTGTTGTAGATGAACGGTGTGACACACTACCTCGACATGTCCATGGTGTATGGGTCGGATCCAAAGCGCGCTCTGGAGCTACGCGAACTGTCTGGTGGTCGGCTCAAGTCCCATGCGATCAAGGACGGACGAGTGTTCCTGCCCGGTGTACAGGACCCTCCAGCTGTGTGTGACGTGGCTTCTTCCACAGACACCTGTTACCAAGCAGGTACCTACTTTCTTGCTTCATTAATCTTCAACAACGTATCAGCAGTTAGAAATGGCATGGTGATAAATGCTAATAAATGTGAAGCAGTTAGGTTTGTAAATAAAAAGGAATCAAATTGCTTTAGATTATTCATTAGAAGAAAATAGTGTTCCATAAGGCTCAGATTGTAAGTACGAAGGGTGTACTATATTGTTAGCTTGCCACGGTGGGTGAGTGGTTATAGTGTCGGACTACCAACCCCAAGATTGCAGGTTCGCCCCTGGCCATGGTAAGTGACTTTTGAAGGCGACAAAAATCACGATACTCATGTCGTACGTTGTTGGCATGTTAAGAACCCATTTCAATTCAGTAGGCTGTGTTCAATGGCAGAATTAATCTCGGGATTTTCCGCCAACACAAAGTTCCTCCATTCTCTACTTGAAAGCGCTGTAGTGTCAAGGAGTTTAGATATCTAACCTCCTTGACTTTCGTAGCGTTCAAAGGACTGACGAAATTCGACATACAAGCTACCCTCTGGGTGTCAATTAACAAAGCTTGCACCAGGCACCCAAGGCCATACGATATTATTATTATTATTACGATATTATTATTACTATATTGTTTTACACTTTCTCCCTCCCCCAAAAAAATGAAGTACATTACACATCAGTTGTTACGTCCACCTTCTCAACACAAACTCCTTGTAACTTTAGGCACATTCGCCATGGATGTGTCAGTCTCTCCAGACATTCCTGATACCATTCTTTCGGAGTGCTGCGTACCCTTGCCTTGACAGCTGTGTCCAGTTCTGCAAAATCTGCAAAACGGCGCCCATGCAATGGAAGCATAGGGGCAGTCCACCGCCAAAGTAATGTCGAACAGTGCCATCAGTTTCCAAGCGAATGGCGACAGTGTTCTGGGACTCAAAGGGCATCATCTCATTGACTGGCTGGAATTGGGGGCCACGATTAACAGTGCAGCATATGTTGCAACCCTTAAGTGCTTACGCCGTGCCATTCAAACGAAGCGGCCAGAAGAATGGGCTAAGGTGTGCTTCTGCAACATGACAATGCCCGCCCCCACACTAGCTGAGAGATAACCATTGTCAATGCTGCCATACCGCCACCATACTCTCCCGACATGTTCGGGAACATGAAGAAACTTCTGGACACAGCTGTCAAGACATGGGTACGCCGCACTCCGAAAGAATGGTTTCAGGAATGTCTGGAGAGACTGACACATCAATGGCAAAAGTGCATAAAGTTACAAGGAGATTATGTTGAGAAGGTGGACGTAACAACTGATGTGTAATGTACTTCATTTGGATAGAAACAAAGAAAGTGTAAACCAATATAATGCGCCCCTCGTACTTAGGAATTCGTGTAGAAATGATCCATTTATTGAGGGGAATAACACACGGGATAGCCTAGTTAAATAAATGTACATGATTATGTGGGCGTTTGAAGGTGCTGGTGAGGACATGAGGGAGACAGGCCTATCTGTCTATAGTAAGACTTCAGGTGGAATATATTGATGGTGTGTGGAATCCATATGAAGCAAACTTGATACAGTAATTGAGTTGGAAGGGGTGCAAGAGAAGGCTACCTGGTACGTATTATGAGACTGGGTGGACAAGCAGTGCAAGTGAAATGATTCATAATTTGGGTTGGGAAAGTTTGGCTGATAGACGTTCAAGAGCAACATCGTCCAGAGTGCCTCACACTGTACAAAGTCGCACAGCTGCACACCTGTGAATGCACAGTGCAGAGTTATGGTAGGCGTGGTCGGTCACGGTAGATAACAGTGCGCGCGCATTATGGGAGGGACGTATCTGTTTTCCCATAGTGAATTTCTTCGCCTTCAACTCGAGGCCGCCATACTTATGAGTATGTTCGGTTCTACCTATGTATGTGAAATATTTTTTTCCATATTAAAACGTAACAAATCGAGGTTCCGAGCAGGCATTTCAAATGAGAATTTGAGAAGTTGTCTGTAACACGTTAATTTGCGCCTAATTGTAGCAAGATTGTTAACGCACACAAACAAGACGTATTGTAAATGAGAACAGGAATTAACAATGTGTGTATCAGCCAATATGTACGGTACTAGTTTTTAATTGGTGTGTGAAATTAGTTGTACGTGTGCCATTGTAGAAACGTTAAGTGTTTTATATTACAGTAAAGCTGTTATTGTGTGATATTTGGCACAGCGGAAATATGTTGTTTTCCCCTTTGCATAGGAAGGGAGACATGTACACACATCAAAAAAAGTTTTGCATCACCTCGGTTCCAAGAGTTCCGGAACCTTTAAATACAAAGGGAATAGAGATCAACACAAACAACATTTCAGCTCGTTTTATTGCTCATGAGACCCACACATTGCATGTTGTACCATCATACAGCTAGACTTTCAGCATTTGTGGTCCAGATTGCAGTACACACCACTACCTCTAATACCCAGTAGCACGTCCTCTTGCATTGATGCATGCCTGTATTCGTCGTGGCATACTATCCACAAGTTCATCAAGACACTGTTGGTCCAAATTGTCCCACTCCTCAACGACAATTCGGCGTAAATCTCTCAGAGTGGTTGGTGGGTCAAGACGTTCATAAACAGCCCTTTTCAACATATCCCAGGCATGTTCGATAGGGTTCATGTCTGGCGAACATGCTGGCCACTGTAGTCGAGCGATGTCGTTATCTTGAAGGAACGCATTCACAAGATGTGCACGATGAGGTCGAGAATTGTCGTCCATGAAGACAAATGCCTCTCCAATATTCTGCCGATATGGGTGCACTATGGGTCGGAGGATGTCATTCAGGTATCGTAAAGCCGTTTCGGAGCCTTCCATGACCACCAGTGGCGTACGTCGGCCCCACACAATGCCACCCCAAAACATCAGGGAACCACCACCTTGCTGCACTCGCTGGACAGTGTGTCTAAGACGTTCAGCCTGACCAGGGTGCCTCCAAACACGTCTCCGACGATTGTCTGGTTGAAGGCATATGCGACACTCATCGGTGAAGAGAACGTGATGCCAATTCTGTGGGGTCCATTCAGCATGTTGTTGGGCCCATCTGTACCGCGCTGCATGGTGTCGGGGTTGCAAAGCTGGACCTCGCCATGGACGTCGGGAGTGAAGTTGCGCATCATGCAGCCTATTGCGCACAGTTTGAGTTGAAACACGACGTCCTGTGGCTGAACGAAACGCATTATTCAACATGGTGGCATTGCTGTCAGGGTTCCTCCGAGCGGCAATCCGTAAGTAGCGGTCATCCACTACAGTAGTAGCCCTTGGGCGGCCTGAGCGAGGCCTGTCATCGACAGTTCCTGTATCTCTGTACCTCCTCCATGTCCGAACAACATCGCTTTGGTTCACTCTGAGACGCCTGGAAACTTCCCTTGTTGAGAGCCCTTCTTGACACAAAGTAACAATGCGGACGCGATCGAACTGCGGTATTGACCTTCTAGGCATGGTAGAACTACAGACAACATGAGCAGCGTACCTTCGTCCTGGTGGAATGACTGGAACTGATCGGCTGTCGTACCCCCTCCGTCTAATAGGCCCTGCTCATGCATGGTTGTTTACATCTTTGAGCAGTTTTAGTGACATCTATGAACAGTCAAAGGGACTGTATCTTTGATACAATATACACAGTCAACGTCTATATGCCGGAGATCTGGGAACCGAGGTGATGCAGAACTTTTTTTGATGTGTGTACATGAATGACTATACATTTTGTGCGTGCAACAGTCCTGTGATAACTGAGCATAAATTTGAAAGGAAACGTTTTGCCGCTCTTTCCTAGTCCCTCCCTTCATATGACAAGCAATTTGAATAATGGAAAATAATATTTCATGAACAATACGTTCGGTGTTCTCGCCACGATGCCTGCAAAATACATTCGTCATCTACGATTTGACCTCTACACGAGAACACTCCCTCACCGCGCGGAGTGGAGGCGAAGTAAGCACGTACGGTAAGGTAGGGGATGAACACCTGTTATTCCGAGACACACACTGTCTGCACAGTGCGGCTCGACCTTGGACGGCGCTGTTCTAGAGCAAGATTAGAGTGTATGTTTTTAACTTATAAAGGAGAAAATGCATGGTTAGATATTCATGGGGGATTGGAAACGGTATGGGAGGGGCGTGGGGGGAGGGGCGAGGGGGGGGGGGGGGAGAAGGGGGGAGGGGTCATACAAGATTGGTGGAGTATGACTAAACGCTACAGGTAAGGAAGTGCCAAATGTCGAAGTCGTGTAAAACTTTGGCAGAATGTGCGTGATTAAGCGGGGAAGATATAATTGTTCATTCTAGAGACTTGGTGTGTTTGCACCAAAAAGCCATATTACACTAACACTTAAGATCCCTCATAAACTGATTACTGTAACATACAGTTTGGAAGAACCACTCACCGCACGCAGATCCGCCCTTGGCTTCATTTCTTAGTCCTTTATGTTGCACAACCTGGTGCCTTGACGATTAGAAATAAACAGTGTCAACACTTCGCTACTTAAGCATTGTAGTTCATGGTCTAGCCAGTGTGTGGCGCGGAAGTCGCGCCGAACCATAAGCACGTGTGTCAGTAGCCCACGAGCACAGATTACCTACTACTAGGCCCACGAGGTTAGTAAAGTAATATCCTGTGCGCGAGAAGTCATATTATGCGAGGGATTTTGTTTCTTTGTAAAAGTTTACGAATGTCTGTGCAGTGCTTTGTGTGTGCAAACAACTAAATTTTCTGTTGTTTCGGGAAAATGTCGTACTGTTTCGTTTCTGGATGTAAATCGGGTTAGGAAGAAAATCTGATGGTAGACATTTTTTCACACCGCCAAAAGAAACAAATCTGTTTGTGAAATGGGCGAGAGTTATTCCGCGAAAAAATAAGCAATTGTCGATCAAAAATAGAATCTGTGACGGGCAGTTTTTGGAAGATTTAATTATTATAAAGGCGGACTGTTTCGTAGTGAACTATAAGAACGTGGAAATTCCTGGCGTGAAGTGGAAATTTAAACCGGGATCAGTACCTCACATTTTTCCAAATTTACGGAAATATCTATCCACTGATGTAAAATCACGAAAGACGCCCAGTAGGATACGGAATGGAGGCAGCCTTCCATGGTTACTTGTTCTACTTCGTGCCATCCTTACCTAAAACGAAAAAATATATAATCCGTCTTAATAATAATAGGCCTAAAATAATAATAGTTGTTGATTCATTAGGGACTTAACGACATCGTGGTCACGTAGCCCCGTGTGTTTAGAATTTGTCTGATAAGCTGTGTCATTATGATGTCTGTAGTAGTGTGTGTTTTTGGAATTGAGGTAGGATTTGAGTAGGAAGCGGCTGTGGCCTTCTGGTAGGTACCATCCCGGCATTTGCCTGGAGGAGAAGTGGGAAACCACGGAAAACCACTTCCAGGATAGCAGAGATAGGAATCGAACGCGCCGTTTATCAGTTTTGCGTCACGAGGCTGAGTGAACACCGTTCAGCCCTCTGACCAGTATTAAATTTATTGGCAGAGCTGAGAATTGAACCCGGACCTCCACTGTGATAGCCAAGAATGAGACGGACATATAATAATAATAATAATGGCCAACCTGCCAATAAAATAAACGGCCATCCAATTCTTCGCTTCCGTTACCGTCCTCCTGATCTACGGATCTTGTTTCAACTTTGTCTTCAGTATCAGAGTCACAAATTCCTTTGAAATTACTGAATCATGAACTAGCTATTCGTTATCTTTCAGCAGAAGGCGACACGCTTCATCTGCATCCTTAGGTTTTCGTAAGGCGCAATCTCCTTACTGATATTGGGAGCGCTGGTACTATCAATCCCACGCTGGCAAAATGTTACACGTGGAGAGTTATTTTTAGTCACATCGTTTCACAACTCCAGGAAAATGCTTACTAAGGGTTGGTGTAAGATGTCACGAGACGATAAGACCATAACTTGAACTGTTGGCTTGCTATTAAAACTAAAACGAACCATGGAGCTGTCAGACCAATGCGCGACTAACGGAGGGTTTTAAAAGATAGTAATACATGGGGACTGAGAATATTAATAATAACTTTTTGACAGTATTATTCATAAGTCCAAGCAAACAATTAGTTATAATCAGCGTAACCGCAGCCTTCGTAAAGAGGTTTACGTAGCCCAGCGCGTATCCCACTTTTGAACAGCTGACCGTGTAGCGTTGGGGATCTGCGCCGCTAGCGCTAGCCGAGCGGGGTGCGCTTGAACTCGGACAGTGATAACACTATGTAAGTATGTATTCTATTCGTCATGCTGGTGCTAATACAAAGTCTACAGAACGAACGATTAGCCTACTATAGTTTTTCCGTTTGGCCATGATACCCAGAGAATTAGGGACTTTTTGGAACTCAACTTACGTCACTCACACACCCTCCCGACCCGCTCGCCGGACCGGCCGGCGGCGTGTTCCACAACACTAAACCTGTTCTTATTTCAAGTTTAAATTTACAATTTTTAAGTTTTTTGAATTCTACATAAAATTCTAAAGAAAATTAGTCCAAACGCGTACTTCTTACTTCTTAAACTGTCGATTATTATTGTATTGCAACTACTAGTTTTAAAATTTCAAACAAATAAAGAAAATAAGTTTTGACCGACTATCAGACCGTGGATATGAAGCATTTCACTCGCATCTGGACTCATTTTCTTTAGAATTTTATGTAGAATTCAAATACCTTGAGAATTGTTAATTTAAACTTGAAATAAAAAAAAAGTTTTAGTGCTGTGGGACAGCGCCAGTAGGTGAGTCATTCTTCGCCACCAGCCGGTCCGGCGAGCGGGTCGGGATGGTGAGTGAGTGACGTTAGTTGAGCTCCGAGAAGTCCCTAATTCTCTGGGTATCATATTCAAACCGAATGTTTAAATACTGTGACGAAAACATTATTTCCGCTAAACCACGCTCTTGCCACCATAACTCGGGGCGTGGTGGCTCAGCGGTCTAGCTGTATGCCTCTCACCAAGGCGGTCCGGGTTCGATTCCCGGTCAATGCATGTGAGATTTTCGAAGTGAAATGCCATGTCCTGTGGATTCCACGTAAAAAGGAGGTCCCGTGGCTCATAATCACAAGATTCACGGTCACGTAAAACTACAATCTTCCTTCCTTCCTTCCACCATAACTTATGCTTTTCACCACTTTCGGGACTTCCTTACCTCGGATATTGTAGGTTCCCGGCTGCTTAATTACTGTATATCCCACCCACCATGTATTGCATCATCCATATAAGTTGAGTTAAACTAACAAGGGAAGTATCAGGTATGATAATGATCGTGTGGCCTCCGGAGAGGCCAAGTGCAGGTCTTTCTAGTTGACGCCCGTGGGCGACCTACGCGTAATGAGGATGCCATGATGATGAAGACGTCACATATACCCAGTACCCGAACCACAGGAATTAACCCCAGGAGATTAAAATCCCTGATGGCTCGGCCGGGAATCGAACGCGGGGCACTTCGGGCCAAAGCCTAGTGCGGTAACCATATAGCCACGGAGCCGGACAAGTATCAGGTAAGACGGGTTGAAACCTACTTTGAAACTTTGTGGACGCAATCGTTGTACTATAAGAGGACAACTTGCAGAAAATCAGCCGCCAGATTGAACTGCAAGGCTCCGAAATCGTAACTGACACCTTGGTACGCAGGCATGACGGCTGGAGGAGCTGGACATCCCTATAGCACTCTGAGTTGTCGCGTGGCGGGGCGTATAAGCAGGAGGTCGCGCGACTGGCATTAAATGCCTGGGCAGTCAGGGCTGTCCCTTCCAACATGTACGGTACTCGCTACCTCCCATTGATTTATATGAGAGATTCACCACATGATTTCGGAGCCTTGCAGTTCAATCTGGCGGCTGATTTTCCTCACGTTGTCCTCTTATAGCACAACGATTGCGTCCACAAAGTTTCAAGATAGGTTTCGACCTGTCTTACCTGATAATTCCCTTGTAAGTCAATGGAATAGTGACTTGGGCAAGTATTCCTTTGTGAGGGAGAGGAGAAATAGGATGGAACTAATTATCAGAGGTAATTTTCAACCCTGTGTCTTAAAATATTCAGAGGTTTTAGAAGCTAGTCAGGAGAAACAAGAAGTTGTGGGCAGCAGAGTGTTGTTGTATGTTGGAAGAACACGGTTATTATTATTCACAAGTTTCTACACAGCATTTATAAACATTTCCTATTAACTTGTGTAATTTAAATTGTAGTTTTATTGTAATTTTCTACCAGGCACTATGTTCACATTTGCAAATCTCTCTGTTTATGCTTCTATTGGAAATTATTTTCAAGAGGATTTAACGTGAGATAGGCTATTTACCAGTGTTTTCTTCCACGACTTACAAGTTCTTGATACTACACTGTAGAGTTACAAATTACTCTATCACAAAGCAAGCGTATTTACTGTGAACTTGTAATTCTGTATTTTGTAATCATATTCGTAGCCTGAGTATCACGTAAACTCGGGTCGGGGCCACATTCAAGGCCCTTATCTCTGGCCTTTCCTGCTGTCAACACGGCAGATCCGCTCCTCAACGCCCTCAACCCCCCCCCCCCTTCTTTTAAGGCCCAATCTTGCGTGCCCCATCAGGCACCGCAACTACCACCCGCGTATCTCCCAATTTGCTTGTCCTGTTTGACTTCTTTTTGATACAGCCTTCTTATCAGCATCGCGTCATTGTTTTCGATCGAATAACAGTTGAAAGGCGAAGTCATCGTCATTGGACCTTGATCGACCGATTCACATAGGCGTTTAATATCGTAGCGAGAACATGATTATTTTCCGTCAATTCTAGTGAAGATCAGGAATGTTTGCTTTGTGTCGACCGTGCCGAAGAAACATAATTTCGCGTGGTATTTCCAAGTTAGGCACGGAAAATATGTCGCTTATTTCAACGCCGAGCAAAATAAAATAAACTCACAGAATTAAAACAAGCGAGGCAAAAAGCTAAGGCAATCTAATTTTTGAATAGTGTTCATTGGTTTCAAGTATTATGAGTACTTTAGGCTAATATTGTCTCTAATATCGACAAGCATGGTATGGAATCACGCTAACTCTTGGAATAGAGTGCAACCTCTGCTACCACTACTGCATGGCCACGCCAACGCGAGCACTTGGTGCTTGCGCGCCCCTGTGTCGCACCGAGCAGCACCGGTGCTTTTCCCCCTCCCACCCCTCTTTCCTCTCCGTGTACTGGCGGTAGCACAGTCAGACTTGGATGATGAGCAATGGGTCACTGACCTCGCTTTCATGAAAGACATCACGGGGTATTTAAATGATTTAAATATCTCGTTGCGAGGCAAACATAAATTAATCAGAACTATGCGTGACCGTATTGAAAGTTTCAAATTGCAGCTTGTGCTTTTTATCATTTCAAATGATTTTGTTGACTTCGTCGTTATGCTTGGGTCCAACGTTATGCGTTACGGTTACGGCGTGTATAACGTCATGCAGCAGAGAGGACCTCCCGCTCCCCGTTCCCCGCGCGGGAAGCCTACGCGCTAGCTGCGTGATACTGAATGACTTGCAACTTTTTGATCATGAAGCGTTCACGTGATTCTTGCTATCTCTGTACTTGCGCATTCGTTCGTTAAACTTACTTACAGTTTACAATTTGTGCAGGGTAGTAAAGTGTGTTAATAATGGAGTCTGTGGATCGTTCGTTAAACTTGCTTACATAAAGTTTACGTAAAGTGTGTTAATAATGGAGTCTGTTGACAGTAATAGTGCTATTATATCTACTTTCGCTCGACGGCCTCCTGAGCCTTTCTAACATAGCATTTTTAGCATGCGTCATTTGAAATGATATAAAGTCTAGTCTCTCAGGCTGACTGTATCTTTTTTTTTTAAAGTCAGCCACAAGAAGGAAATTGGGACAATTTTCCCTCTCTAAAATCCCTCAATTTAAGTACTTATGAACACATCAGTGAGTACACAAAAGCGTTACAGTCATTGCATACGGAATTTGAAGATAGGTTTGAAGAAATAAAACAAGTAAAACCGGCACTTCAGGTTTTAATGACGCCTTTTTCGATGGACCCAGTCGATGGCCCATCAAGTTGAGCTGATAAAAGTACAGAGCGATTCAATTTTGACAAACCATTATTATCATTTACAATGGTGATTTGATTTGATTTTATAAAGGCGCTGAGGAACAAGAATTCTGGACAATTCATGCCCTTACCCTGAAATTTGTTGCTATGTTAGGAACAACGTTCGTTTGTGAACAAATGTTTTCAATTATGCATATGAACAAATCAAAAGCAAGGTCAAGTTTATCTGATGCCTCCTTGGAAGGTACACTTCGGATTGCAACTGCCAAAACGATTGTTACAAATATCGGAAAATTAGTGGCTTCAAAGCGATGCCAAATATAAACAAAGAATTAGTGCAAAATCAAGAGCGGAATAAATCTATCATTTCTGTCTGTACACAAAATTGACACAATTATTATTATTATTATCCTTTTCATATCGGTACGCCGCTTGACGCGCTCTGATTTTCACACCCCCATTCACCAAACAGCAACAACACGACTCTCGCCTCGCTAAGCACTGCCACTACACGTTCTCTCCTACAGCAGAGTTGGCGTGGCCTGCAGGCTACTGCATGGCCCCCGCTTGACCGGAAAGTGGGTCACCCTCGTTCATAAACCCGCTTGAGGGCAATGATTCTGACCTGTGGCCTGATCCTCAAAGCGACGATAATTTTCTTCGCACTGGTTCATATGACGTTCAGGGTAATATTTTTTATCATTTTAAAATTTAAATGATCTTGTCGACTTCGTCGTTACGCTGGGGTCTGGTGTTACGTTACAGTGACGGGACGAAATGTACCCAGATGCACTGAGGTGTGTGACGTCATAGTACCGCTTGGTGCATGTGTTCCCCGACAATCTCTACTTCGTTAGTAAGACAAAAATCCCCGATTCTTGGATGTCATGGGTAATCTCGAGGACCACTGGATGGATTCTGATGCGGTTTTCACCATTCTGTAAAGGATATCTCGAGGATAGGTTCTGTAGAAAATAATTTATGTATGATCAAAGGAAGCCAAGCAGTAACGATTTCAGTGAAAAAGTCGAAAACAAACTTGGCGTCCGTGCGCTTCTTAAGCTTACGCTGGGCAAACCGTTAAACATATCAATATACTGTGAGCGTAAGAATTGGTCAGCATGAAAAGTTCTACAAAAAAGTCCGCGAGAGCATATCTCTATCTTCAATACATCGCCCACTATAAGTGTTTTCGACTGGATGGAAGGGGCACGTCATCCAGCCATCTCCCTCCACGCGCTTGACCTTTGCTCTTGGTTTGCACTTGCCGTTCGGGAGTAATTTGAAACAAGGTTAAGTATTATAAAGCAAGATAAGTATTATGCAGATAATTTTCTAACATGTCAAGAGTCTTTGGCTTCGAGCAAAGCGAGAAGCCTCCAGCCTTTCTAGCATTTTTTTTAGCATTTTTCAGCATTTGTAGCATTTAAAATGATACAAAGTTTAGTCTTTTAGACTGACTGTCACTTTTTCATTCACGTTAACAGATACGCGCTGTGTATGTCCCTGAAACCGGTACCGGTATGTTAGCTCCACGGTGCTAATGTTCCAGGTGACTTCCGTGTGAACCAGAACTGGCAGCTGGCGGCACTCCAGGTGGTGTTTCTGAGAGAACATAACCGTATCGCCAGAGAACTGTCCACTCTGAACCCGTCCTGGAGCGACAGTCGTCTGTACGAGGAGACGCGTCGCCTTATGGTCGCTCAGTTCCAGCATATCACCTATACCAATTATCTGCCATCACTGATCGGTAAGTGTTATCACCTCGAGCAAGTTTCCTACCGCCACTGATCGGTAAGTGTATAACCTCCAGCAAGTATCTACCGTCACTGATCGGTAAGTCAAGTATGGCGTATACCCAGGTTATATCCACAAGTATCCAGAGATGTCTACGAGGAGGTAGATATAATAATATTATCGAGTTAATAATGAGAGGAAGCACACTTGAGTGTGATTAATTGTAATTTCCCACCAAATCTAATTTGGCCACACTCGTGTTGGCCGACTGAAAGGCACTGTGAAAGTGTCACTCATACTGTGATGATAATAATAACGTTCCTAATAATTTTCAGGTGAACACTTCTTGGACCTCTATCAGTTACGACCCAGCTCCAATGACTACAACTACCATTATGACGTATCACTCAACCCTTCTACCATCAATAGCTTCAACACTGCCGCCTTCCGTATCTTCCACAGCACCATCCAGGGGCAGCTGAGGTAGGTCTCCATGGCTGTATATGTAACGGCACTAAAAATAGGCACAATCATGCCGATCAATGGCTGTAAATAATGGTTCTTTTGGATTTATCATACTGAATATACGAGGGGCATACTATATGGTAATACAATTTATTTTTAGCCTATTTTCAGTTTTGAAAAAAAAAATAGGCTTATGAGATCACCTTTTGTCCGTGTGTGTGTGTGTGTGAGAGAGAGAGAGGTGGGTGTCCCCATAATAACTTCTAAACGGCTGGAGTGATTTCAATGAAACTCGGTAAGTTCATAGCACTATTCCGGACGACCCCGACCGTGCCCTTCTAATTTTGTTACGTCTCACCAATCCAACATGGCGGCTGTGCGAAATATTTCACCAGCATTCGATATCTCCGAAACTATTCCCCATATCACCCTGGACTTTTTTACGGTGATAAAGGGAACTACTATAAGTTCACCTGTGTGACTTTTGAAAAACTGGTAACTACAATACTAACATGGTGGCCACGCGAATTTGCGACTTTTAAATAGACGTTGCTCGCGATTTAACCAATCAAACGCAATAAAACTTGGTACAGTATATGTTTATACACATTGTAATGCCCGACATCTAACTTCGTTCAATTGTTTACATAACCACAAGATGGCGGATGTGCGAAATATTTCACCGGCATTCTATATCTCTGAAACTATTAGCGGTATCACCCTGAAATTTTGTTCGGAGATAAAGGGCACTACTGGAAGTTCATTTATATGACTTTCAAAAACCGGTTAACTACAAAACGAATAAGGCGGCCAAGCGAATTTGAAAATTTTAAATAGACCTTTCTCGCGATTTAATGATCCAAACGCAATGCAATCTGGTACAGGAAATTTTTATATACATTGTAATGCAATGGTATCTAATTTAGTTCAATTGTTTACATAACCTCAAGATGGCAGCTGTGCGAATTTTAAAATTATTATTTTTATTTCTTGTGTCGTTGTCATGTGATCGAAGTGAGAGTTTGAATAATGAACCTACGCAATGATTTTCCTTCAGTGGTACATGACTCTATGGCCTATACATTTAACAATCCAACATGGCGACCATCCGAAATATTTAGACGGCTCTGAATATCTACAATCAAACTGTTTATTTTATATTCATAGGGGCTATGAACTTAAGTTCACCTAAAGGACTTTAAATAACCTGGTGATGACAAATCCAACGTGGCGGTGACGCAAACTATAAATATTCACATGGACGTTTCTCGCAATTTAACCATCCGAGTGCAGTGAAACTTGGTACAGTAAATACTTATACGAATGTTAATCCACTGGCATCTAATTTATTTCATTTTTTTCCATAACCACAAGATGGCAGCTGTGCGAAATTTTAAAATCTCCTTGTTACTTCTTGTGTCCTAATCATGCGATTGAAGTTTGAATGCTACACGTCAACAACAACAAAAAAAAAAACAACCCCTGGCACTATCCAGCCCATGACGGGCTAAGGCCGACCAAGCGACCGCTGCCCAGCCATTTGGCCTGCAGATATTGGGGTGACGCGTGATCAGCGCATCGGGTCCCCTCGGCCGTTAATCTTGGTATTCGTGATCGGGGCGCTGTCTCACTGTCAGACAGCTACTCAATTGTCCTCACGAGGCTGAGTGCACCCCGTTCCAACCCTCACGTCAGTTTTAAAATCCCTAACGGAGCCGGGGATCGAACCCGGGGCCTCCGGGTGAGAGGCAGGCGCGCTACCCCAACATCACGGGGCCGGCGCTGAATGCTACACGTACACAATAATATTCATGTAACAGTACATAACTCTAGGGCCTACATATATAAAATCCAACATGGCGACCATCCGAAATATTTAGTCGGTTCTCAATATCTACGAATATATTACAGGAATCAAACTGAAATTTTGTATGTAGATAGTGGCAGTTATAAGCTGTGTAGTTGTTCACGGAATTACTTGTTTCCTACCCGATTGAAGTACATTACACATCAGTTGTTACGTCCACCTTCTCAACATAATCTCGCTGTAACTTTATGCACTTTTGCCATCGATGTGTCAGTCTCTCCAGACATTCCTGAAAACATTCTGAGTGCTGCGTACCCAAGCCTTGACAGCTGTGTCCAGAGGTTCCTTCATGTTCCGGAACAGGCGATAATCACTTGATGCCAAGTCGGGAGAGTATGGTGGATGTGGCAGCACTGTGAATCCCATTTGATCAATGGCAGCAGTGGTTTGTCGGGTAGTTTGGGGGCGGGCATTGTCATGTTGCATAGCCCATTTTCCCAGTCACTTACTTGAATGGCACGACGTAAGCGCTTAAGGGTTGACACATTTGCTGCACTGTTAATCGTGGCCCCCAATTCCAGCTAGTCAATGAGGATGATGCCCTTTGTGTCCCAGAACACTGTCGCCATTCGCTTGCCAGCTGATGGCTCTGTTCGACATTTCTTTGCCGGTGCACTGCCCCTATGCTTCCATTGCATGATCGCCGTTTTGCGGATTTTGCAGAACTGGACACAACTGTCAAGAGATGGGTGCGCGGCACTCCGAAAGAATGGTATCAGGAAGGTCTATAGAGACTAACACATCGATGGCAAATGTGCATAATGTTACAAGGAGATTATGTTGAGAAGGTGGACGTAACAACTGATGTGTAATGTACTTCATTTGGGTAGAGAAAAAAATAAGTGTAAAACAATATGGTACACCTTTCGTATTTCCATAAGATCATCTTGGTTCGTTGGTTCTTAAGTTTAGGGGCTGAGACAACGTGGTCATGTAACCCCGTGTACTTTGGGTGTGTTTAGAATCTGTCTGATAACCGGTGTTAATTGTATTAGTGTGTGTTATCTGTTTTAATTCAAGTAAGGACTGCAGACTTTTTGAATTTTTCAAATAGTTCCTACTTTTGCGAACAAACGCCACCGTCAACGACTACTAGCTCAGAACTTAGCTACCAGACGCCACCACAGTCGGCTCTTGGCAACGAACGTAGCAACCTAAGAGCGTTGTTTACATTCTTAACCTATACAATTTAGCTTCACACAGGTGTAATTAGTGAAAGGATCTTTAACATGCCATATATCTATGATATGGGACCACCGGCTTTACTTCCCCTCCGAAGGAAGGCATACTGACGGATTTTTAACGCTCTTAAAAAATCCGACGACTTCGGCCGGATTTGAACCCGCGATCCTGGGCATAGAAGCTCAGCATGCTACCGACTACGCCACCGAAGCCGCCTAAGATCATCTTCCCGGTATTCAGGGAGACCATAAAGATCCAGAAGATGCATTGTTGGCTCTACATATAGGCTATACTGAATTATGATATTCCATATAAATAATTATTTAGCATATGGATTGAGTCCACCAATATGCTAAAGCAGATTTTTTCAATGATGCCAAGTTTTTCAAGGATGTTCGCAACGAACTTGAAAGCTGTTCCTTGAGCTCCGAAAAGGAGGCCTTTCACTTCCCATGTATATTCTGGCAGATTGTATCTCTTACCCAGGCGAGGTATACATGGTTGGTAAATAGCCTCTTTCTCCTCGTTGACTCGTACCGCTTGTTCAACGTCCATTTCCATTCGTACCGTGGGGTCCAGGATCCAACTGCTTCTGTGCGTCCTGTCAATGGCAACGACATCTACTCTATGTTGACTGCTGTTTCCCGAAATGCATGCACCTCCTCATAAACTTTCCATTTCAATTTCCTTAGGGAAGTGGCTATCGATGATCGTACTCTGTGTTGGCGGGAATTTCGCAGTTACTCCTCTTTAGAACATTGACCTAGGACATGTCCTAGCGTCTCTGGTTGGTCACATCAAGAAAACATTAAAACATACTGTAGGTACCTGGATAATATACAAATATAGTGTGCCCGTTAGAGGAGATTGCCAGATTATCACCAACAGTGAGTGACCTTCCAAGCAACCCCATCCCTCTAACACACAACTAGTGAGGATCGGCTGCACTTCTTTTGGGGCTAGCAGCACGAGGTTCACTTCACGTAGGATCGGCTCCTAAACGGAGGAATGTCAAAGACACCCAAAGACGTACACCCATAAAAGTACAAATCTATGAATGAAGACATCCAGGCTTATGTAAAATTCAATAAAATAATTTATTCAAAACTCAAAACCTTACCCTACGATCTGAGGATTTAAATCGACTAATCCACAAAGCTAATAAAAAAACAACGACCCCTAATTGAACTAATTTATCCCTCCCGAAAAGACCTACTTACAGAAAAGAATAGCAAAACAAAGCTTGGAACGTGGTACGAAAATAAATCCTAATTTAAAATACAAGCACAGATGATAATTCCAGACGGGTATATTATGAAACAAAAGTCAAAACATGACTTAAAATCTAAGTTATACTGGTACCACTCCCATATTTACATTTAACGTTACCTATTCTAGCTAATCCTATCTGACAATACACTATGGCGAGAAGCATCCTTATTAAAGATAAACTAATTCAAAGCTAAGGTGACAATCATGCCTAACAATACAACATAATGGTACAATCTTATTACAATAACAAACACATATCACATTGGGATAAATAGGGTATCACACAGAATAAATAAATATATACACACCAATATTATTCTTATTAAGACCTGCGTGCACAGATTAGAATGCTCTTTGCATCTAATCGTCATCTAGCTTGGTTAAATTATGTTGGCCAATGAGCAGTCGGGGCTGCGTCTAACATTACATATGATCAACACGGCCCACAAGTTCTGAACTAAATGGTTCCTAGTGATCTCCGTCGGTCTAGTAGTGTTAGGTCACAAACATTTCCGTAAGGAAATCGATCAGCTCTATGCGTCGGTCAGCGATAAGAAATTTCGGTCAAAATTTATATTATAATATTATAGCAATTATATTAGCCTCGTAAGTTTACGGTAATGTAACTTGCATGATTTATTAGAGAAGTTTAAGTTCATATTTATGACGAATGACCAATGACACAAGGCTGCTAAACATGTGACCCACGCGGTCACCCACAATAACACGGGATATTAAATGGCCTCGAAAAATACTACACCATTTGCGGCTCACTGCTCGCAAGAAATACCTCACCGGTCAGTCTGGCACATAGCTCTGTACTGCCGTGATAAAAGATTGCGAGTAGCATATCACTCTAACATGTGTCTCCAACGGACACAGCAATAACAATCCTCGTACCTAATGCACGGCCAATATAACAACATTAACTGCTAGCCTGATACATAAAATGTCGGTCAATAAATCTAAGAATTCCTAAAATGGGAATCATGAAGTAATAACTTTCAGTCGCTTTACAATCATAGCGATCATACAAAACATTGGGCTTGTGAATCACCCTGTACTAACACGCAGCGTAGAAACAGCTGCTTAACTTAACTCTCACTAGCAACCTTCTGACATAATGCTCAAGTATTCCATACGAAGGAATGTGAAGTTTGCAAGGTCGATCGATAAGTCAGTCTCACCTTGAGATCCATTGGAATCATGAGTTAAGTTCGTAACAGGTTTATATGACCCTGATCGCTGCTGTCTGAACAAGCGCTCACTGTGTGTCACAGAATGTGAAGTTTGCACTCGGCAAATATCGCGAGTGTCTTTACAATATCGGGTTCACTCATAACTGTTCTATTGCGACCCTCGTATATTACACACAAATTACACAGTAATGTTCTATTTACAATAAGCTTGCCCATGATTAAATACGTAGTACGATATAAATGTTTCTAGTTGGCAAAGAAGTTTAAAACCAAGACGTACCACACGTCTTACCTGCTTTGCTATTTTGAAAGATATGCCAACTGCTTCTGAATGTCAATAACTATGGCGTGCTCATACTTGGCACAAAACAAATAATAATGAACAACACTTTAAACCTTTAGTGCTGTATAAATTATACAATCTAGTGAGGTCGGGATCAGAGATAAGCAACTCAACGCCTTCTCGTACACTCATAACTCATTCCTGCTGGAATATAGTGGTATAATGATCCACACAAAATGCTTAACAAAATCATTAAAATTGTAGTGAATGAACTCCACGAAACAATACGCCCGCAATTGGCGTTAAATGAATGAAGCAAAAAAGGGTGTCTGGTAAGTTACATGTAGGCAATACACTCCTCCCATAAAGTTCAGCATAAGCTGACAGAAAACTAACTTGCAAAGCTTGGGCAAAAATCTAACAGTGTGCCTAATGAGTTAGTTACACAATTCACGAATGCAGTGGCGTGTTTAACGCCCTGAGGTGTCTAACTCGAACTTCAGACTATAATGCAGAAGATTATAACTGAGTATTACACATGAAAAAAGCTACCAAAACCTACCTAGATGGTTGTCACCAAGCACTGATGCTAATGCTAATCCCCCTCAACCTATTGCCTTTACACCAGAGAAGTTAAAATGCAGGACTCACTGTAGAAATGTTGTTCACCTCATCCATTGTCATGGAAATTAAGGGGTTATCATCTCCTCAACAGGAAGGTAAAATAATCATTCCTAAGGCTTACCAGATCCTGCCTTTTTTCTCTTCCTCCAATCCATAGTATCAGTTAGATCTCGGCATCTCCTCCGTTGGATTAGTATATCACATGATAGATATTATGGGTACTTGTTGAAACATGTCGTCTACGTGGTAAGGACGTAACATCTTGTAGAGTAGAAAATATAGAAAATCACTGATTCTAGTGAACGTAGGTTCGTTATGATTAACACTGGCTTTACACTTTTTGCAAGCGGCTTCGGTGGCTTAGTTGGTAGTATGCTGAGCTTCTATGCCCAAGATCGCGGGTTCAAACCTGGCCGAAGTCGTCGGAATTTTTAAGAAGTTAGAAATCCCTCAGTATGCCTTCCTTCAGAGGGGAAGTAAAGCCGGCGGTCCCATGTCATAGATTTATGGCATGTTAAAGAACCTTCAACTAATTACACTTGTGTGAAGCTAAATTATATATAGGTTAAACATTTGACTAACGTTCTTAGGTTTCTACGTTGGCCGTCAAGAGCCGACTACGGTGGTATCTGGTAACTAAGTTCTGAATTAGTTGGTCATTGACGGTGGCGTTTGGTGGCAAAAGTAGGAACTACTTGAAAAAATTCAATGTCTGCAGTCCTTACTTGAATTAAAACAGATACACACACTAATACAGTCATCACAATTAACACCGGTTATCAGACAGATTCTACACACCCAAAGTACACGGGGCTACATGACCGCGTTGCCGCAGCCCCTAAACTGAGGAACCAACCAACCAACCAACACTTTTTGCAGATTGTTAGCAAAAATAACCATATTCTGCCACAGGCTTTAAGATGCAGATAAGCATCTATCTCACAGCTTCTAATACTTTCTTTCAAACACTTGATCACCGAAAATCGTGGCAATCGTTCTCCCAAAAATCCAGTACTAACGTGGCGCGGATTTATTGTCTTAAGTGGCGTACTTTCACCAATTTTCAGGTGCTTTATGATTACACCTATCCAATATGTCGTCGTCTGATAGATTTTCTCTTCCACAGCGAGGTACAATTGTAGTGACAAGCACACTTGTGCTTTAATAATCACTGATGTGATAGACTCCTGCAGTCTTAAAACGTGGTCTGGAGATGACCTGCAGAAATACGTGCGTCCTCATCGAACTCACACTAGGGCATAGTTTCCTCTCTGAAAGTGTGGTTCCGGGTTCGACACAATCGAAGTCGTGTAGCGACTAAAATGAGTCCTGTTCGCGTGTCTGCGATGAAATAACTTTACCTATTCAATAAAAGTCGTTATTTAAATCACAAAACATGGTAAATGAAGCAGAATTACATTTGATAAATTATCCAAGTTCGTAAAATGTAGTTATCATAATAATCATCCAGAAAAATATCTCTGCAGAGGCAAAAGAGTATCTCGAGCATAGGCATGCTTCCTGGGTACGTTCAGCACTTCATAGTTTCAAAATATTCATGCTGCCAAATAAACTAAGCTACTGATTCCCTACTTATTCAAGAACATGCACAATACCCTAGGTCTTGAAGAACCATGTGTTTGGCAAAATATTATGACCATTGAGGGGAATTGTAACTCTCAGTACCTCCTTAGACTGAACAGTGACTGAGGTCAATGGTGTTCTGTGAGGGAGAACAGTTCTCTTGGTCCATATTGTTACGGCTGTGAGTTTGTGTCATCGCTCGCCGCTTGAGTCACAACTGCCCCAGGGGCTGGGCTGCGGCTTGCCTCCTGTATTGCGCGCGCCTTATGCAACAGGGCTACTACAGACAAAGGGATAGTCCAGAAGATTCGTGACTGGACCAGCGGTGGAAACCTCGAGAAGCCGCGGACTCTGGATGGATCTAGAACCATTTATTGAGTCACCGGCCTGCTATATAAGAGTGACCCGTGAAGCAGTTGTTGTTGTGTTTTACGAGCTAGTGTGAGCGATTATCGTGAGCGACAGAAGTGTGGTGACTTGCGAAACCCCTAGTGTAGCGGCGAAGTGAGGAACATACAGGGGACTGCCGTGTTCTGAGTAAGTGTGCTTTCACTGAGTGTCAGATATTGTGGTGTCGAAATCCTGTGACATTGTTTCTCCCAGCTTGTGAACATCGTACTTCAAGTGCTCGTAAGTAACTGTATTTGTTTTACCTGAGGAAGAGGGGCAGGTAGCTTCTGCCAAGGCCACCGGACTCATTAGGACGGATTAACTTCTGTGGTCTGTGACAAGTGAAAGGGGAAGTATTCTTGACTTGAGGAAACTGGAGTAAGCAAATAATTGCTATTTGCTGTTGAGTAGTGTATATTTCTGGCCACAATAAAGTTAATTATTTCTTAAAGCAGTAATTGGTGTTGTGCTTCCTACCCACCGTAATCCAGTTAACAAAAGTGCCACTAGGGGTGGCACGTAACAACTGGTGTCAGAAGCCGGATTACGAACTCAAGGACAACACCTGACGGTCCTGGTTTCAAAACCCGAGCAAGTCATTTTCTCTAATTTTCCTGTGAGTGCATGCCCTTTACAAGACAAACAACTAAAATGGAGGAGAAATTGGCAGCACTGCTAGAAAAGTTAAATGGCATGGAAACCAAGATGGAAGACGGCCAGAAGAAGATAGAGGATGGCCAGAAGAAGATGGAGGATGGCCAGAAGAAGTTAGCAGAGGACCTGAAGGACAGCCAAAATAAGTTAGCAGAGGACCTAACCGCCAAATTTCTGGATGGCCAGAAAAATCTGGAAGAGTGTCTGCTGACGAAATTAGAGGAGAGCCAAAGGAAATTAGAACAGGGCCTACGTGAGGAAGTCGCAGCAGTGGAAAAGAAGTTCGACGCCTTACAAGTGGAAGTCGCCGAGCTGCGCCAACGCCCGCTGATGGGGGTGGAGGAGAAATTCAACGCCTTACAAGTGGAAGTTGCCGAGCTGTGCCAACGTCCGCTGATGGGGGTGGAGGAGAAATTCAACGCCTTACAAAAGGAAGTTGCCGAGCTGCGCCAACGCCCACTGACGGGGGTGAAAGAGGAATTCAACGCTCTACGAGAGGAAGTTGCCGAGCTGCGCCAACGCCCGCCCACCGTTACACCGGGAATATCAGGAACGGGACATAGCAGAGTGACGCCCCCAACCTTCGACGGAAAGGTCCCGTGGAGCACCTACTTACGTCAGTTCGAGGCAGCCTGTTCCATAAATAACTGGAACAACACAGAAAAGGCTACAGCTCTCATTGTAGCGCTGAGAGGCGACGCCCTTAACGTCCTTCAGGCCATCCCGACTGGATCCCAGGACTACGCTGCACTGATCGCCCATATGGAGTCCCGATATGGAGATAGCCATCTTCAGCAGGCCTACCAGATGCAGCTCCGGACCCAGGTACAGAAGAACGCGGAAACCCTGCAGGAGTTCGAGATGGACATCGCACGCCTCGTAAGGCTTGCCTACCCAACAGCGCCGGCCGACTTTCTGGAGCAGATAGCGACGCAGACCTTCACCGACGGGCTACGGGACTCGGACACTCAACAGGCGCTGCGACTCGCGCGCAATAAGACCCTGGCAGATGCGCTGAGCCACGCACTCGAATTCGAGACGGCAAAACAGGCATCCAGAATGCACGCGCGGGTGCGTCAAGTGGACGTCGATGAACCAGCAAAAACCAACGAGACCAAGCCCCTGGCCGACGAATTGATGGAGGCGCTAAGCCGTTTCTTCAAGAATCGCAGTACCACCAACAAAAACGTAGCCGAAGGACATCCGGAGAGGCGGCCCGGAAGAGGACTACCGACCTGCTGGACCTGCCGTAAGAGAGGCCACCTGAGCAAGGACTGTGGTGATCGCCGCCGCCAAGGGTTTCCGTCTGGACAGTCAGTCGTAGGGAAACCGCGCGGCCCAGGAAAGCAAGTATCAGCCAGCCTAGGGGGGCAAAGGTTGGCTTGTGGCAGTCGTCAAGCCCCGGCAGTCCAAGTTCGTGTGACGAAGTTACGGAGGGACAATAGCAGCCTGATGGTCGACGGAGTCGTCAACGGAGAGAGCTGGCCCATGCTAATCGACACGGGAGCATCGAGGACCATCGTCAGTCCCACCGTAATCCCGAAGTGGAGAGTGCAACCCACACAAAGGAACCTCCAGCTAATAACCGCGACCAGAGAGACCGCACCGGTACATGGCGAAGCATCACTGGAGTTCGTCATTGGTCGACGGGCGATAAAGCATCCAGTGCTTGTGGCTGACGTGTCAAATGAAGTGATCATCGGACTGGACTTCCTGGACCAGAACAACATCATCTTGGATCTGAGTGCCAACACTCTGCACTTCGGAGGTGAGGAACTTGCTTTGCAACCAGCACACGAGGCCGTCACCGCACGACGAGTAAGGCTGAGAGAGGACGTCATCGTTCCTGCCAGGACGGAGGTCAGCGCCGCCGTAATTGTCGACGGAACTGCTGAGGGAGTGGCGGCTGTCATCGAGCCAAAATATGAGGACATCCAGACAAAAGGGTTGCTAGTTGCCAAGACCCTCATCAACACGACGTCTCGGCCGTACGTCCGCCTGTCCAACCTGAACGACTACGACATTACGGTTCACCGGGACACCAACCTAGGAGTCTGCGAGCCCGTTACCTGGATTGCCCGCATCACCGACACGACGGACGGACACCTGCAGACGGACAACCGAAGAAGACGCACACTGCCAGAAGAACTACAGAAGCTGTACCAAGGATCCCAGGACCATTTAGACGAGGAACAATCACGCCAACTTCAGGACCTGCTACGCGAATTCCAGGATGTCTTCTCCGTGGGGAGCAAAGACTTCGGCAGGACAAGCTTGGTCCAGCACAGAATCGACGTTGGGGACAGCGCACCGATTAGGGCCCCATTCCGACGTGTCCCGCTCGCCAAGCAAGCCGAAGTCGACCGGATGGTAGAAGAGATGAAGGAGCAAGGGGTGATCGAGCCATCACATAGTCCTTGGAGTTCTCCGGTCGTGCTTGTGAAGAAGAAGGACGGTTCCACCAGGTTCTGCGTGGACTACAGGCGGGTGAACGACGTCACGAAGAAGGACAGCTACCCTCTACCCCGGATCGACGACACGCTGGACACCATTTCAGGGTCAAGATGGTTCTCCACCTTGGATTTGAAGAGTGGCTACTGGCAGGTGGAGGTCCACCCTAAGGACCGCGAGAAAACGGCGTTCTCTGTGGGCAGCGGGCTCTGGCAGTTCACCGTCATGCCATTTTGTCTGTGCAACGCCCCTGCGACCTTCGAAAGGCTAATGGAGTCCATTCTGAGGGGACTACACTGGAAGACCTGCCTGGTCTACCTAGACGACGTCATCGTTCTGGGGAGAAGCTTCGAGGAGCACTACAGCAACCTGAAGGAGATCTTGTTGAAGCTACGGGCTGCCCAGCTGAAGTTGAGCCCCAAGAAGTGTCAGCTCTTCCAGAAGCGGGTCCAGTACCTTGGGCATATCGTCTCCGAGGAAGGGGTGCGCACCGACCCAGAGAAGACCGCAGCTGTGAGGGAGTGGCCAGTTCCGAAGGACAAGTCCCAACTACGAAGCTTCCTGGGACTCTGCACTTATTACCGTCGCTTCGTGAGAGGATTCGCCGACATCGCCAAACCTTTACATCGACTGACTGAGAAGGACCAACTCTTCACGTGGACAGCAGAATGCCACAGTGCCTTCGAACAACTCAAGCAGGCTCTGTGCACCGCACCTATTCTGGCCTACCCCAGACCTGGAACAAGGTTCATCGTCGATACCGATGCCAGCGACTTTGGCATAGGGGGAATCCTGTCGCAAGTAGTGGACGGCGAGGAGAGAGTAGTGGCCTACTTCAGCAAGGCCCTGTCAAAGCCAGAAAGGAACTACTGCGTCACCAGGAAGGAGCTGCTCGCCATCGTGAAGACCATTGAACACTTCCACGAGTACCTGTACGGGCAAGAATTTCTCATCAGGACCGACCATGCATCCCTGCGGTGGCTCCTGAACTTCAAGCAGCCCGAGGGTCAACTCGCGCGGTGGTTAGAGAGGCTTCAACAGTACAACTTTGAGATTCAGCACAGGAAAGGCCAACTGCATTCTAACGCCGACGCCCTGTCACGAAGACCGTGCCCCGAAGACTGCACCTTCTGTGCCCGAAGGGAGGAGAACACCGGGATACTGTGCCGACGGACTACTGTGGAACTTCAAGGGAACTGGAGCCGCGAATCTTTCACGCGGGCACAAGCAGAGGATGATGACCTGGGACTGATGGCCGAATGGAAGAGGGCCTGTGTCCCCAGACCCGGGTGGAACATTGTGAGTGACTGCAGCCCAAAGTTTAAGTCCTACTGGGCACAGTGGGACTCGCTGATTGTAAGGGATGGCCTCATCTGCCGTACCTGGGAGAGCACCGACGGGAAGACATCTCGGGAACAAGTCGTCGTTCCAAAGGCTATGACGGAGGAAGTCCTGAAGGAAGTTCATGGAGGATCATCTGGTGGACACCTAGGGATAAAGAAGACCCTGGAAAAGCTGAGAGAGCGGTTCTACTGGATCGGATGCCGAACAGACGTGGAGAACCACTGTGCGAGGTGCCACGATTGCGCAGCCAGCAAGGGCCCAGGACGAAGACGACGGGGTCCACTGAAGACCTACAACGTGGGCGGCCCCATGGAGAGAGTGGCCATCGATGTTGCTGGGTCATTCCCGTTAAGCGAGGCAGGGAACCGCTACATATTAGTCGTCAGCGACTACTTTACCAAATGGCCGGAGGCGTATGCGCTCCCTAACCAAGAAGCCGCGACGATTGCAGAGACCCTGGTGAAAGAATTCGTCAGCCGGTACGGAGTACCCCTGGAGCTGCACTCCGACCAAGGGAGGAACTTCGAGTCGCAGGTGTTCCAGAACCTATGCCAGCTGCTGGGAATCCGGAAGACAAGGACGACGCCGCTACACCCTCAGTCCGACGGGATGGTAGAGCGATTCAATCGCACCATCGAGAACCATCTTCGAATAGTCGTCAGCGAGCACCAGAGGGATTGGGACAAACATCTTCCACTATTTCTCCTGGCCTACCGCGCCGCCGTGCATGAAGCCACCGGGTGCACACCAGCCCGGGCCATGTTTGGGAGGGAGCTCCGTCTACCTGTCGATCTTGCCTTTGGCCGACCTGGGAATGATCCGATCCCGGTAAGCCAGTATTGTCAAGAACTGGTCGACCAACTGGAGGACGTGCACGCGTTCGCGAGGAGGAAACTGCGGATCGAGACCGACAGAATGAAGACCCGATACGACCAGCAGACGGATGCCGGCGGATTCCACGAGGACGACCTGGTCTGGCTCTTCAACCCATTACGGAAGAAAGGCCTGTCACCCAAACTGCAGAAGTCCTGGGAGGGCCCGTACCGAGTCGTGAAACGGATCAACGATGTCGTCTACAGGATCCAGCGGAGCCCGAGGGCGAAGATGAAGATCGTGCATCGAGATCGCCTGGCAGCCTACGGAGGGACACAGACGGACCAATGATTGATCGGGACGATCAGCCTTTTTAGGAAGGGGGTGGTGTTACGGCTGTGAGTTTGTGTCATCGCTCGCCGCTTGAGTCACAACTGCCCCAGGGGCTGGGCTGCGGCTTGCCTCCTGTATTGCGCGCGCCTTATGCAACAGGGCTACTACAGACAAAGGGATAGTCCAGAAGATTCGTGACTGGACCAGCGGTGGAAACCTCGAGAAGCCGCGGACTCTGGATGGATCTAGAACCATTTATTGAGTCACCGGCCTGCTATATAAGAGTGACCCGTGAAGCAGTTGTTGTTGTGTTTTACGAGCTAGTGTGAGCGATTATCGTGAGCGACAGAAGTGTGGTGACTTGCAAAACCCCTAGTGTAGTGGCGAAGTGAGGAACATACAGGGGACTGCCGTGTTCTGAGTAAGTGTGCTTTCACTGAGTGTCAGATATTGTGGTGTCGAAATCCTGTGACATTGTTTCTCCCAGCTTGTGAACAGCGTACTTCAAGTGCTCGTAAGTAACTGTATTTGTTGTACCTGAGGAAGAGGGGCAGGTAGCTTCTGCCAAGGCCACCGGACTCATTAGGACGGATTAACTTCTGTGGTCTGTGACAAGTGAAAGGGGAAGTATTCTCGACTTGAGGAAACTGGAGTAAGCAAATAATTGCTATTTGCTGTTGAGTAGTGTATATTTCTGGCCACAATAAAGTTAATTATTTCTTAAAGCAGTAATTGGTGTTGTGCTTCCTACCCACCGTAATCCAGTTAACAAAAGTGCCACTAGGGGTGGCACGTAACAATATTGTGCCACGTTCAAGCACTGAGCAAGGAATAGTGTTATTTGAAGCATGTATATTCTGTAAGATTCTCTTATATCACAGGTTCATGGACCATGAGTACTGCCCTATGAGCAAGGAACGCTTCAGTGACTCCTACTTCAAGCCCGCCAAGGTGGAAGACCCTGGTGCGTTGGATGGAATGCTGCGGGGCCTCGCCCGACAGCCGAGCCAGGGCATGGACACTTTCTTCACGGAGGAGGTGAGTGCAGCAGCACAGCGTAATTTGTCACTTACATAACTTCTTTCAAAGAAGGTTCGATTATACGATGTGCGGATTGGCTAATCTTGCATCACAAATTACGTCATTGACAATGAATCGTATACAGGGTGTATTTTATGTACCTTTGGAGAATGATAAGTCGTGTAGGGGACGGATATAGAAGTAATTTGAGATGGGGAACTTGGAGTCGGAGTGGCTTCCTTAACCCCTAAAACAAGGGTTGATTCAGGCCCTCCACCCCATCAGTTGGGCAACCAACCCAAGCCTCTATTACCTTTCTCAACCCTTTAACTCTTGGCAAGATTCATTTCATCATGTGCCGCTGTTGTGATGGATAGCGTTCCGGTGCGAAAGGCCTGTAGTCCCGGGTTCAATTCCGGGCTTGAGCAAAATCTTTTTTTTAATGTTACCGGTATTTGTCGTATTGTAGTCACATAATACAGTCTGGTGCTACGTCAGAGAAGAGAGTGCAAATACGACAAATAACATTAAAAAAGGATTTTGCCCAAGCCCGGAATCGAACCCGGGACTACCGGCCTTTCGCACCGCCACGCTATCTATTACGCCAGCGCTAAATGGTGAAATGAACCTTGCCAAGAGTTAAAGGATTGAAAAAGGTAATTGAGGCTTGGGTCGGTTGCCCAACTGACAGGGTGGACGGCCTGAATCAACCCTTATTTTAGGGGTTAAGGAGGCCGTTCTGACCCCAAGTTCCCTATCTCAAATTACTTATATTCCCGTCCCCTACATGATCTACCATTCTCCAAAGGTACATAAAACACGCCCTGTATATTAGACACACACACGGGAAAGAGGTGATCTCATAAGCCTATATTTTCAGAATTTGGAAATAGGCTAAATTGATGAAAAACTAGATTAATGAGATCACCCGGGAAGATGTGTGTGTGTCTGTCTCTCCTTCTACTTGACGCAAATTCTTGCATGGTTTTTAACTTAAGGCCTCGGTCGCTTCCTTCCCAATGCCATCTCAGTTACACTTATACAGACACCACAATTAAACAAGTTATCAGACAAACACAAGTAGCCTACATGGGACTAAATGACCACACCCTTCACTATACTAATACTATAATACTAACGCAGGTCTACAAAATAGAATTTTTGGAGACCATTTTTGGATTCAGTAAGTGATTTTGTATACTGAAAGTCTATGAATTACGGAAATGTCTTCTGTGTTCCTGTATCACATCACGTTTTTAAAAACTACATATTAAAGAAATCATTACAAAATGCGCGAACTTGAAAATCTGCATTGCATTGTTTCTTTACAGCAGTCAGAGTTTAGTGCATGGAAATAATGAACACATTAAGTAAGACACATTGTAACAAATACATATAAAAGAAAAGAACAGTTTGTGTTCACCTGTATGAGTAAGTCAATGGAACCGTTGCCTCTTGAAGGCAAAGCTCCTTATACTGCTTTTTCTCTTGTTCACTCTAGTAGGATCATCACGTTTTATGCTTGCCACGATGGGTCAGTGGTCAACATGTCGGCCTACTAACATCAAGCTTGCAGGTTCGCTCCTGGCCGTGGTGAGTGATTTTTGAAAGGCTGCAAAAATGACGACCATGTCATACGGTGTTGGCATGTCAAAGAACCCATTTGAATTTAGTAGGCCGTGTTCATAATGGCAAAATTAATCTCGGGAGTTTCCGCCAAAACAAAGTCCTCATTTCTCTACTAGAAAGCGCTATAGTGTTCATGGAGCTTAGATATCTAACCTCCTTGACTTTCGCAGTGCTTCAAGGAACAACGAAATTCGACATGCAAACTACCCTTTGGGTGTCAAATAACAAAGCTTGCACCCAGCACCCGAGGCCATACGATATTATTATTATTACTATTATTATTATCAGTTTTACCAGTGAAATTTTGCATTATCTTGTTAGTCAAAATTACTGCAATAATAATAATAATAATAATAATAATAATAATAATAATAATATGGTATGGCCTCGGATGCCGGGTGCAAGCTTTGTTAGTTGACGCCCAGATAACCACTCATCCACCGTGGCACTGCAATTATAAAAAAAAATTGTACGTGAAAGTACAAAAGCACTTCTGTATTCAGATGAACAAAGTTCATGTAAAATAAGTGTCAAAAACAAGAAGGGAAAATCGTGTGAACCTGTGTAATCTGAGATGGACTTGTTATTGTTCCAGGTGACTCGCTTCCTGTTCCGCACCAACAAGTCTGTGGGCCTGGATTTGGAAACTTTCGACATTGAGCGAGGCAGAGACCACGGGCTGCCCTCCTACAATAACTTCCGTCTTCTCTGCAACTTGCCTTTGGCACTTAACTTCGATGCCTTCGTGGACGTCATGAATGAGAAGGTGATACATCTTCTGTACATCTATATACTTTACTATTAATGATACCCGTCTGTCTAGTCCAGAGATGTCCATACACTAGAGGCTTACGTGGATAGACAAAACATTATCCGCATCCACACGTTTGTTATCCGAATCTGCTAACATTGTAAGTAACGACATGTGAAACAGCTGGTGGTTAGTTATAACACTTACATAGTCATCGGATATACCCTCGCAGGTAAGCACAGGTCAATACTAATTGAGGGTATTAGCTTCTCTCACTTCTCTATCCAAGCGAAATAACAAGAAACGTGAAAGACGCAGATCTTTGCAAAAACCTTTGTTTAAAAAATCCATTTCAACATTGTATTCTAAAATCTATCCGCAAATTTACTCTAAACATTATCCCCAGCTTATCCGCTATCCGCTGAGCCATGGAATCTCTATCCGCAGGGCAAAAAATTTTGCGGATATCCACTGGTTGTGTTTATTATCCCAAGGAACAACAAAATAAATAAACGGGAAGTCCCTAAAATTTAGTGACTATACAAGATTGCCAAGAATAGTCACTAACATGGTATCCGAATAGAAAACCTCACTAAATAATGAACACCACGTGCTCATTTGAGAGTACAGTATTGCGCCTGGAGCTGCCTGTCATGACTACCAGCACTGCGACAGCTCTTCGCCACGTCTGACCAAGTCAAGTTGGGATCACTAGCGCACTGGGTGGTAATGTAAACAAACAAACAAACAAACAAACAAACATTTCGTCCAATGCGATGTTTGTCCGACACATGTTTCGCGCGTTTCTCCACGTACCGGTACTTGCACATTACGGGCTTAGTATTAAAAAGTTAGATATACTGATAAGTACCGTAAAGCTTGGAAGTTCATGCACTATTAAATCAATAAATATATATGCAAAATGCACTAATTATTGGTCAAATATGCATCACGTTTCAAAACATATGCATTATCAAATAACTACGGCAATTACGATCACTCCATATTCTTTAGCGTTCCTATTTTGTATATAAAGGAAATATGAACAGACGCACATACTGTGTACCTAAAACTTTTGTGAAATATCTCAACTAAGAGACAGTTCTAAATGGTAGGAAATGACATTTTATGGAACCGAATTTCAAGCGGTGTTGACCATCAACCATTTTATTATGTTAATTCTTAATTATAACTGATATCCAATTTTAATCGCCATTGAATTTTTAAAACTGAAAATATTTTTACAATATTTACACAGTGAATGCTGGATAAAAATAATTGATATCAACTTGCAAAAAGGACTGAAACGTACTGGGTATTAAAATTATTTCAGTATTATTCTGTGTTAGACTCTCAGAGTCCGAATCGAAATATACAACTTTAAGAACATGAAGTAACAAAAATCGCTTCCAAACAATAGGAAAATATAATATACGCCCTTCTCAAGCAGAGATATGCACTTTAACAGGCAAAGCAGAAAAATGCAGAAATTTTAAACACGTTTACATACCTTAGAATAACACTTCAACCTTTAACCACGTCTTATAGAAACCCATTGGGAGGGATCTATGGCAGCCATGGGAAATATATTTATCAGTGAACCCACTAGTTTGACTTTATTCGACGCCAAGATTCTTCCAGTTCTAACATATGGTCATGAATTAACGAATTAATAATAACTAATCTAAAATCTTTTCAAATCTTTTGAAAATCACACTAGGAATTTCCAAGATGTCCCACTCAAGACTTGAATACGAGCTATCCAAAGAATGCTTCCTAATTGAGTACAGGCTGCTGCTTCCATCCACAAGGCAAAAACAAGACCTCCTCCGAACCTGACAAAGGAACGGGCAGAGATCGACCCTAACGTTGGACAGGACCAAACGAGGACCTTGGAAGTGCCTCGAACAAGCTGGTGACACACGGATTACGTCACGTACTGTGTACGCACACACGACACTTCTGCACAGTGTGTGCAACAAGCACTGCGAACTGTATCACTTCAACAATTATTATTGCTCCAAGAGAACAAAATCATTACTGGAATATTGTTAATTATGATGCACGTTTGTATGGTTCATCTTCATTATTAGCACGATATCTGGGAAACTGTAATATAGGGTGACCAACCGTCCGGCATTTGCCGGACATGTCCTCCTTTTTTCATGCTTGTCCTCTGTCCGGCAGGCATTTATTATTTGCTATTAAATGTCCGGCTTTTTTGCATATTGTATTCTTAGTCATTCAGTTTCCTATTGTTTTCTCTGTTGCAAAGCTATTTTTGTTGCACTTCCTCTATCTCAGTCTATATTCTGGATACCCCTATCAGACTACGTCATTTACTCACTTAATAATAAATCATATCTTAAGTTAGAGCTGTCTGAAGGGCCTGTCATCAAAGTGGTATGAACGTGCTCAGTCGGGGCCGGGGAATTATCGGCGGGGATTCACCAGTCAAGTAATGCTGGCTGCGGTATTACGTAGTTTTGTTTTTGTGCTAGTTGGATTCGGACCTTCTGAGTGAGTGGAGTGTGTGTTTGTTTTGCAATGTTCAGAATTACACTAGGAGTTCCGAAATTGATAAACATACAACATTAGATAAACAGTGGTGTGAGTTTTTCAAATATAGCCCTGACATTGAAACATTTAGTTAGCTGCTTAAAATTTGTCAGTTTTATTTCGCTATTCCAGGTTGCAATGCAACCGTTGAAAGAGTATTTTCCCTCATTAATACACAGCGGTCAGAAGAAAGAAACCGTTTGCTGACTGAGTCGGTTAAGGGTATTATAATAGTGAAGTACAACTTTAAAATACATGTCACGTGGAGAGTTATTTATTACAAGAAAATAATTCATCTTTGCTGTCGAAAGTGGGTGCAGTCGATAGTATCAGCATAAAATAGCTACAACTTCAGCATCTTCATCAACATAACAGTTATAAGGTATGTAATACTAAATTTTGCATGTAAATATTAAAATTCCATTTGTCCTCCATTTTTAGAACATTTTTATGAAAAGTCCTCCTTTTATTAAGAGTCTGTCCTCCATTTGAAAATTTAGAGTTGGTCACCCTACTGTAATAGGAGACTTGAATCAGTGGCTAATTGTGTGCAGCTCGTTCGTTATGTCTTGGATAACTCTTTTATGGCCATTTGGCTGCAATGCAGTTATTATTATTATTATTATTATTATTATTATTATTATTATTATTATTATTTGCGTACATTCCCCTTTAAAGAGAGCGCTAAAAACACAAAAATCTAGCTTTTGGTGGTGGCTCTTTTCTTCTTTTTATCTTCCCAAAAACCTTTCATCCGTTTACTGTGCGCCTTCTTCTCTTCATCTGTCCATTTCCGTCTATTTCTTTTGAGTTGTGGTTTAACTTCAAACTTCTGGTTTCTGATTTTTTCTATACAAATGCTAAGGTCGTGAATGTCTTCTATGGTGATATGTATTGTTGTAAGTCTTCCATAGTTTCTTTGAACCAAGAAGCACCCAATTTCGACGTAGAAATTATGTTGAATATTCTTTTAGTCAGTCTGGTGTCGCCCATTCTGGCGATATGTGTAAAGAATTTCGCTCTGCGTTTTCTGATTAGTGTCATTATAGATTCAGTATTTCTGTATAATCCTTCTGTATTTTTTTGCCAGAAATTATCTCTGAAAACGGCGTCGTAAATTTTTCTCAAAATGTTCCTTTCTTGTTTTTCAATGTCTTCAATTTTGACCTTTCCCTTGGTGCGTGTGGTTTCTGATGTGTATAAGGTTTCCGGAAAGACTACCGTTTTATAATGTCGTAATTTCGCAGCCGTGGAGATGCATTTTTTTAAATTGTAGTGGGACCAGCTAAGTTTGTACACTTTCTGTAATTTTGAGACTTTCTTTGTTAGACTTTGTGTTCAGACCAGATTTCTGCATGATTTCTCTATAAATATTTGAAGTCATTGACTTGTACAATTTCTCCGTATTTTATTTTTATTGCGAGTTTGTCTGAGGGTTTTGTATCGAAAAACTGCGTTCATTCATACGAAATTTGGAGCCCGGTTTTCGTGGCGATCTCGTGGAGTTTTTCTGAGGCACATTGTGCGCAAATTAAAATAAAATTAAATAAATCTCTACGAGCAGCTATTCGTTTGAAGCTCTCGACATGAGAGTGTGGCAGTTCCACTAAACTGAGTGTTATGTTCAAGGACGTGGTGAAGCTGGCCAACTTGTATCACCATCCCGATGACGTGGATCTGTTTGTCGGTGGGATACTGGAGCGTCCTCTACCGGGCACTATGCTGGGCCCCACCTTCCACTGTCTGGTAGGTGAACAGTTCTACCGCTGGAAGTATGGAGACAGATTCTTCTACGACAATGGGGGCTTTCAGCATTCCTTTACTAGAGGTGAGTCTAACAGCTGATTCAATGAGGATTGGGCAAAGAACCGAACTTCAAGGTCATTAGATACTAAGGTTCAGAAGGGGAAGAAATACGGCTCGTTGTGGTCTAAAGGCACACTAGTTTTCATCTATCTTACTCTTGGCCAATGATCCAACTTTCCTTTCTACAATGACTGACTACACATTCCTCGGGACACTTGTCAAAGAAATTCCTCTATAATAATGATTGAAATCTTTCCTCTTACCTTGCTTATACATTTGGGCGATTACTGCTTTTGTCCAGTCAGAGGGTACCTTTCCTAAATCCCATGCCAATTCGATTATCCTGTGCAACCATTTCATCCCTTCTTTCCCACAATACTTTACCATTTATGGCCGAATTTCATCTATTGCAAACACTTTGTTACATTGCAGTTTACTTACCACCTTCCTTACTACCCTCTCTATCTGTTCAACCGTGATTATGTTTCCACCATCATTCATTTTCTGCATAATCACAAACCTGCTACATTGCCAGATAAGTCTCCATTTACATTTCGCCAGCACTTCCTTCGCATTTATAATGAGTTTCCCTGAATTATCTAACACACTACACTTTCTCTTTTCTCCCATTTCTAAGATTATTTATAACACTCCAAAAGTTCTTTCTTTCCACTTGACCTAACGTTTCTAAGAATCTTCAAATTCCTCCCATGTTTTGTTTAGGACTCTACTATTATTTGTTTGGTTTTGTTCCTTTCTCTCTGTCGGCCGGATTCCTTGTTTGGAGCAATTTTTTGTAAGCCTTCTATTTACTTTTACGAGAAGACTTCACTAAGATAATTTATGTAATTCCACCAGAAAGTGCGCTTCCTCCTCTTGTCGCAAGACATGCCTTTGCTACTTCTAGTAGGCTACTGCTCCCATGTACCTTGACCACTCCGTCTCAGTATCCTGCATTTCTTTACCATCTACTCTTTTGGAATATATCATCAATCATTTCGAAGTATTTCTGTCTAAGCTGCTTAACCTTGAGATTTTCATCCTTCATCCGTTTCTAAATAGAATTCACTTTCCGTACTTTAGGTTTAACTATGCTTAAATCACAGCAAATGAGTTTGTGGTCTGTTTCATCAAAAAGGCCCATGAAGATTGGTTGGTTGGTTCCTTAGTTTCGGGGCTGTGACAACGCGGTGATGTAGCCCCATGTACTTTGGGTGTGTGTAGAATCTGTCTGATAACCCGTGTTAATTGTAATGGCTGTATTAGTGTGTGTTATCTGTTTAAATTCAAGCAAGGACTAAGACGATAATTTCAAGCAGTTCCTACTTTGGCTACCAAATACTACCGTCCACGACACCTAGCTTGCGTTCTTGGCTACTAGATGGCATCGCAGCCAGCACATGGCGACGATCGTTTGAGCTAATAGAGCGTTGTCAATTCTAACCTACAAATTTTGGCTTCACACAAGTGTAGTTAATGGAAGGTTCTTTTTCATGCCATAGATCTATGACATGGTGTAACGTGTTTTTCGAGGGGTTTTTATGCCACTGGCATAAGTCGGTAGGAAGCCATTCTATATTTATTTACGCGGCAAGTTGTTTAGCCAAGAGAATTTTTCATGTTAATTTATTATTATTATTAACTTATTATTATTATTATTAAGGTATTTTTTGGAGCATTTTATAAAATTATGAGCATACAGATAAGTTTTCTATGTCTTAGAAAACACTATGAAGCAAATTATTACGAACAACATTATCCTAGAAAATTATATGATTACGGAATTTTACGGAGTTTTGTCAGTTAGGGTATTATGAGAGAGATGACTCATTGGGAATTCAGAGACAGGCTTATTCTTGTCAAGAAGTAAGTCGCAAGCCTGGGTTGCAGCGTGAAGAAAAGGTGAAATCATCTGGAACGGCAAACGACATCATCCGCGCGCTGTGTGTATTGAGCCTAAGGAGGGGAGTAGCGGGGTGGCAGAGTCAGTCAGTGGAGACCACGTAAGGTGGAAGTCGGGACTGGAGTGGGGGAGCCGAGGAGTGGATATATCGTTTGGCGCGCCGTGGAGTAAGGGACTTTCTTTGTGAAATTTGACCAGTATGGTTGCACACGGGAGTGGCTCCGAGGGTCCGTGGAGTCAAGGACTATCTTTGTAAAACTTAACCAGTGTGGTTGTACGAGTGTATGGCTCCGATGTTCGGACCATAAAGTCACCAAATCTACAAGTATATCATCTACTAACAAAGGAGATGACGACGTCCAGGAAACAGTGGGAAGCTCTCTTCATCATCCAGTACGAGGGAAATGCTTCGGCAATTTCCAGTGGTAAGCGCGAATGACGCAGAACTACTCAATCTCTCGTTTCTCTTTGTTTTATATTCAGTATTCAGTAACTTCATAGCTTGGGAATAAGAGTAAAATCAATAATTTATCAGACTCCGTTTTCACGTAATTTTCTAGCGGTAATATTCTAATCGTAACGCTCCAATATATATTTTAAACTTATTATTATTTTTAATTTTGCAAAACTTGTTTTATATAATAAATTCATTTCTTTTAACCATGCAATCTTTGCTTTCAGTAGGTAGCATTAGATATAGACCAATTCCTTCTCCTGATACAATTGTTCGTTGGGTTAATGATCAAATCATACCACGATCTGAGTGAATAGATTCTTGAAGGTGTTTTACCAGAGCTAGGTGTTGTTAAATACAAATTTAGATTTCAACATTGCGTTGAGGTCTTGGCGCCCATTGAAACAACATATCTTAGGCAGAGAAAATATTTCAAAGTGCAAGGAAGCACCAGTCAAACTGTTACACAGTTACATTTGTCACCCAACATTAAGGAACAGTCAAACCGTTTCATTTGTACGCTCACGTGGAGCAAAGCGAGACCGTTTCATTTGTCGCCGACAACTTGGGGATGAAAACCTAATAACATTTGTGGAAGGAGAAGGGTATATATTTCTGTGCCTGTATTTTGGGGGTTATTTGTCTGTATCAGTGTATATCATTATGGGGGATGAGAAAGAAAGACAGATGAGGTTACGTAGTGGTCATCAACTGGAGAGTGATGATACGAGCAGTATGTCGATTGATGGTAGTACCGGGGTAGCGGAGGTAAATCCCGATACTGAAACAGGGAGTGTAGGCGGCCAACCAGAATTAAAAACTTTACTTCTCGAGTTTATGTATCAGAACAAAGTTAGTAGTGATGTTTTAAATGCTAAACTGGAACAAAATAATGCGAAACTCGAACAAAATAGTAGGGAAAATAAAGAGAGTAATAGGGAATTGAGTGATAGTTTAAATGCTAAACTTGAACAAAACAGTAGGGAAAATAAAGAAAGTACAGATGCCTTAAACGCCAAATTAGAACAGAATAGTAGGGAAAATAGAGAGAGTAATGAAACTTTAAATGCTAAATTAGAACAAAATAGTAGGGAAAATAGAGAGAGTACTGAAACTTTAAATGCTAAATTAGAACAAAACAGTAGGGGAATTAGTGATAAATTCGAACTGATTAGAGGTGAGATCAAGGGGGTGATGGAAGAGAAGGCTAAAGAGATTATTGCAGATGTAGACAGACAATTAGGAAAAGTACAGGAGGAGTTAGAAATTAGAATCAGTACACAGGCTGAAAATTTAAAAGAACTAGTGCAACTGGAAACACAGCAGGTCAAAAAGCAATTGGGGGGAGAAATTGACAAAATTCAGGTAGCAACTGAAGAGGTTAAAGAACAGCTGGGGGAAGAATTGAGAAAGTCCACTCGCAAATAGTTGCAGAAGTAAATGATTTAAGAGAGAGTAATAGAGAGAGCATTAGCAAGATTGAGGAGAAACAAGCAAAGCTATATGATAAAGTAGAAGAATCAGAAGGAAACATTAAATTAACAGTAAACAGTATTGAGAGGAAGGCTGAGGAGAAAATCGCAGAATTAGAATTAAAATTAAAAGCTAGGATCAGGCAAGAAAATAGTCAGAATAGGCCAGTTTTTGTGAATAGCACACACAGGGAGGTAGAACTGGGTAAGTTCAGCAATCGACAGGGGTGCCCAATGGAGTTCATGAATACTATAGAAAATAAATTCGGGGAGAGGTTGGAAAATGGTAGTATTGAGTGGTGCCAGGTAGTTGAAATTTTAGAACAAGTGTTTGTGGGGGAAACGAGGAATTGGTTTGCTGTCTACAGAGACAAGTTTACTGCTATTAATGATTTTAAAATGAAATTCTGTGAAAAGTTCTGGAATGAGGTTATTCAGTCGCAGCATCGTGAGGGAGCAGTGTGTGGTAAATATATCCCTAAAGGAAGCTCCACCATGACCGAATACTTTTTAGGGCAGGTCTTCTTCTTCTTCCTGGCGTTGTTCCCAATTATTTTTTGGGGTCCGCCACTCTGCACCTCGCTCTCCATTTGTTGCGGTTTGCTGCATCTGTAGGACGAAGACCTACGATGCGCATATCGTCGTGTAGGGTATCCATCCAACGCCTTTTTGGTCGTCCTGGAGGTCTTTGTCCATCAGGTTCGAGAGCAAGTGACTTGTTTACAATGGTCTCTGTATTTGCTCGGGCTACATGTCCGTACCAACGCAACCGAGTCTCCCTCATTTTGGCTGGAATAGGGGCAATTCCAAGAGTATTGCGGACGTCTTCGTTCTTAATATGATCCAGCCGTGTAATTCCCAAGGACCATCTTAGCATCCGCATCTCCATTGAGTGCAAAGCTTGTTCATGTTTCTTTGTATTAGGCCAGCATTCAGCTCCATACAATGCAACAGGGCGGACGACTGATTGATAGATCTTAGTTTTGAGGCGCAAAGGGATCTTGCGGTCACAGAGAACGCCTGTGACCTGGCGCCACTTCATCCATGCAGCATTCACTCTTGCACGGGCATCCGAGACTCTATCACCATCAGGTCTCACAACGGAGCCAAGGTATCGGAGATGTGAAGCTTTTGGTAGTGGGGTGCCATCCACTATGATGGTCCCATCTGTCTGGGAACCACATTCAAGATACTCAGTCTTAGTGAGGTTGAGCCGTAGTCCAAATTCACAGAGCCTCGCATTCCAGAGGTTGACCAATTGCTCTAGATCATTACGGGTCTCGCTTGCAAGCATGACATCATCGGCGTACAGTAATGTCCATGGTGGTTGCCTCTGCAAATCGGCAGTCACTGTATCCATGCATAGGATAAACAAGAGTGGAGATAGTGCAGATCCCTGGTGAACCCCAACTCGAATATCGAACTGTTTGGTGAGGCCAGCAGCACTGCGTACAGAGCTAGTTGTATTATTGTAGAGGAGTTGGACCCATCGCACATAAGCTTCTGGTACGCCATGAGATCGAAGAGAATACCATATAAGCTGAAGGGGAACCCGGTCGAATGCTTTCTCCAGATCCAGAAAAGCCATGTGAATTGTCCTTCTTTTCTCCATATACTTTTCTATCAGAAGCCGCATTGCATGGTTAGCGTCAGTTGTTCCGCGACCTTTCATGAATCCACATTGGTTAGGCGAGATGGTAACAATGCTACGTAAGCGAGTGTCAATCACACATTCTAGAATCTTCATTATGTGGCATAAGAGACGAATGGGACGATAATTGGCACGGATAGTTACATCGCCCTTGCCTTTCCATATTGGTATTGTGACGCTAGTTTGCCAAGCTGACGGGATCTGGTGGCTCGCAAGGCATTTGTTAAAGAACTCTGCTAGGAACTCTGCAGAGGCATGACCCAACTGCTTCCATAGCTCTGCAGGAATATCATCAGGGCCTGTTCCCTTGCCATTCTTCATTGCGTGGATCGCAGTATTGACCTCGGCAGGTGTGATAGGTGGAACTGCACCTTGTACAGGTTCGGCTAATGGAATCGGTGGGTGAGGGAACTCTTCATTACAGATAGTATTGAAGTGTTCATGCCATCATTGAAGGATCTCTGTTGGTTTTGTTAGAAGATGCCCGTGCTTATCCTTGACATGCATGACATGTCCTATGTCAACTGTGGCACGATGACGAGATCTGGCTAGCTTGTAAATATTATTGACCCCAGTAGATTCCTCTAGTTGTTTGTACAATGTACTTAGTTGCTTGGATTTAGCAACTGCAACAGCGTGTTTTGCATCGGATTTGAGCTGACGATATTGAGTTAGATCAGCATCGGTTCTTGATCTAAGCCACTTTTTGTAAGCAGTTTTCTTAGATTTCACAGCTCGTTGCACGTCTTCATTCCACCACCAAGTTTGTTTATCAACAAATTGTCGTCCCGGTTTTGTCATACCCATTACTTCCTTTGCATTTGCCCGGATGTTTGAGGTGAATTCATTCCATGTTAGTTGATCAATGTTGTCAGGAAGAGGACCAATAGAATCTAGAAGTAGCAATTCATGGCCAGGTAGTTTCCACCATTTTATACGTTCGGTATTGGTGATAGGTCGTGAAGGAGTACGAAGAGTAATATGGAAATCTAAGATCAAGGGCTTATGTTGGGGAGCAACATTTTCTGAAGGAATGACCTTGGAGTCCTCCACCAATCTCAGATCTCTTCTACGCACCAACCAGTAATCAATTTGAGTTTGATGGCCACCACTGTTGTATGTGATGAGATGTGATAACCGTTTCTTGAAGAAGGTGTTCACCACCACTAGGTCACAAGCCTCGGCACACTCTAAAGTACGCACACCAGCTGCATTTCGCGTCCCATGACCACAACCACCATGTACGCGTTCAAATCCATCACGTGATCTACCAACATGACTATTGAGATCACCACCAATAAGCAAAGACTCATTAGGATCAACTGAATGTATTAATGTCTCAAGATCACCCCAGAATTTGTCTTGTTCTTCAGCTTGGCACCCAGTCTGTGGTGCATAACATGAGACGATTTGGAGTGATATTGCGTCCGCAATTATCTGGATGCTCATCAGGCGATCAGAGATACGGTTTACTCTGGTGACACTATTCCGTAGCCGTTCACAGATGGCAATTGCCACACCATTTCGGTCAGATGTTTTGCCATTGTAGAAGAGCTTGTAACCATCACCAATATCACGAGCCTTTGCGCCTTTCCACTTTGTTTCCTGGATACAGGCTACATCAATTTTGCGTTGGTGGAGCGATTCAGCCAACTCACGACTGCGCCCAGTTAATGTCCCAACGTTGATTGTCGCAAATCTGGTAATCGATCCTTGCTTCTTTAGCCTGCCCCGGCCTTGGGTAGGTAGCCCTCGTCCATTTCTCACCCCGATCGGGCGGGGTCGGGGCGCGTCGCCTGCGGGGGACGCCCTAGCCTGGATACTACAATTTACTTGGTGCATCATGATACGACAATTAAATTTCGGCCGACTTGTCGCTGAGTCTGACGCCTAGCATTTTAAAGCTACTGCCAGCATATAAATTCGGCCGCCCCTAACATGGGGTACAGACGCCGTTCGTAGCCGCCCGCTCCGGATCAGACGCCACAACTGATATCTATCCTCGGAGTGAGGATGATACCTTTTACTCTATTAAAATCCCGAGCACTGGGCTGCCACATCCGCCATATACACTGTACCGAAGATTATCCTCTCCACTGTAGCAGCCGTTGTGGACTTCACCGTAACCCTGGCAAGGGACCCTTACAGGGTACTACCAGCCGGGTCAGTTGGTTCCAGGTTTTTTAAGAGGTGTTACTCCTCTATTAGTATTAGTATTAGTGTGTAAATATCTGGATGGCTTGAAGGAGGAAAGTGATGTGGTGAGGTTGCTACTTAGGCACTTTCCCTATTGGATCAAGGAGGCTGCTTGTATCCAGAATGTAAAGACAATATCACAAGTAGAAAATTTGTTAAGCACATTTGATGCACTAGGGAGAGGGGGTTATGAGGACAATTTCAATCGGAACCAGGGTAATAATAATAATAGGCCTAATGAAGCCAGGCATCAGGAAGTTCAAGGGAACGGTGGCGAAGGGGCCAACGCTCAAAATAGAAATAATAATAATAATAATCAGCTAAATCAGAACAGAGGAAATGGCTGTGGTAATCAGTATCAAGGGAGGAACAATGATTTCAGGGGAAATCAAGGGAGAAACAATGATTACAGGGGAAATCAAGGGAGAAATAATGATTTCAGGGGAAATCAAAGGAGAAATTATAATGACAATAATTACAACCAGAATAGGGGTCAAGGAAGAGGACAGCCTAGTGGTAGTAATATACAGCCAAACAATGACAACACAGCCCAGAACAACCAGAGCAGTGCAGTAGTTAGTAGTACTACAGCCAGCTGTAGCGGTTCTTTAAACGCGAACCAGGCTGCGAAGTAAGGTCAGAATCTCAGTCTGTAGCATGCCCTGTCCATACAATTATACAGGAACCCTATGACCTAAATGTAAGAAATGAATTATTACGTGAACTAAATGATGAAGGTATTGTTCAGGAGGTGGTTAGTAAGAGCCCCATAGTTAAATTTAACGTGTCCGAGGCGTACACAGATGTTTTAATTGATAGTGGTTGTATGAAGAGTTGCATAAGTAGTGCATTTTATGATAAAATGAAGGGAACTGGAGTAAATTTTGAGGAGATGCCAATTAAAAGCACTTTTGTTATCACAGCTGTTGGGAAGAGGTCTAAAGTAATTTCTAAGCAAGTTTTAGTAGACATTAAAATTAATAATCATGTAGAGAAGCAGATTTGCCTTGTAATTCCAAATTTAGTATTCAGTGTTATCTTGGGTTCAGAGTGGCTAAGTAGAGTGTCTGGTAACTTATGTTATGATGTAGGGAGTTTGAAATTTAAATGGGGAGATTCTGAAGTAGAAGTAGCGTTCAATGACCGAATTCAGGGAAGTAGTTTTGTAGGTGTGATTTGTACTTTAAATGAGATATCGCCAGCCGTAGAGCGGGGTTCTCCATGTTTTGTGGGCAGTGTGATTACGAACGGTAGTCTAAAGGACTCGTTACGTGATGCTGCATTTCAGGGAAATATAGAGGTTGAACAATGTGTTCGGCTCTATGATGTGTTATTGTGTAATAGGAGAGTTTTTGAGGATCGCATTGGTATCGCCAATTGCTATACACATTCATTGAACGTTATTGATAGGTCAGTATTCACAGGACATAGATATCCTGTACCTTTCGCTTATCAGAGTGCAGTTGAGGCACAAATTAACCAGATGCTTGAAGATGGGATTATTGAGCACTCTAACAGTCCGTATGTTAATTCTTTGATCACGGTACCCAAGGCCGACGGCACAATTCGTATTTGTTTAGACGCTCGTTTGGTTAACAGTAGAATTAGTTCAGATCAGCTGAAATCTATGTCAATAGAGGAATTAATGCAAACATTTGTGGGGAAGAAGTATTTCACTTGTGTAGATTTGAGTTCCAGTTTTTGGCAAGTGCCACTCATGTACGAAGATAGACCATTTACAGCTTTTAGTCATAAATATAACCTTTATCAATTTTGTAGAACACCTTATGGGTTAAAGAGTAGTTCAGCAGCTTTAATTAGGGCTTTAAACATCGCATTAGGGGATGACACAGGAGAGTTTGTAACTATTTACATAGATGATATGGTAATTAGTTCACGCAGTTTTGAGGAGCATCTACGTCATTTTGATATATTTTTTCAGAAGTTAGATCAGGCAGGGTTCACTTTGAAGCTGTCTAAGTCGTCATTCTGTCAGTCAGAAGTGACATTTTTAGGTCATAGAGTGTCGGGTCGAGGTGTGACACCAGAAGAAACTAGGGTTAGCATGTGTGGACAGTAGCAACAGGGCATCGTTACAGACACTGAGAAATATGCTAGTGGAGCAACGTGATGACGTTCATTTAAAGGGAGCCACTTGCAAGGTTGGAAGCAGGTGACGCAGGAACATTTATGGTTTCCAAACGTTTTGGCAAAACAGCATATGTGCTGGAGGATAGTAAGGGAAACAGGTTATACGGGACGTATAATATACATAGTCTACGAAAGTATGTGTCATAAAGTAAGTGTGTTTAGCTGGCGAGCCAGCCTATCAAATGAGTAAGTGTGGAATTTGGTGCGTGGGAGGATATGGTCTTCCAGGCAGGCATATCAGAAGTCACACAGGGGGGGGGGTAGTATGTAAGTAATTGAGAGTTTTTAAGGTACAGGGAAAGATGAAGGGAGTGGTGGATGCTGTTGAGCACTAAATTGTCTCGATGCACCAAGGCCATTCTGGCAGCCCTGATGGGTTCCCATTTATCCCCAAGAGATGGGGAAGCGCTTGTATAGGGCTTGTTAGCTTAAGGCGTCCACGAGATAAAAGACAGGCCATCAGAAGGCGAGACAGTCCTCCATTAAACTCCTACATAACAGCACCCGTGATTTCTGTTTACGGCCTCGCCATGTAAGATTTGTAAGTGTGTAATTTAAGGAAATTTGTACAATGGTATTATTTGTGTGAGGAGAACTGGTCTGAGTTGAGAACTAGTATTAAGTAGAATATGGTCTACGGGAACTTAAGAAGACAGGGTGATTACGGCACAGAAATATTTGGTGTTATATGTAATGCGCACTTACTGTTTTTTTTTTCAGAAGTCAATATTAATTTCGTCTGTTATAAAGAGAGATTAAGTATTATGGTCACGATGCGCTGCCACAATAGTGTGATCGTGTGCTCAGTGATAAGTGAGATTAAATTTCACCATAAGGAAGGAACCTCCAGTGAAATTAGGAAGTTCTTTGGTGATATACATATATCAGAACAACCTTGATGCGTGTGATGTGACATCTTATATACATAGTGCTCACACAGTAATTATGTCAATTTTTCCAACATAGAGAAATTTGAGAGGCGGAAATATCCGTGGACCATTATTCTATATGAAAAACATTGGACTGGTTGCAAAGTGCAATCCATAGTGACAACAAACTTTGACGCAAAGTGCGTAAAGAAAAATTATGAGTGTATATATATGTAATTTAGGGTGATTTCATTTATGTAATATGTATTTTGGATGGGGATTATTAACGTGTCTGGGATAATCGGATAATGGACCGTCGTCACGGTAAATCATCCGATGATCCGAGGCGAATATGTAACGTGTTTTTCGAGGGGTTTTTATGCCACTGGCATAAGTCAGTAGGAAGCCATTCTATATTTATTTACGCGGCAAGTTATTCAGCCAAGATAATTTTTCATGTTAATTTATTATTATTATTAACTTATTATTATTATTATTAAGGCATTTTTTGGAGCATTTTATAAAATTATAAACATACAGATAGGTTTTCTATGTCTTAGAAAACACTATGAAGCAAATTATTACGAACAACATTATCCTAGAAAATTATATGATTACGGAATTTTACGGAGTTTTGTCAGTTAGGGTATTATGAGAGAGATGACTCATTGGGAATTCAGAGACAGGCTTATTCTTGTCAAGAAGTATGTCGCAAGCCTGGGTTGCAGCGTGAAGAAAAGGTGAAATCATCTGGAACGGCAAACGACATCATCCGCGCGCCGTGTGTATTAAGCCTAAGGAGGGGAGTAGCGGGGTGGCACAGCCAATCAGTGGAGACCACGTAAGGTGGAAGTCGGGACCGGAGTGGGGGAGCCGAGGAGTGGATATATCGTTTGGCGTGCCGTGGAGTAAGGGACTTTCTTTGTGAAATTTGACCAGTATGGTTGCACGCGGGAGTGGCTCCGAGGTTCCGTGGAGTCAAGGACTATCTTTGTAAAACTTAACCAGTGTGGTTGTACGAGTGTATGGCTCCGATGTTCGGACCATAAAGTCACCAAATCTACAAGTATATCATCTACTAACGAAGGAGATGACGACGTCCAGGAAACAGTGGGAAGCTCTCTTCATCATCCAGTACGAGGGAAATGCTTCGGCAATTTCCAGTGGTAAGCGCGAATGACGCAGAACTACTCAATCTCTCGTTTCTCTTTGTTTTATATTCAGTATTCAGTAACTTCATAGCTTGGGAATAAGAGTAAAATCAATAATTTATCAGACTCCGTTTTCACGTAATTTTCTAGCGGTAATATTCTAATCGTAACGCTCCAATATAAATTTTAAACTTATTATTATTTTTAATTTTGCAAAACTTGTTTTATATAATAAATTCATTTCTTTTAACCATGCAATCTTTGCTTTCAGTAGGTAGCATTAGATATAGACCAATTCCTTCTCCTGATACAATTGTTTGTTGGGTTAATGATCAAATCATACCACGATCTGAGTGAATAGATTCTTGAAGGTGTTTTACCAGAGCTAGGTGTTGTTAAATACAAATTTAGATTTCAACATTGCGTTGAGGTCTTGGCGCCCATTAAAACAACATATCTTAGGCAGAGCAAATATTTCAAAGTGCAAGGAAGCACCAGTCAAACTGTTACACAGTTACATTTGTCACCCAACATTAAGGAACAGTCAAACCGTTTCATTTGAACGCTCACGTGGAGCAAAGCGAGACCGTTTCAATGGGACCGCCGGCTTTACTTCCCCCCTGAAGGAAGGGATACTGAGATATTTTTAACGCTCTTAAGGCCCATGAATACCCTACAATTCCTTATCAATTCACTAAATTCAAAGTCAGTAATGATATAGTCTACAGTAAAGTAATATTGACCTGGTTCCTCTACGCTCCCATGTGTATCTCCTAATGCTTCCGAGAATGAGTTCGCAACACATAGACACATGTTAGCACAGAAGTTCAATAAACCTTTCCCATTGGTGTTTGCTTCCCTATTCTAATTGCACTGACTCATTACCTTCTCATGCCTCTCAGTTCTATTTCCTATCCTGGCATTGAAATCTCCCATCAGTACTACACTATCCTTATTGTTAACTCTCACTACCACATCGCTCAGTGCCATCTGTCTACATCGTCTTGATCCACCCTTCACATGGAGCGTACACTAAAACAATCCTGAACCGAGTTCCTGAAATTTCCAAATCCATCCACATTAATCGTTCATTTACGTACCTCACGGAAACTATGTTGACATACTGCCCTACTCCCCACTTTGCCCTGCCTCGTCTTACACCTGACAGGTATCTCCTACTTTCTCCTCTCTATCTCCCCTTATCTGAACTTCACTAATCGCTAGATTATCCAATCTCATCCTACTTGCTGACTCAACTCGCTCTTCCTTCCATAACCAACCTCGATATGTATAGCACCCCATTGAATACCGGTTCGATTGCCTGTTTGTTTCCAAGAAGTCCCTGATATGTCAGATGGGAATGGGACTCCATTACTGCGATAATCATAGGCTTGCTCATGGCAGTTTTAGCAGGTTTAGAAAATACAAGTGAAGCACGTTGCTAGCCTTACTTACACAGGGCCCCATATTTTATTTAATTTTCTCACCAAGGAAGATACGAAGTGCACTGATAGGCTAATGATTGCACTATTTGTATCTTGATCATCATCATCATCAGTTTATCTGCCTAATGGCAGGTTTCCTCATGGTCGGTCTCTCCACCTTATCCGGTCTTCAGCAGCACGTTTCATCAGCTCATGAGATTTATCAATCTTGATGGAATCCAGCATCTGAAACCTTCTTCTTCCTCTTCGGATTGTCCCTTGGACTGTTCCTTCTAATGCACTTTTCACCAAACCATCTCCCCTTAGGCAGTGTCCAATCCAATTCATTTTTATTTTCCTTATCTTCTTTAGCATCCTTCTTTCTTCTCCTAGTTTCTTTAATACTTCCTCATTTCGCACTTTGTCCTTCCAACTTATTCCCTCCATTCTCCTCCACAGCCACATTTCGAAAGCCTCTATTCTTCTCTCATCTTCTTTCCTGAGTGTCCCAAGTTTCCGCTCCATACATTGCTACACTCCAAACAAAACATTTCACTAATCTCTTCCTTAGGCTTACTTTCATTGCTCCACAAAATAATTCTCTTTTCTTACTAAAGGCTTCTTTTGCTATTGCAATCCTTGTTTTTATTTCTTTAGTGCATATCATTTCTTGTGTAATCCAACTTCCTAGGTATTTAAAACTATTACACAACCAAATAGATTAATACCTTCATTTGCCATCAGTGGTTTTCCATTCATTCAATCTTCACCCTCCGCCCCCCCCCCCCCTTCCCTAATGTAATTAGGCATACATTCCTGTTGACCGACTGAAAGTTAAATCTCAACCACAGGTCACCAAGTAGCCTACTAGGTAGAGTTGTGGGTTTCACTGACGGCGGAGTTAACAGAATATCGAATTGGAGAGTAAATCACCTCAATGGCTCCAACCTGAGACAGTCAATCAATCAATCAATAAATAAATCAATCAATCAACAAATCAATCATTAAATCAATTAATCAATCAACCAATCAATCATTCAACCAACCAATCAATCATTCAACCAACCAATCAATCAATTGATCAATCAATAAACGAATCAATCAGTCAACCATTCAAACAACCAACCAATGAATCAATCAATCAATCCATAAATCAATCAATTAACCAATCAATAATTCAACCAATCAATCCATCAATCAATCATTCAATAACCAATCAACCAATCAATCAATCAATCAATCATTCAAGCAATCAATCTACTAATCAATCAATCAACCAACCAATCAATCAATAAACTAATCAATCAATTAACCAATCAATCCATCAATCGACCAATAAAAACAAACCATCAATCAGTGAAATGTTTCTGTATTGCAGCTCAGCTAGCGGAGATACGGAGCAGTTCGTTGTCCCGGTGGCTGTGCGACAGTGGAGACAACATTACGCACATACAACCCGATATGTTCAAACCAGTGAGTAACAGGTGAGTCACCACAATACGATCATTGTCTTAAGCCGTTTATGCTGACCTGAGTTAAATAATGAATGTATTGTGCCCATTCAGCATGAAATATGCAAATCACAGTATGCCAGAAATGCTCAAATCGGGATTATCGGGTTTATGGTATGTTCTCCCACTCTGTGACCTACACATTTTGGATTAAATAGAGGATACACTTCCAAAATAATAAACAAAATCAACTCCTACTCTAAAACATTTAATTCCACAATTATATGGCGCTACAACAAATTAAACAACTAAATACTGGCCCATAATTCATACTTGTTCAGAGTGAACAAGGAATACATAATAAAACAAAGATTAAATCATAATAAATGGTTTTTCATAAACCAACAAACTTATATTTCTTTTCACTTCCATATAGTGTCCTTTTAAAATTCAATAAAATCAAGAGCTCCAATAGGCTCGATACTTTTTATTACACTGTGTTATTCTTTTACAACACATCACTTCCTATTATATGAGTATCTTATAATTAAAAAAATATATAATTCTTATTAAAGTACTGTACTTAAATTTTTGGGCTTTCACAATGTTCTCATGTTACCACCTCTCTCAAGTCAACAACTCACTACCGTGATTGGGAAACACTTGCGTACTCCCGAGTTATAGAAGACTACTTGAACACGCCAAAAATTAAGATCACTCCCGGAATCTAATTGTCTTCCCTAAACTCGTGAATCACTACATCATAATTATAACATTACATTAAGGATTTATTATTATCTGTCTTAAAAGACCATTATCTCATAAGAAAGCAACGATTTGAACTTGCAAGCGGTAATCTTCATCTAAAAGAACCTCGGTTCGAAGACCGGGTCGTTAAAACAAACTCTAAAACACTTTGTTGGGCTATAACTTCAAACAGACGGCCTACCACAAAATCAAGGGCAAGGGTCTGGCCTTGGCCACTTAGTGTGATTTATTGTCACGGAGCAGGAACTTCAAAGTCTCGCCCACAAGAGACAAGCTACCCTCGGCTTTATACAGCTGTTTCTTAATGTAGTTCTCTGAACGAGCAAGGCTTTCATTCACTTATTTTAACAACATATTTAGGTTCACTAGACCATTCTCGTAATCTCGGCATTTATTAATTATGAAGTGTCCTCATTGGTGGGTATGAATAATTCAATACAATAACAAATATTTAGGGGCTTCACATAGACGAATCTGGGTTCGATTCTTTCAACTGCCTCGGGAACCATATCCCATACTGGAGGACTTATACATTAGCGACTTATAGCAGACCTCTTTACCTTACACCCGTGCTCATAATTCAATTAATAGCACCCTTTTATAATATACACACAACGGCCTCGTGATCACATCACTATTTAGAGGACTTACCATAGCTCAATTACCACGACCAACTGCCCCTCATAATTAATTTACCAAGTATATTTCGGTTCAACGCCTTCCTAGCGTGACAAATTACTTCAATGCGCTACATGGCGCTTATACATTACTGCCGAGTTGCCTTTCAAAGAACTGATAATTCACAATCAACATTTGATCTACATCTCAATTTTATATTAATCTTCTCCCGTGACAATAATCGCTTTATCTTAAGAACATGTGTTCACAACATGTATTACTTCTTTTAAAAGAGCTCATAAGCTACTACTTTTCTATAATTCATCATAATCTTCATTCATTTATATAATTGTTATTATTATTATTACGCTTGCTTTCACATATTTAAATCATTTATCAATTACACTGATATTTTATTTCATACATTTCCCCAAGGGATTTATTTATTTCATATAATTATTTAATACTTTTCAATTATATCGTTCAGATCGCGCTATTATACTTTTATTTGTTATTCAAAAACATCCCTATTTTTTCATTCTCAGGTGGATTGTACGCAAATCTTCCCCAACACGTAACATAATGAAATGGTTACTCACATGATTTTACGGTCACCGATCGAATTCTCCAGCGATGTTTCATTTTTGCACACTTAATGTGTTTAAGCCATCTTGATTAATCCCATTTCACACAATGACATTTCTTGATACACAGACACATTATTTACCTTAAACACTGGTAACATATTGAATACAATTTTGTATTCTTTTATTATTATTATTATTAATCTTGATTGGTCACATTGGACCACTTGAGTCGTTCCACAATCACTTCTTCTTTGAAGGTAGTACTGCTTGGTTCTTGCGCTCTTTCCAGTACTTTTTCATTCTTTCAGATCGGGATTTTCTCAACTCATCTGAAATCTCCATAGGCTTTCTGTGTGTCATTTCTGCAGAAAATTTGTGAGTTTTAAGTATGGTGTTAATTTTATTTTTCTCCTCGGCATCTGTTATCTTGAGTCCAACTGCTTTGAGATCTTGTTGGATTTCTTGGATCCATTTACCTCCAGTTTTCTTTCCTAGATTTCTCATCACCAGTTGGCGTACAATTCTGTTTTCTGGAAGCCGTAAGATGTGAAAAAAATATGAAATTCTTTTCTTCTTCATTGTGCTGGTGATTGGATCAATCTCACGATAGACAGTTTCATTTGGGAGAATCCTCCAGACTCCCTCAACCTGATACTTTTTATTTATGCAGGTTCTAATGATTCTTCTTTCCGTTTTGAGGAGCTGATCAGTTCTTTGTTCATTTTTAATTTGGAACAGTGTTTCACAAGCATAAGTGGCTTCAGGGAGAGTTACAGTTTTATAATGTTGGATCTTAGTAGCTATTGATAGGCATTTTTTATTATATGTTGACCAGGTTAGAGATTGTGCCTTTTTCATTTTATTTGTTCTATTTATCCAAGTTACTTTTTCGTTTAAGTTATGTGTTATAATTTCTCCAAGATACTTAAATTGAGGAACTAGGTTAATTTTATGATCATTTATATAGACTTCATTTATATCTAAGGGTTTCATAGGCATGATCTCAGTTTTTTCAAAGGATATCTGTAATCCTATCCCTTGAGCAATTTCTTGGAGACTAGTGATCTGAGTACAAACCTCTTCCTTGTCTAGTGCTAAAAGAGCCAAGTCATCTGCAAATCCTAAGCAGTTTATTTTTATTGATGGTTTTGTTCCAATTTTGATCTTAGGAGGGTTTTCCTTTTGCCAAACCTTCATGATATAATCAAGAGCCACATTGAAAAGCAGAGGGGATAATCCATCACCTTGTCTGAGACCAGTTTTTACTGTGAAAGCTGTTGATATTTCTCCCCTAAATTTAACTTTCGAATTTGTGTTTGTTAATGTTAATTGAATGATTTTTATCAATTTAGGATGGAGACCGTATGATCTGAGGATTTTTAGCAGTGTCAGTCTATGAATACTATCATAGGCTTTCTTGAAATCTATAAAAGTGATAAAGAGTTGCTTATTTCTGTTTTTGTAATATTCCATTATTAATTTCAGGCTAAGGATTTGGTCTGGACAACTTCTGTAAGGGCGAAATCCTCCTTGATATTCTCCAAGTTGTGGTTCCAGAATGTTTTTGATCCTGTTGTAAATTATACGAGAGAAAATTTTATATGTGCAGTCCAGAAGGGTAATTCCTCTGTAGTTATCTGGGTTCGTTTTGTCTCCTTTCTTAAATAATGGATGGATTATTCCTGTGGTCCAGTGTGCAGGAATTTCTTCAGTAATCCACATTTTAACTAGATGTTGATGAAGATTTATAATCGCAGGTTTACCAGCATTTTTCCAGATTTCAGCAAAGACTAAGTCTTCGCCACAAGTTTTGTAATTTTTTTGTTCTTTAATTGCGAGTTCTACTTCATTAATGTTTGGAGGATTTATTAAATCAGGTGAAGTTAAAATAGGTGTATCAGTGTTTACTTGCAGGGTTTCCAGTGGATCATCACAATTTAACAGTTTCTCGAATGCTTCTTTTATAATACACAAATAAATTCACTGAAAGTTATTACACTAAAACAGATTTTACTATATTTACATTACACTGCTTTTAATCACTGAGGCTTTGATTTTTGCCTTACACACGTGATGTCTTTCTTCCCCGTTTCCAAGGGTGAAACTCTTAGACGTCGGCTCCCTATCTGGCAATAGGATGAAAGTCTCGATCAATCTACCCCTCCCTGGAACGGCTATTCTTCAAATCCGGTTTTCTGACTATTCGGCTTCTATTTTTACTAGCTCGAAGTCGTTTCTTTCTAGACACTAGTTAGTTTGTCTAGATACAGTCTGTCCTGTTTACGGCCTCTCGAATACTTTATCGGTGACTTATGATTCCCTAGCATTTACTGCTATTCCTTAGTTTCGTAGCTTAATGCTTTTACTGTTCGTTTGTCTCCTATTAGACAACGTCTTGGATTAAATTTTCACTTCTTATTATTCTTCGCTCTAGCCCTATCTTATCGGTACACTAGACGTTACTTATTTCGTTCTACCCTGATCGGGTTCCTTAACTTTGCTAGAAATGATTGTTTCACGATCGTTGGTACTTCAAAACGTTACGATACTTTCTGTCGTTTAACTGAACTGTTATTTGAAGACCTATCGCCTGTTCTTTAAGTTCGCAGCCTAACTTTGACTGTAATACTGAACTTTTCACTATAAAGACTGACGCTTGCTGAACTAAATGCTGTACTATGATTTTTCTAAATCTTCACACGGCGATACTATGATGATACTTCTCGTACTATGACCTGGACACTGTGATGCAGCACCTCCCCACGAGGGCTGTCGGAAACTGCATATACGATGTGATGTAGCGTCACGCCCCCTGGACGGACTAAAACTGCATGATTGGCCTGGCTCTGCCAGGGCTTTTATACCAATCGGCGACAAAAAGATAAAATCCACGTCTTTTTCATAACTAACTTTTGAAGCAGTAGTTGCACACTTTTGAAAATTATATCTCTGGAAAGCTCGTTTTCTAAACGTAAACTGACTTCTTTGCACATGAAAATCGATCGTACAATTCCGAGATATTAAATAAAATTTTCTCTTCAGATACGTGGGTATTGAGTTTTATTTTTAATCCCTACCACCTCGGGTCGCGGGGAACTTTTAATTACGTAATGCCGCGTTTGCACTTCTTGCCTGGGCAACTATTATAACATCTTTCTCCACACAAAAATCTCTATTCCGAAATGATTCACAATGATGTATTTCTTTTGTTAATTATATTCTCGCAAATGGCTTAAATCTAATTATTCTTCCTCTTGCACAACTGCGAGGTTGCCATTTTATTGCCGCGTAAGCTCAATTTCCGAAACCTCTTCTCGCTTACTCACGTGGAAAGTTTTGAGCGTTCTATTAATAGTCGTGACCGGCTCCCTATCGGTGCGTCACGCATGATATCATTTCCTGGCCACCTGGACTCTTATTCTTACACAACATTATACCCGACCTCTTGCATAAAATCTTCCAAGATCTACTAAAGACTGTATCTTTCCGCCTTTCTTTTACCAATAAATGATGGATTCGGCGCTTGAACCAACGGTACATGGGTTCAAATCTCCCCTCCTTAGATAAATAAATTTTCGAAATTTTGAGGAAATTTATTTCAACATTTTCGTACAATTTTTTTTCCAGTGTCGAAGCCATCATAACACTTTTCAGTACCTTTAGTTTCTATTTTCAGGGAATCCCACGATAATTAGGGTTTTCCACCTTTAAAGTTATATCCGGTAATAGTGTAGGTTGAGTACGCTCTGTCCCTACCCGTTCTTCCTTTCTTATTTTTCTGGACTAAAAGTCTACAGAACATAATTCTTCGTTACGGGTGTGGTCTATCTCTACCCGTTTCTTTATTTCCTCATTTTCTCTTCTTAAATTGAAATTTTCTTCTTCAACAAAATCAATTATTTCTCTTATCTCCCAATGCAGTTTCTCTAATTCACATTCACAATTGAATGGTTGAGCTCTATTTTCTCGTTCTAACTTACTCCTGTTTCTATCAAAAGTGGATTTATCATCTCTAAATTGTTCCATAACCAGGGCTTGTTCATTTGCTTCATCGAAGTCTTCGGGAGGGTAATATACTTTCAGGTTCGCTGAATTCATAGTCACTTCGTGATTCGTTTCACAGTGCCGAATTCTATAGGCATTATTTCTTAAATCTGTTATTATTTGATACGGTCCGTGGTACATTTTCTGGAATTTCTTGTACACGCGGTTCCCTGGATTCGAAATGGCTGGTCTTTTCACTAACACCATTTCTCCTGCTAATAGTGGTCGATGATACCTCTTGTGCCTGTTTCTTCTTTGCCTTCTATCAGCTTGAGCTTTTAGATGCTCAAAGGCTCTTCTAATTCGTACATCTAGGCCTAGGAATGACCAGACTCCAAGGTCTCTCTGGTTGCTCATTCCGATGTAACGTTATTGGTATCTCTCCCGTAGACTCATGAATTGTATTATTTATACAAAATTCGATAATGTCAAGGATATCTATCCATTTCCAATTTTCCTCGGCACAGTATATCCTACAATACTTGGTCGTTTCCCTCATCACTCTTTCCACAGGATTTGCCTCAGGATGGCGAATACTAGACAATATCTGACGTATTCCAAGTCTCTCTAATTCCTGTCTAAATTCTACACTTGTAAAACAACTACCGTGATCCGACAACAAATTCTCGGGTTTACCCAGAATAGGTGTCACTTTTTCTTTGAGTCGTATTAACACCTGTTTGGTACTAGTCTTCTGTATGGGAGCAAGGACAACCATTTTCGTGAAAACATCCATAGCCACCATTATGTGTCTATTTCCTCTCCTAGCCTTTGGCAAAGGTCCGAAATTGTCAATAGAAATAATTTGACCTGGCCTCTCGGGCAACAATGGTATTGGCTTTTGTCTCATCAAAAACGCATTTGGCTTAATCCTTTGACATAGATCACATGTCTTGAGCGTATCCATTACAGTTTCTCTCAGTCTCAGCCATACAAATGCTTCTTTCAGCATCGAGACTGTTTTGTCGACTCCCATATGTCCAAACGATCTATGGGCCAACCATACCATTTTCCTCTGCAAAATAGCAGGTACAACGATCCTCAATCGTGTATGGTCAGAGTCCGCAAACTTATACAACAATCCATTAAAGAAAGTGTAATCCTGAGCTATCTTATTAGCTTCAGTATACGCAGGTGTTCCCCTTATCAAACTCCCTTCCAAGAAAGATATGACCATGTTCATCCATGGATCCTCACGTTGTCGCTGACCAATGCTTCTTAATTCATTCAAAGTGCGCTGATCCCTGTCTTCCAAATCAATAGCCATTACTTCCTCTTCTGTGGACTCTGGCTGTCTATTTAAATAATCTGGAACTACATTTTCTTTCCCTGGGCAATACTCTATATTTACGTCGAACTGTTGAATATATAAAGCCCAACGCATCAACCTTTGACTGGATAAATCCATCTTCATCAAAAAGGTTAAGGCTTTATGATCAGTTCTTAATGTGACTGGAAACCCATATACAATCTTTCGCCAAAATTGCAACGCATGCAATATCGCTAACAGCTCAATCTCGCTGATTGTATAATTTTTCTCGTGTGGTTTCAGTCTCCGACTTGTGAAAGCTAGATAATTTTTCTTCTCAGGGTTATCCGGGTTTTCCGAATACAGCATTGCCCCTATTCCAATCTGGGATGCATCCGTTAGTATTACAAATTTCTGATTAAAATCAGGATATCCTAGCTTCACATAATTTAAGAGCATTTCCTTGGCCTCTATAAATGCCTTTTCTGTTTCCTCCGTCCATTTCCACTTGCCCCCCTTCTTCAGAAGGTCCTGTAGTGGTGCAACCGTTTTGGTGTATGACGGACAATGTCCTGAGAAAAATCCAATCAACCCCAAAAACTGGCGAACGTTTTTCACCTTCAAAGGCCTGGGAAAATCCCTTATCGATTCTAATTTGCATGGATTTGGTTTGACACCATCCTTGTCAATCACATGCCCCAAAAACGTAACTTGTCTCTGACAAAAATTTGATTTCTTCAAGTTAATCTTAAAGTTAGCCCTTCTCAAATCTTCCAATAATTTTTTTAACTTTTCCAAGTGTTCCTCAACGTTTTCCGAGGTAAGCAATATGTCATCCACATAACGGATAGTGCAATCCTTTACTTCCTCTGACAGGTTGCGATCAAGCGCTCTTATTAAGGCGGATCCCGCGGTCTTCAAGCCAAACGGACATCTCTTGAAGCAATACGTTTGTTGATCGAACTGAAATCCAGTTAAGAGACTGGTTTTCTCTTCAAGTTCGAGGTGATGATATGAAGACGTCATGTCGATATTTGTGAATATCTTCTTGCCTATAAATTTCCTCAGTATTTCTTTTATGGGAGGTGCCGAATCATTTTCTGGTATAATTTTTGTGTTCAAATTCCTGGCATCCAAACACACCCTTACTGAGCCATCCGGTTTACTCACAATAACTAATGGACTAACATATGGTGTCGCCATCTTTTCTATAACACCTGCATCACTCATCTCCTGCAGTGTTTTCTTTGTTTGTGTGTAATGTTTTTCTGCAACCGGGTATGGTTTTTGTCTGAACGGTGCCCAATCATTTACTTGAAATGCGTATTTAAAAGTTTTAATCTTTCCTGGCTTGGAATCAAATACGTCCCTGTAATTTAATAGCAATTCCTTTAAGTTTTCCTTGTTTTCGAGGTTAACTTTAGCTTCCTCTATATTTCCTGACAGGTTGGTCTCGAACTCGGTTTCCAAACTATCTTCAAGTTCTATGTTTAGGACTTCAAATACCTTTTCTATGTCCTTATAACCTTCCTCGGTCATTTCTTCCACATGCCATACCTGTTCTTCTATTCTTGCATCCTGTTCCTGTAGAGTAATGTTTTGTCCATCCACATCCTCTCTTTGAATCCTAATGCAATTTTGCGCTAGGTCTATTATGACCTTGTTCTCACGGATAAAATCAATACCTAATGTGACATTATATGGCAATTGGTTTACCAGCAAAAAGCATTGTGAGATTTCAGCGTTACCCATGATCAAATCAATGTATACCTGAAATCTATATGTCAAAGATTTTTCCGGAATAATTCCCTTAATCTTCACACTTGAGGTGGAAATTTTCAATATGCGACCTCTTGTTTCTAATTCATTTAGGAGGGTTTGCGTTATTAAACTTATAGTTGATCCAGTATCAATTAATGCCCTGACCAGTAATCCTTCTATCCTTAACATGATGATTGGTAATTCCCTTCTAACAGGTGGGATTCCTTCCACATCCTCTTTAATTATCTCATCTGGTCTCGCTATCCAATTTACAATCTCAACCTCCTCCCAGCTCCTGGTATGTTTCCACTTTTGATGATTTAAATTTGAAGTTTTTTTTTTATCTTGAGGGCTTCCTTTCCCCTCATTCTTGAATTGAGCTTGTAACTCCAAGCTTTGAGCTCCTTCCAGTCGGTCGGGTGATTTTCGGTTCTTTATTGCCTCACTCCAACGGACTCTTTGCATCTCAGGTTCGTCTGTTCGTTCATTCATATAACGAAGACTTTCCTGGTACCTCTCTTCAATTTCAGCCCGATATTCATCGTTTCTGTCCTCCGGTCTTACATTCCTTCTGGGATAATTTTCCCATCTCTTTCTGTTATCCTGCCTCTGATTATTATTGTTATAGGGTCGGTTCTCTTGTTGCCTATAACCCGTATTTCTAGGGTTTCTTCCTCGATATCCCCCTGTATAGTATGGCTGTACTCCCATAGGCTCTTGATGTCCATATTCTCGACCCAGTCCCTGAGTATTGGTACTAGTTGACTGATTTCTGGTCAATGGTTTCTCTTTCTCTTCTTGACTACTAGCCATATGTACTTGTTCAGTCTGTCCTTGATGCCTGGGAGTAACGTTTGAAGTCGTCATGTCTAATTGACGTAATACGCTCTCCACTTCCACAGCACTTCTGGCTTTAGATGAGATTAACAACCTTTGTATCTCATATGGAAGTTGTCTTGCAATGGCGGCACACAGGTCGTTCTCAGCTGGAGCAATATCAAGTTCCCGGAATTTACACTGCTGAGCGGTGAAAAATTCTGAGTATTTAGTGGGGGCATTCGTGCTATACTTCCTAGAGTACAGATCTAGCCTCAGATTTTCTTGTACATCTGCTGCCCAATATCGTTTCAGAAAAGCTTCTCTAAAACCTTCAACCGTGTCAAATGTATACCTGAAACTCCTGAACCAGGTGAGACAATCACCTGCCAATAGCTTCTCAATTGCTCTCAGTCTCCGATCCTGAGGTACTTTCATTTCATTCAAGTACTCTGCTACCTCCTTCAACCTGTATTTAGGAGTAATCGACATATTATTCCCCGTAAACTTCACCGGTCTGTCCTCATTTGACTTGATGATGTTAATTATTAGTCCATTTGTTTGGTTCATATAAGGGGTTGACATCGCCATTGGATATCCTGGGTTCTTATAAGGGCTCTCCCCTCCTAAGTCCCTATCTTGATTAGTGCCTCGTTCATGGGGATCTACCCATCCTGTCTTTTGAAATTCATCCTGACTTTCAAATCCTAATTTCCTTTCTCTTCGGGCACTTTCTTCATGAGCCATGAGTTGAATTTCCATCTGACTGTTCTTGTGTTCAGTCATTTCCAACCGTGATCCCAATTCATTCTGAATTCTTTCCTGATTCTTTTTACTGTTTTCCACTTCTTGTTTGAGTTGGAATTTCTCTTCCCTGAAACTATCCCTCATTTCAGCTAAGTGTTCTTCTACCTCCTTCTTGATGACCATGACCTGTTTTTCTATAATTTCTGGCTTAACGTCACCTTTGGTATCTAAGTCCTCTCGGATCTCCTTTATCTTTTTCTCCATCTCCTTTTGTCCTTTGACCATATCTCCCTTAATTTCTTCAAGTTTTTCCTCAGGTTTCCCTTGACTCTTATACAATCTCATCAATTCATCTTAGACCTGGTTACTTCAGTATTGGTTTTTCCTACTTGTCTCTTTAATGTTCCTATGGTTTCCTGAACCTCATTGATACCCTTACTTATTTCATCTATCTTCTGGGTATTCTCCTTATTTTCTTCATTTCGTTGTTCTCTTTCTCCCTGGATATGCTTTTCGTATGTACCTAATCTCTTATTTATTTCCTCCTCGTGCTTCCTCAAGTTCTCATCTACCTGCCCGGTAAAATGATCATTTTGATCTTTCATGCCCTTCACATCTTTTTGATTCTGAATTCTCATATCATTTACTTCATTCTGAACTCCATCGACCTTTCCCTCGAGTTTTTCTACTTGGTTCTCAACCCTTTCAAATTTGTCTCCTAATTCCTTAAAACTTTCTTTTATCTCCCCCCGGGATTTTTCACAAATACTCCTGTTAGATTCTATCTGAGCTTCTAACTTTTCCTGCACCCCTTGGATCTGGGTTACAAGTTCATCTTTACATGCATCTACATTCTCTTTACAAGTTTTTTCCATTTTACTTAATTTAGTTTCCATAGAACCAAATTTATTCTCTAAATTTTTAAAAATTTCTTGACATTCAGTTTGGGAATTAACCATACTTTCCTCTAAGGTCTTTATTTGTTCTTGCAATCCTGACTGAAGTACCCCATTTTCCTCTTTAATTTTATTTGTGATTACCCCTTTTAACTCATTTAACTTAGTCTCAAACCTAGTGTCAAAACCCTGAAATTTTGTACTCATTGTCTTTTCTATTTTCTCATTTATGTTACTTTGAATTTTAGTCTCCATGGCCTGTAATTCGGTTTTCATGGCTTGTCTTTTCAGAGAATTATCATCTATCATCTTCTCCTGAAACGAATGTAATCTATTTTCAAGTTTACCTTCCATGACTCCTAGTTTATCTTCCAAAACCGTGGATTGTGCTGAAAAATGATCTGAATTCACTGTTTTTATACTATCCAACTTACTTTCTATCTCAGCCTTCAATGTTCTATTTATGTTTATACAATCGGCTTGGATAGATTCTAATTTAATTCCCATGTTATCACTATCAGTTTTAAGAGCCTTTAAATTCTGATTTATGGATCCTAACTGTTCACTGCTGTCCGCCTTTAAAGCGTCCAAAAGCCTCTGCCTCTCTTCACTATTCTCTGCTTTTGAAACTTTGTTACTTTCCGTACTTATTTTTATCATCTCCTCCCCAGTCTTATGGAAATGCTCATCCAAGCACTCCTTTATCTCCATCATCGTACACATCTTATCCACAATATAAGAATACAGTGGGCTACTATGCCACATCGCCGGTTCATGCATGAGAGATGGTACTCCGAACTCTTGTGTCCCAATTTTCAAATTTTTACTTTAGTATGGGTGTTTACTAAAACTTACCCTTTTGGTATACTCATTCAATGTCAAAACCTCCATGGAAGTGATTTAAAAATTCAAAAATTTCGAAACACCATTAAAAAAATATGAAAATTTTGATTGTTCATGAAAAACTCGGGTTTTCCCTAGGAAAACTCATCCCTACGTACTGGGCGCCATTTGCTAGTGGTTGCTAGGGGTTAATAAAATTTAGGGCTGCTCGGTGTGAGTTTCCAGGGTCCCATGCGGTCAGTTAACATTATATTTTGTAGCTACTTCTATCATTACTTTACTTTTACATGATTTGACCGTCTTAAGTGTTCCTCTAATTATTAATCCAAGCACAGTACTTCTATGCCCCCCTGTGCCCATTCAGCATGAAATATGCAAATCACAGTATGCCAACAATGCTCAAATCGGGATTATCGGGGTTATGGTATGTTCTCCCACTCTGTGACCTACACATTTTGGATTAAATAGAGGATACACTTCCAAAATAATAACAAAATCAACTCCTACTCTAAAACATTTAATTTCACAATTATATGGCGCTACAACAAATTAAACAAATAAATACTAACCCATAATTCATACTTGTTCAGAGTGAGCAAGGAATACATAATAAAACAAAGATTAAATCATAATAAATGGTTTTTCATAAACCAACAAACTTATATTTCTTTTCACTTCCATATAGTGTCCTTTTAAAATTCAATAAACTCAAGAGCTCCAATAGGCTCGATACTTTTTATTACACTGTGTTATTCTGTTACAACACATCACTTCCTATTATATGAGTATCTTATAATAAAAAAATATATAATTCTTATTAACGTACTGTTACTCATTTACTTAAATTTTTGAGCTTTCACAATGTTCTCATGTTACCACCTCTCTCAAGTCAACAACTCACTACCGTGATTGGGAAACACTTGCGTACTCCCGAGTTATAGAAGAACACGTCAAAAATTAAGATCACTCCCGGAATCTAATTGTCTTCCCTAAACTCGTGAATCACTACATCATAATTATAACATTACATTAAGGATGTATTATTATCTGTCTTGAAAGACCATTATCTCACAAGAAAGCAACGATCTGAACTTGCAAGCGGTAATCTTCATCTAAAAGAACCTCGGTTCGAAGACCGGGTCGTTAAAACAATCTCTAAAACACTTTGTTGGGCTATAATTTCAAACAGACGGCCTACCACAAAACATCAAGGGCAAGGGTCTGGCCTTGGCCACTTAGTGTGATTTATTGTCACTGAGCAGGAACTTCAAAGTCTCGCCCACAAGAGACAAGCTACCCCTGGCTTTATACAGCTGTTTCTTAATGTAGTTCTCTGAACGAGCAAGGCTTTCATTCACTTATTTTAACAACATATTTAGGTTCACTAGACCATTCTCGTAACCTCGGCGTTTATTAATTATGAAGTGTCCTCATTGGTGGGTAAGAATAATTCAATACAACAACAAATATTTAGGGGCTTCACATAGACGAATCTGGGTTCGATTCTTTCAACTGCCTCGGGAACCATATCCCATACTGGAGGACTTATACATTAGCGACTTATAGCTGGCCTCTTTACCTTACACCCGCGCTCATAATTCAATAAATAGCACCCTTTTATAATATACACACAACGGCCTCGTGATCACATCACTATTTAGAGGACTTACCATAGCTCAATTACCACGACCAACTGCCCCTCATAATTAATTTACCAAGTATATTTCGGTTCAACGCCTTCCTAGCGTGACAAATTACTTCAATGCGCTACATGGCGCTTATACATTACTGCCAAGTTGCCATTCAACGAACTGATAATTCACAATCAACATTTGATCTACATCTCAATTTTATATTAATCCTCTCCCGTGACAATAATCGCTTTATCTTAAGAACATGTGTTCACAACATGTATTACTTCTTTTAAAAGAGCTCATAAGCTACTACTTTTCTATAATTCATCATAATCTTCATTCATTTATATAATTGTTATTATTATTATTACGCTTGCTTTCACATATTTAAATCATTTATCAATTACACTGATATTTTATTTCATACATTTCCCCAAGGGATTTATTTATTTCATATAATTATTTTATACTTTTCAATTTTATCATTCAGATCGCGCTATTATACTTTTATTTGTTATTCAAAAACAACCATATTTTTTCATTCTCAGGTGGATTGTACGCAAATCTTCCCCAACACGTAACATAATGAAATGGTTACTTACATGATTTTACGGTCACCGACCGAATTCTCCAGCGATGTTTCATTTTTGCCCACTTAATGTGTTTAAGCCATCTTGATTAATCCCATTTCACACAATGACATTTCTTGATACACAGACACATTATTTACCTTAAACACTGGTAACATATTGAATACAATTTTGTATTCTTTTATAATACACAAATAAATTCACTGAAAATTATTACACTAAAACAGATTTTACTATATTTACATTACACTGCTTTTAATCACTGAGGCTTTGATTTTTGCCTTACACACGTGATGTCTTTCTTCCCCGTTTCCAAGGGTGAAACTCTTAGACGTCGGCTCCCTATCTGGCAATAGGATGAAAGTCTCGATCAATCTACCCCTCCCTGGAACGGCTATTCTTCAAATCCGGTTTTCTGACTATTCGGCTTCTATTTTTACTAGCTCGAAGTCGTTTCTTTCTAGACACTAGTTAGTTTGTCTAGATACAGTCTGTCCTGTTTACGGCCTCTCGAGTACTTTATCGGTGACCTATGATTCCCTAGCATTTACTGCTATTCCTTAGTTTCGTAGCTTAATGCTTTTACTGTTCGTTTGTCTCCTATTAGACAACGTCTTGGATTAAATTTTCACTTCTTATTATTCTTCGCTCTAGTCCCTATCTTATCGGTACACTAGGCGTTACTTATTTCGTTCGACCCTGATCGGGTTCCTTAACTTTGCTAGAAATGTTTGTTTCACGATCGTTGGTACTTCAAAACGTTACGATACTTTCTGTCGTTTAACTGAACTGTTATTTGAAGACCTATCGCCTGTTCTTTAAGTTCGCAGCCTAACTTTGACTGTAATACTGAACATTTCACTATAAAGACTGACGCTTGCTGAACTAAATCCTGTACTATGATTTTTCTAAGTCTTCACACGGCGATACTATGATGATACTTCTCGTACTATGACCTGGACACTGTGATGCAGCACCTCCCCACGAGGTCTGTCGGAAACTGCATATACGATGTGATGTAGCGTCACGCCCCCTGGACGGACTAAAACTGCATGATTGGCCTGGCTCTGCGAGGGCTTTTATACAAATCGGCGACAAAAAGATAAAATCCACGTCTTTTTCATAACTAACTTTTGAAGCAATAGTTGCACACTTTTGAAAATTATATCTCTGGAAAGCTCGTGTTCTAAACGTAAACTGACTTCTTTGCACATGAAAATCGATCGTACAATTCCGAGATATTAATTAAATTTTGCTCTTCAGATACGTGGGTGTTGAGTTTTATTTTTAATCCCTACCACCTCGGGTCTCGGGGAACTTTTAATGACGTAATGCCGCGTTTGCACTTCTTTCCTGGGCAATTATTATAACATCTTTCTCCACACAAAAATCTCTATTCCGAAATGATTCAAAATGATGTATTTCTTTTGTTAATTATATTCTCGCAAATGGCTTAAATCTAATTATTCTTCCTCTTGCACAACTGCGAGGTTGCCATTTTATTGCTGCGTAAGCTCAATTTCCGATACCTCTTCTCGCTCACTCACGTGGAAAGTTTTGATCGTTCTATTAATAGTCGTGACCGGCTCCCTATCGGTGCGTCACGCATGATATCATTTCCTGGCCACCTGGACTCTTATTCTTACACAACATCATACCCGTCCTCTTGCATAAAATCTTCCAAGTTCTACTAAAGACTGTATCTTTCCTCCTTTCTTTTACCAATAAATGATGGATTCGGCGCTTGAACCAACGGTACATGGGTTCAGTATCACCCATCACCTGGAGTACGAACGTTTCCTTTATCAAGCAGCAATGCTTAAGGCGGCAACACACCTTACGCTATAACTGTGCGATTTAACTGCAACGAAGAACTGAACAGTAAAACTGAAAGCCCTAGAGCATCCACATGGTACAGATAACTGCGTCGATCAACATTTCTCAGACATTCATAGCCACATGTCATCGACGGACGACGACGACGTACTAGCGGTGTTGAGCCTATGTGTGTGTTCTAAAGATTGGCTTCTACAGAGAAAGCAATATTCACACGTAAATTTATTAAATGAGTTACTCTTCGTACCGAAAGATTGGCACAATTATTTAAGCATGAATGAGGAGACCTTCTATCATTGGTTACTCCGTTTATAGCATTCAATGAAAGCTTTCAAGTGCTCATGATAACCGCTTTGGTCTTCCTGAGACATTGGTTACATTATTTAAATGACTCATGGTGGTTCCGTATTGATATGATAGAATAGTTCTTAATAAGAATTGTACACCCGCCTGAATCAATACTATAAAGTAAATGAATTTTTTAACTTGTTTTTGTACATGTTTCGAGGATTAATTACATTTTATCCCCTTCATCAGCTAAAAAACATAATGAAAGAGCACAGTAATAAGATACGCTATTAAACCTAATATGGTGCACCATATAATTTAGGTTATAAGAACAGAATAAAATGAACTGAAATAGATGGTGACGGTGATCAGCTTGCAGGTGCTTATGACAAATAGTAGTTCCGTATTGAAGCTTGAAATGGTAGATTTGGAATACCAATACTTCACCATTCCGTGTAGGTCTATAATTAATGAAGAGCCTGTATGCTCAAAGATCCATTTTTAGCCTATTTTCAATTTTGAAAAAATAGGCTTATGTGTGTGTGTGAGTGAGGTGTGTGTGTGTCCCCCCCCCTAATAAAATCTAAACGGATGGAGCGATTTCAATGAAACTCGGTAAGTTCATGGCGCTATTCCCGGCTACCTTGACCGTGCCCTTCAAATTTTGTTACGTCTCACCAATCCAACATGGCGGCTGTGCGAAATATTTCACTAGCATTCAATATCTTCTAAACTATTACCGATATCGCCCTGAAATTGTGTACGGTGATAAAGGGCACTACTAGACGTTCACCTATGAGACTTTCAAAAACCTGGTGACTACAAAACCAACATGGCGGCCAAGCAAAGTTGAGACTTTTAAATAGACTTTGCTCGCGATTCAACTATCCAAACGTAATGAAACTGGGTACAGCAGTTGTTTATACACATTGTAAAGCACTGGAGTCTAATTTAGTTCATTTGTTTACATAACCTCAAAATGGCGGCTGTGCGAAATATTTCACTGACATTATATATCTCCGAAACTATTACAGATATCACCCTGCAATTTTGTACGGTGATAAAGGGTACTAATACAAGTTTACCTACGTATATTTCATAAACCTGTAAAGCAGGGACCCGGAACAGAACGTAACGCGGAACGGAACTCTTGTCTATGTGGAACGGAGAAATTCCGTTATCTCCAAGGTTATTTCCAAGTTGTAACGTTACCGCTGTCTGTTCCAAGCGTAACGTTACCGTCCTGGAACGGAACTGAATCTGAAACCGTACCCGGTATCTGGAACAGTGGAATGTTAGCCGAGCCTGTACCGGTACAGCGTATTGGAGACGGGTGGAACGTTACGTTGTCCCGTACCGAAATGAACAGAGGAATATCCGATACGTTACAGTTCGGAACATTCTACTTATAATAACGGAACAAACAGACGGAACGGAACGTTACAAATTTAACGGGATTGTATTGTTACAAGGCTGCATAATGACGTCTCAAGGTCAAGCAGAAGGCGTGCGATGTAGCTGTTATTTTTATTGGGACGACGTGCATGCATTTACTCACTCAATCCCATTTTCCCGCTCACCTCACAGCACGCCAGCCTTCTGTTTCAGCTAATGTAGAGATCCTGTACCCCAAAAGAAGCTGCGCGACTCCGTCCCCTCGTTGCGATCGGTTGATCAAAATTTCTTTGGGATACCGTACACGATTTGTGAGGTAGGGCAATGGGCAAAGCACAGTGCTATCAAGCGGTTCCGTGGCACATTTTCCGTATATAACTAAGTAGATCTAAGTTGCGGGAACACCGTAGTGTTTGTTTGTACTTCAACGTTGATTATCACCGAGACATGAGGTTTGAGACCACATATAAAATTTATACATTTCAAGCTGCCTGGAGTTGGAAAGGAGAGTACAGACGATTCTCTAGTTCAATCAAATTTTGGTTGGCTTACATATCATTGACAATCATTTCATGTCTCTGCTTTCAGAATAAGGCTATATTATGACTACCCACATCGTCACTCCAAGAGGACAGCGAAATACTTATTATTAGACTATTGTTATTATTATTATTATCATCATTAGACAGTTATGTTATTATTATTTTCATAATTATTAGTCAATAATGATTATTATTAGTATACTATTATTATTATATTTTTCATTATTCTAGACAATTGAGTTTGTACAAAAATTCGCTATCCAGCAACAGAGAAACTACCTTATACTATCGGGGCGCAGTTAGCCTATTATTAGGAACCGGATTCTTAGGTTCTTATCTATTTTTCCCATACTTCTAAATACTTTTACGAATCACACTGAAATTCCGTACTACCTAATAAACTAAATAATACACGAGTACCTAAAAATAACTAATTGCAGTTTTGAAACCATTTATTGTAGTATATTTCAAATTTTGTCCATAATCCTTGAAATTAAATGTGAAGATAGTGTTTATTCCTAGCTCCAGTTGATTGAAAGCAATCCTACCTCCTGTAAAAATGAAATATTTTCAGCACTTTCCAGCTTATATATTATTGTTTGGTTATTTACCGAGAGGAAAGAGCGAATAAATCTCTTATTATTCCCAAGAATCCAATATTGTAAAGAAACAAAATTATTTGAACGAGATTGAGTGTGAAAATCATTTCTGACATCCTTGGCTTTATTGCAATCCCTAAAAGTGTAAAGTTATCGGTGATAATTTGATTACGCATCATTATGTAAAATATTTACTCTCTCGTTGCAATCAGATTGTCTACTAAAAATGAGGTATTAATTTTCAGCCTTATGTAATGTATGTCAACTTTCGCTACCCTTTAAACATAAGAACCTATTGTAAAAACCCATTCTACCTAATAAAAAACTAAAAAGAACAATTTTATGTTTTTGGAAACCTAAAATGACAATTTTAAAAACCACCAAAATCCGGCCCCTATTTATTATATTCTGATGGTTGGGTGGTAGAGCAGCGGACTCTGTACTGGGATAAACGCCAGGAAAGAAGAAGATGGTTGGGTGGTTTCGTAAGTAAGACAAGAAGTTCCGTGAAGAACTAGACAGCCTACTTTTCATGCCAATGATTATTCTACAGTATATGAACCTATCTAGAATAATGACGATTTAAGTTGGTAATATCGAAATATCTAATTAGTTCAAAACATACCTGGTGTAATGTAGCCAAATAACGCACTACAGTTGGCAGCCCTGGTGACTGAATATATTCTTATTTCCATCTCTTAAGGTACAGAATACAACATTTGGTTGAAGTCCAATGGACGTTACATGCAGTTAGACACTGGTTCTATCAGCACGCGTAAAAGCATGTTGCCAACAATACCATGCGTGTGCTGGTCAGAATTAATCTGAAATTTTATGATATCTTGTTGTGCCAATTTTGGATGAAATCCATTTGTTAGTATAGAAGTTACATGTATTTTAAAATTGGACATATCGGCAGGCTTATAATCATGTAGGTAGAACTGATGTATATAAGTTACTCCAAATTAATCTAAAATGTCAGAATATACGTGTGCGTAGTTTAAAGCTGTCGGTTTGCATACTTTCTGATATACAGGTATTTGGATAAAAAAATAGAGAGAGCAATTATTAACAGTTGGCAGCCCTGGTGGCTCTTAAGAATACGCTCAGTCATATCTGTTTATGTACACACTTTACATACAAAATTTGGTTGAAATCCCATTGATAGTGTAGAAGTTATATGCATTTAAACATTGGACCTATCAGAAGGCTTAAAATTATGTTGACAACACTGTCATGTATGGCCTCCTGGAAATTAAACTGAAATAGTATTATCTACATGTGTGCCAATGTTGGAATAGCTCCCATGCATACCTTGCAAGATATCCAACAGTGAGCTCAAATTTCTAGTGCGTTTTTCAGCAGTTGGTAGCACTGACATCATTTTCAAATATGGACGTGAGATATTCAGGTGCACATCTTTACTCATACTAAATTTGGTTTTGATTGCTGCAGCCGTTTAGGAGTTGATAGGGGGGGACACACACACAGCCACAGACAGACTGACTGACAGACAGACACCCTCACTTTTTCCCGGATCGATCTCATAAGTCTACTTTTTCCTCATTTTTGCCAAATGTGAAAAGTAGGCTAGGGCCCACAGCCACTCCTATTTCAGTACACGAGCTATCGAGTCTAATACCAACAGGCCGAGTGGTTCGAGGCTGGCTGGCGTACCTCTGGTCGTATTGGGTACTGACTCACATTAGTAGTATATGCTAAAAGCATAAGATGGCGTCGATAATTTAGAGGTGGAACACCCGATTCGACGAGTTGGCTGGGTATCGGGCTGGTCCGGAAGGCACCAGTAGCCAGCCTAACGCCACTATGGTGGATACTGTCCAGCATTTTCAAGGTTGCCGGTCTTTCTGAACCGTAAGCCGCAGAACCATAGTCTAGCCGGGACACGACGAGGGCTTGGTAGAACCGTAGCAGCACCGCTCCGTCAGCCCCCCACGTAGTGCTACTAAGAAACTTGAGCATGTTCAGTTTCCTGAGACACGTCGTTCTTAGTTGCCGTATATGGGGCTGCCACGTTAATTTGCTGTCAAAATGGAGCCCCAGGAAGCGATAAGTGTCAACCAACGGCAACGCAGCATACCTGAGATGTAGTTCAGGGTGTAAGTGTAGCCTTCGGAGCCGACAAAAATGGACGACGGAGGATTTCGCTGATGAAAACCGGTCGTGAGCCCACCTGTCGACCCGGTTAATAGCTATCTGCAATTGCCGTTCCACGATTGACATACTTCCAGAGCTATAAAGCTGAGTTAAATCGGCTACATACAGCGATGGAACTATCGTGGGCCCGGTGGCGGTAACAATGCCGTTTATGGCAACCTCTTTTACTTTTACGCTCATCGGCGTATCGCAGATTCTTTCTTCTTTTATATTTAAGGAAAATATATCAATTCAAAACAACCATTTATTGACACTTCTGGATGCCAAGACAGTTAATTTTACAACAGTGGAAAAAAGATAATAAATAAAAAAATGGCAATCTTAATGTAGCATCTTTGGCCGAAAGATATGACACACTCCCACCTTGAGTTGGTGGAAGAACAACTCAACCATACATAAATAACTATAATTACCTCAAAATACAGCAATCATAAATCTAATCTCTTTGGTGTATTTACAGCTCTACCACTTTTAGTGGTTACTCTTGACATCCCTTCTCATCCCTAAACACATTTAGGCTAAAGAGACTTTTGTCATTTTTTGAAGGGAAAGGCTCTTCCTGTACCAATCTTGCGACTATTTTTTCTGCTGACATTATCTCCTCACATGATAATTCTCCACGAGCTCTTGTAAGGTTTGCTCTTCGCGTATTTTGGATAAACCTCTTTATCCAAGCAACCAACCGAATTATTTTTCCATAGCATGAAAAATATAAGTAATACGAATTAAAATCGTGGTACCTGCACTAATCATTATTTACATGTTTTGGGGTGCTACATGAAGTATCTACAAAGTAACTCATTATTTGAGTTGATTTTCTCTTTTCTTGCAAAATCAGCTCTGCCTCTGCAGGTGGAAATTCACCAGGCCACTCTGGCCGGTCCTTTCGTAAAAACTCTGGCCCCTCCCACCATCGAAGTGCTAACAATTTTTCTGCCAGACAACTCTTGAAGGAAGATCTGCAGGATTAAAATGGCCAGGAACATATCTCCACATTTCTGGTAAAGTCAACCGATGGATTTCTTTAACACGGTTGTTGACAACACCGTCCATGTTTCTTCCTATAGAATCCATGCTAAAACCGTTGTCGAATCAGTCTAGAAAACCAACTTGACATCTTGGTAGTTTAGTCCTTCTAGCACTGAATTACCTAATCTAGCTCCCACTGTTGCAGCAATTAGTTCCAGTCGGGGAATGATGACTGTGTTTAATGGGGCTACTCTTGCACTGGCTGCAAGAAGGTGTACCTTACTCTCACCGTCAATTTGTAGTCGTATGAAGACTACTGCAGCGTAGGCCTGTGCACTAGCATCACACAAAATATGTAGACTGACATCCCTGTGGTTCTTGGAATAATGAAACCAGCGTGGAATTCTCATCTCTTTCAGGAGAAAAAGGCTTAAATACCAGCTTACAAATTGGTCCTTAATATCAGTAGTAACCTCTTCATCTCAAGATATACCACTTAGCCATATCTTTTGTAATAACAATTTAGGAACTAGAAGTACTGGACTAACTATGCCAATCGGATCAAATATCTTTTGTGCAACTGACAGAATGGATCTTTTCGTGATCACTCCCAATTCATGGTTCTGTAACCATTCCAAGTTTAACAATAAATTGTCAGATTCCAAATCCCATCGTAAACCTAGCTCCGCTGTCCGTCCTACAAGAATGAAAGCATCATTGTTGGCCTGCCAACCTCTGAGGTCGAACTTTCCTTCCTGCATTATATCACGTGCTTCATTAACTAATTCTTTCAGTTCTGATTCAGTATCAATACTGGTTACAACATTGTCCACATAAAGGCTCTGTTTAAGTCTTGATATCTGTCCTTTACTATATTGACAATCTTCCATTGCCTTGTCCAAATGGTAATCAAGAACTGCTCCTAAAAGGAAAGTGCTACATTTTAATCCAAATACCACCATCCGATGCCGAAATATCTTTATATTCTTCCAGTCATTTGGATCACACCAGAAGAACCTAAGAATATTTATTTGTAGAAAAGCCATTTCTACATCAGCTGTCACCCCAAATCTCCCTTCCCGAAATTTTAGTAACATGGAAGGAATCAGTTCAATCAGATTGGGTCCACACTCTAAACAATGATTGAGAAAAGGAGCATTTCTACCTCTTGCTGACACGTCAAATACAGGACGAACTCTGGTGGTGCTATTCTCCTTAATAACAGTTCGATGTGGTAGGTAGTGTCCATAATTCCCTACTTCATTGACTGGTACTTCTTCAATAATTCCCAGTTCTTCCCACTCAGCTAGAACTGCATCGTATGAAATGAGAAGATTTTGAGACTGAAGCTTTCTAGTGGTAGATTCTAACCTTTTGAGTGCTAGCTCCCTGTTACTAGGAAGTGCCAAGCTATCTTCTTTCCATAACAATGAAACTTCGTAACGTCTCTCATCAATTACAGTAATACCTCTTAGAAAATCATCTCTAATTTGAAGCTGTCTTTCATTTTTTGACATTTTAATAGCTGAGTCTGATATTCCAATGGTATCTAGGCTCCAGCGATCGTTGATCTCATTAACAAACAGAGCTGTAACTTCTTCTGCCAAGTTAACAGAAGATGGTTGTGGAACTTTCCCCATCAAAGTCCAGCCTAAATTTGTTTCCACAGCAACCAAACCAGAATATAGAACTTTAATATTTCCTGTCAGAAGTTTGTCCGCTACATCCGCTCCAATCAGCAAGTCCACAGGCCTAGACTCATCCCCAATATCTGTTAGGCTGATATTCCCTTCCTCAAGTTCATTCAACCGAGGTCCTTTCTTGACCGAAGGGATGCCATTACATATTAAAACCTGATCCAATACTTCAAAATTACATTGATATATTCCATCCAGGCTTTCAATTTCTACTTTGTAACATGAATGTTCATTAACACTCGTTTTCACTCCCCCAAAAAGGTCATGTTTAATTGTTACAGTTCTGACTGGAGTGTAACCTAATCTTTTAACAATGTCTTTCTTAACATAGGATCTTTGGGATCCTGAGTCAATTAAGGCTCTCACAGAGAAGGAAGAGCCAATACCTTTCATCTTTATAACCAAAGTTTGCAAAATAACTTTAGGATATTTAGAAATATTACTCAGCGAATTTGTCTTTTGTTCATTCTTCTCCCCGATTGCCTGTGTTCGACATTATTATGGGATATATTTTGTTTATTCTGAGGTAAATCAGGGCACATCAGAACTTGGTGGCTCTTACTAAAAATAATGCACCGTACTACGGCTTTACATTTATTGACACAGTGTCCCTTCTTAAAGCACTTAAAACACCCACCCTTGTCCTTTAGGACCTTCTGTTTCTCAGATATACCTAATTAGTGTGCTTTAAAACAATTAAGGGCATCATGTTGACCTTCACAAAAAATACAGTACCCTCTCCTCTCCTCAACTGGGTTAGTGTTTAACAAGTCAGCTGCAGTAGCAATGTGCTCTGACAATTTGGGTTGGTCTCTACTCCTGTTATTATCTTTGATTCTAAAACCGGAAATTGCTAAACTGATCCGTTCCTCGGCTTCCACTTCCCTTTTCATGAATAGCATGAGATTGTCCAACTTATCTTTCGAATCACGTGTGTGTGCAAAATTGGAACTTCTTTGCCAGGCCCTAAGAAACTCCTCAGGCAAACATGACTCTACTAAAGGATACAACATAGATGCACACTTATCTGTTGTAACACCTAAGGTTTCAAGTGACCGTATGTGCGATTCCAAGTTGTCATAAAGGCTACACATTGAATTGCCATCACCGGGAGTGGAAGATTTCTTAAGAACTAAAGATAACAACTCTCTAACGTAAACTTCAACCAGCAGATCATCTCTACCGAACCTGCTCTTTAAACATTCTACTGCCTTCGTATAATTTTCCCCAATAGGTGGAAAACATTCAGTAATTTCTCGAGCACGAGACCCTTTCACTGCAGCTTGCATTAAGTATTGAAACTTATCTTCCGGTGCAATATCCGGATACTTGTCTATCTTTTTAACCTGGCCCCTGAACTGTATCCACTGTTTTACATCGCCATCAAATTTCCTTAGTTCTAATTTAGGTAGTTTGAATTTTCTCTTACTCACAAGATCCACACTGCTACAATCACTGTTGTCTTGAGCGATGCCTCCTGAAGGTAGAATATATTCAACACTCACCTCTATATCAAGAAATTGACGTTGATATTCATCGGCAAGTCTACATTCGTCGTCCAAGTCCTCTTGGCCGACGTCAATATTTAGACTTACGACCTTACCATCCCGCTGCAGGAGCTCATCATTTTTCTTCCGAAGTAAAGAAAGGGAAACCTGAACTTTCCTTCGCTTTTCATGAGCTGTCATCTGGACGTCATCAATTTCACCTTTGAGGTTATTCAACTGCCTCGAAAACGCCGCCCGTGTTACCTTACGTAGCTTTATCGCTCGATCCAGTTCACGTTGGGTTGTCTCCATAATTAATATATATTGATATATTTATCCTATCACTGGTCGCCACTTATTTTACTTTTACGCTCACCGGCGTATCGCAGATTCTTTCTTCTTTTATATTTAAGGAAACTATATCAATTCAAAACAACCATTTATTGACACTTCTGGATGCCATGACAGTTAATTTTACAACAGTGGAAAAAAGATAATAGAGAAAAAAAATAACAATCTTAATGTAGCATCTTTGGCCAAAAGATATGACAACCTCGAAAAAGGTGACAGAACAGAACCCTGAGGAACTTCGTTTTCTTGGGTATAATATTGCGATATGTTCTACCGACCCTTACACGGAAGAGTCGGACTACATGAAATTCGTAATGAAAGTCGGTAGATTACTACGGAGTCCCCACTCATGAAGGGTGGAAAGGATCTCGTAGCGCCATATGGTGTCGTAGGTAATTCGGAGAAATACCTCCTGTATGGCGCTCACAAGTCGCACCAGATGGACGGTGGTGGACATATGGGAGAGAAATCTAGACTGGTACCCTGACAGTAAGCCTCTCTCTTCCAGTAACCACACCAGTCGATGGTTCACCATCTTCTCTCGCAGCTTACATAGGGCATTTGAGAGGCCTGTAGCTGCTGACAAGTTTGGGATCCTTTCCAGCCTTGGGAACCGGTATCATGATCCACTCTCGCCATTGAGATGGAAACTGCCCATCTATCCATATACGATTGAAGAGGACCAACAATTGCTTTATACTGGATTCGCACAGATGTTTTAACATTTGATTCTGTATGTTATCCGGTCCGGGAGACGTATCCCTACACAGTGAAAGCGCACTGTGCAGTTCCCTTTCAGAGAATGGTACATTGTAGGACTCCAAAGCAGCAGTGGCAAAGGACAAGGGGTGAGCCTCCGCCTCCCGCTTCCGAGTCAGAAACGTAGGATCGTAACTCCCAGAACAGGATACATCATTGAAGTGCGATCCAATACGGTTGGCAATGGCGAGTTGGTCCGTGATGATGTCTCCGATGATGGAGACTCCGTGTGCCATCAATGATATCGGGAGTCCGGAGATCCGACGAAGCTTAGTCCACACTTGAGATGAAGGAGTATGTGTCGTCATAAACAACACATACTTTTCCCACGTCGTTTTATTACTCTCCCGAATCAGATATCGGGCTCTAGCACGCATCCTTTTGAAGGTGATAAGGTTGGCCATAGTGTTTTGCCTCCGATAGCATTTGAAAGCACGTCGACGATCTTTAAAGGCTGCTGCAATCTCGGCTGTCCACCAAGGGACAAGTTTCCGGTGGGAGTTGCCGGATGAGGAATGTATTGTTTCCTCAGCAGCAGCCGAAATACCATGCGTTATGTGAATGGTATGATCATAGACAATCTCAAAGGTATCTTCGGCAAAATCAGCACATGCTGTGAAAGTTGTCCAATCAGCCCGATGGAGAAGCCATCGAATTGGTAATTCGATGGCTCTCTGGTTCGGAAGAGTAACGATAATCGGGAAATGGTCACTAATACAAAGGTCGTCGTGTACACCCCACTGTAGCAGGGGAACCAGCGCACGACAGCACAAGGTGATATCGACATTTGAATAAGTGCCGTGTGCAATAGAGAAGTGCGTAGGTTCGCCTGTGTTTAACAAATACAGCTCCAGCGCCTGATCAGTCTCTCAAAATCTCTCCCTCCATCACTAGTGGTAGCGGAGCCCTAGATGGTGTTGTGGGCATTAACATATCCCAGAAGGAGAAAAGGAGGGGGGGAGCTGAGAGACTAGATCCACCAGCTGGTTTCAATCCAGTTGAGAATCAGGTGGAATGTACACGTTACATACTGTTGCCATTACTGGCAACGAAGTACGAACTGCAACTGCTTCTAGCTGAGTACGCAACGGCACCTCTTCACTAAAGAGACTAGAGTGGACGAGAATGCAGACGCCACCGACGGCCACAGCTCCATTCACCGGGTCTTCAGAGAAGAGTTTGAAGTAACGCATTATTGTCTCACGTCCAGGACGAAACCTGGATTCCTGAAGACAGACAATGGTTGCCGAAAACGAAGATATTAATTGACGTAACTCATTGAGATGACCAGAATAGCTATTACAGTTCCCTTGTAAGTAGAAGTGGGTCTTCTACTTACGCTTGACCGTTTGCCACCATTCCTCATCTCTAGTTGGATATGATGGGGCAGGAGAGCGCACCTCAATCGCCACATCTCCGTCCGAAGACGAAGAAAATGGAGCGGGCAGTCCCCTGGATGGCGCGCGGTCCTCGTCGGACTTCACGAGTCTCGCTCTTGGGGGGGGAGCGAGAGCGGTGTCGAGGGACTTTCTCCCGGTCCGAAGACTGGGTGTCTGTCCCCGACATGTCCCGAAGAGATTTCTTTCTTGATCGGCGCTGACGTCTATTTGGGGAAGTAGATGGTCGCTTCCCCACAGACGCCAGTTCCTTACAAAACATGGCCGCTCCTGCTGACACCGCTCCACTGGTGGTGGTGGGAGTGGAATGACCAGCAGATACCTGAGCAGCCCTGTCTCTAGGAGGGGAAGAGAAACGGCGCTGAACCGTTCCTCTCTACTCCGCTGATGTATTTTCATATTTGTAGGGGAGTTCCTCCATACGGACGAGTTTGGCTTCAGCCGGCTTCGCTCCCTTGATGGTCGTGGGAGCGGGAAGGCCAGCAGAGACAGTAGCCACTCCGTCAGGAGGAGGGCGAGAGAGATGGCGACGAACCTTCTCTCTCATCTCCACTACTACTTTTGTCATATCGGGTGGACTGGAAGAAGGACCAGCCCTGGTCGGCAAACTCATATTTCCCCTGATAACTGAGGAAGACATGTTAGCCGACCGGTTCGAAGAAGAAGAGGACTTCTCCGATTTCGCCGGTTTAGATGATATAACTGTCGACTTCTTTTCCTTGCCCGAAGAAGGTTGTGGGACCTCCTTCGGGAAGACAATTTTCGCAGGTACAGCGAGGGGTGATTTCAAATCTGCTGAATTACCGGACGTCAAGGGTACTATACTGGAAACTGTGACAGCAGGGGTGAATGAGGGCGTCGCTGCGGCCACAAACGTCACCCGAAATTCGGGGGCATTAATATCACGGTACCTCTTGCGAGCATCGTGATATGAAAGCCGATGCAATGTTCTGATTTCTTGGATTGTGGCTTCTTTACAGAACTCAGGGCACTGCTTCGATCGTGGAGAGTGGCTTCCTTGGCAGTTAGGACAAATCGGGGGAGGCGTACACCTCTCACCCTCATGTGTCCCCTTGTCACACTCTCTTCACACGGCCTTGGCAGTGCACCTGGCAGAAACATGCCCGAATTTCTGGCATTGATAACATCACATAGGTGGAGGGATGTACGGTCGAACATCGCAGTGGTTCGATGTGACCTACATCTGCTTAGGTAAAACATCACCCTCAAAATGGAGAATAAAAGCGCCGGTATCGACGCTGTTCTCTCCAATCTTTCGGGTGATTTGCCCAATCTTGGTGACGCCTATCTTCCCCAGATTCCGCAACAATTCCGCATCACTATTCAAAATGAATTCACGATGGAAAATAACTCCACGGACCTCATTCAGCGTTTCGTGTTTTGAGATCTTAACGGGAATTTCGCTGAAATGCGTACATTCCAGCAACGTTTCGGTTTGCAGTCGGCTAATTGTATGCAGTAGGAGCTGTCCGTTCCGGAGCTTGGAAATCCCGTTTAGATCTCCAAATTTCCCCTCGAATTCCTCGGAAAAGATCATTGATTTCACCACTTTGAAATAATCCCCGTCTGTCCTGGCAGCATCCAGGTAGCGATGTGACTTGTCAACAGGGAAACGTGCATTGAAAGTTTTATCCCTGCTCCGACACTCAAGAGACGGCAGTTTAAGGGGGACACCCTCTGATGATTTATTGGGCCGCTTTCGCGTCATCCCGAAATCACCCTCCCCGAATACAACCTACTCTGAACGAGGGTCATCACTGTGGGCGCCACCCAGCCAAGGCAATACCTACCTGGCATAGCAGGTATTGCCCGGGGTCCCAGTGCCTTGAACAGGCACTTCCCCCTCGGCATGCACAGTGATATGTTTGGCGAAATTATTCGGCCGTGCAGGGACCTCCGTTGTGAGGCGGATACCACTGCAAGGGTACATGGCGCACCCACCTGACGGGATGGGGAATACCGTCCAGGCTTTCTGGCCAGATGGCCAAGTTGGTGGCCCTTCCGCAGGCAGCATGACGTTTATTTCCAAGGGTCAAACCAAAAATGGGACCGGAAGTCGGAAAAGACCTTTTACAGGCAGGGGATACCGTCGATGAATTTTCTCTTCCCATCAACAGGGAGTCTTCAAAATCAAAGTCAGTCATGTCAGTCTGTCTTGTCGGCCCTATTAGTGTCCTCCTACGACAAGCAGAGCATACCGTGTGTGTGTTCTAACCCGCAACCCACACGGGGGTGTACCTAAAAGGATGTCTGTCGCACCCAATGGGGATTATCCACACTCCAGTAATGCATATTATGACGATAAACGGTTCCATTGTTGTGGAATCGTGCTTCGTCCGTAAATAAGATGGTCGCTAGAAAAGCCGAATCAGTTTCCACAGAACGCCACCCGTGCTTCGAAATCATGACCATGTATCTCCAGGTGTAAGTGCAGATGGTACGGGTGAGACGAGTGGGTGTGCATTATCCGCATAACAGACGTTCGGCTGATGGTCGTCTCCAGTGCAATGGCCCGTGTGGTAGTATGAGGGTGACGCCGGATATCGTCAAACACAAACTCTTCATTGTGAGCAGACGTCACGCGATGATCTCAAACAGGCCGTGTTTTTCCCAGGGATCCAGTATCTCCCAGGCGTCTTTCCACACTCCGAAATACCATGCCTGTCGGTCGTTTTCTATCCGGATAGAGTTCTTGGTACAGGCGATGCGCCTGGTATGCATTCTGTCGAGCTCCTCCATTAATATAACATATTCAGGCGCGGATTCAAGGGGGGGGGGGGGTCACGGGGGTCATGACCCCCCCCAAACGGAGAACAGATTTTTTACAAACTCAAAAAACCAAAACACAATAACCAGACAAATGAAACGTAACGAATTTTAACTGAAAAACAGTTTTTATTTTATTTTATTCAATACTGAAAATTTATTTATTGCAATTATTATGTTCTGTTACAACTGTACTTATTTACTACTTCATACCTGTTATATAAAAACGAGTATTTATATAACAAAATCAACTCGTCTATTTTGTTTAGCAAACCTTGTGATTACTGAATCGATGTTTATAGTGATGTCACGATGAATGTGCAGCAATGCACGAATAGGAATTTGGGGCTTTTTTCGCACCAAAAATTTTTTCCGACGTCCAAACTGCAAGCTTGGTTGGCAATTTAAACTGTGACTTTCTCCCTTTGTCGGTACCAACCCGACTTGCCGATACTGCAACGTACTTTGGTATTTTTCTCGAAGCTCGATGTAAAAGTCGCAAAACACGCCGTTGCAATTTGTACGAATATTTTAGGTGCGCTAAACGCATCAAATTTCTATCTATGTAGCTTGCAAAAAATTGGTCTGGTTTTGTACGTTTGGTTATTTTGTGATTGCATTTTTAGTGATACCATTTTGCTTAACTATTTCGATTCTCTGACCCCCTCCCCCCCCCCCCCCCAAAGCCAAACTCTAGATCCGCGCCTGAACATATTCATATGCTCTTCGCTGGAATACATCTCGAGGCAGTGAATACGCTTCGTGTTGTGAATTACGTCGAAGGAGCGAGTTCGCGCAGCTACATACTGACTTGCCATCGCATGTTGTTTTCGTTCCAATGGGGCACACTTTGCCCTAACTGTGGTCTACGAAGCTTGGAACATGTACGACGTAGCTAACTGGTTGCCTGTGCCCCAGCCAGAGACAATCACCTCCTCATCCTTGTCCAATCCAGCACCTTAGCTTATGCAACGATACACACGGTCTACTTTTCTTTTTCATTTTATTTGATCGCTTACCCTCCAAGCTCGGCTTTACCCTCGGACTTTGCGAGGGATCAGTCCTCTACCGTCGAATTCCAGGACAGTGCCTCGGAGCTGAACACATCTTGACAGCAGATACAACTGGGGAGGGTGACAAGCCAATCGCCTAAGTGACCACGAACTTGGGTCTAATGAAGGAAAGGGCAGCGAAGGGAGTGGGAAGAAAGATGCCGTGGTCCTGTCGAAAGGAACCATCCCAGCAATCGCCTGGAGGAGACGTGGGAAACCACGGAAAACCACTTCTAGGATGGCTGAGGCAGGAAGCGAACCTGCCTCTACTAAGTCTGTGTGCCCCACGAGGTTGGGTGAACCCCGTTCCAGGCCTCAGACCAGGAACAAAATTTCGTGGCAGAGCCGTGATTTGAACCCGGGCCTCCGCAGTGACATGGTCTTTTACAGAGCCAAATAAACAAATCGTGTCGCCTCCGTGGTGTAGTGGTCAGCGTGCATAAATGCCACCCCGGAGGTCTGAGGTTCGATACCCGGCTCTAACAAGAAATTTGACAAGTGGTATGAGGGCTGAAACGGGGTCTACTCAGCCTCGGGGAGAAGAGTAGAGTGGGTTCGATTCCCACCTCAGCCATCTTCGAGTGGTTTTCCGTGGTTTCCCACTTCGTCTTCGGGCAAATGCTGGAAAGGTGCAGTACCTAACTGAAGGCCACGACCGCCTCCTTCCCTCTTCCTTGCCTATCCCTCTCACTCTTCCCATCCCCTCATCAGGCCCCTGTTCACTTCGCAGGTGAGGCCGCCTGGGCGAATTGCTAGTCACACTCCCCAGTTGTATCCCCTGATTCAGAGCCTCAAGCTGCAGGACACCGTCCTTCGCTTAGTCCGTGGGAAAAGCCAACCCAGGAGGGTAAAAAGATAACGAAAAAAAAAAACTAATCAGTCTGTGAAAACGATTAAGTATATAACCTTGCCACTTGCCAGGCAACTCCAATCGCGCGCTTGCCATGTGAGCTACTGCGACATTTGACCTGCAGCGCGCACCTCCCAGTCTATACAATACCTGCTCTCGGTGTGTGCGTGCACCACTTGTTTTCAAGTGTGTGTTCTGCGTATCTCTGCTCGTTTAACGGGTTCATTCGAGGTACCCATACTGAATTAATAGTGGCGCTCACGATTCCTGCTGTCTTCTAGCCCGTAAACACACATCTCGTTATAATACCCCGGTTTAGGGAGAGGGACCTATGTCTTTCAGAATTGTAGTACATGTGACAGAATGCATAAAACTGGATCGCAAGGGGCCAGTGGACCGTTCGGTGTGTAGGCCATAGAATTTTGTAGACAACTATTACCTGAAGATACCGGTTGAGTTGGCCGTGCTCGTTACGGCGTGACTGCAGGCAGTCGCTCACATCCGGTAGGCGAGGAGGCTCGAAACCCTCCACCGGCAGCCTTGAAGATGATTTTCTGTAGTTTCCTATCTTCCTTCCAGGCAAATGCCGGGGATAGTCCCCAACTATAGGCCACAGCCTCTACCTTCCAATTCCTCATCCTTACTTTCACACTTTCCTCGCCAGACAACCACCACACGGGACGGTACTTGTAGCTCACCCCATGGGTGTCCGCATAGAAGTAGCTGCAAACTTGAGCGGGCCGAACATGTACTCGGACACTCCCGGCACTAAAAGCCATACGCTTAAAATATAATATAAGAACATGAAGATTATTGCGTAAATGTATTATTCAAACTTCAATCGCATAATTAGAACACAAGAAATAACAAGTATTTCCGTGAAGAAATGTGTAGCCCAGTTTCATTTATCCTGCTCATGTTAATTGCCTCTATCAACATACAAAATTCAGTTTGATTGCTGTAATAGATTCGTAGATATTGAGAACCGTCTAAATATATCGGATAGTCGACATGTTGGATTGTTATATATGTAGGCCTTAGAGTTATGTACTATTACATGAAGATTATTGTGTAAGAGTATTATTCAAACTTCAATTGCATGATTAGGACACAAGAAATGGTAAAAACGAGATTTTAAAATTTTGCACAGCCTCCATATTCTGGTTCTGAAAAAAAAAAATGAAATAAATTAGATGCCAGTGGATTAAAATTTGTATAAGCATATACCATACCAAGTTTCACTGTGCTCATCCTTTTCAATATTCGCATTTCGCGTCGCCGGCAGGTTGGATTTGTGATTACCAGGTTATGAAAGTTCCATAGGTTAACTTATGTTTATAGCCTCTATCAACACACAAAATGTCAGTTTGACTGCTGTCAGATTATCAGATTTTGTGATCCGTCTAAATATTTTGGATGCTCGCCATGTTGGATTGTAACATATGTAGGCCATAGAGTTATGTACTATTAGATGACTATTATGGCGTAGGTTCATTATTCAAACGTTGATTTCGATCGCATGATTGCGACACAAAAAATTAAAACTTAATTTTAAAAATTTGCACAGCTGCCATCTTGAGGTTATGTAAACAAGTTGACAAAAATATATGTCAGTGCATTGCAAAGTGTATAAAGAATTGCTGTACCAAGTTTCACTGCGTTCGGATTTTTAACCCGCCAGAAAAGTCTATTTAAATGTTTCAAATTCGCATGGTCGCCATGTTCGTTTCTGAAAGTCCCTTGAACGATTTTGTAGTAGTGCCTTTTATCACCGTACAAAATTTCAGGTTGATATGAGTAATAGATTCGGAGATATAGAATGACAGTGAAATATTTCGCACAGCCGCCACGTTGGATTGTCGAAACGTAATAAAATTTGTAGGGCACGGTCGGGGTCGGCCAGAATAGTACTATACCTTACCGAATTTAATTGAAATCCATCCAGCCACTTAGATTTTATTAGTGGGGCGTGGGGGCTCACACACGGACAAAAGGTGAACCATAAGCCTATCTTTTCATAAATAGAAATAGGCTAAAAACGAGATTTTAAAATTTGACACAGGCTCCATCTCGTGGTTAAGAAAACAATTAAGTTTGATTGCTGTCACAGATTAGTTGACATTGAGAATTGTCTAAATATTTCAGATGGTCACCATATTGGATTTTTATATACATGGTAGGCCATAGAGCTATGCACTATTAGATGATGATAATTGCGTAGGTTCATTGTTCAAACGTTGGTTTCGATCGCATGATTAGGGCACAAGAAATTAAACCTTATTTTTAAAATTTCGCACAGCCGCCATCTTGAAGTTATGTAAACAATTGAGCTGAATGGGATGTCAGTGTATTACAAGGTGTATACCATTTGCTGTACCATGTGTGACGGCGCTCGGTTGGTTTAAATGATAGAAAAGTCTATTTAAATACAACAACTTCCCTTGGCCGCCATGTTCGTTTTGTAAAGAGGTTTTTGAGAGTCCCTTAGTTACAATTATATTAGTGCTTTTTTCCACCATACAAAACGTCAGGGTGATATCTGTAATAGTTTCGAGGATTTGGAATGCCGGTGAAATATTTCGCGCAATTGCCAAGTTGGATTGGTGAGATGTAATAAAATTTGAAGAGCACAGACCGGGTTGGACAAAATAGTACTATGACCTTACCGAGTTTCGTTGAAATCGCTCCAGCAGTTTAGATTTTATTAGGGAGGGGAGCGAGGCGACGGTCACATGCAAACACACACACGGACTCTATGTGATGCCATAGGCCTATCTTTCATAAATGTAAATAATAAAGGAAGCTTTTCAGTCGGTCAACACGACTGTATAGCTTTATTATTAGAATTAAGCATCACTGAAAAATGGCTTCTATCAATACTAAATGAAAATAGGCCAACAAGTAAACGAAAAGCAACAACGGGAGGCTTAAGTTAGAAAAGAAATAATGTTATTGGTCACTAAGGAGCTAAAGTTCCGCTAACACGTACCTTGATGCTCGGTACAGTTAGGAGGCGAGTTCCGACTGTACCGTTCCATACGTAACGTTCCGCTAACACGTACCTTGATGCTCGGTACAGTTGGGAGTCGAGTTCCGACTGTAACGTTCCAGGGCTGTAACGTTCCACTTGCTCGTACCGAGTTCCAAGTTACAGTTACGGAACGATACCGCAAGCCAGCTCGGGGCCGCGGTATGGCATACACAGCGGTACGTAACGTATTTCAGTTCTGTTCCGGGTCCCTGATGATTAGTTTAGTCGTTTATTAATGTTACGTTTTGACAAATTGAGTAGCCACAATTGAGATTTGGTAAAGATGGCAGCAAAATAAACATAACACAGAGGTGCCCTTTTCTAGTGCTACCTCTGTACAAATTTTCGTGTTTCAATTGATAGAGGGGAGCAGACATATACACACACAGACACACAGTGTTTCTTGAAAAAAGTCCCTTAATACTAGCCACGTTCTTCTACTGGCAGTGATCTGTGCGAAAATCAGGAATTATTAGTATACTTTTCACATTTTGCAAAAATGAGGAAAAAGTAGACTTTTGAGATCGATCCGGGAAAAGGTGTGTGTGTGTCTGTGTGTCTGTCTGTCTGTCTATCTGTCTGTCTGTCTGGCTGTGTGTCCTCCCCCCCCCTATCAACTCATAAACGGCTTTAGCAATCGAAAACAATTTTTAGTATGAGTAAAGATGTATACCGGAATATCTCAAGCCCATATTTGAAAATAATGTCACTGCTACCAACTGGTGAAAAAACGCACTAGAAATGTGAGCTCCATGTTGGATATCTTGAAAGGTATGCTTGGGAGCTATTCCAAAATCGGCACACATGTAGATAATGATATTTCTGTTTAATTTCCATGAGGCCATACATGGCAGTGTTGCCAAAATAATTTTAAGCTTTCTGGTAAGTCAAGTTTTTAAATGCATATATCTTCTGCACTATCAATTGGATTTCAACCAAATGTTGTATGTAATATGTGGACATAAACAGATATTACTGAGCGTATTCTTAAGAACCAACAGGGCTGCCAACTGTTAATAATTCTCTCTCTATTTTTTATCCAAATACCTGTATATCAGAAAGTATGCAAGCCGACAGCTTTAAACTATGAACACGTATAGTACCTTACATTTTAGATTAATTAGGAGTAACATATATAGTCAGTTCTACCAACATGATTCTAAGCCTGTTGATAGCACCAATTTTTAAATAAAAGTAACTCCTATAGTATCAGTTGGATTTCAACCAAATTTCGTATATGCTATGTGTACCTTATCAGATATGACTATGCTTATTCTTAAGAGCAATTATGGCTGCCAACTGTTAATAAATGCTGTCTATAATATTTCCCCATGATCAATATATCAGAAAATATGCAAGCCAACAGCTCCATACTTTTCACACGTATAGCACCTGGCATTCTAGATAAATTTGGAGTAATCAATGTAAGTAAGTGCTGCCAACATGAATCTATGCCTACAGATAGGTCCAATTTAAGAAAACATGTAACTTCTATACTAAAAAATGGTTTTCATTCAAAATAGGCACAACAAGATATCATAATATTTCAGATCATTTCTGATCAGCACACGGATGACATTCTTGCCAAACATGCTTTTACGAGTGCTGATAAATCCAGAGTATAACTGCATGTAAAATAAATTGGACTTCTACCAAATTGTGTATTCTGTACCTTAAGAGATGGAACTAAGTCGTATATATTAAGTCGCCAGGGCTGCCAACTGTAGTGGTCTATTAGGCTACATTATACCAGGTATATTTCGAACTAATTAGACATTTCGATATTACCAACTTAATTTCATCATTATTCTAGATAGGTTCATATACTGTAGATTAATCATTGGCATGAATCTTAATTTTAGGGAAGGTAGGCTCTTTAGTTCGTCACGGAACTTCTTGTTAGAGTTTTAATATGTGTTTGAAATTTGTTGCAAATGATTATTTTATCATATTTCCATACATCATGTTACGGTATGTTGATTTAGGCGTTCAATTTTCCATCCTTCTTTATGGTGCACCATGTAAGGTTTAATACCAAGGGACTTTTTAGTGTTACGCTAAACATTTATCTTGTGTCTTTGATATTTATCAATTCATTCATGTTGGCTGATGTTGTTGTTTGAGTCTTCAGTATTTTGACTGGTTTGATGCAGCTTTCCATGCCACCCTGTCCTGAGCTAAGCGTTTCATCTCAACACAGCTACCACACCCTACATTCGAGGCAAACTGTTTAACATATTCTAATCTCGGTCTATACTTACAGTTCTTGTCCTCGACCCTTCCTTTCATAACTAAGTTTGCTATTCCTGGGTGTCTTAGTATGTGTCCTACCAACTTATCTCTTCTCTTCATTAGCAGTCGCCAGAAACATCTCTCCTCTCCCACTCGTCTTAATACCTCTTCGTTTGTAACCCTCTCTTCCCATCTGATCTTCATCATTCTCCTGTAACACCACATTTCTAACGCTTCAAATCTCCTCTTTTCTGCTGCACCAATAGTCCAATTTTCACTTCAATAGAGCGCCACGCTCGATGTCAACAGATTTCTTTTCTGTAGAAATGCTTTTCTTGCCTGAGCCAACCTACTTTTTATATCCTCTTTCCACCAACCATCACTGGTTATTTTGCTTCCTAAGTAACTTAACAGAAGTCTTCTGAGATTCGGAGATATTGAATGCCAGTGAAATATTTCGCACAGCCGCCATGTTGGATTGTTGAAAAGTAATACAATTTGTAGGGCACGGTCGGGGTTTGCCAGAATAGTACTATGACCTTACCGAATTTAATTGAAATCTATCCAGCCACTTAGATTTTATTAGTGGGAGTTGGGGGCAAACACACCGACACACACGGACAAAAGGTGATCTCATAAGCCTATTTTTTCATAAATAGGCTAAAAACGAGATTTTAAAATTGACACTGGCGCCATTTCGTTGTTAAGAAAACAATTAAGTTTGATTGCTGTCACAGATTAGTTGACATTGAGAATCGTCTAAATATTTCAGAAGGTCACTATATTGGATTTTATATGCATTGTAGGCCATAGAGCTATGTACTATTAGATGATGATTGTTGCGTAGGTGCATTGTTCAAACGTTGGTTTCGATCGTATGATTAGGACACAAGAAATTAAACCTTAATTTTAAATTTTTGCACAGCCGCCATCTTGAAGTTATGTAAACAATTGAGCTGAATAGGATGTCAGTGCATTACAAGGTGTATACCATTTGCTGTACCATGTGTGACGGGGCTCGGATGGTTTAAATGCGAGAAAAGTCTATTTAAATACAACAACTCCGCTTTGCCGCCATGTTCGTTTTGTAAAGAGATTTTTGAGAGTGCCATCGTTACACTTCTATTAGTGCTTTTTTCCACCATACAAAACGTCAAGGTGATATCTGTAATAGTTTCGGAGATATGAAATGCAGGTGAAATATTTCGCACAGTTGCCATGTTGGATTGGTGAGATGTAATAAAATATGAAGAGCACAGTCGGTTCGGACAAAATAGTACAATGACCTTACCGAGTTTCGTTGAAATCGATCTAGCAGTTTAGATTTTATTAGGGAGGGGAGCGAGGCGACGGACACATGCAAACACACACATACGTACACACACATGGACTATATGTGATGTCATAGGCCTATCATTCATAAATGTACATAGTAAAGGAAGCTTTTCAGTCGGTCAACACGACTGAATAGCTTTATTATTAGAATTAAGCATCACTGAAAAATGGCTTCTATCAATACTAAATGACAATAGGCTAACAAGTAAACGAAAAGCAACAACGGGAGGCTTAAGTTAGAAAAGAAATACTATTATTGGTCACAAAGGAGCTAAAGTTCCGCTAACACGTACCTTGATGCTCGGTACAGTTAGGAGGCGAGTTCCGACTGTACCGTTCCTTACGTAACGTTCCGCTAACACGTACCTTGATGCTCGGTACAGTTGGGAGTCGAGTTCCGACTGTACCGTTCCAGGGCTGTAACGTTCCACTTGCTCGTACCGAGTTCCAAGTTACAGTTACGGAACGATACCGCAAGCCAGCTCGGGGCCGCGGTATGACATACACAGCGGTACGTAACGCATTTCAGTTCTGTTCCGGGTCCCTGATGATTAGTTTAGTCGTTTATTAATGTTACGTTTTGACCAATTGAGTAGCCTCAATTGAGATTTGGTATAGATGGCGGCAAAATAAACATGACACTGAGGTGCCCTTTTCTAGTGCTACCTCTGGACAAAATTTCGTGTTTCAATTGAAAGGGGGGAGCACACATATACACACACAGACACACAATGTTTCTTGAAAAAAGTCCCTTAATACTAGCCACGTTCTTCCACTGGCAGTGGTCTGTAGGAAAATCAGGCATTTTTAGAGTTATAATATGTGTTTGAAATTTGTTGCAAATGATTATTTTATCATATTTTCATACATCAAGTTACGGTATGTTGATTTAGGCGTTCAATTTTCCATCCTTCTTTATGGTGCACCATATAAGGTTTAATACCAAGGGACTTTTTAGTGTTACGCTATACATTTATCTTGTGTCTTTGATATTTATCAATTCATTCATATCGGCTGATGTCATTGTTTGAGTCTTCAGTCTTTTGACTGGTTTTATCCCGCTCTCCATGCCTCCCTGTCCTGAGCTAGGCGTTTCATCTCTACATAGCTACCACACCCTACATTCGAGGCAAACTAACATATTCTAATCTCGGTCTACCCCTACAGTTCTTGTCCTCGACCCTTCCTTCCATAACTAAGTTGGCTATTCCTGGGTGTCTTAGTAAGTGTCCTACCAACTTATCTCTTCTCTTCATTAGCAGTCGCCAGAAACATCTCTCCTCTCCCACTCGTCTTAATACTTCTTCGTTTGAAACCCTATCTACCCATTTGATCTTCATCATTCTCCTGTAACACCACATTTCAAACGCTTCAAATCTCCTCTTTTCTGCTGCACCAATAGTCCAATTTTCACTTCCATAGAGCCCACGCTCGATGCCAACAGATTTCTTTTCTGTAGAAATGCTTTTCTTGCTTGATCCAACCTATTTTTATATATCCTCTTTCCTCCGTCCATTACTGGTTATTTTGCTTCCTAAGTAACAGAATTCTTCTGAGATTCGGAGATATAGAATGCCAGTGAAATATTTCGCACAGCCGCCATGTTGGATTTTTGAAACGTAATAAACTTTGTAGGGCACGGTCGGGGTCGGCCAAAATAGTACTATGACCTACACAATTTAATTGAAATCTATCCAGCCACTTATATTTTATTAGTGGGGGGGGCACACACACGGATGAAAGGTGATCTCATAAGCCTATTTTTTCATAAATAGAAATAGGCTAAAAGCGAGATTTTAAAATTTGACGCTGGCGCCATTTCGTGGTTAAAAAAACAATTAAGTTTGATTGCTGTCACAGATTAGTTGACACTGAGAATCGTCTAAATATTTCCGATGGCCACCATATTGGATTTTTATATACTTTGTAGGCCATAGAGCTATGTACTCTTAGATGATTATTGCGTACGTTCATTGTTCAAACGTTGGTTTCGATCGCATGATTAGGACACAAGAAATTAAACCTTAATTTTAAAATTTCGCACAGCCGCCATCTTGATGTTATGTAAACAATTGAGCTGAATAGGATGTCACTGCATTACAAGGTGTATACCATTTGCTGTACCATGTGTGTCGGCGCTCGTTTGGTTTAAATGCGAGAAAAGTCTATTTAAATACAGCAACTTCGCTTTGCCGCCATGTTCGTTTTGTAAAGAGGTTTTTGAGAGTCCCATTGTTACACTTCTATTAGTGCTTTTTTCCTTCATACAAAACGTCAGGATGATATCTGTAATAGTTTCGGAGATATGGAATGCCGGTGAAATATTTCGCACAGTTGCCATGTTGGATTGGTGAGATGTAATAAAATTTGAAGAGCACAGTCGGAGTTGGACAAAATAGTACTATGACCATACCGAGTTTCGTTGAAATCGCTCCAGCAGTTTAGAATTTTATTAGGGAGGGGAGCGAGGCGACGGACACATGCAAACACACACATACGTACACACACACGGACTATATGTGATGTCATAGGCCTATCTTTCATAAATGTAAATAATAAAGGAAGCTTTTCAGTCGGTCAACACGACTGAATAGCCTTCATTATTAGAATTAAGCATCACTGAAAAATGGCTTCTATCACTACTAAATGAAAATAGGCTAACAAGTAAACGAAAAGCAAGAACGGGAGGTTTAATTTAGAAAAGAAATACTATTATTGGTCACAAATGAGCTAAAGTTTGCTGTGTAGGTTACACTCTGCCTTATATGGCAACACTGCGAGAAGGTGAGTTGGATTCCCATCTAAGCCATCTTAGATTGGTTTTCCGTGGTTTCCCACTTCTACTCCAGGAAAATGCGTGGATAGTTCCTTAGTCAAGGCCACGGCCTACTCCTTCCCAAGCCATGCCATCATTACAAATACACACGTTACTACAGACATCACAATAACAAAGTTTAGACCTATCAGACAAATTCCATAAAAACCTCAACTACATGGACCGATGAACAATAACCTATGTTCCAAACCTCTATATGGAGCAACAATAAATATTTCGAATCAATGGGATCCATCGTATTGTTTTCAGGAAACATATTTCTAACGTAGGCTACAGTATGACCGCGATCGAAACGAGCAACGTGCCTTTCCCTGTCTGATGCGGCACGCACTCAGACTGAAATCAGTATTTTTATTTTTATTTTTATTGATATTTCAAGAAGTAATTATCCTATGTTTGAATAAATAATTTGCCTGGAATTGCATATGGCATCGTTCAAACTGGGATAGTTGTTGACGCAAAAAAAAAAGATCTTTTCATCAGGGTTCTAGGTAGGACAGTAGATACTGAAAAATATCCTTAGGCTAGATAGAGTATTTCGATATCATGAAAGAAATGCCCCTAGATTAGATAACAGGTATGTAATTGATGTAGTTGTTGTGTAATTAGGCTATTATGTGACAGTTTGTAACAACCAGCGTAACAGTGTAATAAACGCAGTGTTACAATTGCCGTGGTAACTAAATAGACTGTGTAATAGCCGTAATAGTCTACGTAACAATTCGGTGTCACAGCCATAATGGTTTTAATAGCTAATGGACAGTAGTACCGGTAACAGTCCTGTAATAGTCTGTAGGCCTACATACATTTTGGGAAATGCTGCTGTACTGTTACAGGCTCTGTACCGTTCCACTTTCCGTTGGAACATGAGAACCTGGAACGTTACGCATAGATACCGGGTGGCTGGTTGGTATAACCTGGAACGGTACACAGTGTAACCGGGTACTGGTGGAAACGTTACTCTATTTCGATAACCAAGAACGGTACGCAGAGTAACTTTCCAACTGGTAACGCTGAGGAATCGTTCCAGTCATGTACCGTTCCATACGTAACGTTCCGCTAACACGTACCTTGATGCTCGGTACAGTTGGGAGTCGAGTTCCGACTGTACCGTTCCAGGGCTGTAACGTTCCACATGCTCGTACTGAGTTCCAAGTTACAGTTCCGGAACGATTCCGCAAGCCAGCTCGGGGCCACGGTATGGCATACGTAACGTAACGTGGAACACAGCGTTACGTAACGCATTTCAGTTCTGTTCCGGGTCCCTGCTGTAAAGTACAAAACGAACATGGCGACCAAGCGAATTTGAAATATTTTAATAGACTTTTCTCGTGATTTAACTCTCTGAGCGCAGTGAAATGTGGTACAGTAAATGATTTTGCAGATTGTAATGCACTGCCATCTAATTTAATTCAATTGTTTACATAACCTCAAGATGGCGGCTGTGCGAAATTTTAAAATTATGTTTTTATTTCTTGTGTCGTAAACATGCGATCGAAGTGAAAGTTTGAATAATGAACCTAGGCAATAATTGTCCTTGAATGGTACATAACTCTATGGCCTATACATATATCAATCCTAAATGGCGAGCTTCCGAAATATTTAGACGGTTCTCAATATCTATGAATCTTTTACAGTAACCAAACAGATTTTTTTATGTTCATAGAGACTATGAACATATGTTCACCTATAGGACTTTGAGTAACCTGGTGAGCACAAATCCAACATGGCGGCGACGCGAAGTATAAATATTTAAATGGACGTTTCTCGCGAATTAACTATCCGAGTGCCGTGAAACGTTGCACGTTAAATGCTTATACAAATGTTGATCCACTGGCATCTAATTTATTTCAATTGTTTGCATAATCACAAGATGGCTGCTGTGCGTAATTTTAAAATCTCGTTTTTACTTCTTGTGTTCTAATCATGTGATTGAAGTTTGAATACCACACGTACACAATAATCTTAATGTACTAGTACAAAAATAAAAATCCAACCTGGCGACCATCTGAAATATTTAGACGGTTCTCAATATCTACGAATCTGTTACAGCAATTAAACTGAAATTTTGTATGTTGATAGAGGCAATTAACATGAGCAGGATATATGAAAATAGGCTGTATAGTTCTTCACGGAACTACTTGTTAAGCCTTTTTAAATCAAAGCGGCTTCAAGTAACACGACGTGATGGAAAGTGATCTCTTGGTAAAGAGAGGTTAGTTCAAAGCCTATGGTGTATGAGGTTAGGACAATGTTACATTTAGATAGACAAATCATTTTTCAAATGTAACATTGTCCTAACCTCATACACCATAGGCTTTGAACTAACCTATCTTCACCAAGAGATCACTTTCCATCACGTCGTGTTACTTGAGGCCGCTTTGATTTGAAAAGGCTTAAAAATGGATCTTTAAGCATATAGGCTCTTCATTAATTATAGACCTACACGGATTGGTGAAGTATTGGTATTCAAATCTACCATTTCAAGCTTCAATACGGAACGACTATTTGTCATAAGTAGAGCCTTGCGCGGATAAACAAAAATATATCCGCATCCACCCCGCATCCGCACGACTTTTATCCGCATCCGCCCCGCATCCGCCCCGCATCCGCACGACTGTTATCCGCATCCGTCCCGCATCCGCACGACTTTTATCCGCATCCGCCCCGCAACCGCATGACTACTATCCGCATCCGAACGACTTTTATCCGCATCCGCCCCGCATCCGCGTGACTTTTATTGGCATCCGCCCCGCATCCGCATGACTTTTATCCAAATCCGCTGATATTTCAATATTATGTTTAATTTATTAGATCAAGCATAACGTGTTAAACCTACACATTTAGACATTTGAGGAGAAAGTCGTTCCTGACAATTTGCTTCATTGCATTGCAAGGAACTTCAAGTTGGCATTCCAAGAGACTTCAAGTTGGATGACACTTCCGGTTCCTTGACCTCCGCTTTAGACAAAAACTTGACTATACTTTTTTGGCTACTTTCGCACTTGTGCCTCAGTAAGTTTGATGTGCCCGATTTGTGTCCTGAGTATGAATACACTTTTTTACAGGTAAAACATCATTATATCGATCACCTTTTCGTTTCCATTGAAAACGCAACCAAATGTCTGCCATATCGTTGACTTGAGCTTTGTTTCACGCGCTATTGAATATTCACCTAGTTTTATTTTAACAGATAGTTTATCCATGTTGGTGAAATGATGTACATATTCACGGTCGCGGTAACATTCACTACGTGAACTTCTCTTTACGCTTGAAGAAAGGGATTGACATTTGGGAGGAAATTCCATGTCGGTCATGATCCTTCTGCTTCTGGACCCATCCATGTTCGCATACTGCTCGGTTCCAAGCTCTGTGAACTTGCGGGATGAAGGGCAGAGGCAGGGTAGGAGCAGGCGTGAATTGAGAAACCTGTCGACAGCCCACCGTGTTACCTAACGTTCACGTCTATTCCAATATTGCTAACATGAGTCTTTTCTGAAACCAGTGTGGCGTTGGGAATGAGTGACTGAGTCACCGACTAATGTATTTGCTTCTGTTACTACGCAAGGACCGAGAAACCTCATCAATCGTCACCATCAGTACTCATAGTCTGCGATGCACATTCCTCTCAGGTCCACGCAGCTTAGACCCGAGCAGTATTGTTGTCATAGTTGATGTTGCAAAATCACAGCCAACGTACTTCAGTGACAAGTTGGAAATAAATCTACAGATAAATCTGGATCCCGATCTTCCAGGATAGCTTAGATGGCAAAGTAGCTGACATGAGGGATGCTAATGATGTCACCACGATGAACTAACAAGCTTATTGACAGCATTATATCTCGTACGTGTAGTAATAATGGCAGTGAGAATTGAGGATGATGATGAGATGTCAAGACCATCTACTACAAACATACGGTACTTAATAAAATGTAGTTGAAGCTAGATTGGCATATAAAATAATTATGTAATATTAACATAAGTTTGTATTCTAAAGACTATCCGCAAATTTACTCGAAACATTATCCGCAGCGTATCCGCTATCCGCACAGCAATGCAATCTATATCAGCGTGGCGAAAATATTTGCGGATATCAGCATCCGCGCAGGGCTTTTGTCATAAGCACCTGCAAGCTGATCACCGTCACCATCTATTTCATTTCATTTTATTCTGATCTTATAACCTAAATTATTAGGTTTAATAACGTATATTATTGCTGTGCTACGTTTTATTTTGTTCATTCAATATGTTTTTTAGCTGATGAAGGGGATAAAATATAATTAATCCTCGAAACATGCACTAAAACAAATTAAATAATTAATTTTCTTTATGGTATTGATTCAGGCGGGTGTACAATTCTTATTAAGAACTATTCCTGAGGCATGTTGCAATAACTTGTATCACGCAGTATCTCAACGAGTGACTCACTTGAACTGAGCAATCGGCAGTTGCCACCATCCACACGTTACGAAAAAAAACCCTGTGCAAACGCAATCGACACAGATTTATCGGTTATAAAATTCAACTTGCTCCGATGAACTGTGCAAACCGAAATAAATGCAACGATTTATCCTCCACACGTGAGATAAATCTCCGCAGTTCGGTTGGTGCAGTTAAAATGCACTGTTACTGTATATCGTAACGTGTGCAGCCACTTTAAGACCGATTTGGAGATCAAGAGAGCCTAACACCAACAGCAAACTGCGCATCTTTTACACGCGAGGACTGGAGCAAGGGTACTTTTCAGCCGAGGCTTAAATAATGCTTTAAATTTTCGTTTTGGTCAGCCCTTTTTACTGTACCTTCCTTCCTAGCCTTGAACTTCAACTTAGCTTTTTAAACACTCAAGTTATTTCTATATTATTTACGGCAGGGTCAGATTTACCCATGGCGCCAGTCCTCGCGTGACAACTTTCCGCTTTCGTTAGTCGAGACAATCTGTAAAAAATAAGGGAGAAAATCCACCTATTTTGGTGCAGTACAATCACATAGCTCACGTTCTTGTTGATCCATGTTTAGTGTCTAGGGACATCTTAGTCATCAGCTCTTCACCGCCACTATCAACGCCAATTGTATTGTTACAAAAAGTATTGTCATTTTTCTGAAAGTTAAATCTGAAAAATATAAATAAACCTCATTTTTTTTTTTTTAATATTGAGATTAGTTCATAGAAAGACACCAGGCGTAAAATTACATTAAAATCCATACGACTACGACAAAGAGGGAGTGACACACTATGGGTCAAAATGACCCGGCGCCAGGCCTCGTGTGATATTTCTTCACGGCAGTTCTCAAGGGCTGATACAAATGTCCTGCTTTACGGTTGCGAAACCTGGAAAACAAATGAACAACTGATCAGAAGTGTTCAGACTTTTGTGAAAGAAAGTGTGAGGAATATCCTGAGAAAATGGTGACCACAGGTCATTTCCAATGAATAGCTATGGAACAGAACTAAGCAAACACCTATTGGCATTGATATAATTATAGTAATAAAAGCGTATTCCTTCGGGTGCTGGGTGTAAGCTTTGTTATTTGACACCCAGAGGGCAGCTTGTATGTCGAATTTTGTTGTTCCTTGGAGCGCTATGAAAGTCAAGGAGGTTAGATATCTAAACTCCTTGACACTATAGCGCTTTCTAGTAGAAAAAGGGAGGAACTTTAGTGTTGGCGGAAAATCCCGAGATTAATTTTGCCATTATGAACACGGCCTACTGAATTCAAATGGGTTCTTTAACATGCCATAAAGGTATGACATGCGTGTCGTAATTTTTGTCGCCTTTCAAAAATCATTTACCATGGTCAGGAGCAAACCTGCAAAACGAGGACTGGAGTTTATCTACAAAAACTATAAGGTATGAACTTTAGAATATCCAGCTTCACCACTGATGCTTTCTAATTTAAGCCCAAGGTCGGCTCCTACCCGTTCCTAGGCCCAGTGCTCAAATACACACAATTCTGTAGTACAGCCATCACAACAAACGCAGGCTATATCCCTGTAACTCCTAAATGGAGCATAGACATTGGCGAATTTCCGTCATCGGACTCGGTTCTGCCCCATGGTCATGATCTCCGTCCAGATCCTCTCACCATGCACCTCTACACTTCTTTTCCTGGTGATTTTCGACCTGCTTCTTGGTCCAGTGCCTTGCGGGTTCCATTCCATTGCTTGTAGGGCAATGTTGGTTTTATCACGTCTTAGCGCGTGCCCTGCCAATCTCCACTTCCTGCGACGCATCTCAATGTCAATAGGTGTTTGTTAAGTTCTATATCATAGCTATTCGTGACGTGTGGTCACCATTCTCAGGGTGAGTGGTTATCGTGTCTGTACAGCGTTGCCGTAATGGTGCCCACACGCATCATGGCGCGTCTCGCTCGGAAGTGATGGGCTCCATCTCAGCAACGCTGTACAGTGTTTGCCGGAGCAGGTAGCAGGTGAAACATGTGTTATTGCCCCGTATAAATACAAACCGATATAAAATAAGTGAATTAATTTACGTATTTCACAGTCATACAGCATAAATTTTTGATGTATACCGATTACAACGCAACCAAGAACTACATTTTCCAACCACCCCGAGCCGAGAAAAAGTTACCTTACAACAATGATAACAACTTTGTTTCTTGGACACACACAATTGTGAAATTAATAAACCAGTTATACAACATTCCAATGTATATTGTGTTAAAATTTGGATTCGATCTGATGACGGGCTTTTGAGATAATAATTCTTAAATGTGACGCATGGTTGAAACACGCTTAAAAACGTGCACTTTTTGTGTTCCAACTGCGATAAAAAACATTAAAATATAAATTAAAAAATCCAAACCTACATGAACTAACGTAGAATAGAACGACGAAAATGGTGATGGTATTGGATTTTATGTAGGTCTATTGGCTACTTAACAAACAACCTTCAAACTCGAGTACACATAATACTTTGGTCGACAGTAGGCTCTCTGCTGACGTATTCAGGTATCGACCTTCCACTTGGCGCATGCCCAATTGCCTTCTCTACCCACAGAGACCTGAGCCTGTTTCAAAGGAGGCTCACTGCCTGCTCAGTCCCGTGCTGAGAAGGTGGCGTCAATCTCACCGTGGCTACAGAGAATAATACCGAAGACTAGAGATTTAATTTGCCTATGCCAATGAAAAATAGGAAGATTTAAATGTGCATATTCCTTGAGAATGAAATGGGTATTCTAAGGGTCAAAGATTCCCCTCCGCGTTCGTCACTGGTAACCACCCCGGTATTTGCCTGGTGTAGAAGTGGGAAACCACTTCCAGGATACCTGAAGTGGAAATCGAACCCACTTGTTCTCAGTTCTGCCTCACGAGGCTGAATGATCCCCGTTACAACAAGAAAATCAGAATTACATTTCTTCACAGAGCCGGAATCGAACCAGGTCCCTAGGTCTGACAGCTGCTCCAAACGGTGGCCCATGGAAAATTATATTGGTTGCAGCATCCTGTACCTGTGCATTGAACTATCTTTCTCTTTAAGAATTGACCAGAATGCGACAAAACAGCGCCGTTTCTTCGGTGGCGTAGTTGGTAGCATGCTGAACTGCTGTACCCAAGATCGCAGGTTCAAACCCGGCCAAAGTCGTCGGATTTTTTAAGAGCGTTAAAATCCTTCAGTATGCCTTCCTTTAGAGGAAGTAAAGCCGGCGGTCCCATGTCATAGATTTATGGCATGTTAAAGAACCTTCCACAGACTAAACTTGGGTGAAGCTAAATTTCTAGGTTAGATTACGTTCGAACGCTCCATCAAAGTTCCAACGTTCACCACTAGGTATCAGGGACATCTAGTAGCGAAAGTTGGAACTACTTGAAATTGATGGAACTTGTAGCTCACCCTAAGGGCGTTCGGCTGAAGCAGCTACAGCCTCTGGCGTGAAGAACATGTCCTCGGACACTGCCGGCAATAAAAGCCATACGATAAATAAATAAAATATGGCCATCAAGGAACATTCGTGTCCAATCCGTAACAGTTGTCTTTGATGAACACAGCAACCATTCTGTGATGAATCTCCACTGGCTTGCGACACATACTGTTAAAAGCTGGATTATTGCTCGTTTGTGATGCTTGGACCGATTCTGAATCAAGCCAAGTGTATATAAACAAAGGAAAGCGCAAGTATTGGACCTCAGTTCATGAGCCATACACCAGTCTGACTTCCGCATGCGTATTTCTAATCTTAAGCAACAATACATTGGTTGGTTGATTCCTCAGTTTAGGGGCTGCGACAGCGCGGTCATGTAGCCACGTGTACTTGGAGTGTGTGTAGAATCTGTCTGATAACCGGTGTTAATTGTGTATTAGTGTGTGCTATCTCTAATTCAGGTAAGGACAGCAGACAATCAATTTCAAGTAGTTTCTACTTTTGCTACCAAATGCTACCGTCAACGACACCTAGCTGTGAACTTGGCTACTAGAGCCACCTCAACTGGCACCTGCTGACAAACGTTGTAACTAATAGGGCGTTAATCAAATCTAACCTACAAATTTATCTTCACATTTAGTGGTGGAGTCAACAGTTCCAATGGCAGGTGTAGAGAGTAGCCACCTTTGACATCAGAAGAGGCAATTTTTTTGAAAACGTATCCTAGTCCTCAGTTACCTAATGGAACCTCTGCGCTCCTAGCCTCTTTAGGAAGAGCGGGAAGTCGCTCGGCTCCGAGTTGGGGCTCTACGCCGGGTGTTCAAACACTTCCCATTGGGTTACAGCAGCACTGTGAGGTCGGGCGTTGGGATGAGTTCCCTTCTGCTTGAAGAAAGATAATTACACTAGATAGGCCATCCTTAGCGGGAGAGGCAATTGTGGCAGCCATGTTTCCCTGACTGCAATCCAGCTCAAAATGGCGTATGACGTCGGAAGTGGCAGTGGTTAAAATGGGAGAGATTCGCAGTCCCCTTCCTGGACTACCCGCCTCCTACCACTCGATTGACTGTTTGTTGGCTCGATCGGACAATATATAATGTAATTGGTATTCTGCCCGAAGGCAGGTTCGAACCTTCGAAGAGGCTATCCTCAGCCGGAGTTTACGTACTGTAAAGTGGCCAGGACCTTTCCACTCCTCCTTATGTTGGCCAACAGCGCGCAGTACCTAGAACCGGCATGCCATCCAAGTTCCGACCACGCTAATTGCAGCTTAACTGCGGAGTTCTCATGGGATTCAGTGATTCAACATGGCCAGGCCGTTGGCCGGACAATGCAGGGTGAACAAAAAATGCCACACTTTGAGGTCGGCATGCGGTTCATCGTTGAAATTCACGACAAAAGTTTATGTTGCAAAACCTAGTCCCGCCAAGAGGTTTAACAGAAATGCGTGTTAAGAAACGAGGCTCTGGCAACGCTGTAACTGCATGCAGCGTGACCAAAAGCAGATCGCAGGAACTTAGCACTATGCGGGAGCTTTCTCTGTACATTCCGATGCACTGCAGAATGTGTCAGTGTTGCCAGCTCCTTGTTTTCATACTTGTGTTTTCAAACAGCATCCAATCCGATTTTGATATTGAAACTTTTGTCTTGCTATTGGATGAGGAATCGCATGATGACCTCAAAGTGCGGCATTTTTTTGTTCACCCTGTATCAGGAAGGCTAATTTTGAATAGTTTTAATAAAAGCGCTCAACTATGTAAATAAATGTTTGTTGCAGAATGAGAAAAATTCAGGTGACTACATAGAAAACGAAATTCTGTATAGATTTTATAATGAATTGTTATGAAGTTTCACGTTCATGCAATAATTTAACAACATTACCGTTGATTTTGATCTTCGGTGGCGTAGTTGGTAGCATGCTGAGCTTCTGTCGGGGGTTCAAACCCGGCCGAAATCTTCAGATTTCTTAAGAGCGTTGAAAATCCCTCATTATGCCTTTCTTCGGGGGGGGGGGGGCTGTAAAGTCGGCGGGCCCATGTCAAAGATTTACGGCATGTAAAAGAACCTTCCACTAACTAAACTTGAGTGAAGCAAAATTTGTAGGTAAGGTGTGATTAATGCCTTTAAGTTCCAACGTTCGTTACCTTGTCCTGGGTGCGATGGCATCTAGTGGTAACCAAGTTCACAGTTGGTGTCGGGGACGGTTGCATTTGGTAGCAAAAGTAGGAACTACTTGAAATAATCGTCAGCAGTCCTTACTTGAATAAAAAACAGATAACACACATTAATACAGTCATCTCAATTAACACCGGTTATCAGACAGATTCTACACACACCAAAACTACACGGGGCTACATGACCGCGCTGTCGCAGTCCCTAAACTCAGGAACCAACCAACCAGATCTTCAGTGATGGTAGGCTATATGAACTTATTCCATAACACATTCTTTTGTTGCAGGAATCCCGTGATGTCGTGTGACGATGCTAGAATTCCCAGACTTGACTTGCGAGTCTGGAAGGAGGTGTAGTGGGGACCAGGAGGAACCGCTCTTGGTGTGTGTATCACGAAGTTCGTGATAGTTCTGATGAGGAATTAGGAATGAGCACCGACGGCGAGGAAACTGAATCATTCTTCTACTTAAATTACCAAAGTTTGATGCTTTTCAGTCGGTCAACACGATTGTATCCAAATGAGATGGGTTATTCCCTAATCATGAAAAAAATTTACATGAGATTAATAAATATTCTTCTTTCTTTCTTTCTTTCTCTGTTCGTCATGCCCGACGAAGGAGCGCGATTGAACTTATTTAGCTGATGGAATTGCCTTTCTCTTCTCCCAAAATCTCTTCATCTTCTCGCTGTGGCTTCTCTTGCGACCTTCTGACCAGGTTTTGTTGGTGACAGTGCTCGGATGGTCTGCAAAGCGGTGATTATTGACTAATTCTCTGAACTTAGCTCTGCCTAGTACAATGTCATCTGTGGTGCCTATTTCTTAAAGATCTTTCCCAACTTCAAGCTGCCAGGTGTTTTCAACTTTCATTGACAGGGCAAGGTTAACAATCCCTTTGGTCAGTCTCTGGTTGCCCATCCTGAGGATATGTCCGTAAAATTTCAATCTTCTTTTCCTAAATCTGTCTGAGATTTTCTCCGAGTGCTGGTATAAATCTTGGGATTTTCTTTTCATCCAAATTACCCCTTGCTTTTCCACATCTTTAATTAATGATCTTACAACAAGGATGAGAAACCTGCATGCCAAGAAAGAACTAATAAAATGATATAAGCCCAAATATTAACATGGTCTACAAATAAAAGAAAATTTCTATCAATCACAACAAAATTAAAATATTACAAGACAGTGGTTCAACCAGAGGTGGCATATGGAAGCGAAACTCTTCTTAAAGTTACTCAGAAAAACAGAATCGACAAAATTTTAAAAGTAGAAAGAAGAGTAGCTAGAACATGCATAAATAAAAAAATATGAAAAATATGGACAAAGGTGGATAGTACCAAATGAAGTGGTATACAGAGAACTGGAGCCCATCACTGATACTATTCGGAAGAAACGGATTTCTTTTTTTGGTCACATCATGAGGACACCAGAAATCAGATTATCTAGAAAAATTGTAGAGAAACTTTGGAACATGAAACAACAGGTAGGGTGGATTAAAGAAATTAGGGAAGATATGAAATAATTAGAAATAACCTTGGATGACTTGCAAAACAAAACAAAAAAATAATTAAAAATAACTGAAAGATATAAAAATAAGATTTCAAGCAAAAATAGACAAACGTCAAACAGTAAAAAGGATATTTCCAGATGAGGAACGCCTGAGAAGATCAGAGCGAATGAAAAACTACTGGGCAACTCGGAAGGAAAACGTACTGAAGAGAAGGACCAAGAAATGATTGACTGAAGTGGTCCAATGAGGCCGTAAAAGCAGAAGAAGAAGAAGTAGAAGAAGAAGAATATCTGAAAAAATACTATTAATCTCATGTAAATTTGTTTCAGTATTAGGGAATAACGCATAATTACTTAAAAGTAAATTTTCCTCGATGGGCATCGACTGGCGCTAGCGTTGAAGATGTGTGGTTAAATTTCAAAAATATTATTCATACGGGCCAATCGCTATACGTTCCAAAATATAGAGTGACGGGAAACCAGGATCCAGAATACTACAATTCACGTGTTAGAATTCTTAAGAGAAAAGGTAGAAAAATACACAACAGACTAAAATCAAATAGGAACTATTACAGACAATACCAACTAATTATCAAGGAATTGAACACAGAAAAACGTAAAGCACACGATTCTTATATGAAGACTATACTAAAACCGGGAAATACAAATACTTTTTATAATTATCTTAGGAGACGGAAAAAGAACAGAGATGACTCAGAAGGAAATCTTGTCACAGGAAACCCACAAAAAGCTGAAGTACTTAATGAGTGGTATTGTAGCGTTTTTACTGCGAAAGCTAGCATGTCCGTTCCTTCAAAATTAAAGGAAAATACATTTAAACCATTCACTATTCATAACAGGGAGGTTAGAAAAAACCTGAAGAAAATAAAAAAATACAAGTCAGTAGGACTCGATGAGGTGTCTGGCGACATTCTCAAGATAGGCGGAGAACAAATAATTCCCTTCCTTAGGGTATTGTTCACAGTCTCTCTGAACAATAGGTCTGTCCCGTCCGACTGGAAGAAAGCTATTGTAGTTCCAATTTATAAAGGAGGGGACAGAACCATGCCGGGTAACTATAGAACAGTGAGTCTGACAGCAGTAGTTTGTAAACAAATGGAACAAATAATTGCAGATTATATAAGGGAATTTCGGGAGAAAAATAACTGGTTGTATGATAGACAACACGGATTCAGGAAAGAATATTCATGTGAATCACAGGTGGTGGGTTTTTGTCAAGATATAGCAGAAGTCATGGACACAGGAGGCCAGGTGGACAGTGTAATCATTGACTTAGCTAAGGCTTTTAACATGGTTCCGCATGACCTCCTGTTACATAAGCTTGCAAATTTGGGTCTTGATGAAAGAGTGGTATTCTGGATCCGGGACTTTCTCCAAAACAGAACGCAAACAGTCAAAGTTGGGGGAGTATTTTCGAATGAGACAAAAGTCACCTCTGGAATTCCACAAGGAAGTGTAGTTGGGCCATTGTTGTTTCTTCTATATATAAACGACATGGAAGAATATGTTAAATCGGACGTCAGACTATTCGCTGACGACTGTGTAATATATAGAAAAATCGAAAATCAAGTTGACACTGCGCTCCTCCAACAAGACTTGGAACGTATAGAATGCTGGGTTATCCGAAATAACATGAGGATAAGAGCAAAAAAAAGTAAATGCCTGTCTTTTACTAACAGCAGAAAAGGGACAATAGCTGATTATAAATTAGGAAACAAAATTATTCCTCGAGTGGAGTCATGCAGCTATCTCGGGATTGCCATAAATAAAAGGTTACGCTGGGGTCAGCACGTTGAGAGCGTTGCTAATAAGGCACAAAAGTCATTATACTTTGTTATGAGAAACATGAAGGGAAGCAGTATTCAGGCGAAAGAATTGGCTTACAAATGTCTAGTGAGACCAATTTTGGAATACGCCACGAGTGTGTGGGAGCTATACCAATCAACTCTAACGAACAAATTGGAGATGGTGCAAAGGAAAGCTGCAAGATTCGTACTTGGCAAATTCTCCCAAACTGATAGTGTCTCTGACATGTTAAAGTCATTGGGTTGGGAATCCCTACACAGCAGAAGACATAAAAGAAGACTCCAGGAGATGTACAAAGCATACACAGGTGAGCCGGCCTGGAATGAGTTGCGAAACAGAATGCATGATCCAGATTATATGGGTAGGAGAGATCCCGAATACAAAATTAGGCCCATCGTTCAAAAAACAAACTTAGCTAAGTATTCTTTTATAAACAGGGGTATTCAAACATGGAATGAGTTACCTGAAGAAGTCTTAGAACCTTTTCCTAACAGTTTAAAAGCTTTCAAGAAGAAATTAAATGTTGCATTCAGGGAACCCAGAGACATTATGGAGAGAAATTGAGTTACAAGCAACGTGTAAATATCTTGTTACCACCAGGTTTTGCCTAACTGTAACAGTTCCTATTAATAAATAAATAAATAAATCTCATTTGTGTACAATCGTGTTGACGGACTGAAAAGCATCACTCTTTCGTTTACTAAGGCAACACTGCAAATGGCTTCAAACACCACAATACTGAAGTTATTTCATTAAATGTTTTCTGCTCATTCAGTAAAGTATTTAAAGTTGAATGAGCACGATTATTTTAATGAAAAGTTGCTTTACTATAGAGCACCCAGAGTTACGGTAAAACCATGCGTCTTATGGGCTTTTATTTGTTACGGAAACCTCCCTACACTGGTTCCATTTGTAATGAAGCAACACTAAACAAATATATTTTTTTCAAAATCGTGTTCTACAATTACCTGTTGATTGATAGCCTTCTTATTGCATTAAGTATCGAGTTTATTTTAGAAGTTTAGGGTTAGCACGCTGGAAATAACAGCCAACACCGCACTGCAACATCGTCTGTGACGGGGGTTAGCACGCTGGAAGGAACAGCCACACACCACACTGCAAGTTCGTCTGTAACGAGGGTTAGCACGCTGGAAGGAACAGCCACACACCGCACTGCAACATCGTCTGTAACGAGGGTTAGCACGCTGGAAGGAACAGCCACACACCGCACTGCAAGATCGTCTGTAACAGGGGTTAGCACGCTGGAAAGAACAGCCAAACACCGCACTGCAAGATCGTCTGTAACAGGGATTAGCACGCTGGAAAGAACAGTCAAACACCGCACTGCAAGATCGTCTGTAACAGGGATTAGCACGCTGGAAAGAACAGTCAAACACCGCACTGCAAGATCGTCTGTAACAGGGATTAGCACGCTGGAAAGAAAAAGGAAGCTTGTAGTTTAACGTGACCGTTAATCTTGAGATCAGGAGCCACGGGACCTCCTTTTTACGTGGAATCCGAACCACAGGACATGGCATTTCACTTCGAAAATCTCACATGCATTGACCGGGAATCGAACCCGGACCGCCTTGGTGAGAGGCATACAGCTAGACCGCTGAGCCACCACGCCCCACGCTGGAAAGAACAGCCAAACTTAACACTATTAGATTATATTATGAATCCTAATGTTACCGGTATGCTAGAGATATATTTAATCTTTTTAACTCATAGTAATTTATTTTGTAATTAAATATCTAAGTACTTTCTTATATTCTGTGAAGATTTAGTCTACCTTGTACATTTAATTTTTCAAATTATTTTTAAAGATGATATATAGTCATAACTGCAATCATCATCATCATTATAGGCTAATAATCATCATGTGATTTTATTTGATTAGTATTTTCAGCTCTCTCTCTATTTCCAAGTGATCTCGTACCTACTTTTTAGTATCTTGCTTTTACTTTGTTAATAAATTGTAAACAATACCAATTTGTCTGCACCTGCTTGTATATGTACTTATGCCAGAATTACCTGACCTTCGAACGGTTTCTTGTACTTATCGGCAAGAAACTTCTCACACAATCTTGTATTCTTATTGATATTATCTGTTCATCAATTAGATTCGTAACCTAACTACCGATACTAAAATAAATTCATTCATTTACTTAATTTGCAAATGGGGGTAATTCCCCGGTGTTCGGATTGCTAAATGTTTGTTGGGGAACCAACTATGATCTTCCAAACTATATACATGAACAAACAATGTTGTTTTCACTGTGATGTATGTACTAGTGTGTGCATTTATGATCGTGGTAGGATTGGGCAGGAAGCGGCCCTGGCTTTAAGTTAGGTACTGTACCCGAAATTACCTACCATAAGCTTGCTGAAATCGCACGAAGATCACTGGATCGTAGAACCTGAAAAGCCCCGGCTGAAAACCCCCAGATACTACCAGCAAGATATGGGGATAATAGGGCACAGGGAAACCTAACCAGGCAACGTTAAGAAAAACCATGGCCAAACGCTGAAAAACAAAAGCTCAAAGAACACGAGGTCTACACAGGAGTGTGATCTCAGGCGTAGAAACACCTAGAAATACCCAGCAATGGCTTTCTTAACGTGACCTCCACTCACTTCTATAAATCACCACGATGTCGAATTATAAGGAATTGAAAATAATTTATTCACAAAAATGACATAGCAAAGTGCTATGCCCTCAGAATAAAAATCTGATGAACATTAGTCAACACGACAGTGGTCAAGAATAAATCACACAAAAGCAAGGATAAATACATCACACAAGAATGAGCTGCAAAATCCCATTAAAAATGATCCAAACAAACTAATATTAAATCAAATATCAGAACGGTCCCGTTCCAGTAGGTAATTTCCCTACTATACATGTTGATAATAACCCTGAAAAAGAATATACATATATACAAGTGCCTTTTACACCTCTCAGAGTGTTATAGCAAAAGACGAAGATTGTACACCCTCCATAAGTGTAACTTGTATAAGTCAGTAGTGGTTTCGTGGTAGTAATATCATAAATGTTTGGTGTCCCTTAGACCCAATAATGTCTTGTGAGAATAAGCAAGAAAAATCAAATTCATTCGACATTAATCTGAGAATTCATCAAAGGGATGATTATGTATCTATTAGCATTGCAATTAAATTCAGAACATGGATAATAAAGATCATTACATAAATTATACGTGCTCGTGTCTAGGAGTACACGTTTCCTGATAGTACACTATTGCAATCTAGTTCGTTAACTGTAAATCTATGATTGTTTCAAGTCACACCTGACTTATTCACCTTCCATTCAGCTATGGATTTCATCATAATTATTTCAAACATTAATTAATTATTATTATTCAACGGTGCCAGAACATGGTCTTACCCACACGATAAATCTACTCCACTGATGGTTGGTTGGTTCCTTAGTTTAGGGGCTGCGACAACGCGGTCATATAGCCCCGTGTACTTTGGGTGTGTGTAGAATCTGTCTGATAACCGGTGTTAATTGTGATGACCTACTCCACTGAGTATTGATTGTTTCAAAATTGCCTTTTATACATTAATAATCATAAGTCACCCACACTGGTGATATGAATGCTTTCATCAATAATATACTTCAATAATTACAGTTTGCTTGATATTTGCGTTTCTAGAATTATACAGGATGTTATACTTCATATAGAGTGTCTAAAAATGTTATCTCTTATTTTTCCAACTGATTATTAGACTTATTGTTAATGCTTTTACAATAGTTTATTACAATCACACGTCTATTAAAGGACATGCCTCCACATTCGATTATCTGAGATTCTCGTCGAAGAAAAGATTGTAAATGCTGTTCAGAATTTCCTTCCTAGACTATAATCCGCATTGAAAAGTCTGACAAATACCATATATGAAATGGATTTCTATCAGCTCAAAATTGATATGACATTCGTGTTTCAAAACAATAAATTCAATAGGATCAAGATTTTCAAGCATAAAAAGAAATATTCCTGCTCGAGTGGACCTTGGAAAATAATATTGGGTCTCTACACCGTCAACGAGGGTGATCGAAACGATGAACACCAAAATCGTCGATTAGAAAACCCTACTGTCTCCACAATGCACCTAAACTGGAAATCTCTCTTAGCAAAAACAAAAATAAATCATATCAGGCCAATAGTGTGCTCAAAAACGTCTCAACTCTCTAACACGACGATGAAAAATGTTCAAACGAACATTGACAACTCTCCAACCAACAATCAGAACGATCTCTATAAAATAGATCCGTCGATAAATGCGAATGCGAATAAACGTGGCAAAAAGAAAATATAAACCACGATGGAAATTCAAAATCACTATAATAGAAACTTTCCCTAAGTCGACTCTCTTCACTACGACAATAATTTTCCCATATAAATTACCATAACTTACCATGACTTGTGTAATAACACACTATAAAATGGATGCATTCTTTTAAAAAGAATCAAAATCCAGCCGAGAATAGGACCAGCCAAGAGTAAGACGTCAAGTCTAAGTCCTACCCATCGACTATACAAAGAAAAAGAAAATATGACAGTTACTAAAACATTATAATATTCATGCATTACTACTACTGACGGGTGTAAATTTGCTGTACCTTCTCGCCAGACGATGATGGACTCGAAAGCAATGATATGCCTCCCATATCAAGTCTTCCTTATACGTAGAAATGCCCTGGGTCCTCCTGGAATGTCGATGGAATCGAATCCTGGATTGCCAATCCCTGACGCTCGGGTTCCAGACAGCCACACGAACAACACGGGTCGTTACCGCACCCCACGTATTGACCATATCGTTCCGAATAAGAGTCTCGTCACAGAGTAGTAGCATTCACCCGAATCGATAATTGCATCTTAATGTCATCATGTCATGATGGATTGACATGGTGGAAGAAAATTTAGCACTAGCAATGACGCTTTAGAAAGTCAGTGTCCATTCCGCAGAGTGCATAGTGCGTTGCCTACACCGCAGTATTCATGTATAAATGTTTAGCCTGCCATAGCTATAAGGTAAACGTGCATTAACTTCCTCCCGACATCTTGTCGGTTATCATGTCAGTAACATGAGAGGAATGAGTGAAATAGTTCATTTAGTGCTCAAGTGTAACAACACTTGTGTCCATAGAAGTAGCACGATTCTGAAGTAATAGTCTACTGCAAGAATCACTGTACACTCGCCAAAGTTAACGTTGCTCGTTGTAAAGCGCTTGCCTTAATGTGAATGTGGCATGAATAAACTTGCTCGTTACACGGCACATATTCAGCGTGAAAATATCACTCATTACTGAAATGCCCATGTTAGATTTTTTCGTCACACAACTCCAACATCCTAACGATGGCCTCACACACGTTTCAAGTGAGCCTTGCACTTTGCGATACGTGTTAATATTCGCGCTCGTAGGTCGTTCTGCTCTGGGCAGAGATATATCAGAATCTGGCTTGCTCGAACTTCCCGCATATTCACGAGGTTAATCATCCCCTCCTCTCGCGGTGCGTAGATCGATAAAACAAATCGTTGGCGCATGGTTAACATAGCTGTCATATATCATGAAGTCTTGCCAAAGAAATCAGCTCTTCAAAGCCAGTACAATGTCAATACATCTTGGGTAAAATGCTGAAAATGATAAATAAACTTCTCTTCCTCGTTATTATAGATGAGGTGATCTTTCAATATTTAATCAATAAGTTGGATCTGGGCAGCGCACTAGTCCCGAATGTTGCTATTGCGTCCGCCAGTTCGGAGAACCTCGGCTCTGCTCGGCTCGGGCCAGCCTCACGGAATCCGTCAGCTGTCACGCCACAAGCTCGCCGGTCATGCGCTGTATTATGATACAAAACAAATCCTACAGATCAGTGCTGCAACTAACGCTTGAGGGAAATGGTACAGTACCATCCCAGAATTTGCCTGGAATAAAAGTGGGGAAACCACGGAATACCACTTTCAGAATAGCTGCGGTAAGAATCGAGCCCGCCTCTTCTTAGTTGTGTCTCATGAGTCTGAGTGTACCCCGTTCCAGCCCTCAGACCAGAATTACATTTCTTGGCAGAGTCAGGAATCGCACCCGGACCTCGTCACGAGGTGATCCAAAAGCACTCTATAGGCACCGTGCGTCCTGCAGGGTCCTGCTGCGAGTGGCTACTACGTGAACTACTCACGGTCTTGATTATCAACAGCTGATCGTAAATCGTTGCAGTACGAGTGAATTTTTACATGTGTTTATTCAATATTTTATAGTGTTGTCTTCAGATTATTATTTAAAAAATGTCAAAACGTTCTGGCAATGTTATGTGCTGTGTTGTTGGCTGCAATAATAGATACTGCAATACAGAGCAATGTGTGAAATTTTATAGTTTTCCATCACGGGCTCACGATATGGATTTGAAAAGACAGTGGATTTTAGCAGTAAATCGCAAGAAGTAAGTAATGGGGAATTCAACTATTTTAATTAATACTAAATTACACAGTACAAAACCTATACTAACCATGACTTTTACAAATAGGTTAACAGTAACAACCAAAATAATTACAGTAATGCTATACTTCCAAGGTAAAGTCCGCACCAGTAGGCCATATTTTTTAAGCACAAAAATCATAATAGTAGAGATATTCTATTACACAGTAGTCTTATTAATGATAGCCTTAATAATTAAATTAAAGGAAGGAAGGAAGGAAGCTTGTAGTTTAACGTGACCGTTAATCTGTAGATCATAAGCCACGGGACCTCCTTTTTACGTGGAATCCGAACCACAGGACATGGCATTTCACTTCGAAAATCTCACATGCATTGACCGGGAATCGAACCCGGACCGCCTTGGTGAGAGGCATACAGCTAGACCGCTGAGCCTCCACGCCCCGTAATAACTAAATAACAGATACCTTAATACCGAGCAAAGTGTGAATTTTTTAGATTTCCTCCCCGACCTCACGAAGTGGATTCGAAAGGCTAGTGGATTAATATTATATTTACAGAAATAGGCCCTGGCACATGAGAAAAAATAGGAACAAAATATCAATAGCCTACAGAAATATTTGGAAATGTGTAATTATACATAAACATTAAATAAAAGAGCATTACAGTATTTTAAATAGTCCTACAAACATATTATTATGAAACCAGATAGTCACAAAATAATTTGAACACATTACAATAGAAATTCAAATAAATCTAGGCCTATTACAGATCCAACTTAAATTTTACAAAATGTGTTCAAAATAATATTTGCATTTACAGATTGCCCATACTTTAAAAGGTATGTCTACATAAATTTGCCACATTTACACAATTTGTTTTATAGGGCAGATGGTACTTTGTGGACTCCTTCAAAATCATCTAAAATCTGCAGCACACATTTCATAGGAGGGTGTAAATCTCAACATCCTGCTTGTCCAGCATATGTACCAAGTATCTTTCCTGAATGTTACAGAAGAAAGTCAACAGGAACAGGCTCTCTCAGCAGATTTATGAGATTGAAGAAGAGAAGTGTAAATAGAAATCTAGTCATTTCAACACCTGATATATCAGATCTGCAAACTAGTGAGCCTGCTCTAGTGTCCATGAAAGCTGATGCCCATACTCAGACAAACAAACATTGTGATGTAGAAAGCAATTTTGAATTCAGTTGTGTTTTGGATGGAAACAGTGTCAGCACACAAGCAAATATATCATCCCTTCACACATTACATGCTAAACCTAGACATGTTAGTAAATTGTCTGAGCCTGAATTCCCATATGAAGAAAGAGGATTTTTTGGTTATAGTTCAGTTTCTGATGAATCACAATTAAATGTTCTGGCTGGTGTCAACAAAGAAATTTTTAATATATTTTTAAACTTGCTGCCAGATACTAATACTCGCAAAATTAGTAAAGAAAATAGACTCGGTATTTTTAATGAAAATGAAGTTAGCCTTACCATTTGCTGCCCTTGCTGTTATTTTCAATATTCACCGTAGTAATATTTCTAGGATATTTCAATCTGTTTTACCTGTACTGGCACAAGCAACAAAAAGTGGGTTTTCTGGCCTAGCAAGGATACTGTTAATGCTACATTGCCTTCTGTTTTTAAAGATAACTATCCAAATTGTAGAGCTATTATAGACTGCACTGAAATTAAAACAGAACAGCCTCCTGAGATCAGCCAGCGTGTGTATATGTACTCTAATTATAAGTCTACATATATTGCTAAGTTCCATATTGCAATTGCACCTTGTGGTATGGTGACATTTGTTTCCAAATGTTATGGTGGTCGAGCTAGTGACAGTTTTATCACAAATGACTGTGGAGTTTTGAAATTGATAGAATCAGGAGCTCAAATAATGGCTGATAAAGGTTTCCCTGGTATAAGAACTATATTGGAGGACAGCAATGCAATTTTAGTAATGCCACCCTTCATGCATGAAGGTCATTTGACACCTGAAAAAGTTGATGACACTTACAATATTGCTAGTGTGCGAATTCATGTTGAACGGTGCATTCAAAGAGTGACAGTATATAACATACTTCAAAAAATTTCAAGTGAGCTATTATGTAGTGTTGATGACATTGTGCATATGTGTTGTGTTATGACAAATTTACAACCTCCTTTGATATCTGAAGCCCATTATTAAATCTGCACGTTAGTTCCCTTAAATAGTGTGTGAAGAAAAACTGTTGCAACTTTTCAATACAGACCTTTAAGAACATATCATTTCTTTGAATTTATAAAATAATGGAACTATGGTTGTCTGTATAAATGAAAAAATCACAAGCATCAAGCCCACAACAGTACATCAACAGCTGGCATTGAGTGAAATAGGCATGATTTGGTTTCAGTTCCAAATTTCCTTCTGAATTTCTTATAAGATAGGGCACATTAATCTCCTCATTTTCACCTATGATTGGTTTGACTTTACATGAAATAGGATATTTAATTTCCAGTACCCTTTCTGGCTTCCCATCCACCATTACTATACCATCAGGACTAGCACAAACCAAGGATGGGTGAGATGAATTATGAGACCACTCTCAACAAATGTTTTACCACATAAATTTGTGTATTTGGCAAGTGCAGTTTTTTCTAACTTTTTTCCAAATGTGACATTTCTAAGACCCCTACCATTAAGACATTTAGGGTTCAAGAGTGTATTTACCAACTTCTCATGATCTTTTCTCCTAGTTTTAATTGAATGTGCCCTACTTGCAGAGATCCTTTCCTTCCTTTCTGAAAACTTCGATTGATGTAAGGTTTTTACACAAATTTCAGCTGCTTGAGTCTTATTAATTACAACATGATTGTTATAAAAATAACTTGCTAGTGCAGAATTGCTAACACTACACACATCAATTACCGTTATTACAGATGTAGTCTCCTGTTTCATTAATAATGTTGTTATTACATTTTTACATGCATTATTCTGAACCATAACTGTGACATCTGTTATTAAATTTCCTAGCAATTCATTGGCAACTTTAACTGATTCTGACCTTTTCTCCTCATTTAAAATTTTGGATAGTATACATGGGGTTTTCAAATCGGGAATTTCAGCTGGTTTTACATCAAGCCTCAGCCTTTTTGTGGGAAAAAGTTCTTCTAACCTCTTCCCCTTGTTATATTTCTCTTACCCCGCGTTTGAGATTCGAGGTCTAGACCATTCACAGGGTTGATAGGTTCGCGAAGTTACATGCTCTGAATTAACCGCATGAATAACTGCTGAAATATGCTTGCACTTCTTTGACGATCCAGCAGGGCATTCACAGGAACATGCAATCGTCTCTCTAGTAGCATTAACCTACGATAACATTATATCGTATTAGAAATTGCGTGTACATGAATATTAATGCCGCTATCACCCCAGTTAGTTAGTTATTGATGTTTTAAGGGGCGGAACTACGTGGTCATCTGCCATGCTGTCACCCCCAACTAATGCATAAAATGAATAGATACGTTACCTCTATCGTGACATGATAAGGTTTCTGGCGAACTGATGTTTCTCTTATCACATTAGCAGTTATTACACTGTTGGTATTTCCTGCAAACTGCTTTTCTACTAAATTTAAAACATGCCCACTTTCTGCAAGTAGACGGCCTTTCTTCGAAGAATTGGGCCGATTATTGTCAGATAAAATACTCTGAAATCCTACAGTTATTATCAAGTCTGCCATGGCAACACGCTGTGTGATGACAGCTGATATTTCTGCGGTCCACGGTAAACCGCAACAGCTTACAATTCCGGCCACTCGTAGCGTGGCGGAGCATTTCTCCCTCTAACGCACGGAGCCTATACGCAGCAAAGAAATTCACTATTATATGCCCGCGTTCGGTCTACATCTACCTCTAGGTTTTGTCACGTACAGTGGAAGTACTCACGCATCAAAAATGTTTATCCAGACCAATCGTTTTCCCAATTGTTTGAATGGAACATTGCCTCAACGGTAAATTGGTGGCAACTCTCCTTCGTAACGTGCTCTATTCGCGTGGCCTCCAAGATTTCCAGATCTCATCCCGTGTGACTTCTTCCTGTGGGGATACGCCAAGGACAATGGATGATCTGAAAGAGCGAATAACACGTGAGATTGACTCAGTGGATTGTGATATGGTTCGACGTGTTTGGGAGAAATTTTCCTATCGCCTTGATGTGGTCCGTGCTGCTGATGGTGATCATATAAAACACTTGGAGGAGAAGGAACAAAACTTCAACGTCATTTAAATACACGTGTCTTGATTGCAATCTTGTACTACTGGCTGTTACGGAGACACAGCTTGTTTAAATTAGTTCATTCGTTATGAAAGACCCCTGCGCTTTACCATTTTTGGCCGAACTCCCTGTCACTTTGTGACATTGTAGTTTATTTACCACCCTCTCTGCTTCCTGTTCCCGTGCTCACTCTCCTCCTGCGTAATCTCAAAATCTGCCAAATTGCAGGAGAAGTCTCCGTTTACATTTAGCAAGTTTCCGAAGTATTTCTGTCATCTTCCCAGTGCTTCCTTGGTATCTAGAGTGAGTTCCTTGTTGCAAGACGCGGTATACAGTACCGTGTGCGTGGAGTTGGTAATATTCTATTTCTCCCATGATTCACTCTGATAATGGCTGGGATTTACCATAAAAAGTCGTGATGTAAAAAGGGGATGGTGGGAGGGTTGTAGACAGCGCACGAGAAAATATTTTAGGTACTTGGATTAGGTACTTTAATAATAATAAATTATATCTGATGCTGGTGACTGGAAACCTTTTATTCTCTCTTGCAATCTTTTTATGCCAACAGAAAGAAAACCACACAAAACTAGCACAGAGTAAAGAATCCATCAAAGAACTCTAAGTTCTCCAAAGAGCTCTTCGCTCATGGCCTCCACACACTCCCTCCCCAGTGGTAACGCTAAGGAAGCGACGAGGTAATAACACTCGTCTGCTAAATCTTGTGGTGACACTGGGACGAGGCTCAGGATGTTTCAGAGGTGTAATTGGATCCGGAGGTGGAGATGTTGGCGCAGTGTCCGTTGATGACGTTGATTGGGGTTCCTTGAGAAGGAATGCTGGCTTAAGTCGAGCTATGGACACAGTTTGTGCGCCTGATGGGGTCTCGATATTGAAATGTTTGTTATTCCTTGACTGCACACGATAATGTCCGTTGTACTCTGGTTGCAGAGGGCGTCGGTATCCATCCTGCCGAATAAACACGTATTCACACTTCATTAGTTCTGGGTGAACAAATATCTTGTTGCCAGAGTGGTGCTCTGATTGCACAGGTTGAAGTGACCTGTTTTGTTCTTTCAGCTTGTATAGGAAAGTTGGAATATCTTCTGTATTTGAAGGTCCTTTGAATAAGTCTGAAGGTAGTTTAATTGGTGTTCCATAGGTCATCAGTAGTGGTTTTGTGACAGTTCTAGCGCCACCTCCACCTCCCACCCTCACAAGATGGCGGCGGTGCGATATCTCTCGAACGCATGGTCGGATTTTCACGAATGAGGTGTCATTGAACTCGGGCTGATACCCCCTTTCCAATGGATAACATATTTACACCCCAAACTAAAACCTACCCCTACTAGAGGGTGAAATTGTATTTTTTTAGAAAATCTCTCTTTCCAAGTGCGACATGTGAGAGTTTGAATGCCAATATGGAATTAAACTTTGTTCTACACATGAAACATGTATACGGTGAAAGCCAATATGAATTAACATGCTTGTTTTTTTTGTTTTTAAGCATGCCCACTCGTGGCTTTTGTAAGAGGGCGGGCTTTTTAAATAAACGTTATTCAACACAAGAGACATGTGTTCGGTGGAAAGCCACTATGAATTAACATGCTTGTTTTCTGTTTTTTTACGCATGCCCACTCATAGCTTTTGTAAGAGGGCGGGCTTTTTAAAAGATGGCGGCTGTAGTGTAACCTAACCTAACCCAACCTAACGGGTCATTGTCGACAGGTCATTGTTGACAAGTCATTGATGACAGGTCATTGTTGACAGGTCCTTGTGAACGAGTCCTTGTTGACGAGTCCTTGTTGACGGGTCCTTGTGGACGAGTCCCTGTGGACGGGTACCTGTGGACGGGTCATTGTTGACGGGTCCTTTTTGACTAATCCCTTTAGACCGATCCCTTTGGACTGGTCCCAATGGACTGGCCCATGGTCCCTAATGCTATGATGAAATTAAACGTTGTTCCAAATGAAACGCATGTGAAGAGTCGATTGCGACTATGAATTAACATGTTTGTTTTTTATTTTTACGCATGCGCACTTGGGAGATTTTGTAAGCGGACGGGCTTTTTGAATAATGATTTATGGATGAGTTATTTAAAAAAAAATTACCAAATGATCCAAAACTAATAGGTCATTAGCTTTTTAATATATCATGAACCAAAAAGGCTAGGTACTTGTATGAGAGGTCGTTGGACTCGAGGTGACATTCTGTTTTTGAATGTATTATTTATTTTTGTCAAAAGATCCTAACTGCACTTTTGTTAATATCTCGCTAACTAATAATCAGAGAGGCTCATGTGAGGTGTCATGGGACTCAGGATGGTCAACCCTTTTCCATGGCCAACGAATTTACCCAAAAGATTCAAAACAGCAAGGTCATTGACCTAAGATCTTATAAACTAATAACCGAATATCAACATGCGAGGTGTCATTGGACTTAGAGTGGTGACCCTTTCCCATGGCCAATGAATTTACCCAAAATACCCAATACATCAAGGTCATCGACCTGAGATTTTATAAACTAATAATCGGATACGAACATGTGAGATGTTTACCATGTGTGATGAAACATAGCTAGGTAGAGAAAGAATTAGTGTAGGCTACATGTATGGTGACAGTCAAGTCTTTTACCATTGAAACTTGATTTCAGATCAAACTGCAGTATAGAGAGAGTATAGGTTGCAGGTATGGGTTAATAAATGTCAAATGGTGTACACACAAACTCTGATTTATCGATTCAAGAATTAAGAGTAGACTATCTTTAATTGATTGGTTAAAGAGGATAGCTAAAACACAAAAATGCTCAGTGGTTACCGGGACAAGATGGTCGCTACACACAACAAGCTTTAAATACTTGAGGCTCATAATCTATACACACACACTCGCTTGTTCTAAACTAAACTGTGTTGCTGTCAGTGCTCAGACAGTAGGCTGATGACAAAATGCATTGCTAACAGAAATATAATCATTTCCGGTTGTATAATGTTACCAGCTATCCATTTTGTGTTGCAGTGGTAAGCACTTTTAGCTCTTGTACTGGTGGTCTTAACTCGGTTTCCAGGTCTGAGGCCTAGAACGAGTCAAAACTAAGAAACAAGGGCATGGTGGTGCAGTGGTTAAGCTGTTAGCCTTTTCACCAGGGTTCGATTTCAGGTTAATATGCATGTCATAAACATATTAAACAAGACAAAACAGAGATAACGTTTAAAACTGATTACATTTGTGTCTTTTCAAATTATTACTTGGATTACAAATACAAAGGTGAACTGGGTTTGATATACAGTTAATGCTGTCTATCACACACTAGACTGTAAGAAAGCCAAAAGAGCAAAAGGCGTAGGTAGAGCAGTGGTAAAATTGCTATATGTAGAGAACTACCTAGCGGTTTTATGAACTGGCAAAGCTATATCGCATAAACAGTGCAGGATACAATCCAGCAATCAAATTTGTATCTTGTGGAACAGAGAAAATGCACTTTTCCCTTGATGGATAGCAAATGAGTGCAGATGAATGACCTATGCATTAGCCTACCATAGGATTATAACCATGAGGTGGAGGTGTGACTTCTATATTTTATTGTTTAGAGACATGGCTTTTTTGTAACCAGTAGATTTAGTATTTTGTAAATATTCATTTTTGTAATTGTAAATAGAGGAAACATTTTTTTGTAATAGTAAATGTTAAATGTATAACTAAAAGTTCTTAAGGATAAGTGTGCATGTTAAGGATAAATAGCGTGGTTGTATTTGTTTTTCAAAGACAGGTATGGTTGTGTGTGTGAATGTATGACTATAGATAGAATGATTGAGAGAGAGAGCGAGAAAGCTTGTGTGTATGTGTGTGTGTCTGGGTAGAATTGATTGTTCAACCAAAGCAAACACGGTAAGGTAGGATGGTGGGGTAATTAATGTATGTAGCAAATGGTAAATAGTATACTGTAGTTTTTTTAATACTTGTGATTTTTTAATGTAGCGGTAGATAGGTGTTATTTTGTAAAACAGTCTTACCTCAAGCACTTCCATTAAGACGATTTCAAGAAAATTTAAATCATCAAATGTGTGTTTTACAAAACTAAACTTTCAACAAGGACTAAATCATTGACGTGTCGTCAGTGATATGGAAAGAAAATAAAAAGTCCATGTTTCCATATCAACACAATTTAAAAATTTAAACTGACAATTGAAAAAATGTAAATGGGAAATTGACAAATGTGTAAACAACAAAATGGAAAATTCTTGTTTCCATATTATGAAATCCAAAAACTTTAAACTGACATTTTAAAATTTTGTACATGGAAAATTGACAAATGGCAATGTGTGAAATGTGAAAATGAAAAAAATAATGAACAAATGGCTATCATTATTTAAAGTAAAAACACGTCGTGTTCTATCGTTCAAGTGTGAATCAAACCACATCTACTTATTTGGATCACCTGAGACTGAGTAGACCAGTTTTAGTCCTATTATACTTTTAAAATTTTATGTTAAAGCTGGAATTGAACTCAAGAGCTTTAGAGTGCCAGCTAACTATGCTAACCGTTACGTCACAAAGACAACTTTACAGTACTCTTAATGAACAATTATAAGAAAAAGAATAATAAATGTTGAATTTTTTTATGGATGAACATGGTGACACTGTTTCTGTTGCATAGTCTGCTAGCCACTAGCCAGCAGCTGGGGTCTTAGAAAACGATACAGTTGACATTTTGTAATGAGATGTGACATGTTTCAAAGTACAGTATTATGGTTTGCTGTTGAATAAAAACTAATCATGTACAAGGAAGCAAGGGTTCGAACCCCTTACCTAACATTACTATTGCCTGAACATGGCTTGACGACACTGTATTATTATGATACTCGGTACACAAACCATAGATAAAGTGTACTGTTTAAGATCACTTTCTTTCTGAACATAGGTGGAGACTGTTGATGGTTAACAATGGCATTAATATAGTAGAACGAGGGTATAGCAATTAGGAAAAAACAGACAATACCAATACAATATTTTTATTTATTTAATATAAGTACTTGTACAATAGTTACATTCAAAATACATTTCTTTTTTTCTCTATTACTATTTAATCCTTTTTGATTCTCTTGCATATGAAGTTCAGCCCATTAAAACAACAACAACACAACCTTTTGCATAGTCTGTGATGTTGATGACTCTTGAGATGTGGAAGATGGATTAAACATAACTTTTACAGCAGGGGTTAAATATTGCTCAATAAACACAAAAAACAGACAATACCCATACAATATTTCTATTTATTTAATATAAGTACTTGTACAATAGTTACATTCAAATTACATTTCTTTTTTCTCTATTACTATTTAATCCTTTTTGATTCTCTTGCATATGAAGTTCAGCCCATTAAAACAACAACAACACAACCTTTTGCATAGTCTGTGTTGTTGATGACTCTTGAGATGTGGAAGATGGATTAAACATAACTTTTACAGCAGGGGTTAAATGTTGCTCAATAAACACTGCACTATTTTGAGTAGCAACATTTTTTTCTTGTACTAGCTTTTTAGCATTGTCATGATTATTTGTTGACACCGACAGTGTTTCATCTGGTACACCACATTGATGATCACTCACACTTAAAACCTTACCATTTCTACTTTTTAGATTGCCTGGACATCTTCCTGCCAGCGCATTTCACTAATCCCAACCAAATCCAACCTCAACCTATCCATTTCCCTTTCTAAGTTTTCTAACCTTCCACTTCCTAGCAGACTTCTAACATTCCACGCTCCGATCCGTAGAATGTCAGATTTCCTCTTTGTCACTTCTGTGATGTTAACCCCCTCTCGAGTAGTCCCCACCCGGAGATCCGAACGGGGGACTAGTTTACCTCCGGATTGAAATTTTACAAGGGAGGAGGCCATCATCACATGTAATTATGCATAGAGAGGTGCATATCCTCGGGAATAGCATACGGCTGTAGTTTCCCGTTGCTTTCAGCCGTGCAGCAGGACGCAGTGTAGCCATTATTTGGCTTATATTATCAATATCTTAACCGTCTATAAGACTAGTAAAGAATTGATTTATTCTGAAAGGCTGCTACTCCCTTTCAGAATAAGTAAACAGGAATTCTACTAAACAAAAATACTAACCTTCTACCGTACTAACAATTAAATACCAAAATTCTACTAACCAAAAAAATACTAAATTTCCACCAACAAAAATACTACCACTAAAACAGTCTGTCACCAGGCACACTCACATGCACCCTCACACATCACAGTCTACTGAAACAATGAACTAGAACTAATAAACAATGCAACTGCTACCAGACACACTCACACACCACAATGACATATATCTAATAAACAAACTAACTACATACTTACAACTAAAACTAACTACATACGTACTGTACTGTTATTTGATACACGTACTATGTAATTCAAAACCGCCATGTCAAACACTAAAGAATGTAGTTTAATCGCTGCTTGTACGTACAAGTTTCGGTGTTCAGTGACACCCGTATCTGCATAGATTGAATATTAAAATAATCTTAAATCTAGGCGGCTTCGGTGGCTACAAAAAAGCCATGTCTCTAAACAATAAAATATAGAAGTTACACCTCCACCTCATGGTTATAACCCTATGGTAGGCAGTAGTGGAGTAGTAGGGGTTCTAAATAGTGTCATGGCCGCCGCGTGAGTCCAAGCCAATATCTCGCGAGCCCATAGTCCGATTTTGACAAATGAGGTGTCGTTGGACTCGGGCTGACGGGGGCTTTGCTATGGACCACTCATTTTAACCCCTAAATAAAACCTACCCCTACTAGGGGGTGAAATTGTAATTTTTAGTGAAAGTCTCTTTTCAAATACGACATGTATAAGGTGCGCTGCTAAAATGAACTTAAATGTTGTTGCTCATATCGCGCATGTGTTTTTCTGGCTGCCGCTATGGATTAACATTTTTTGTTTTTGTTTTTTACGCATGCGCACTTGGGATTTTTGTAAGAGGGTGAGCTCTTTGAAAAATATGATTGATAAGAAGGGGTTTTGGTGGTGAGGAGAGAGCCAGATAGTCGCCTACTTTCCTACGACGTTTGCCGATATCTCTCAAACGCAAGGTCGGATTTGGACGTGTGACGTGTCAAATCGATTGTCTCGAAGCCCTATACATGTTATTAATAGGTTAAAGTTTTGAGAATGAGGGAAACAGGCTTTTTGGGGGTAAAACCGTGATTTTAGACTTTTTCCGATATCTCACGAATGCATGGTCGGATTTGGTCCTATGACGTGTCAAATGGCTTGTCTCGAAACCCTGTGTATTTTAGTAATAGGTTAAAGTTTTTGAGAATGAGGGAAACAGAATATTTTGGGGTAAAACCGTGATTTTAAACTTTTTGCTATATCTCGCGAACCAATCATGCTAGAGGCATGTACGACGGGTCCAAGGACTCGGGCTGACGTCCTCTTTGCTATGGACCACTCGTTATAATTTTTTTTAAAATTGGAAACTCGATTTTGGGGTAAACACGTTTTTTTTGTGATTTTTGCCGATATCTCATGAACCAATAACGCTAGAGACGTGTACGAGGTGTCCTAGGACTCGGGCTTTCGCCCCCCCCCCTTTCAAATGTGGTAGATATTTTTTTTCCAAAAAATAATTCACAAAGGGCCTAACGCCATACATGTTGAAATAACGTTTTCTTTTTCTTTACTTGTTTATAATGTCCATGAAGCGTGGTGGTTGAGAGAGACGATACGGCTGTGTGTGTGTTTTTCAACGAACCTGTCGCTAACCACAAGGACCGTGTTCAATAGTACAATCGCTATTTCGGCGGGTCGGTGTATGACAGAACGAGCATGCGTTTTTTGATATTTTACCTTTGACGTGTAAACGGTGATGAGAACTTGATTCTATGTTGGTCGAAGCGAGTACAGAAAACAAACTTACAGGAGGTGAAGGTCATTTGAGCTTATTGGAAGGCATTGATCTGACTTGACAACAAGTGCAATGGAAAAAATGACCAAGACGCTTGAAGGTGAAATAATCTGACCATCGTGGTGGCAGGGGAGTGTGAAAGGCATGCACACACATTTGTGAAACCACATGTATGCTAAACCAGTGACATCCTGTTTTGCTTCGTACGTGACAAAATGCAAGTTTATGTGAAATTTGATCTTCCACAGGTGTTCGCTTGGGTGTTATCTGCCCACGTGCGCGATAACTGTTAACAAGTCACATCCTGTTTTGCTTCGTACGTGACAAAATGCAAGTTCATGTGAAATTTGATTCGCCACAGGTGTTCGCCTGGGACGTTAGCTGTCCACGTGCCTGATAACAGAATGGTCAAAGCGTGGGAATCGCTGAATCAGTAAAAAGTATGATGCAACTTGTGGGAATGATGTCACAACCAATAGATAGGCAAGAGCTGCAAACAGCAGTGGTGGGAGGTGAAGGGAGGGAGAGGGGAGGGGTAATGTATGAGAGAACACAGGAGGAAAGGGAAAGACAAACATGTATGAACATGCACGAAGCGCGGAGCGCTGTACACATAGAGCTATAGGTGGTGTACAACATGTGTGAATAAATAAAAAGTACACAGGTTCACACAACATGTAATTTATTGATCCAGGAATTAAACGTAGAGTTAAACCCTAACCATTTGACGTAGAGTTTATTTCCTTTTTGTTTCAACACTTTTTCCACAAGATAATGCTGAGGAAATGCTGTTTTCTGAAGTTCATGTAGATAAAATCTACCTTTTATGGGTTGATGGTTGAGGTCCTCGAGTAAATAGGTGACTGGACTGTCCAAGTTGACTCGACGAATTCGAAATAGTTCAGTCCCCCACTGAGGCGTGTAGCCCTTATTGAAGGCAGACTTAAATTTGCTCACACGAACAAAATCCCCAATGTTCAGTCGGTGACGTTTAGGATCGGCTGTTTTTATGGGGTTAAACAGTTTATCCAATCGCTGAATATTTTTAGTTACGAGACGTGGCTTGGTCCCAATCGTTCTATGTTTGGTGTCATTGTAACGTGACACTAGCTCAGGTAACATGTCCAACCAGCGATAACTGCCCTGAGCGGTAAACGCTTTCCACATATGGGTTTTCAATGTTCGGTTGAACCGCTCGACCACACTGGCTTTGAGATTGCTGTACGTGGTGTAATGGTGAATATCCTTAGATTTGAGAGAACTGGAGAAATCCTTGTTGAAAAATTCTTTCCCCTGGTCAGTTTGTAGCAGCTGAGGTTGACGTTGGGAGTGTTGAATAATATGTTGAAAGGCCTTGGTAACTAGTGGACCAGACTTGCGACGCACAGGTTCAACAAAGGCCATTTTGGAATAGACATCAATGACGGTCAACATATAGCGTACACCGTCGTTAACGCCAGCATAGGGTATCATTTCAACCAAGTCAGCCTGCCAAAGTTCATCCACACCTCGTGAAATCACCTTGAGTCGTGGATAATGACGCCTAGCTGGGCGATGCAACTCGTGAGCAATACCCATTTTAATGGGTGAGGGCTTAAACAATAATTTTGGCATTTCGAAGTTCTTGTTCAATTTCTTGAATTTCCCAATCGTGACCGGTGTGGCCAGCTTGACGTGAGGCATGCAACAACTGTAGCCGCTGGACGAGCTTATTGGGATTGTGCCAGTAGGTAACATCCACAAGGGGTTTTAATGGTTTAAATGTCACTCCCGAAGCGGATGCTTTACGACGAGTACTTTGACTGGTGGGAAACATTTTTGCAATGATGGTTTTATATTTTTGCGATATATTGGCATTCACTTGTTGCGTGGGATCATACTGTCTTTTGTGGGCATGGGTATCCAATAAAATGGATTTATATTTGTCAAGATCCTCTGACGTATAATCATGGGAAGAGGGGGTCCGAGAAAAGAGCAGCTTTAACAGTCCTGGCGTTAATTTATAGTTGATGTTTTTAATGACAGCTTTAGTACGAGCAAATTTAATGGATGAATCGCCAATTTTAAAACTATCATTCTCATAGCGAACACCATACGTGGTATCTGTGTTTCCAATAAATAGATCGGTGAAATAGGGTTCCAATGTTGATCCATAATATTTTATTAAAATGGTTTTCAGTTGAGCTTTATGTTGAGGGGTGGCCAAGAGTTGTGAAAACGGAGACGCTCTGGAAGGGCAAGGTGTTTCGACCATGGCCAAGGATTTCTTTTTTCTCAAAAACTCTGCAAGGGGTGCGGTCTTTTTTTGAGGCGTAAACACTTGTTCCTCCTCATCCTCAACTTCACTAACACTAGTCAAATCTTCCTGTTCCTGTTCCTCTTTCTCAGGGTCCTCGAGCAGCGTCTGCGTGGCTTGTGAAACGGTGGGTAGCGTTTCAGATGGCTTGAAAGAGGGTTTCAACATGGCTTTTAGTGGAGGTGCTAAATGTTGCTGAATAAACAAAGCATGATTTGCACGTGATTGTTTCAATTGACGAAACTTTTGGCGAATAGTATTTTTTGCTCTAATAATATGCTTTTTCAATTGACTCTCTGCTAACGCCATGGTGTCTTGACAAATGACTTGCCGGGGAATGAGACAGGGCCTTAAATAGCAATAAAATGATCAAACCCTAAGCGATACCGTCCTTGGTTGAGTTCACTTTGTTTGTCAATCACTAAACAGGCATGACGTTGAGTGTTCCAGCACTTGGCACACAATTCTGTAAACATTTGAAAGGTCATATCCGGATTCACATGTTCATTATAAATGTGACGACTGTTCCTCTCGTCCTGACGAAATAAAACAATGACATTGGCATTGTCACGAATCAACTGTTTGGACATTTTAGAATACGTTTGCCCAAGATAGAAGCAATCGATATGTTTGTGTCGACCCATGCTGAAATAGCTTTGAATGATGCCTTGACGTTCAGTGGATACATCATCGAAAATCATGAGTGAATCAGGCTTTACCTCATCCGGTGAAATCACATTCTCTTGCATGGAAAATGTAAAATAACCCATATTCTCTTTTTGTAATCCAGACATGACTTGATCCAGAAACACGTAGAGGGGTTGGTAGAGAGATTTTGCAAAAATATAAATATTTTGAAAACGCAGACCATTGGGCGCTGTGATGAGCGTTAGCAAAAGATTTGTCTTTCCACAGCCGGAAGGCCCCACAATGATGCAGCGAATGGAAGATGGAAACAGTGAACCATGGCGTTGTTCACGTGATGTGGGACAGAGATGGGAAACCATGTCCCCCACGGGGAATGACTCTTGCTGCTTAATAATCTTCATTTCAACTAAGGCTTAGACAGGCTAGCCGGCTGTCTATATACAGGACACCGAGCCTTGTCATAGAAACAGTAGACTGGTACTACAGGTTGACGATGGATGTCTTTGGACGTGCGTTGATGGCCAAAGATAGGCCTGTCCTCATACATGATCCTAAACAGGAAACAGATCCTGCTAATAAACACTATGTGGATAGGTCAGTAGTGCCACGCACAAAACAGGGAGATTATGACTTTAAGGGAAAGCGGTTAACCCATGTAAAACATCCTCAAGTGTCTACAGACGTTACTACGAAAAAGTATGTGGATAACAAAGTGTATGAGTTTTATGACAAAGTGCCCCAGCTTATGGTGAATGGCTATAGCGCTAATCACCATCGGATTATTCACGTGGAAGACCCACAAGACGAAGACGATGTTTGTACCAAGCGTTACGTGACCCATGAAATGAAAAGGCTTTATAAATTTATCCCATCTGTGTTTTTAGTGTATCTGACAAATGAAAAACCTGTGAATGACAGAAACCATTTACCGCTAGTCCATAATCAGCACTTGACCTATGTGCTTGCTTCGGGTTTAAGCCACTATCGATTACACTATGATGGAACCATTCACATCAAATATGCCATACCTGATGAGAACCATTTACAAATAAAGATAAATGGTCATAGGATGTTGGTCCATAACCATGAAATGGTCAATGCTGGTGACGAATTATCCTTTCACCTCATGTTGACATGGGATGAAAAGCAAGCGGGAAAAACCATAAACGATTTCCCACTTTATGTGGAATTGGAATATACAGCCATGAAATAACCATCTGACGTTAGTTGTGATTTAAACTTTCTTGTGAAAGGTTGTTGGTCATTATCATCATGGTGAAACAAAGGTATGCAGTGAGAAAGACTAAAAAAAGGACTTTGTCCTTGGCAAAGCCTGGGCTTACAACATTCGTGGACAAGCCCTTGCGAAAGAAAAAAAGAAAAAATAATGTATTGACCATAAGGAAAGCCCTTCGAGCAGCACAGAGACATGTTATTCCAAAACGTCGGCGACAGGTTTCAAACCAAGGGCGAGTGATTCCCGTCCCCAAACGAGCAGGATTTTTACCTGCATTATTTGCCGGTTTGGCTGCTCTGGGTTCACTTTTGGGCGGTGCCAGTGCAGTGGCGAAAACCATTAAAGCCGCGCAGCAGGGCAAGCAACAACTCAAAGAAAGTCAGCGACACAATGAAACGATGGAAGCGATTGCCATGGGGGCTAGAAATGCCAATCTAAAGCCAGCCTTTTATCAACAAGGATTTGGGATTTCACCATTTCGAAATATTAAAAAAAAAAAAAAATTAACCTCAGCCATAGCGAGACATGCCCTGACGCATCAACAAGTGGAAAGCTATGCTAAACAACTAAAGCTTTCTCATTTTCGAGGTGTGTTTATGCGAAACCAATTACCCCCACGACCCTGGAAACAGGAATGTGCTGTTGTCAATTTGGATGATCACCGAGGACCAGGAACGCATTATGTAGCTTATGTCAAAGAGGGATCCATGGTATGGTACTTCGACAGTTTTGGGAATTTGCCTCCGCCCATGGAACTAGTGACCTATTTTGGAAACAGGATCAAGATATATTATAATGTGAAACGTGAGCAAACGTTTAACAGCCAACAGTGTGGACGTTTGTGTTTAATTTTTTTATATAAGACGCAGCATAAGCAAAAACGCCACCAGTATGTCGGCAGAAAGTAAAACGTTTACACTGCATGGACTTGGACCTGAAGTCAGCCTAGACTTTTACCCGCCTATCGAATTGAGTGAAAAACCCTATGGTTTAGGACTTGTTTCTCTTGAAACGTACAATCGAATATACAACATACGTGAAAATGTGAACAACAAGTTTTACTATGATGATTCTGTGCTCACCCTGAACTCTGGTGGATACACGATCGATGATATTTATGAACACATTTATGTGGTGTTGATCAATCAATATGGTTTAAAGTCATTTCTCGACGGAACGCACAAGTTTGAACTTGTAGGCAATACCAACACTCATCGCTGCAGTATTTTCTCCTCATTCAACATTGACTTTAAAACACACCCCGATTCCATTGGCCCATTACTAGGATTTAAACCACGTGTGTTGGAGCCCAACAAAAAACATGAATCAGACCATGAAGTGAAATTCATTGAGGACCATCATGTGTCGGTGACGTGTAATATTATTAGCCAAGTGTACACCAATCAGGAACCATCGCATTCACTTTATGACTTTATTGTGACATCGCCCAATGGCTATATTATTCGTGAAAACCCTCCAGTGGTGCTTTATCATGCTGTGGCTGTCGATAGTATTAGTAATATAACATTAAGACTGATCAATAGAGATCAACAACTCATTGATCTAGATTCTACCACACCAGTGACTTACAAGTTGGTGCTAAAGCCACTATGAAGTTTGTGTATAAAGTAACAACACCGTCTAGGAATGGTGTTAGTTGTTTGCCACGTGAATACACGTTAACATCTCAAGGCAAGCAGATTTTACAGCATTTGGGTTACCACCTCAACCCTCATAATGAATTCTATCCTAGAGATAGCGAACCACATCGAGGAGCAACCAGGAGTGGTAAGAATTGATCTCCATTCCTATCAAGCTCAAACACCTGGACTCAATAACAATGATGAAATTCAATTTGTTATCAACAACCAAGATATTTACACCCTACCGCATGAAAGTGTCATTCAGATTGAAGGTCGGCTCACCAAAGCCGATGGCTCTACACCCACCACATCCAAGTTGGCCAACCATGGTTTGGCCTTTCTGTTTTCTGAAGTGCGATATGTCATTAACGATATCGTGGTGGATAGCACTCGAAATGTGGGCATTTCCAGTGTCATGAAACTATACCCCTCTTATAGTGAGGAAGAAGGTAAAACACTTTGCATGGCAGGTTGGTGTCCTGACTCGACCAATGACTGGATGGTACACACCGATGGAACCTTTACTGGATATTTACCTCTTAAACTGATTCTAAGCTTTGCTGAAGATCACCAACGCATTGTGGTCAACGCAAGGCAAGTGCTTTATCTGGTGAGAGACAGGAGTGATAATAATGCACTCAAGGGAGCTGACAATGCCCCCATCGATTCAAAAGTTCAACTACAACGCTTGCTATGGAAAGTGCCTCATGTGATCCTTGAAGATAGCAAAAAACTGGACGTACTCAAAATGGTAAAGAGAGATATGCCTCTACCCATGGAATTTAGAAGCTGGGCACTCCATGAGTATCCGCTATTGCCCACCACCAACACACACAGTTGGTCTGTAAAAACAGCTCGCTATACAGAGAGACCTCTCTACCTGATCGTGGGATTTCAAACGAATCGCAAGTATCAACAAACCAAAGATGCCTCGCAATTTGATCACCTGCAATTGAGAAATGCACGTCTTTTCCTCAACGGAGCTGTGTTTCCCTATGAAGGACTGGATTTGGATTTTTCAAAAAATAAGTTTGGGCCCCTGTACGACTTGTTTTCTAAATTTCGATGGTCGTATTATCAAAAAGAGAACGGCCCCATGCTACTACCCCAAGCGTTTAAGGCAAGAGCACCACTGATTGTTTTTGACTGTTCATACCTGGAAGAGTCTGTCAAGCCATCCAATATCGACATTCGACTAGATTTTGAAACGCATGACAATGTACCAGCCAATACGACGGCCTACTGTTTGATTATTCACCACAAACAAGTCAACTATTATCCACTGTCCAACCAAGTGACGAGTGTATAAATAACAGGTCATCCCACGTCAAGTCGCTCAGTCATGTCTTGCTTTAAAGCCTCAAGAGACGTTACATCCATGAATTTAAACTCTGAGGGACAACGTGTCAAGACTTTTGCCACGTGGCCAGTGCCTTTCATAAACCCTCAAGCCTTGGCGGCCGCTGGATTCTACTATTTAAAAACAAGAGATGAAGTGAAATGTGCCTCTTGTCCCATCATCATAGACCAATGGCAGGAGGGCGATGAACCCATGCAGGAACATCAGCGCTGGTCACCCACCTGCCCCTACCTGTGTAGAATGGAAGTGGGAAATATACCCTGTCATTCAAGCTATCCCTCACTTGTGTCACTGGGTGATGAAAAAAATACAAGTTACGATACGTGTGGACCGTATGGTATCCATGGTGCTTCGGTGAGCAGCTCACCATCAAAAACACCTAGTTTAGAGACATTGGGACATCATCGGTGTTATGGACGTTACAAACACAAGAGACTATATTGTTGTATCAGTTGCTATCGTCCTTATCCCAAAATGACAAAGGCCTGTAAGACGTGTAATGATAATAAAATGATGTAATTCTTAAATTCTTATTTTTTTGCTTTTGCCTCTGTCCTACCCTAACCTTCTTTTTGGAACTAGCATGGCAGGTAAGTCCATGCCATGATCACACCTGATCGTCAGTCAGTCGTCAGTTGAACTTGGTCCAGACAAGCGTCAACATGTTGCGCACACTCATTGTGGATTGCCAAGGGTTTAAAATTGGTGACAACAAATTTATATTTAAACAAGTGGCCGTGATCGATTGTACCACGTTTCGGATATCACAAGCTACGCATTTGCTATTTAAACCACCCCATGCTTTTGATTTGTTGTGTGAAAAAGACCGTAAACAAACCCAGTGGATTGAAAATCATAGGCAACTAGACTGGAATCAGGGAACCATTTCCTATAAATATTTGGATGTGGTTATGAAAGCACACTTGTCCTCGGCCAATGTGGTATTTGTGAAAGGTAATGAAAAACGTCAATGGTTGCAACCATTTTTGGCGTCTTACTGCCAATGTATCGACCTCATGGAGTTGGGCTGCCCCTCCCTGCAAACGCTCATGGATACTTGTTCCTGTGGCAACATTACCCATACAGCCCTATCGCATGCGTGGCATCTCTTTCATTGGTTAACCACTCATGCCTGCTGGGAGTTGTTGAACAAAATTATAACTCAAGATTTACCTGTGAATGACGTCAGTGAGATTTCTACAAGCGACGTGTAAACATCTACAGCACGTGATACCATGGAGAAAGGCAATGCTACGGACAAAGCCATCGGCAAGTTCTTTGTGTGCAAAAAGAAACTAGACAGTTTTACCAAAGAGGAACTCTTGGCGCTGCCCAAGTCGTTCATTTATTATGTGGCCGCCAACGCAGTGAAAGAAATCTGGCAACATGTACCAAAATCATGGACTCAAGACCCTGTGTTGAGTGAATTGCAACCCTGTACGGATTACGATCACCATAAGCAAGTGGCCATGGCAAAAATACCGTCTATGCATCAGTGTGCGACTTGCCAGCTAGTGAAACTGTATCACGGTCATAAAAGTCCATGTAAAGACTTTGTTGAATCATTCCATGAGTGTCATGGCGAGAAAAAGCAACAACAACAACAACAAACACAAACATCGTCCACAGAGGAGGAGGAAGACCAAACCTTTTTACCATCGATGGAAAAGGATATGCCAGACCTGTACTGGCAATGGCGTCATTGACAAAGTGATTCAATACTTACCTTTCGAAATCCATTTTCCAGGTTATCGTTTTTGCGGCCCTGGAACTCGTCTCGAAAAACGTTTACAACGTGGTGATGTACCCATTAATCTTTTGGATCAAGCATGCAAGGAACATGACCTTTCTTATCGCCATAGTCATCCTGGTTTAAGACATGTGGCTGATAAATTGTTATTGAAGAAAGCTAAACAATGTTTCACATCCAGTGATGCCTCAGTGGGTGAAAGGATGGCAGCCCTGATTGTCATGAGTGCTATGCAAGGAAAGTTGATGATGCATGGACATAAACATTGAGGAGTGAGGAATTGGGATGTGTTTGTATTCTATATTTCTTTTGTCAATTCACTATGACTATGAAATAAAAACAAAGGTTTGCCAGAGCACGAGGTTTTGTGTTTTTATTATTTTAAAAAATTATGATGTTGTTGGCTGATTTCTCATTTTCATATTTCACACATTGTCATTTTGCCGATTTGCAATTTACAGTTTTTGAAAACGTTCCTTTTAAGTTTTGCGTTTTGATTATATGGATTTTGCAGTTTGTTGATGACACTTTTTAAACAATGTCCGTTTGAAGTTTTTTGAATTTTCAAATTTTACACATGGCCATTTCCAGTTTTTTTTAAATGTCCGTTTTAAGTTTTGCTGTTTTGGTGATATGGAAACAAGACATTTCCATTTTGCTGTTTTTCCATTTTTCCATTTGGTGTATGTCGAAAGTTGAGATTTGACAATGATGTTGATGCAAGTGCTTGACCTTGATAATACTGCAATGTGCTGATGCGTGTTTGGAGAAACGTCGAGGTCTACGACTACTGCAGGTAAGACTGTTTTTTACAAAAATAATGTCTATTGTCTGCCACATTTCAATGAAAAAACTAAACTATTTAAAACAAAATGAGAATAAAAGTGACCATTTACCTCCTCCCCACCCACTCTACCTCACCGTGTTTGCTCTGGTCAACCATACACACCAGTTTTCTCTCTCCATTCATACATTCACACCTGTCTTTGGGAACAAACTCAACCACTTTATTTATTCCCAAAAGCACATTCTCGACATGCACACTCATCCCCAAAAAACTTTTTTTAGTTTACCATTTTACAATTTCAAAAAAAAAAGAAAAAAAAAGCTACTAGAAATCTTACTTATTTCATATTTACAAAAAAAAACTCAACTTTGTACAGCGTTAAAAGAATCACACTATTTACCAATCAAAAAATTTAAAAAATAAGTTTGCATAAAACTTTTCAAAGAGCAAATGGTCCAAGTGGTTTGCCACTATTTACAAAATCTACTATTTACAATGACAGAAACCAATATTTACAAAATATTAAATCTACAAGTTACATAAAGCTATGTCCCATAAACGATTATACAATGAAATCACACCTCCTCCTCCTTGCGATCATAACCCCAGGGCAGGCTAGTGAGCAGGTCATCAGCCCACACACGCTTGTTATCTATGGAGGCGAGGGTGCGTTTTCTCTGTTCCACAAGATACAGATGATGGTTGCTGGATTGTATCCTGCACTGTGTATGAGACATAGCTTTGCCCGTGCGTAAAACCGCTAGATAGTCATCAACACGTAGCGATTTTACCACTGCCCTACCTACACCTTTTGCTCTTTTGGCTTCCTTACAGTCGAGTGTGCGGTAAGCATACATTTTTGAAGCCAAACCTACGAATTCCGTCATAATGGAATCACCGCATTCATCTTTTAAAACGCCCATTACCTTCTTGTTTTTTATGGTCAGCTGAAACACGTTGTCAGCGCTATAGCAAGAGGTGTCGAACCAGTCACTATGTTGCCTCATGACGTCATAGGGGTTGCAGTGGCGAATGTGGTAAATGAATGAGTCCGTGTCCATATACAAAAGAGAGACGTCCTCAAAATGGCGTTTGGCAAACTCATAGTGGAATCGATACATGACCGATTTAGAAAAGTCTAAAATGACTTGACCCAAGTAAATGGGCTTATCCATGGTCACGCTGGTCTTACTCATTTCAATAGTAGCCAAATCCTCATCGATAATTTTGATCGATTTGAAATTTGGCTTGGCAATGTACCGCCGGGCACCCCACCACCCCTCCCAGACATTCACCAATTTAATGTCACGGTATTTGCGGATATTCTCCATGGACTTGCCATAGATGCAGTTGTTCATTAATTTAAAAAAAATAATTTCAAACTGCTGTGTTGCCATTTGTCGGTGCTCTGTGTTGAGTCGCATGTATGGCTCAAGCCATGCTTTTTGAGCAAAAGAAATACCCCTGTGGATTTTCTTCAACACCAAGCCTTGGGCGAGGCATTGCACCAACATTTGGATATGTAGCACATACCGATTTTTGTTGTAAAGTGTGCCCATGAGTTTTTCAATTTTCACTTTACTGTCAGGGGGAACCATTTGCTCAAGACAGAATGGGAAATCGGCATGTTCATCATACAGGGATGAGGGATATTCAATATCCACTTCTAGCACATATCCACGGCCTGTTTCTTGGCTAGCCTTGATCACATCAAATTCTGACACTTGTTTGTCTGTCAGCCAAGCAAACTTCCCATAGGGCAAAGGCTGACTCATGGCGTAACCGTACAAATTATTCACGTCATAGTACATTAAGTACGATTCTGGTTTGTCTGGTGAATAATCAGGCATGTAGACATTGTTTGCTTTGGCATGGCGCTGGTTAAGTGACACAAAACCGCCACGAATGCCCTTTTCAAAAAGTAGAACCATGTCTACATCAGTGAGTAAATCCAATTCCACTTGAGTGTATTTCAAAGCAGCATCAAACGAGAGTCCAGGACTCGTATAATAGTGAGCCGGGTCAAGACCGTAAATGTGTTGACACAACTCACGGAATTTTTCAAACACATCAGTGAGCAGCAATACATCCAGTTTTAGGTAATGTAAAGCATATTCACTTAGCGTGTTCATGCCAAACACTCGCCAAACTTGACATGCATGTGCATAGTCTTCATCGGAAACGGTACTGCATGTTAGTTTCGATTAAAATTTCTCTTGTGGTGGGAGTTTTTTTTGCTTTAACACGTCCCAGCTATTGCAGAAATCATACGGGAATATACCTTTCCGAATGCACAATTGAAATTGCTCAGGATCATTAAAATGCATTCTAGTATTTTTTAATTCCTCCTCATTCAAGCCATTCACAAGGCTGTCTAGCGAGGATGCCATAAACTTAAAGGAATCCAAAAATCGAATGCTAAAGTCGCCCAACCACCATGTCAGGGCCGTAAAACGCTCATGGTTTTGGGGAATAATGGTAAACGAGCCCTTGTTGACATGGCCCAATTCACGAATCAAAAACTGAATGTCATAATTTGCCAGATTGTGGAAAAAGACACTGATGAAGCGAGGAGCTGGAAAGTTCAAATTGCATTTACTATGCGCAGCTCCACGAAACTGCCCCGTAAAGTGTGAGTGATCACGAACGGTGTCTTCAGCACTGATCAGTGGCTTTTCGCAAATATGGCATGTCATGGCATGCTCATACTGCTGCTGCTGTTCTGGAGATAGGCTCATGGGTACTGGGTGGTCCAATAATTCCTGTACATCATGAGCCAACTTGACAAGTTCATCCAAGAACCATTTGGCACAATGTGGCCCCTCGCGGTATTTGTAAACGGATTGCGTGGGGTCATAGGCACACACCACATTAAATCCTATGGCAAAGGGTTCATGTTTTTGAATGGGTGTGGTTGAGCTGATGGAGGGATCTGGTTCACATCCCGCCATGGGTGTAGTGAGAGCTTCGAAATCTGCATATACTACATAGGGGACAGTGTCACGCTTATGAATGTCCTTAAACTTTAACACAGCCTTGTCCCCTTGTGGCAATATCAGTCTCACCGCTTCCTGAGAAACACAATCTACCCTATGACGTTCCAAAAGCGTAGGGGTTTTAAAATATTGCAAGCATCGATCACAAATATGCTTTTTACATTTATATTTAGACACTTGTCTGCTTAGCAATCTACTCAAGCTTTTAATGAGGCAATAGTGATTCACCTCTCCCTCAGACAGATATAAAAGATGAATGTGGTGACGTTTTGGTTCTTTTGAGGCATAAAGAGGACCCACAATCTCATTACCATTAAGGCCATACACCATGAACGAAAAGTCCTGGTTGTCTTGCTCAAACCTATGGATCTCGGTTAAGTCCATAGGGAACGATACTCGAGTTAAATTTAACGTTTGTTTTAATTCATCAAACTTGGCCTTGTACTTTCCCGGCCAACAACCATTATGTTGTACCGGCTGCAAATACACAGCCACAGACCACAGAAAGCAATCATTGTCACGATTCTTAATATCCACTACAGCCTTTTTCGAAGCTATTGCTGGTGGTGTTTTAATATAGCTAGACCCAGCATTCAACGGGTTGAATTGACAAATGTTGATTTGCAAATGATGAATTTTGTCTAAGGCTAGACCACTCGGTCCTTGTTGCAGTTTATCAAATTTTGATAGCAAGGCATTCACCACGTGGGTTTCATACCACTGTTCCAAATTATGGGCTATGAATAGCTCTTGCATTTTACTGCAAATATAGAATGTCTCTTTATGCTCCACGTCCTTCTTTTTATGTACGAAATCGCACACTAGTTCTGTATTCACCTTTAAAGCCGTATGCAACCTTTGTGCTGTACAAATTTCAATTTTAAAAATTTCAAAACAAGATTCTAAAAATTCTTTGGGAATCAAACTTTTTCTAACATTCACTATGCGGCCAGAGCACACACGCGATTTAAAACAAGACTCAAGGGGCTCCCAAGTTAACGTATCCGCAGCAGTAAAAGACATTATTTTGAAAGAACACTCTCACCTGAGTTTTCAGCTGTAGACTGCTTGACAATGGTTCCACTCTAAAGCCACTTGGTTTTCAACTGTATTTGCTATAGCAGTGAACCCTTTTTTTTCCAAATATCTAAAAAGAAATAAAATAAACCACCATAAGTATATCCATTCCATATAGTTTATGCCTTTCATAAACAAAACAAAATCAAACAGGTTATATATTAAAAAGAAACAAATCTCACCTTGACGTGTAATGCTTTGCTATATTCCCGTCTCGTGGGCTAGTATGGAAATGGTTTTCTTTTCTGTCTTTCTCTCTTTCTTTAATATATTTCCCACAGACACACGACAGGTAGGCTATACACGTTATCTGCAAACAAATAAATAAATAAAATCATTAATTACCTAATCAATAAATAATTGCATGTATTTATATAAAAATCAATAAATATATACATGAATAAATATATACCTACCCCACAACAAGGTTAAGTATTTTCCACCAACACCAAAACTGATAAACGCAGTGTGTTCAAAGGTAGTCACCTAAGTGAGCGTGGAAATGATAACGACATGTCTTTATATATGCTACGTTGCATGTATAATCTTTTTTTTTCCCCACGCTTTAAACATTCTCTTATCGTGCACGTGGACAGCTAACGTCCCAGGCGAACACCTGTGCCGGATCAAATTTCACATGAACTTGCATTTTGTCACGTACGAAGCAAAACAGGATGTGACTTGTTAACAGTTATCATGCACGTGGACAGATGACGTCTAAGATGAACACCTGCGGTAGATCAAATTTCACCTGAACTTGCATTTTGTCACGTACGAAGCAAGACAGGATGTCACTGGTTTAGCGTACATGCCATCTCACACGTGTGTGCATGCCTTTCGCACTCCCCTGCCACCACGATGGTCAGATTATTTCACCTTCAAGCGTCTTGGTCATTTTTTCCATTGCACCTGTTGTCAAGTCAGATCGGAGCCTTCCAATAAGCTCAAATGACCTTCACCTCCTGCTCGTTTGTTTTCGGTACTCGCTCCGACCAACATAGAATCAAGTTCTCATCACCGTTTACACGTTAAAGGTAAAATATCAGAAAAACGCACGCTCGCTCTTTCATACACCGACCCGCCGAAATAGCGATTGTACTATTGAACACGGTCCTTGTGGTTAGCGACAGGTTCGTTGAAAAACACACACACAGCCGTATCGTCTCTCTCAACCACCACGCTTCATGGACATTATAAACAAGTAAAGAAAAAGAAAACGTTATTTCAACATGTATGGCGTTAGGCCCTTTGTGAATTATTTTTTGGAAAAAAAATATCTACCACATTTGAAAGGGGGGGGGCGAAAGCCCGAGTCCTAGGACACCTCGTACACGTCTCTAGCGTTATTGGTTCATGAGATATCGGCAAAAATCACAAAAAAACGTGTTTACCCCAAAATCGAGTTTCCAATTTTTTAAAAAATTATAACGAGTGGTCCATAGCAAAGAGGACGTCAGCCCGAGTCCTTGGACCCGTCGTACATGCCTCTAGCATGATTGGTTCGCGAGATATAGCAAAAAGTTTAAAATCACGGTTTTACCCCAAAATATTCTGTTTCCCTCATTCTCAAAAACTTTAACCTATTACCAAAATACACAGGGTTTCGAGACAAGCCATTTGACACGTCATAGGACCAAATCCGACCATGCATTCGTGAGATATCGGAAAAAGTCTAAAATCACGGTTTTACCCCCAAAAAGCCTGTTTCCCTCATTCTCAAAACTTTAACCTATTAATAACATGTATAGGGCTTCGAGACAATCGATTTGACACGTCACACGTCCAAATCCGACCTTGCGTTTGAGAGATATCGGCAAACGTCGTAGGAAAGTAGGCGACTATCTGGCTCTCTCCTCACCACCAAAACCCCTTCTTATCAATCATATTTTTCAAAGAGCTCGCCCTCTTACAAAAATCCCAAGTGCGCATGCGTAAAAAACAAAAACAAAAAATGTTAATCCATAGCGGCAGCCAGAAAAACACATGCGCGATATGAGCAACAACATTTAAGTTCATTTTAGCAGCGCACCTTATACATGTCGTATTTGAAAAGAGACTTTCACTAAAAATTACAATTTCACCCCCTAGTAGGGGTAGGTTTTATTTAGGGGTTGAAATGAGTGGTCCATAGCAAAGCCCCCGTCAGCCCGAGTCCAACGACACCTCATTTGTCAAAATCGGACTATGGGTTCGCGAGATATTGGCTTGGACTCACGCGGCGGCCATGACACTATTTAGAACCCCTACTACTCCACTACTGTAGGCTAATGCATAGGTCATTCATCTGCACTTATTTGCTATCCATCAAGGGAAAAGTGCATTTTCTCAGATCCACAAGATACAAATTTGATTGATGGATTGTATCCTGCACTGTTTATGCGATATAGCTTTGCCAGTTCATAAAACCGCTAGGCAGTTCTCTACATATAGCAATATTTCCACTGCTCTACCTACGCCTTTTGCTCTTTTGGCTTTCTTACAGTCTAGTGTGTGATAGACAGCATTAACTGTATATCAAACCCAGTTCACCTTTGTATATGTAATCCAAGTAATAATTTGAAAATACACAAATGTAATCAGTTTTAAACGTTATCTCTGTTTTGTCTTGTTTAATATGTTTATGACATGCATATTAACCTGAAATCGAACCCTGGTGAAAAGGCTAACATCTTAACCACTTCACCACCATGCCCTTGTTTCTTAGTTTTGACTCGTTCTAGGCCTCAGACCTGGAAATCGAGTTAAGAACACCAGTACAAGAGCTAAAAGTGCTTACCACTGCAACACAAAATGGATAGCTGGTAACATTATACAACCGGAAATGATTATATTTCTGTTAGCAATGCATTTTGTCGTCTGCCTACTGTCTGAGCACTGACAGCAACACAGTTTAGTTTAGAACAAGCGAGTGTGTGTGTATAGATTATGAGCCTCAAGTATTTAAAGCTTGTTGTATGTAGCGACCATCTTGTCCCGGTAACCACTGAGCATTTTGTGTTTTAGCTATCCTCTTTAACCAATCAATTAAAGATAGTCTACTCTTAATTCTTGAATCGATAAATCAGAGTTTGTGTGTACACCATTTGACATTTATTAACCCATACCTGCAACCTATACTCTCTCTATACTGCAGTTTGATCTGAAATCAAGTTTCAATGGTAAAAGACTTGACTGTCACCATACATGTAGCCTACACTAATTATTTCTCTACCTAGCTATGTTTCATCACACATGGTAAACATCTCACATGTTCGTATCCGATTATTAGTTTATAAAATCTCAGGTCGATGACCTTGATGTATTGGGTATTTTGGGTAAATGCATTGGCCATGGGAAAGGGTTGACCATTCTAAGTCCTATGACACCTCGCATGTTGATATTCGATTATTAGTTTATAAAATCTTAGGTCAATGACCTTGCTGTTTTGAATCTTTTGGGTAAATTCGTTGGCCATGGAAAAGGGTTGACCATCCTGAGTCCCATAACGCCTCACTTGAGCCTCTCTGATTATTAGTTAGCGAGATATTAACAAATGTGCAGTTAGGCTCTTTTGACAAAAATAAATAATACATTCAAAAACAGAATGTCACCTCGAGTCCATAGACCTCTCATACAAGTACCTAGCCTTTTTGGTTCATGATATATTAAAAAGCTAATGACCTATTAGTTTTGGATCTTTTGGTAATTTTTAAAAAAATAACTCATCTATATATCATTATTCAAAAAGCCCGTCCGCTTACAAAATCTCCCAAGTGCGCATGCGTAAAAACAAAAAACAAACATGTTAATTCATAGCAGCAATCGACTCTTCACATGCGTTTCATTTGGAACAACGCATAATTTCATCATAGCATTAGGGACCTTGGGCCTGTCCATAGGGACCAGTCCAAAGGGATCGGTCTAAAGGGATTAGTCAAAAAGGACCTGTCAACAATGACCCGTCAACAATGACCCGTCCACAGGGACTCGTCCACAGGGACTCGTCAACAAGGACTCTTCAACAAGGACTCGTCCACAAGGACCTGTCAACAATGACCTGTCATCAATGACTTGTCAACAATGACCTGTCGACAATGACCCGTTAGGTTGGGTTAGGTTAGGTTACACCACAGCCGCCATCTTTTAAAAAGCCCGCCCTCTTACAAAAGCTATGAGTGGGCATGCGTAAAAAACAGAAAACAAGCATGTTAATTCATAGTGGCTTTCCACCGAACACATGTCTCTTGTGTTGAATAACGTTTATTTTTTAGCTCGCCCTCTTACAAAAGCCATGAGTGGGCATGCTTAAAAACCAAAAACAAGCATGTTAATTCATATTGGCTTTCCACCGTATACATGTCTCATGTGTAGAACAACGTTTAATTCCATATTGGCATTCAAACTCTCACATGTCGCACTTGGAAAGAGAGATTTTCTAAAAAATTACAATTTCACTCTCTAGTAGGGGTAGGTTTTATTTTGGGGTGGAAATATGTTGTCCATTGGAAAGGGGGTATCAGCCCGAGTTCAATGTCACCTCATTCGGCAAAATCCGACCATGCGTTCGAGAGATATCGCACCGCCGCCATCTTGTGAGGTGGGGAGGTGGAGGTGGCGCTAGAACTGTCACAAAACCACTACTGTCATCTCTGCTGGAGTTGTGTTGTGATTAGGGATGATGTAGGTCCTAGCAGAACTAATGGATGTTTGGGGACCCAGTCGCATGTTTGGTGAGCTTTCAGAGGTGATTTCAATTGCCGATGCCAGCGTTCAATCATTCCGTTTGCTGCTGGGTGGTATGCTGTAGTTTTGATATGTTGGACGTCAAGTGATTGCATGAGACATCTGTAGAGTTCACAGTCAAATTGTCGTCCGTGATCAGTAGTGATTGTATTGGGAACTCCGAAGCAGGCAATATAGTTTAAGAGTACGGTGGATGCAATTGTTTCTGCGGTAATGTCTTTTATTGGAACTGCTTCAGGCCACCGTGAGAACCGGCCGATCATGGTGAGTACATATGAGTAACCTTGGGATAATGGAAGAGGTCCAACAATGTCAATGTTGACATGGCTGAATCGTTCTGTGACTTGCTCATATAGGCCGATAGCGCTGTGTGTATGACGCCAGACTCTTGCTCACTGGCAAGGGACGCATGATGATGCCCATAACTTGATATCCTTTTCCATCGACGGCCATACGTATCGTTGTTGTACGAGTTTGATAGATCCTTTTACCCCAGGATGTGACAGGTTGTGGATGGACTCAAATATGCAATGACGAAATGCAGTAGGGATGATTGGTCTGAGCTTGCCGATGGAATTGTCACAGATAAGTTCATGGTTATTGGGTAAAGGAAACACCTGGAATTTCAGAGAACATGCGCTTGATTGCTGCAGATGTTTCAATTCCTCATCTGTAGCTTGAGCTTTGGCAATCTCCTCCGTAGTAAAGCGTAAAGGAATACTGTGACCGTTTAATCGAGTAAACAACTACGATGATTTTCCTAACGTCCCATAAATCGAATAAAATTACCGTGAGGATCAGGTGACCTTCCATAAAGGCTAAAGCGGCACGAGAGTCCGTAGTCCACAGGGATCGTGGTACATGGTGACGATGGTCATAGACCGCCTAAGGAAAGGTTCACCTTAAAACTAGACTGAGAAAATAAACATCCAGACTTATGTAAAACACCGTGAAAATTTATTAAAATTCACAAGCCCCTAGCCTAGTTCGGAGGGTTATAATCGGCTAGTCCGCAAGCTAATAAATAAACAAAAATAAAGAGCAGGTCCCTACCTGAGAAGACACGGAAAACCCTCGCGAAAGATCTAACTCACAATAATAAAGCAACAACAGCAACGCTAGGAATATGGTACAACGCAAGTCCCTAGTTCAAGTTACAAGATTAAGCTAATATCAGAATTTACATTTAACAGGGTAGCAAAACAAATCTAAGTTAGGATGATACCATTTCGACATTTACATTTAACGTTAATTCATCTAGCTAAGTCCTATCAATTAACAAAATTTACGGCGATGACGTCCGTAAAAGAAAAGAATTACATCCAAAAGCTAAGTGTACAGCCATGAAAAACAAACAATTTAATTATGCTTAATAACTATGTGCTAACAGCACACAATAAGGTAACATGTAGGATTTATACACTTGACATCATAAATAAGTAATGAAATAGACACAGTAGTTTTATTAAAAATTCCTGCCTGCACCTTGGTTTACTCTTTGTAAACCATAGTCATCTAATGTGTATAGTTACGGTGACGAATGCGTAGTTGAGACCACGTCTGACATCGCATGGCCTGAGCTCCACAAGCTACGAACTCTAGGTTCGCGCATGCTTCAGGTCGCTACAAAAATGCCAACTGTCCTAGTCATTTCCTCACAAGGAAATTATCTTCAACTGCACGGCTATGTCAACAGTTCCAAAATGCAAAGAACAAAGTTTGATAGAAAGAATCGTTAGTTAGCCTTGTTTTACAACAATTATGCGTCTTATTATTAAGATATCGGTTTATGGGTTTATCGTAGGTTTATGGAGAATAACATTGACAATAGCCTGGGCACGGAGTGTCTCCACTGAGATTATTCTCCACCAAAAAGCCTCGACTCAACAGTCGGAATATAATCAACGAGTACAACAACTCGGACACACAATAACACGGGTTACCAGCGGCGCTAAGCTCGCGTTCAATAACTCTGGGATAGGCCTGACCACAGCAGTTACCTTCCAATAACATCTGGTCCACGGGAACAGTCCCGGACAAGGCATACTCAAAATACCTTCATACAATAACATCCTGCTATAACAGGGTAGCCTTCACCATACTATAGGAAACCTGACATAACTGTACCTGTCAAACGACATTACACGCAACAGAGCGTTTAACTAACAAAAAAACCATCTATAAAACATGTGATCAAATACAAGAGTGGAAACTGATTTCCATAAGCAAAATAGCAATGAAAGGAGAAGCGAATACAAATCGTACTCTGTCCTTGTCAATAGTAGTTTTGTCTCACAATGAAGCAGGCGTGCTTTCAGGTCACTGGGTTACATAACCAGTTTATTCAAGGCCGGCGATTTAATCAATATAAAACCTGCACCTGGCCAGTTCATAAAAAACCTTTACCATAGGTTACGGACCTCTAAAGAGTCCGTGTATAAAACACACGCAATAAATCTGCATATAATAATGTAATTCCGTCATTCTACCAAAGACGTCTAAATGAAAGTAATCTTACAATAACTGGAGCTCTTTGCTTTAAAAATACAACTCAGTAGTTGATAGTACATCAAATAAAAACGTGTCTCACATGACACAAGCAAAAATGATAATTGTGGCGCAGATTCACACACTAGATCTGCTTAATGATACGTTGGGAACTGAGTTCGATGCTAGGCAGCGAAACATTCCTTCTAGTTGTTAGGTTCAAACTTGACCAAGAATAGCTTCTGAGCTTATTCAAAATGAAATATAATGCATTTACAAAACTGGTAGTTACAGTCGACTACCTAAATGATACGACCGTTCCAACGACAGTCAGGGGTGTAACAAAGGATGGCTGCAAAGAATGCAGTTAATTAATAACCATGGCATCTGATTGCCATAACTAAAGTCAGCAAAGACTTGAAAATTACCCCAAGTAGGGTTGAACAAAATAGCCTCAAAATGACTACGATCAGGTTCAGCAAAAGTGGGCATTGACGTTCTACGACGTTCATCAGGCTGCACCAGGGCTGACCAAAATGTCTGACCCCAAGGGTGTCTCACTCTAAACTGAAATAAATGACATCTAACTAATCTAGTTACATCCCTACTTAGAAAAATGGCTGACACTGAGTGCGGTTGGTTCACAAACTACATTAAATCTACTATACCACCAGTAACTAGAACAAAGAAGGGGTGTGACAAAAACTCACGAAATGGAGGAGCTCGCACTCAGCCCTCTACTCCACAACAAGAGTTGTACAAAATCCTCTCTGGCTCTCTGGTACGGTATCCTCCTCATCAGGATTCCCATCTGGACTCCTCCACGCAGCCCCTCGTCTGGCTGCGTGGCTCAGGGGTAACGTTCTCGCTTGCTGAGCCCAAGGTTGCAGGTTCGAAACCTGGCGCAGTCAGCTGGCATTTGAGGGTGCGCAAATGCGAGGGAGCCGTGTCAGTAGATTTACTGGCACGTTAAAGATCCCCTTCGGGGCAAAATTCCGGCACCCCGGCGTCTCTAAAAGCCAGTGTAGTTAAAAGGGACGTAAAACCAATAACATTATTATTATTATGGACTCCTCCAAAGACCAGGGTTCGATTTGTCCCTGTCGACATCTTCGTGGATATGCCTGGAAATGGCATTTTTGGCTCCTTCCTTCTCGTTCGTGTCCTGGAAGTTCCACCATCATGCTGGTTCCCGTAGAAACGTCACCCTCATACCGGGATGGTATTAGCCCATGGTGACTGCTTCAATCATGGTGAAGAAAAGTCCAATCACGTGGGTAGTGAAATAAGTTGCGTAACAATTCATCCTCTCACTTTCAAAATTATAATGTTTGTCGTGAGTGTTATAGGCTTCAATTATATAATACGACACAGCCTTAATTTTGCAGATGTGGATTAGCATGTGAGCTAACACTGTTTTACAATTCTGCACGTGCTAATGACGCTACTTTTGTATCACGCAGCATCCGTGAATTATACGTCGTTTTTAAAATGAAATTTCCACTTTGGCAATTTAAATATCTCATACAATTATAATCACACTTATTCAGGATAATTGTAACACTATTACCTGTATATTTCCACTAGGCATCTGCCCTCCACATACGCGTGGGTAAAATGTGGTCGTACAGCAATGTTGTGCAATACACTATACTTGCCAATAATTATTTCCCAAACTTCTTCTTTAGTTCACTGGGCTTCAACAACAGTGAATAATAGTATTAGCGTGCTCGATGGCACCTTATAATCACTTTTAACGCTAAACAGCGGATATTCTTCTACGTCTCGTAGGACAAATGTAATTCCACGCCTACACAAGGCGGATTCTCAAGACGCAGTGCAAGGCACTGGGTGTCTCTAGAAAGTAGGTCGTCAAAACGAAATCGTTGAGCGACTACTTACGTTCCTTTTGCGTATCTGCAAGGGTATTACCTTACCTAAAGTAAAAATAAACATTCTCCAAAATGTTTTAATAATGCAGCATGACGAAATGGAATATTCTGAGTCTTGTGGAAAGATAACAATTAATTAATAAGACCTCTGATAAATAATTAGCAGTTTTCATCAAAGTCAAAAGTGCGATTCACCGCTACTTCAAAAAGTATCGCGTGATCTCTCAGCTTCACGTGGCTTCCTGGGTGTGTTCAAAAGTACAACATCCCATCATAAATGCTCTGTCATAAAAAAAAAAAAATATCACATGAACCATAGCTCAGCGGGTTCATCTGCCTCTCGGTCGTTTCAAATAAAATGTTGGGATAACATTTTTATTTGCTTTGAAATTCATTCAAGATGGCTTCGATCTTGGGTAGACGTGTCAATTCATAATTGTGGTTCGTCGTTCGTCGTTCGTCCAACAAGTCTTCTTGGATTGGCTCCCAGAGTAATATAGTGGCAGTTACTCGGTGCTCAACCGAACAAGAATCTATTGATTTTTCGGCGTTTTTTTTCTGTCCTGGCGAGAAGTACTGGGCTGGTTCTGCTCCGTCTCCTGCGCCGATTTTCTATTTTCCCTCGAAGTAGGGTTCCGTTCTCCCTCTTCTTGGATCTGCAATTCTCTCAGTTGTTGGAGGTACTCACGGCTCTCCCGTGCTCTTCCTTTCCAATCCCTGTCTGGCTGGTACCTAGGGTCTCGATTTCTGTCGTATCCCCTACTATATCGATAGTCTCTACGGATATTTCCGTGTTGTTGATTTCTTCCTTCATTCCCTCGGCGGTTGTTTTCAAGACGTCGGTTGTCGTCCGTCCTTCGGTCGAATCGCCGTTTCCAATGACTTCGCCGGTCATCTTGTTGATTTCAAGTATAAGGAGTGTTGTTCCATTCTCTCCTGTTATAACTATAGTTGTTATCACGTCGCCCAGAGTCCTCTGTGGTTTGCGTTTGTTGTGGCGTCTGGCTCACTTTATCAACAGTCGTCAGATTTATATGTCTATCCTCGCGCCTATCAGCCTTCTGCTGACGGTGTGTAGGGAACTGTTCTGTGTTAGCATCCAACCTTCGCAGTATCTGATCACACTGCTGGAAAGTGGATGCCCCTGCAGCGATCAACACACGTTGTACGTCCGCAGGGTACTGCCAAACAATTGTGTTCACCAAGTCTTGTTCTGACAACGGAGGCTGAAGACAACGAAGCTTCGCAAGCTGTATTGCGAAGTAATTCGCATAACGAGTAGGTGTATTGGAACTGTACCTTCGAGTGTACATCTCAGCTCGGATGGTCTGCTGGATGTCGCTCGACCAATATATTCTTAATAACGCTTCCTTAAAGTCCTGGTAGCCTGTAAATGAGTATCTGAATGCTCTGAACCAGGTACCAGCTTGTCCCTCTAGCAGTCGCTCTATAACTCTTAGTTCCCTCTCTGGAGTTACCATAGTATCACGTAAGTAGCTCTCGACATTTGCTAGGAATTCCACTGGAGTAACACCGCTTCCAGTTCCTGAGAAGCGAGCTGGTTGCTCCTCTCTTGAACGAATTATCGTGACATTTCCCTGCGTATGCGCGGGTCTGTACGTATTTTGCATGTACCTCTGCGTAGGAGTGTTAGTCTCATGACTAATTCGATTAGATGCTGGTTGAAACGGATGAGCGTCAAAGTTCAAGGTCTGACCTTGCGCTGAATTAGTGAATTGTGACGGTTGCGATTCCATAGGCGCGCTGGGTTGGAAATGGGTAGGCATCATTCCTCCTGATTGAGATATAGGCGTTTCCTGAGATTCTCCCATCTGTGGGTTTACGTGTCTCTCTCTAAGAATTGTCTCGAGTCTGTCCAGACGTCTTTATATTACTTCAAGTCCTGGGATGGTTCTGGCTGCGACTTTATTGCCTAAGTCGTTCAATTGCAGCTCGATCCTGTCAACCTTTCCCTTGAGGTTTGTGTCTACCTCGCGTATGTCCGTCCTAAGGTTATAACTGAGATCTAACCTCTCGGTCACCGCGACTTCCTCAAATCTTTTTTGTAAGGAATCGATCTCTCCTTCAACTCTGGACATATTTTCTTGGATTTTACCCACATCGTCTCTAACCTCGGCTACCTTAGCCTCGACTCTAGTCTCGTGTTCGTTGAGGTCACCTCTCAATAACATGAGGTCAATTTTGTGTTCCTCACGATGAACATCAACTGTCTCACGTAGACTGGCTACGGTTTCCGTCAATTCAGAAATGTTTCTCCTGTTGGTGTTGAGTTCTTCTTTAACCTCCATCATGCCATCAACGATAGTCTTCACGTTGTTATTAACGGCATTGGCAGCTCCCCTCATCAAGATTAAACCAATGTTCATGGTTGCCATGTCCTTTTTCACATTGCCGATAAATCCCTCGACGTGATCTAGTCGAGTCCCGAATTCTTCCCTAGTATGTTCCAGATCTGCTCTCATGTCTATCTGGACTTTATTCAAGGTTGTCTGAATTTGAGCTGTGTGCTCCTCCAATCGGTTTTGCACATCCTCCCTAGCTCTATTCATCTGGTCGGTTAAGCAATCTACGCGCTGGTTAGCCTCCTGATGGTGTCGTATGACATCAACCCTAACAGCTGCTAAACCTGCCGTCAGATCATTTCTCGCTTCGACCCTATATGCGTCCATGTCTGCCCTGACTTGAGTTAAATCAGCCCTAACATTGTTTACAGACTGGGTGTTAATCTCTAAGTCCTGTCTAACATTGTTGACTTCCTGTCTAACCTGGTCCACATGACCACTTACAGTATTTACAGCCTGAGTATTTTGACCTAAGTCAGCAGTGATCTGTTGAAGATTGGCATTCACACCTGCCAACATCTCTCCAAACACACGACGAATAGTTTCCTCATCCATAGATAAGAAATATATGAGAAAGTGAGGGATCAATTTCTACTGGAACTTACAGCTATGATTAGTTATTTGGTGGTATAAAGGTTGCTTCATTTATATAAATATCACGAGTACAGCTGGAATATGCAAACTAAGTGCTTCTACATTTACAAAGACAACGGTGAGCAAAGCAAAGTATTACATTTACTTAGGATGAGGCATCATCAAAGAAAATCCTATCCTTCATTTATCTAACACTAAAGCCTCACCCCATGGACTTCTATCAAACATGAATGCCATGCGGTCAATTGATCTGCAGTACGACTTTCTAAGTTCGTCCCAGTCCTGTCAATTTACCATTAATCAACATTAAGATCCTCAAAAATAACATGGTACTGAGGGTCACCACGTTAACGTCGGCACATGAGTTGGGCGCCATTTTATGTGACCGTTTAGTCGAGTCAACAACCACGATGACTTTCCTAACGTCCCATAAATCGAATAAAATTACCGTGAGGATCAGGTGACCTTCCATAAAGGCTAAAGCGGCACCAGAGTCCGTAGTCCACAGGGATCGTGGTACATGGTGACGATGGTCATAGACCGCCTAAGGAAAGGTTCACCTTAAAACTAGACTGAGAAAATAAACATCCAGACTTATGTAAAACACCGTGAAAATTTATTAAAATTCACAAGCCCCTAGCCTAGTTCGGAGGGTTATAATCGGCTAGTCCGCAAGCTAATAAATAAACAAAAATAAAGAGCAGGTCCCTACCTGAGAAGACACGGAAAACCCTCGCGAAAGATCTAACTCACAATAATAAAGCAACAACAGCAACGCTAGGAATATGGTACAACGCAAGTCCCTAGTTCAAGTTACAAGATTAAGCTAATATCAGAATTTACATTTAACAGGGTAGCAAAACAAATCTAAGTTAGGATGATACCATTTCGACATTTACATTTAACGTTAATTCATCTAGCTAAGTCCTATCAATTAACAAAATTTACGGCGATGACGTCCGTAAAAGAAAAGAATTACATCCAAAAGCTAAGTGTACAGCCATGAAAAACAAACAATTTAATTATGCTTAATAACTATGTGCTAACAGCACACAATAAGGTAACATGTAGAATTTATACACTTGACATCATAAATAAGTAATGAAATAGACACAGTAGTTTTATTAAAAATTCCTGCCTGCACCTTGGTTTACTCTTTGTAAACCATAGTCATCTAATGTGTATAGTTACGGTGACGAATGCGTAGTTGAGACCACGTCTGACATCGCATGGCCTGAGCTCCACAAGCTCCGAACTCTAGGTTCGTGCATGCTTCAGGTCGTTACAAAAATGTCAACTGTCCTAGTCATTTCCTCACAAGGAAATTATCTTCAACTGCACGGCTATGTCAACAGTTCCAAAATGCAAAGAACAAAGTTAGATAGAAAGAATCGTTAGTTAGCCTTGTTTTACAACAATTATGCGTCGTATTATTAAGATGTCGGTTTATAGGTTTATCGTAGGTTTATGGCGAATAACATTGACAATAGCCTGGGCACGGAGTGTCTCCACTGAGATCATTCTCCACCAAAAAGCCTCGACTCAACAGTCGGAATATAATCAACGAGTACAACAACTCGGACACACAATAACACGGGTTACCAGCGGCGCTAAGCTCGCGTTCAATAACTCTGGGATAGGCCTGACCACAGCAGTTACCTTCCAATAACATCTGGTCCACGGGAACAGTCCCGGACAAGGCATACTCAAAATACCTTCATACAATAACATCCTGCTATAACAGGGTAGCCTTCACCATACTATAGGAAACCTGACATAACTGTACCTGTCAAACGACAGTGCACGCAACAGAGCGTTTAACTAACAAAAACCATCTATAAAACATGTGATCAAATACAAGAGTGGAAACTGATTTCCATAAGCAAAATAGCAATGAAAGGAGAAGCGAATACAAATCGTACTCTGTCCTTGTCAATAGTAGTTTTGTCTCACAATGAAGCAGGCGTGCTTTCAGGTCACTGGGTTACATAACCAGTTTACTCAAGGCCGGCGATTTAATCAATATAAAACCTGCACCTGGCCAGTTCATAAAAAAACTTTACCATAGGTTACGGACCTCTAAAAAGTCCGTGTATAAAACACACGCAATAAATCTGAATATAATAATGTAATTCCGTCTTTCTACCAAAGACGTCTAAATGAAAGTAATCGTACAATAACTGGAGCTCTTTGCTTTAAAAATACAACTCAGTAGTTGATAGTACATCAAATAAAAACGTGTCTCACATGACACAAGCAAAAATGATAATTGTGGCGCAGATTCACACACTAGATCTGCTTAATGATACGTTGGGAACTGAGTTCGATGCTAGACAGCGAAACGTTCCTTCTAGTTGTTAGGTTCAAACTTGACCAAGAATAGCTTCTGAGCTTATTCAAAATGAAATATAATGCATTTACAAAACTGGTAGTTACAGTAGACTACCTAAATGATACGACCGTTCCAACGACAGTCAGGGGTGTAACAAAGGATGACTGCAAAGAATGCAGTTAATTAATAACCATGGCATCTGATTGCCATAACTAAAGTCAGCAAAGACTTGAAAATTACCCCAAGTAGGGTTGAACAAAATAGCCTCAAAATGACTACGATCAGGTTCAGCAAAAGTAGGCATTGACGTTCTACGACGTTCATCAGGCTGCACCAGGGCTGACCAAAATGTCTGACCCCAAGGGTGTCTCACTCTAAACTGAAATAAATGACATCTAACTAATCTAGTTACATCCCTACCTAGAAAAATGGCTGACACTGAGTGCGGTTGGTTCACAAACTACATTAAATCTACTATACCACCAGTAACTAGAACAAAGAAGGGGTGTGACAAAAACTCACGAAATGGAGGAGCTCGCACTCAGCCCTCTACTCCACAACAAGAGTTGTACAAAATCCTCTCTGGCTCTCTGGTACGGTATCCTCCTCATCAGGATTCCCATCTGGACTCCTCCAAAGACCAGGGTTCGATTTGTCCCTGTCGACATCTTCGTGGATATGCCTGGAAATGGCATTTTTGGCTCGTTCCTTCTCGTTCGTCGTCCTGGAAGTTCCACCATCATGCTGGTTCCCGTAGAAACGTCACCCTCATACCGGGATGGTATTAGCCCATGGTGACTGCTTCAATCATGGTGAGGAAAAGTCCAATCACGTGGGTAGTGAAATAAGTTGCGTAACAATTCATCCTCTCACTTTCAAAATTATAATGTTTGTCGTGAATGTTATAGGCTTCAATTATATAATACGACACAGCCTTAATTTTGCAGATGTGGATTAGCATGTGAGCTAACACTGTTTTATAATTCTGCACGTGCTAGTGACGCTACTTTTGTATCACGCAGCATCCGTGAATTATACGTCGTTTTTAAAATGAAATTTCCACTTTGGCAATTTAAATATCTCATACAATTATAATCACACTTATTCAGGATAATTGTAACACTATTACCTGTATATTTCCACTAGGCATCTGCCCTCCACATACGCGTGGGTAAAATGTGGTGTTACAGCAATGTTGTGCAATACACTATACTTGCCAATAATTATTTCCCAAACTTCTTCTTTAGTTCACTGGGCTTCAACAACAGTGAATAATAGTATTAGCGTGCTCGATGGCACCTTATAATCACTTTTAACGCTAAACAGCGGATATTCTTCTATGTCTCGTAGGACAAATGTAATTCCACGCCTACACAAGGCGGATTCTCAAGACGCAGTGCAAGGCACTGGGTGTCTCTAGAAAGTAGGTCGACAAAACGAAATCGTTGAGCGACTACTTACGTTCCTTTTGCGTATCTGCAAGGGTATTACCTTACCTAAAGTAAAAATAAACATTCTCCAAAATGTTTCAATAATGCAGCATGACGAAATGGAATATTCTGAGTCTTGTGGAAAGATAAAAATTAATTAATAAGACCTCAGATAAATAATTAGCAGTTTTCACCAAAGTCAAAAGTGCGATTCACCGCTACTTCAAAAAGTATCGCGTGATCTCTCAGCTTCACGTGGCTTCCTGGGTGTGTTCAAAAGTACAACATCCCATCATAAATGCTCTGTCATAAAACAACAAATATCACATGAACCATAGCTCAGCGGGTTCAATACTGATGGAAGAAATTCGAGAGCAAGCGTCAGCAGCCGAGTTATTTGTTCCTTCCACATACCTAATGTCAGTGGTGAACTGGCCTATAAAGCTCATGTGGCGTAGTTGCCGAGGGGTAGCTTTGTCTGGTCGTTGATTAAACATAAATGCCAAAGGTTTATGATCCGTGTAGATTGGGAATTCTCTACCTTCTAGCATATGTTTGAAATGTTCGACAGCTGAATACACAGCAAGAAGTTCTCTGTCATAAGTCGAGTAGTTCTTCTGTGTGTCGCTGAGTTTCTTCGAAAAGAACGATAAGGGTTGGAAAATATCTCCTCTAACTTGGTGAAGTGAAGCACCCATAGCAAAGTCAGAAGCGTCGACCATCAAGACCAACGGTAGTTCATAGGAAGGATGTGCGAGAAGAGCTGCATTAACAAGACTGGTCTTCAAATCTGAGTATATCGTTTGAAATTCATTTGTCCAAGTAATTTTTCTTTTGTCGTTCTTCTTTGCTCCGTGAGTGATGTCAAAGAGTTTAGCCTGCATATTGGCTGCATGAGGAAGTGCTCGACGATAGAAGTTGATTAGTCCTAAGAAACGACGCAAGTCTTGGATTGTTTCCGGTAGTGGATAGTCTTTGATTGTTTGTACGCGATCTGGCAATGGAAGGATACCATTGGCAGGGATCAGGTAAACAAGAAATGGCACTTCTGTCACTCCAAAGATGCATTTGCTAATATTGATGTTAATATTGAACTGATTGAGGCGCTCAAATAATAAATACAGGTGCCGTTTATGTTCATCTTCACTGGAGGAAGCTATGAGTATATCATCGATGTAGCAGTAGGTGAAATCAAAATCTCGTAGAATGTTATCCATATATCTCTGGAAGGTCTGTGCTGCATTGCGTAATCCAAACGGTAGGGAAATAAATTCAAACAGTCCGAAGGGGGTTATTTCTGCAGTCTTCGGAATGTCTTGGACAAGCCGTTTTTTCAAGTCGGAGAAAGGCGTATTGGACAGGGGCATGCACAGAAAATCAGATATTAATTCAGCTACATCGGCATCTAACGCACGTAGCACATGATTGAACTTGGTAAGTTCAGCCGTTATCCCTGCTATAGCAAACTGCGCTTCTATTTGCAAGGCCCAAACCTTGACGTTCTTGCGCCAGATAGGAGGAATTTTTACTGCGACATGGGCTATCTCCGCGTCGTTTTGAGACACTGGAAATATCTGTAATGACTGACCTGGTATTTCTTCTTCGTTGCACGACATCACGTCGGGGTCACCAAATTAGGTACTTGGATTAGGTACTTTAATAATAAATTATATATGATGCTGGTGACTGGAAACCTTTTATTCTCTCTTGCAATCTTTTTATGCCAACAGAAAGAAAAACACACAAAACTAGCACAGAGTAAAGAATCAATCAAGGAACTCGAAGTTCTCCAAAGAGCTCTTCTCTCATGGCCTCCACAACATCTATTACATAATTTCCACAATTATTATTTCGGCTAATTTCGGTAGTGTAGAAAAAATTACAGTAAATTTGGGTCTTCTATAGCGTTACTATAAAGTGCTGACCGATCTGTTGATTTTAAATACAAATATTTTCAACTCATATGTCACAGCTCATTCAGGAAAATACCGTGATGGTACAGTTACTTACTGTTATAGTCACCGCAGAAACACAGGTTGTCAGACAATTCAACACACATGAACATGAAGTTGATGACAAATAAGTCCCCCCACTCTTAAATTACCGTAATTAACAACAACAACCACTTAGATTATTTGGGAATGTGATATCAAATGATCACAGCCCAGAATACTGAAATGCTATAATATTTGGAGTTAGTTATCAATTTAATGAGCGTTTTGTTACATTCCCAGCAAAACTCTGCTGTTTCGTTTAAGGGTATCGGACATCGGAGTCATTCAGACACACACACTCACACACACACCAAAATTCACGAGGCTAAATGACCATGATATCGTAAAGCCCCCTAATGAATCAACAACAACTTCCTGCAGACTTCACGTGACCATGTTTGGCTTTTGGAAATCGCATCCAAGTAATGGGAGCTTTGTTTTCACTTTAATGATTTCTGATAATATGGCCACGCCTGCTGTGATTTTCTTGTGACGATTTTAAATGAGATGGGGAGAATTTAAAAATTGCCCTTTTCCTCAGAAATGAATGATTCTCTGTTGATAAAAACAAAATTGGGTGTGCAAATACGGTGCGCGACGATATTTGAGCGTGACAACGTATTCTCGGACTGATTTGTTTAAACTGTCTCTCTTGCGAAATTTCAGCTTCGTAGTCTATATTTTTTAATTATGTGTTTTGCGGAACGGAAAGTTTACAGGCGAAATGAAGAGAAGCCGAGTTGCACTTCCAGGGAAACTCCAAACACAACCACTCATCTCTGAAGTTTTAACTCAACACGACTCGACAGTTTGCTGCTGGCTGTATCTGGGGTAATAAGCTCGCCCGATAGCTAGGCTGAGACTGGGGTGATAGGATCGCCACTAGCTAGCTCGTAAAGCTTGCCACGGTGGGTGAGTGGTTATAGTGTCGGACTACCAACCCCAAGATTGCAGGTTCGCCCCTGGCCATAGTAAGTGATTTTTGAAGGCGACAAAAATCACGACACTCATGTCATACGTTGTTGGCATGTTAAAGAACCCATTTGAATTCAGTAGGCCGTGTTCAATGGCAAAATAATCTCGGGATTTTCCGCCAACACAAAGTTCCTCCATTCTCTACTTGAAAGCGCTGTAGTGTCAAGGAGTTTAGATATCTAACCTCCTTGACTTTCATAGCGTTCAAAGGAGCGACGAAATTCGACATGCAAGCTACCCTCTGGGTGTCAATTAACAAAGCTTGCACCAGGCACCCGAGGCCATACGATATTATTATTAGCTCGTAAACTGTCGCCTCAGTATTTGAAAGGAGATCGTTGGAAGAAATGAAAATGTAAAGACACTTATAGTCGGCGATGTATTGAAGATAGAGATATGCTCTCGCGCGTAAAAACGCTTATAGTGGACGATGTATCGAAGATAGAGATAATTATGCTCTCGCGGACTTTTTTGTAGAACGTTTCATGTTGAACAATTCTTACACTTATAGTATGTAGATATTTTTAACGGTTTGCCCAGCGTAAGCTTAAAAAGCGCACGGACGCCATGCGTTTTTTTCGACTTTTTTACTGGAATCGTTACTGCTCGGCTTCCTTTCATCATAAATACATTATTTTCTCCAGAAATCTTTCTCGAGATATCCTTTACAGAATGGTGAACACTGCATCAAAATCCGTCCAGAGGTTCACCTGTGACATCCAGAAACGACAGTAGCGACACTCGAGCGCAGCAACAGAAGAGAGAGAAAACGATATCATCACCTTTCACTGTAAATAAGTGGTTTCCTATTTTCAACACCAGGCAAATGCTGGGACGGTACCTTCTGACAGGCCACGGCCGCTTCCTTACACATCCTTGTCCAGTTTCATTCATCTTCATCCATTCCATCTCCCATCCCGACGAGCAGGTCGCCCACGGGCGTCAACTAGAAAGACCTGCACTCGGCCTCTCAGGAGGCCACACGACAACAACAACAAAAACAACTGTAAATAACACTGTATTCCAACGATTTATTTTACGTCGTCACGTCAAAAGAGGTTCAGGAAATTTTGCGGTAAGCTTTGCGATTTTACGTAAATTTGAATATGAGTTCGTTCGTTCGTAAAAGGGCGATACTTACTGCTATTGTTTTAGTGTTACCAAAATAAATACAATAGCGTGCATAGAATTTTGTTGCTAACACTAACTTTGATGATTTACTCTAAATATGTTTAAAACAGACAATGCCCATTTTATTTTGGTTTTGTTGGTTTAAACATGTACTTTGGTCTAGGTAGCCTAAATCAGGTATTGCCCAAGATAGCGGGTTCAAACCCAGCCGAAGCCGTCGGATTTTTTAAGAGCGTTAAAAATCCCTCAGTATGCCTACCTTCGGAGGGGAAGTAAAGAGGGTGGTCCCATGTCATAGATTTATGGCATGTTAAAGAACCTTCCACTAATTACACCTGTGTGAAGCTAAATTGTATATGTTAGGAATGTAAACAACGCTCATAGGTTTCTACCTTCGTTGCCAAGAGCCGACTGCGGTGGCGTCTAGTAGCAAGTTCTGAACTAGGCCTAGTAGATGTTGACGGTGGCGTTTGGTGGCAAAAGTAGGAACTATTGTATTTGAAAAATTCATAGTAGCAGTCCTTACTTGAATTAAAAAACAGATACACACACTAATACAGCCATCACAATTAACACCGGTTATCGGACAGATTCTACACACACCCAAAGTACACGGAACTACATGACTGCGTTGTCGCAGCCCCTAAACTGAGGAACCAACCAACCAACTAAATCCCGTGTTTTTTGAAACTAGTGATGCTCAATTTACAACGTCTGCCCACTATATACTGTATTTCTTCTGCCACCCCACGTCCTCCACTGGATAAGATATTCTGACGACGTTTCTGACATTCTATATTATTCACTTGCCTCCAAAATGGAGTTTACTTCCTGACGTGGCACTTGTGCAGATATTCGCCACAAAGGGAGCGATTGTAAGCAATTTTGCTATGCATAACATCTCCAGATGTTGGCTCGTTATTTTAGAGATGTACAGAAGGCTGTCATGTCGCAGAGCGGTGAGGAGAATGGACGCTAATGCGATGGGTGTAAATATTATTGGTAAATAACACTCTCAGAAGGAGATGCTATATTATCTCGAGCTAGGGATCGAAGGTTTAAAGTAAAAGAGAATTTTGTTCAGATCACATACAAACTGAAGGTAACGGCGAAGAGCTTAAAGGAAACTTCGATTACTTCAAGATATGAAATCGTGAGTAAGAGAAATATTTGCAAATCTATGTTGGTCTAATTTGAAAGCTTTTCTGCATTTACATTTTCGAGATTACGCCACAAATGTGACGGAAGGGAAATCCGACATCGTACGAGTCGGAATTTGAAATAGAAAATGTATAGGTTGAGGTTGGATTTGGTTGGGATTGGTGAAATATGCTGGCACAAATAACATGACTTCCGGTCAGAAGACTAGAGGATCGCAGTAAATAAAACAATGGTTGTGCGGGGATTGGTCTCATATTGATAGGAAACTCGGAGAGTAAACAGAATATTATGAGCAATTGTAGTTAAAGTCGTTATGAAACCTAAGTTCACCACAGTAGTGCAAGTCTATATGCACATAAGTCAAGCAGATAATGAAAGAGTTGAAAAGGTCCACTAATAAATAGTTGACATTCGGAGTTATAGTAATGGGGGATTGGAATACTTTGGAAGAAAAAGGAAGAGCAGGGAAGATGGCAGGAGAATTTGGTCTGGGCAAAAGGAACGATCGATGAAGCAGGCTGATAGAATTCTGCACCGAGCTAAAGTTGGTCATAGCTCACACATTATTCAACAAGATGTTCATTAAAGAACATATAGCCTACTTTCTCTTAAATGCATGGGTATTGTTATAACACTTTGTCCTTTTCAAGGAGTATAATTGAATGTTGATTTTAATAGCTTGTTGATATACAACGTGTTATACGAATATTAAACATGAATACGAGGTGCCCTTTGCTAGTGCTACTTCTGTAAAAAATTTCATTCAATTCGGTTTCACCGTGTTTGAATTGATATGGTGAATCGATTTGCACACATACATTGCCACTATCTGCAAACTATTGAGCAGATGACCTTGTAGTTCAGTCAAAAGATGCTTCCCACAAAAGGGTATGTTGTTGAAAAATTTGGTAGTTATCGAATGATTAGGTTGGTCGTAATTTGATTTAAGCTTTTAACATTTGGGTGACCACCATTCCGTTTCCATCAAGATGGCGGCGATATAAAACATGACACTGAGGTGCCCTTTGCTAGTGCTACCTCTGTACCAAATTTCGTTCAATTCGGTTTAACCGTGTTTGATTTGCACACATGCATGGCCGCCATATGCAAACTATTGGGCTGATGACCTTGTAGTTTGGTCAAAAGATGCTTTCCACATAAAGGTATGTTGTTGCAAACTTAAGTAGAGATCAGATGAATAGGTTGGTCGTAATTTGATTTAAGCTTTTAACATTTGGGTGGCCGCCATTACGTTTCCGTCAAGATGGCGGTGACATAAAACAAGACACTGAGGTGCCCTTTGCTAGTGCTACCTCTGTACCAAATTTCGTTCAATTCGGTTTAACCGTGTTTGATTTGCACACATGCATGGCCGCCATATGCAAACTATTGGGCTGATGACCTAGTAATTTGGTCAAAAGATGCTTTCCACATAAAGGAATGTTGCTGCAAACTTTAGTAGAGATCAGATGAATTGGTTGGTCGTAATTTGATTTAAGCTTTTAACGTTTGGGTGGCCGCCATTACGTTTTCGTCAAGATGGCGGCGATATAACACATGACACTGAGGTGCCCTTTGCTAGTGCAACCTCTGTACCAAATTTCATTCAATTGGGTTTCACCGTGTTCGAATTGATAAGGGGGGGGGGGGGGGGGGGGCAGACATTCAGAGTACACACACTCACAGACACACAGACAGACACACCATTTTTAGCCTATTTTCAATTTTGAAAAAATAGGCTTATGAGATCACCTTTTGTCCGTGTGTGTGTGCGCGCGCGTGTGTGTGTGTGTGTGATTCGTGTGTGTGTCCCCCCCTAATAAAATCTAAACGGCAGGAGCGATTTCAATGAAACTCGGAATGTTCATAGCACTATTCCCGGCTACCTCGACCGTGCCCTTCAAATTTTGTTACGACTCACCAATCCAACATGGCGGCTGTGCGAAATATTTCACCAGCATTCAATATCTCCGAAACTATTACCGATATTATCCTGACATTTTCTAATGTGATAGAGGGTACTACTATAAGTGCACTTATGTGACTTTTGAAAACCTGGTAACTATAAAACCAACATGGAGGCCAAGCGAATTTGCGACTTTTAAAAAGACGTTTCTCGCGATTTGACCAACCAAACGCAATGAAACTTGGTACAGTATATGTTTATATACATTGAAATGCACCGACATCTAACGTCGTTCAATTGTTAACATAATCACAAGATGGCGGATGTGCGAAATATTTCACCGGCATTCTATATCTCTGAAACTATTAGCGGTATCTCCCTAAAACTTTGTACGGAGATAAAGGGCACTACTGGAAGTCCATCTATAAGACTTTCAAAAACCGGTTAACTACAAAACGAACATGGCGGCCAAGCGAATTTGAAAATTTTAAATAGACCTTTCTCGCGATTTAATGTTCCAAGCGCACTGAAACCTGGTACAGGAAATATTTAAACACATTGTAATCCACTGGTATCTAATTTAGATCAATTGTTTACATAACCTCAAGATGGCGGCAGTGCGAATTTTAAAATTAAGTTTTTTATTTCTTGTGATGCAGTCATGCGATCGAAGTGAAACTTTGAATAATGAACCTACGCAATAATTTTCCTTTAATGGTACATGACTCTATGGCCTATACATTTAACAATCCAACATGGCGACCATCCGAATTATTTAGACGATACTGAATATCTACGAATCTATTTTAGCAATCAAACTGAATTTTTTAATGTTCATAGGGGCTATGAACTTAAGTTCACCTATAGGACTTTAAATAACCTGGTGATCACAAATCCAACATGGCGATGACGCGAATTATAAATATTCACATGGACGTTTCTCGCAATTTAACCATCCGCGGTCAGTGGAACTTGGTACAGTAAATCCTTATACGAATGTTAATCCACTGGCATCTAATTTATTTCAATTGTTTCCATAACCTCAAGATGGCAGCTGTGCTAAATTTTTCTTTTGCCCTAATTATGCGATTGAAGTTTGAATACTACACGTTCACAATAATCTGCATGTAACAGTACACAACTCTAGGACCTATATATATAAAATCCAACATGGCGACCATCCGAAATATTTAGTCGGTTCTCAATATCTACGAATCTATTACAGCAATCAAACAGAAATTGTGTATGTTGATAGAGGCAATTAACATAAGTAGGATATATGAAAATAGGCTGTATAGTTCTTCACGGAACTACTTGTTCGCCCTGTGTTGATCTCATAAGTCTACTTTCATTTTTTTTGCAAAATTCGAAAGTAGCCTAAAAACCACAAACGAATAATATATACGTGGATGAAACCAGAAGATACAGGATGATTCCAAATTTACTTCATTGTGTTCAAGCAGAGATTCATAAATCAGATTTTGAATCCCAAAATATTTCCTGGGGCTGTCATAAAGTTTGACCACAATCTGTTTGTTATGGAATGCTGAAGAAACTGCAAAAACATTCGGAAGACAGAAAGGTGGCAAACTGAAAGAAAATATGGTATATTGGCTTTCACGACCAGTGAATTAAAACTCAGCAATTTTGCTATGTTCACGGACACCATGAGTCCGCTGATGAGACAGCTTGGTGATCCAAGGCGAAACCCCACACAAGACACGGCATTAACCTAGAAAAATTGCCGAGTATTGAAAGAAAAGAGTTTGAATGAAAGATTCAAGAGGGGCATAAGGGAAGGACTAATGAAGAACCTTAAACTTCCATTGTAGAGAAATGATCACTTTTAAAGAATGAAATAACAAAATATTAAGAGGAAAACATTGGTAGAAAGGAGAGAATAGGTAGAAAACCTTTGACTACTCAGGATATACCAGAATTAAAGGATAAAAAAAGAGGAAACACAAGATAGCAAAAGATGAAAGGGGAAAGCAGAATAAAGATGTCTAAAAAGGAGGTAAACAAGAGATGCATGGAAGTGAAAGATGAATGGTTGAAAGAGAAATATGCAAGTACTGGAAATTGTTAGAAAGTAGGAAACATAGATGCAGCTAATTGGAGGATGATGAGCTATTTTGAGGAAAGGAAGGCGAAGAGCTGCGATTCGCCCGTGTCCAGGGGAATTTATTACTTTAGTCGATGACGTCACAGAAGACGTATGGACGTTGATGTTCGTTTGTTTGATATTTCGTCTTGAACTGCCGCCATATTACTCAGCTGTATGAGGTTTCAAACAGTGCGTCGTTAAATGCATATGAGGTCACATGTGTTCAAGTGAAGGTTTGGTCGTGAGTTACGAATGTTCATTATTACATTTTGTCATTCAATTTAATTGAAAAGTTGCACTTCACTCTCGTAAAACCATTGGTCGCTACTAGGTTATACGACAGTCTGGACAAAACCATTGGTCGCTACTAGGTTAGAGGACTGTCTGCGCGAAACCATTGGTCGCTACTAGGTTAGACGACTGTCTGGACAAAACCATTGGTCGCTACTAGGTTAGTCGACTGTCTTGGCGAAACCATTGGTCGCTACTAGGTTAGACGACTGTCTGGGCAAAACCATTGGTCGCTACTAGGTTAGACGACTGTCTGGGCAAAACCATTGGTCGCTACTGGGTTAGACAACTGTTTGCACAAAACCATTGGTCGCTACTAGGTTAGACGATTGTCTGGACAAAACTATTGGTCGCTACTAGGTTGGAAGACTGTCTGGGCGAAACCATTGGTCGCTACTAGGTTAGACGGCTGTCTGGGCAACACCATTGGTCGCTACTAGGTTAGACGACTGTCTGGGTGAAACTATTGGTCGCTACTAGGGTAGATGACTGTCTGGACGAAACCATTGGTCACTACAAGGTTAGACGACTTTTTTGAAAAACACTATTGGTCGCTACTAGGTTAGAAGACTGTTTGGACAAAACCATTGGTCGCTACTATGTTAGACGACTGTCTGGACGAAACCATTGGTCGCTACTAGGTTAGACGAATGTCTGGACGGAAATTACTGATTGTACAAGAGGGTCTGGGCCGTACGCCTCAGGTTAGGTTTGTGTTTGTATGTAAAGTCTTATTACAACACAGAATTTAACATGTATACATCGTTTATACCTTTAGTGCTATCTATGATGTCATGGATGCCGCCATCTTGTGTCTAGGGGAATTTTGTAATGTAAGGAATCGCGACCTGGAATAGGGGTAGAGATGGAGAGCAATCATAGGGTAAATATATTGTTATTTTGTTTATTTGTGGCCCTTCTACATCGTGGTCATATAGCCCCGTGTATTTGGGCGTGTATGGAATTTGTGTGACGCCCTGTTTTATTGTGATGTCTGTACTAAGTATTGGCGAGGAAGCGGTCGCAGCCGTACGTTAGGAACCATCCCAGGATTTGCCTGGAGTAAAAGTGGGGAAACCACGGAAAAACACTTCCGGGATGACTGAGGTGGGAATCGAACGCACCTCTTCTCAGCTTTGCCTCAGTGGCAGCCAGCCCTCACGCTATTATTGCAATTTCTTGTCAGAGCGAGGAATCTATCCCGGATCATAGGTAATGGCTTTGTTCAATTCCCGTCTCGGTCATGGAGGACTTAGGAGTTTGGAATGATTTTAATGGGCTTCACGGGTTTCTGAACAACTTGACACTGAAGATCAAACCTTGTTACTGGAGCGGGAACTCGAACCGATGACCTCAGGTAACTGCCTAAAACCTAGAGAAGACTGAATAAGAAAGAGGATGCAGTTTAAGTAAATTCAAGACAATTTTCTAAGGAATTAATGTTGAAAGTTTGGATGGGAAGAGGAGAAAGTTGGGGCGACCATTCAGGGTACTTACAGTTAAATGACTTGAAGATTATGGACTTGGAGTTGATGAGAATGGGGCAAGTGGTATTACAGGGAGATTGGGATCCAGCAATACCCAGACAAACGAATGTTCTGGAACTAATAATGTGCCTAGGGAGTTCTTGTGAAGCTTACGCAAATATCTCCCATGAGATCATTGCATTTAATTTGAGAGATCCATTATACTTGAAACACTGCATCTAGTGTCAATCAAGAACACTCCACGTCAAGGAAAGTGGATCGTTTGTAGAAAATCTATTAATTTTTGCCTAGTAAATATTTTCTACTAGCAGTTCTACCCGGCGTTTCCCGGGATATGTTCAAAGACGTGAGAGTATTTTTGTTGGGGTTTCTTTTTAAAGGCTAGTCACTCCTGTAAGTGTTACTGGAGTTCAGGAAAGTACAGTCATCACTAAGGCCCGGGAGTTTGAGACCTAAAGAAGTACAAAATATGCAAGCAAATATGCCCTAAAACTAGCTAAATATGACCTAAAAACTATAAAATATGACCTAAATCTACGTCTCTTCACCGAACTCTTTGGTTGGTTGGTTGGTTGGTTCTTAAGTTTAGGGGCTGCGACGACGCGGTCATGTAGCCCCGTGTTCTTTGGGTGTGTGTAGAATCTGTCTGATAACCGGTGTTAATTGTGATGACTGTATTAGTGTGTGTTATCTGTTTTTTAAATTTAAGTACTGCAACTTAGAATTTTTCAAATAGTTCCTACTTTTGCCGCCAAGCGCCACTGTCAACGACTACTAGGCCAAGTTCAGAACTCAGCTACTAGACGCCACCGCAGTCGGCTCTTGGCAACGAACTTAGAAACCTAAGAGCGTTGTTTACATTCTTAACCTATCCAATTTAGCTTCACACAGGTGCAATTAGTGGAAGGTTCTTTAACATGCCATAAATCTATGACATGGGACCGCCGGCTTTACTTCCCCTCCGAAGGAAGGCATACTGAGGGATTTTAACGCTCTTAAAAATCCGACGGCTGCAGCCTTGTTTGAACCCGCTATCTTGGGCATAGAAGCTCAGCATGCTACCGACTACGCCACCGAAGCCGCCTACCGAACTCTTTCACATACTTTCTGAACTTTACAGTTTCACTACACTTCACATTCGGCATGATGGGGTTCACTGCAGACTACAAGTGTGACCAATCTGTTGAAATCCGTTGGTAGTGACAGAGCAAGGGAGCTTTCACTCGGCCTTGCAAGGAAAAACTGGGCGAGATATAACATGGCATTTCCTTGTTTGCTAGCTAATTGCTTCTGAACTAAATATATCTCCTGGAGTGACATTCTATTGAAAGGCGGAAACACACTATCGTCATGTTCCGTGACCTCATACGTACAGTGTCGCAATCTAAATTGTCCACAAAGATGTGCTAAAATACGTCCGTAGAGGAGCGCCTTCTTGGAATCAGGCCTTCTAAACCTGCCTGTTCCGGGAAAGGAAAGAAAAATATATCTACTACACCATTCAGAAATCCTGTGTTTGAAACTCGACGCAGATAACACGTAGCTTGTTAACGACGCCTCAAATTAAGCAAAAATGCTGAAATTATAACCAAATATGAGCTTATATCACTAAAATATGACCAAATATGACCAAAACAATAAAAATGGCCGAAATATGCATTTATAGGCAACATCAAACGTGGTCAGGGACCCATCATTCAAACTTATTTTTCAGATTTCGGGTAAAATGAGCTCAGGAAAAAAAATATGACTTTTCCTTAACATCTGAACCTTAGTCATCACTAAGGCCCGGAAGTTCATGCTCTATTAAATGAATAAATATACACGCAAAAATGCGATTATTGGGCATGCGGATTACGTGTCCTGTCCATCGCAGCTGACGTTTCAAAAGCATGGCTTCAACACTGGTAGTCTGTGCTTCTTCGAGAATGCTGGTGTTTGTACGTTTGTCTTGCCATGTCACACGAAGAATTCTCCTCAAACAACGCTGGTGATATTGCTCCAGCTTTTTAAAATGACGTCTGTAGCATGTCCAGGATTCATATCCGTAAAGTAAGGTGGGAACTACAACCGAGTTGTACACAAGGATCTTCGTTGCAGCATTGATATCATGGTTGTCAAAAACTCTAGACCTTAATCTTGCAAAGGATGCCCCAGCACGGTTAATCCTGTGTTGGATTTCGGAATCTATATTTGCACTTACTGTAATGACAGGGTGCTACCAAGATAAGAAAAGGTGTTAACTTCTTGAAGCTTCGCTCCGTCGATGGTGACATTGATGTTTCTTTGTCCTTGTCCAGGGGCTGGTTGGTAGAGGACTTGGGTTTTACTGGTGTTAAGTTTCAGCCCAATCTTTTTGTATGCTGAAGAAAAAGCATTCAGGATTTTCCTAAGTTCGTCCTCTGATTGAGCTACTACTGCATTATCATCAGCGTACTGTAACTCAACCAATGCAGCAGGAGATGTTCGAGTCCTTGCCTTTAGACGGCTCAAATTAAAGATCTTCCCATCCATCCTGTAAGTTATCTGTATTCCTGAAGGAAGATCATCTTTGACTAACTGCATGACAGTGGCAAGGTACAGAGAAACCAATGTAGGGGCAATCACACAGCCTTGTTTAACGCCGGTATTTATATGAAATGGTTCTCCAATAGAGTCGTTACCAATGACATTTGCCTTCATATCAGTGTAGAGTAGTCTTAAGATGGTAATAAATTTTAGTGGAAAAACATACAATGCTAAAATCTTCCACAAGGCTTCATGGTTTTCCGAGTCAAATGCCTTACTGAGGTCTATAAAGGCAACATAAAGAGGTCTATTTTGCTCTCTACATTTCTCCTGAAGCTGACGAACAGTGAATATCATATCTGCGGTTTCTCTAGAAGGCCTGAAACCACATTAGCTCTCAGGGAGTATTTTCTCCACCTGGGTGAAATAATAATTTAAAATATAGGTCTGTAAGTAAAACAAATAAGTTTACATGTATTACACTGTATTTTCAACTTACGTACAAACATTTCAGTTTCTCTGCTCGTTTCATTGTAGGGCAGATGTCCTCGTAGCTCCTCCCATTAAAACAACAATAACTAACTCGTTTCTTTGTTTCCACATGTCTTTCAAAGTGCATTGTCGCGACTTCTTTAAAAGAGAACGGTGTATGATCTCCTTTGCATCCTGCATTAACTCTAGGAGTTCTGGAACATTCGTGTATAAACACTGCAAATTCCTGAAGGTCACTCACAACAGTTAGTGCTTCTCCAAGAGTGAATATTTTTACCTCCCTTTCGTTGCCTTCATCATCGTCGCACCTGCTGGTTTCGGCAGCAATATCAACTGCACTTTGAATGTCTTCTGTCGTTAATGTTTCTTAGAACGTTGGTGCAAATACAGTCACGCTCAAAATTTAGTTCTGTACATAGCTTTGTATCTCTACTTAGTATAAAACCAAGTCCCCGATTCTTGGATGTTACGGGTAATCTCGAGAACCACTGGATGGATTTTGATGCGGTTTTCAGCATTTTGTAAAGAATATCTCCAGGAAGGTTTCTCTAGAAAATAATTTATTTATGATCAAAGAAAGCCTAGTAGTAACGATTTCAGTGAAAAAGTCGAAAACAAAACTGGCGTCCGTGTGCTTTTTAAACTTACGCTGGGCAAACTGTTGTGAATATCAATGTACTATGGGTGTAAAGAACTGTTCCGCATGAACAGTTCTACAACAAAGTCCGCGAGAGCATATCTCTATCTTCAATACATCGCCCACTATAAGTGTTTTTACGTTCTCATTTCTTCCAACAATCTCTATTCAATTATTGAGGCGACAGTTCACGAGCTAGCTAGGGTCAAGCCCATCACCCCAGTTACAGCCTAGCTAGCGGGCGAGCCTATTACCGCAGATACAGCCAGCGCAAACTGCCAAGTCGTGTTGAGTTGAGACTTCAGAAAAGAGTGGTTGTGTTTGGAGTTTCCCTGGAAGTGCAACTCGGATTTTCTTCATTTCGACTCTGAACGTTTCGTTCTGCAAAATACACAGTCAGTTACGTTTGTACGGAAGGGGGATTTGTGTTTCATGCACATCGCCAACGTCTGACAACAATTTGTTACACATTCATCTCCATCATAATATAGTCGTCAGTGAGTTTAACCCATCATGCCGAGACGTGACACGGATATTGGTCGTAGTTCATTGACATCGAAAAAGAAAGGCGCTTATCAGGTAATGCATTCATAACTGTTTCCGGGCGAAGCCCGGGTTGCTAGTTATGGATAAGATAATCCGTCGTAGTCTGTTTATTTACGCATACAGTTCCAGAATTTCTTTCTGTTTCAACTTTAGGCAGTTTTCCGGTTTACAGTGTCATTTTACATAGGAAATACCTCCGTTCTAATTTTTTTCCGTTTGTCGAGGTTTTCGGTATATAAAGGGTCCTTCTTAGGCAGGTTTTACGGTATCATTTATTAATGTGATGGTTGTTTTAGTGTGTGAATTTGTAAATTGGGGATGGGATTGGGAAGGAGGCAGCCGTGGCCTTAAGTTAGGAACCATCCCTGCATTTACCTGGAGTAGAAGTGGGGGAAAACCATAGAAAACCACTGCTAGGATGGCTGAGGCGGGAATCGAACTCCCCTATTCTCAGTTGCGCCTCAAAAGGCTGAGTGTACCAGCCCTTACACCATAATTAAAAGTTCTTGGGAGAGACGGGAATCGAGGTGTGGGTTCGATTCCCAACTCTGACAAGAACTTTGGTTGGTTGGTTGGTTCCCCAGTTTAGTGGCTGCGACAACGCGGTTCTGTAGCCCCGTGTACTTTGGGTGTGTGTAGAATCTGTCTGATAACCGGTGTTAATTGTTATGGCTGTATTAATGTGTGTTATGTTTTTTAATTTAAGTACAGACTGCAACTTAGAATTTTTCAAATATTTTCTACTTTTGCCGCTAAGCGCCACCGTCAACGACTACTGGGCCAAGTTCAGAACTTAGCTACTAGACGCCAACGCAGTCGGCTCTTGGCAACGAACGTAGAAACCTAAGAGCGTTGTTTACATTCTTAACCTATCCAATTTAGCTTCACACAGGTGTAATTAGTGGAAGATTCTTTAACATGCCATAAATCTATGACATGGGACCGCCGGCTTTACTTCCCCTACGAAGGAAGGCATACTGAGGGATTTTTAACGCTCTTAAAAAATCCGACGGCTTCGGCCGTGTTTGAACCCACTATCTTGGCCATAGAGTCTCAGCATGCTACCAACTACGCGACCGAAGCCGCCGACAAGAACTTTAATTCCTGTCTGAGGTCTGGGTACTTGCAGCCTTGTGAGGCGAACTGAGAAGAGGTGGGTTCGATTTACGGAAAAAAAAAATCATGAGATTTAATTTCATGTAATTTTTCCAGGATTAGGGAAGCACGCATTACAATAGGGTAAACTACAACCGTGTAGACCGACTGAAAAGCATTAATAATAATAATATTATTGCTTTTACGTCCATTTTAACAGTTGAGTCTTTTAGAGACACCAGGGTGCCGGAATTTTGCCCCGAAGGGGATCTTTAACGTGCCAGTAAATCTAGTGACACGTCTCCCTCGCATTTGCACACCCTCAAATGCCAGCTGACTGCGCCAAGATTCGATCCTGCAATCTTGGGATGAGCAGGCGAGAATATTACTGCTGAGCCACGCAGCCCGTCAGAAAAGGATTCAATTTCGATTGCTAAGACAACACTGACAAGCAGTTTCGTGAGGAACTAAATAGCCTATTTTCATACATCGTACTTAAGTTAATTGTCACAATCTACATACAAAATTTCAATTTGATTGCTGTAAAAGATTCGTAGATATTGAGAACTGTCTAAATATATCGGATGGTCACCCTTGTTGGTTTTTTTAAATATATGTAGAGCATAGATTTTAGTAGTCTACTATTACATGACGTCGCCTCCGTAGCGTAGCGGTCAGCATGGTTAGCTGCCGCCCCGGAGGTCCAGGAAATTTGAAAAGTGGTATGAGGACTGGAACGGGGTCTACTCAGCCTCGGGTGTTCCAAATGAGTAGAGGGGGTTCGATTCCCACCTCAGCCATTCTCGAAGTGGTTTTCCGTGGTTTCCCACTTCGTCTTCGGGCAAATGCCGGGATGGTACTGCCCCCGTAATTGAATTATGTAGAGACCACGGTGGCTATATTTGAAATTATAAGGAGAGTTATGGTTGTCATAGTTATGACGTGGGTAGTCATGACGTAAGCACGGATGACGTAAATGTTATGCCAGCAGGTTACTTGAGCTGAGATTCTCAGTGACGTCAGCATTTAGTCGAGAATGTTCCAAGATTTACGACGCAGTCGCAGGAAACGAGGAATTCTGCTGAGGAAGAAACTATGCTATTGGAGGAGAGGCATGAACCAATGAACGATAGTTTAAAGGAAGACGGAGATTGCTGAAACTATGGTATTTTTATTACTTTTGGAATGCAGAATTATGGAAATCCATTTGCAGTAGAAGCATTGATTTGGAATTTTGGTGAAATTTATTTTCAGTTTTTGAATTTTGAAAATCCGTCATGTATTAACGAAGTTGGAACTTTTAGCGATGACGTAGTATCACGCTTTGGAAGGGATGGAAACGCCCCTCGTGAAGTTAATAAAAGGGCTTGCGCAGAAGAGAGGAGTCTCTTTCGTTCTCTGATCATTCTGAGATCTCATTCTCAGATCATCGAAGTATATTTGTGAAAGTTCTTTTCTTATACATTCATTATAGTGAGACGTCGAAGTGAACAGCAGTGAAAAGAATCGACTTTATAACGCGTGGCGAGGCCACTATATTAACGAGATCCAGGTCAAACTAGGTGAAGTTGAAACGGACCTTAGAAAGCTTCTACAAGTTTAGCTTCGAACAGTTAGCGGTCACCGATAAGCTAATTGTATTGTGCAGTGCTACATGCAGTTATAGAGAAAAGCTGAGCAATTTCGACCGATTAGTTTAAAAGATATTAGCAGTTTTATACGACTGGCAAAAGTGATTATCTCGCCACAAGAGAAGCACTTTTGTTTAGCCAGAATCAACGCAACGGCTAACGCTGCGAGTGGAATAGAAAGACTTCAGATTGCTTGGTTTCAGAACGATACAGTATAATGGAGCAATTGAATACGGCAGTTTGTTCTTCTGACACTACAATCGAAGAGCAGATGGAAGGCTAAACGGCTTAATGCATTTGGGACATACTTCAACGGAGTAAGATAGCGACATGGAACTTCGCTAATTGCTATTCCACACAAGCGAACATGCGGTGAATACCATCTACACCCATGTTTCGTAATTAAAGGCTGAATACCATCGAACAGCCATAGAAACAATTTCATACTCTGAATATGAATAATTTCTTCGGAAATTTCTACAAAACTTCATGGCGATTGTCTACTGGAACTTCAGGGAATTTTTCAAGAGAGGTCAGGGGTATCCCGACTCACAAAGAAGATTATTGCCGGAAGGATGTCTATTCGTCTTCGAGGAGCAGAGCGATTTCCGGAGAAGGAAGCAGTTCGATTCTCCGAGGGTGCTATTTCCTATTTCGAGGATGGAGCTCAACTTTAACGTGGTGAAATGGATCCATCAGCAGTCTTCTTTGGGGAATTTTCCTCTGGAACGTCAATCGGCAGATAAGGTAGTCGTGAACGTTTATTGTATTTGAGTGTATTAATGATGTTTGAGCAACCATTTTTCCCATATTTTTATCCTCATGTTTTTTGCCCTATTTTCTTGTTGAGATTCTTATTCTCAGTACACCTTGATGAGTTATGCCGTTTTCGACGTTTTATTAAGACATTGTTATGTCATGGGCATAGTTAACGATTTTGAATCAGTTGAGACTGATATTTGGATTTTTCAGTAATTAATATTTTTTTTGTAGTTACGATTTGACTGTAAGTTAATGATTTTTATGGCAGATTTAAATTCAGACAGCGTGTCATTTTATTAAAGTAATTCTACCCCAGTTTAATTACTTTGACCAATTTTCTGTCATCATCAAGAAGGAAGAACATTTAAATGATTTTAGAGCGTTAAAATCTCTTACGTTGTCGACGATCTTGGAAATACTAGTCGTTATTTGAATTGATTGCAACACAGACATTTATCGTCAGTTATGAATGAACATTGCATCATAGACACTTTTGTGAAAGAGTAACTTTAATAATGAATTATTGAATGCATTACAGTCAAGTACTTTTGTTAGGAGTTTTTCTCAATTAGAGATTTATATAACGATGTTTGCATTCCCCAGTCTAATTGGATTCTATTCGACTACTTTGCATTTTAGTCGCACTTTATTTGAAGATAGTATTTTCATACTACATTTTTTTTTAGGATGTTAATCTTAAATTTTGATAGACCAGACAGGCGTATATAAGCGTATTCACTATTAAATTTGTTTGTGATTGGCAAGTTTTGACTTCATTTCGGTTCATGAATGAAATCTACGAAGGTTAAATAGAAAAACAGTTTTGAAACAATTAATGATTATAAAAATTTTTAAGTGGAACTATGAATGTATAATCGCTAGTGCAGCGCGTGTTGAAAGTCGCTGAGGTATAATGCCCTTGAATATGAAGGAAGTTCCCACAGGAATTAATGTTAAAGAATTATTTGTGGAAGTTTTGTAAGTTATGTGGAAGTTTTTAATGCCATATAGATTAATATATGATGATTTTGGGCATATTTTTAATGCAGATTGTGCATTAACTTGTTAGCGAAGGATTTTCCGCTGGAGTAAGATTGTCATAGTTCGTTGAAAATTAATCAAGTGAATAACTGTTATAATTAACACGAGTTTTGAAAGAATTTGAGATAAGATTTTGAATGAAGGTTGCCGTCACAAATCATTATTAAAAACTTTATTAAACTAGATTGTGACATTAACATGTATAACTAACCTTCATTGGTCGATTATATTAAACAGGATTATAAAATTATCAACCGAATGAACATGTGGTTAATGTATTTATTAAATTAATAATTTAAACAATTTAAATGTTAATATTGTAAATAATTGCTGTAAATATTTTTGAAAATAATGTAGAACGAGAGTGATGTTAAAGGCGTGCTTATAATATTTTTATTGTCTTTGACAAATATTATAAACAATTTCTAATTGTTATAAATAATTTATGTGATTTTGTTATAAACATTTAAGAGCTAATTAAACATTTGGATTGAACTTAACAAGTTTAAAGAAATTAATATAATGATCCAATAGGATGTGAGCAAAGTACTTGAAAGATTTGCGTAAATATAATGTGAGTTGTCTTCTAGACATTTAAAAGCTTGAGAGAACAAGCTGTATTCTTACGTAACATAGCATGTGAGAAGGGAGTGCATTTGACCAGTATGCAACAGGCTGAGGGTAGCCCGCAGCTGTGCCAACATATGGTTCTCAGAGAGTGAGGTCGTACACACTCTGGCCTTGCGACTATAAATACCATTCTCATGTTTATTAAAAGGAAACCAAATGCTCTATATATGTCACACCCTGACGTCCTTCTCCAATCCAATAGTGTTATGAATATTACGTTATTTGGAGCTCTTGGGAGCTAAAATGTTTTACATCATGTTGTATGATAATTTTTGCAAGTCCTACTGGAGGACGTAGTCAAATTGACTTGGGCTACTGATAGCCACGTTGATTTTGTTGTGTTATCAAAATCATACCCTTTATTAGAAATAAAGCTTTTGTACAGTTCAAAGTTCTCGTCTTCGTTATGGTTCATTTTTAAATGTCATGGTGGAGGTTATTGTGTGAACAGACTTTAGTGATCCTGTTGTCAACTCAAACCCCGAGATAATTAAGAGGTAAGTAACGGTAAGTATGAACCCCCGTCTATTTTGGTGTGTTCCACAATGATTTCCTTTGAACTTCTGTGCTCTTATCTCGATAGTATCTGTCAGTGCCATTTTCATTGATGTAACTGTGCCGGTGCGATTGATAATTGGCAATCCGATTGAGGGGGCGGATATCTGACAGCCTACTATCCAGGTAAACGGGGACAGAAAGATTGGCGACCCAAGAACGTGGGGCTGAGTCAACAGAAAGATTGGCGCAGTCAACGTGTGGGGCATGTTCAACAACACTGGATCACCAGGTTGAACAATAGAAAGATTGGCGCACCTAAAACGTTGGGGCTCGATTCAACAGAACTGGATTACCAGGTTGAATGCCAATAAGAGTGGCAAACCTAAAACGTAGGGTTCGATTAGACTCAAATAAAGAGGTTGATTCTTTGTTAGATGTCTAGGCCAATTGTAGTATTTAAGAGTGTGATTATATAGGAATTAAATGTTGTATTGTATTAGGAAAATTACACTCAGAAAAGATCAGATCTTATACAACTTGAGAAAGGTTAAATAGGCTGGAAACTTAGAAAAATCGCCTATAATCTGGAATCTTATTTTATTTGACCGGCTTATGACATTTTAGTCATATTAAAGATAAAATTAATTATTTGGATTGTAAATGTAAATTATTTGTGTTAGGATATTTTAAAATGAGCCAGGGAAATTTGAACATGTGCTTGAGTTTGTTTCAACATGAAGTATCTTCGAAGGTTAATTATAAGGTAGTTATAAGTTAGATTTAAGACAGAAAATTGATCAAAAATTATATATGGTGAAAAGTGTTGCTCAAATGTTGTTATTTTGCTCTTTTGATGTATGTCCCTACAGCAATCCATTTTTGAATAATATTGTAATGGCAGATGAAAGTTTGAAGAAAATGTTAGAGGAGATGTCTGCTAACATGAAGCAGATGATGGAGGAAAATGCTAGTAATTTGTCTGCTAATTTGAATGCAAAGATGGAGGAGAATGCTAGTAATATGTCTGCTAATTTGAAAGCAAGCATGACTAGTAGTATGAAGCAGATGCTGAATGAAAGCATGAAGGAGAATAATAGTAATATGTCTGCTAATTTGAATAGTAGTATGAAGGAGATGGAAGCAAGGAATAATAGTCGAATGGAGGAGAATATGAAGGTTCTTCATACTAGTGCTGCTAATTTGGAGGATAATATGTCGCGTTTACAGATTAATACCCTAGGAATTGAGAATACTGTAACGGACATGCGCACAGAGGTGTCTAATGTCCATAAAGATGTGTCTATTGTGCATAAAAGTGTTGATGATGTTAAATTTGATGTGTCTAAGGTACAGAAAGACCTTACAATGTTAAATTTAGATGTAGCTAATGTCCGAGGGGATATTTCTTGTGCTAGAGCCGAAGTTGTTGTTGTCAAAAACGATGTAGCGACTGTCCAAGACAAGGTCGAGGAAGTCCAAAAAGAAATTCAAAAAGCTAGAACTGATGTATCCAATGTTCAGGTAGACATTAATAACATTCATGCGGATATAACTGAGGTGCAAAGTGACATAACTAAGATTCAGGTAGAGGTCAACACAGTTTTCGTAGATATCACTAAAGTCCAAACTGATGTAAATAAAGTCAGGGAAGAAATCGAAAACTCAAAAACTCTTTGTACGCGTAATATAACTGCATTAGCGACTAGACTAGTTGATGAATCAGTTAGAACAACAACGTCTTTAGCAGAGTTGAAGTATGATGTAGAGGTCATGAGAACACAGGTATTAGACCACAATAGAGTATTAAAAGAGGATATCGAAGTAGACATAGCCGAAATGTTAACAGCAAACGTAGCGGTATGGAGAGACGAGTGGAATAAGTCAAGTGGGGAACATGTAACCCAAATTCAGGAAAGGATTGAAAGAAAACTTGCCAGTACGCAGATAGAAATTAACAATGAAGTAGTACAGATTAGGAAAGATTTAAGCGTCAGGATAAATTCGCTATCCGAAAAACAAGTTGACGATAGAACACAACTAGATCAGGATATGCAAACGTTAAAATCTACATTAGAGGATCAAATTCATAAAGTTGTCTCGGATGTAAATGAAACGACGAGTAAACTGAAAAATTTGAAGTTAGGAGAGGCTAGTTTAATGCAGGACTACAAAGAAGAGATTATCAAGAAAGTCTTAACAGAAATCACCGACAAGGATACAGAAGGCTTAGCTTGCGAATTGAATAGGAATTATGCTAGAAGACATAACCTAGAGCCAGAAGAGAGAGACGTGACTCCTGAAGAACGTGTATCCAGATTCAGAGAGGAGGATGACGACAGGAATATGGAACCTGAGTGGAATTATCGAGATAGTGGGAAAAACTATCCGGATTCATATCCGAGGAACGTGACGGTCATCAGAAATTTCGAAGACAAACCACAAAAATTCAGTAACACTGATAGTTTGACACCTATAGAGTATGTAAGGAATCTCAAAGATTATTTCATCGAAGCTCACATTCCCAGAGAGAGAGAGATGAAGATAGTAGAGAGATATCTGATTGGAGGACCCCTTGAATGGTTTCTCGCATTTAGATACACATTCAGTAACTTTGACGAGTTTGCAGAGGCATTAATCAAACGATTTTGGTCCATAGAAGCGCAGAATTCGTTAAGAGCGGAGGTGTATTCAAGAAAATACTCAGGTACTCTTCCAACGAGGTACGCTGATTTCTTTACGAGTCAGTTGTCCCGCTTGAGATTTTTGCAACCCCCATTGTCCACGGAGCAACTAATAGATGCGATTTCTCGTATGCTGCCAGTTGAGGTGAGGAGACTTACAATTTCGTCCAACATCAGGGATTTATCCAGCATGGATGAATTACTGAGAAGATTAGACTACACAAGTCCAATGCCTAACGTAGTCCAGAAAGGTCAAAGGCAGGAGTTTAAAGAAATCAATACGGTATATATGGACCAAGTCCAACAAACTGACAAGCCAGAGCAGGAGAAAACTGACAATGTAGGTCCTCACAGGAATAATCAGTTTAGAAATTACAGATCACAAGGTTACCGACCGTATCAACAGAGAAGAGGTTGGAACTACAACCGAGGAAACTACAATGGAAGAGGCAGATATTACAACAATAATGGGTATAACCGTAACTATAATAGGAATAACCAAAACCAAAATAGAAACCAGAATACTCAAGGTCAGGTTATGACACCTGATCAATATCAGCAAAGAGAAAAGGAAAGCCAGCAATACTTAAAAGAATTAAGGGATAAAGAAGCTGACAATCAAAAGAAAAGGCAGGATGTTGTAATCGATCCTGGGCCTTCTACGAGCCAGCAGAACTTTGAAAATAGAAATACTGGTCAGAAGAGAAAGTAGAGAGGAAAGAATACATTAACCACATACAACCCAGAGTAGAAGAAAATATGATTAAGGAACATAGAGGAAATATCATACTAGAGTAAGCCAGTAATAATTCAATTTCGTGTTCAAGAGAGTTGAGATACTTGTAACTCTGAGTTTAAAAACAATTTGCAACTGTTTTTAAAACGTGGTGAGAGGAGAATGCCCCCGTAATTGAATTATGTAGAGACCACGGTGGCTATATTTGAAATTATAAGGAGAGTTATGGTTGTCATAGTTATGACGTGGGTAGTCATGACGTAAGCACGGATGACGTAAATGTTATGCCAGCAGGTTACTTGAGCTGAGATTCTCAGTGACGTCAGCATTTAGTCGAGAATGTTCCAAGATTTACGACGCAGTCGCAGGAAACGAGGAATTCTGCTGAGGAAGAAACTATGCTATTGGAGGAGAGGCATGAACCAATGAACGATAGTTTAAAGGAAGACGGAGATTGCTGAAACTATGGTATTTTTATTACTTTTGGAATGCAGAATTATGGAAATCCATTTGCAGTAGAAGCATTGATTTGGAATTTTGGTGAAATTTATTTTCAGTTTTTGAATTTTGAAAATCCGTCATGTATTAACGAAGTTGGAACTTTTAGCGATGACGTAGTATCACGCTTTGGAAGGGATGGAAACGCCCCTCGTGAAGTTAATAAAAGGGCTTGCGCAGAAGAGAGGAGTCTCTTTCGTTCTCTGATCATTCTGAGATCTCATTCTCAGATCATCGAAGTATATTTGTGAAAGTTCTTTTCTTATACATTCATTATAGTGAGACGTCGAAGTGAACAGCAGTGAAAAGAATCGACTTTATAACGCGTGGCGAGGCCACTATATTAACGAGATCCAGGTCAAACTAGGTGAAGTTGAAACGGACCTTAGAAAGCTTCTACAAGTTTAGCTTCGAACAGTTAGCGGTCACCGATAAGCTAATTGTATTGTGCAGTGCTACATGCAGTTATAGAGAAAAGCTGAACAATTTCGACCGATTAGTTTAAAAGATATTAGCAGTTTTATACGACTGGCAAAAGTGATTATCTCGCCACAAGAGAAGCACTTTTGTTTAGCCAGAATCAACGCAACGGCTAACGCTGCGAGTGGAATAGAAAGACTTCAGATTGCTTGGTTTCAGAACGATACAGTATAATGGAGCAATTGAATACGGCAGTTTGTTCTTCTGACACTACAATCGAAGAGCAGATGGAAGGCTAAACGGCTTAATGCATTTGGGACATACTTCAACGGAGTAAGATAGCGACATGGAACTTCGCTAATTGCTATTCCACACAAGCGAACATGCGGTGAATACCATCTACACCCATGTTTCGTAATTAAAGGCTGAATACCATCGAACAGCCATAGAAACAATTTCATACTCTGAATATGAATAATTTCTTCGGAAATTTCTACAAAACTTCATGGCGATTGTCTACTGGAACTTCAGGGAATTTTTCAAGAGAGGTCAGGGGTATCCCGACTCACAAAGAAGATTATTGCCGGAAGGATGTCTATTCGTCTTCGAGGAGCAGAGCGATTTCCGGAGAAGGAAGCAGTTCGATTCTCCGAGGGTGCTATTTCCTATTTCGAGGATGGAGCTCAACTTTAACGTGGTGAAATGGATCCATCAGCAGTCTTCTTTGGGGAATTTTCCTCTGGAACGTCAATCGGCAGATAAGGTAGTCGTGAACGTTTATTGTATTTGAGTGTATTAATGATGTTTGAGCAACCATTTTTCCCATATTTTTATCCTCATGTTTTTTGCCCTATTTTCTTGTTGAGATTCTTATTCTCAGTACACCTTGATGAGTTATGCCGTTTTCGACGTTTTATTAAGACATTGTTATGTCATGGGCATAGTTAACGATTTTGAATCAGTTGAGACTGATATTTGGATTTTTCAGTAATTAATATTTTTTTTGTAGTTACGATTTGACTGTAAGTTAATGATTTTTATGGCAGATTTAAATTCAGACAGCGTGTCATTTTATTAAAGTAATTCTACCCCAGTTTAATTACTTTGACCAATTTTCTGTCATCATCAAGAAGGAAGAACATTTAAATGATTTTAGAGCGTTAAAATCTCTTACGTTGTCGACGATCTTGGAAATACTAGTCGTTATTTGAATTGATTGCAACACAGACATTTATCGTCAGTTATGAATGAACATTGCATCATAGACACTTTTGTGAAAGAGTAACTTTAATAATGAATTATTGAATGCATTAAAGTCAAGTACTTTTGTTAGGAGTTTTTCTCAATTAGAGATTTATATAACGATGTTTGCATTCCCCAGTCTAATTGGATTCTATTCGACTACTTTGCATTTTAGTCGCACTTTATTTGAAGATAGTATTTTCATACTACAATTTTTTTTAGGATGTTAATCTTAAATTTTGATAGACCAGACAGGCGTATATAAGCGTATTCACTATTAAATTTGTTTGTGATTGGCAAGTTTTGACTTCATTTCGGTTCATGAATGAAATCTACGAAGGTTAAATAGAAAAACAGTTTTGAAACAATTAATGATTATAAAAATTTTTAAGTGGAACTATGAATGTATAATCGCTAGTGCAGCGCGTGTTGAAAGTCGCTGAGGTATAATGCCCTTGAATATGAAGGAAGTTCCCACAGGAATTAATGTTAAAGAATTATTTGTGGAAGTTTTGTAAGTTATGTGGAAGTTTTTAATGCCATATAGATTAATATATGATGATTTTGGGCATATTTTTAATGCAGATTGTGCATTAACTTGTTAGCGAAGGATTTTCCGCTGGAGTAAGATTGTCATAGTTCGTTGAAAATTAATCAAGTGAATAACTGTTATAATTAACACGAGTTTTGAAAGAATTTGAGATAAGATTTTGAATGAAGGTTGCCGTCACAAATCATTATTAAAAACTTTATTAAACTAGATTGTGACATTAACATGTATAACTAACCTTCATTGGTCGATTATATTAAACAGGATTATAAAATTATCAACCGAATGAACATGTGGTTAATGTATTTATTAAATTAATAATTTAAACAATTTAAATGTTAATATTGTAAATAATTGCTGTAAATATTTTTGAAAATAATGTAGAACGAGAGTGATGTTAAAGGCGTGCTTATAATATTTTTATTGTCTTTGACAAATATTATAAACAATTTCTAATTGTTATAAATAATTTATGTGATTTTGTTATAAACATTTAAGAGCTAATTAAACATTTGGATTGAACTTAACAAGTTTAAAGAAATTAATATAATGATCCAATAGGATGTGAGCAAAGTACTTGAAAGATTTGCGTAAATATAATGTGAGTTGTCTTCTAGACATTTAAAAGCTTGAGAGAACAAGCTGTATTCTTACGTAACATAGCATGTGAGAAGGGAGTGCATTTGACCAGTATGCAACAGGCTGAGGGTAGCCCGCAGCTGTGCCAACATATGGTTCTCAGAGAGTGAGGTCGTACACACTCTGGCCTTGCGACTATAAATACCATTCTCATGTTTATTAAAAGGAAACCAAATGCTCTATATATGTCACACCCTGACGTCCTTCTCCAATCCAATAGTGTTATGAATATTACGTTATTTGGAGCTCTTGGGAGCTAAAATGTTTTACATCATGTTGTATGATAATTTTTGCAAGTCCTACTGGAGGACGTAGTCAAATTGACTTGGGCTACTGATAGCCACGTTGATTTTGTTGTGTTATCAAAATCATACCCTTTATTAGAAATAAAGCTTTTGTACAGTTCAAAGTTCTCGTCTTCGTTATGGTTCATTTTTAAATGTCATGGTGGAGGTTATTGTGTGAACAGACTTTAGTGATCCTGTTGTCAACTCAAACCCCGAGATAATTAAGAGGTAAGTAACGGTAAGTATGAACCCCCGTCTATTTTGGTGTGTTCCACAATGATTTCCTTTGAACTTCTGTGCTCTTATCTCGATAGTATCTGTCAGTGCCATTTTCATTGATGTAACTGTGCCGGTGCGATTGATAATTGGCAATCCGATTGAGGGGGCGGATATCTGACAGCCTACTATCCAGGTAAACGGGGACAGTACCTTCTTCAAGGCCACGGCCGCCTCCTTCCCTCTTCCTTGCCTACCCATCCTGACCATCCATTACCTTCCCTCATGAGGCCCCTGTGTGCTTTGCAGGTGAGGCCGCCTGGGCGAGGTGCCAATCACACCTCACCAGTTGTATCCACTCCGATTAGATGTTCCCAGCTCTAGGACACTGCCCGTAGAGGCGGTAGTGGTGAGTTCCCTCGCTGAGTCCGTGGGTTCCACCAATCTGGAGGGTAAACGACTAAGAGAAGAAGAGAAGAGAGAGACTATTACACGACCACTAATAGAGCCATCACAGAAACACAGGTTATCAGACAAATTCTATACACACCCAAGTACACGGGGCTACATGACCACGATGTCGCAATCCCCCTGCATGAATCAACAACTACACCAATGCGGGTATTAACTGGCAGTAGTCTCACCGCAAAGGATTTGCGATATTTGACCGGCTAATCTTGGAATACGGCTCAGCGGTTTGGGACCCATATTAGGTAGGGCTCGAGTTGGTACAAAGGATGACCAATAAGTTCGTGCTCAACGATTTTAATTCTAGAAGTGGGGTAACTCGAATGATAGAAAAACTAGGGTGGGAATCTCTGGAAGAAGGAAGGACGATATCCAGACTCTACGCTAATTGTCCAGCCTGGGAAGAACTAATCAAACGTCTGGGAAATCCCACCCACCTGAGTAGTGCAGATCATCCGCAAAAAAGTCAAGGTCCGACCACAGCGTACAAATTATGGGAAATATTCATTCATTAATCGTGGTATTGTTTATTGGAACTCTTTACAGCGGCTTCGGTGACGTAGTTGGTAGCATGCTGAGCTTCTATGCCCAAGATCATGGGTTGAAAACCGACCGAAGTCGTCGGAATTTTTAAGAACGTTAAAAATCCCTCAGTATGCCTTTCTTCGGAGAGGAAGTAAAGCCGGCGGTCCCATGTCATCGATTTGTGGCATGTTAAAGAACCTTCCACTAATTGCACCTGTGAGAAGCAAAATTACATATAGGGTAAACATTTGACTAACGTTCTTAGGTTCCTACGATCGTCAAGCGCCGACTGCGGTGGCACCAGGTAACTAACTTATGAACTAGTTGGTCGCTGACGGTAGCGTTTGGCGGCAAAAGTAGGAACTACTTGAACAAATTGAATGTCTGCAGTCCTTACTTGAAATAAAACAGATACACACATTAATACAGCCATCACAATTAACACCGGTTATCAGACAGATTCTACACACACCCAAAGTACACGGGACTACATGACCGCGTTGTCGCAGCCCCTAAACTGAGGAATCAACCAACCGAACTCTTTACCTGCCTCAGTCTTAGAGCCTTTCCCCAAACATATTGATGTGTTTAAGAGAAGATTGAAATGTTGTGTAAAAACTCCGATGTAACTAGCCTACTGTAGTTTCCAAACCGCGACATTAAGTGTGTTAGATGTTATTGTTGGTGATTTTCGGTAATTGTACAATTTGCCACCGGGGAATTACTCCCATTTGCAAATAAATTAACCATATAGAGGACAAAGCTATTTTTTATTTTTGTGTTTTTACATTTTAATATAATTATTAATAATGTTATAGCTTGCCACGGTGGGTGAGTAGGTAGCGTGTCGGTCTACTAACCCCAAGATTGCAGGTTCGCTCCTGACCGAGGTAAGTGATTTTTGAAAGGCGGCAAAAATACGATACGCATGTCATACGATGTTGGCATGTCAAAGAACCCATTTGAATTCAGTCGGCCGAGTTCATAATGGCAAAATTAATCTCGGGAGTTTCCGCCAACACAATGTTCCTCATTTCTCTACTAGAAAGCGCTATAATGTTCAAGGAGCTTAGATATCTAACATCTAACCTCCTTGACTTTCATAGTCAAGGAACAACGAAATTCGACATGCAAGCTACCCTCTGGGTGTCAAATAACAAAGCTTGCACCCGGCATCCGAGGCCATAGATATTATTATTATTATTATTAATAATGTTATTTTTTGTTTCTCTAATTTTAATGTTTATATATTTTTTTAAATTTCCAATTTATGTTTTTATAGATTTAATATTGATATTTTTATTGAATTAATTAATAACTAATTTCGAATTGATTTTTACAATTATTTTCATACTAGCAGGTACCCGCGGCTTCGCCCGCGATGAAGACAATGGGGACGATGCATTATTGCTGATAATTGGTCAATTCTATTACAGCAATCGCGGCTACAGGTGGGTCGATTCTAATTCTGAACATTCTGATACATACAGTATACTGATATGAGCAGCAAAAGTGGGAATTTTATAAAGTTGTGAAAGTCTGCAGGGTACGATGTTACATTATGTGAACACATTTGAAAATTTTGGTATTGGTTTTGCCATCTTCTGCTGAGACATAACGATTTTGTTTTCCGGATAATCGCGAGCACGCCACATACAGTTGCGCGTGGGAAAAAATGGTTTTGTCTAAACGTACAGTACTCCTGGAATGGCAAATCTATCGGAATATGGGGAATTAAAAGTATTTTTCCTTAAACTATTCTGGGTATAATTTTGCCACACTTATTGTTTATTTGAACGTCAACATGTCGCTATTAATAGACCTATAGTAAAATATCTCTCACCTTGGCCGATGATGTACAATATGCAGTCTCTTCCAGTGTTACATCCCAGGGATTGAAATTCTCCAACAACCCTTTTGCCTCACATGCCTGTCTAAGTAATTAAAATTCCCGATTGTTGTTGTTTGAGTCTTCAGTTTTTTGACTGGTTTGATGCAGCCCTCCATGCCTCACTCTCCTGAGCTAATCGTTTCATCTCTACATAGCTACCGCACCCTACATCTGAGGCAATCTGTATAACCCTGGTCTACCCCTACAGTTGTTGTCCTTGACCCTCCCATCCGTAACTAAGCTCGCTATTCCTGGGTGTCTTAATATGTGTCGTACCAACCTATCTCTTCTCTTCATTAGCAGTCGCCAGAAACATCTCTCCTCTCCCACTCGTCTTAATTAGCTCTTCATTTGTTACCCTATCTACCCATCTGATCTTCATCATTCTCCCGTAACACCACATTTCAAACGCTTCAATTCTCCTCTTTTCTGCAGCACAATTAGTCCAAGTTTCACTTCCTTATAGTGTCACGCTCCAGACAAAAGCTTTCTAAAATGACATCTTAATATCTAAATGTATATTCGATGTCAACAGATTCCTTTTCTGTAGAAATGCTTTCCTTGCCTGAGCCAACCTGCTTTTTATATCCTCTTTGGTTCGCCCATTACTGGTTATTTTGCTTCCTAAGTACCGGTAACAGGAGTATCCTACTTCCCGTAGCGTTTCACCTGTCAATTTGATGTCCATAGAGGTTTCTGATTTATTTCGGCTGCATTCCAATAATTTTGTTTTACATTTATTGATTTTCATCATGAATTTAGTCGTCAAGACGGAGTCCATACCATTCAAAAACTCGTTCAAATCTTCTGGCGTATTGGCCAAGATGACGATGTCATCAGCAAATCTCAGAGATGAAATTATTTCTCCTTGAATCTTCACTCCGACTTTAAATTGTTCTCCAATTTCCTGATTATTGTGTTTTTAGAGATCTTTGAAATGCGTTGCCCTCGCACATGGTGCAGATGCATTTTCAAAGGAAAACATTCCATGTTACGAACATGGGCCGCATAACCAGTACCGAAAGCCTATTCTGGACAGCAGTTCCATGAACTCAGATTTGCCAACATTTTATTGTATCTTTCCATGTGGTATGTCTCTATTCCTCAACATACAGAAGAGTGCTTTAAAAATCATGTCTTGTGTAAATTTTGGAAAAGGTAGTGAGTGTGGTTTTTGCCGGAGTGGATACTCGCTAGTAGAAATTCTTTTCAGTAAAATAGACTGGTTCACAATTTTGTAAGTGCACATTGAGGTATATGACGGCGGGATGCCTTAAGTGTTAAGGAAACGGCAATAGCCGCCTCAGAGCTTCGTTGCCACTGGAATAATGACCAGACTGATATTTGTACTTACCTTTACGGGGTTTGTGAGCCCAGTGTTTATGAAATTGAACGTAGCTATATCGCTACCTTTATTTAATAGCCACTACTGTAGTGTTTAAAAATTAAAGGTGGTATTTGAAGGCGCTTCCCCTATTTTTTTTACCCCTGGCACTACAGCCCATGAGGGGCCTAGGCCTATCATGTGACCGCTTCCCAGCCATTTGGCCTGCAGATATTGTGGCGACGCGTGGTCAGTGCATAGTGTCCCCTCAGCCGTTAATCTTGTTCTTCGTGACCGGGGCGCTGCCTCACAGCTACTCAATTGTCCTCACAAATCTGAGTGCAGCCCGTTGCAGCCCTCACGTCAGTGTCTAAAACCTCTGATGGAGCCGGGAATCGAACCCGGGGCCTCCGGACGAGCGGCAGGCGCGCTACACTGTTCTTATTGTGTTTATATATATCTAGAAAAACATAATAAATGGATTGGCATTGCCTCCTACAGGGATATATAGAAAATCGGATGTCATACCTTGAGGTAGAGTTGACATGGAAACCGACTTGCGATTAGTTCATCAATCAGAGCGAAGATAGTTTTCTGCGAATATCTTTGAAACTGTTGGTTTTAGAGCCTTAAAATGCAGTTTTCAGTGTCCCGTAGGGACATACCGAGTATTGTTTCTTGCATCGAGGGGAGTAAAATGAGCTTTGTCCGGTCTTTATACGACAACTTCGATATTTTGTCCTGGTTGAGTATTTTTGGTGACTTTTCAGTTATGTTGCCCGTTCCAAGGGAACAATGATTTATTTCCGGACGAATGGCAGCCTATATGTTATCCCATGGTATAAGCTGTCTCCATTTCAAATTTCAACCAAATCCGTTCAGCCGTTTTAGTGTCAAGAGGTAACAAACTAACACACACACACACGGACACGGACACACAGATTTTCACAATTATAATATATATAGGGATTGTTCTATAGTTATGTTTATTATTTTAATTTTATAATTGTAATTGTATTTTTATGATTTTTATTTCTATATTTGAATCGGTCATTGTTAGAAGGCACTAAGACATTTTTGTAAGAATTGAGATAATTGACAAAAACTGTTTCTCTCACTTAATTGTTAAGCATAGTTGCTGTCACGTGTAAGTATCATTGCCCGCAATAATACTCTTCTAGAGAGGTCTATTTGAATGGATTTATCCTTTTAAAAAGGGAGAAAATAGAAAAATAAATTTATATCTTAGTTCCCTTTAATCAATTAATTAGATCGTTAAGAAGTAGTTAGTTCACTTTTATGACAATATACTAATTTATTGATGCCAGTATAGCATATTATTATATTTTCAATGCTAGCAATATAGTAGTGGGCAAATAGAAGCAAAAAAGTCTGAAACTAAGTCAATGACTTAGTTCTCTTTAACACTTCCTTTAAACATAGGCTAGCTAGATGCGTCGACATTCATACTATACGTATCCATGGAAATCGCAATTTCGACAAGAATTGACTCAGTGCCTTATTACAATGACCGATTCATTTATATTTTATGTTTAGAGGAAAGTATGCAAACTCGGGCCCCCATTTTGTCTTAGGAGTTTTTAAAATCCAATTTTGTCCAAAATTAAATCAAAATATTTGCAACACATACTTTAATTAATTAGTCCTCCAACTGTTATATTTTTCTAAACATTATTGATCAACTATTGTAGATATAAAACATGTTTTTCATAAACATTGCGTTTTGTTGATTTTAAAAAATGGGCCCCTAATGTGGGCCCCTGCAAAATTATTCATAAATGGGTACAGATAAAGTAAACAAATGGAAAATGAGCGGAACTTAGTGTAATTTTACAAAGAAAATACATTTTACAGCTTATTCATGAGAAATGCACGCAATGTATTCAAGTGCGACAAAAGTCACATACGTAGACATCATTTTCCACCCCCGCACATTCTACATGAGCCCAGAGTAAACACATCACACACATTACCCACAGTTCACCTTTGGAGTCCTCTGAAAACTTAACACTGCAAAACATGCACTCTGCATCTTTTTCACCAGAGAGGGAAGATACCCCTGGTGGAACTTGCAATTCAGAAGAGCCTGAGGACATGTCATTCGAGTCTTCATCAGAACCAGAACTCGATTCTTCCTGATGTTACTTCTTGAACTCCAGACGTTTCTTACATCCCTCCTTTTTCGGGCGACCTAGACCACATGTTGTTTTTAAGTCTGCAGGTTGTTTACTGCCCTTAGCTTCTTTAGCCTGCCTACGTTCTTTAACCTGCTGCAATTCCGATTTGTAAGGGGAAGAGGTTAGGATGGTGCAACTACACGGTTTACGCCCTCTTGTAGAAGCCCTCCTCTTAAGTTTTGGTATCGGGTTGATTTGAAATGGACTTGTCTCGAAAGCCTTTCCCTGTGATGTTTCTGATGAGGAAGGCTTGGAGAGTTTAACCTTCAAAGGTGTCAAGCTGACTTGAGACGCTCTCGATGTTGATGGTTTATTTAAGTCTATTTCAACATCTTCACTTGTATCTTGATCTCTCTTTTATTCTTCTTCCTTCTTCTGCATCCTGGCATCTCGAACTATTAGGAATCAGAGCAGGCACTAGCGTTTTATTAGCCTCCTCAATGTATTCACTCTCAGGAAATATGTGCCTGTCAATGGGGTAGATCCCTGTAACTCGGAAGCCATTGACTGCAATCTCAGCCTTTTGGCATTTAATGTAGGCTTTTCCAAAAAGGTCCATCACATCGTATGCACCAACAGGTCGGCCACTGTGCCGTAACCACTGTCTGATTTCCTCACTTTACATGGGTTTTAGAGGGCCCATGAAAGTCCGATCAAGCGGCTGAATTTTGTGAGATGAGTGAGGAGGCAGGGACACAATAGCAACGTGGTTTTGTCTGGCCAAGTCTATCAAGTCCATGTTGTGAGTGTGGCTGAAGTGTCCATCTAAGATGAGAATAACTGGTTTGTCGTTCGTAGGCTTTACGAAAGCTACAAAGTGTTGGAACCACACTGTAAAAAGATTGGCTTGTATCCATCCTGATGGATGAACTGCAAATATGGTTCCTGGTGGAGCCCCCTTTTTCAGTTGATCGCTCATATTTTTTCTCGGAAAAATAACCAAAGGCGGAACAAAAATGCCTGCCGCATTCATGCACACAACAGTTGTAATGAGTGCTCCACGTTCAGCGGATGTCAGTGCAGCGACCTGTCTTTTTCCACGCAAGCCGATCACTTTAGTTACTTTCGACTGGACTATAGAAATTCCACTTTCATCCACGTTGAAAATTCGGTCTGCACTGTATTTTTCTTTGTCATAAACATCTTCAAGAAGGTTATACAATTTATCGGTGTTTTCTTTACTGAATCCTAATGCTCTTGCGTAGGACGTCCCGGTAGGCTTTCGTTCAGATAGTTTCTTCTAGTGGCGTTTCAGGAAAAGTCTCACCCATTTTTTCCCAGCCATCTCGTTTTTGAATGGGTGTTTTATGTTGTTTTTTACAGCTAATTGTACAGCCATCCTTCGCAGGTCTGTGCGAGTGAGCCCAAAATATGATGCTTCCATGGCTAAACAATAACTCACTAGTTCCTCCTCAAGTCGTTTGCAAAGAACGGGTGGCCTACCAACTTTTGCTTGAGATGCCTCTAAAGGGTTCCCATATTTTTCTTTAGCTAGCCTTTGCAGTGTTGCCCTAGGAACGTTGTAGGCTTTACTGGCTTTTTTTAAGCCCATCTTCTTCTTACGGAGAGCATCAATAGCTTTTGCCATGTCTGCAGGGGTCCACGACCTTAACGGTTTGGTTTTCGCCATGAATTCTACAACAAAGGGCCCAATTTGTTAGCAGATTTATTAAAATCAAACCGATTTTAGTTTTTCAATACGAAAAATAGGGGGCCCGGATTAGGAAACTCAGGGGGGCTCGGGTTAGGCACCGGCATGCTTATATTCCAAATACCGGTACCGAGAAATTTTTTACGAGTCAACGAAAATGTGTTATATTACCCTACATCGATAGCTTGTAATGTCCCCTTCAAAATAATGTAGTTGTTAAGAAACTTACCGATTAATTCGTGAAGCCAGGCAGCTGAAAGTGAGCACGATCAAAAACTTAACTAGTCACTGTTTTCGTTAATGGCTGACTGATCAACGACAAGTGGTAATGACGACACTAGCGCTTGACTGAGCTCTGGTCATCTAAGGATCTACTACTTAAGTGCATTTACGATGGGTGGCAGCACCGTACAGAGCTGTACTTAAATTGTTAGTGTTTTTAGTTCTTTTTAATTTTATCCATCACATTACGTCAAGTAGATACGTATGTAATATTTGATTTTAGAAATACTAGCACTTCGGCATGAAAATTATCGAAAATTTGGATTTAAGATTCAACTATCAGCATCTTTGGAAAACATATACTGTCCTTATGACAGGTGGTTAATATAGAGACCACTATCCCATAAAGGGTTAAATGAATGACTGAATTAACGAAATCTCCGCCACAGGTCACCCGGTCTAGTTCTGCTTTCAGTGGCGGATTGAGGTCTTGCGGGGCCCTGGGCGATATGATAAGGAGGGGCCCACAACAATAGGAAATGAAAAAAAAATCAAAACAAACGGAAAATAGTTTTTTAATAATAATAATAATAATAAAATAAAGAATAGTTACAATATTTTGAATACACCTCAGTACATTTCTTTAATAATATGAAAGAAACCTTTAAGTCCCCTTGAAGAAGATTATGTCAACTATGAAATATTAAAATATTATTTTGCGACTTTTTTTCCCGGCTGAAGTCTTCTATTATTTCACTGAATATAGGTTGAATGGTCAACGTCTCGGTCTACTAACCCTAAGCTTGCAGGTTCGCTCCTGGCGTAAGTGATTTTTGAAATGCGGCAAATTACGACAGTATGTCATACGATGTTGGCATGTCAAAGAACCCATTTGAATACAGTAGGCCGTGTTCATAATGGCAAAATTAATCTCGGGAGTTTCCGCCAACACAATGTTCATCATTTCTCTACTAGAAAGCACTATAGCTTAGATATCTAACCTCCTTGACTTTCATAGTGCTTCAAGGACCAACGAAATTCGACATGCAAGCTACCCTTTGGGTGTCAAATAACAAACCTTCCACCCGGTACTCGAGGCCATACGATATTATTATTATTATTATACTGAAATCTAAACTTGCTAAACGGTCACGGGAGGTCATAGCTGCACTGAAAAAAGTATATGAATTATAAATTAGTTTGAAAAGTTTGAAAAGCATAATTAATTAAATTTAAAACATTCCATGGCGCGGGGCCCCCTAGACTGCGGGGCCCTGGGCGGTCGCCCTCCTCGCGCTCCCCTAGATCCGCCCCTGTCTGCTTTACACCACTAGTAGGCAGAGTTAAACAAGACGTATTGAAGAATAGATCGTCTCAATGGTACCAAGTCAAAAAATCAACGCTGATGCCATACGATTCTTCTTCTAGTTATTATTAGGGGCTAAATACACTGCAGAAATACCCTCAATATCCTAAAAAAGAAACAGGGTCCCAGAACGGTGCAACAAGAACATACACAACAAAACTCCTGACGTTATCAGTGGGGTGACGCTAGGGCATGTCAAGGAGCATATAATAACAGAGTATAGACTCTTAGGTAAATCTGCGTTTCGTTAAATGCAGGGTGATTGTGTCATGGTTTGGGCTCCACTTGACGATTTACAACGCCACTGGGATGCAATAACTGACTATCATGGAAGCAAAGAATATAACTGACCGAAGGATCTAGGAGGGTTTTGTCGACTGTTAGTACCAACTTACGCGGCTTGCCACGGTGAGTGAGTGGTTATAGTGTCGGACTACCAACCCCAAGATTGCAGGTTCGCCCCTGGCCATGGTAAGTGATTTTTGAAGGTGACAAAAATCACGATACTCATGTGATACGTTGTTGGCATGTTAAAGAACCCATTTGAATTCAGTAGGCCGTGTTCAATGGCAAAATTAATCTCGGGATTTTCCGCCAAGACAAAGTTCCTCCATTCTCTACTTGAAAGCGCTGTAGTGTCAAGGAGTTTAGATCTCTAACCTCCTTGACTTTCATAGCGTTCAAAGGAACGACGAAATTCGACATGCAAGCTACCCTCTGGGTGTCAATTAACAAAGCTTGCACCAGGCACCCGAGGCCATACGATATTATTATACCAACTTACGCAATGAAAGTGAACGAGAGTTATCACGAACATAGATCATTATTGTTTGTATTAAACAACCGATTTGTGCATTACAACGTAGACATACAGAATCTGGAATGTTAAAAGCCGCGATTACACCGGAGTTGACAACAGTGTTGCCAACAAATGTTGACAACATTTATAAAAATCCCACAATTTTTTTTGTCAACATTGCTGCCAACAATGCTGTCAACACCGTGTTGGCAACAATTCCCCTTCAACTGTCCAGCGCACGTGTTTGGCCGACGCGGCTTCACTCTAGTCACGGCTGTTGCTGGTAGTACTGGGCTTCTGTTTGTGGTGTCGAACTGTCGAAGTGCAAGTCAATGTGGACAACCTTTTAAGTGATTTTGATTGGTCGCGGGATAATGTCCTAAATTTGATCGAGCTCTATCGTGAGCAACCAGTTCTCTGGAACCCGATGGACCCAGACTTTAAAAACAAAAACCTTGTCATCCTCAAGAAGTTTTTAACACTACCGTCACACCTCAACTCTCTTGACAATGGATCCACATCGTCTTGATTTAAATCGGAAAGTAGGTCACTTCCACTATACAGGCCGGACGTTTGTTTTAGACGAGTGAAAAATCTTAATGGAAGCCTGGAGGCGAGTTTCTGCAGTACCTGTGTTGTTATCAGTGCCCCAAGCGGTCCGATGATTGACAAAGCTATCTCACACTCCTATTGAAGTACAGTCATTGGCAAATATAATGACGTTCTGTTCGTAAATACGTAACGTGTATTTCCGCGTCACACAATACTTCGACGTCGACTGTACTGTCTGCAAGTCGGTGTCGCCACGTGCTCAAGCCTGGAATTCCATTACATCAGATCGGTGGTGACAAATGTGAAGCGATAGCGTGAGAAAGTGACTGTGTACAGGCTCACCCGCAGGCTTCAAGGTCAAGGGCAATCGTCTAAAACAAACGTCCGGCCTGTACACAGATCTGGCCTTACCCAGATTCTCTTCGGCCTTCTCTTTTTACCTATGATGACGCACGCTGCTGTTATCGCCGCAAGTTCCTCTAGTGTTGACATCTCGGAACGCAGAATACAACTGGCATAACGCGCTAAATGAGCTAAATTGTTGTCAACAAATCTTACCATTCTCGATATTTGCCAACATTGTTGCCAGCATTTGTTGCCAACTTTTGTTGTCAACATGTTGTCAACAATTTGTTGGCAACATTTGGTGTAAACGCGGCTTAAGGAGGCAATGCGCCTGCGGAAATTAAGATCTGTTCACTAATTTTGTTCCTCAATGTTGGTGACATTGCTAATTTAGACTCATGAGTGGTGGTTTTATTTTCCTCTTTTTAAATTATAGAGAGTGTGGGAGTACAGGAGAATTGGTTTTTGTATTGTATGAACTTTGTTTTAATAATAAATTGTGAACTATGCTGCAATTCGTAGCATTATGTTACCATAACCTCCAAATTTCACACCACTCCCCCACCAACCTTCTTGCCAAGAGAATCAGTAGGGATTGTTTCTCGACTTGCATTGCGTATATTTGGGAACAATATCATGTTACACCGATTTTCAAATGGCCCGCTTCAGAATTGATTGTAATATCTAGCTTGTTTTCTGATGATACAGGTGCAAGTTTGAAAGAGAAAATGGTTTCTATGTTTGTGTCAGATAGATGGGTGTATATTATAGATTTATTAGGACCAACAAAAATATGGAATGTCTTAGTCCTTGTGAAGTTAATACTCAGCATTTTCCCGTCCAATACTTTTACGGAGAGAGTATTTTCTGTCATGAATAATCAAATGGAGAGATTTTTTTGTCGTGTAGCCTCCTGAGAGGCCGAGTGCAGGTCTTTCTAGTCGACGCCCGTGGGCGACCTGCGCGTCGGGATGAGAGATGAGATGAATGGATGAAAGTGGGCAAGGATGTGGAAGGAAGCGGCCGTGGCCTGTCAGAAGGTACTGTCCCAGCATTTGCCTGGTGTTGAAAATGGGAAACTACGGAAAACCATTTCAAGGACAGCCGACGGTGGGGCTCGAACCCACGCGTCTACCGAGTCAGCAGAGAGCTTGGCCCCATGACCTAACGCCGCGCTTTAGCCAGCGTAGCCACTCCTGTCGGTAAATGGAGAGATGATTGAAATAGAAGCTCCATTAGTTTGATAAAACAAGAATTGTTCACATATTACAAGACGAAATTGTAGTGAATTTTATCAGAAGTACTTACAAATAAAACATCCTTGCAAAGGGTCGTTCAAATGAAAAGTATTTGTAAGTTGCTGGTGTCATAGGCCTATATGATATGTCAGCAAGATCTAGTTTTAATTTAGAGTATTTGATTATGTAATGTTTGTTTAATGCATATGTGCATTATTGATGTGTTACATCTTTCCGCTCGGTTGCTGGATAGTTTTGTGAGAGTGATCTTGAAAATTGGGGACGGAAGTGGATCGGAACGATCAAGCTGGCAGTGGTGGATTGAACGGAAGTATGCACTGCCCGATCGATCGATAGAACAGAAGTGTACTAGCTGGCAGTGGTGGAAAACGGAAGTATGCACTGCCCGTTCGATCGATCGAACGGAAGTGTACTAGCTGGCAGTGGTAGAAAACGGAAGTATGCACTGCCCGCTCGATCGATCGAACGGAAGTGTGCCCTAGCTGGCAGTGGTGGATCGAACGGAAGTATAAGACGCACTGCCAACTCGATCGATGGATCCAGCTGGCACAGGTAAGATAAACAATCAGCGCTCGGTGTCGGAAATCGATACCATGACGCACTCTCGGCATTGTGGAATGTATATGACATACTGAACGGAAAACGCTCATGCGAACTCTGGTGCCAAGTGATTGAAACAAATGACATGGTACATGTTCGAAGTCTTCGTATCAGTATTTAAATGGTAAAATGCCTTAATATCAAACATTGTAAGTAGTCGGCATTGCCGGTATTATGTTTCTGCACAATGGCTATTCAAATATTAACCCACATAACGGTAATGCAGTCATCAATATAATATAATCGTTGTGGTTATACGAGAATTGAGCAAGCCTTCATGAACTATTACTGAATACATTCTCTTTACTCACAAGAGGGCCTATTCATAAGGCATTTTAAACTCAATTTCACGCAGGAACATTATCGAAACAAGCAAAATATAAATGAAACATAATTCCGTAATGCAGTATTATTGGAACGTGGAAATAAGTCACCATCTTGTGCATAATATTTGCGTAGTCGAAATAGCCGTGGGGTTAGTGCGTATGACTTTGAATGTAGAGAACTTGGCTTCGAATCCTGAGCGGGGTAGATATTTTTGCTACCAGATTATCATTTTAAACGATAGCGTATCAATATGACTCATTTTAACAGAATCCATATGAAATTACTTGTTGGTCTGTGAATCAAGAGGACCTGTTTATAAGGAATTTAAGGTTATGAGCGGTGTCGCGTCTATTAATCTTGTTGATCCATATCGTATTCTTTATTTAGGCTAGTGCTGGTGGAAGCTACAAATCATCTAATAAAATGAGTACCGTATTATAAACTACAATATCGGTAAAACACTCCCTTTTACAATAGATTAATATTTGTGCCAATAATAGTATAAAATACCGGTGTATCAACAATTTCACGTGAGGTTTCTTCTATGTCAGATGTTACACATCATATGCGACTACTGCAAGGCTCGTAATTTTTTTATTATAAAATTTAACAGCCTTAATTTAAAAACATGATTTGGGACGTGTGTTCCATTCTTGAAATCTGGCAACCTATCACAGAGCATCAATTTAATACATAGCATGGCCATGGGAGGTTGATTGCATTCATCAGCATACCATTCTGATTAATATGAAGATTACAATCAAATACCCTATAAACCCTCAACAATCTACACCCTCACATGCAATTATATATCTCATTTGAATAATAGCAATAATGTCTTTGGGAACAGAACTGTGATCACGTTACGAGATGATTCTGTATTTGAGTCGTCCAGTTGCATAACTCGTTTAATCCACTTGTGAATAAGAATCATGCCCCAATTCTTTTTTTTTTAGTCGTTTACCCTCCAGGTTCGTGGAACCCACGGACTCAGCGAGGGAACTCACCACTACCGCCTCTACGGCCAGTGTCCTAGAGCTGGGAACATCGAATCGGAAGGGATACAAATGGTGAGGTGGGATTGGCACCTCGCCTAGGTGGCCTCACCTGCAAAGCGAACAGGGGCCTCATGAGGGAAGGTAAGGGATGGCGAGGATGGATAGGCAAGGAAGAGGGAAGGAGGCGGCCGTGGCCTTGAAGAAGGTACCATCCCGGCATTTGCCCGGAGACGAAGTGGGAAACCACGGAAAACCACTTCGAGGATGGCTGAGGGGGAATCGAACCCCCTCTACTCATTTGGGCCACCCGAAGCTGAGTAGACCCCGTTCCAGTCCTCGCACCACTTTTCAAATTTCGTGGCAGAGCCGGGAATCGAACCCAGGACCTCCGGGGCGGCAGCTAATCATGCTGACCGCTACGCTACGGAGGCGACTCGCGAAATTATTTATATTTTATTTTATTTTAATTAAAAAAAAATGTTTTGTTTAAATAATTTAATTTTGTTTTGTTTTATTTTGATTTTGTTTTGTTTATATTGTTTTGTTTTATTTTATTTCGTTTTTTTAAATTAATTAATTTGTTTAATTTTTGGTTTGGTTGCTTTGTTTTATTTTGTTTTGTTTTATTTTGATTTTCCAGAAAACAAGCAAAAAAATAACAAAAACAAAAAACACGAAACAAAAAGCAAAATTCAAAAACAAAAGCAAAAGCAGAAAACAAAAAACAAGAAACAGAAAGCAAAATCAAAATTCAAAAAAGCAAAAGCAGAAAACAAACACCAAACCAAAACTAAGAAAGAAAAGCAAGAAGTAAAATTCAAAAGCAAAACCACAAAGCAAACACAAAATCAAAAACAAAACAAAAACGCGAAGCAAAAAGAAAAAAGTAGAAAACAACAAACACAAAAGATACGTGAGGCAAAGTCTAGAGAAACGTTTCTCATGAAAATGATCTTTATTCACAAGTGGATTAAACGAGTTTTGTAACTGGACGACTCAATTATTGTCGAACAAGCCGCTAGTCAATTGTTTATGTGCAGTTCCTACGCAATAAACACTTAAGTCACTTGATATGGTTGGCAATCATGAGCCTCCACGTGCTCAGCACGTGCTTTTCCTTTGTAAATATTGTTCTTCAGTTCGAGCACAAACGAAGCAAAGAATACAAAATTAGCGGATGCTTAGTTTGCATTAGAGTTTCTAAGGCCTGGGGCATGTTATGTTCTAATGTTCCAGCATGTTTGTCGCTGACGACGTGAGTTCCTCGCTGAGGCCGGTCATTCTCTGGTCACGACTGTTGGCTGCACTGCCCCTGTCCCGCGCAGGGCGCGCGTGCACTGCCATCTGTCTGCTGATCAACGTAGCTCAGTGTGCCTACATTCCGTACGTGCTGACACTCTCCGACTGGTGGCACCTGCAGGTACTATTTCATACAGTAATAGCAGTGGTCGTCACGGGAATTGGTGTTATAAATAAATATTGTATACGTCAAGGAAAATGAATGCATGGATACAACAAGATGATGATAATTGTTGTTTTAAGGGGCCTAACATCTAGGTTATCGGCTCCTAATGGTTTGGGTGATCGTGAAGATGATGATGAAATGGAAACTATATCTAAAACTAACTACTAACTTATAAACTAAAAGAAGAAATGGAAAAGAAAAGGAGAATAAGGCAAATAAAGGACAGGGGGAAAATAAATGCCCTCAACCCTCGAAGAATGTGGATTGAGGGACTTGGAAGGAAGGAGAGCCATGAAAGGCAGATAGGAAAGTGATAGAGGAGAGGGCCCTTCCCCATAGGTAAGGGACAAAAGGGGGGAAACCGGACCCAGCTCAGGAATCCCTCGGGGTAGCCAACTCCCGAACTCACCAGCCGTGAGCCCCTGAGGGTGAAGCAATATCTAGGGTGCACCAAAAGTGGTGGGGCTACATACACCCTGCCTCCTTGAGGGTCTTGAGCAGAAGGCAGGAGATATCATGAAAAGAAAAAGAAGGCTGACCCCTCGCAGAAGGAGGGTATCAGAGAAGATGACACAAGGCGGGAAAGAAAGAGACTCCCTAGATCTCGAATACCCTAATACCGTCGGGGTCGGAAGAGAACAAGAGTTGACGAAGTGAGGTCGACAGGAAAGAAGACGGAGAGGAGCCCGGCACAAGTAAGTGGAAGCAATGCCAGACTCAGCTGGGGCCCCGTGGTCGCCAATCCACGTCCCACTAGATGTGAGCTTCTGGGGGGGGATACAACAAGAGTCTCGTTACCCCAGAATTAGGGTTACCAACCGTCCGGCAATTGCCAAACATGCCCTGGTTTTCGATCACGATATTCAATTCCAACAGGCAATCGTAATATATTCTTCGACATTGTCTGGGAACCTTTCCTAAGACGATTGTTAACTGTTCCAACAGTTCCCGCTACGTTTCATACTGGAAGCATCATTTTGTTGTATCGTAAACCAGAGTATTCCACCAGTTCTGCAATGCCAAATATAATATTAAAAATTACAATTTAATAAATAAAATAAACATTATGGTGTTTGAAGCCATTTTCAGTGTTGCCTTAGTTTACTTTTCAGTCGGTCAACACTCGTTTTTTCCATTCATGATATATTTATTAATTTCATGTATCTTTTCCAGGATTAGGGAACGACCCATCTCTTTTCGGAAAAACTCGTGTTGACCGACTGAAAAGCATCAAACATTCGTAAATAAATAAATAAATAAATACATTAATTAATTAAAAACAAACAAATAAATGAACAAATAATGCTTTTTCAATTCTTCTTTCACTACGTCATGTTGTTTGAGTCTTCAGTCTTTCGACTGGTTGGATGCAGCACTCCATTCCCTCCCTGTCCTGAGCTAATCGTTTCATCTCTACATAGCTACCACACCCTGCATCCGAGGAATTCTGTTTAACATATTCTAACCTTGGTCTACCCCTACAGTTCTTGTCTTCGACCCTTTCTTCCATAACTAAGCTTGCTATTCCTGGGTGTCTTAGTATGTGTCCTAACAACCTATCTCTTCTCTTCATTAGCAGTCGCCAGAAACATCTCTCCTCTCCCATTCGTCTTAATACCTCTTCGTTTGTTACCCTATCTACACATCTGATCTTCTGTGTTGATAATAACTCGGTCCACATACCTGGTGCCTTGTGGTTCAAAGTCCATCTCGTTGGTCTGCTTGTAGGCTAATTTGAGATCTTACGCCAACACGCGTTTATTGACCTTTGAAAACATATGTTTTCACTTTGCTAACTGTACTTCGTCTAGTTGTTGTGGTTGTTGTTGTTGTTGTTGCTGCGGCTTGTTTCTGAGTTTGATCACCATGGTAAGCAAATTTGAACAAACCAGGCTAATTGAATTCACTAAGTCCCATCTTACTGAGGGACTGACAGAGTCTACGACTCACAAAGTCAATGAGTGAGTGCGTGATCGAATAAGTGAATGACAGAATAGAATCTATAGAATAGCCAGTGCTGAAGTCGCGCTGGGCTTTTATACACTCTGAATGGTCCCGATGTTTCGCGGCATAAATTTGCCCGCCACCCATCAGACCAATTATAGCAAAGCATTTCTCAGTCCTCAAGCGACGCTGAAACTTCTCCGAGCGGGAATACAGGCCCGCGTACTTCAAATATTCCACTCAGAACCCGCTATTCCTCTCGTTGCGCATATATATATTCCGCCCAAATCTTTCTCCAAGCCCTTGTCTCCAGTCAGCGTGGCTTCGTTCCAGAAATACATCTTCTTGCAATATGTTGCTTCACCGTCCGTAACTTCTTCCAACCATGCCCGTCCTGTCTTTACAATTTAACTAATAAAACAGCCCTAGACCTCTATAAAAACCCTGTTTCTTAATCTAAGCACTTGACAATATTATATATGATTATGGTAATGACGTGAATATGGTATGGCCCCTCCCTTGATATTAATGGGTGAATAAAACGATATAACTTTGATATTTCAATAATAATAATAATAATAATAATTACACAATGACTTTAAAAATAATAATAATAATAATAATAATTTGTACCGTAATCAAGATTACGTTACAAAACGTCCCCATGGTTTCATAAAGAATGTAATGAATGATGAAGTCACAAATCTTCCCTTTAAAACTTAACAGGAAATACACTGAATATACATATATGACCCTTCAAATTACATACATAATGATTATACCCTTTTCATTTTCCTTGATTGATCTGCACTCTTCTTGCAATGTTACATAAACATTCTGATTGTCCTGTGCAGTCATACAGGATTTACATGTTACATTTGTTCTTGTAGTCCCTTACAATAACAGAACGCAATATATTGCTTCTTGTTTCACGCAACACAAGTGATTTATCTCACTTCCACCAATTCCTTAGAGCCACGACACGACTCTAATTATAAACACACGGCAGTCTGCCCTTCTTGCAGCACTTGCTCTTTTCTATGATATTTCCTCAGATTGTAAATGTTATATGTACCTATGACACAATTTTCCTGATCTTTCAATAAGTAGGCATTTTTTCCTATCCTCTTCGAAACGACATAAGGTCCAGTAAACAATAAAAACATCTTTGACATTTTCCCTTCCAATGCACAAGATGGCAACGGCTTACGTAACAAAACTTCGCTACCTACTTCCAATTCGTCGTAGATCCCCTTCTGTCGGCGTTTCCTTTGGTTTCCTGACTTTACTAAGTTGTCCCTGGCCAACAGAAGATAATACTCCGTGGAGTGTCCCTCACCCGGATCTAAACCTATCATTCGTGCTATTTCGTTGGAGGGCTTCCTTCCATAACGAATTTCATATGGTGAACATCCCGTACTCTCGTGTAACACTGAGTTTAACCAGCGTTCGGCATCATCCAACCGTGAGAACCACGCGTTGTGTTTGTCGTGCACGTATGTACGGAATATTCTTCCAATGGATGGCATAGACCGTTCAACCATGTTGCCTTGTGGATATCTAATTGAAGAGTAGATAATCCGGGTACCTAGTTCCGTCAGCTTGGTAGTCCATATTTTAGACGTGAACTGGCTTCCATGATCGCTAAGTATACTGAGTGGGCATCCAAACTCAGGAATATACTTTTCTGCTATCTGTTTGACACAACACCTTCCCGTAGCTTGTCTCAAGGGATATAATTTGACAAATTTACTGAATGCGTCAATTATTACCATTATAAATTGGTATCCGTATCGAGACTTCACCAGTGGCCCATACAGATCAACACACACAAGCTCTCCCGGCTTCTTGGCTATTACCGCTTGATACTCTCCAATCAAGTGCCGATTTGAGTGCTTCGCGCGTTGGCAGAGATCGCAAGTAGCAAGAATCTTCCTAATCTTCCTTCCCATAGCTTTAAAAAAGAAATGCCCTTTAATGGCATACAGAACTTTCCTGGCTCCGAAATGACCCAATTGAGCTTGAAAATTTCCTTATATTTTATTAATACCTCATGTAACTGATGACCTTGCACCTCATCCAGCTTAAATTGTGACAATGCATCATGGATCTTACTCTTAAGTTCAGACTCCATTGCAACCTGACACACCTTAAAAACTTTGCTCTCACTAGCATCTCCGCGGTCTACCTCATTTACTTCAGGAAACTCATCACTCACAACCACGTTGCTTTCTTCCTCAAACATACACACTTTCATCTGTTTGTCAGTCTTAGACACCTTATACGTAACCTGAACTTCTCTATCCTGCCAAAATAAACATATCCTGCCAAAATGAAAATCTAATTTAACTTGATATAATGATAACCATTCCGCACCAAGAATCACCGGATATAATAAATTTGGAACTGCCAAACAGGGCTGAAATTTAACTAACTCACTAATGTTAATTGGAACTGCGACTTGCTTACATATTTTCTGAGACCTACTACCTACAGCTGTGACAATGAAAGTGGACTTAACTGGAGTTATATCAACATGAATACCTTCTCTCATTACATCTTCCAAAAATCTTAAATTTATACAAGAGTTTTCGCTTCCACTGTCCAATAAAACATCAACTTCTTTACCCCACACATTAAGTTTAATTACTGGTGACATAATCTCATTCTCAATATTGTCTAAATTTCCACCATTTAGGTCATAAAGCAGTTCTTCTCTAACATCTATATTAAAATCTCCTAAATACTCAATATTCCTAGGACATTGAACTGCAATCACTTCGGGCTGTCTGTTGACCTCACTGCAACCCGTTATTCGTTTAAATTAGGCCTACCTGCCCCTGATGTAGATTGTTGTTGTTGTTGTTGATCTGTACGTCTGTCTGGCCTTAGTACCTTCCCCTACTCTGTTCAAATTCTCGTTCCTCGTATTTGCTGTGCGTCCCCCATTGTCAAGTCGTCTTTCGTAATTCGCATTCCTGCCTTGTTCTCTTCCCCTCTCTCTCTCTCACCCTGCCCGAAATTATCTCCTCTACTTATTGGCTTGCGTTCGGTCCTACTATTTTCAAGAGTCAAAGTTTTCCAATAGCTTCTCGAACCCGTCAATAGTAGTAATATTCTGCATGAAGAATGCTTCTTTAATTATATCAGGAAAATGCCTTAATAATGTTTTAATTACCTGTGATTCAGTCTCTAAACCTTCTAAATTCTGGCATATAAGTACATGCGCTAAGAAATACTCTGTGTACGAAACACCATCTCTCCTTTGGTACTTTCCAAAAATAATGTTACATCTTTCTCTTTCTTGCACATTTTCATTCCAGTACTTGGCTATGAACTTCTCTTTAAATTTTCTAAAACTAGTCATCTGGTATTTATACACACTGAACCATGACCTTGAATCCCTAACAAAAGATTTATCTAGCATCTCAAGTACTTGTTCCCATTGAACGATCCCCTCTTCTAAATCTTTAGCGAACTTCTTTTCTACTGTTTTTAAGAATTCCATTGGGTTATATGCCTTGCCTGTGAATACTGGCAAATCTGCCTCTTTAGTTAGAAATCTACTTAAATTTCCTATTTCTACATTACCGCTATTTGTTGCTATTTGCTTCTGACATCTCTGCAATTTCTCCTCCATTTTATCTGTTTTACTCGCTACTTCTTCACTGATACTGTTAAATTTACTGTTAACCTCTTCCCTAATTTCTTGATTATCGCTCTCTAGTTTATTTTCTAAATTACCTATTTTAGCAATATTATTATCACACTTGACCTTCATACTGTTGACTTCTCCTTCTAAGTCAACCCTAACCTTACTACATTTACTTTTCACTTCCTCGTCAATTTTGTCAACTCGCTCCGACACTTGTTGCATTCTGGCATCAACCTTAAGTGACCATGATTCCTCCACCTCACTAATCCTGTTTTCTAACTTATTGTGAAATTCTCGGCCTACTTCTTTAATTTGTCTATTGAAGTTCTCTGTGGCTTCATAAAACCTCTTACCTTGTTCATCTAGCTTCTTACTCTCCTCAGAGAACTTAAGATCTATTGCTTTTTCTAACTGATCACTACGCACGTCAAATTTCTTACTTTGTTCCTCTTGCTTTTTACTCTGTTCAGCTAACTTAAGATCTATTGCTTTTTCTAGCTGATCGCTACGCACGTCAAATTTCTTACTCTGTTCCTCTTACTTCTTACTCTGTTCAGTTATGAGCATCGTCAGGTTTCGAAGCCAGGAAGGATTCTCCCCCTCATTACTCTGGATGGTTGTAGCCCCGTCTTGTTTATTTTCCTCAGTTTCCTGATTTTCGCTTACTTTTGACATCTCATCACTGGTACCCTGCACATCTAATTTTGACATTTTAACTGATCTTATAATGCTACGGTTTCTCAAATGTATATTCCCCAAATTATCCCTGTTACTCATTACCCAAAAAAAACTCATCAAAAGAACACTCCTAATTTATAACCGTAGTTCCCTAACTTGATATATGCCTCTTTATTGAAAAACTCGGAATGAATGCAAAGAGTACTCGTTTATATCGTACATGAAAACAACTTTAAACTTTAACATACTTGAAATAAACTGGATTTATACATAATATCCATTCATTTCAGTACGATATTTCGTAGCCCCACATTGGTTGTGCCATTTGTAACGGCTACCTTTGTCGTTGGATATCGCTCTACAAGTTGGGCGATCATTTATAACGTTTCTACAGATATTACACTCAAGACTCCTTAAAACCACCTCATCGTTCTTATTTAGCATTGGCCTGTCTAGACAGACGACATACACTTTATTAATTTAGATTTACTGGGCACCAGTTATCGTAGAGATAACACATTAAAATTTTATTTAGCCACGGCCGCTCCCTTCCTTGAGCCAAATCTATCATCGGAGCGTAGGGCAATAAACTTGCTCCATGAGATACTCTTTGCATTCCAACTATCCTATATATTCAACTCCCAATGAACAAGACATTTTAACTAATACGGGTTTATTTACAACAAAATTATTAATAACATTTGATCTGAGGTTTCGAGCTGTGTACAATATGTGCATTAATATTCCCTAATTGCTAGGCAATATTGACTGTCTTCTCGCTAGCGCTGATCTTCTGTGTTGATAATAACTCGGTCCACATACCTGGTGCCTTGTGGTTCAAAGTCCATCTCGTTGGTCTGCTTGTAGGCTAATTTGAGATCTTACGCCAACACGCGTTTATTGACCTTTGAAAACATATGTTTTCACTTTGCTAACTGTACTTCGTCTAGTTGTTGTGGTTGTTGTTGTTGTTGTTGCTGCGGCTTGTTTCTGAGTTTGATCACCATGGTAAGCAAATTTGAACAAACCAGGCTAATTGAATTCACTAAGTCCCATCTTACTGAGGGACTGACAGAGTCTACGACTCACAAAGTCAATGAGTGAGTGCGTGATCGAATAAGTGAATGACAGAATAGAATCTATAGAATAGCCAGTGCTGAAGTTGCGCTGGGCTTTTATACACTCTGAATGGTCCCGATGTTTCGCGGCATTAATTTGCCCGCGACCCATCAGACCAATTATAGCAAAGCATTTCTCAGTCCTCAAGCGACGCTGAAACTTCTCCGAGCGGGAATACAGGCCCGCGTACTTCAAATATTCCACTCAGAACCCGCTATTCCTCTCGTTGCGCATATATATATTCCGCCCAAATCTTTCTCCAAGCCCTTGTCTCCAGTCAGCGTGGCTTCGTTCCAGAAATACATCTTCTTGCAATATGTTGCTTCACCGTCCGTAACTTCTTCCAACCATGCCCGTCCTGTCTTTACAATTTAACTAATAAAACAGCCCTAGACCTCTATAAAAACCCTGTTTCTTAATCTAAGCACTTGACAATATTATATATGATTATGGTAATGACGTGAATATGGTATGGCCCCTCCCTTGATATTAATGGGTGAATAAAACGATATAACTTTGATATTTCAATAATAATAATAATAATAATAATAATTACACAATGACTTTAAAAATAATAATAATAATAATAATAATTTGTACCGTAATCAAGATTACGTTACAGCTCCAGACAAAGGCTTTCAAAAATGACTTCCTAATACCTAAATCTATATTCGATGGCAACATATTCCTTCTTTGTAGAAATGCTTTCCTTGCCTGAGCCAACGTCATAATATTGAAGATCTCTTTAGAACTTTTGAACATTTGTTAGTTTTTCTCTATCATTCCAGACAGCAACAACTCCCCTGACGATTGTTTACTCTTTCCTTCCGTGATTAAGTTAATGAAATGAATTCAACTCGTAAAATTTGAAGCGGCATGTAACGTGAATGCCGGCCCCATGTTCGATTCCCGGCTCCGTCAGGGATTTTAGAAACTGACATGAGGGCTGGAACGGGGTGCACTCAACCTCGTGAGGACAATTGAGTAGCTGTCTGACAGTGAGGCAGCGCCCCGATCACGAAAACCAACATTAACGTCCGAGGGGACCCGATGCGCTGATCACGCATCACCCCAACATCTGCAGGCCAAATGGCTGGGCAGCGGTCGCTTGGTAGGCCTAGGCCCTTCAGGGGCTGTAGTGTCAGGGGTTATTATTATTATTATTATTATTATTATGTAACGTGAAGAATTTTACAACTACATAAGCTCTTTCTAAAGTAGGAGTATCTTGTACTGGAAAACACAGCTTCAGAGAAGAATTCCAGCGGCTTCGGTGACGTAGTAGGTAGCATGCTGAGCTTCTATGCCCACGATCGCAGGTTCAAGCCCTGTCGAAGTTGTCGGATTTTTAAGAGCGTTAAAATCCCTCAGTATGCCTTTCTTCGGACGGGAAGTAAAGCCGACGGACATGTAAAAGAACCTTCCACTAACTACACTTGTGTGACGCTAAAATTTGTTGGTTAAATTTGATTAACGTTCGAGTAGTTCCAACGTTCACCGTCGGGTACAAGTTGCGGTGACATCTAGTAGCCAAGTTCACGGCTAGGTGTCGTTGACGGTAGCATTTGGTAGCAAAAGTAGTAACTACTTGAAATTAATCGTCTGCAGTCCTTACCTGAATTACAGATAACACACACTAATACAACCATCACCTCAACCAGAGAAAAATTGCAGCAATGACTGAGTTTGTTGAGAAAAAGTACTGTTTAGTGAAGCATCCAATTGAAGTTCTTATGTTATTTTTACAGAATTTGTTTTTTTTCAGCAGCAATGTTCTGTATTTGAAAATTTTGAGTTGGTAACCCTGCTCAGAATGCTCGCCTTTGAGATGGTCGTCTTGGTGACGCCTATTCTCGGAAACCTGGTATACCGTAATGTTTATATCTTATTTATTTTACTTTATGTCTTTGGTAGTGGGGAAGTTAGTGCTCATTCAAGCCCCAAACTAGATCTCAAGTAGTGTGGCATTGGCTCATGGTCCTTTCTTACACTAACTACGTAATATGCTACATATGAAACAAATTGTTCACTTCCCCGTGTCGTGGCTTAAAGAACAAGTAGCTTATTCTGTGACGAACTAAATCGCCTATTTTCATATACCCTACTTATGTAAATTGCCTTTATCAACATACGCAATTTTATGTATATTAAGGCTTTCACGGCTTTCGTAAAAATCCCACTAATTTTAACAGAGACACTGGATATCAGCTAAGTGACACTTGGCTACCAGCTATTAAGTATCTAGGGAGATAGTTCCTCTCAGTCTCTCTGTTCTTCACCTATTTCAATTTGTACTTTTTTCCTCTATGGCTACAGAGCCTGGATTTGATCTCCTTTGTTCGTCACTGGAGGAGTTCCATCTGTTTTTTCACCGTTGCCTGTATGACGTTGGGTATCGTTCAGATAAACTTCCCTTTTGTTTATGTTTCCTTATATTCACCTCCCCTTCCCCCCTTTTCTTTTGGACATCCTCATTCTTCGAGGAGTCTCTATATTTTCACCCCGCCCCCTTTACCTTCTCCTTACTTACTACTCTGTCCGCCGTTCTACCATGGTCCCTACAGTAATTTCTGGCAGCTGCTCTCTGGTGACGAACAGAGGAATTTATCTATATTTTTTTTTGTAATTTTTTGTAATCTCATTGATATACTTTCTTTGGCCACATTGTTTGATTCCATTGAAAAAGGAGGCAAGGTTTCTCCGAAACGTATGGTTCTAATTTAAATACACACGGCATTAGCCCAAAACATGAATTATTTATGTACACAATTTTAGTTTGATTGCTTTAATGGATTCCTAGATATTGAGAACCGTCTAAATAATTCGGATGGTCGCCAGGTTGGATTTTTATATATGCAGACCGTAGAGTTATGTACTATTATATGACGATTATTGCGTAGATGTATTATTCAAACTTCAATCGCATGATCAGGGTACGAGAAATAAGAACGAGATTTTTAAATTTCTCACAGCTGCAAACTTGTGGTTCTAAGTTGGTTGAGACGGGAATCTAACCGGCCTCTTCTCAGTTTTGCCTCACGAGGCTGAGTGTACCCCGTTCCAGACCTCAGAAAAGAATTGCATTTCTTGACAGTGCTTGGAATCGAACCCGGGACGACAGAAAAGAATAGTTAGTTATTGAGATTTTAAGGGGCGGAACTACGAGGTCATCTGCCCCTCAGAAAAGAATACTAGCCGCTACACTACTGGGTAATAATAATAATAATATCGTATGGCCTCGGGTGCCTGGTGCAAGCTTTGCTATTTGACACCCAGAGGGTAGCTTGCATGTCGAATTTCGTAGTTCCTTGACTATGAAAGTCAAGGAGGTTAGATGTTAGATATCTAATCCCCTTGAACACAATAGCGCTTTCTAGTAGAGAAATGAGGAACTTTGTGCTGGCGGAAACTCCCGAGATTAATTTTGCAATTATGAACTTGGCCTACTGAATTCAAATGGGTTCTTTGACATGCCAACATCGTATGACATGCGTATCGAATTTTTGCCGCCTTTCAAAAATCACTTACCACGGTCAGGGGCGATCCTGCAATCTTGGGGTTAGTACACCGACACGCTATCCACTCACCCACCGTGGCAAGCTACACTACTAGGTGTTCTTGCGCAATAGAGCCTGTTCATAGCATAGCTGAAGCAGCATACTTAAGTGATATCAGTTGGTAGCGCCACATTGACATTCATATCTATCTCGTTCGTCAAAATCATTTTCGTATCTTGTGACAAGTAGACAGATGCTTGCCGTGAATAATCTAATAATTATTATATTGTAATGGGTTTTACTTCACCACTGCACCATCAAATGTTAATTGACTGTGCCGGGAATCTATCCCGGAACTTTGAGCACAGGAGGCGAGAGTTATTGCCGCGTCATGCAGCCATCCTGCATAATGTAAATGGCTTTTCCAACCCAACAATGGTGAATGTTGGGTTGCATATGCTACGGGCGCTAACAGCACGCCAAATCTCCTAAAGAAATGCCAATTGATGGCTATATCAAACCAACATAGGGGTGACCGATACATTCAGTAGGCATTTTGGGAATGTTATTGAGATATTAAGCGGCAGTGTCACGGAATTCCCTTGTAAGCAGTGGTTTTTGTACGTGCAATAAATACTGTGAGGAAACTAGGCAGATCTTACCTGGAACACATTGCATGGAAAAGGTCTTCAAGATGACAACTTTATGCATGCTAATATTATGTAAACCAGGATGTATTCCCAGGTTCCGAGCCAATGATTTAGGGATGATGCATGTGATGCGATGACTATGGGCGGCACCTCTACACTTTCCTGTCTCCATATTTGCCATATTTCCTTAACCAAGGACCGATCCTTGGTAATTCTCTCACAGCTAGTTTGTTGCAGATTAAATTGAGAATTGGGCACTGCGATATCAATGGGAAAGGTTCTCTTCCGCACTTTGTCCTCAAGAATGGTATCTGGCCGGTTTGGTATTACCAGTAATAATTGAACTGTCGCATAATTTTAATTAATTACGTATGCTTCCTCGAGTTACAAGGCTACCACGAAGCCAACATCCCTCAGACTCTTCGCACGGATTGATCTGACTGAGCGATGTCTTGTGTTACGTATAGCCTCACCATAACATCGTAATAAGGTGAAAGAAGAAATATAAGAAGGTAAAAAATATGAATAATGAACTATATATATTATAGGCTAATAAAAGACCCGAAAAGTGGGCAAACCGCTACTAAATATAAACAAGAAGTTCCGTGACGAACTAAAGAGCCTACTTTCCGTAAAATTTAAGATTCATGCCAATGATTAATCTATATGAATCTATCTAGAACAATGACGAAATTAATTGGTAATATCGAAATTTCTAATTAGTTCGAAATACTGTATACCTGACATAATGTAGCCTAATAGAGAACTACAGTTGGCAGCCCTGGTGACTGAATATGTTCTTAGTTCCATCTCTTAAGGTACAGAATACAAAATTTGGTTGAAGTCCAATGGACAGCATGGACGTTACACGCAGTTAAATATTGGATCTAACAGCGCGCGTAAAATCATGTTGGCAACAATGACATGCATGCATTGGTCTGAAATAATCTGAAATAATATGATCAATTGTTGTGTCAATTTTTGAATGAAATCAATTAGTTAGTATAGAAGTTACATGCATTTTAAAATTGGACCTATCAGCAGGCTTAGAATCATGTTGGCAGCACTGGTGTAGGCATATATTAGTTATTTTAAATTAATCTAGAATGCCAGGTACTATACGTGTGCCAAGTTTAGAGCTATTGGCTTGCATACTTTCTGATACATTGATATTAGGGTAACAAAAATAGAGACAGTATTTATTAACAGTTGACAGCCCTGGTTGCTCTTAAGAATACGCATAGTCATATCTGTTATGGTACACATTGTAACGGCTACCTTCGTCGTTGGATATCGCTCTACAAGTTGGGCGATCATTTATAACGTTTCTACAGATATTACACTCAAGACTCCTTAAAACCACCTCATCGTTCTTATTTAGCATTGGCCTGTCTAAACAGACGACATACACTTTATTAATTTAGTCATACTGGGCGCCAGTTATCGTAAAGATAACACATTAAAATTTTATTTAGCCACGGCCGCTCCCTTCCTTGAGCCAAGATCTATCATCGGAGCGTAGGGCAATAAACTTGCTCTATGAGATACTCTTTGCATTCCAACTATCCTATATATTAAACTCCCAATGAACAAGACATTTCAACTAATACTGGCTTATTTACAACAAAATTATTAATAACATTTGATCTGAGGTTTCGAGCTGTGTACAATATGTGCATTAATATTCCCTAATTGCTGGGCAATATTGACTGTCTTCTCGCTAGCGCTGATCTTCTGTGTTGATAATAACTCGGTCCACATACCTGGTGCCTTGTGGTTCAAAGTCCATCTCGTTGGTCTGCTTGTAGGCTAATTTGAGATCTTACGCCAACACGCGTTTATTGACCTTTGAAAACATATGTTTTCACTTTGCTAACTGTACTTCGTCTAGTTGTTGTGGTTGTTGTTGTTGTTGCTGCTGCTGCTTGTTTCTGAGTTTGATCACCATGGTAAGCAAATTTGAACAAACCAGGCTAATTGAATTCACTAAGTCCCATCTTACTGAGGGACTGACAGAGTCTACGACTCACAAAGTCAATGAGTGAGTGCGTGATCGAATAAGTGAATGACAGAATAGAATCTATAGAATAGCCAGTGCTGAAGTCGCGCTGGGCTTTTATACACTCTAAATGGTCCCGATGTTTCGCGGCATAAATTTGCCCGCGACCCATCAGACCAATTATAGCAAAGCATTTCTCAGTCCTCAAGCGTCGCGTTACTTTTCCGAGCGGGAATACAGGCCCGCGTACTTCAAATATTCCACTCAGAACCCGCTATTCCTCTCGTTGCGCATGTATATTTTCCGCCCAAATCTTTCTCCAAGCTATAAAACTATATAACTTTGATATTTCAATAATAATAATAATTATAATAATAATATTAATAATTACACAATGACTTTAATAATAATAATAATAATAATAATACTAATAATAATAATAGTTTGTACCGTAATGATGATTACTTTACAAAACGTCCCCATGGTTTCATAAAGAATGTAATGAATGATGAAATCACAAATCTTCCCTTTAAAACTTAACAGGAAATACACTGAATATACATATATGACCCTTCAAATTACATACATAATGATTATACCCTTTTCATTTTCCTTGATTGATCTGCACTCTTCTTGCAATGATACATTAAACATTCTGATTGTCCTGTGCAGTCATACAGGATTTACATGCTACATTTGTTCTTGTAGTCCCTTACAATAACAGAACGCAATATATTGCTTCTTGTTTCACGCAACACAAGTGATTCATCTCACTTCCACCAATTCCTTAGAGCCACGACACGACTCTAATTATATGTTAACACACGGCAATCTGCCCTTCTTGCTGCACTAGCTCTTTTCTATGATATTTCCTCAGATTGTAAATGTTATATGTACCTATGACACAATTTTCCTGATCTTTCAATAAGTAGGCATTCTTTCCTATCCTCTTCGAAACGACATAAGGTCCAGTAAACAATAAAAAAGCTTTGACATTTTCCTTTCCAATGCACAAGATGGCAACGGCTTACGTAACAATCGTTGCTACAAACTTCCATGTACTTCCTACCTCTCAACAAAACACTGACTAGCCTGAATAACATCACATGAGTTGAAATGGCTTCTATTGCCCTCACTGTTGCGTGACAAATATACTGTTTTCTACTAAGATATGTTGTTTTAATGGGCGCCAAGACCTCAACGCTATGTTGAAATCTAAATTTGTATTTAACAACACCTAGCTCTGGTAGAACACCTTCAAGAATCTTTACTCTCAGATCGTGGTATGATTGGATCATTAACCCAACAAACAATTGTATCAGGAGAAGGAATTGGTCTATATCTAATGCTACCTACTGAAAACAAAGATTGCATGGTTAAAAGAAATGAATTTATTGTATAAAAAACAAGTATAGCAAAATTAATAATAATAATAATAATAAGAAGTTTGAATTTAAATTGGAGCGTTGCGATTTAAATATTACCGTTAGAAAATTACGTGAAAACGGAGTCGGATAAATTACTGATTTTACTCTTATTCCCAAGCTATGAATTTACTGAATTACTGAATATGAAACAAAGAAAGACGAGAGATTGCGTAGTTATGTGTCATTCGCGCTTACCACTGGAAATTGCCGTAGCATTTCCCTCGTACTGGATGTTGAAGTGAGCTTCCCATAGCCTCCTGGACGTCGTCATCTTCTTCGTTGTTGATGATATATTTGTAGATATGAAGATTTATGGTCCGTACATCGGAACCTACACGTACAACCACAACGGTTAAGTTTCACAAAGATAGTCGCTACCTCCACTGAACATCGGAGCCACTCACTCGTGCAACCATACTGGTTAAATTTTATAACGATAGTCGCTAACTCCACTGAATATCGGAGCCACTCACTCGTGCAACCATACTGGTTAAATTTTATAACGATAATTACTAACTCCACTGAACATCGGAGCCACTCACTCGTGCAACCATACTGGTTAAATTTTATAACGATAGTCCTCGTTTCCACGGCGTGCCAACCATATATGCACCCGCCGCATCCCCATTCTTCAGCCGACTTCTTCACGCTCGTCCTCCACTGATTGGCTGACCCCTCACGCGCTATACTCCCCTCTTCTGGCTCATTACACTCGGCGGGAGGGTGAAGTCGTTTGCCGTTCCATACATCCGCCTTTTCTTGACGATGCGACCCAGCCTTGCGTCATACTACTTGACAAGCATAAGCCTGTATCAGAATTCCCAGTGAGTCATGTCTCTCAATATACCCTAACTGACGAAACTCCGTAAAATTCCGTAATCATATAATTTTCTATGATAATGTCGTTCGTAATAATTTGCTTGATAGTGTTTTCTAAGACATAGAAAACCTATCTGTATGCTTATAATTTTATAAAATGCTCCGAAAAATACCTTAATAATAATTATAATAAATTAATAATAATAATAAATTAACATGAAAAATTCTCTTGGCTGAACAATTTGCCGCGTAAATAAATATAGAATGGCTTCCTACTGACTTATGCCAGTGGCATGAAAACCCCTCGAAAAACACGTTACATATTCGCCTCGGATCATCGGATGATTTACCGTGACGACGGTCCATTATCCGATTATCCCAGACACGTTAATAATCCCCATCCAAAATACATATTACATAAATGAAATCACCCTAAATTGCATATATATACACTCATAATTTTTCTTTACGCACTTTGCGTCAAAGTTTGTTGTCACTAGGGATTGCACTTTGCAACCAGTCCAATGTTTTTCATAAAGAATAATGTTCCACGGATATTTCCGCCTCTCAAATTTCTCTATGTTGGAGAAATAGACATAATTAATGTGTGAGCATTATGTATTTATGATGTCATATCACACGCATTGAAGGTGTTCTGATATATTTATACCACCATAGAACTTCCTAATTTCACTGGAGGTCCCTTCCTTATGGTGAAATTTAATCTCACTTATCACTGAGCACACGATCACACTATTGTGGCAGCGCCTCGTGACCACAATTCTTAATCTCTCTTTAAAGTAGATTAAATTAATATTGACTTCTGAAAAAAAAAAAAAAAAAAAAAAAACAAAAAAAAAAAAAAAACAGTAAGTGCGCATTACATATAACACCAAATATTTCTGTGCCGTAATCGCCCTCTCTTCTTAAGTTCCCGTAGACCATATTCTACTTAATACTAGTTCTCAACACAGACCAGTTCTCCTCACACAAATAATACCATTGTACAAATTTCCTTAAATTACACACTTACAAATCTTACATGGCGAGGCCGTGAAAGAAATCACGTGTGCTGTTATGTATGAGTTTCATGAAGGACTGTCTCGCCTTCTGATGGCCCATCTTTTGCCTCGTGGACGCCTTAAGCAAAAATACCCTGTTCAAGCGCTCACCCATCTCTAGGAGACAAATGGGAATTCACCAGCGCTACCAAATTCTGGCCTTGGTGTATCGAGACATTTTAGTGCTCAAGAGCATCCGACAATCCCGCCATATTTCCCTGTACCTTAAAAACTCTCATTTACTTACATACTACCCCCCTGTGTGACTTCTGATACGCCTGCCTGGAAGACCAGATCTTCCACGCACCAAACACCACACTTACTCATTTGATAGGCTGGCTCGCCAGCTAAACACACTCACTTTATGACACATATTTTCGTAGACTATGTATATTATACGTCCCGTATAATCTGTTTCCCTTACTATCCTCCAGCACATATGCTGTTTCGCCAATACGTATGGAAACTATAAATGTTTCTGTGTCACCTGCTTCCAACCTTGCAAGTGGCTCCCTTAAATGAACGTCATCACGTTACTCTACCTACCTATTTCTCAGTGTCCGTAACGATGCCCTGTTGCTACTGTCCACACATGCACATATTAAAATACCGTCCTCTGCTTTAACCACAGGATAATCCCTACATAGATTAGTGTCCCTTGATAGCATGTCTGCAAGAATGTTATCTTTACCGTTAATATATTTTACTGTGAATTCGTATTCCAGCAGAGCAAGAATCCACCTACTAACTCTGTTAGAACTGAGTTGACAAGTCCTCATATACAGTAATGCATGGTGATCTGTATGGATCTCAAATTTCCCCCCTAATAAATACATTCTAAATTTCCCTAAACTGAAAACAATACCTAAAAGCTCTAACTCAGTAATCGTGTATCTTTTCTCTGCTGCTGTCAGTCCTCGCGAGGCTAAAGATACAATGCACAGATTACCCTCTTCATCTTTCTGACATAACACTCCAGCAATGCCTATATGTTAAGCATCTGTCATAACCACATATTCCTTATTTTTTAAAGGATATTTCAGCACTACAGCTTTCTCAAAACCTTCCTTTAGCGCTCTAAAAGCCTGATCATGTTTGGACTCCCATCTCCACCGAGTCCCACTTTTAAGCAATTCCCTGAATGGTTCTACCAACCCTGAGTATTTAAGAACGAACCTCCTGAAAAAGTTGCAAATTCCCAGGTATGTTTTTAACTGTTTTACATTCTGTGGCACCTCTGCGTTAAGTATCTTATTAACCCTACTTTCTTCTGGTGTCACCCCTCTACTCGACACTCTATGACCTAAAAATGTCACTTCTGACTGACAGATTGACGACTTAGACAGCTTCAAAGTGAACACTGCCTGATCTAACTTATGAAAATCTATATTTAAATGACGTAGATGCTCCTCAAAACTGCGTGAACTAATTACCATATCATCCATGTAAATGGTTACAAACTCTCCTGTGTCATCCCCTAATGCGATGTTTAAAGCCCTAATTAAAGCTGCTGAACTACTCTTTAACCCATAAGGTGTTCTACAAAATTGATAAAGATTATATTTATGACTAAAAGCTGTAAATGGTATATCTTCGTACATGAGTGGCACTTGCCAAAAACTGGAACTCAAATCTACACAAGTGAAATACTTCTTCCCCTCAAATGTTTGCATTAATTCCTCTATTGACATAGATTTCAGCTGATCTGAACTAATTCTACTGTTAACCAAACGAGCGTCTAAACAAATACGAACTGTGCCGTCGGTCTTGGGTACCGTGATCAAAGAATTAACATATGGACTGTTAGAGTGCTCAATAATCCCATCTTCAAGCATCTGATTAATTTGTGCCTCAACTGCACTCTGATAAGCGAAAGGTACAGGATATCTATGTCCTGCGAATACTGACTTATCAATAACGTTCAATGAATGTGTATAGCAATTGGCCATACCAATTCGATCCTCAAAAACTCTCCTATTACACAATAACACATCATAGAGCCGAACACATTGTTCCACCTCTATATTTCCCTGAAATGCAGCATCACGTAACGAGTCCTATAGACTTCCGTTCGTAATCACACTGCCCAATAAATATGGAGAACCCCGCTCTACGGCAAATCACACCTACAATACAATACTACAATACTACTTCTCTGAATATGGTCATTGAACGCTACTTCTACCTCAGAATCTCCCCATTTAAATTTCAAACTCCCTACATCATAACATAAGTTACCAGACACTCTACTTAGCCACTCTGAACCCAAGATAACACTGAATACTAAATTTGGAATTACAAGGCAAATCTGCTTCTCTATATGATTATTAATTTTAATGTCTACTAAAACTTGCTTAGAAATTACTTTAGACCTCTTCCCAACAGCTGTGATAACAAAAGTGCTTTTAATTGGCATCTCCTCAAAATTTACTCCAGTTCCTTTCATTTTATCATAAAATGCACTACGTATGCAACTCTTCATACAACCACTATCATTTAAAACATCTGTATACGCCTCGGACACGTTAAATTTAACTATGGGGCTCTTACTAGCCACTTGCTGAATAATACCTTCATCATTTAGTTCACGTAATAATTCATTTCTTACATTTAGGTCATAGGGTTCCTGTATAAGTGTATGGACAGGGCATGTTACAGACTGAGATTCTGACCTTACATCGCAGCCTGGTTCGTGTTTAATGTATTGCTACCGCTTGGTGTAGTACTACTGACTACTGCACTGGTCTGGTTGTTCTGGGTTGTATTAACGGTATCTCTCTGTCCGTTATTACCATTGGGCTGATTCCCTCCTTGACCCCTGTTCTGGTTATAATAATTATTATTATTATACCGCCCTTGGTTACCCCTGAAATCATTATTTCTACCTTGGTAGTTCGTACCATGCCCATTTCCTCTGTACTGGTTATGCTGATTATTATTATTACTATTTTTGTTCCCCCTATTTTGAACGCTGGCCCCTTCGCCACTGTTCCCTTGAACTTCCTGGTTCCTATTCTCATTAGGCCTGTTATTATTGTTACCCTGGTTCCTACCGAAATTCTCCTCGTGCCTCTTCCCAGAGCATCGAATGTACTCAATAAATTCTCCACTTGTGAGATAGATTTAACATTTTGGATACAGGCAGCTTCTTTGATTCTGTATGGGAAATGTCTTAGTAATAGCCTGACTACATCACTCTCCTCCTTCAAACCATCTAGATATTTGCACGTTAATACCTGTCCTAAAAAGTACTCGGTCATAGTGTAGTTGCCTCTCGGGTTATATTTCCCACACACAATTCCCTCACGTTGCTGAGACTCAATGACCTCATTCCAAAATTTCTCACAAAATTTAACTTTGAAATCTGTGATATTCTCAAAATTGTCTCTGTAGACAGCAAACCAGTTTCTTGTCTCCCCTACAAACGCTTGCTCTAAAATTTCAACTACCTGACACCACTCAACACTACCATCTTCCAACCTCTCCCCGAATTTATTTTCTATAGTATTCAAGAACTCCATTGGACAACCCTGCCGATTACTAAATTTGCCTAGTTCTATTTCCCTGTGTGTGCTATTCACATAAACTGGCCTACTCTGGCTATTTTCCTGCCTAATTCTAGCTTTCAACTTCTGTTCTAATTGAGCAATTTTCTCCTCAGCTTTTCTTTCGATATTAGTTACAGTTAACCTAATGCTCCCTTCCGATGTTTCAACTTTACCACTTAACTGAGCTTGTTTCTCACTAATCTCATTAATGCTTTCCTTATTCCTCTCCCTTAAAGTATTAACTTCAGTGATTATTTCTGCATGTACTTTATCAATTATTCCCCCCAGCTGTTCTTTAACCTCTTTTGTTGCTACCTGAATCTTATCAATTTCTCCCCCCAATTGCTTTTTGACCTGCTGTGTTTCAAGTTGCACTAGTTCTTTTAAATATTCAGCCTGTGTACTGATTCTACTTTCTAACTTCTCCTGTACTTTTCCTAATTTTCTTTCTACATCTGCAATAATTTCTTTAGCCTTCTCTTCCATCACCCCTCTGATCTCACCTCTAATCAGCTCAAATTTATCACTAATTTCCCTACTGTTTTGTTCAAGTTTAGTATTTAAACTATCGCTCAATTCCATATTACTCTCTTTATTTTCCCTACTATTTTGTTCAAGTTTAGCGTTTAAAGCTTCAGTACTCTCTTTATTTTCCCTACTGTTTTGTTCAAGTTTAGCGTTTAAAGCTTCAGTACTCTCTTTATTTTCCCTACTATTTTGTTCAAGTCTAGAGTTTAAAGCATCAGTACTAATTTTGTTTTGTTGCATAAATTGGAGAAGCAAACTCTCTAACCCTGCTTGACTGTTTTGATTACCCCCCTCAGTATCGGGATTTACCTCCGACATCCCTGTACTGCTTTCATTTCCAAGACTAGCCATACTGCTCGTATCTTCACTATCCAACTGGTGACCACTACGCAACTTCATCTCTTCCTCAACACTACCCATGCTGATACACACCGATAAATGAAAAACCCCCAAAATACAGGCACAGAAATATATACCCTTCTCCTTCCACAAATGTTATTAGGTTTTCAGCCCCAAGTTGGTAGCGACAAATGAAATGGCTTCTCTTACCCTCACTGTTGCGTGACAAATATACTGTTTTCTACTAAGATATGTTGTTTTAATGGGCGCTAAGACCTCAACGCTATGTTGAAATCTAAATTTGTATTTAACACCTAGCTCTGGTAGAACACCTTCAAGAATCTTTACTCTCAGATCGTGGTATGATTGGATCATTAACCCAACAAACAATTGTATCAGGAGAAGGAATTGGTCTATATCGAATGCTACCTACTGAAAACAAAGATTGCATGTTTAAAAGAAATGAATTTATTGTATAAAAACAAGTATTAGCAAAATTAATAATGAAACTGCAAGGTCCGTTGCTCGCTTGCCTCTTCTTTACTCATTTCTCTCCTTACCCATATCCTCTCCCCTTTCAGGTTCTTTGTGTTCGCCAGAATTCTGTGAGCCATCAGCGAAGAAACTAATGACACTTTCACGGGCCTCGTGCCCCTTCCTCGCCCTATCCTGGTCACATTGTCAATCTCTGAGACTCCAATGTTTATCCGCATGCCTTCACTAATCACTCGGAGCACCTTGGATGTTAGATCCTCGGTGCTTTCCTTGGCATCTTCCTTTATTCCGTAAATGAAGACGTTTTTCTTTCTCTCATCCAGCTTGGTCTTCCTTAATTCATTTACCTCCACCTCTAATATCTTCACCTTTTCTCTCAGGTCTTTTATCTCTCTACTATTCTCGGCCAGCCTTTCTGTCACTATTCCCATCTCTTCTCTTATACATGTCTTCATCTCCTTGAATTCCTTACATTGCTCACGAAGAATGTCCCGGATCTGGTCATTTTGTGACACTTCCTTTACAATTTCCCTTATTTTTTCCATTTCTTGCCATCCCAGCTGACCAGGCCCTGGGTTTGACTCCACTCCTCCAATTAATAGTAGCGTCGCCACAACCAGCGCTACCATCCCCATCGCCAAAACCCCCATCTGTTCAGTGACGTTGCCCACTATCACCTTCCCGACACCGAAATCGCACTTCACTCTAGCCTGCCAGCGGCCGATGACCGCCCGGTACTGCTGAATAGCGATTCCCATTCTTCCTTACACTTCACTGCACGTCTGTTCACCTTGCTTGCTTGGTTGAATGGGTTAAAGCAGGTCAATTAGCAAAATATTTTAATACCAACAGGGCAATGTGGAATAAGAAAGCGTCGGATGAGATTCAGAACAAAGATGCATGTAAATTAAGCATTCAAGTACAGGAGATGGCTTCCTAAGCTATAAATCTTGTTAAAGCCTAGGAGAGCCTATCTGTATTAACTAGGTAGCCTATACGATTACTACCGTACAGCCACATATTGCTGTCTGTAGATTTTTCCTGTGAGTTTGATGTTTTTTTTTCCTTACCACAAAACTTATCAGACTCTTACAGTCAGTAAGGGCTCGATAGGGAAATAAAAGTAATTCTTTCTGTGAGGTGTCTCCCATGGAGAACTGTCAAAAAATGAAGAACACTGTATCCACATTTATGATTAAGGAAGATCTTTGTGCAGTTTCCATCAGAAAAGTTGCCCAGTGATATTGTGAATGAAGATAACTACTGCAAAACATTATTAAGTTTTGAAATAACAAGGAAGCTATGAAATGCCGAATGGACATTTGGTTTAATTATCTAACGCCATACTGTAAATTTATGTTATCTATGTGTTTATTGTCTGTATGTCACGATATGACTCTCTGAGTTAAAGTGACAATTAACAAGTAGACTTGGTTTAAATTAAATTAAATTAAATTAAAATTAATAATAATAATAATAATAATAATAATAATAATAATAATAATAATAATAATAATAAGTTTGAATTTAAATTGGAGCGTTGCGATTTAAATATTACCGCTAGAAAATTACGTGAAAACGGAGTCGGATAAATTACTGATTTTACTCTTATTCCCAAGCTATGAATTTACTGAATTACTGAATATGAAACAAAGAAAGACGAGAGATTGCGTAGTTATGTGTCATTCGCGCTTACCACTGGAAATTGCCGTAGCATTTCCCTCGTACTGGATGTTGAAGTGAGCTTCCCATAGCCTCCTGGACGTCGTCATCTTCTTCGTTGTTGATGATATATTTGTAGATATGAAGATTTATGGTCCGTGCATCGGAACCAACACGTACAACCACAACGGTTAAGTTTCACAAAGATAGTCGCTAACTCCACTGAACATCGGAGCCACTCACTCGTGCAACCATACTGGTTAAATTTTATAACGATAGTCGCTAACTCCACTGAACATCGGAGCCACTCACTCGTGCAACCATACTGGTTAAATTTTATAACGATAATTACTAACTCCACTGAACATCGGAGCCACTCACTCGTGCAACCATACTGGTTAAATTTTATAACGATAGTCCTCGTTTCCACGGCGTGCCAACCATATATGCACCCGCCGCATCCCCATTCTTCAGCCGACTTCTTCACGCTCGTCCTCCACTGATTGGCTGACCCCTCACGCGCTATACTCCCCTCTTCTGGCTCATTACACTCGGCGGGAGGGTGAAGTCGTTTGCCGTTCCATACATCCGCCTTTTCTTGACGATGCGACCCAGCCTTGCGTCATACTACTTGACAAGCATAAGCCTGTATCAGAATTCCCAGTGAGTCATGTCTCTCAATATACCCTAACTGACGAAACTCCGTAAAATTCCGTAATCATATAATTTTCTATGATAATGTCGTTCGTAATAATTTGCTTGATAGTGATTTCTAAGACATAGAAAACCTATCTGTATGCTTATAATTTTATAAAATGCTCCGAAAAATACCTTAATAATAATTATAATAAATTAATAATAATAATAAATTAACATGAAAAATTCTCTTGGCTGAACAATTTGCCGCGTAAATATATATAGAATGGCTTCCTACTGACTTATGCCAGTGGCATGAAAACCTCTCGAAAAACACGTTACAGAGTCAACAATACATACCTGAAATAACTACCTAGTGTCCTAACTAACGATGAGCAACTACTACTAAAATCTACTGTTGAGAACCACTTCCACCCTTGAAAACGTTGAATTAAATCCTCCACTGCTTCAGTTCTCAACTGGTCGCTTCCGACCCTAGTATTTAACATTCTGCCGTCTATGCACGGTCTCACTGAATTATCTTTCTTGGCTACTACAACTAATGGATTTAAACAATGGCTAGCTGAAGGCTCAATTATGTTGTGTTCCAACATTAATTCTATCTGTTGTTCAACGGCTTTCATATATTTAGTTGCGACAAGATACCTCGGCCCTACGAAACTACTCGTGTCCTTAACGACAAAACTATGCTCATATAAGTGTGTTGCTCCGGGTTTTGTGCTGAAAATTTCCTTATATTTTATTAATACCTCATGTAACTGATGACCTTGCTCATCATCCAGCTTACACTGTGACAATGCATCATGGATCCTACTCTCAAGTTCTGACTCCATTGCAACCTGACACACCTTAAAAATTTTGCTCCCACCAGCATCTCCGCGATCTACCTCATTTACTTCAGGAAACTCATCACTCACAACCACGTTGCTTTCTTCCTCAAACGTACACACTTTCATCTGTTTGTCAGTCTTAGACACCTTATACGTAACCTGAACTTCTTCATCCTGCCAAAATAAACATATCCTGCCAAAATGAAAATCTAATTTAACTTGATGTAATGATAACCATTCTGCACCGAGAATCACAGGATATACTAAATTTGGAACTGCCAAACAGGGCTGAAATTTAACTAACTCACTAATGTTAATTGGAAGCGACTTGCTTAGATATTTTCTGAGACCTACTACCTACAGCTGTGACAATGAAAGTGGGCTTAACTGGAATTATATCAACATGAATACTTTCTCTCATTACATCTTCCAAAAATCTTAAATTTATACAAGAGTTTTCGCTTCCACTGTCCATTAAAACATAAACTTCCTTACCCCACACATTAAGTTTAATTACTGGGGACATAATCTCATTCTCAACATTATCTAAATTTCCACCATTTAGGTCATAAAGCAGTTCTTCTCTAACATCTATATTAAAATCTCCTAAATACTCAATATTCCAAGGACATTAAACTGCAATCACTTCGGGCTGTCTGTTGACCTCACTGCAACCCGTTATTCGTTTTAAATTAGGCTTACCTGCCCCTGATGTAGATTGTTGTTGTTGTTGTTGTTGTTGACCTGTACGTCTGTCTGGCCTAGTACCTTCCTTTACTCTGTTCAAATTCTCGTTCCTCGTATTTGCTGTGCGTCCCCCAGTGTCAAGTCGTCTTTCGTAATTCGCATTCCTGCCTTGTTCTCTTCCCCTCTCTCTCACCTTGCACGAAATTATCTCCTCTACTTATTGGCTTGCGTTCGGTCCTACTATTTTCAAGAGAGTCAAAGTTTTCCAATAGCTTCTCGAATCCGTCAATAGTAGTAATATTCTGCATGAAGAATGCTTCTTTAATTATATCTGGAAAATGCCCTAATAATGTTTTAATTACCTGTGATTCAGTCTCTAAACCTTCTAAATTCTGGCATATTAGTACATGCGCTAAGAAATACTCTGTGTACGAAACATCATCTCTCCTTTGGTACTTTCCAAAAATAATGTTACATCTTTCTCTTTCTTGCACATTTTCATTCCAGTACTTGGCTATGAATTTCTCTTTAAATTTTCTAAAACTAGTCATCTGGTATTTATACACAATGAACCATGACCTTGAATCCCTAACAAAGGATTTATCTAGCATCTCAAGTATTTGTTCCCATTGAACGATCCCCTCTTCTAAACCTTTAGCGAACTTCTTTTCTACTGCTTTTAAGAATTCCATTGGGTTATATGCCTTGCCTGTGAATACTGGCAAATCAGCCCCTTTAGTTAGAAATCTACTTAAATTTACTAATTGTACATTACCGCTATTTATTGCTATTTGCTTCTGACATCTCTGCAATTTCTCCTCCATTTTATCTGTTTTACTCGCTACTTCTTCCCTGAAACTGTTAAATTTACAGTTAGCCTCTTCCCTAATTTCTTGATTATCGCTCTCTACTTTATTTTCTAGATGACCTATTTTAGCAATATTATTATCACACTTGACCTTCATGCTGTTGACTTCGCCTTCTAGGTCAACCCTAACCTTACTACATTTAATTTTCACTACCTCGTCAATTTTGTCAACTCGCTCCGACACTTGTTGCATTCTGGCGTCAACCTTAAGTGACCATGATTCCTCCACCTCAGTAATCCTGTTTTCTAACTTATTGTGAAATTCTCGGCCTACTTCTTTAATTTGCCTATTGAAATTCTCTGTAGCTTCATCAAACTTCTTACCTTGTTCATCTAGCTTCTTACTATGCTCAGCTAACTTAAGATCTATGCTTTTGCTCTGTTCTCCTAGCTTCTTACCCTGTTCCTCTAAGTTAATATCTACGTTTCTGTTCTGTTCTGTTATCAGCATTGTCAGGTTTCGAAGCCAGGAAGGATTCTCCCCCTCATTAATCTGGATGTTTGTAGCCCCGTCTTGTTTATTTTCCTCAGTTTCCTGATTTTCGCTTACTTTTGACATCTCATCATTGGTACCCTGCACATCTAATTTCGACATTTTAACTGATCTTATAATACTACAGTTTCTCAAATGTATATTCCCCAAATTATCCTTGTTATTCATTACCCAAAAAACAACTCATCAAAAGAACACTCCTAATTTATAACCGTAGTTCCCTGACTTGATATATGCCTCTTTATTGAAAAACTCGGAATGATTGCAAAGAGTACTCGTTTATATCGTATATGAAAACAACTTTAAACTTTAACATACTTGAAACAAACTGGATTTATACATAATATCCATTCACTACAGTACGATATTTCGTAGCCCCACAGTTGGTTGTGCCATTTGTAACGGCTACCTTCGTCGTTGGATATCGCTCTACAAGTTGGGCGATCATTTATAACGTTTCTACAGATATTACACTCAAGACTCCTTAAAACCACCTCATCGTTCTTATTTAGCATTGGCCTGTCTAAACAGACGACACGCACTTTATTAATTTAGTTATACTGGGCGCCAGTTATCGTAAAGATAACACATTAAAATTTTATTTAGCCACGGCCGCTCCCTTCCTTGAGCCAAGATCTATCATCGGAGCGTAGGGCAATAAACTTGCTCTATGAGTTACTCTTTGCATTCCAACTATCCTATATATTCAACTCCCAATGAACAAGACATTTCAACTAATACTGGCTTATTTACAACAAAATTATTAATAACATTTGATCTGAGGTTTCGAGCTGTGTACAATATGTGCATTAATATTCCCTAATTGCTGGGCAATATTGACTGTCTTCTCGCTAGCGCTGATCTTCTGTGTTGATAATAACTCGGTCCACATACCTGGTGCCTTGTGGTTCAAAGTCCATCTCGTTGGTCTGCTTGTAGGCTAATTTGAGATCTTACGCCAACACGTGTTTATTGACCTTTGAAAGCATGTGTTTTCACTTTGCTAACAGTACTTCGTCTAGTTGTTGTGGTTGTTGTTGTTGTTGCTGCTGCTGCTTGTTTCTGAGTTTGATCACCATGGTAAGCAAATTTGAACAAACCAGGCTAATTGAATTCACTAAGTCCCATCTTACTGAGGGACTGACAGAGTCTACGACTCACAAAGTCAATGAGTGAGTGCGTGATCGAATAAGTGAATGACAGAATAGAATCTATAGAATAGCCAGTGCTGAAGTCGCGCTGGGCTTTTATAAACTCTGAATGGTCCCGATGTTTCGCGGCATAAATTTGCCCGCGACCCATCAGACCAATTATAGCAAAGCATTTCTCAGTCCTCAAGCGTCGCGTTACTTTTCCGAGCGGGAATACAGGCCCGCGTACTTCAAATATTCCACTCAGAACCCGCGATTCTTCTCGTTGCGCATGTATATTTTCCGCCCAAATCTTTCTCCAAGCCCTTGTCTCCTGTCAGCTTGGCTTCGTTCCAGAAATACATTTTCTTGCAATATGTTGCTTCACCGTCCATAACTTCTTCCAACCATGCCCGTCCTGTCTTTACAATTTAACTAATAAAACAGCCCTAGACCTCTATAAAAACCCTGTTTCTTAATCTAAACACTTGACAATATTATATATGATTATGGTAATGACGTGAATATTGTATGGCCCCTCCCTTGATATTAATGGGCGAATAAAACGATATAACTTTGATATTTCAATAATAATAATAATAATAATAATAATAATAATAATAATAATAATAATAATAATAATAATAATAATATATTTTTTTTTACGAGGGAAGTGGAAAAATCTTGCATAAGACCTTGAGAAGGGTCCGCACTCCTCAAGAGTGTGGGATTCTTACCCACTAAAAAACCACACCCTGTCCTCTTGACGAAACCCATCCCGGGACCACTTTCGTATTACTTAAGGATGGAGTCATTTTCTTTGCTTCACAAGCACCATCTTACTTCTCCATTCATAGCCCACGAAACGCAGACTCAATCGACTAAATCGAGCAAGTCCCCATCCGACTTCTTCTGACGAAGGACCACCTCAACAAAGAAAGCGACCGTATCCCAGCTGAGCTCGTTTCTCAGCATAATGCCAACTATATTGTCCGGCGTTATTGGACCAACCTCAGCTTCAAGTTGTTGTTTTTCCGCTGCCCAACGATCGCAGACGAAAAACGTATGATAAACGTCATCTCGTTCGTTCTCGCAGTAAATACAAACTGGACTCCTTACTTTGGCCATACGATGAAGGTAACACCGAAAGTAGCCATGACCTGTCAACATCTGTGTCAGAAAGTAATTTATTTCTCCGTGTTTCCTACTCGTCCACTCGACCAGACTCGGTATCAGCCGAGCTGTCCATCTTCCTCTGTGATCGTCACTCCACCTCTGCTGTCAAAGATCCATCTTGCGTGCTACGGCTTCCTTCCGGGCTTGATCCTTGCCCAGTTCTACTCGTCGGAAGTATACGTCTTTACGTTCTTGCGCGAGTAAGTCTATTGGCGCAACACCTGAGACAACCAGAACTGCAGGTTCCGAAACTGTACGGTAAGCACACACCACCCTCAGAGCTCCTCTCCTCTGAATTGCAGCTAGGCGTTTCCTATACTTCTCTATCCTCAGCGAATCAGACCAAATCTCAGCTCCATACAGGAGAATAGACTGCGCTGTGGACAACAGTAGTCGACGTTTGCTTTCTCTAGGACCATGCACATTAGCCATGAGTCTACTAATGGCAGCTGTCACTACTTCCGCCTTGTCTGCTGCCTTCCGTATATGAGACCAGTATGTCAGTTTCGTGTCAAGAGTAAACCCTAAGTACTTCGCAGTGGCTCCAGTTCGAACGACCACCTCTCCAACTTTCATGGGAATTATAGTGTCCATTCTCCTCCTAGTTAACATGACTATTTCAGTTTTCGCCATAGCTAAATTCAGACCATGAGCGTTCATCCAACCACTCACCCGTCGCATTACCTGATTGAGTTTCCACTGAGCCAGAACCGCATCTCGGGCTACAATCACCGCTGCAATATCATCAGCGTACCCAACAAGGAATGTATCTTCGGGCATCTCCATGCGCAGTAAGCCGTCGTACAACATGTTCCACAAATCCGGGCCCAGGATAGATCCTTGCGCTGCTCCTGCCGTGACTTTTCTCCTCCTCTGGCCGTCTGCAGTGTCATATAACAGGGTACGGTCCTTCAAATAATCTTTCATTATACGCAGGAGATATGCAGGCAACTGGAAGGTGAATTGAAGAGCTTCAACCATATCTATCCACCTAGCTGAGTTGAAGGCGTTCTTCACATCCAAGGTTACCAGAAGTGTTATTTTCCTAGAATAGTGGTTACCTTCCTGAGCTTGATTCGCAGCTTCAACTACTAGGCATACTGCATCTATTGTACATCGCCCACGGCGGAAGCCAAATTGCCTGTCTGACAGATTTCCCGCGGCTTGAATAGACGACAGTATGCGAGGTTTTAATAGCTTCTCCAGCACTTTTCCCGCAATGTCTAAAATACATAGTGGTCTGAAGGACGATGGCGCGTTCCCGACTGCCTTTCCCTTATTAATAAGCACTAGTCGAGCCATTTTCCAACGGGCACTAAAGACACCTGCTCTCAGACAACAGTTGTACATTTCAAGCAGTAGCTGCGGACAAACCTTGAGAGCTAGTTTCATAGCTTCCGCGGGTATCCCGTCAGGGCCTGGAGCCTTCTTATTCCGAAGGGAGCCTACTGCTTCCTTCAGCTCACCTATGGTAAATAGAGGAATGAATTCCGGCTCAAGTACGTCGCCCACATCAATTCGCACAGGGTGAGTAGGGAATAGCTCGTTTACAATATCATCCATCGTCCGTGCATCCAACGTGGTATTGGACATGGAGCCGAGTTTCTTGGTGACAATTCGGTAGCCTAATCCCCAAGGATCTACGTCTACTTCTTTAACTAACAACTGCCACATCAGAGTTTTACGTCTTCTGATGGCATTTCGAAGGGTTCTCTTAGCTGCAAGGTGCTCAGCGGATCTCAAATCAGCCTCTGGTCGATGTCTTGAACGTTGGGCTCTTCTTCTGAGTCGAAGACAAGTTCTTCGAAATCAGCTATTTCGTCGGTCCACCAATAAGCTGGACGTCTATTGTTTTGAAGACGCTTCCGGGGCATTGACGCTTCGCAGGCTAGGTGCAAGAGACGCATAGTGACCCCCACCTGTTCCTCAACAGAAACTCTTAGATCTAATTCCTCAACAACGTTACTAGTGCCTGTCTGTACTGATTCGAGTACATTGGCAAATTTCTCCTCGTCGATGCGCGATACATTCCAACGTGTTGTCTTCAATGTGTTGTGCCTCTGAGGCCGCTGATCTCGTAAAATCCGGAAGGTGATATATTGGTGATCACTAGCAGTATAATCCTCGATCACTTCCCATTCTACTACCAAGGCTGCCAGACGATCCGACACCAGCGTAATATCTGGTTTAGTCTCCGTATAACCAGGTCGTCTAAATGTCGTTGAGGTCCCTGTATTCACCACGACCAATCCTAATCTGGCTGCCATCTCTAAAACTCGTCGTCCCCTCGAATTTTGATGTGGCATACCCCATTCCAATGCCCTAGCGTTGAAGTCACCGGCAACTACCACAACACCTTCCATCTCACGAACAGTATCTTCCAAATTGTCCAGCTTCCTTTGAAAGTACTGAATATGTTCATTCGGAGTTAAATAGCAACTTACGTACGTAATCCCACCACTCTTAACCCAAACGAACCCTTCTCCGGATCCGTGATCCTCCACATGGATTTTGCTCAGATCCGGTATCCAGATAGCCGCCGTACCTAGGGGATCCGAAAACCAGCCCAGCATGTCCAAGTTTCGATATTGCTCACTGATCAGGAGAATATCTGTTTTCCTTTGAAATTTTAGCTGTATCAAAAGATCATTAGCGATTATGCTTCGTTTCAGGTTCCCTTGTAGGACATTCGTCATTGTGTTTTTTCTTTAATCTTCTCGAGTGCCTCTCGAAATACTGTACAAGAACCTGTTCCAGGGATGTGACTTATGTTTAAGCCCTCCCGATTACAGTCAGAGCACGCATTTCATGTCTGACGTACATCCTGCGGCTTTATGACCCAGTTGACCACATCTGTAGCAAAGGCCGCTTCTATCCGGGCCATTGCAATTCCTCCTTATATGGCCATAACCCAGACACCGAAAGCAGCGCGTTACCATCGCTCTTCTCCTCACCCTACAGTATATGAAACCGACCTTAATACGGCCAGTCTCCAATAATTTCTCAGCATTCTGATTATCCATTTCCACAATTGCCATTTTCTGCCCTCTACTGTTGGGTTTAGTGACGGATACTTTCAGCTCATCTATTAAACCCTCTATGTCTCGTTTCAGAGCCAATTCGACATCACTTACAGTAGTTACAATATCCATGTCTCATACCTCCAAGACAGTTCTAGGAGTTAATGTCCTCACCAATCCTGCATGACCAACAGCTTCCCTCAAAGTGTTGCTGAACATTTCTCGACAGTCCTTGTCAGCCTTCGTATCAAACTCCAGTAAAACGTCACCGGATCTAGTTTGACGGATCGATCGAATTTCCGGATGGCAGGCCTCTGGCTTCACCTTCTCCCTCAAATTCTTCACAATTTCTGCATAAGTCTTCCCAGCTGCTGGTTGGATTAGCACAGCCTTGGGTCGCGATCGTTTATGGGATTTCCGAGTCTTGCTGTCCCGAACTGGTGGTTTCGCCCTTTGTGACGACAGAGAAGCGCTTTCTGACCACGACACAGCGATACCGGAGGACCTCCTCCGTCGGACCGTCGTCCATTCTGACAAATTTTCCTCCTGCTTATCGGAATCTACTAGAGGCGATTGAATGGGGTTATCAGGGCTATCCAATGCCACTATCACCTTCTCATGGCCTAAGGTATGCTCTTCCACTGCAGGCAGAACTCCTTGCTTCTCAAGCCAATTGTCCCTGCACGATATAATGATATCGATGGCTTCCTCTATCTCCGCTATTCCATTTTTCACGTCATTAGATATATTCTTCTGTCTTCCTGTAGCAAGCTTCATCTTTCTGATGACATCAATGCATCTTGTCAAAGCCTTATCAATTGGAGTAGCGTCTGCACTTGTATCCTTCGAGCTACTAATAGAATCCATGATGGCAGATTTCCCAAAAATAAGCTGATGCCGACAGCAAAACACAAATACCGTCGAAAATCTATAGTATAAAAGGATGGTTGCTACGTAGCCTACTCAATGTAGCGGGTCTCTAATGGCCGCTGTCTCCAAGTAGTCCAGACCTACTATCTACCCCCTAACGACGAGACCCATAGGCCTAAGGTTACCACAGAATTACTCTCAACCCAGATGGCCTTGGATTTTACTAGCGCATGAAGTATGAATGTCGTCACTGCAAGTTCTATGATTTCAATAGTCTATGGCAAAACCTTAACCTAAAATTGACGACACACGACCATTCAACACTCAATAAAGTCCCAGAAGAGAATAGAACTCATGAAACACAATATACGTACCATGAACTGGGACTAACACCAACCTGTTTCAATGCCGAAAGGCTACACACAAATCCAGCTAATTACTAATTCAGCGGCAATTCACACGCACGACACACACGACAACCTTATGCCAATCATGGCTGCAACAATAATCAATAATAATAATAATAATAATAATAATAATAATAATAATAATAATAATAATAATAATAATAATAATTACACAATGACTTTAATAATAATAATAATAATAATAATAATAATAATAATAATAATAATAATAATAATAATAATAATTTGTACCGTAATCAAGATTACGTTACAACATAGCCCACACGAAATTTGGTTGAAATCCAAATGATAGTATAGAAGTTACATGTATTTAAAGTCGGACCTCTCAGCAGGCTTAGAATCATGTTGGTAGCACTGACGTATATAAGTTACTCCAAATTAATATAGAATATCGGGTACTATACGTGTGCATAGTTTAAAGCTGTCGGCTTGCATACTTTCTGATAAATGGGTATTTGGATTTTAAAAAATTGAGTGCATTTATTAACAGTTGGCAGCCCTGGTCGCTCTTAATAATATGCTCAGTCATATCTCTTTATGTACACATAGCACATACGAAATTGGTTGAAATCCAATTGATAGTGTAGAAGTTATATGCATTTGAAATTTGGACCTATCAGCAGGTTTATAATCGTTTTGGCAACACTGCCATGTATGGCCTCCTGGAAATTAAACTGCAATATTATTATCCATACGTGTGCCAATTTTGAAATAGCTCCCATTCATATCTTCCAAGATATCCAACATGGAGCTCAAATTTCAATTGCCATTTTTCAGCGGTTGGTAGCACTGACATCATTTTCAAATATCGCCGTGAGATATTCTTTACTCCTACCAATTTTTTTTCGATTGCTCCAGCCGTTTAGGAGTTGATAGGGACACACACACACACACACACACACACACACACAGCCAGCCAGCCAGCCAGCCAGACAGACAGACAGACAGAGGGACAGACAGACAAACATACAGAAGGACAGACAGACCTTAAGAGATGGAACTAAGAATATATTCAGTCACCAGGGCTGCCAACTGTAGTGCTCTATTAGGCTACATTATACCAGGAATATTTCGAACTAATTAGACATTTCGATATTACCAACTTAATTTCGTCCTTATTCTAGATAGGTTCATATACTGTAGAATAATCATTGGCATGAAAAGTAGGCTCTTTAGTTCGTCACGGAACTTCTTGTTCCTTGTAGAAAGGGACTGTAGGCTCGTAAATATCCTTCTTTTCACTGTTCACTTCACCTGGCTGCGTCTGGCTGCGTGGCTCAGGGGTAACGTTCTCGCTTGCTGAGCCCAAGGTTGCAGGTTCGAAACCTGGCGCAGTCAGCTGGCATTTGAGGGTGCGCAAATGCGAGGGAGCCGTGTCAGTAGATTTACTGGCACGTTAAAGATCCCCTTCGGGGCAAAATTCCGGCACCCCGGCGTCTCTAAAAGCCAGTGTAGTTAAAAGGGACGTAAAACCAATAACATTATTATTCACTTGGCTGCTCGGCATGGATTTCAAAACGCGCGGTTGAATCCAATATATAGGCCTAATCCTTATCTTTATCTTCCTTGTAGGCTATGATGTCAATGCCTTGCTTGGCTAGCCCTGAAACTTCTTCATGCACCACGAAGCCAACATCCCTCAGACTCTCCGCAAGGATGGATCTTACTGAGTGATGTCTTGTGTTGCGTAGAGCCTCGCCATAATTGCAGAGCCCAAGGAATAAAAGTTTCCAATCGGCGTCAGGGCAAAGTATTTCAGCTAACAAGTACTTTTGTGCAAGGTGCAAACACACTATTTTGGCTACTTGGTTATTATTATCATTGTCCTATATACCGTATAATTCGCTAGGGCCATATAGGACCACGGTAAGTCTTGTCACATTTGGCTTCTTTTACGCCCTCATTCTTTGGGAATGAGCCTGCTTGCGTTCCTCTGCCCAAGGGGCTGTCTTCTTTTTGAAGACAATAATAATAAATAGGGCAAGGCAATTAATGACCAAAAATAGCAAGAAAATGTAAAATAAACAAGTAGTTCCGTGAAGAACTAAAGCCTATTTTCATATATCCTACTTATGTTAACTGCCACTATCAACATACAACATTTCAGTTTCATTGCTGTAATAGATTCGTAGATATTGAGAACCGACTAAATATTACGGAAGGTCGCCATGTTGGAATTTGATATATGTAGGTCTTAGAGTTATGTACCATTAAAGGACAATTATTGCGTAGGTTGATTATAAAAACTTTCACTTCGAACGCATGATTACGACACAAGAAAAAACATAATTTTAAAATTCGCACAGCCACCATCTTGAAGTTATGTAAACATTTGAACTAAATTAGATACCAGTGCATTACAATGTGTATAAATATTTGCTGTACCAAGTTTCATTTCGTTTGGGTCATTAAATCGCGAGAAAAGTCTATTTAAAATTGTCATCTTAACTTGGCCGCCATGTTCGTATTATAGTTAACCGGTTGTTGAAAATCTCATAGATGAACTTCTGGTAGTGCCCTTTATCTCCGTACACACTTTCAGGGTGATACCGATAATATTTGCAGAGATATAGAATGCCATTGAAATAATTCGCACAGCCACCATCTTGAGGTAATGTAAACAATGGAACGAAGTTAGATATCGGTGCATTACAATGTGTATAAACATATACTGTACCAAGTTTCATCGCGAGATACGTCTATTTAAAAGTCGCAACTTCGCTTGGCAGACATGTTGGTTTTGTAGTTACCAGGTTTTCAAAAGTCACATAGGTGACCTTCCAGTAGTTTCCTTTATCACCGTAAGAAATTCCAGGCTGATATCGGGAATAGTTTCGGAGATATTGAATGCTGGTGAAATATTTCGCACAGCCGCCATCTTGGATTGGTGAGACGTAACAAAATTTTGAAAGGTACGGTCGGGGTCGTCTGGAATAGTTCTATGAACTTACCGAGTTTAGAAGTTTTTAGGGGGGACCCACACACCACACACACACACACACACACACACACACACACACACACACACACACACACACACACACACACACACACACACACACACACAGGCAAAAGGTGATCTCATAAGCCTATTTTTTCAAAATTGATAATAGGCTAAAAATGCATTTATGACCTAAAACTCGTAAAAAATGACACAAAATTTGAAAAAAAAAGACCAATAAATTATTCGTAAATCACTTATTTATTAATCTTTTAAGAAACAATTAGCTGATTTGAGCGAGAACTTTAATGGATGACAATGCATTAAGTTTAAATTATTTTTGTTACTAACAAAGTGAATACCACGTTGCCACCCCTGGTGAAAAAAAAAAGAAATATTTTAGAACTGTCATTTTCTTCAAATACTCTCCTAGCAAATAGGTGTCATTTTATTAACAAAGAATATACTCTTTCTTTGAAAACTAGTGACAGCAGGTTATGTTGCAAGTCTACTTTCCTTCTTGAGCGAGTTATTTGCCTAAGTTAAACATAATATACCAGCATTGTAAATATAAATAATATTAATTAACTATCCAAATATGACGAAATATAACACTTACCAGAAAACAATTAAAAATGCCAAAAATGACCTAACATTTCTCCAAAAATGGCCTATCTGTTGTAAACGGCAAAAATTGCAAAAAAAGTCCTAACAAATCGCCCTTATTTAATGAGTCAATTCATGAAACACACACACATATATATATACTAGAACTGTCATTCGGCCTCCATACAAAAAAGATGGAAAATCATCTAATGCCTTGCCCTGATAATACATATCTGGGAACTGTATTAAGTAATGATGGAAAAATTGAACCCTAGGTACTAAATAGAACCAAGAAAGCAGTATCAACTTATTATCAGACGAATACCACAATAGTAGGGAAGAAGATTTATTTATTTATTCATTTATCGTATGGCTTTTAGAGCTGAGAGTGCCCGAGTCTGTACCTGCTTCCATCGGACACCCTTAGGGTGAGCTACAAGTTCCGTTCAATTTCAAGTAGTTCCAACTTTCGCTACCAGATATCAATGACACCTAGTGCTGAACGTTGGAACTTTGATAGAGCGTTCCGACGAAATCTAACCTAACAATTTAGCTTCACACAAGTTTAATCTGTGGAAGGATCTTTTTCATGCCATAAATCTATGACATGTGTTCACCGGCTTTACTTCCCCTCTGAAGGAAGGCTTATTGAAGGATTTTTAACGCTCTTAAAGGAGAAGGAGATAAGTCTTAAAACCAAAATGCAGATCTATAATGCAATCATGGCACCGATTACGCTGTATGGTATGGAGAGTTTGTCATTACAAGATAAACAAATAAGTAGGATTACTGCCACAGAAATGACGTTTCTGAGGAGAGGAGTAAAAAGACAAGATGAGATCGAGTTCAAAATGAGAGAATTAGAGAGGAATTAGGACAAAAAGCAATAGGTCAAGTGGTTGAGGAACGACAGTAGAGATGGTACGGACATGTTACGAGAATGGAAGAAGAATTAGTATAAACAGGTTAAAAGTTCGGCCAGATCAATATTTTTATTAACTAAGATCAGTGTGTGGTCATTAATGGGACATCTTTCGAGGCCTAATTAATAGTTTTGGCCCCTTCATCAGCCGATATGTCAGAGAAACTATACAAGTTAATTTTTTTCGTAGCACTTAAAATTCCCTTAAAATTGAAACTTGTAAGGTGCACCATAAAGTGAGATTGAAACATTTTACGCCTATTATGAGTTATGTTAAGAGTCTTATGAACTAGGTCTATAAACCCTTTCATAACCGGCATAGCATACAATTTAACCTATTGCTATTTGCCAATTTAAGAAGTATGGATATTAATCGTTGATCTAACAAGACAGATTAGAGGGCAATCTCTGCCATGGCAAATGTAGAAGTTATGAAGTTAAGCTTTATATTTGGCAAGATATGATTTCAGCGCAGTGACTTCATTAGTTTTATTATCTTTATATTGCTGGTGAAGTATTGAGGAATTAAGTGTTCCTACTGCTGATTCCAACAAAGGTGTTCTGCTGAACTGTTGCTGTCGTACCGAACCGGTACCATACATTTGTGTCTTCAATAACATCCAAAGACCACCGTGAGGCGTCTATTGAAAGTATTTATAGGCCTAGTTCATAAGACTCTTACAATAACTCATATTAGGAGTAAAATGTTTCAATCTCACTTTATGGTGCACCATACAAGTTTCAATTTTAAGGGAATTTTAAGTGATACGAAAAAAAAATTCTTGTATCGTTTCTCTGACATTTTGTCTGATGAAGGGGCCAAAACTATTAATTAGGCCTCGAAACATGTCCCACTAATGACCACACAGTGATCTTAATTAATAATAGTATTGATCAGGCGGTACCTTTAACCTGTTTATACTAATTAGTAAGGTTCGGATGTTAAGGAAAAGTCATATTTTTTCCAGAGCTCATTTTACTCGAAATCCGTAAAATAAGTTTGAATGATGGGTCCCTGACCACGTTTAAAGCAATTTGATGTTGCCTATAAATGCATATTTCGGCCATTTTTATTGTTTTGGTCATATTTGGTCATATTTTAGTGATATAAGGTCATATTTGGTTATAATTCCAGCATTTTTGTTTAAATTGAGGCGTCATTAACAAGGTACGTGTTATCTGCGTCGAGTTTCAAACACAGAATTTCCGAATAGTGTAGTATATATATTCTTCTTTGCTTTCCCAGAACAGGCAGATAGCAGGTTTAGAAGACCTGATTCCAAGAAGGCGCTCCTCTACGGACGTATTTTAGCACATCTTTCTGGACAAGTTAGATTGCGACACTGTACGTATGAGGTCACGGAACATGACGACAGTGTGTTTCCGCCTTTCAATAGAATGTCACTCCAGGAGATATATTTAGTTCAGAAGCAATTAGCTAGCAAACAAGGAAATGCCATGTTATATCTCGCCCAGTTTTTCCTTGCAGGGCCGAGTGAAATCTCCCTTGCTCTTTCACTACCAACGGATTTCAACAGATTGGTCACACTTGTAGTACTGCAGTGAACCCCATTATGCCGAATGTGAAGTGTAGTGAAGCTGTAAAGTTCAGAGAGTATATGAAAGAGTTCGGTGAAGAGACGTAGTTTTTTAGTTCATATTATAGTTTTTAGGGCAAATTTAGCTAGTTTTTAGGGCAAATTTGCTTGCATATTTTGTACTTCCTTAGGTCTTAAAATTCCGAACCCTACTAATTAGTTTATCAATACGGAACCAGAATGAACCTTTTAAGTTCTAAAATGGAAGAAGAAGGAAAAGTATAACAAGTAGTTCCGTGAAGAACTATACAGCCTATTTTCATATATCCTACTTATGTTAATTGCCACTATTTAACATACACAATTTCAGTTTGATTGCTGTAATAGATTCGTAGATATTGAGAACCGACTAAATAATTCGGATGGTCGCCATGTTGGATTTTATATATGTAGGTCCTAGAGTTATGTACTGTTACATGCAGATTATTGTGAACGTGTAGTACTCAAACTTCAATCGCATAATTAGGACACAAGAAGTAACAAGGAGATTTTAAAATTTTTCACAGCTGCCATCTTGAGGTTATGGGAACAATTGAAATAAATTAGATGCCAGTGGATTAACATTCGTATAAGGTTTTACTGTACCAAGTTTCACTGCACGCGGATGGTTAAATTGAGAGAAACGTCCATGTGAATATTTATAATTCGCGTCGCCGCCATGTTGGATTTCTGATCACCAGGTTATTTAAAGTCCTATAGGTGAACTTAAGTTCATAGCCCCTATGAACATTAAAAAATACAGTTTGATTGCTAAAATTGATTCGTAGATATTCAGTATCGTCTAAGTATTTCGGATGGTCGCCATGTTGGATTGTTAAATGTATAGGCCATAGAGTCATGTACCATTAAAGGAAAATTATTACGTAGATTCATTATTCAAACTTTCACTTCGATCGCATGACTATATCACAAGAAATAAAAACTTAATTTTAAAATTCGCACTGCCGCCATCTTGAGGTTATGTAAACAATTGAACTAAATTATATACCAGTGGATTACAATGTGTATAAATATTTCCTGTACCAGGTTTCAGTGCGCTTGGAACATTAAATCGCGAGAAAGGTCTATTTAAAATTTTCAAATTCGCTTGGCCACCATGTTCGTTTTGTAGTTAACCGGTTTTTGAAAGTCTTATAGATGGACTTCCAGTAGTGCCCTTTATCTCCGTACAAAATTTTAGGGAGATACCGCTTATAGTTTCAGAGATATAGAATGCCGGTGAAATATTTCGCACATCCGCCATCTTGTGATTATGTAAACAATTGAACGAAGTTAGATGTCGGTGCATTACAATGTATATAAACATATACTGTACCAAGTTTCATTGCGTTTGGTTGGTCAAGTCGCGAGAAACGTCTATTTAAAAGTCGCAAATTCGCTTGGCCGCCATGTTGGTTTTGTAGTTACCGGGTTTTCAAAAGTCACATAGGTGAACGTATAATAGTTCCCTCTATCACCATAGAAAATGTCAGAGTAATATCGGTAATAGTTTCGGAGATATTGAATGCTGGTGAAATATTTCGCACAGCCGCCATGTTGGATTGGTGAGTCGTAACAAAATTTGAAGGGCACGGTCGAGGTCGCCTGGAATTCTGCTATGAACTTTCCGAGTTTCGTTGAAATCGCTCCTGCCGTTAAGATTTTATTAGGGGGACACACACACACGAATCACGCACACACACACACGGACAAAAGGTAATCTCATAAGCCTATTTTTTCAAAATTGAAAATAGGCTAAAAAGTGGCAAAACTGTTGTGGAAATGAAGAGAATGTGCAGAAATAGAGTAGAATGACAGAAATGACTCAAACGAGGCTACCCCAACGCTTGAAGGCATAAGGGAAATGAAGAAGAAGGAGAGGAAGAAGACTCGGTTAACCCCTTTCGTCACTATCTTATCGGCGGAAGAGATCCCTGTCCAATGCACCGCGTCGCCGGGATTGATTTGAAGCATCTGGAGGTCTTCTTTGGTCTTTCTAATCCAAGCTATCGTGGTTTTGTGGTTGGAATCAAAAAAGTGAAAGATCTTCTTTGTCAACCCGTTTCCGTCAATTCGTCTGAGGTGGCCATAAAATCGTCTTTTACGGAGTGTGGTTGTAAGTTTCTCTACAACACTAAAAATGGCTTCAAACACCATAATCTATATTTTACTTTGTTGTCGTCCTTTGACTGGTGTGATGCAGCGCTCCATCCCTCCCTGTCCTGAGCTAATCGTTTCATCTCTACATAGCTATCACACCCTGCATCCGAGACAATCTGTTTAACTTACTCTAACCTTGGTCTACCCCTACAGTTCTTGTCCTCGACCGTTCCTTCCATAACTAAGCTTGCTATAATTCCTGGGTGTCTTAGCATGTGTCCTACCAACCTATCTCTTCTCTTCATTAGCAGTCGCCAGAAACATCTCTGCTCTCCCACTCGTCTTAATACCGCTTCGTTTGTAACCCTACCTACCCATCTGATCTTCATCATTCTCCTGTAACACCACTTTACAAACGCTTCAATTCTCCTCTTTTCTGCTGCACCAATAGACCAACTTTCAGTTCCATACAGCGCCACGCTTCAGACAAAGGCTTTCAAAAATGACTTCCTAATACCTAAATCTATATTCGATGTCAACAGATTCCTTATTTTGTAGAAATGCTTTCCTTGCCTGATCCAACCTACTTTTTATACCCTCTTTGCTTCGTCCATCACTGGTTATTTTGCTTCCAAAGTAACAGAAGTCTCCTACTTCCTTCAGCTTTTCACCTGCCAATTTGATGTCCATAGATATTTCTGATTTTTTACTCTAGACTATCTGTTTTGGTCGATGCCATTCTTGTAATTGGATTATTATTGTTGTTATTATTATTATAATGATTTCCACGGTGGGTGAGTGGTTATCGTGTTGGACTACCAATCCCAAGCCTGAAGGTTCTCTCCTGGTCGTGGTAAGTGATTTTTGAAAGGTGACAAAAATCACGACACTCATGTCATACGTTGTTGGCATGTTAAAGAACCCATTTGAATTCAGTAGGCCGTGTTCATAATGGCAAAATTAATCTCGGGATTTGCCGCCAACACAAAAGGAAGTTCCTCCTTTCTCTACTAGAAAGCGCTATAGTGCCAAGGAGCTTAGATATCTAATGTCATTGACTTTCACAGCGCTCCAAGGTACAACAAAATTCGATATTCAAGCTGCCCTCCGGGCATCAAATAACAAAGCTTGCAACTGGCACCCGAGGCCATACGATATTATTATTATTTATTATTATAATTGTACTGCTGAATATTCGAAACATATTTTGTACGCACACAGGAAAATGAATTACTCTAAATAAAGATAATTACGGCTCGCCGCTCTCAGTGGCTGAAGTTGCGAGGAGCCAATCGAATGGCTTCAAATGTGATTTATTTCAGTGAATAATGTTGTTGTTGTTGTTGTTTGATTTAGGAGCTTGCGACATCGAGGTCATCATCCACATGTACACTTTTTATTACTTTGACTGTTCAAATGCTAGAAGTCATTTTCAGTGTTACATTTGTAATCTTCTGTTGTTGTTGTTACATTTGAGGAGCTTTGCCATTTAGCCTCATATACTGTACTTGGGTGTGTGTATGATAGCCTGTGCAATTGTGGTGTGTATGGTAGTGTGTGTAATTGCAAGTCAAGTAAGGATTGGCAAGGAAACTGGCGTGGCCTTAAGTTAGGAACACTGATCTCTATACATGGATGGCTGGTAGGTAAGGCAGCAGTAAGCCGAATAGACGATGACAGGTATAGCAAGATGGCAGCGAGCGCAGGGTGCAATATTGCGAATCCGGCTCTGTGATTGGTTACTGGTAGTTTGATGTTATACATGTATTTATACTGGCAGTAAATATTTTGTGTTTCTTGTAGTTGTAAAATGGGCTGAATTTGGTTATTTAAAGCGTAGGCCTAAAATCTTAGTTTTAAGTACCGGTTTGGTGACCCATCATCCCAGGCAAGCCGGTAATACCTTTACTTCTCAGGCAGATAGGTCGCTTAGCCGTAATTTTGAAGTTATTGAGAAGTTAAGTATACACATGCGATGGTGCTGAAACAGACGTGATCGGGCTAGGCTATTGCGTGTTTAAATTTGATCCTATTTCAGGTTTTTTCGGTTCTGGGTGCGAATAGTTCGCTTAATAGTTGTAAAACGGTGGGGAGAGTATATTTTGAGTAGGTTTTTAGTTGTATTAAGTTTTATGTGCAGCTGAGGAGTGAAATTGGTTTGGCTTCAAGTGCATTTTTGGCTATGATCTACTTCCCGTTATTATTAAGTTTAGTGTGCTGCTAGCGTGATTAAAAGCTGTAGTATTTGATGTAGAGTGCTGGGATTACTTGGAGGAAGTGTTGGTTATTTCATGGAAAGAGGAATTCATTACCAATTACCGATTACGATTTGTCGAATCTAGGCCTGTATAGTGAGCTACGTTTAGGCCTATAGGTACATCATTTGAAGAATGCATAATTTTGTGGCATATATGCATGTATACCGTATATACAATTTACAAGAATGTTTCCAGAAATTGTTTTTCACTCGTTACTCTGTTACTGATCGCTAATTGCGTGTACTCAACACCCAAGTTGATATTTGTCAGCCGTTATTATACATTCATTTTTATTGATATTCCGGTGATTTGCCGACCTCGGAATGACGTGTCAGTGATCCCAATGCTCTTATGCCATGAGTGAACATATCTCTATATTTTTATGTGCTCCAAATCACCATTAATTACGATTTAAAATTGACTAGATTATCATTGCTTGCCCATAAGGAGGGTTCGAGAATGGGTAGACTAACATGGCGGACCCCGCGCTCAACCTGGCCTACTTTCTCGTGCAGCGGAGAGCTGCCATCAGCGATCCATGTATAGAGATCAGTGGTTAGGAACCATCCATGCATTTTCCTGGAGAAGAGGTAGAAAACCACTACCAGGATGGCTGAGATGGGAATCAAACCCTCATCTCCTCAGTTTTGTCTCACGAGGCTGTATGACCCGTTCCAGCCCTCAGACCGGAGTTTTGAGGAGTACAAAGAGTTATTCTTTGTCTAGCTCCATTATGCGTATTTTGCGAATTTATCAAATAATAGACGACTTATGGTCATTGGAAATGTGTGCCGAATACTATATTGTATATAGTTTTTGCTGTTGTTGTTGTTGATGACAATGATAATGATGAGCCCTAGGTGACTTTGCGACATCGTGGTCATGTAGCCCTATGTACTTAGGTGTGTGTATAATTTGTCTGTATTAGTGTAGGTGGCTTCGGTGGCGTAGTTGGTAGCATGCTGAGCCTTTATGCCCAAGTTCGCGGGTTCAAACCCGGCCAAAGTCGTTGGATTTTTGAAGAGCGATAAAAATCCCTCAGTATGCCTTCCTTCGGAGGGGAAGTAGAGCCGGCGGTCCCATGTCATAGATTTATGGCATGAAAAAGAACCTTGCACTAATTACACTTAAGTGAAACCAAATTATAGATATTTGACTAACGCTCTTAGGTTCCAACGTTCGTCGCGAGGAGCCGACTGCGGTGGCATCAAGTAACCAAGTTCAGAACTAGTTGGTAGTTGACGGTGGTGTTTGGTAGCAAAAGCAGGAACTACTTGAAAATTGAAAGTCTGCAGTCCTTACTTGAATTAAAAACAGATAATACAGTCATCACAATTAACACCGGTTATCAGACAGATTCTACACACACCCAAAGTACACGGGGCTACATGACCGCGTTCTCGCAGCCCCTAAACTAAGGAACCAACCAACCTCATTCAGTTAGTTAGGCTAACGCTGAAAATTTTACACGAGTGAAAATAAATGCTTTCATATTAGTAGACTAAGTATACACTTACATAATTCATTTTTTATCAATCCGACGATTAATATTATTTAAAACTATCCTTTGTACCCGGCGTGGCTCGGGAGTTGTCTTTAGCCTATATATTAGATAAAAGACACGTGCCAATATATTCACTTTGCCTCTAATTGAGCTTAAAACAGTCCCTCATGTCTGTGATATGTAGCCTAGTTATTAAATATATTTTGTCAGTAAGCACGAAAGTAGGACATGTACAGTACACAGGACAAATACGTGTGAACGAACAGAAACAATCTACATACAGAAATGCATTCCCATGTAAAGGTATTATTACTTACTTTTGGTCCTTAACGGCCAAACACTATCGCATATTACCATGGTATCTACTAGATTCATAATTTAACCTTCGGTTCCAGTACTAGTTAGTAAACAAGAGTTTAGTGCTTTTCAGTCGGTCAACACGAATGTACCCAAAAGAGATGGGTTATGCCCTAATCCTGAAATAAATTACATGAGATTAATAAAACACTAGGATGACCAGTTTCGATTCGTGTTGACCGACTGAAAAGCACTAAACTCTTGTTTACTAAGGCAACACTGAAAATATGGCTTCAAACACCACAACTAGTTAGTAATGTAAAAGGATAATATATTGAACCTATTACAAAAAACAAAATATCTAGTTGTAGGAAGAAATGCAGCACAAGTACAAAACCCCTTAACAGTTGCTTCATACGCTTTTCACAGATGTACTAAGTTCAAATATCTGGGGATTATCATAGACCAGAATAATATGGAAGAAACAGAAATAAAATCAAGTATTCTCACTGGCAATAAAAGCTACTGGTCTCTGCAAAATCTCTTAAAGAGTAAAATTATATCTAGAAAGCGGCTTCGGTGGCGTAGTTGGTACCGGTAGCATGCTGAACTGCTGTGCCCAAGATAGCGGGTTCAAACCCGACCGAAGTAGTCGGATTTTTTAAGAGCGTTAAAATCCTTCAGTATGACTTCCTTCGGAGGGGAAGTAAAGCCGGCGGTCCCATGTCATAGATTTATGGCATGTAAAAGATCCATCTACAGACTAAACTTGTGTGGAAATTTCTAGGTTAGATTTCGTTGTAACGCTCTTTCAAAGTTCCAACGTTCACCACTAGGTATCATTGAGATCTGGTAGTGAAATTTGGAACTACCGGTACTTGAAATTGAACGGAACTTGTAGCTTACCCTATTGGTGTCCGCTTGAAGTAGCTACAGCCTCTGGCGAGCCGAACATGTCCTCGGACACTCCCGGCACTAAAAGCCATACGATAAATAAATAATATATCTAGAAAAACTAAAGTGAGAATTTATAAAAGCATTATACTTCCTGTTGTCACGTATGGCTCAGAAACCTAGGTATCGTCCAAACAAACAGAAAGGAAATTAGTAACTTTTGAAAATAGAATACTACGACGCATTTTCGGACCGATAGTAGAAAATGGCCAGTGGAGAATTAGAACGAATAAGGAATTGCGGGATCTCTACAAAGAACCGGATATCGTGGCCCGTGACAAAAGCCAAAGACTGCGCTGGGCGGGTCATGTACATTGAAGAAGTAGAGAATTGAATTTAAGAGCAGATTTGGAAGGTGTACCCAGAGGCAGGCGACCATTGGGACGACCGAGACTTCGCTGGTGGGACCAAGTCCAAAAAGATATGAGAACAAGAAGTTCCGTGACGAACTAAAGAGCCTACTTTTCCTCAAATTTAAGATTCATGCCAATCTATATAGACCTATCTAGAATAATGACGAAATTAAGTTAGTAATATCGATATTTCTAATTAGTTCGAAATATACCTGGTATAATGTAGCGTAATAGAGCACTACAGTTGGCAGCCCTGGTGACTGAATATATTGTTAGTTCCGTCTCTTAAGGTACAGAATACAAAATTTGGCTGAAGTCCAATCGATAGCATGGACGTTACATGCAGTTAGACATTGGATCTAACAGCGGCGTAAAATCATGTTGGCAACAATGTCATGCATGTGTTGGTCAGATATGATCTGAAATAATATGATCTATTAATGTGCCAATTTTGAATGACATCCATTAGGTAGTATAGAAGTTACATGCATTTTAAAATTTGACTCATCAGCACGCTTAGGATCATGTTGGCAGCACTGACGTATATTAGTTACTCCAAATTAATCTAGAATGCCATGTTTTATACGTGTGCAAATTTTAAAGCTGTTGGCTTGCAAACTTTCTGATATATTAATGTTAGGGTAAATAATAGGGACAGCATTTATTAACAGTTGGCAGCCCTGGTTGCTCTTAAGAATAAGCATAGTCATATCTGTTATGGTACACATAGCACATACGAAATCTGGTTGAAATCCATTTGATAGTATACAAATTACATGTATTTAAAAATTGGTCCTATCAGCAGGCTTAGAATTATATTGATAGCACTGACGTATATTAGTTACTCCAAATTAATCTAGAATGCCAGGTACTATACGTGTGCATAGTTTAAAGCTGTTGGCTTGCATACTTTCTGATATTTTGATAATGGGATATGAAAATAGAGAGAGAGCATTTATTAACAGTTAGCAGCCCTGGTGGCGTTTAAGAATACACTCAGTTATGTATGCTTATGTACACATAGTACATACGAAATTTGATTGAAATCCAATTGATAGTGAAGAAGTTATTTGCAATAAAAAATTGGACTTATCAGCAGGCTTAGAATAATTTTGGCAACACTGCCTTGCATGGTCTCCTGGAAATTAAACTGAAATATTATTATCTATAAGTGTGCCAATTTTGGAATAGCTGCACTGCATACCTTCAAAGATATCAACATGGAGCTCAAATTTCAATTGAGTTTTTTCAGCAGTTGGTAGCACTGACATCATTTTCAAATATGGGCTTGAGATATTCAGGTATAGATCTTTACTCATACCAAATTTGGATTCGATTGCTGCAGCCGTTTAGGAGTTGATAGGGACACACACACACACACACACACACACACACAGCTAGACAGACAGAAGGAAGGACAGACAGACAGACAGACAGACAGACAGACAGACATACATTTGCCCGGATCGCTCTCATAAGTCTACTTTTTCCTCATTTTTAGCCTATTTTCAATTTTGAAAAAATAGGCTTATGAGGTCACCTTTTATCCGTGTGTGTGTGCGTGTGTGTGTGTGTGTGTGAGGTGTGTGTGTGTCTCCCCTAATAAATTCTAAACGGCTGGAGCGATTTCAATGAAACTCGGTATGTTCATAGCACTTTTCCCGGCGACCCCGACCGTGCCCTTCACATTTTTTTACGTCTCACCAATCCAACATGGCGGCTGTGCGAAATATTTCACCAGCATTCAATATCTCCGAAACTATTCCCGATATCACCCTGGAATTTATTACGGTGATAAAGGGAACTACTACAAGTTCACATATGTGACTTTTGAAAAACTGGTAACTACAAAACCAACATGGCGGCTAAGCGAATTTCTCGCGATTTAACCAGCCAAACGCAATAAAACTTGGTACAGTATATTTTTATACACATTGTAATGCTCCGACATTTAACTTCATTCAATTGTTTACATAACCACAAGATGGTGGATGTGCAAAATATTTCACCGGCATTCTATATCTCTGAAACTATTAGCGGTATCACCCTGATTTTTTTTTACGGAGATAAAGGGCACTGCGGAAGTTCATCTATAAGACTTTCAAAAACCGGTTAACTACAAAACAAACATGGCGGCCGAGCCAATTTGAAAATTTTAATAGACCTTTCTCGCGATTTAATGTTCCAAACGCAATGAAATCTGGTGCCGGAAATGTTAATACACATTGTAATGCACTGGTATCTAATTTAGTTGAATTGTTTACATAACCTCAAGATGGTGGCTGTGTGAATTTTAAAATTATGTTTTTATTTCTTGTGTCGTAATCATGCGATCGAAGTGAAAGTTTGAATAATGAACCTACGGAATAATTTTCCTTTAATGGTACATGACTCTATGGCCTATACAGTTAACAATCCAACATGACGACCATCCGAAATATTTAGATGGCTCTGAATATCTACGAATCTGTTATAGCAATCAAACTGATTTTTTTATGTTCATAGGGGCTATGAACATAAGTTCATCTATATGACTCTAAATAACCTGGTGATCACAAATCCAACATGGCGGCGACACGAAGTATAAATATTCACATGGACGTTTCTCGTAATTTAACCATCCGAGTGCAGTGAAACTTGGTACAGTAAATCCTTATACGAATGTTAATCCACTGGCATCTAATTTATTTCAATTGTTTCCATAACCACAAGATGGCAGCTGTGCGAAATTTTAATATCTCCTTGTTACTTCTTGTGTCCTAATCATGCGATTGAAGTTTGAATACTACACGTACATAATAATCTTCATGTAACAGTACATAACTCTAGGACCTACATATATAAAATCCAACATGGCGACCATCCGAAATATTCAGTCCGTTCTCAATATCTACGAATCTATTACAGCAATCAAACTGAAATTTTGTATGTTGATAGTGGCAGTTAACATAAGTAGGATATATGAAAATAGGCTGTATAGTTCTTCACGGAACTACTTGTTGCAAAATGTGAAAAGTAGGCTGAAAATCGGAGTCACAGAGGACATGATGGATGATCGAGAAAGATGGCGCCGTGCTGTTGTTGAGGCCAAAAACCTGCTTAGGTTTCAGTTACCATCTAGGTAAGGTAAGGTAAGGTATTACGGGCTTATAGTAACATTTGCAGCTGGAACATGGACTACTACAAAAAGAGAGGAGAGTAGTAATTTCTAAGAGACATAGAGAGCAAGACCAGAAGAGATAGAGTTAGAAATGAAGTGATAAGAAAAGGGACAGCAATCTTGAGCTGGACACGATAGAAACAACAAAGTTAAAGTGGTTTGGTCACATGATGAGGATAGAAGAGGAGAGAGAAGAGACCACGAGGAAGACCCCGAAACAGATGGACGGATACAGTCTGGAAGTGCATAGAGAAGAGGGGAAGAAAACCTGAAGATGTACTTAATAAAGGAGAGGAGTGGTGGAGAGACAGGTAACGATGGAGGTCTGTAAATCACAACCCGACCCAGGAATCTGGAATCGGGGGGCTTTTGTGTAGTGTCCATTGCCCGTTTCGAAAGTTTTTTTTCTTAGTAGCGCTGTGAAAATGGTTTGTACTTACTGTGCCACGTTATTAAAGCCAACACCACGTTCACACTTTCAAAATAAGGAATTTAACAACATTAACTTTCAAGTAATAAACTTATCAAAAAGCACGTCGCCATGTTTGCTGCCAACTTCTCTTCCCCGGCGACTCTCTGGACGAAATTATTGGTAAAAATTACTTATTGTACTACTAGGTGAAACCATTGGCTTGGATAAAGATTATTGATGTGTGACTACTCTTACTGTGCGTGACAAAAACCAGGGGTGTTTATATCAGCCTAACGCGGTCCGCAAGGCCGCGCTACCTAACCTTTATTGGTCTAGGCGAAAACCATTGGTCTGGATGAAAATATTGGTCTGGAAAAAATAATGTTGGCACTCTGAAAAAATGCAGTAACACCCTCTAGCGATAAAATATTCAACTTCTGTATATTAGTAACATTGGCCATTTCTATAGAAACGTTTTCGGATTTTAATGGCGGCAGGCAACGGACACTGCACAAGTTCCGAAACGGGAAATGAAGATGATGATGATGATGGTCATCACTAAGGTTCAGATGTTAGGGAAATGTCATATTTTTTTCCTGAGCTCATTTTACCCGAATTCTGAAAAATAAGTTTGAATGCTGGGTCCCTGACCACGTTTAAAGCGATTTGATGTTGCCTATAAATGCATATTTCGGCCATTTTTTTGTTTTGGTCATATTTGGTCATATTGTAGTGGTATAAGGTCATATTTGGTTATAATTCCAGCATTTTTGTTTAAATTGAGGCGTCGTTAACAGGGTACGTGTTATCTCCGTCGAGTTTCAAACACAGAATTTCCGAATAGTGTAGTAGATATATTCTTCTTTGCTTTCCCAGAACAGGCAGATAGCAGGTTTAGAAGGCCTGATTCCAAGAAGGCGCTCCTATACGGACGTATTTTAGCACATCTTTGTGCACAATTTAGATTGCGACACTGTACGTATGAGGTCACGGAACATGACGATAGTGTGTTTCCGCCTTTCAAATAGGATGTCACTTCAGGAGATATATTTAGTTCAGAAGCAATTAGCTAGCAAACAAGGAAATGCCATGTTATATCTCACCCAGTTCTTCCTTGCAGGGCCGAGTGAAAGCTCCCTTGCTCTTTCACTACCAACGTATTTCAACAGATTGGTCACACTTGTAGTACTGCAGTAAACCCCATCATGCCGAATGTGAAGTGTAGTGAAGCTGTAAAGTTCAGAGAGTATATGAAAGAGTTCGGTGAAGAGACGTAGTTTTTTTAGGTCATATTTAGCCAGTTTTAGGGCATATTTGATTGCATATTTTGTACTTCTTTAGGCCTTAAAGTTCCGAACGCTAGTCATAACACAGGGTGAGCCATAGTGCAGGATACTCAACAATTACAATATACTGAGATAACACAGGGTGAGCCATAGTGCAGGATACTCAACAATTACAATATACTGACATAACACAGGGTGAGCCATAGTGCAGGATACTCAACAATTACAATATACTGACATAACACAGGGTGAGCCATAGTGCAGGATACTCAACAATTACAATATACTGACATAACACAGGGTGAGCCATAGTGCAGGATACTCAACAATTACAATATACTGACATAACACAGGGTGAGCCATAGTGCAGGATACTCAACAATTACAATATACTGACATAACACAGGGTGAGCCATAGTGCAGGATACTCAACAATTACAATATACTGACATAACACAGGGTGAGCCATAGTGCAGGATACTCAACAATTACAATATACTGACATAACACAGGGTGAGCCATAGTGCAGGATACTCAACAATTACAATATACTGACATAACACAGGGTGAGCCATAGTGCAGGATACTCAACAATTACAATATACTGACATAACACAGGGTGAGCCATAGTGCAGGATACTCAACAATTAAAATATACTGACATAACACAGGGTGAGCCATAGTGCAGGATACTCAACAATTACAATATACTGACATAACACAGGGTGAGCCATAGTGCAGGATACTCAACAATTACAATATACTGACATAACACAGGGTGAGCCATAGTGCAGGATACTCAACAATTACAATATACTGACATAACACAGGGTGAGCCATAGTGCAGGATACTCAACAATTACAATATACTGACATAACACAGGGTGAGCCATAGTGCAGGATACTCAACAATTACAATATACTGACATAACACAGGGTGAGCCATAGTGCAGGATACTCAACAATTACAATATACTGACATTACACAGGGTGAGCCATAGTGCAGGATACTCAACAATTACAATATACTGACATAACACAGGGTGAGCCATAGTGCAGGATAATCATCAATTACAATATACTGACATAACACAGGGTGAGTCATAGAGCAGGATACTCAACAATTACAATATACTGACATAACACAGGGTGAGCCATAGTGCAGGATACTCAACAATTACAATATACTGACATAACACAGGGTGAGCCATAGTGCAGGATACTCAACAATTACAATATACTGACATAACACAGGGTGAGCCATAGTGCAGGATACTCAACAATTACAATATACTGACATAACACAGGGTGAGCCATAGTGCAGGATACTCAACAATTACAATATACTGACATAACACAGGGTGAGCCATAGTGCAGGATACTCAACAATTACAATATACTGACATAACACAGGGTGAGCCATAGTGCAGGATACTCAACAATTACAATATACTGACATAACACAGGGTGAGCCATAGTGCAGGATACTCAACAATTACAATATACTGACATAACACAGGGTGAGCCATAGTGCAGGATACTCAACAATTACAATATACTGACATAACACAGGGTGAGCCATAGTGCAGGATACTCAACAATTACAATATACTGACATAACACAGGGTGAGCCATAGTGCAGGATACTCAACAATTAAAATATACTGACATAACACAGGGTGAGCCATAGTGCAGGATACTCAAAAATTACAATATACTGACATAACACAGGGTGAGCCATAGTGCAGGATACTCAACAATTACAATATACTGACATAACACAGGGTGAGCCATAGTGCAGGATACTCAACAATTACAATATACTGACATAACACAGGGTGAGCCATAGTGCAGGATACTCAACAATTACAATATACTGACATAACACAGGGTGAGCCATAGTGCAGGATACTCAACAATTACAATATACTGACATAACACAGGGTGAGCCATAGTGCAGGATACTCAACAATTACAATATACTGACATTACACAGGGTGAGCCATAGTGCAGGATACTCAACAATTACAATATACTGACATAACACAGGGTGAGCCATAGTGCAGGATAATCATCAATTACAATATACTGACATAACACAGGGTGAGTCATAGAGCAGGATACTCAACAATTACAATATACTGACATAACACAGGGTGAGCCATAGTGCAGGATACTCAACAATTACAATATACTGACATAACACAGGGTGAGCCATAGTGCAGGATACTCAACAATTACAATATACTGACATAACACAGGGTGAGCCATAGTGCAGGATACTCAGCAATTACAATATACTGACATAACACAGGGTGAGCCATAGTGCAGGATACTCAACAATTACAATATACTGACATAACACAGGGTGAGCCATAGTGCAGGATACTCAGCAATTACAATATACTGACATAACACAGGTGAGCCATAGTGCAGGGTACTCAACAATTACAATATACTGACATAACACAGGGTGAGCCATAGTGAAGGATACTCAGCAACTACAATATACTGACATAACACAGGGTGATCCATAGTGCAGGATAATCAGCAATTACAATATACTGACATAACACAGAGTGATCCATAGTGCAGGATAATCAGCAATTACAATATACTGACATAACACAGGGTGAGCCATAGTGCAGGATAATCAGCAATTACAATATACTGACATAACACAGGGTGAGCCATAGTGCAGGATAATCATCAATTACAATATACTGACATAACACAGGGTGAGCCATAGTGCAGGATAATCAGCAATTACAATATACTGACATAACACAGGTTGAGCCATAGTGCAGGATAATCATCAATTACAATATACTGACATATACCAACCATAGAACAATTTGGAGTATCAGGCAAAATATAATTTATTGCTTGATTTGTAATACAAATGAACGCCGGTAGAGGAACACACTGTCATCAGTTGAACAATGCAGCATACACACATTTATTATTATTACACCATTGTTGCCCTTATGGACAGTGTTTGAACTTAAGTATCTCATGATGTCACAATTTTCACTTCTTTCCCTTCTTCTCTTCCCAAAATCTCTTCATCCTTTGACTGTGCTCCTGTTTCCTTTGTTCCGTCCACAATGATCCTATCTTCTTCCTTTCACTTACTAAAAATTTGGCGTTTTTAATTTTGTTTCTGAATTCTTCTCCGTCTTCTATCATTTGCTTGTTGATCCCTAATTGCTTTAAGTCGTCTTCTATTTCATGATACCAATTTGTTTTCCTTTTTGAACTGTTCACTACATCAAAGATTTTCTTTGTAAGTCGTTTATTGTTCATTCTCTGTATGTGCCCGTAGAAAGTTAGTCTGCGTTTTCTAATGATATCTGTGAGTCTGTATGTGTGTTCATATAGCTCTTTGGTAGGTCTTTTCATCCATATCCCATCTCTGTGTACTGCTCCAAATAATTTTCTCAGAATTTTACGTTCAATTTTTTCTGTTTCTGTGATGCCAGATGCTCCAATTGTGGTCGTTTCTGACACATACAATGCTTCTGGTAATACAACTGTTTTGTAGTGTCTAAGTTTGGCCTGTCTTGATATGCTTTTCTTATTATAATATGACCATGTAAATTTGTATGCTTTCTGGAGTTTTTCCGTTCGTTCTATGTTAGACATCTTGTTTGATCCTCCTATTTGTATATATTATCCTAAGTACTTAAATCATGTTGTTTGAGTCTTCAGTCTTTTGACTGGTTTGATGCAGCTCTCCATGCCTCCCTGTCCTGAGGTAATCGTTTCATCTCTACATAGCTCCGACACCCTACATCGGAGGCAATCTGTTTAACATATTATAACCTTGGTCTACCCCTACAGTTTTTGTCCTCGACCCTTCCTTCCATAACTAAGCTTGCTATTCCTGGGTGTCTTAGTATGTGTCCTACCAACCTATCTCTTCTCTTCATTAGCAGTCGCCAGAAACATCTCTCCTCTCCCACTCGTCTTAATACCTCTTTGTTTGTAACCCTATCTACCCATCTGATCTTCATCATTCTCCTGTAACACCACATTTCAAATGCTTCAATTCTCCCCTTTTCTGCTGCACCAATAGTCCAAGTTTCACTTCCATAGAGCGCCACGCTCCAGACAAAGGCTTTCAAAAATGACTTCCTAATACCTAAATCTATATTCGATGTCAGCAGATTCCTTTTTTGTAGAAACGCTTTCTTTGCCTGAGCCAACCTACTTTCAATATCCTCTTTGCTTCGTCCATCACTGGTTATTCTGCTTCCTAAGTAACAGAAGTCTCCTACTTCCTTCAGCTTTTCACCTGCCAATTTGATCTCCATAGAGGTTTCTGATTTATTTCGGCTGCATTCCAGTATTTTTGTTTTACATTTATTAATTTTCATCATGAATTCTTTCTGTAAGACGGAGTCCATACCATTCAAAAACTCATTCAAATCCTCAGGCTTGTCGGCCAAGAAGACTATGTCATCAGCAAATCTCAGAGTTGAAATTATTTCTCCTTGAATCTTCACCCCCACTTTAAATTTTTCCCTAATTTCCTTCATTGCTTGTTCAATGTAAAGATTGAAAAGTATGGGTGATAAGTTGCAGCCTTGCCTTACACCTTTCTGAATACCAGTTTCTCTCTCATGTCCTTCAACTCGAATGACTGCTGTCTGGTTTCTGTACAGATTGTATATCACCCTCCTACCCCTGTACTTTATTCCAATTGATTTCAAAATGTCAAACAATTTAGTCCAATCAACGTTATCAAAAGCCTTTTCTAAGTCAACAAAAGCCATGAACGTTCTCTTATCTTTCCTTATTCTACCTTCTAAAATCAGCCTAAGACTTAGTACAGCTTCCCTTGTTCCTACATTTCTCCTGAAACCAAACTGGTCTTCACCCAACTCCGTTTCTATCTGGCTTTCAATCCTCTTGTAAATTATTCTAGACAGGATCTTTGAAGCATGAGTAATCAAGCTGATTGTACGGTAATCTTCACATCTGTCAGTTCCCACTTTCTTAGGTATAGGGATGATTACATTCTTCTTGAAATCAGGGGGTACCTCACCTGTCTCATAAATCCTACACACCAAGTGAAATAACCTGATCAGACCTTCATCTCCTATGCAGCGTAGCAACTCAATCGGTATATCATCTATGCCTGGTGCTTTGTTCCTGCTTAAGTCTTCCAAAGCTCTATCAAATTCTGATCTCAATATTAAATCTCCTTTCGCATCCTCATCAATTTCCTCCTCCCTTTCCATTACATGATTCTCAATCTCCTTTCCCGTATACAAACTCTCTAAGTAAGCTTTCCATCTCTCAACCTTTTCTTCCCTATCTGTTAGAGGCTTTCCATTTGTGTCCTTAATATTACAGCACTTAGTCTTCTTTTCCCCAAAAGTATTCTTAATCCTTCGATAAACTGTGTCTACTTTTCCTAATTTCAGACAATTTTCTATACCTGCACATTTCTCTTTCAACCATTCTTCTTTCGCTTCCTTGCACTTCTTGTTAACCTCATTTCTCAGACGTCTGTATTCTGCTTTCCCCTTTTCATCTCTTAGATTCTTGTGTTTCCGCCTTTCATCCATCAATTCTAGTATATCCTGAGTGATCCACGGTTTTCTACCTATTCTTTCTTTCCTACCAATGTTTTCTTCTGCGGATTTTGTTATTTCATTCTTCAAAAGTGCCCATTCGTCTGCAATTGAAGTTTGTTTAGGGTTTTTCATTAGTCCTTCCTTTATACTCTTCTTGAATCTTTCGTTTACATCCTTCTCTTTCAGTCTGTCTATTGCCCACCTTTTTGGCTTTTGACTTTTCTTCAGTTTCTTCAACTTTAATCATACACACATTTAATATAACAGAACATAATAAACACCACGACAATTAAGGTACTCACATTCAGCGAAAAGTATCAAACCGCAATATTGTAGGATGCATTGCTATACATTGCACTTTGTACTTATCGTCATAAGGTAAAGATTCAAAATCTCCCGTAAGACCAGCGACATGACAATTATGAAATTAGACTCAAATAGCCAGTGTGTGCTAAGTAATAGAATATACGAGTCCAGTTAGGAAATTGCCCCTTTTACAAGGAATAAATCTCAAGTTACTCACTTTGCGTACGTACCGTAACACTAAATTACACGCTGATTATCAACTCAGAGTTGCTAACCCGTGGGATTTGTCCGAAATTGTGGGACATTTAGACAAATCATTATAGGAAAGGGATAAAGGGATTTTTATTTTTCTAAAAGTGAGATGAATTTGAGATATTTGGCCGATGTTATATTTCACCAGCTGAGCTGCCATTAATACATAAAAGCTTCGTTTGCAGTAAACGTGCACAATAGCTACGATTCATACTTGCCAATAGAATAAAAATAAACCTGGCACGGAAGTAGAGTATTACATTAAAATAGACAACTGCCGCTTGTGTGATAACAGACATTTTGGTGTGTTTTTGGAGATTGAAACTTATGTTTTGTGTTTTTGTGAGATCTTCATAAAAAACAAGTAGTTCCGTGAAGAACTATACAGTCTATTTTCATATGTCCTACTCATGTTAATTGCCTCTATCAACATACAAAATTTCAGTTTGAAGGCTGTGATCGATTCGTAGATATTGAGAACCGTCTAAATATTTCAGATGATCACCAGGTTGGATTTTTATTTTTGTACTATTACATTAAGATTATTGTGTACGTGTGGTATTCAAACTTCAATCGCATGATTAGAACACAAGAAGTAAAAACGAGATTTTAAAATTTCGCACAGCCACCATCTTCAGGTTATGTAAACAATTGAACTAAATTAGATGCCAGTGCATTACAATATGTATAATCATTTACTGTACCACATTTCACTGCGCTCAGAGAGTTAAATCACGAGAAAAGTCTATTAAAATGTTTCAACTTCGCTTGGCCGCCATGTTCGTTTTGTACATTACAGATTTATGAAAGTTACATAAATAAACTTGTATCAGTGCCCTTTATCACCGTACAAAATTTCAGGGTGATATCTGTAATAGTTTCGGAGATATAGAATGTAAGTGAAATATTTCGCACAGCCGCCATTTTGAGGTTATGCAAACAATTGAACTAAATTAGACACCAGTGCATTACAATGTGTATAGCTATTTGGTGTACCAAGTTTCATTACGTTTGGATAGTTATATCGCGAGAACAGTCTATTTAAAAGTCTCAAATTCGCTTGGCCGCCATGTTGGTTTTGTAGTCACCAGGATTATGAAAGTCTCATAGGTGAACTTCTAGTAGTACCCTTTATCACCGTTCACAATTTCAGGGCGATATCGGTAATAGTTTCGGAGATACTGAATGCTGGTGAAATATTTCGCACTGCTGACATGCTGGATTGGTGAGTCACAATAAAATTTGAAGGGCACGGTCGGGGTCGGCCAGAATATTACTATGATCTTACCGAGTTTCATTGTAATCGCTCCAGCCGTTTAGAAGTTATTACGGGACACACACACGCACAGACACACGGACAAAAGGTGATCTCATAAACCTATTTTTTTTCATAAAATGAAAATTGGCTAAAAATCAAGGACTTATACAGAGAAAGATAAACACCTGAATATTTAAATGAATAAAAACATGTTTAAGTATATAATAATGTTAGTTTACAAGACAGTTTAATGTTTCGTTAAAATCAATTTTATCGCATATGGTACTGCAATATTTGAAACACATTATCGAGACTCTAGGGCACATTTTTTATTCATTAAACATTTGTTTTGAAGAAAATAAAATTTTACGTGGGATATTTTCTAGTGAAAAGGGATATTCAGAGTGAGAAGTTAGGATTTTGAGGTTTGAGAGGTTGGCGACTCTGTACTCAGTACATAGCTTTGCGTACGTAACGCTAAATTACACGCTGATTACCAACTTTCCTTGAAAAACACACGACTTAGGAACCAGGCAGAAAAACTGTACAATAAGACCACAGATGTACCAATCCTCTCATAAACAGGCCACTGGGCGACGCGACGCCATAAGCGACCCCGGATTCTATTAGTTTTTTTATATCTATAGTAAAAGTTTATAAAGTGAATATATGTTGTACTGTACCGGCTTCAATCACATTGTGTCCGTCCTCAGCGTAATTTAGGACATGTAAATGTACAAGAACAGACACTTAATATAAATTTGGCCATAACAGAGGATCCTAAAAATATTCCTGTTCGAAAAGCTCACAAATTAAAAAATTAAAAGAAAACCAGATCTGTGACAAAATGTGTTAAGAAAAACATGAAACAGTCTTGATAAAAGCAGCGTGGAATAGAAGAGACGTGGATGTGAAAAATAGATAAGTTGAAATAGTTAGGTTATAACTGATAGTTTGGTGTGTATTTGCGAGATAGAAAAATAATGGAATGAAAACGTTGGAAATACGTGTTATGAGGTAATGTTATGAATCGGCAAGAAATGTAAACATATACAGGGTGTAACAAGAATGTATGGCACAAAATCCAGCACACATTTCTCACACGTAGACGAAGCAATTATGTTATATGAACATAGACCCGGAAGCGCTTTGTTTCCATGTTTCCAACTCATTAATCATGAGAAACACACAAGAACAGAACGTACCAGCATACCAAATGCAACTCTTTCTCACAAAATATGTTCAATATGCCCTCCGTGCATCAACCCACCGTCATAGTGAATCTCGGACGCGCTGATGTATCCCTGGAGTACTGCGTATGGTTTCTCAGCCTTCCATAATACGAGCACGGAGACTCGGAACATCTTGTACTGGGGTTCGATACACAAGAGCTTTCAAATGCCTTCACAAATAAAAGTCCAGTGATTTTAGGTCCAGAGAGCGTGGAGGCCAAGCAATTGGTCTAACTCTACCTATAGGGGAAGACCGGGCAAAGTGAATAAACTAACTTTATATAAGTGAATCTATGTAATTACGTAAGGCAATGACATGCAATTTACTGTAGTTGTTCATTGTTATCTTCCCATTTAATTGCTGTATAAAACAGAATCAATTGTGAAACTAATCTTAATTAGAATTCAGTATTAAGTAATTACGTCAAATTATTCACTTTGCCCGTATGGCCGGGCAAAGTGAATAACGGAATGCGTTGTTTAAGACATGAGAATATTAATACTAAGCAAGTGTACATTTGACAGAAACTCAACATTGCATATAAATGGGATCCACTTTTGTTTTTCAATAGGTTTTATAACGTTCACAGTTCACCTGATATAACTAAAGCAACAGAGTTAATAGGATTAGTCCTTCATTGTTTCTCCGCACCAGCTGCCCTGATCACTGCTTCGTTTGAAATTGTAAACCATCTGTAAGCAAATATTACAATATTCTGATTATTATTGATATACTTCAGTACTTATTTCAGGGCATATAACCCTCAACTGGTGACGTGGTTTCTGACAGACTCTGAGAGAGATATAATTGTACACCCCTAAGGACTCATTCCGAAACGAGACTTGTTTGCAATACCTTCTCATCTCTGTCTAAACATCTCTTCAGCCTCATTTCGTCACCTTCAGTCTAATCGTTCTCTTCTCACGAGGTAGACACATTCTTAAGTGGCTTCGTAGACACCACGTCACCAATTGTGTTTGATAAGTATTCCTAACAAGATAATACATTATTAGTCACCATTAAGTAATTAGTGAACGAAGTATTCAACAACATTAACCAGCTGTGCGCCATTATGGAAATCGTGACTGATCGCTTAAAAGTAGTGTAGCAAGAAAGCAAACAAAGTGTGTAAATACGAGGGTTGGAACAACACTAAAACACAATGTAATCACTTTCAAAATAGTTATACCAATCTATGAATAATATTGTGTTTCTTACCTTGATAAAATTTTAAGAAATGCTATAAAAATCTGCAAACGCTTCTAGTCTCACACTGTCAACCGCTATAGTCTTTGTACTACTGATTCATATATCTCCAGTAGATGGCAGCGCTTCCTGCAGAATCAATTCGGTGACATCTGTCGTTATTTTCCTTAACTTTTACATATTCGCTTTGCCCGGTCGTTCCCTACATCTGTCACCAAATCTGTTATTTAGAAGCCGACGGACATTAACACTAAAATGAGGAGGTGCTCCATCGTGCATGAAGTACATGTTTTGTCCCACACCTAAGGCACATCTGCTAAGTCGCATGGCAACGGGGCCATGCAAAACAAACCACTGGCGGTGCACCTACGATAATGACAACATAACCAGACGTAACCAAGAGTGCATGTTCCCCATGATTCTCATGTTCTGTTCTTGTGTGTTTCCCATGCTTAATGAGTTGGGAGACAATGAGGTATAACATGGAAACAAAGCGTTTCCGGACCCATGTTCATATAACACAATTTCTTCGAATACGTGTGAGGAATGTGTCCAGCATTTTGAGCCGTACATTTTTGTTACACTCTGTATTGACTTATGGTTTTATAAACTTAATTATAATTACATAAATAAGGAATTGGGCTATCATGGTCATTTTTATGTCATTCATTATATCTATTATATCTATGCTACTATAGGAATAAACTAATCTCTTTTTACCTTCTGTAAAATCTCTGTGCCTCGTACACCAGGTCATCCCTCCCTATATTATTCTGCTAAGATCCCATTCCAGTTCTGTACCGAAAATAATGTCCCATTAAAACCAACCTACACATATGAGGTACCTACGGGTTCAGCATAACCCAATGCGTAAGCGAAACGCACTCACTTACTCTTTAAATGCCTCACAATTAAATAAATACCTTAAAACATGTATATTTACAATGAAATAATGAAAGAATGCAACACGGTAACCATGGTAACAGAATCTCACAGGTCCATCTATTTCCGTAAGACGCAATGCAATTCCAATTATTACATTACTGTGAAAGTTTCCAGACGGTTATAAGGTTGTCACTTAACCAAATTAAGCTGTAAAATTCATCAATACACACAGTATAATGCGCTTAAGGGGGTCAAGGGATACTCTAGATTTTTTTCACGCAATTTTCACATGTGAGTGTGGTACGAAAGGTCTTTTTCACCCGACTATAAAGGGTCTCCGAAAACCACATTTAAAGGCCCTTAAATTAACAGTGTATGTGATATTCCCAGAAAACTAACTTCGCTCTGATATACCTATGAAGGAATGACAAACCCCTAACCACTGCACCAGTAGCTGAATTGATAAAGTCTGATTATTCATACCAAGGATAAATCAGTCATAGCATTCATGATTGAGATTTTGCTAAGTGTACTCTTTACAACTAGAATATTCGCGGGTGAAGCCGCGACAGGTAAAGCTAGTATAGATAAATTAGGTAAGACTGTAGTGATGACAAGAAACAAGAGAGAAGGAAGACAGAATATTGAAGTCAATGGAAATCCATTGGAAATGGTGAAACGCTTTAAGTATTTGGGGAGCATACTCATAGTAAGCTGAAGTGGTACGGACAGGAAGAAGGCCACGAGGAAGGCCCAGAAAGAGGTGGATAGATACGGTGAAGGAAAGCATAGAGAAGAGAGGAGTAAAAGAAAAAGAAGTATTGAAAGAAGGAAATGAATGATGGAGGGATGGATAACTATGGAGGTCCTTGATTCGCAACCCGACCCAGGGAACTGGAAACGGGAAATGAAGTAGAAGAAGAAGAAGAAGAAGAAGGTAATAGGTAATGACCCATCATCTCATAACCAAGTTCTACCCGATATACTGTAGCTCTAAAGACCTCAGGGCTGAGAGGCTAAAAACACACACGGAGCGACTTCAATGAGTGGGTCCAGTTGAGTCGAGTTGCATTTGGTTTAGGTCGGCCTAAAGGCAATACAAATTAAATAAAAGTATGCATACAATGGATAAAATAGAAAAACATTTCGACCACCAATAATTCAGACACCTTCATGGGAGTGTGCACAACAACTCACTAAAGTTGGGATGAATGGTTTATGAGCACGTACGGGACAAATAATCAAGGATGATTCATTTTTATAGAGATTAAAACCTTCAACAAATTTCATAATTTTATTATTCTGTTCTGAAGGGATGGTTGGTTCCTTAGTTTAGTGGATGCGACAATGCGGTCATGTAGTCCCGTGTACTTTGGGTGTGTGTAGAATCTGGCCGATACCCTGTGTTAATTGTGATGGCTGTATTAGTGTGATTCTGTGATTCACTGCCTGTTTGCCATCTCTTGATGACTGCAGTGATTTGCTTTTGTCTGTAGGCACAGGCTAGAGTAAAATGTGGCTTTTCACCGATGTCTTAGGCTCATTCATGGCTGTGATTATATGGAAGCTTCTGAGTGTTATCATTTTAAATGATCTTGTCGACTTCGGCGTTACGCTGTGGTCTGGCGTTACGTTACGGTGACGGGACGAAATGTACCCAGATGCACTGAAGTGTGTGACGTCATAGTACCGCTTGGTGCGTGTGTACCCCGACAATCTCTACTTCGTTAGTATAAGACAAAAATCCCCGCCGATTCTTGGATGTCACGGGTATTCTCGAGAACCACTGGATGGATTTTGATGCGGTTTTCACCATTCTGTAAAGGATATCTCGAGGAAAGATTCTGTAGAAAATAATTTATGTATGATCAAAGGAAGCCAAGCAGTAACGATTCCAGTAAAAATGTCGAAAACAAACTTGGCGTCCGTGCGCTTCTTAAGCTTACGCTGGGCAAACCATCAAAAATATCAATATACTATGAGCGTAAGAATTGGTCAGCATGAAAAGTTCTACAAAAATGTCCGGGAGAGCATATCTCTATCTTCAAATCATCGCCCACTATAAGTGTTTTTATACTGGATGGAAGGGGCACGTCCCCGCGCGCTCTGGTGAGCGTGCGCCATCCCGCGCGCTTGATCTTGCTTTGCCTTGGTTTGCACTTGGCGTTCGCGAGTAATTTGAAACAAGATAAGCGCGAGAAGCCTCCAGCCTTTCTAGCATTTTTCAGTATTTGTAGCATTTAAAATGATACAAAGTCTAGTCTTTCAGACTGACTGTCACTTTTTGAGTGGTGCTGAGTAATGGACTCAGGGAATAGGCAGTGCCTGTTGATGTTGTGAAAGGTTGTGCTATAGGGTTAGTACTGCTGTACTGACTCAGTGAGGAATGCAATGGCAAACTAGCTCATTCGTCACCTTGCTTAGTACGCCTCAATATAGAGCTACCTCAGTTTTGTGGGTTTCTACCACATAACCTATAGTGGTGCTATTTGAGGATGCAACCAGCCTCTAGGCTTACTACCTGACAGACAGATCTGTGATTCAAGTAGAAGGACCGCAGACGATGAATTTTTTAAGTAGTTCCTTCTTTTTCCACCAAATGCTACCGTCCACGACAACTAGCTGCGGACTTGGCTACTAGATGGCATTGCAGTCAGCACCTGGTGGCGAATATCAGAACTAATATAGCGTTATCAAACTAACCTACACATTTCAACATCCACAAATGTAGTTAGTGGAATGTTCTTTTTTATGCCATAAATCTGTGACATGGGACCGCCGGCTTTACTTCCCCTCCGAAGAAATGCATACTGAGGGATTTAAACACTCTTAAGGGGGGATGTAACCGAAAATACATAGCTGGCCTTAAAAGATCACTGAGTTCACAATATAAAACATTGAGCATTGAAATTTTGTACAGTTGTTTAATGGTATTTGATCTATTGCTTGACAAGCAACAGCTATCTTGGGTGGCGAAATGGCACCAGTACAGTCACTGCAAAAAGTTTGTTACATCCTCTTATTTAGGTACACTTTACAACATAACTATAAAAGATCCTGGCCTACTGTAAGCTTTCAACTAGTTTAAATATATGCCACTATTTCTAACTTTATGTAGAATTATCCAAATACAATGATTTTTAGCCTACTTTTCACATTTTGCAAAAATGAGGAAAAAGTAGACTTATGAGATCGATCCGGGAAAATGTGTGTCTGTCTGTCTGTCTGTCTGGGTGTCCTCCCCCCTATCAACTCCTAATCGGCTGCAGAAATCGAAACCAAATTTGGTAGGAGTAAAGATGTATACCGGAATATCTCACGTCCATATTTGAAAATGATGTCAGTGCTACCAACTGCTGAAAAACGCACTAGAAATTTGAGCTCCATGTTGGATGTCTTGGAAGTATTGTAACGTGTTTTTCGAGGGAATTTTACGCCACTGGCATAAGTCAGTAGGAAGCCATTCTATATTTATCTACGCGGCAAATTGTTCAGCCAAGATAAGTTTTCATGTAACTTATTATTATTATTATTATTATTATTATTAACTTATTATTATTATGAAGGTATTTCTTTGGAGCAGTTTTTATAAAATTATAAGTAATCAGATAGGTTTTCTATGTTATAGAGAACACTATCAAGCAAATTATTACGAACAACATTATTGTAAGAAAATTATATGATTACGGAATTTTACGGAGTTTTGTCAGTTAGGGTATTTTGAGAGAGATGATTCACGGGGAATTCGGCTACAGGCTTAATCTTGTCGAGTAGCATGACGCAAGCTGGGTTGCTGCTTCAAGAAAAGGCGAAATGGCCTGGACCGGTAATCGACATCATCGCCGCGCCAAGTGTAATGACCCGGAGGTGGGGAAGTAGCGCGTGGTGGATCAGCCAATCAGTGGAGACCGGGCGACTTGAAGAGGGGGTCCAGAGAGGGGATGTGACGAGTGCATATATGGTTTGCGCGCCGTGGAGGCAAGGCGACTATTTTTGTAAAACTTAACCAGTGTGGTTGTACGTGTGGTTGGTTCCGATATTCGGACCATAAGTTATCATTTCTACAAGAATCTCATCAACTAACGAAGAAGATGACGACGACCAGGAGGCTGTGGGAAGCTCTCTACAACATCCAGTACGAGGGAAATGCTACGGCAATTTCCAGTGGTAAGCGCGAATGACTCAGAACTACGTAATCTCTCGTCTCTTTGTTTGATATTCAGTATTTCAGTAACTTCATAGCTTGGGAATAAGAGTAAAATCAGTAATTTATCCGAATCCGTTTTCACGTAATTTTCTAGCGTAATATTCAAATCGCAACGCTCCAATTTAAATTCAAAACTTATTATTATTATTATTATTAATTTTGGCATACTTTTTTATACTATAAATTCATTTCTTTTAACCATGCAATCTTTGCTTTCAGTAGGTAGCATTAGATATAGACCAATTCCTTCTCCTGATACAATTGTTTGTTGGGTTAATGATCAAATCATACCACGATCTGAGTGAATAGATTTTTGAAGGTGTTCTACCAGAGCTAGGTGTTGTTAAATATAAATTTAGATTTCAACATAGCGTTGAGGTCTTGGCGCCCATTAAAACAACATATCTTAGTCAGAGTAAATATTTCAAAGTGCAAGGCAGAGCTAGTAAGAAACCATTACATTTGTCACCCCAACAGTGAGGGCCTGTTAAACCGTTTCACTTGTACGCTCAACGTGGAGCGAAATAATCCCGTTTCAGTATGCATGGGAGCTATTCCAAAATTGGCACACATGTAGATAACACTATTTCAGTTTAATTTCCAGGAGGCCATACATGATAGTGTTGCCAAATAATTTTAAGCCTTCCGATATGTCCAATTTTAAATGCCTATAACTTCTACACTTTCAATTGGATTTCAACCACATTTTGTATGTAATATGTGTACATAAATTGATATGACTGAGCGTATTGTTAAGAGCCACCAGGGCTGCCAACTGTTAATAATTGCTCTCTCTATTCTTTTATCCAAATACCAATATATCACAAAGTATGCAAGCCGACAGCTTTAAACTATGCACACGTATAGTACCTGACATTTTAGATTAATTTTGGAGTAACTTATATACTTCAGTTCTACCAACATGATTCTAAGCCTGCTGATAGGGCCAATTTTTAAATACATGTAACTTCTATACTATCAGTTGGATTTCAACCAAATTTCGTATGTGTTATGTGTAAGATATGACTATAAGTATTCTTAAGAGCAATCAGGGCTGCCAACTGTTAATAAAAGCTGTCTATATTTTCTAACCTAATATCAATATATCAGGAAGTATGCAAGCCAACAGTCCTATACTTTGCACACGTATAGCACCTGCATTCTAGATTAATTTGGAGTAATTAATATAAGTCATTGCTGCCAACATGATTGTATGTCTGCTGATAGGTCCAATTTTAAAATACATGTAACTTCTGTACTAACAAATGGATTTCGTCCAAAATTTGCACAACAAGATACCATAAAATTTCAGATTAGACTATTTCTGACCAGCACACGCATGACATTGTTGCCAACATGCTTTTACGCGTGCTGATAGATCCAATGTCTAACTGCATGTAACGTCCATTGGACTTCAACCTATTTTTTTATTCTGTACCTTAAAGATGGAACTAAGAATATATTCAGTCACCAGGGCTGCCAACTGTAATGCTCTATTAGGCTACATTATACCAGGTATATTTCGAACTAATTAGACATTTCGATATTACCAACTTAATTTCGTCATTTTTCTTGATAGGTTCATATACTGTAGAATAATCATTGGCATGGAAAGTAGGCTCTTTACTTCGTCACGGAACTTCTTGTTTATTTATTTATGGTCATTTGAATTTTGGATTTCATAAACCTCAGTGACATATGATTGTAAATGCACGCAAATTCTACAAATGGTAAAATAGAAGCATAATTCTACATACATGTGTGTATAATCACTCAATAAACAATACCTGAAAATTTCAGTTATGTAACATCCCATACCTAAGTTATTCAATGTACAAAAAGCGATCGACCGAGTAAGAGAAGAATTTGCCACAGGAGGGAATATTCATGGAGATAAAGTTGACATGATAAGGTTTCCTGATGACATTGCGCTAATTGCAGAAAGTGAGGAAGGCTTACAAACGATCCTGAGCAAAATGGACAAAATAATGGAGGAAGAATTTAATATGAGAATAAATACAAATAAAACAAAAAATTTGGTCTGCAGTAGAAATGGCGAAAACCAGACAGCAATAGAGTTAAGAAATGAAAAGATACAAGAAGTGAATGAGTTTAATTATCTGGGAAGTAAAATAACGAATGATGGAAGAAGCAGCAGAGAGATATTAAGAAGGATTGCCCAAGCCAAGAACGCTTTCTATAAAAAGAAGAACCTATTTACTGCAAGGAACATAAAGCGGGCCATACACGCTGAGATCTGTATCGAGAGACTGTCTCATGAAACGCGTATCTGATACCAGCTGCGTCGTGTGTAGCGTTGTCACAGCTGGTCTCACATGGTATCATGACGCAACGGAGCAGGTATCACGTCTCTCGCTCTGGACAAGAGACCTTGAGATAGATACAAGCAACACGATACAAGTATCAACGTGTGTAGGGAAGTATCGCGTGTATCACAGAGCACGGCCGACTGGATGCGATCTGCGTCCTTTACCGGCCTTGACAATCCCAGTTATTAGAGCCCATGCATAACGTGTAATTGGAAAATTTCTACTCGTCGCCGATAGAGCGCACTCCCATCCCATTATAGGCGCGATTAATAAACAGCTGTGCAGTACATTTATTAAATGTGTAATCTCGAGAACCACTAGATGGATTTTGATGCGGCTTTCACCATTCTGTAAAGGTAATTTCGAGGAAGATTTCTGTAGAAATCCATCCAGTGGTTCTCGAGATTACCCGTGAATATTTACAATATTAACATAATTACTAATAATAAAACGCATACTGTAAACGCCGAAAATACGCCACCAAATAGAATCGGGGACTTTGTTTTACACTCACTGCTTCCCTCATGATTGTATCTTGTTTTTGAATTTCAGGGCCTATCAAATCCAGCAAAGTATAAAATGTTTGAACATCCATCCTCCTCAAATAATTATGATGATGATAATTGTTGTTTTAAACTGCTGCCTTGTAGTTTGGAGTTGGTTCTTCAAAGGCTAAGGGAAGAAACCCTGACAGAAAATCAGCCTGGTGCCTCAGGCCTAAGGTGGCAGTCCCTCCATGGCACTCGGAGGCAGTGGGTTAATCACTCGCTCCTCTTAAATAAACTGATTACTGAAACTGAAGCGAAATTACAAAACCGGACGGATAACCTGATGACTGGAGTCAAGTGAAGAGAATAGCCAGGAACCGTACTGCGTGGGGAAATTTCGCCAAGGCCCTATGCTCCGGAAGGAGCGGCAGGAATTAAGTAAGTAAGTAATTGTTGTTTTAAGGGGCCTAACATCGAGGCTATCGTCCCCCTCAAATAATTAAAGAAATCTTCTGGAGCAGTATCCGCTAACTCCGTTAAAAGTGAAACGTGAGAGTAGTTTGCTCTCTTTGTTAACCATATTTTAGACCACATTCTTCGTTTTTTCCTTCGATTTTTCATTAAACAAACACCAAGAACTATCCCCAAAGCAAGCATTTCGTCTATTGGAGGATCGGACGCCATGTTATTTCCACTAACAACAAATCTCGGCGTGTGTAGCGCCACGGAGACGAGAGACCTGTATCTAGAGTCAGTCTCATGAGACAGTCTCTCGATACAGATCTCAGCGGGTATGGCCCGCTTAAGTCTTGATGTGAGGAAACAAATGTTGAAGATCTATGTATGGAGCGTCGCGCTATATGGCAGCGAATCTTGGACAATAAGAGAGAGAGAGAGAGAGAGGAAAATACTACTAGCATTTGAAACCTGGTGCTATAGAAGGATTATGAAAATCAGCTGGAAAGAAATGGTCACAGATGAGGAAGTCTTTAGAAGAGTGGGAGAGAGAAGATGCTTCCTTAAATATTTAAGAAGAAGGAATCACCTCGTGGGCCACATACTGCGACACAATGGACTGATTGAGCTAACAATCGAGGGAACATTATACGGCAAGAATTGCAGAGGAAGACCCAGACTGGAGTACATGGGTCAAATACTGGAAGATACTGTGAACTGAAGAGGAAGGCGGAGAGACGGGAAGAATGGTGAGTTGCTGCCAACCAGCCTCACGGCTGTTAACCACAGAGAGATAGAGAGCATTTAGGGTTTCAGAGGAAGGTGTACCACTGTGGTGGAAAAATTGATATTGAGAAAACAACATTTGAAAGTTGGTTATGTTCATTTACTCACATTTATGTAACTTTGTCTCTAGACATGCAGCATCAGATATACATTAATTTAAAAAATACTTCCAGTTGAGTAATGAGTTTGCAATTATTACACTGAGTATAAAAGAGGCCATACATACAAAAACACATATTTCGAAATTTTGATATTTTGACATCTCATCGCTTACATCCCCCCTTGAAAAATCTGACGACTTCGGCCGGGTTTGAACCCGAGACCTTGGACATAAATGCTCAGCAAGCTACAAACTACGCCACGAAGGCACTTGCTCTGGGGGTATTTATTCCCCTAATCACCTCCCCGTAGTACGCCACTGCTTCCACTTACAGGATAGCAACACAATTGTTTGAACAAATTGACGTAGGATAAGCTGTCGTATATATTTCATCTGCTCATTTCCGCTACCGATAGTTGATTGTTTTCTGCCTTAATGAAGTCAATACAAGGGAAGCAAGGCGTAAGTAATTTAATATAGCGGATGTTTTTAATTTGGCTTTCCCTCCAGGATATACGGTCCCGATAAAATGGGCTGTAACCACAATTCCACAGGCGCGTTATTATAATTATGTTGTAACAATTCACATGGAAGAGAAGAGAATGTAATGTAATGTTATAACAAGCATGGCCTCCGTTAATCACGTAAGAGCTAAGTCTGGCCAACAGTAGGGGGATGATAGGGGTTCTGCCCCACTTCAGAACCCCCCTTGCTCTACTACTAAGCCTCAGTCATGTTAAATATCTCTTGAACGCATGGTCCGATTTTGACAAATGAGGTATTGTTGGACTCGGGCTGACGTCCTCTTTGCTATGGACCACTCGTTATATTTTTCAAAATTTTTTTGAAAATTTTTGTTTTCGAAACTATGTGATAGTTTGAAAACCAAACAGGATAGAACGTTGTGCCATGGCTCAAACGAACAGTCTTTATGACCTTTATTTTTTGTAATAAAACTTTTTTATTTTTTATATTTTTTTGAAAACACTCGAATTTTGAAAATCCTATATTTTGGAAACTAGGAACTCTACAAAAAAAATTGTTTAACGTAAATCAATGGTCCCTACCCCCTCTACCCCCAAAATAAATTTCAAGTCTCTAGAATGAAAACCTGCAGTAGTGTGGTAGTGGGAAAGCTGCTCTACTTAGGAAGTTGTGAGCCCCTGCGACCTTGGAATGGAAGGAGCCATGCTAGGAGGGCGTGCTTGGATTCGTTTTTTTCGTCTCGTCGTGCTCTTTACGGGAATGTCGGTGTCGAAAATGTGAAAATCTGGAAACACAGTCTTTTTGGGGTAAAAACGTGATTTTAGACTTTTTGTTATATCTCACGAACCAATAACGCTAGAGGCGTGTTCGACAGGTCCAAGGACTCGGGGTAACGTTCTCTCTCCTATGGACCACTCGTTATAATTTTTAATAAAATTGGAAACTCGATTTTGGGGTAAACACATGTTTTTTGTGATTTTGCCGATATCTCACGAAGCAATAACGCTAGAGGCATGTACGACGGGTCCAAGGATTCGGGCAGACGTTCTCTTTGCTATGAACTACTCGTTGTAATTTTTAAAAAATTTGGAAACGCGATTTTGGGGTAAACACGTGTTTTTTGTGATTTTTGCCGATATCTCACGAACTAATAACGCTAGAGACGTGTACGAGGTGTCCTAGGACTCGGGCTAACGCCCCCTTTCAAATGTGGTAGATATTTTTTTTAAAAAAAGATAATTCACAAAGGGCCTAACGCCGTACATGTTGAAAAAAAATCATTACCGTTACCTGTTTATAATGTTTATAAAGCGTGGTGGTTGAGAGAGACGATACGGCTGGGTATGTGTGTGTTTCAACGAACCTGTCGCTAACCACAAGGACCATGCTTAATAGAACAATCGCTATTTCGGCGGATCGGTGTATGACAGAGCGAGCGTGCGTTTTTCCTGATATTTTACCTTTAACGTGTAAACGGTGATGAGAACTTGATTCTATGTTGGTCGAAGCGAGTATCGAAAACAAACGAGCAGGAGGTGAAGGTCATTTGAGCTTATTGGAAGGCTCCGATCTGACTTGACAACAGGTGCAATGGAAAAAATGACCAAGACGCTTGAAGGTGAAATAATCTGACCATTGTGGTGGCAGGGAAGTGCGAAAGGCGTGCACACATGTGAAACCACAGGCACGCTAAACCAGTGACATTCTGTCTTGCTTCGTACGTGACAAAATGCAAGTCCATGTGACATTTGATCTACCGCAGGTGTTCACCTTGGACGTTATCTGTCCACGTGCATGATAACTGTTAACAAGTCACATTCTGTTTTGCTTCGTACGTGACAAAATGCAAGTTCATGTGAAATTTGATCAGGCACAGGTGTTCGCCTGGGACGTTAGCTGCCCACGTGCACGATAAGAGAATGTTCAAAGCGTGGGAAAAAAAAAGATTATACATGCAATGTGATATATAAAGACACGTCGCTGACATTTCCACTCGCACTTATGTGACTACTTTTGAACACGCTACAGCGTTGTGTGAAACACTTGGCCTTGTTTAACAGTTTTGGTGTTGGTGGAAAATACTTATTCTTGTTGTGAGGTAGGTATATATTTATTTATTTATACATTTATTGATTTATATATAAATACATGCAATTATTTATTGATTAGGTAATTAATGATTTTATTTATTTATTTGTTTGCAGATAACCGGCATACCTTACATGTCAGAGGGAGAAGAAACTATTGCACTTTTGAGCCCACTAGAAGGGAAGAGTAACAAGTCACTGCAAGTAAAGGTGAGATGATTTTTTTTAAACTAACTTGTTTCATTTTTTTTTTGTTTTATGTTTTATTTTATGAAATGTATGTATTAACCTGAATTTAGGTATTTATAGCGGTTTATTTTATTTATTTTTAGAAACTTGGAAAGAATAGCCTTACCGCCGTAGCAGTCGCTGAAAAAAACCAGAAACGCACTAAAGCGAAACCACTGCCAAAGAGTGAACTGTTTAAAACTCAGGTAAGTCCAACTTAAAAATGCTATTCCATTTTACCACTACTGAAAACTCGTAGACAAAAAAAAATTCATTACCTGTACATGACTGGGACAATGATTGCTTTCTTGATTAATGGCTATGTTGTTGTTGTTGACTGGGAAAAGTACAAGGCCATGTTGGATTTTCTAAAAATAAAATAATAAATTTAATTTATGAGTGGTTCCCTATGGACTCAACGAATATCCACAGGTTTGAACATGATAATGTGAACAAAATGACATGACATTCATTTTTGTTTATATATTGGTTAAAGGGAGGGTGGGGGAATGTAAATGACTGTAGCTTTATAAAAAAGAAAATAAGTACATGGGTTACTGTTTGTGCCAACATACAGTTTATTTTTAATGGTGTTTTGATATATTAATGCCAATTAACGTTAACGTTTTATTTACAAGTATTGATTGATTGATTGATTGATTGAGTGATGGGTTATTTTGTTTGCTTTTAGGTGTCGTCATGTGCCATTAACGTAATGAACAGACAGTGAACAAGCATGCATTATGCTTTAAAGTACTCTGTGCAATGTTAATAACTTACAATAAGAAAACGTTTTATTATAACACATGGCGTTAGTACCAAATACAACAAGTGAGCAAGTTGGTTTACCACGTGGGTTAAATTTAAAATCAGAACATGATCGATGGTTAACATTTGAATCCTGGCCTGTAGGCTTTTTGTCGACGCATGAACTTGCAAAAGCCGTTTTTTTTTTACTTGAACCGAGGAGATGTGGTGCGCTGTGTGTTTTGTCGTATTGAACTTTCACACTGGGAAGAAGGGGATGATCCCCTTAGAGACCATTTGCGATGGTCTCCTCACTGTCCTTACATGCTTGGAAAGCAAGTGGGTAACCTACCCGTGCATTCATTTTACCGAACCACAAGGCCTATGGCCGCTACTTACGTTGCTGAATCACAAATAAATAATAATAATGATGTATTACCAGCCAACGGTAGTGTCGATATATGTGGTCCATATGCCATAGACAGTGTTGAATTGGCGTGTGCTTTTGAAAAATTGGGAGTTTGCAAGACTAAAGCACTAGCACACCCAGAGTACAGCTCTGTTGAAAAACGTTTCGAATCTTATAAAAATATTTGGCCATTAATATTAAAACACCTTACCAAACAGCTAAGTGAAGCTGGATTTTTTTATACTGGTGAAGGGGATAAAACAATATGTTTTTATTGTGGATTTGCTTTAAAGGATTGGCAAATGACTGATGACCCTTTTGTGCAACACGCTCGTTGGTTACCAAACTGTAAATACATGGTGTTGCTTAAAGGTCAGGAATTTGTGAACACTATTCGTAAAGAAAAAGTGATTGCAGCACAAGACATAAAAGTGCCTTTAGAGTTAGAGCACGCGGAGCAAATACATAAGGCTGAAAGAAAAGACTTGTCTCACGAACAGATACAAAAGTGTGACCAACAATTATGTAAAATTTGTTATCAAGATGAACTAGGTGTTGTATTTTTACCCTGTGGACACATGATAGCCTGTGTCAAGTGTGCATTAGAACTTAACACTTGTGCTATATGCAGAAAAGTAGTATCTGCAACAGTTAGGGCATTTCTTGCATAACTAGTATAATTTATTCGCCATGGATAGTGCAAAATCCCTAATTGCACAATATTATTAAAGCTGTTTTAGAGTGTAATAGATATGCTTTTGTTTTGTTTATAGACTACTACAATGAATGTTTTGAATGCTGTGGGACAATCATGTGGCTTAGAGACAAAGAAGCTCAGTGAATTGCCAATGCATATTCCATTCCGCATTATCAAGATTCGGAAATTGAAAACAGCATATGGTGATCGTGTACTTTGTGTATGTGAAAACTTTGAGACATTTCTGCCTATACGGTTTAATGATATGTCGGAGAGTGTTTTTGATGAAGTCAATAATGCTGTGCAACCTGTACACTTAATTTATGAAGGTTTTAAAAACAATAGGTGCATGGTTCGTTTTAATTAAATAAATAAATAATGTGAAATAATAATGGAAATTATAAGTAATGACAATATACTGAAAAAGAAAGAAAATATGTGCATAGAATAGTAATGTTTTAGTGTTTAGTGTTGTCTTTAAAAATATTATGATGAAACCAAAAAAAAATGTATATAAAGTTTGTAAATAAATGCAAAATGATGTTACAATGCTGTTTTATTTTATACAAAGTTAGTATATTTAACATTGCAGAGTATACATGATTATGACAATAAATGCATACTGAATACAAGCCTTTCTCACATTACAATAGTCTGTTATAGTTTTAAACACAAGGCTTGTTGTAGATCATTTTATAGCAATGTCCCTTTAATGTTGTTTTCGAAAAGTGGGGAAGCCACAATGGTTGTATTGACATAAAAACCTTATGGTTATTACTATTTAGTCACTTTGATCCCCTTGCAGATCAACAGCAGATGACCTAGTTGTTCCACTCTTTAAAACGACAACAACACCACTACCTCTTGCATAGTTTGTGATGTTGATGGCTCTTGCGACGTGGAAGATGGATTAAAAATAACTTTGAGAACAGGGGTTAAACGTTGATCATTAAACAATGCACTATTTTGAGTAGCAATATGGTTTTCTTGATTTTTTGTCGACGGCAACTGTGTTTCATGCGGTACACTACATTGATGATCACTGACACTTAAAACCTCACTATTTTTACTTTTTAGGTCACCACGACAATGTTTGGAACGTTGCTTTGAACAACGCCAAATAACAGTTCCATTTTTATTGGTTCGTTTCACAATATATGAATATCCTTTATAGTATGCGTAAGGCTTACCATACCTAGTCACTGATACTTCCATATCAACTGTCGAGCATAGACTAAGCTCTAGTAAAGTCAACTTGGTAATAAGAATACTAGTTTAATGTGAGAGCAAATATGGATCCAAAGAGTTCAGGTAAAAGTGAAAGCAAATAAGCAAATATTAGAAACAAGAGTTGGGGTGAAAGTGGTCGCAAAGTGGTAGACCCATTACACAATAATTTCAGCACGACGAAGCTCTTGTTCAATTTCTTTGATTTCCCAATCGTGACCAGTATGGCCAGATTGACGTGAGGCATGCAACAACTGTAGCCGCTGGACGAGCTTATTGGGATTGTGCCAGTATACAAATTTAACAAATGGATTTTTAGGTGTAAACAAAGCATTACCATTATCATGATCATTATCATCATCGTCATTATCATCATCATGATCACCATTATCATCATGACCATCATCACTGTTACTATATAGTCCTTTTTGATCCTCTTGCAATACCACTTTATTTATAGTCTGAGTTGATTTTGACAGTGTTGAAGGTTTCTTGGACGTTGACAACTGTCCTAACATGACGTTTTGAGGACATGATAAGTCCTTTTGAACAAACACTGTACTATCTTTAGCCGCAATATCGTTTTCTTGAACTTGCTTTTTAGCATTTTGATAATTGTTTGTAAACAGTAAGCGTGGTTCGTTTCGAGCACTACATTGATGAACACTCACACTTAAAACCTTTCCATTTTTACTTTTCAGATTGCCTCGACATTTTGTTGACCTCTCTTTTGAGCATCGCCAGAATATTATTCCATTCACATTCTGGCGATTATAGTTATAGGAGTAGCCTTGATAGAGTGCACGTAGCCTACCTTTGTTGGTTGTAATAAGTTCCATAGTAGTAACTGACCTGTCAGTACGATGTTCACACTACAAAGGTTACAACTGTTTTGCTGATGGAGTGACCTACTATAAGCTTATATATTGGCTTATGTGTTGGCTTTTTGTGTTGGCTTTTCGTGTTGGCTTTTGTGTTGGCTTATGTGTTGGCTTTTTGTGTTGGCTTTTTGTGTTTGCTTTTCATGTTGGCTTTTCGTGTTGGCTTATGTGTTGGCTTTTTGTGTTGGCTTTTTGTGTTGGCTTTTGTGTTGGCTTATGTGTTGGCTTTTTGTGTTGGCTTTTTGTGTTGGCTTTTTGTGTTGGCTTTTTGTGTTGGCTTTTCGTGTTGGCTTTTTGTGTTGGCTTTTCGTGTTGGCATTTCGTGTTGGCTTTTGTGTTGGCTTTTCGTGTTTGCTTTTTGTGTTGGCTTTTCGTGTTGGCATTTCGTGTTGGCTTTTCGTGTTGCCTTTTTTTGTATTGGCCTTTCGTGTTGGCTTTTTGTATTGGCTTTTCGTGTTGGCTTTTTGTGTTGGCTTTAGTATTGGCTTTTGTATTGGTTTATTTGACAAGTTATTTGTGTCAATGTATTTAGTGGATTTTTTCTTGGTGTTGGAAAGTAGTTGAAAGAGAGGGAATATTTAAAGACTTAACCTCAGCTCACTAACCTAACCTAACCTTTCAACTCTCAGATGTTAATTAAATTCTGTGCATTGTCGAGTTGGAGCCCAAGACCTCAGGGGTAAAAAAAAAACAATTATTTTTGACGACTTATTTTGGTAACTTATTTTAATGGCTAACCTAACTTTACCTAACCTAACCTAACCTAACCTCAGCTCACTTTGGATATTACTAGTAAGTGTTCATATCCTCTGCTAGGTAGCAGAGGATATGAACACTTACTAGTAATATCCAAAGTGAGCTGAGGTTAGGTTAGGTTAGGTTAGGTAAAGTTAGGTTAGCCATTAAAATAAGTTACCAAAATAAGTCGTCAAAAATAATTGTTTTTTTTTTACCCCTGAGGTCTTGGGCTCCAACTCGACAATGCACAGAATTTAATTAACATCTGAGAGTTGAAAGGTTAGGTTAGGTTAGTGAGCTGAGGTTAAGTCTTTAAATATTCCCTCTCTTTCAACTACTTTCCAACACCAAGAAAAAATCCACTAAATACATTGACACAAATAACTTGTCAAATAAACCAATACAAAAGCCAATACTAAAGCCAACACAAAAAGCCAACACGAAAAGCCAATACAAAAAGCCAACACGAAAGGCCAATACAAAAAAAGGCAACACGAAAAGCCAACACGAAATGCCAACACGAAAAGCCAACACAAAAAGCAAACACGAAAAGCCAACACAAAAGCCAACACGAAATGCCAACACGAAAAGCCAACACAAAAAGCCAACACGAAAAGCCAACACAAAAAGCCAACACAAAAAGCCAACACAAAAAGCCAACACAAAAAGCCAACACATAAGCCAACACAAAAGCCAACACAAAAAGCCAACACAAAAAGCCAACACATAAGCCAACACGAAAAGCCAACATGAAAAGCCAACACAAAAAGCCAACACAAAAAGCCAACACATAAGCCAACACAAAAGCCAACACGAAAAGCCAACACAAAAAGCCAACACATAAGCCAATATATAAGCTTATAGTAGGTCACTCCATCAGCAAAACAGTTGTAACCTTTGTAGTGTGAACATCGTACTGACAGGTCAGTTACTACTATGGAACTTATTACAACCAACAAAGGTAGGCTACGTGCACTCTATCAAGGCTACTCCTATAACTATAATCGCCAGAATGTGAATGGAATAATATTCTGGCGATGCTCAAAAGAGAGGTCAACAAAATGTCGAGGCAATCTGAAAAGTAAAAATGGAAAGGTTTTAAGTGTGAGTGTTCATCAATGTAGTGCTCGAAACGAACCACGCTTACTGTTTACAAACAATTATCAAAATGCTAAAAAGCAAGTTCAAGAAAACGATATTGCGGCTAAAGATAGTACAGTGTTTGTTCAAAAGGACTTATCATGTCCTCAAAACGTCATGTTAGGACAGTTGTCAACGTCCAAGAAACCTTCAACACTGTCAAAATCAACTCAGACTATAAATAAAGTGGTATTGCAAGAGGATCAAAAAGGACTATATAGTAACAGTGATGATGGTCATGATGATAATGGTGATCATGATGATGATAATGACGATGATGATAATGATCATGATAATGGTAATGCTTTGTTTACACCTAAAAATCCATTTGTTAAATTTGTATACTGGCACAATCCCAATAAGCTCGTCCAGCGGCTACAGTTGTTGCATGCCTCACGTCAATCTGGCCATACTGGTCACGATTGGGAAATCAAAGAAATTGAACAAGAGCTTCGTCGTGCTGAAATTATTGTGTAATGGGTCTACCACTTTGCGACCACTTTCACCCCAACTCTTGTTTCTAATATTTGCTTATTTGCTTTCACTTTTACCTGAACTCTTTGGATCCATATTTGCTCTCACATTAAACTAGTATTCTTATTACCAAGTTGACTTTACTAGAGCTTAGTCTATGCTCGACAGTTGATATGGAAGTATCAGTGACTAGGTATGGTAAGCCTTACGCATACTATAAAGGATATTCATATATTGTGAAACGAACCAATAAAAATGGAACTGTTATTTGGCGTTGTTCAAAGCAACGTTCCAAACATTGTCGTGGTGACCTAAAAAGTAAAAATAGTGAGGTTTTAAGTGTCAGTGATCATCAATGTAGTGTACCGCATGAAACACAGTTGCCGTCGACAAAAAATCAAGAAAACCATATTGCTACTCAAAATAGTGCATTGTTTAATGATCAACGTTTAACCCCTGTTCTCAAAGTTATTTTTAATCCATCTTCCACGTCGCAAGAGCCATCAACATCACAAACTATGCAAGAGGTAGTGGTGTTGTTGTCGTTTTAAAGAGTGGAACAACTAGGTCATCTGCTGTTGATCTGCAAGGGGATCAAAGTGACTAAATAGTAATAACCATAAGGTTTTTATGTCAATACAACCATTGTGGCTTCCCCACTTTTCGAAAACAACATTAAAGGGACATTGCTATAAAATGATCTACAACAAGCCTTGTGTTTAAAACTATAACAGACTATTGTAATGTGAGAAAGGCTTGTATTCAGTATGCATTTATTGTCATAATCATGTATACTCTGCAATGTTAAATATACTAACTTTGTATAAAATAAAACAGCATTGTAACATCATTTTGCATTTATTTACAAACTTTATATACATTTTTTTTTGGTTTCATCATAATATTTTTAAAGACAACACTAAACACTAAAACATTACTATTCTATGCACATATTTTCTTTCTTTTTCAGTATATTGTCATTACTTATAATTTCCATTATTATTTCACATTATTTATTTATTTAATTAAAACGAACCATGCACCTATTGTTTTTAAAACCTTCATAAATTAAGTGTACAGGTTGCACAGCATTATTGACTTCATCAAAAACACTCTCCGACATATCATTAAACCGTATAGGCAGAAATGTCTCAAAGTTTTCACATACACAAAGTACACGATCACCATATGCTGTTTTCAATTTCCGAATCTTGATAATGCGGAATGGAATATGCATTGGCAATTCACTGAGCTTCTTTGTCTCTAAGCCACATGATTGTCCCACAGCATTCAAAACATTCATTGTAGTAGTCTATAAACAAAACAAAAGCATATCTATTACACTCTAAAACAGCTTTAATAATATTGTGCAATTAGGGATTTTGCACTATCCATGGCGAATAAATTATACTAGTTATGCAAGAAATGCCCTAACTGTTGCAGATACTACTTTTCTGCATATAGCACAAGTGTTAAGTTCTAATGCACACTTGACACAGGCTATCATGTGTCCACAGGGTAAAAATACAACACCTAGTTCATCTTGATAACAAATTTTACATAATTGTTGGTCACACTTTTGTATCTGTTCGTGAGACAAGTCTTTTCTTTCAGCCTTATGTATTTGCTCCGCGTGCTCTAACTCTAAAGGCACTTTTATGTCTTGTGCTGCAATCACTTTTTCTTTACGAATAGTGTTCACAAATTCCTGACCTTTAAGCAACACCATGTATTTACAGTTTGGTAACCAACGAGCGTGTTGCACAAAAGGGTCATCAGTCATTTGCCAATCCTTTAAAGCAAATCCACAATAAAAACATATTGTTTTATCCCCTTCACCAGTATAAAAAAATCCAGCTTCACTTAGCTGTTTGGTAAGGTGTTTTAATATTAATGGCCAAATATTTTTATAAGATTCGAAACGTTTTTCAACAGAGCTGTACTCTGGGTGTGCTAGTGCTTTAGTCTTGCAAACTCCCAATTTTTCAAAAGCACACGCCAATTCAACACTGTCTATGGCATATGGACCACATATATCGACACTACCGTTGGCTGGTAATACATCATTATTATTATTTATTTGTGATTCAGCAACGTAAGTAGCGGCCATAGGCCTTGTGGTTCGGTAAAATGAATGCACGGGTAGGTTACCCACTTGCTTTCCAAGCATGTAAGGACAGTGAGGAGACCATCGCAAATGGTCTCTAAGGGGATCATCCCCTTCTTCCCAGTGTGAAAGTTCAATACGACAAAACACACAGCGCACCACATCTCCTCGGTTCAAGTAAAAAAAAAACGGCTTTTGCAAGTTCATGCGTCGACAAAAAGCCTACAGGCCAGGATTCAAATGTTAACCATCGATCATGTTCTGATTTTAAATTTAACCCACGTGGTAAACCAACTTGCTCACTTGTTGTATTTGGTACTAACGCCATGTGTTATAATAAAACGTTTTCTTATTGTAAGTTATTAACATTGCACAGAGTACTTTAAAGCATAATGCATGCTTGTTCACTGTCTGTTCATTACGTTAATGGCACATGACGACACCTAAAAGCAAACAAAATAACCCATCACTCAATCAATCAATCAATCAATCAATACTTGTAAATAAAACGTTAACGTTAATTGGCATTAATATATCAAAACACCATTAAAAATAAACTGTATGTTGGCACAAACAGTAACCCATGTACTTATTTTCTTTTTTATAAAGCTACAGTCATTTACATTCCCCCACCCTCCCTTTAACCAATATATAAACAAAAATGAATGTCATGTCATTTTGTTCACATTATCATGTTCAAACCTGTGGATATTCGTTGAGTCCATAGGGAACCACTCATAAATTAAATTTATTATTTTATTTTTAGAAAATCCAACATGGCCTTGTACTTTTCCCAGTCAACAACAACAACATAGCCATTAATCAAGAAAGCAATCATTGTCCCAGTCATGTACAGGTAATGAATTTTTTTTTGTCTACGAGTTTTCAGTAGTGGTAAAATGGAATAGCATTTTTAAGTTGGACTTACCTGAGTTTTAAACAGTTCACTCTTTGGCAGTGGTTTCGCTTTAGTGCGTTTCTGGTTTTTTTCAGCGACTGCTACGGCGGTAAGGCTATTCTTTCCAAGTTTCTAAAAATAAATAAAATAAACCGCTATAAATACCTAAATTCAGGTTAATACATACATTTCATAAAATAAAACATAAAACAAAAAAAAAATGAAACAAGTTAGTTTAAAAAAAATCATCTCACCTTTACTTGCAGTGACTTGTTACTCTTCCCTTCTAGTGGGCTCAAAAGTGCAATAGTTTCTTCTCCCTCTGACATGTAAGGTATGCCGGTTATCTGCAAACAAATAAATAAATAAAATCATTAATTACCTAATCAATAAATAATTGCATGTATTTATATATAAATCAATAAATGTATAAATAAATAAATATATACCTACCTCACAACAAGAATAAGTATTTTCCACCAACACCAAAACTGTTAAACAAGGCCAAGTGTTTCACACAACGCTGTAGCGTGTTCAAAAGTAGTCACATAAGTGCGAGTGGAAATGTCAGCGACGTGTCTTTATATATCACATTGCATGTATAATCTTTTTTTTTCCCACGCTTTGAACATTCTCTTATCGTGCACGTGGGCAGCTAACGTCCCAGGCGAACACCTGTGCCTGATCAAATTTCACATGAACTTGCATTTTGTCACGTACGAAGCAAAACAGAATGTGACTTGTTAACAGTTATCATGCACGTGGACAGATAACGTCCAAGGTGAACACCTGCGGTAGATCAAATGTCACATGGACTTGCATTTTGTCACGTACGAAGCAAGACAGAATGTCACTGGTTTAGCGTGCCTGTGGTTTCACATGTGTGCACGCCTTTCGCACTTCCCTGCCACCACAATGGTCAGATTATTTCACCTTCAAGCGTCTTGGTCATTTTTTCCATTGCACCTGTTGTCAAGTCAGATCGGAGCCTTCCAATAAGCTCAAATGACCTTCACCTCCTGCTCGTTTGTTTTCGATACTCGCTTCGACCAACATAGAATCAAGTTCTCATCACCGTTTACACGTTAAAGGTAAAATATCAGGAAAAACGCACGCTCGCTCTGTCATACACCGATCCGCCGAAATAGCGATTGTTCTATTAAGCATGGTCCTTGTGGTTAGCGACAGGTTCGTTGAAACACACACATACCCAGCCGTATCGTCTCTCTCAACCACCACGCTTTATAAACATTATAAACAGGTAACGGTAATGATTTTTTTTCAACATGTACGGCGTTAGGCCCTTTGTGAATTATCTTTTTTTAAAAAAAATATCTACCACATTTGAAAGGGGGCGTTAGCCCGAGTCCTAGGACACCTCGTACACGTCTCTAGCGTTATTAGTTCGTGAGATATCGGCAAAAATCACAAAAAACACGTGTTTACCCCAAAATCGCGTTTCCAAATTTTTTAAAAATTACAACGAGTAGTTCATAGCAAAGAGAACGTCTGCCCGAATCCTTGGACCCGTCGTACATGCCTCTAGCGTTATTGCTTCGTGAGATATCGGCAAAATCACAAAAAACATGTGTTTACCCCAAAATCGAGTTTCCAATTTTATTAAAAATTATAACGAGTGGTCCATAGGAGAGAGAACGTTACCCCGAGTCCTTGGACCTGTCGAACACGCCTCTAGCGTTATTGGTTCGTGAGATATAACAAAAAGTCTAAAATCACGTTTTTACCCCAAAAAGACTGTGTTTCCAGATTTTCACATTTTCGACACCGACATTCCCGTAAAGAGCACGACGAGACGAAAAAAACGAATCCAAGCACGCCCTCCTAGCATGGCTCCTTCCATTCCAAGGTCGCAGGGGCTCACAACTTCCTAAGTAGAGCAGCTTTCCCACTACCACACTACTGCAGGTTTTCATTCTAGAGACTTGAAATTTATTTTGGGGGTAGAGGGGGTAGGGACCATTGATTTACGTTAAACAATTTTTTTTGTAGAGTTCCTAGTTTCCAAAATATAGGATTTTCAAAATTCGAGTGTTTTCAAAAAAATATAAAAAATAAAAAAGTTTTATTACAAAAAATAAAGGTCATAAAGACTGTTCGTTTGAGCCATGGCACAACGTTCTATCCTGTTTGGTTTTCAAACTATCACATAGTTTCGAAAACAAAAATTTTCAAAAAAATTTTGAAAAATATAACGAGTGGTCCATAGCAAAGAGGACGTCAGCCCGAGTCCAACAATACCTCATTTGTCAAAATCGGACCATGCGTTCAAGAGATATTTAACATGACTGAGGCTTAGTAGTAGAGCAAGGGGGGTTCTGAAGTGGGGCAGAACCCCTATCATCCCCCTACTGCCAACATTGACACATTAGAAGCCTTTCTTTCAGTGTTGCCTTAGTAATTTATTATTAGAAGCTTTCAGTTGGTCAACATGAGTGTGCCAAGTTAGATTGGGTGGGGAATTATAATTAATTCCCTAGTGCCAGAAATAGGTGTATTTTCTAGAGTTGAAATCTGACAGTTCGGCGCCACTGGACAATACCAGTTGCCGACTAGATTGCACGCAATGCTTGTTGCCATGGAAACCATACAGGGCTGCCAATTTGAATGATGCTATTTGGCCACGATATTGTCGCCGACCAGTCGCTTGTTTGGTTGCCTCCTGTGCACACTCACCTTTCTGCGCTTCATTATCTGTTGTTTTTATGAGTTATAATTGTTTTGATTTAATTAGTTAATTACTTTTTCGTGCAGGATTTATACTTATTTATACTTTATATTATAATTAATTTTTCATTCATTCATCTTCATTTCCCCTTTTCCAGCTGAAACTGGGTGGGGGCAAATATGGTACTGTTACGTGCCACCCCCTAGTGGCACTTCCGTTAACTGGATTACGGTGGGTAGAAAGCAAAACACAAATTGTTCCTTTAAAGAAACGTATTAGCTTTATTGCGGGCCAGAAAGATACACCACACAAATAGCAAATACAAGCAATTAGTATCTCACTCTAGTTTCCTCTTGTAGGGAACACTTGCCTTTCACTTGTTAATAAGCCACAGAAGTTAATCCCTCCTAATGGGACCGGTGGCCTCGATAGAACTACCTGCAACACTTCCTTGAATACACAAGCTACAGTTATTTACGATAGCCGGTCACTCACCACTACACTCTGCTTCACTGTCCGCTGGCTAGGGAAACAGCCCCCGGCGCTTTCGCAATTCACCACACTAACCTCTGTTGCACTGGAAAACACACTCGCACAAGACACAGTTCCTCCGTAGGCTTCACGCTCCTTCGCTGTCAAGAGAATCAGCTTCACTAGGGTTTCGCAAGTCACGTCACCAACAACTGTCGCGCAGGTAAAAGCTCGCACTAGCTCAAAAACACTGTCCATCTCGCCAGCCAGGTCGCTCTTATATAGCAGGCTGGTGACTCAATGAATGCTTCTAGATCCGTCCAGGATTCACGGCTTCTCGAGATTTCCATCACTGGCTGGGTCACGAATATTCTGGTCCATCCCTTTGTCCTAGTAGCCCTGTTGCGCAAGGCGCAGGTTATACACAGAGGCAGAGCATAGCCCGGAGGCGGCGGTGACTCACGCGGCGAGGCGACGAAACAAACTCACAGCCGTAACAATACTTACAGATAAATATAATTCATTAGTGTCCGTTATTTATTTAAGTAGCGGTGTTAGTGTCAGTTTAAGCTTAAGTTCGTGTTCATATGCTAGGAGTAGATGACCTCGTAGTTCCGCCCCTTAAAACAACAATAACTAACTAACTAGAGTGAATTAGATTAAGGCTGTGCGGTCAAAAATTGAAATTTTATTTTTATTTTTATTTTTACTCTTAATCTCTAATGTAGGTCTTTGTGAGATATTATATGCTTTTTGAAGAAAATAACGACGGCTCGTTTGCTGAGGACATGGCTTCAAAATGGCTATTTTGAGCGTTAAAGGTACAATCTCCACGACGAAACTAATAATCGGAAGACACCGAAATTTATGTACAACAACCCCTGTAGTAGTACCTGCAATAGGAACAATTCTTATTACGAAATTCAAATTTTGTATTAACCTCTTCAGATTTGAATACCATTTTTAGTGAGAAAAAATTGTTATATTAACTTCAAAATTTTATTAATTTGATGTGGCTCTTATTCTGAGCAGTAGAAAAGTTCGATAAAGAAAATTGGTTCAGCGATATACCCGTGGTGATTGTACCTTTCAGACTCTACAAAACGCAGGTTGAATCAGTCACACACACATACACACGCGCGCACACACACAGCGGTAAGACAAGGTCTTGGGCAAGAGCGCGCTCGGGCACCTGCCTTACCCTCTCCTTCAACACCTTTGCTATCGCAGCTTCCGCCTCCCTCCGGCCCTGACTCATCATGCCAGTCCACACGACCACAGACTAGAGCAGAGTTTACCAACCTTTTGAAGTTCACGGCACCCTTGGGAATAACATTAAACACTAGGGGCACCCTTCCTCGAATAAAAAACAAAAAAAAATATGTTTCATATGTAAATTTTTTGAAATATTTTATAATAAGTAACGTACACCATAACATAATACAGTCAACTTTACTACAGTCAGTGAGTAAAAATACATCAAAATTTTGTTCGATAAATCGTTAATATGAAACTTGTGATTGATGCTTAGAGCACAGCTACGTGATACCGGGCCTTGCAGTTGACAATGAAACACGCAAATCATCCTCAAGGTTATTCAGTCTAGTTCTTGCTTTGGATTTTATTGTCACCAGAGCAGAGAAGGCTTGCTCGCATAGATAGGATTTTGGAAAGGGCGAAAGTGTGTTAATTGCTTTCTTCATTAGGTTAGGATACTACTCTCTCCGCTGAAGCCCAAAAGTAGCCACCGACGCCTCACTCTTGGTGGACTTACCTTTGAGTGTGGAATCGGCACAAAGATCAATAAATTCATCTCGTTCGCAACCAGTGAAATCTATTTCCTCGCACTATCTATGAAATCAAATGGTGAGACAACCCAGTTGACATTCATAGTGGAAATAGATGGAAAGTATGTATCTATTGATTCTTGCAATCTTGATAAGTGATCACAAATGCGGTCTTTCAGCTTACCCAGATCGTTATCTACTGCCAGATGAAGAAAGTTTGAAAGATCTCCTTTCTGAACTGCAGACGTCCAAGAACTAAGTTTTCTTTTGAAATCTTTCATTTTATTGGTTGAGGAAATTATTGTTTCCTGTCTACCCTGCATTGAAACATTCAGTTAATTCAGTTTATGAGAAATATCTGCCAGATACGACAGTTCCAAGCACCAAGAATCAGTTAGTAACAGCTCATAAAATGTATCTTGATTTTCATCCTTAAAAAGAGTTTTCACCTGTTCTCTAAGTTCAAGAAACTGCTTCAATACACGACCCCGCGACAACTACCTTACTCTGTATGAAGTAACAAAGAGGTATGAGGTGCATCCGTTGCGAGACATAACTGTTTAAAAATCCTGCACATTAAAGGTCGAGACTTGATGTAGTTCACCATTTTCACAACTTCGTTAAACACTGCAGCAAAATCTTGAGCTCTTGCAGTGAAAACCTTTAAATTTCCCAGACATAGATTGTGCACCATCTGTACATATACCACAACAGTCTTTCCATGCCGGCCGAAGTCGTCGGATTTTTTAAGAGAGTTAAAAATCCCTCAGTATGCCTTCCTTCGGAGGGGAAGTAAATCCGGCGGTCCCATGTCATAGATTTATGGCATGTTAAAGAACCTTCCACTAATTACACCTGTGTGAAGCTAAATTATATATAGGTTAAACATTTGACTAACGTTCTGAGGTTCCTACGTTCGTCGTCAAGAGCCGACTGCGGTGGCGTCTGGTAGCTAAGTTCTGAACTAGTAGTCATTGACGGTGGCGTTTGGCAGCAAAATTCGGAACTATTTGAAAAATTCAAGAGACTGCAGTCCTTACTTGAATTAAAAAAAGATAACACGCACTAATACAGTCATCACAATTAACACCGGTTATCAGACAGATTCTACACACACCAAAGTACACGGGGCTACATGACCGCGTTGTCGCAGCCCCTGAACTTAAGAACCAACCAACCAGTCTTTCCATGAAAGATCTTGGTCATTGAGAAAGGAATTAATAGAAACAAAAATATCATGGCCTGAGGTTGTAGTCTCCAGCGGTCTACAGAACAGAAACTGCTCATTAATATCTTTATCATCAATATATCTGGTAAAACCAAGGAGTTGCAGTTTGTCACCACTATCGATACTCTCATCTACTTGCAAAGCAAATGCTCTATCAGTTTTTATTTTCCCCACGACTTGTTCGTTGATATTGCAAACATTTCAGATATCCTGCGACTGATTGTGTTGTTGGAAAGAGGAAATTTCGAAATTTTATTAGCTGCTCCTTCACCAAGTATTGTTGAAACTATAATTTTCCATGCAGGACCTATGATTTCCTCTCCAAGAGTATGAGGTGTGTGTGTGATTTTTTTTCCTATCAGTTCTGCTACTTTAAACGAGGCTTCAAGAGCAGTATCACTTATGGTCATTCTCTTTACCATTCGCACAGCTGGTTTTTTTCTCCCCTTCTAGTACACGTGAAAAATACATCTCACTCTTCCCTGACCCACTAGGATGCTTAATTGTGAGATGCCACTTCAGTTTGCTAGGTACCATGGCCTCGTGTTTCGCCACAAACTAAACACTGTCCTGGTATGTTCTTTTCTTTCGTTTGTCTTCTTTATGTTGAATTCGACGGTTCGGGAGTAGGAGCCGACTGCTCACTTTCACTCTCCAGGCGTTTACGTTTAACAATGAACTTGTCAATAGCTAAACACTGCTACTGTAATCAACGCCAAGAAAACATGTTAAAGTGGCGTAGGAACGGGTACACTTTTATATATTTATATATATGTAAGTGACTGATGTGAAACAGCTTTTGTCAAAGCATTTCGGCCCTGAGTGGCACAACAGAGAGGATCTAGGCTTCTACCGAGACTTGCTACTATGTGGCGAAGACATAGCTCGACAAAATGTATCTGAAGTAGAAGAAGAGGAAGAAGAAGACCCCATGGAATGACGTTGCTGTGCAGTCCAATGGACTCTATTTCGCCTAGTTTGAAAAGCTGTGAGCATATTGTGAATGGAAATTTAAGGTTGAAAGGTTACTTTTATTGTATACTGGGTAGTTTCTTAGAGAACTTTAAAATATAGCAATAATTTCACTTTCACATAGAAACCATAATTATTGACTTAATAAAACTAATCCAAAACTACTTAAGTCCTAGATCCTGTATCAAAACTGCTTAAGTGCAATATATTTTCTATTATTACGTAAAAACTGCTTTTACTGTATTTTTAAAACATACATAAAATGAAAACTAATCGTATTTTGTAACTGTTATACAAACTGTTTCTATTTAAACGCGCACGGATAACTCAAGACAGTTCTTTTGCCCTTTCTCACAAATTTCATGAAATTGACTTAGGTAGTTCTGGAATTGGACGACTCACATACATATCTTTATAACCTCTGTTATTTATTTTATTTGTTATTTAATTTCCAATGAATTTGTTATTATTAAGTCCCTTTTTTTTGTTAAATTTTATTGTTTGTTTTCTTACTGTCAATACTTTATATTGTTATACAGTCAGTATAAAATGGTGTACTTCGTACCTGTATCAGATTATTACTAAAAAAAGATGTTTCAATATAGAACAATATGATATGTAAATGATTTTTCAAAATCTGAAATAATAAAATTTATTTTCATGAGAATATTTGCTCATAATAAAATATGTGTGTGTTTCGTTTACAGAATGTTAAAAATTATTAATGAGTTACTTTATAAAATTCTGTAAGTTATATTCGCAGAATAAATCATGTTTAAGATCAATAGAACTTTATAGGCCAGGCGACAGGTCGAAAAACAAAAGCCTCAATAAGGAAATAATTAGTGGAAAGCTGGAAATTGCTTTAATCGCTTTATTTTGACCCAGATATTACTCTCCCAAGTTTTCCCCCTCAAGCGAAGTCGGCGTTGGCCCTTCTGGCCCTAAGAAGGTACCATTTTTCCTTTTTTTTTTTTTTGCTAATATCTCCCAAACCATCAACTTTATCAACAAAATGCCTCGTATAAAAATAATCTAGAGTACATTTTCTACAAAAATGCTCTCTACCTTTTGTCTCTAATGTGAACTGTTACGATGCTACGACCATTCAAATTGGAGCCCTTTTAGATTCTTGCGGAAAAGCTATGGAAATGATATGCCGTATCAAAGTTTCTACATATTATAAAATATTTGTCAGCATTCCAGGTGCACAAGCTGTTAACTTGTTACAAGTATAACAGATTTTCAATGTAAACAGCTGTGGCCTCAATTTCTCCGTCATCGCTTTCATCGTCTGTATCGGTACATTTGTCCGACGTCACAGGGCGCTCAAGATTAACATCGATGTCTCCGTTACAATCATCCATATCATCTTCCTCGGCAGCATTTGTACATGACCGTCCCATACAATTCATGCAGATTCTGGAGCTTCGGAGGCCCGTTTTCCTGCAACCACAAGCTGCGTTACATCCTTCCGAACATTTGCTGGACACTGTGTTTAGAAGCGTTTGTGGCACCGGATCCCTCGTAGGTATGGGAGCCAAACCACATTGAGAATTTTTCCAGCCCCAAATCAGTGGATTTGTATCATTTCCATGCCATGTTTGGGTTTGATGATATGTTCTTAAAGAGTGCTCACGAGCCGCTGATTCGGTGGGAGGTAAGCTTGCGAGATTAAATCGATGTTTGCTTAGAGATTTTTCAAACAGTTGGAACCGCAGCTCATTCAGGGTATTTCCCGTGGTTTTGTTGTCATAAAGCCCAGCCAAAACCAACTGGCTCGCTTTGTCAATTTCATAGGGGTTTGCGTTCACGTCTCGGAAAACCCTAACAGCTGTCTGCAGTTCCACATTACTCTTCAGCAGTGTTACGAATTTCATTTTGCACTGCCTGTGAAACGAAGACGTTATATCGCACCCACTAAACGCATGCAAAAAGAGGAAGTTTTCTTGCACACATGTTGGGAGATTGAAACTTGTTGTGCAAAATAGTTGTTGTTTGGTTGAACCTTGGCCGGGTTTCATAAAATACATTTTCGTGGAGGGTGGCACACAAGCCGCCAAGATGACCAGGATATCTATATCTTCAGCCACTATAATGACTGAATTGTCGGGCCGAGATAACTCGAGTGGGGTGGTAACGATGAGCACATCGGCATGTGGAGCTTGTCTGGTTTCGATTCCTCCTCTTTCGAATTTGACGCGCAACAAGTCGATCAATCTTCGTTTGTTTGTGACATTAGACAAAAAGTTTGCTTGTGGCATAGGTGCCGTCATGGACTCATAAAAAAAAAAAAAAACATTAGCAGCTTCATGCTTGTGCGATCGTCGAAGACGTTCAACGGACTTGGTACTGCGAGCTGCTGGGTCGTCAGGATACCCATCGAAAATAATGACACTGTTTTTAAAGTATCTTTTAACGTAACTCTCATATTTGGCACTAATGTCGACAAAAGTATCGGTTTGGTGCCAAATTACACGGTGCAGAAGATATCCTCCGTCGAGAACATGATGTAGGTCCTCAAATATGGGCTCATCGGTAACAGGATCGAATAATTTATAGAACACAGACTTTTGCGTCTACGCATTCCCGCTTTATCAAAGATCGCAACCGGATACGGAGCTAGTCCAAACTGGAAATATTGTTTCAATTCTGCATTGGATTTCTTTGCAAGGCAAATGCATTGAAAAAGCACAAGAGGATCACCAGGAATATCCGTGTTGCGGATTTTTAGCCTATTTTCAATTTTGAAAAAATAGGTTTATGAAATCACCTTTTGTCCGTGTGTGTGAGCATGTGTGTGTGTGTGTGAGGTGTGTGTGTGTGTCCCCCTAATAAAATCTAAACGGCTGGAGCGATTTCAATGAAACTCGGTAAGTTCATGGCGCTATTCCCGGCGACTTCGACCGTGCCCTTCAAATTTTGTTACGTCTCACCAATCCAACATGGCGGCTGTGCGAAATATTTCACTAGCATTCGATATCTCCGAAACTATTACCGATATCGCCCTGAAATTGTGTACGGTGATAAAGGGCACTACTAGAAGTTCACCTATGAGACTTTCAAAAACCTGGTGACTACAAAACCAACATGGCGGCCAAGCGAAGTTGAAACTTTTAAATAGACTTTTCTCGCGCTTTAACTACCCAAACGTAATGAAACTGGGTAAAGCAATTGTTTATACACATTGTAAAGCACTGCAGTCTAATTTAGTTCAATTGTTTACATAACCTCAAAATGGCGGCTGTGCGAAATATTTCACTAGCATTCGATATCTCCGAAACTATTACCGATATCGCCCTGAAATTGTGTACGGTGATAAAGGGCACTACTAGAAGTTCACCTATGAGACTTTCAAAAACCTGGTGACTACAAAACCAACATGGCGGCCAAGCGAAGTTGAAACTTTTAAATAGACTTTTCTCGCGCTTTAACTACCCAAACGTAATGAAACTGGGTAAAGCAATTGTTTATACACATTGTAAAGCACTGAAGTCTAATTTAGTTCAATTGTTTACATAACCTCAAAATGGCGGCTGTGCGAAATATTTCACTGAGATTCTATATCTCCGAAACTATTACAGATATCACCCTGCAATCTTGTACAGTAATAAAGGGTACTGATACAAGTTTACCTATGTATATTTCATAAACCTGTAAAGTACAAAACGAACATGGCGAACAAGCGAATTTGAAATATTTTAATAGACTTTTCTCGTGATTTAACTCTCTGAGCGCAGTGAAATGTGGTACAGTAAATGATTTTGCAGATTGTAATGCACTGCCATCTAATTTAATTCAATTGTTTACATAACCTACATAACATAAGCAATTTCCAGCTTTCCACTAATTATTTCCTTATTGAGCTACCTGTCGCCTGGCCTATTATGCGAGTTGTAATCTTCAATATATATCAAAATAATATATATATTACAATTTGCCTTACGTCGCACCGACACAGAGACTGTAGGTCTTATGGCGACGATGGGATAGAAAAGACTAGCAGTGGGAAGGAAGCGGCTGTGGCCTTTATTAAGGTACAGCGCCCATTTTCCTGGTGTGAAAATGAGAAACCAGGGACAACCATCTCCAGGGCTACCGACAGGGGGGTTCGAACCCACTATTTCCGAAATGAAAGCTCACTGCTGCACAACCCTAACCACAACCTCACTCCGTGAATCATATCATACTATATCAAAATATAATCATAATAGGCCTATATCATAATACATTCTTTTTTATTGGGCTGGACGGAGGGAGAATACCTACTGTCGACCAAAGTATTATGTGCACTCGAGTTTGAAGGGTGTTTGTGAAGTAACCAATAGACCTACATAAAATCCAATACAATCATCATTTTCGCCGTTCTATTTTACGTTAGTTCATGTAGGTTTGGAATTTTTAATTTATATTTTAATATTTTTTATCGCAGTTGGAACACAAAATGTGCCCATTTTTAAGCGTGTTTCAACCATGCGTCACATTTAAGAATTATTATCTCAAAATCCTGTCATCAGATCAAATGCAAATTTTAACACAATATACATTGGAATGTTGTATAACTGGTTTATTAATTTCAAAATTTTGTGTGCCCAAGAAACAAAGTTGTTATCATTTTTGTAAGGTAACTTTTTCTCGGTTCGGGGTGGTTGGAAAATATAGCTCTTGGTCGCGTTGTAATCCTTATACATCAAGAAGTTATGCTGTATGACTGTGAAATACGTAAATTAATTCACTTATTTTATATCGGTTTGTATTTGTTCGTGGAAATAAGGCATGATTCACCTGCCAGCCGCTCCGGGGTAGGCTGTACAGCGTTGCTGAGATGGAGCCCATCACTGCCGAGCGAGGCGAGGTCGTATTTCCCCGTTCAAATATAAACCGATATAAAATAAGTGAATTAATTTACGTATTTTAAAGTCATTCAACATAACTTTTTGATGTATAAGGAATATAACGCGACCAAGAACTACATATTCCAACCACCCCAAGCCGAGAAAACGTTACCTTAGACAATAGATAACAACATTGTTTCTTGGACACGAAAAATTTTGAAATTAATAAACCAGTTATACAACATTCCAATGTATATTGTGTTAAAATTTGGATTCGATACAATGAAGGGTTTGTGAGATAATAATTCTTAAATGTGACGCATGGTTGAAACACGCTTAAAAACGGGCACATTTTGTGTTCCAACTGCGATAAAAAATATTAAAATATAAACTAAAAATTCCAAACCTACGTGGACTCACGTAAAATAGAACGACGAAAATAATGATGTTATTGGATTTTATGTATGTCTATTGGTTACGTCACAAACAACCTTCAAACTCGAGTACACATAATACTTTGGTCGACAGTAGTCCACAAATTGGCAATACGGCTCGGAAAGCAAGTCTGGTTTGTTTTTCAGATGCAAAGCAACGCTATCAGTGAGAGAGAGAGAGAGAAGACATTGAGTGACGAGGAGAAGCGGTGGGAGTAGGGGTGGAAGGAGGTGATAATTGAAGGGTAGACACGTCACTAACACAAATGCAGCGGCTGCTATCGGTAATACAGTAGTGCTGCCATCTCTTGCCATGCGATTGGCGGCGGTGGAGATCGCACAGCCTTAAGGTTAGCATTCTTTTTGCTTGCGAGTGGTGACGTTCTAAAGGATGACTTCTCATAGAGGTAGACCAAGGATACATCCAGTTCGGTAATTGTCAAGACCTGTATTTTCCAGAGTTGAAATCTGACAGTTCTGCGCCACTGGGCAAAAACATTTGACGACTAGATCGCACGCAGCTATTCGAAGCCATGATTACCGCTGCGCGTGATTTTTTTGAAAGGGAGGCTGAAACTATCCGAGCATCAGGCGAACCATTAATTCCATTCAGTCGCACGCCGGGCTCAAGTTAAGCAATACGTTACGGCTAACATTAAAGCATTCAATTTGACAGAGGTTGAAAAAATTATTGTAGAAGGGGTTGGGTTTCTTGTGGCTTGAAACTTATTCTACAGGAAATATAAATAGCTAAATATCACGGAAACAATCACGTGTTGTTGTTTCGCTTTGAACATTTTTGCTTTATGATAGTATTCGTAATATTGCTATTGCTGTTCATCACAATATTTTAGGCCTCTCCTCAATTGACGGGCTATTATTTTATTTTACAGTGTGCATCGAACAATTTTAAGCATTGCTTTGTTTAAGATTTTTGAAAACCATCTGAGTAAAAATGTAATAAATGTAATGACGGTGCTAATGATATTATGAGCATGATGAAATGAAAGGGAAGGTGGAGGTACGCACGTGGTAGCCAGTATCATACGTGGCAACGCTGCCTTCAGTTCAACAGTTCTCCGCCGAACTGTCAGATTCCAACTCTGGATAATACACTTATAGAAATGTTACGCCTATGAATACAAATTAAGAAACATCTATTCAACTGTTGAACATGAACATCTATTGAATTATTGTACATGTTTCGGTCTACGGTGAGACCATCTTCAGCAAATCTTAGATATTTTAAGTAAAATATAAATTATTAATTTAAGCCTAAAATCTTATATATATAAAGGAATGTCTGTCAGTTCGTCTTTTATGCGTTCATAAACCATTCATCCGATTGCGATAAAATTTTGGTGAGTTATTGTACACACTTTCGGGATGTTCATAGGCATAGTTAATCTATTTCACCATAGATAGCGCGGGAGTAGTTTAAACAAATGCGTAATGACGATGCGTTCATATACCGTTCATCCGATTGCTATGAAACTTTGGTTGATTTGTTGTGCACACTCCAGGAAAGGTTTCTGACTTAGTAAATCATTTTTACAATAGGTAGTGCACGAGTATATTTAACAAATGAGTAACGGATCTCGAATCGTTTCAAGAAAGTCCCGTATGCGTTCATATACCATTCTTTTCATTGCGATGAAACTTTGGTGAGTTGTTGAGCACGCTCCCATAATTTTTTTGAGAAATCAATTTTAAAATAGTTTAGAGGTAGTTAACGGGAAAAGAAAAAAATTGGGAATCCAAAAGCACTTCAACAAACTAAGTTACAACTCCAACACTTTCTTTGATTGGCATTACAACTCTTGCTGGGTACAACTAGTTCTTAATAAAAATGTAATAAAATAAATAATTTGATAACCATTATATAACAATTTTAAGTTTAAATTAATTATTTATATTTTACTTAAAATTTCTATGTTTTGCTAAAGATGGTCTCACCGTAGACCGAAACATGTACAACAATTGAATGGAAGTTTCATGCTGAGTAGCCTATTGATAGGCGTAGTATTATTTACAGTTATCTATTAGTCAATACGGTAAATACAGAGAGTACAGTTTGTTTGTATCGGAGACCCTCGCTTGCCCGGTCGCCCGCGGCGCGAGCCTGTCTCCCGCCAGGCACTTTGCCGTTGTGCGGCGCTCGCGCAGCACTGAGTCATTGAGTATAGGAATTTGTACTTAAATTTGTACTTCAATGTGATCCTTGACCAATATTTTGACGAACTGACTCACGGAGAGCGATTGCCAACTTATTTTCAACAAGATTCTGCCCCTGTCACACTGACGAAGCATCCATGACAGAATTGCGTCACATTTTTGGTACTAGGATTATAAGTCGGAACGTGTGGCCCCCGCGAAGCCCAGACTTATCACCATGTGACTTTTATTTGTGGGGGACGCTTAAAAATAGAGTGTATGCGAGAAACCCTCACACTATAAATGAGCTTAAAGACTATATTACAGCTGAAATACAGTCAATCGGTGCTGAGGATCTTCAGAGAGTAAATGCCAATTTCATAAAGAGGTGCCAGCGATGTGTAGCAGTGAATGGCGAACATTTTCAGCACCAGCTGTGAACTAGGTAAGTACAAATTCCTATACTCAATGACTCTGTACCGCGCAAGCGCCGCATAACGGCAAAGTGCGTGGCGGGAGACAGGCTCGCGCCGCGGACGAGCGGGCAAGCGAGGGTCTCCGATAGAAACAAACTGTACTCTCTGTATCATACATTCTCCTAGCAAGGTGAATGCTAATGCTTCCTGAAATAAATTGCATGAATTATTTCTACACTTAATATAACACTTCTCACACAAATGGGGGTTTGAATTGGATGACTAGTCTCGTTCGTCAAGCGACCATTAGATCCTCTCACTTACGCTTAATTTAAGTTCAGTGGATATGTATACAGTATAACCCCTCAAATCCGAACTAATTGGGGCTGTAGCCTGTTCGGATTTGAATTTGTTCGGATTAGCCGAAAGATATCCATAACATAATGGCCAGCCCTCGTTACGGTATAGGACTGTAGCCTACATTGAGCGAGGCAGGCTGGTTTGGCGCATACAACGAACATGAAATATTGAGTTAGGTCCAAAGCAGGGACCCGTAACTTAACGTAACGGGTAACGTAACGAAACTCGAGGTGTAACAGTATCATTCGGTTACATGATTTCGTTCGGTACTGCAGTAACGTTATAGACTGTTCGTTACATGAGCACGGTACAAATTGGAACTCTATTCCCATACGGTACATGGTGGAGTAACGTTACCCATTTCGCTCCATGCACCATTCGGTACAGTTATAACGTTACTGCTTCTTCGGTACATGGGCACGGTACAGATTGGAACCCTACTGCCATGCGGTATACGGCGGAGTAACGTTACTCATTTCGTTCCGCGCACCATTCGGTACACTTGCAACATTACGACCTCCGCCTTGCATCGATTCGTTACTGAATGGAACTCTAGTTTTGTACCGGAGTAACGATCCTTTCTGTTACACGCAAGTGTACGTACATGAACGCTGTTGTTATTTCGAGATATTATTGAAGTTTGGATGGAAGCCTTGTGTAGGCAAATTGATGGGAACGTTACAACCAGGGCTAGATAACTTAACCGTAACCGTAACGTAATTAGGCAATGTACCGGAAAACTCCATGATTGCATTTAGGTAAATGTGTTACAGAACGAAATACTTCGTTTCGACAAGATTACCGTATTTATCATATACTATCGCAATAACGTTAGCGGCTTGGGTGGCGTAGTTGGTTGCATGCTGAACTGCTGTGCCCAAGATAGCGGGTTCAAACCCAGCCGAAGTCGTCGGAATTTTAAGAGCGTTAAAATCCTTCAGTATGCCTTCCTTCGGAGGGGATGTAAATGATGATGATGATGATTGTTTTTTTTAGGGGCCTAACATCTAGGTTATCGGCCTCTAATGATCTGGGTGATAGCGAAAATGTCAATGAAGTAGAAACCAGAGTGAAAATTAAGAGAGAAGGAAAAGACTTACAAAAAGGAACTCAGATTGAAACTACTCACAAAATGGAGAGCGATAACTCTTACAAAAGGGAATTTAGAACGAAAATACTCACAAAAGGAATAGATTGAAAAATACACACAAAATGCAGGTTAAGTTCAAAATACGCACAAAATGCAATGTACAGACGAAATAACTACAAAATGCAAGTGAAATTCAAATACTTAGAAAATGAAAATGAGATTGAAAATACGTACAAAATGCAATTGAAGTTCAAAATACTAACAAAATGTAATTGAAATTGAAAATAAACAATGCAATTTGGATTGAAAAATGCACATTTCAGATTCCAAATAATCACGTAGTGCAATTGATATTCATTTTTTTTTATTTTTTATTTTTTCATTTAATCAATTTACCCCTCTAGCTTGGTGGTTCCCACGGACTCAGCGAGGGAACTCACCACTACCGCCTCTACGGGCAGTGTCCTGGAGCCTGGAACATCTGGTCGGAATGGATACAACTGGGGAGGTGTGATCAGCACTTCGCCCAGGCGGCCTCACCTGCAAAGCGAACAGGGGCCTCATGGGGGATGGGAAGGGATGGAAGGGCTAGGAATAGGGAAGGAGGCGGCCGTGGCCTTACAGTAGGTACCATCCCGGCATTTGCCCAAAGATGAAGTGGGAAACCACGGAAAACCACTTCGAGGATGGCTGAGGTGGGAATCGAACTCCCTCTACTCATTTGGGCCACCCGAGGATGAGTAGACCCCGTTCCAGTCCCCATACCACTTTTCAAATTTCGTGGCAGAGCCGGTTATCGAACCCAGGACCTCCGGGGCGATAGCTAACCATGCTGACCGCTACGCTCAGTGTAAGCTCAGTTCGGAAGTGGACGTGTGTCTTTCATGATTTGTGGAATTCGGAAATATTTCAGAAATAAAGTTACCCAAAGCCACCATCTATTAGATGAGTATGCAATGTGACTCCTCTTTTAAAGGACCGGGGTTCGATCCCCATCTCTTCCTGCAAAGATATTTCTAGCCACAGCGCTAGAAACTGTACAACAAGCCTAGTCAGTTAGTTAATTAGTTAGTTAGTAGGCTATTGGGATTGAAAGGGGAGGAACTACGAGGTCAACGGCGCTAAACACTACACTAAGCCACGTGAGGATAGTTTGGAAGAGATAGGCTAGATTCCTACCTAGCTATGCTGGAGGTGGAATGGCGTGGTTGCTACTTCAAAGCCAGGCAAATGCCCGGATGGTACCTAAGTGAAGGCCTCGATCATTTCCTTCCCAAACCTAGCCACAATTACAAATACGCAAATTACCACAGCCAACACAATGCCACTGGTTAACACACTGATTCCACACACACCTAAGATAATATTTACAACATTAATAATAACAATAATAATAATAATAATAATAATGTTGTCGGTACGTATAACAACGAAATGAGCGTTATCAATTATGGATTTTACGTAACGCTACAAGAGTTGGTAGAGGTTGTAACTTTGTACCGCCAGCATTGACCCTCAGAGAAGAAACGGTACAGGCTGTAACGTTAAGGTTGGATGTAGCCGCAGTTTCGGTACAGGGCTTGGTAACGTTACTGACATGTATACCGGCTCTTTCGATTGGCTCAGCAGGGCTGGGTGCAAGGAATCAAACATGGTGGACTGTTGTCAATTGAGGGTGGTATCTGCTGTTGATGGGCATTATTAGAATGCAAGTCAGTCATTAAGATATGTAACTTTAAGTTGAAAACATGCCAGGCACTGATGAATGCATTCCTGGTGGTCTTGAAGATTGAACTGAAATCATTCGACCTTCAACCATTGCATTCGGATTCAGTTACGTAAGCCACCTGTGATCTAGACGATATAATGGAAAAGTGTCTGAGGGGTAAGGCTGTAGCTTCGTAACGGATCGGTCCTGGGTTCGAGACACCCTAGTGACCAAGATTTTATTTCTTTTAAAATTATTTTATTGTATCCATCCGACTTTGTGCTGTCTATTCTCTGGGTCGGAAACCATTAATATTTATCTTATTCGTGTAAAATAATACAATTTGATAGCACTATGATATTTTCACTCCACAATAAATAATTCTCCTTTACTTCTTTTCTTTTCTTAGTCGTTTACCCTCCAGGTTGGTGGAACCAACGGACTCAGCGAGGGAACTCACCACTACCGCCTCTACGGGCAGTGTCCTAGAGCTGGGAACATCTAATCAGAGTGGATACAACTGGTGAGATGTGATTGGCACCTCGCCCAGGCGGCCGCACCTGCAAAGCGAATAGAGGGTCTCATGAGGGTCGGGACGGGACGTGAAGAATGGCACGGATATATATGGAAGAGGGAAGGAGGCGCCCGTGGCCTGACGGTAGATACCATCCCGGCATTAGTTCGAAGACGAAGTGGGAAACCACGGAAAACCTCTTCCAGGATTGCTGAGGTGGGAATCAAATACTATCTACTCATTCGGACCACCCGAGTCTGAGTAGACCCCGTTCCTATCATGCTGCTTTTAAAATTTCGAGGCAGACCCAGGAATCGGACTTCAGGCCTCCGGGTTGGCAGCTAAGCACGCTGCCCACTACACAACGGAAACGACCCAAAATAGAATTATAATATTATTTATTGTGGAGTGAGAATATCATTGTGCTATCAAATTTTAATATTTTACACGAATAGGATGAATATTAATGGTTTTCGACTTAGAGATTAGACAGCACAAAGTAGGATGGATACAATAAAATCATTTAAAAAGAAATAAAATTTTGGTCACTAGGGTGTCTTGATCACGGGACCCAGCCGATACGAAGCTACAGCCTTACCCCTCGTACACTTTTCCAGTATATCGCTAAACTCACAGGTAGCCTACGTAACTTAATCCCAATTGCTGAAGGTCAAATGATTTCAGTTCAATCATTAAGACCGGCAGGAATGCATTCATCAGTGCCTGGCATGTTTTCAACTTACAGTTACGCATCTTAATGACAGATTTGCATTAATAATGCCCATCAGCAGCGGATATTACCCTCAATTGACAACCTTCCACCATCTTTGATGCCTTAGAGCTCGCTCTGCTGAGCCAATCAAACAGGCGGTATACATGTCAGTAACGTTACCAAGCCCTGTACCGAAACTGCGGCTACATCCAACCTTAACGTTACAGCCTGTACCGTTTCTTCTCTGACGGTCGATGCTGGCGGTACAATGTTACAACCTCTACCATCTCTTGTAGCGTTACGTAAAACCCAGCATTGATTACGCTCTTTTCGTTGTTATTTGTACAGACAACATTATCATTATAATAATAATAATTATTATTATTATTTTTTATTTTATTTTTATTTTTTATTTTTTTTATTTAATCAATTTACCCTCTAGGTTGGTGGTTCCCACGGACTCACCACTACCGCCCTATGGGCAGTGTCCTGGAATTTGGAACATCTGTTCGTGAGGGATACAACTGGGGAGGTGTGATCAGCACTTCGCCCAGGCGGCCTCACCTGCAAAGCGAACACGGGCCTCATGAGGGATGGGAAGGGATGGAAGATTGGGATGGATAGGCTAGGAAGAGGGAAGAAGGCGGCCGTGGCCTGACAGTAGGTACCATCCCGGCATTTGCCCGAAGACGAAGTGGAAAACCCCGGAAAACCACGTCGAGGATGGGTGAGGTTGGAATCGAACCCCCTCTACTCATTTGGACCACCCGAGGCTGAGTAAACCCCGTTCTAGTCCTCATACCACTTTTCAAATTTCGTGGCAGACCCAGGAATCGAACCCAGGACCTCCGGGGGCAGCCGACCATGCTGACCACTACGCTACGGAGGCGACATTCGTATTTATATTATTAAAAATATTTATTATTTTTAGCATTCTTATCTTATATGTGTGTGAGGAATATCTCTGGTAACCCATGCCATTGTGTTGCCTGTGGTAATGTGTGTATTTGTAATTGAAGCTAGTATTTGGAAGGAAATGACCGCCACCTTCAGTTGGGAACAATCCGGGCATTTGCCTGGCGAAGAAGTAGGAAACCACGCCATACCATCTACAGGATAGCTAAGGTGGGAATCTAACCTACCTCTTCTCAATGATCCTCACTCAGGCTAAATGTAATTCCTGGAAGAGATGGGAATCGAACCCAGGACCATTAAAACAGAAGTCTGATTACACACTCTGTTGACGGACGGCGGCTTAGTGAAATTTTATTTCTTAAATCTTTATGATTAATCAAATCGTAAAATAGCACACTTTACTTCATAACTCTGCCCCGCCATATTTGATTCCTTGCACCCGGGCCGCGTGCTGTACCGATTGAAACATACGGTACAGCTTGGATTAACGTTACACATGGCCGTACCGGAACTGCTACGAGATCCAAACGTAACGTTACAGCTTGTACCATATCTACTCTGTCGTCCAATGCTCGCGGTACAACACATGCGGAATAGCAGTAACGTTACTAATGCCTGTTCCAGAACTGACGTTATATGAAATGTAACGTTACAGTCTGTACCGTCTCTACTGTACCGATCAATGCCTACGGTACAACTGTTACGTTACTGCTGTAACGTTACACTTGAATATAACGTTAGTTGCGGTACAGGCAATAGTAACGTTACCAAGCCACATCAGTTCCACCTTACGTAACGTGTAACGTAACGTTAAACTCAGCGTTAATAACGTTCATTTCGTTAAGTTACGGGTCCCTGGTCCAAAGTCAACATGACGGCAATGTAGCTAATGAGGAAGAAGAAACTTCGGCAGACAATGTGACTTATACTGAAGCTGCATCTGCTGTTGACATCGCATTGCGCTTCGTAGAACAACACGCAGCTGCCACGCCAAAGATGTCATCTTAGTACGACTCTGGCGCGCAATTGCCTCCGTGGGGAGGTTTTCGTTACTTCTACAATATTGAAGATAACTGATTTCAAGTGAAAGATTAAGTGATATTTTGTGTGTTTCTATTGCAATTTCATTGTTTTAGCAATGTGATTACCTACGGAATAATAATAACCAACGTTTCCGATTCTCAATCCTGGATGGGATAAGTACCGGTAGTCTATGGAGGCACTTTTACACTATGCAAACTGTACTTCTTATTAATGTTTCAACTAATTATGTAGAATGCGGTCATAATGCAGAGTATATGATAGTTTTATGACTAAATATTTTTTCAAACTTCAAATTGTCGAAAGATCCTCGTTCGGATTACCCGGGATTTTGGATTTCCGGGGTTCGGATATGAGGGGTTTCACTGAATAGGGGCGGACGGGCTGCGTTGCGCAGTCGGAAGAGGCGATGAGCTTCTAACTGAAAAGGAGTGGGTTCGATCCCCACACAGATAGTGGATTTTAGAAACTAGACTACCACTTTCGGAAACGCAAATAGCCCTGGGGTTCACTCAGCCTTCCACCAGGGGCTCACATCTAGTGGGACGTGGGTTGGTGACCACGGGACCCCAGCTGAGTCCGGCATTGCTTCCACTTACTTGTGCCGGGCTCCTCTCTGTCTTCTTTCCAGTCGACCTCACTTGGTCAACTCTTGTTCTCTTCCGTCCCCGACGGTATTAGGGTATCCGAGGCCTAGGGAGTCTTCATTTCCCGCCTTAATTGGCCCTTGTCTCATCTTTCCTGATCCCTCCTTCTGCGAGGGGTCAGCCTTCATTTTCTTTTCATGTTATCTCCTGCCTTCTGCTCAAGGCCTTCAAGGAGGCAGGGTGTATGTAGCCCCACCACTTCTGGTGCACCTTAGATATAGCTACACCCTCAGGGGCTCACGGCTGGTGAGTTCGGGAGTTGTGACCCGGAGGGATTTCTGAGCTGGGTCCGTTTTCACCTTTTATCCACTACCTGTGGGGAAGACCCTCTCCTCTTCACTTTCCTATCTGTCTTTCATGGCTCTCCTTTCTTCCAAGTCGCCCAATCCGCATTCTTCGAGGGTTGAGGGCATTTCTTTTCCTCCTGTCCTTTATTTGCCTTATTCTCCTTTAGTTTTCCATTTCTTCTTCTAGTATATAAGTTAGTAGTTAGTTTTAGTTTTTAAGTTTGCATTTCATTTTCATCTTCACGATCACGCAAACCATCAAGGGCCGATAACCTAGATGTTAGGCCCCTTAAAACAACAGTTATCATCATCATCATCATCATCATCATATCACTCAGCCTACACCAGAAATGAGTAGCAGGGTAATTCCTGGGAGCAAAGACGGCCGGGCATGGAGCTGACAACTCCATCCCATCTTGTGCCTCTACCTTCCACTACTCCCAGGGCCTCCATGGCCTGTACGGAGTTGGCTTTGCTTTGAATATGTATATAACAATATTTATGAATTAGGAAGTCAGTTTTGAAAGCCTTTGTCTGGAGCGTGGCGCTCTATGGAAGTGAAACTTCGACTGTTGGTGCAGCAGAACAGAGGAGAATAGAAGCGTTTGAAATGTGGTGTTACAGGAGAATAATGAAGATCAGATGGGTGGGTAGATTTATTTATTTATTGGTGCCTTTATTGTGGCGAAGTTAGGGCTCTAGGCCCTCTCTTACACTTAATCACACACAGTGCAACTTACATGAATACTCATGCAGTATATGTTATTCTTAACCTACCAAACTTAAATACTAGAATTAAATTTGTGACTGCATGATATCAACTAAGCTATACAAATGACATACATTTTAACAAAATTTTACTATGGTCATTCACTCACACATTCATACACAAATTGTTCTTGTTGACCTACGAAATCAAGAGGAAATCTTTAGATGCACGTTTGAAAGTTGTTAGGAATGTACAATTTCTAACGTCTCGAGGACAACTAACCCAAATCCTAGTTCCCGACACGTGGAAAGAGTTACTGACGGCAGAGTACAAAATGAAGAGGTATTAAGACGAGAGGGCGAGGAGAGATGTTTCTGGTGACTGCTAATGAAGAGAAGAGATAGGTTGGTAGGACACATACTAAGCCACCCAGGATAGCAAAGTTAATTATGGAAGGAAGGGTCGAGGACAAGAACTGTAAGGGTAGACCAAGTTTTGAATGTTAAACAGATTGCCTGGGATGTCCAATGGTTCCTTATGCCACCAAGGAATCTGCAAAGTTGGGTTACTTATTAGACCACCAGGCATGTGCCCTTAAGTGAAAATTCGTGAATGATGAAGAATGTATCACTTGTGAATATTGGAAATGTAGCTCAAATAGGCTGTACCTTCTGCGAAATTTCAATATCTTAGAAACAAGGAAAGGTTGCATAGGCTACGTTCAGTTATCCTAGGTAATTAGGAGATCGTGAACCTCAATACTTAAAAGCGGCTTCAGTGGCGTGGTTGGTAGAATGCTGAGCTTCTATCCCCAAGGTCGCGGGTTTAAACCCGGCCGAAGTCGTCGGATTTCCTAAGAGCGTTAAGAATCCCTCAGAATGCCTTCCTTGGGAGGGGAAATAAAGCCGGCGGTCCCATGTCATAGATTTATGGCATGAAAGAAAACCTTCCACTAACTACACTTGTGTGAAGCCAAAATTTGTAGGTTAGATTTGATAACGCCCCATCAGTACCAACGTTCACCGCTAGGTGCTGACTGCGATGCCATCTGGCAGGCAAGTCCGAAAGCTAGGTGTAGTGGACGGTAGCATTTGGTAGCAAAAGTAGGAACTACATGAAATTACTGTCTGCAGTCGTTACTTGAATTAAAACTGATAACACACACTAATACGGCCATCACAATATTAACCCCGGTTATCAGACAGATTGAAGCCTCCGTGGTTGAGGCGGCAGCACGCCGGCCTCTCACCACTTGGTCTGTGGTTCAAATCCCGGTCACTCCATGTGAGATCTGTGCTGGACAAAACGGAGGCAGACAGGTCTTTCTCCGGGTACTCCGGTTTTCCCTGTCAAAATTTCAATGCAGCAACACTCTCCACTATCATTTCATTTCATCTGTCATTCATTTAATCATTGCCCCAGAGGAGTGCGTCAGGCCTCGGTAGCCGGCACAGTTCATATCCTCGCCGCTAGATGGGGGCTTCATTCATTCCATTCCTGACCCGGTCGGAGACTGGAAGCAGGCTGTGGATTTTTTTCATCAGACAGATTCTACATACACCCAAGGTACACGGGGCTACATAACCGTCTTGTCGCAGCATCTAAACTAAGGAACCAACCAACCAACCAACCTCAATACTTAAAAGTAATTAAGGATGAAGGTATTGGCTATTTTCTTATAAATATAAATATCGGAATACAATTTTTTAATCCTTTTGTTGTAAGAATAATGTTTCTTTTCAAATCGAGAAAGCAATCATAAAATAGTTCGAGAAGAATTCAAAGTAAATGTATTGATGATTGCCTTTCTCAGTGAGTTCAGAGTTACTTACCTTACCCAACCAAATGGCCTGGTCTATTACTGGTGAACCGTCTGGCTTTGCGCAATATCGCGCCACTCAGTCATCGGTCAAGGTTACCGGAAATACAAAGTGATAAAATAAACAAAATGGACTGTATGGGCTCGTTTTTGAGTGCAGAGTTAAATGAGCCAGCCACGAGGAACATAAACAAGCAGTGATGCCGTGTGCGGACCGGGTAACGCGCTTCCACTCGATGGACTACAGTATGGCTGTTGGGCCGTCACATTTCGCTATTGACAACGTTTGTTCAGTTTTACGGCAATGACTTGGAAACAACTGGTGACTGGGGCAGTAAAATAGGCCGTTACCTCTTCGCCGCGGTGGATTCCGAGTGACCCAATCGAAGATTGGACGTTGTTGGGATTAACCTTCCCCTCTTGTAGTTTGGTTGGTTGGTTCCTCAGTTTAGGGGCTGCGACAACGCGGTCATGCAGCCCCGTGTACTTTGATTGTGTGTAGAATATGTCTGATAACCGGTGTTAATTGTGATGGCTGTATTAGTGTGTGATATCTGTTGTTTTTTTTTTAATTCAAGTTAGGACTGCATACTTTTGATGTTTAAAGTAGTTCCAAGTTTTGCTACCAAACGCCACCGTCAACGACCAACTAGTTCTGCACTTTGTTACTAGATGCCACCGCAGTGGGATCCTGGTGACGAACGTTGGAACATAAGACATATCTTCACACAGTTGTAATTAGTGGAGGGTTCTTTATTATGCCATAAATCTATGACATGGGACTGCCAGCTTTACTTCCCCTCCGAAGGAAGACATACTGAAAGATTTTTAACGCTCTTAAAAAGTCCGAAGACTTCGGCCGGGTTTGAACCCGCGACCTTGGACATAGAAGCTCAGCATGCTACCAACTACGCCACCGAAGCTGCTCTCTCGCTGTTTTGTACAGCTCAATGGGTTCATGTGCCTTCACTTGATTCCAGAAAAAATATTGATGGTGAGGATCTCTGGGGATTTCAGTGGAACTTCCCCTAAAGCGCAGCGTTAGATCATTGGGCCAAGCTCTTTGCTGACTTGGTAGATGCGTGGGTTGGAGCCCCACCGTCAGCCATCCTTGAAATGGTTTTCCGTTGTTTTCCCCATTTTAACACCAAGAAAATGCTGGGATGGTACCTTCTGACAGGCCATGGCCGCTTTCCTCCATTCATCCCATCTCTCATTCCGACGCGCAGGTCCTCCACGGGCGTCTCAGGAGGTCACACGAAAAAAAAGTGGAACTTCATATCAATCAATCAATCAATCAATCAATCAATCAATCAACTAATCAATCAATCTGCATGTTAGGCAGCAGGGAATGCTGTCCGCAGTGCTAATAAGCTGCTGCGAGGGATTACGTCACCAGTTACGTTGGCAGCACGGCTGTCGCTTGTATCATAACAAACAAACAGTAAACTTTATACTCACCACAGCCATTCATAACATACTGTTGCACTCTTCCAATAATCTAACTATACGCACTGACGATTTCGACAGCCCACAGCCCACACATGTGACCTTCACCCTATCAAAAACACCGTGCTGCCAACTAAACTGATGACGCAACCTCTCACAGCTGCACGTAGCCACTGCGGGGAACATTCCCTGGCGCCCTGTAATTTGGAGCTGGTGGAGCCTATCAGGAAACAAGTAGTTCCGTGAAGAACTAAAGCCTATTTTCATTTATCCTACTTATGTTATTATCCTCTATCAACCTACAAAATTTCAGTTGATTGCTGTAATAAATTCGTAGATGTTCAGAACCGACTAAATATAGCGGATGGTCGCCATGTTGGATTTTTATCTATGTAGGTCTTAGAGTTAAGCACTGTTACGTGAAGATTATTGTGTACGTTTAATATTCAAAGTCAAACTTCAATCGCATGATTAGGACACAAGAAGTAAAAACGAGATTTTAAAATTTCGCACAGCTGCCATTTTGTGGTTATGGAAACAATTGAAAACAATTAGATGCTAGTGGATTAACATTTGTATAAGGACTTACTGTACCTAGTGTCAATGCACTCGGATGGTTAAATTGCGAGAAACGACCATGTGAATATTTATATTTTGCGTCGCCGCCATGTTGGATTTGTGATCACCAGGTTATTGAAAGTCCGATAGGTGAACTTATCTTCATAGCCCCTATGAACATTAAAAAAATCAGTTTGATCCTCTACCAAGTTTCATTGCTTTTGGATCATTAAATCGCGAGAAAGGTTTATTTAAAGTTTTCAACTTCGCTTGACCGCCAGGTTTGTTTTGTAGTTAACCGATTTCTGAATGTCTTATAGATGAACTTCCACTAGTGCCCTTTATCTCCGTACAAAATTTCAGGGTGATACCGCTATTAGTTTCAGAGATATAGAATGCCATTTTAATATTTCGCACGTCCGCCATCTTGAGGTTATGTAAACAATTGAACGAAATTATATGTCGGTGCATTACACTGTGTATAAACATATACTGTACCAAGTTTTATTGCGTTTGGTTGGTTAAATCGCGAGAAAAGTCTATTTAAAAGTCGCAAATTCGCTTGACCGCCATGTTGGTTTTGTAGTTACCAGGTTTTCAAAAGTCACATAGGTGAACTTCTAGTAATTTCCTTTATCACCGTAAAATATTCCAGGGTGATATCGGTAATAGTTTCGGAGATATTGAATGCTGGTGAAATAATTCGCACAGCCGCCATGTTGGATTGGTGAGACGTAACAAAATTTGAAAGGCACGGTCGGGGTAGTCCGACATTGTGCTATGAACTTACCGAGTTTCATTGAAATCGCTCCAGCCGTTCAGAAGTTATTAGGGGGACACACACACACACTCCTCTCACACACATACACACACACACACACGCACACACACACGGACAAAAGGTGATCTCAAAAGCCTATTTTTTCAAAATTGAAAAATGGCTGATCAAGAGAGTTCAAATTGTACCAATCGTCATCTTAAGCACTGGTGTGGTTCCTAAACATCTTATGCAAGGGCTAAAACAGATTGATCCGAACACTAACTGAATTTATACGGAAACAGTGACATTGGCTACAACTAGGATAGTTCGTAATTTCATTGACACTGGCCTAAATTAAGGTGATGAGTATACTTTGGCTCAATGTAATCTGCATACTTGTTTTGTGTTTTACCAGACAATGGGAATAACGATAATAATAATAATAATAACGAAAAATAAATAAAAAAACCAAAATCGATTGTATGGGCTCATCCAGAAAGTGTTCTTGGAACTAATGACTACTAGTTGTTCTGGCAATAATAACAATATTAATAATACTACTAATAATAATGATAATAATAATAATAATAATGATAATACCCGGGTGAATGGATTGAGCCCAACATTCGTGAAAAGGAAGCTTTCGTGGCACGGATTAACAAAATGGAAATGGCTTACTATTTAACCAGCCATTTACAAAACACGATCAATGTCCTTCAAGGCCAAACTGAGGCACTACGTTACCGTTATTCTCCCGGATGCGTTATATGCATCAGAATGCCTGGCGATGAATAAGAAAGGCCTGGCAGAACAACTCGAAACCAAAGAGGGGAAGATTCTGAGAAAGATCTTGGGCCCGGTCAAGGAACGAGGAGAGTACAGAAGACGACACAAGGATGAACTTTATCTACATGTGGAGAAAATAACGGACACTATTCGCAAAAGAAGACTCTCCTTTTATGGACATTTAACACGAATGAACTCTGGAAGACTATCCGATCGAATCTGTGCCTACTTCGTGGGAAAGAAAACCAAAGGGATCTGGTTTACAGAGGTGAAAAAAGACCTAGAAGAACTGGGGATATCACATGAGGACATCTTGGAACGTGACTCTTTGAAGAGGAAACTTGGGGAGATACAGAGTTTTCTGCCAAAACCTATCTTGAAAACTGGCAAGAAGTGGACCGAAGAACGGAAGGAAGCTCATCGAAGAAGAATGCGCGAATACAGGGCCAATGTGGAAGTAAGAGGGACAAGGCAGTTGAAATAACGTGGTCCATAGAAGACCGAAACGATTATAATTTAAAAAATATAATAATAATAATAATAATAATAATAATAATAATAATAATAATAATAATAATAATAATAATAATAATAATAATAATAATAACCCCTGACACTACAGCCCATGAAGGGCCTAAGCCTACCAAGCGACCGCTTCCCCGCCAATTGGCCTGCAAATATTGGCTTGACGCGTGATCAGCACATCGGGTCCCCTCGGCCATAAATCTTGGTTTACGTGACCGGGGCGCTGCCTCACTGTCAGACAGCTACTCAATTGTCCTCACGAGTCTGAGTGCACCCCGTTCCAGCCCTCACGCCAGTTTCTAAAATCCCTGAGCCGACCCTTCTTCCTATAACTAACTTTGTTATTCCTGGGTGTCCTACCAACCTATCTCTTTTCTTCTTTAGCAGTCACCACAAAAATCTCTCCTCTCCCACTCGTCTTAATAACTCTTCAATCGTAACCTTATCTACATCAGATCTTCATCATTGTCCTGTAACACCACATTTCAAACGATTCAATTATCCTCTTTTCTGCTGCACCAATAGTCCAAGTTTCACTTCCATAGAGCGCTAAGCTCCATACAAAGGTTTTCAAAAATGACTTCCTAATCCCTAAATATATATTCGATGTCAACAACCTACATTTTATATCTTCTTTGCTTCGTCCAACACTGGTTATTTTGCCTTTTAAGTAACAGAAGTCACCTACATCCTTTGGTTTTTCACCTGCCAATTCGACATCCATAGAGGTTTCTTATTTCTTTCGGCTGCATTCCAATATTTTTGTTTTACTTTTATTAATTTTCATTTTGAATTCTTTCCTCAAGACGGAAGCCATACCATTTAAAAACTCATCCAAATCCTCAGGCTTGTCGGCCAAAATGGCGATGTCATCAGCAAATCTCAGAGTTGAATTTATTTCTCCTTGAATCTTTACTCCCACTTTGATTCGTTCTCCAATTTCCTTAACTTCTTGTTCAATGTAAAGATTGAAAAGTATGGGTGATAAGTTGCAGCCTTACCTTTCTCCTTTCTGAATAGCAGATTCTCTCTCATGCCCTTCGGCTCGAATGACTGCTGTCTGGTTTCTGTATAGATTGTACAGTAGAGCTGATGATGATGATGATAATTGCTGTTTTAAGGGGCCTAACATCTAGGTTATCGACCCCTCACCAGGCGATTTATCTACGCAGATGACACTGCAGTAGCCGTGCAAGGTCGTAGAACATTCTTTGACCTGTGCTATGGAAGAACTTGGTCGATACTATCACAGAATTAATTTGAAGCCAAATCCAGCCAAAACGCAAGTTTGTGCTTTCCACTTGCGAAATAAAGAAGCAAAGAGGACCTGGACATTAAGTGGCAAGGTGAAACAATCCTTCATTGTTTTACACCAAAATATCTTGGTGTCACCCTCGATCGAACTCTGTCTTTCAAGCAACATTGCTTGAACACGAAAAGTAAAGTATCGGCACGAAATAACATACTAAGATGCCTAACTGGAAGGACATGGGGTCACCCCACCACTCTCAGAACTTCAGCTCTTGGATTGAGTTTCTCAGCTGCTGAATATGCAGCACCAGTTTGGCTTTCTTCTCCACATTCCAAAGAGGTGGATATAGCTCTGACTGAGACTTCCAGGATTGTATCTGGATGTCTTAGACCAACACCACTTCAGAAGATCTACCCTCTTATTGGAATTTCTCCACCTTATGTCCGAAGAATGGTAGCAGCAGCATCTGAGAAGAAACGGCAAGAAACCGATTCAAGGCATCCACTTTTCGGCCAACAACCAGCCCGACAGAGACTTAAGTCCAGAAACAGCGTTTTGAGGGGAGTAACAGCCCTCGAAGGCTTACAAGAAGCTGCCCGTGTGAAGATATGGAAGATAGAGATCACAGACACAACTAATCCTCTATCAGAAAAAATGGCACCTGGTCACGACTTGCCATATGAAAATGGGAAATCATTGAACAGGCTGAGGACGGGGGTTTCACGCTGCAAGAAGAATCTCGAGAAATGGAACATGCTTGCTTGTCAACAATGATGAGTTCTGTGACTGCAGCATATTACAAGATCCAGAACACCTGCTGATCTGCCCCTTGATGGAGGACATATGTCCAAAAGACGATCTTTTGGCTGCAAATACTAATGCTATAACTGTTGCTACTAACTGGCAAAATTTAATTTTGATTCGGACACGAAAAATAAAAATAAATAAATCGGCCCCTAATGGTTTCGGTGATAGTGAAAGATGAGATGAGAATGAAAACTATAAGTAGACTAATACTAACTGCAGACTTACCAACTAGAAGAAGGAATAGTAAACAAATAAAAGAAAAGGCAAATAAAGGACAGGAAGAAAAGAAATGCCCTCAACCCTCGAAGAATGTGGATTGAGGGACTTGAAATTAAGGAGAGCCATGAAAGGCAGATAGGAATGGGAAAGAGGATAGGGCCTGCCCGAAAGTCAGAAGAAAAAGGGGCCAAAACGGACCCAGCTCAGGAATCCCTAGTGGTCGGCAACTCTCAAACTCACCAGCCGTGAGCCCTTGAGGGTGTAGCACTATTCAGGATGCACCAGAAGTGGTGGGGCTACATACACCCTGCCTCCTTGAGGGCTTTGCGCAGAAGGCAGGAGATAAAATGAAAAGAAAAAGAAGGCTGGCTCATCGAAGAATGAAGATATCAGGAAAGATGAGACAAGGGCCAATTAAGGCAGGAAAGTGAAAGATTCCCTAGGCCTCAGATACCCTAATACCGTCGGGGTCGGAAGAGAACAAGAGTTGACCATGAGAGGTCGACAGGAAAGAAGACGGAGAGGAGCCCGGCATAAGTAAGTGGAAGCAATGCCGGACTAAGCTGGGGTCCCGTTGTCGCCAAGCCACGTCCCACTAGATGTGAGCCCCTGGGGGAGAAGACTGTAGAGCATGCTCTTATGCCTGTACTTTATTCCAATCGTTTTCAAAATGTCAAACAACTTACTCCAATCAACGTTATCAAAAGCCTTTTCTAAGGTAAAATAAATAAATAACAAAAGTTTGTTGCGTTTCAGTCGGTCAACACGATTGTACCTAAATGTGATGGGTTATGCCCTAATCCTGAAAAAAAAAAAAAACGTCAGCCTATTTTCATATATTCTACTCATGTTAATTGCCTCTATCAAATACTAATGTTTCAGTTTCATTGCTGTAGATATTGGGAACCGTCTAAATATTTCGGTTGGTCGCCATTTAGGATTTTTATATATAAGGTGCGTTCAAAAAGTAACGAGCCGGAGGCATTATTACAGAAACCAGTACCTGTATGATAGAAGTATTGGCCCTGCCTGTTGAGGCACTTGTCCCACTGTGACACGAGGCGGTGAATGTCTGTCTCATAAAATTCCCTGGGCTGCGATGTGAACCAGTTTCGCACGTACAGCTGGACGTCGGCGTCCGAGGTGAATCGTTGGCCCCACAGAGCCCTTTTCAGGGGACCAAACATGGCGTAATCACAGGGAGAGAGGTCTGGACTGTGTGGAGGGTGGCCGAGAACCTCTCATTGGGCACACACTTTGCGCAAGTGCAGTCGTTCCATCATGATGGTGTGCACACTTCCGACGCTCAATCCGACCACAGTGGCTATGGCGTTCACTGTCACTAGGCGGTCCTGGGTAATGAGAGCATCAACCAGCTGGACGTTGTCATCGGTAATGCAGGGGGATGCCACAGACCGGGCATCATCGGCTAACAACACCCGTCCTTCCCTGAAGTGATTGTGCCACGCCTTGACCCTTGCAAGGGACATGCAGTGTTCGCCGTACACTTGTGACATTCGGCGATGAATGTCCGTTCCCCCTACTCCTTCCGCTGTCAGAAACAAAACAACACCTATTTTCTCTTCGTTTGATGCCTCCATGTCACTGTTTGCAATGCGACTGGCAGCTTCTGACTATTGATGCATGCTGCTGCTCGCTTTGTATCGTCACGTGACGTGCACGCGTGCCCTCTAGCGACGGGCTGTGACCTTCCACGATCTGGTCGGAACCACACCTCGTTACACGGTCCACGATTGGACGATGTCTTCTCCGGTTTGCGCATTCCAGCATCCGGCTCGTTACTTTTTGAACGCACCTTATATGTAGGCCATACAGTTATGAACTATTGGATGAAGATTTGTGCGCAGGTTCATTATTCAAACGTTCACTTCGATCGCATGATTAATACACAAGAAATAAAAACTTAATTTCCAAATTGCACACGGCCACCAACTTGAGGTTATGTGAACAATTGGACTAAATTAGATGCCAGTGCATTACAATGTTTTTAAACATTTACTGTACCACATTTCACTGCGCTCAGACGGTTAAATCGCGAGAAAAGTCTAATAAAAAGTTTCACATTCACTTGGCCGCCATGTTCGTTTTATCTTTTGCAGGTTTTTGGAGGTCTCAGCTAATCTTCTAGTAATACCCTTTATCACCGTACAAAAGTTCAGGGTGATATCAGTAATAGTTTCGGAGATATAGAATGCCAGTGAAATATTTCGCACAGCTGCCATCTTGAGGTTATATAGACAATTGAACTAAATTAGATGCCAGTACATTACAATGTATTTAAACATTTGCTGTACCAAGTTTCATTGGGATTGCATGGTTAAATCGCGAGAAATTTCTATTTAAAAGGTTCAAATTCGCTTGGCCGCCATGTTCGTTTTGTAGTTAACAGTTTTTGAAAGTCCCATAGGTGAACTTTTAATAGTGCCCTTTATAACCGTACAACATTTCAGGGTGACATCGGTAAAAGTTTCGGCTATATAGAATGCCGGTAAAATATTTCGCACAACCGCCATGATGGATTGGTGAGACGTAATACAATTTGAAGGAAACGGTCGAGGTCGGCCGTAATAGTAATATGACCTTACCGAGTTTCATTGAGATCGCTCCAGCCATTTGGAAGTTATTAGAGGGACACACACACACACACACACACACACACACACACACACACACACAGACACACATACATACGCACACACACACACACACACATGTACAAAAGGTGATCTCTTAAGCCTATTTTTTCATAAAATGAATATAGGCTAAAAATGGCTCAAACACAATAATAAATAAATAAATAAATAAATAAATAAATAAATAAATTACGGGCATTACAGTAGTCGCATATGATGTGTAACATCTGACATGTTATTCGAATAATTCCACATTACTTACTCGCAATTTTTTTAAGAATGAACCTCTAGTGCACCTTGTGCTAGCAAACATGAAGGATTCCTTCGTGTTATTACCATCAGTAAGTTCTCATTACTATTATTTCTGCAATAACTACTTGTAAAACTCCAGTGACAAATCCTTTCAGCACATATGATATAATAGTGCTGTATTTTGGTCGACAGTACCTCGAGTGCTTACATTAAATAAGAACACAGCAAAAGTAGTAAGATTAAATAAATCATAATTGTTTTCAGCAAATATGATATACTGAATATTTTCACACCAAAGAACGACAGTTTGAGGATGATTTATTGTAGGAATATCTGTAATGGGGCCTCCAAACCTTGAAGTAAACCGTTAGCGATTTACATTCCTCATAGTCACATGGCCGACAGTATGTCGTTGTACCAATCTCCGCCACAGCGCGGGCTCATTGTTTCCGTTTCATTTCCATCCCACTTCCGTCCCTTTTTACATAATCACCCCCACACAAAAATATCCAGCAAACGAACGGAAAGATGTTACACATCAAAAAATTAATTAAATAAACAATTAAATAAACAAATAAATAAATAATTAAATAAAATAAATAATAAATGAATCCTGTATGTCTGTGTAGGAAACGCAGCTGAACCAGACCGTGTCGCCGGGGTGTCTGCAGAAGCAGGCTCAGAGCCAAATCGCGCTGATGGTGAATCCTCTGGCGATCAGCGCCATGGGTCTTGGTGCTCGCTGGACGAGCTTCGTGAAGCTCTCTGCATCGTTCAATGGACTGTTGCACGTCCTGGCCACTTGTGATACTGCTCTCAAGGTGCCAGCGCACTGTCACTCGCACCATCTGAGGTCCTGTCTAGCGCGGGTCTTGATATGCTGCACCGTGTGTCTGTCCATCACTCTCTACTACCTATTGCACGATCTGCTCGCCAGCGACTTGCGAACCATCCTGTCTTTACTGCTCATACAGTCCTGTACAGTCACATCTCACACCAGCGACATGCAGTACACCAGCCTCTGTGACGTCATCAGGACCAGATTCCAGGTCATCAACAGTCACCTTGAAGAAGTCTGGAAGACAAGCAGGTTTGTGCAGTCTGAAGACGGTGCCTTCTCAAAATCAATGAATAATGAAGCGTTTCATCTTGTTAGGAGAAACACCTTCATCCACAAGGAACAAAGAGCCAGAACAGTGCCCGGTGGTGACATCTGCCGACGGTCACTGCAGTCCATTCAGGAGTTGAGAGAGACGTACCAGAAACTGTGCGACGCCATGGCCCTCCTCAACAGCACATTCAGTGTGCATCTACTGCTGACCGTCTGCGGCTGTTTCATCAATGCACTTTTGAACCTGTATTTCACTATCTTTGGCGACAGATGCGGGTCAGCTTCTGGGATCAAGCAGACTGAGGAAGCAGGACAGACAATCGTGTGGGCGATCCTGACTTTCTACTACATAGCACGGTTTGTCGTCATCAACATGGTCTCTGACGCTACCAATTCCCAGGTAAGTGCCTTTTAGTGGGAATTGTAACGTCACTGAAGGGAGGGAGTGATGGGGTAAGAAAGACAGGAAGGGAAGGAGAAAGGGAGGAGGGGTGTGAGGAAGGAAGAGAGGGAGGGAGGAAGGAAGGAAAGAAGGGAGGTAGTGTACCCTTGCGAACAATTAATACGTGATCATACTTCCGTTAGCTCAGTAGTGTCGGGGGTAGTACATTCATTCTCACTATATGACACACGTATTTTGGGTCAAAAGCATCAGGTCAACACTTGAAATAACTCACAAATCACAATAAAACATTATTTAATGATACTCAAACTAGGCGCTACAACATACTCAAAATAACATAAAAAACAACTCAAAATATTGATATTTCACACTTGTTCTCTGACAACAAGGAATCACTTAATTAAATCAATAAATTCATAATCACTAAGGTTCCACTGAACCACAATCTAGTTTCACTTCCATATAGTACTTCTGACCAATTGTTCTGGCAAGCTCGCTATGGCGCCAGATCACTTTTAGAACATCATTTGTTATTCAAAAACATGAATTAGTCTTTAACTATGATTATTATTCAATGTGCATTCACATTTGTTCATAATCATAATAATAACAATTATCAATTTTTATTGGGTACCACGTGGGTTCAGAAACTTATCTCTCTTCCTTACTGTAGTGCTTAAGTATTGTTGGGAAGAAGTTCGTGTATCCTGAAGTTTTAGAAACTACTGATTTGCTCAATTTAAACAAACTCCCCAGGTTGTTTAATATTCCTGTTAACTTATGAAAATCTTCATCCTGGATCTGTCATACAATGAGAAAGTACAATCATAACTATTTCCTTATTTCTTCAATTACGAGATCTGAACTACCTTTCAGCTTACAATCAATGTTATTTAGTTCACTGGGACACAGTCTGTCCTTCATATTTAAAACTCCTGGCGAGTGCGGTAACACTCGGTCTATTTATAGAATGTCTCGCTTGCTCCCCAAAACAATTAACAGACTCTTGACCTCCCTTCGGCCCTCCTAAAGATTTATAGATGTCTGCACGACCAGCTAAGATGATCCTCGGGGTTTCCTTCACAAGGCCGTCATTTCTTGCTTTTAATATTATTGTAAGAAGTACGAATGACTTTAATACATTTAAACCTCTCATTTGATATTAGGGCGGCTCTCACAGCGGCCGGTTATTTAATCACAAGGAAACAATATTAATTTATGGTCATCCCCGCTGTCTGAGTTGAAGTGCGTTCAATCCTTAATTTAGGGGATCACAAACATTTACTTGACACCTTTGTGTCTACCAATATACTCAATTTCTAGGCCTTATGCCATCTTCGGACGAGTCGACGAATATATACTCCATTCCTAGGCCTTATGCCATCTTCGGAAGAGTCAACGAATACTTGCGCCGGCAAGGTGGCACACTGGCAATCCCTTGCGCGCGTTTATTTACTTGAGATGGGGGTCGAACCCATGTCCTCCAGTCTCCATAATTGCTCCCTTTTATACCATACCTGGATTCGTCTTCTTCAACTCACGGCAACTCCCACCAAAATTAATGATCCCTGACCGTTTAATATAACAATCTCTAGTCGTTATCTTTATAATGCGCTTATTCGCATACACACAATATTCCTGTAAAGTCGTTCGTAACATATTATTTCCCCATTATTAATTATTTCTTTTCAGAGCTATCTTTCCAATTTTGACATTCAATAATTTATTCACTGTCATTAATAGACTTTTATTATCACCTTTTAACATGACCCTATGGTTTCCCTCACTGGGTTAACTTTGATTGTATATTAATTTTGAACCGTATTATACGCCACTGCGGTTACTGAAGATTGAATTTCACGGCGAAACAGTACGGTACACCAACTATGGTTCGTAAGACTGACTAATTGTTGAAACAGCGTCACGTCCTTCCCGGACTGACTAAGACTGAATATCGTGGGTTCAAACAGTACCGACCCGCTCCCAGGGTCGCTCAAGACTGAATACTTTCTGTTGGACTGGGAGGCTATTTATTGAGATCTGGAACAACACAGTTCCTTGTCCATCTTCTTGAAATTACTTTCTAAACCAAACGTCCTATGGTCTTGAAACTCATATATTCGGACTCCTTAGGACCTCAAAGTTTCAAAAATATGTTGATTTTCCAAAACCGATCATAGGTTTAATTTCTAAAAATTTTCAAATAACTTGGTCTAGTGTGGACGGGACTTATTTCTCCAAACTCTCCGCCTAGATCCGTGCACCAAGCAAAACGACGTCATAGCTGAGCACGCACTTTTATTCTGTATTATAATTAACAGATTTTAGATCTTTAAACATTCTATTTTCCAGAATCCTTCATATTGGCAAGCCTAAACGTTTATTTTTATTTTTTTCCACCTTTCTCGAAATTGGGGTTATTTCGTCATGTATAGTCTCCGCCCATAGCTGACATGGCTATATTTCTGTTGATGGAAGCTTAGTTCAGTGAATCCCCTCTCTACATGGAGGTCTCATTATCAGAATGAATCATCCTGCAATATTGCATGATTTCAAGTCACGGGACTTCTTATCGAGGGCGCACGTAGGCCAATGTCGTCATCATGCGTCATCTTGCAGATGGGCAATAACTCAGATAAGCAGCATGGTTCATCCTGATGTCGCTATCCAGGCTTCCTTTAACTTCATCTCCCCTCGGTACAGATATTATATGAAATCATGTATCTCTTTATTTAAGGGGTTACGGGTTCTCCCTCACTTCAAACCACTCGTCTGGATTCTTTTATTGTCAGTGATTTCCTAATTCTGTGTTTTCTTCCTTTCATAGCTTCACTTAAGTATATCCTAGAGTCCTTGCTTCGTATAATTTTGAGTAAAACTCAGAAGGATACACTCTATTGCTGTAAGACGCAATGCAATTCCATTTATTACATTACTGTGACGTTTGCAAACGGCTATAAGGTTATCACGGAACAAAACCAAGCTGTAAAATTCATCAATACGTATAATAAGGGGGTCAAGGGGGTACTCTAGAATTTTTTCACGCGATTTACACCTGCGGGTGTGATACGGAAGGTCTATTATATTCCGATCCCTATATTATATTATATTATATTATATTATATTACATTATATTATATTATATTACATTATATTACATTATATTATACTATATTATATTATATTATATTATATTATATTATATTATATTATATTACATTATATTACATTATATTACATTATATTACATTATATTATATTATATTATATTATATTATATTACATTACATTATATTATATTATATTATATTATATTATATTACATTATATTATATTATATTATATTATATTACATTATATTACATTATATTATATTATATTATATTATATTACATTATATTACATTATATTATATTATATTATATTATATTACATTATATTATATTATATTATATTATATTACATTATATTATATTATATTCCCATTCCATTTTTATGAGCAGACTGATGGTGTGACCATGGGTAGTCCTCTCTCTCCTGTTGTGGCTAATTTCTTCATGGAGAACTTTGAAGAGAAAGCTTTGTCGTCGGCTCCTTTCAAACCGAAGATCTGGTGGCGTTATGTGGATGACACGTTCGTTGTTTGGACGGAAGGTGAGGAAAATCTTAGCCATTTCCTGGATCACCTTAATCTCCAGCACCCTTCTATTTGTTTCACCATGGAAAAGGAATCTGACGGCAAAATACCTTTTTTAGATGTTCTCGTCACCAAGAAAGAGGATGGATCTTTAGGACACAGCGTTTTTCGTAAGCCAACACACACCAATAGATATCTCCACGCAAGTTCTCACCATCACCCCGCCCAGAAACATGGTATCCTTACAACTCTAACTACCAGGGCTAGGTGGATTTGTGAAGTGTCTTCTTTACAAGAAGAAATTAACACCCTGCGAACCACCTTTAAGAGCAACGGTTATAGCAAGGCTTTGATTTCTACGGTTCTGAAACCAACAAATAATAATAGGACGTCAGTTGAGAAAAGAGATGTAAGAGGAACTGCTTACCTTCCGTACATACATAACACAACGGATCGTATTGCTAAAATCCTACGTCGGTACAACATACGGACTGTATTTGGAACTTCTGTTAAGATTAGGCAACTCCTGCGACCAAATAAGGACAGTTTGCCTAAATTGCAACAACCGGGTATCTACAGAGTTCCCTGTACTTGTGGCAAGGTTTACATCGGGCAGACTTCGAGAACAATATGCACTCGCATTAAGGAACATAATAGATGTATCAGGCTCATTCAACCTGATAAATCAGCTGTTGCCGATCATGCTTTTACACCTGGCCATGATGTCATGTTCCAAGGAGTGGATGTTCTTGCCCGTATAAAGCAATATCGTCCCAGAATCATCAGGGAGGCGGTTGAAATACGTAAACACCCAGATAATTTCAACCGCGACACCGGCTACAATCTCAGTGAATCCTGGCTACCTATTATCAGAACTCTGAGAAAGTAATTCACTGCTGCTTTCCGTTGTCCCTAACATGGGGCTATAATGGCGTCCATCTTTGGGCACCTTCTATATGTTCTTCGTTGCTTTCTCTTAGCAACATTGTCGTATTCCAGATTATTCCTGACGATGAAAGACATGGTTTCTTTCGAAACGCGTCGAATTTCAATATAATAAAACACGGCATAAGCCCAAAATTCAACATTATGAATAGTAACACGGGCCGTGAAAGTCTAAATGACAATACTGGCGTTCTGTTTAAGAAATTCTGGATCGACGCGCAGATTTTTTGTTATTTTTGGTTTGGACCTGTTTGGTTGAAATTTTACCTTGATTAAGGATAGATGGTGGTCAGAGTCAATGACTCCTTTCTTGACTTTGACACTCATAATTTCTTTTTGATTCTTATTGGAAACTAGCAGAAGTACCCATTCTTCGAACGGTCGTCGGTATTAATGACCAAACGTAATCAATTGAGCTACTGTTGCAATGGTTAGGGGCTTGGAACCTGTTTGTCGACAAAGATAAATGATTAGTTGAAATATGCTCTGAAACTAATTTACCTAACGTGTACTTCCTGACGTGAAAATAAAATTGAAAACCTCGTAGACGAAATGCAATTCACGTCACATAAAAACTGACCCACACTGTTGTGTCAAGTGCACATCCAGAGGAAGACCTCTTTAATAAATTATAAAGGCTCTTGGTGCATGAAAATTCAGGTTTTTTAGCCTCCAATGGCCCAAATTCCTAAAAGCAAAAAAATAAAATAAAAAATAAACTATTTCAATTCAGGAATTTTTGAAAATAATGTTTCTGTTTGAAGATATAATAGACCTTCTGTACGACACATCGCACGTTTAAGTCTGGTGAAAAAATCCAGGGTACCTCTTGACCCCCTTAAGCGCATTGATGAATTTTACAGTTTTTGTTGGTTCCGTGATAATCTTATAGCCATTTGCAAACTTTCACAGAAATTTAATAAATGGAGTGGCATTACTTCTTGCAGAAATAGATGGAAAGTTGGATGTACCTTTTTGAGACACTGTTGTCATGGTTACTGGCTTGCATTCCTACATTAATTTATTAAATGAAATTAGTTTTCTGGGAATATCTCAGAAACTCTTGGTTTTAGAGCATTAAAATGTAGTTTCCGGGGACCCTTTACGACTGTTTAGGGGCCCCGAGGTTTTTTTTTTCTGACACCAAGGGGCTGAAAATGAGCTTTGTCTCGTCGTTGTAGGCCGTAGTATCATCATCATCATCCTCTTGCACAGTTTCCAGCCGTTGGCCGGGTCTGTTTGGAACACAGGCCACTCCAACTTCTTCTGTCTTCCCACCATCTCTCAGCTTCCACCACTGTCCAGTCTTCTCCTCTCTTCTTCACGCTTTCTTCCATCCCTTTCAGCCACCTGTCTCTCGGTCTTCCTCTCGGTCTTCCTCTCGGTCTTCCTCTCGGTCTTCCTCTCGGTCTCTTTCCTTCCCACTTCGTCTCGTGTATCCTCCAGGGTATCCTCTTATCCTCCATTCGTTTTACATGTCCATGCCAACTAAGTCTAGATTTCTCTATACTATCCCGTAATGGTTCCTCCTTTATTAATTCTCTGGTCCTCTCATTTCTTATTCTGTCCATCATTGTAACTCCAATACTGCTTCTCAAGAAGCTCATCTCACTGGCCTGTATTTTTCTCTTCTCCCTTCCTTTCATAGCCCAGGTCTCCGAGGCATACGTCAGGATAGGGGGATAGTACGTCCGATATATGATCTTTTTTCTGTTCTGAGGGACATCCTTGCTCCATAACATGCTTCTCACACTCCTCCGGAATGCTTCTGCCTGTCTCCCCCGCTCATTTTTTCTCTATAGTTTCTTCCATTATCTTGCATCAGGCTTCCCAGATACTTGAAACTCTCCACTTTCTTCAGCTGTTCCCCACCAATTGTTATTCCCGTTGTGGTTCTTTCCTTCTTCCTTGTTGTGATCACCATCTCACTCTTATTTATGCTAAATGTCATCCCATATCCTTGTATTATTCCTTCCTACACGTCCAACTGTTCCTGTACCTCCTCCTCCTTGTTCTCCCAAATCATCAAATCATCCGCTAACACCATTGCTTTCATCTTTCCTTCCCCAATTACTTGTGCCACTCGGGCCATTATGTCATCCATCACCACAATGAAAAGTAACGGTGCCAGTGCACTTCCTTGTTTCAGGCCGTTTCTCTGTTCCACCCAGTCCGATCTCTCTCCTCCCACTTTCACTCAGCTCACGCTTCCCTTGTACATCTCCTTTATTCTCCTTATAGTCCATTTTTCTCCTCCTCTATCCTCCAGGGACTTCCATACTTTGTTTCTGCATACACTGCCACATGATCTATTTGAAATTCTCCTAAGTGAAAATTAGGGGATCTCCAGGTCTTTTTCTTGTGTGGAAGTGCCAGGAAAAGTGTTGACATTAGTTTGAGATCAAAAGTTTTGCAAAAATCAAGTAATCTTTCTCCATTTTTAGCCTATTTTCAATTTTGAAAAAATAGGCTCATGAGATCACCTTTTGTCCGTGTGTGTGTGCGTGCGAGTGTGTGTGTGTGATTCGTGTGTGTGTCCCCCCTAATAAAATCTAAACGGCTGGAGCGATTTCAATGAAACTCGGTAAGTTCATAGCACTATTCCCTGCGACCCCGACCGTGCCCTTCAAATTTTGTTACGACTCACCAATCCAACATGGCAGCTGTGCGAAATATTTCACTAGCATTCAATATCTCCGAAACTATTACGGTACCGATATTACCCTGACATTTTGTATGGTGGTAAAGGGAACAACTATAAGTTCACTTATGTGACCTTTGAAAATCTGGTAACAACAAAACGAACATGGCGGCCAAGCGAAGTTGCGACTTTTAAATAGACGTTTCTCGCGATTTAACCAACCAAACGCAATGAAACTTGGTACAGTATATGTTTATATATATTGTAATGCACCGACATCTAACTTCGTTCAATTGTTTACATAACCACAAGATGGCGGATGTGCGAAATATTTCACCGGCATTCCATATCTGTGAAACTATTAGCGGTATCTCCCTGAAATCTTTTACGGAGATAAAGGGCACTATGGAAGTCCATCTATAAGACTTTCAGAAACCGGTTAACTACAAAACGAACATGGCAGCCAAGCGAACTTGAAAATTTTAAATAGACCTTTCTCGCGATTTAATGTTCCAAACGCACTGAAATCTGGTACAGGAAATATTTATACACATTGTAATGCACTGGTATCTAATTTAGTTCAATTGTTTACATAACCTCAAGATGGCGGATTTGCGAATTTTAAAATTAAGTTTTTATTTCTTGTGATGTAGTCATGCGATCGAATTGAAAGTTTGAATATTGAACCTACGCAATAATTTTCCTTTAATGGTACATGACTCTATGGCCTATACATTTAACAATTCAACATGGCGACCATCCAAAATATTTAGTCGGCTCTGAATATCTACGAATCTATTATAGCAATCAAACTGAATTTCTTAATGTTCATAGGGGCTATGAACTTAAGTTCACCTATAGGACTTTAAATAACTTGGTGTTCTCAAATCCAACATGGAGGCGACGCGAATTATAAAAATTCACATGGACGTTTCTCGCAATTTAACCATCCGAGTGTAGTGAAACTTGGAACAGTAAATCCTTATACGACTGGTAATCCACCGGCATCTAATTTATTTCAATTGTTTCCATAACCTCAAGATGGCAGCTGTGCGAAATTTTAAAATCTCCTTGTGTCCTAATTATGCGATTGTAGTTTGAATACTACACGTACACAATAATCTGCATGTAACAGTACATAACTCTAGGACCTACATATATAAAATCCAACATGGCGACCATCCGAAATTTTTAGTCGGTTCTCAATATCTACGAATCTATTACAGCAATCAAACTGAAATTGTGTATGTTGCTAGAGGCAATTAACATAAGTAGGATATATGAAAATAGACTGTATAGTTCTTCACGGAACAACTTGTTATTAGTTCTATTGTGAGCTGGATATAGTCCTACAATGGTCCTGAATTTTCTTTCTCTGCCAATTTGGGCATTAAAATCTCCCAATAGGATTTTATGTGATGATTTGGAATGATGGCTGTAGTTTCTTCCAGCAGTTCCCAGAAGTCTTCCACCTTTTGTGGATCTTTACGATTGTAGTTGTTGGTGGGTCCATGCGCATTAATAAGCGTATAAGCTTTGTTTCCTGATTTAACGGATAGTGTTGAAATTCTTTCAGAAGGCGAGGAAAAGTTAAGCACTGAGTTTATAATGTTTTTTCTGAGAGCGAATCCAGTGCCAAATTGTAGTGGCTTCATATGGAGGGAGATTGCTGGCTTGCCTTTATAAATTCTATAATTTCCTGATTCAAAATGATTTTCTTCCGTGTATCTGGTTTCCTGTAGTGCTAAAATTTGGATGTTGAAGTTATCCAACATGTCTGTTAATTGTTTTAACTTGCCAGTTTTCCGAAGTGTGTTGATGTTTAAGCTACCAATGAAAGTTTTGCATTTTGGGCGAAGATATTTGGGAAGCTCCGATACATTCCCGCATGATGTTCTCTGTCCCCCAGAATCCGATGACCGAGAAAAATAACTAGTATGTCTACTAGGGCCTGGGGTAGTTATATTGTAGGTTGTTTCCATCATGCTAACAAGTTGAAAGTAGTGGGGACATCGATATATGTCGGTGTCATGGTTACAACTGAAGTAGTGAGCTTCAGAGGTTGCTGAAGATGTTGTCAAGCTGTGCCTGTTTTTGGTCCGCGAGAGGTATTTTATTTCCCTCAAACCCTCCGGACAAGTCCGGCGAGCCTCCCTATCCGCCACCTGGGACGCGCCCGATAGGGGAACAGGCTGAATCCCCCACGGGATTATTATTATTATTATTATTATTATTATTATTATTATTATTATTATTATATTATTATTATGGCGTACAACGACGAGACAAAGCCTCTCGGTGCCAGAAACAAAACTCGGGGCCCCTAAAGGGTTGTATTGTATCTGTTATGTTAAGGGTGTTGTTGGTTTGACTAACCCGCGCCTCCCACCATTTGTATTGTATCTGAGAGGGATGCCAATACAAATACTAAATCTAGGGGATGAAATTAATCTAAATTGGGGTTGTAGCTTGGCGAATTTGTAAGAGGTTGGGATTGTTTTAGGAAGAGCTGCGGACACGTTTAGAGAGCAATTTACATACAGGGGAATTGGCGGGAGGAATGAATACTCACCTAGCTCACCTCTAGGCCGCACGCTGGCGGTGCAGTGCCTCCAGCATGTCAGCGTTCAATGTAGATCTTAAAACTAGGTACTAATCTAAAGGGAAGGGCTTCTTAACCTAAACGAAATAAAAAGGTAGTCAATAGACTGTTCAGAAAGGGGGTTTATTAAGAAATAGTGGCAATTGCAATAGGGGAGGATGGAAATAATAATCTAGGGGGAAAAAGGAATTATGCAGGCACGATGTCACTCACCCCACCGTTAATACCGGTCTTCCATGATGATGGTGGCGTTGGGACTCGATATGGGGCCATCCCCCCATATCGGTCCGACGTAGCACAACTCCGATAGAGTGTAGGACTGTAACTCCGTCCCAGTTCAGAAGAGTCCACGTTCCTAAGAGCTTAGAGCGTCAAAAGCTTAGAGACCGCGGCGCGTGTTCGTACCTCTATTTATAAGTAAAAGGTGCGATGTCAGTCCAGTCAGCGGTATGTTGGGAGTGTAATGTCCTCTGTGTCCTGTCCAAGTGCTTGCTATTGGAGCTAGGTCTATGACCTACGGTCTACTCCGTAGTCGCGTTGCCATGTCGCCTTTTACGTAGTTATCTCTTATTATATTTTATGTATTTATAGGCACAGTCCTTTCCTAAAGGGCTGGGGCCAGGACAAGTCTTCTTCCTGTTTTAATAATCGTCCTCGATTATTGGACTAGACGTGGGGGCGGAAACTTTTATTTTCTTCTTTCTTCTTCTTCTTCTTCTTCTTCTTCTTTTCTTCTTCTTCTTTTTTTTTTCTTTCGTCGATATGAATTTGTTTTCGATTCGTCGTATCGTCCTTCGTCGCTTCTGGTCTTCTTCGTGGGTGGGGGGATGAGCGAAATTGTACCGTGCCAAGGGTTGGAAGGCGTGGCAAGAGTGTTGGGGTGGTTTGTTTTACAGTCATTTCATAGCAGATAGTTCTCTGTATCTGTCTATATCCCATATTGTATGTTTTACATAATCTGTATTGCCCATTTGGCAGAGTTGAAATTTTCATAAAAGTGTTGACATTGTTTTGTTAAAATTGAAGAAAAAACTAATAAGTGGAATTTCAGCGGAAATATAAATTGAAATAAATGAAGCTAAAAGATATATCTTTAATGAAATCGCATAGGAAATTTACATTATTAGCACCGTACTCGGACTAGTGCGTGACTTGCGTACGATGCCGTCAAGTCGAGCCCTGCCTCGAGGATGCATACATAACTGTAATTTTCCTACGATGGGAAATGATGCTGTAAGGAGCTTAAATAATGGCGATCCCTTATTAACTAGCACGCGCCCTTCGTAGCGTGTGTAAAAAAGGGAAAGAAAAAATGTAGTGTTTTGTACTCTAGGCCAAGTGTAGCTATGAGGGTGCGCTACTATGAATAACCTCCTTACAACGTGGGGGATGATGAAATAAAATTGTAAAAATATCCTAGAAAACGTGAAATTCCGTCAAAGTTACTTGATGAAGTGCGTAAAAAAACATGTAGTTAAGTTATTAAGAGAAAAAATTAGCATTGAAGTATTGTTAATAAATAGCTGAAGGCTCCTGCCTAAATCGGCTGACATTCTAGTATGGTTTGTAGGTTTTGACTGCTGTTTGCTGCCATGCGTGTTGTAACTTTGGTCTTGCGTCACGTTCATCCTGGGGGCATCCTGCATGTATGTCCTACTGGGGGATTACAGGATTGTACACCGTATAATTAGTCTGAAATCAGAAATCTCTCTTAACGTTTTGTACAGAGGGATTGGTTTACCCTGGTACCGTTATTTTTTTTCACTGAAGTTCGTTACGTCGTACGCGGTAATCTCGTTACTTAATGTCTGCATTTTGACATAATATACTAATATCCTTATAAACTAACGTGCAATATGTATCCATTGCCATATTGGTTATTGTGGTCATACACTATACCCCGTCTTATATGCGTCGTTGTAAAACTGCAACATGCTTCCTTGAGCATTTAGCTGCGTATATCCTCTTATATTGCGTAGAACTTGAATCCTTTATATTTGTAAAAAACTTTCTTATATATCGACGTATATCTTTGCTATAGCTGAGAATTAATCCTTAAGTTTTACATTTACACTTTCTCAGCGTGAATTAAGCGACGTATTCGCTTCTTAATCTATAGATATGCAGACATTATGTAAGGATACTCGCACTACGTGTACACTCGATCGTTAAGTTTAAATAGAGTATTGTTAAAATGGCGACTGTTTCGTCGGGAAGTTATTGAAATTAGAAATTATTTGTTGCCTCTCCGGGCTAACTTGGAAATTCTGTGCACTGTATAGAACTTCAGGAAATATAAATTAACAAGATAATACTATCTGAAAATATATTATCTGAAAAAAATGACATTTATTACTGACATGTGATAATTGCCTGTAAAAAATAATACTGTTAACGACATGGTATGTAAGACCCTTTTGTAAAACTTGCCACGTTATATAGGGGGGGGGGGGGATTTACTATCTAACTTAATTCTTAATGCTAAACCTAATAATACTATCTTTTCTTAGCTAACTATGCTATATACACGGGGTAAGGTGGACTAACGTGCCTGGACAGGGGTGAAAAAAATATCTCTTGAAGAGGGGGGGGGGGGGGATATATATTAAAGGTATGTCTTAAATATTTAAGCTCTCTCTATATTGTATCCGCAGCCATGAAAATTTTCTAAAGTGTGCCTTCAATGAGGTGGCTACCTTGCTCCTTAATAAAATAATAGGGTTGTGTCTTCACTGAAATGCATATCTTTGCTCCGTAAGAAAAATAATGGGGTTGTAACTTCACTGAAATAGTTACTTTTGCTCTTTAATAAAATTAATGGGGGCTGTATCTTCAATTAAATGCCTATCTTTGCTCCGTAAGAAAAATAATGGGGTTGTAACTTCACTGAAATAGTTACTTTTGCTCTTTAATAAAATTAATGGGGGTTGTATCTTCAATTAAATGCCTACCTTTGCTCCGTAAGAATATAATGGGGCTGTATCTTTAATTAAATGCCTATCTTTGCTCCGTAAGAATACAATGCGGTTGCTCTATATGGAATGACTAATATTATGCCTGAGTTGCATAGTTTTATCTCTTTTACATGTCCTGTTGCCTTCTTGTCATAGAAAATACGGATGCATGTGATTATGACTTTTAACCAAGTGGTATCACTCTTTATATAGAAAATCAGCAAATGTGTCCAGCGGTGTAGGTTTCAGATTACCTACTATGCTACAATATCATAAAACGTGTCACTATATTCTCATGTTAAACATAATACCAAAGAGATATCGTCTGTTGGTAGACTGTCCGTACTTCGATACAGGACGCATTCCATCGGACGTTAAATCCATGCTGTATTGGGTTTATTTTAATATAAATATCTCCTAACATCTTATCAGAATACTATAAAGTTATCGGCTGTTGGCAGACTGTTCGTACTTCGATACAGAACGCATCCCAGTGGCCGTTAAGTTCATTGTGTATTAAGTTTATTTTAATATACATATTTCCTAATATTTTATCAGAATACTATAAAGTTATCGGCTGTTGGCAGGCTGTCCGTACTTCGATACAGAACGCGTCCCAGCGGCCGTTAAATTTATTATGTATTAAGTTTGAATTGACCGCCACAAGATGTATAACGTGGAGGGTTTAATTCCCTGAAAGTATTAAAACGAACGTCATCTAGGCGAAAGGGTTGGCTATGTCCTTTCAAAGTTCAGTAGCGTTCTAATATCTGGACTACTTCTAACGTGTTCAGCGGGTTGGCTAGGTCCCTGAATCTGAAATGATAGTCCTCGGTCGCCGGTTGTCATTATTATATTGACCAATGTACCTGTAACTAATTACTTCCCTCTGGGTGTGACGTTTCTACCCTTAAGCACTTGGCTTGCGTAAATTGTGGACTTTGGGGCCACGGTGTGGACACTAATCTTATTTATTAATGGCATTTGTTATCAACGTAGGTGTGTTAATATCTCCTTAATCTCCTCCATACTACCCTTATCTCAAAGCGAGGTGCTCCCTCGGACCTGCTGCAAGATATCAATAACGTCGTGTTCTTGAGGCTGTGCTAACCATTGTGCCAGCTCAAGATATCTATCAACTTCACTTAATATTTCCCTTATCTCAAAGCAATGCTCACCTTTGGACCTGCTGCAAGATATCAATATTCCTTCAACTTCACTTCAACTTCACTTAAATTACTTAATACTTATTACTAACATACTAACGATGATACTCTTGATAACAATTGTCGTACGTTGCGATGCTGCCCTGCTGTGCCCAAGTCCGTGCTTACGCATTTATGCTATACTGATATCGCCGTGCATTTGTCGGCGTTTTTATCATAAATTCCTACTGGATTGCTTTCTCACCTATGTTACTTCGTGAGGGAACGGTGTTTTCTTTGCTAACTGAATGTCCTGTTTGAAATGTACTGCTGGAAAAAGAATTCTACCTTAAGAGTGTACTTTACGCTTACATCTTTAAAATCATTAGTGCGCTTTTCTACTATCGCACGCTTCGCATTGAAAACAAAAATAATGCAGGCAAACTTATGCAAAGTTATCTGGCGTGTGAGTGAATAGTGCCAGGAATTGAACTCAAGGTGTCTGGCTTCCGCTCGAGTGCGTCTGCACGCTGAGCTAGCGAGATAGTGTCAGGTTTAATGTCCTGCGGGCGGACGGTGTGCTGAGCACGTGTCAGTCATATGGCATATTGGATTGTGTTACAATGGACAAATTAGCATTTCCTCTGTGGTCGGCTTTCAGAACAAAAGAGAAACTGTAGTACGTCTTGACTGAATGCGTTTACAAACTAATTATTGCGGCACCTTGCAGAAATGTGATTGCAAGGTCTCCTAACTCTATGTAAGCATCTAGCCAATACTACCTTCCGCTAAGTTATACTAAAATGGATTCAGAAGAAAATATTTTAGCCTACAATCATATACAATGTATAGTTGCACTGCTGTAAAAATACAAAGTTATTTATTCATTCCATTTATCCTATGGGATATCACAATCTTATTCCTAATAGAGCTTCATTGTGGGGGGTTTAATCTGAAATAAGGAGCAATTTTCTCTGCATATAGTAGGGTAGTTATCAATACCTCTTCCTACTAGGCTTCCGTTAATATTCCTAGTGACTTATTAGATAGGGGTTGTTACTATTCAAATCGCTTGGCGTAAGAGGTGTTTATCGCGAAATCTTAAAAGGGTGGGGGTGGGGGGATTATAATTATTGTGTACTAAAAATATTCTCTAACTTAATCTACTAAAAAAATTCTGTTCGGGGGGGGGATTTAAATTGTCTCACTCGCTTGGCTAATGTAATGAGTATAGGGGGCGTTTACATATGTATTAGTTACTGGGGCGGGTGTGGGTGGGTACCAAAAATAATATTTGACCCGTACTTCAAAAAATTTTCCTTAATTTTGGGTAAATTTTGCTTGGCTGCATAAGAGGGTTTTTAGGGACCTGTATCGTAGAAATTCGTTGTCTGAACTCCTGTAGGCGTTGTCTGACGACAACGTCACGATACCCCGGGCCTCCTCCATTTTGTATTGTATCTGTTATGTTAAGGGTGTTGTTGGTTTGACTAACCCGCGCCTCCCACCATTTGTATTGTATCTGAGAGGGATGCCAATACAAATACTAAATCTAGGGGATGAAATTAATCTAAATTGGGGTTGTAGCTTGGCGAATTTGTAAGAGGTTGGGATTGTTTTAGGAAGAGCTGCGGACACGTTTAGAGAGCAATTTACATACAGGGGAATTGGCGGGAGGAATGAATACTCACCTAGCTCACCTCTAGGCCGCACGCTGGCGGTGCAGTGCCTCCAGCATGTCAGCGTTCAATGTAGATCTTAAAACTAGGTACTAATCTAAAGGGAAGGGCTTCTTAACCTAAACGAAATAAAAAGGTAGTCAATAGACTGTTCAGAAAGGGGGTTTATTAAGAAATAGTGGCAATTGCAATAGGGGAGGATGGAAATAATAATCTAGGGGGAAAAAGGAATTATGCAGGCACGATGTCACTCACCCCACCGTTAATACCGGTCTTCCATGATGATGGTGGCGTTGGGACTCGATATGGGGCCATCCCCCCATATCGGTCCGACGTAGCACAACTCCGATAGAGTGTAGGACTGTAACTCCGTCCCAGTTCAGAAGAGTCCACGTTCCTAAGAGCTTAGAGCGTCAAAAGCTTAGAGACCGCGGCGCGTGTTCGTACCTCTATTTATAAGTAAAAGGTGCGATGTCAGTCCAGTCAGCGGTATGTTGGGAGTGTAATGTCCTCTGTGTCCTGTCCAAGTGCTTGCTATTGGAGCTAGGTCTATGACCTACGGTCTACTCCGTAGTCGCGTTGCCATGTCGCCTTTTACGTAGTTATCTCTTATTATATTTTATGTATTTATAGGCACAGTCCTTTCCTAAAGGGCTGGGGCCAGGACAGGGTCCTCGAAAACTACATTATAAAGCTTTAAACTAACAGTTTCTGTCATATTCCGAGAAAACTAATTTAATTTAATTTAACACACTAATGAAGGAATGCAAGTCGGTAACCATGACAACAGTATCTCAAGGGGTGGCATCCAACTTTCCATCTATTTCTGTAAAGAGTAATGTCACTACATTTATTACATTTCTGTGAAAGTTTTCAAATGGCTATAAGGTTATCACGGAACCAACTTGTATAATTTATCAAAGCAATTAAGGGGATCAAGGGGTACCCTAGAATATTTTCACGCAATTTTCACGTATGACATATAGTACAGAAGGTCTATTATATCTCCAAACAGGAACATTATTTTCAAAAAATCCTGAATTGAATCAGCATTTTTTGTGGCTTTTAAGGATTTGGGCCATTTGAGGCTAAAGAACCTGAATTTTCATGCACCACAAGCCTTTATAATTTATGAAAGGAGTCTTCCTGTGTATGGGGACCTAACACAACGGAGAGGGTCAGTTTTTATGTGACGTGTATTGCGTTTCGTCTACGAGGCTTTCAATTTTATTTCACGTCTGGAAGTAAACGTTAGAGAAATTTAATTTGGGAGCACATTTTAAGTAATATTTTTTTTTGTCGACATACGGGTTCATCGAAGGATGATTTTGTTTGATACTGTGTTGTAGATATACCCACATTTGGATATGTAGGTGATATGTTGTACACAATAGAATGGTCTGTCTGTCTTTCTGTGTATCTTTATGTCCGCCTATAACTCGTGTTCGGATGCTTGGTGCATCTTAAAATTAGGTATGGTCTCCATGAGAGTCATTATACAACTCTTCACCGTACTTTTCATACAGTAGAAGGGTGGGTATAGGTAAAAACTTTTCCAAATACATGCTAATATAGGCGAAATATAAAAAATATCCTAGAAGGACGACCAAAGCATATGTTGCGCTTCTCAATGTGAGACACAAAATTCGGGAGTCTATAAAGGGTCTACGAAAACCACATTTTAAGGCACTTAAATGAACAGCGTGTGTTATATTCCCAGAAAACTAACTTCGTTCTGATAAACTTACGATGGAATGACAAACCGCTAACCATTGCAACAGTAGTTCAATTGATAATGTCTGGTGTTAACACCGAACACCGCTCGAAGAACGGGTATTTCTGCTAGGATTCAATAAATACACTGTTTACATATTAAGCACTCAGTATGATTATTCATAATGTTGAATTTTGGGCTTATGCCGTGTTTTAGTATACTAAAATTCGACGCGTTTCGAAAGAAACCATGTCTTTCATCGTCAGGAATAATCTGGAATACGACAATGTTGCTAAGAGAAAGCAACGAAGAACATATAGAAGGTGCCCAAAGATGGACGCCATTATAGCCCCATGTAAGGGACAACGGAAAGCAGCAGTGAATTACTTTCTCAGGGTTCTGATAATAGGTAGCCAGGATTCACTGAGATTGTAGCCGGTGTCGCGGTTGAAATTATCAGGTTGTTTACGTATTTCAACCGCCTCCCTGATGATTCTGGGACGATATTGCTTTATACGGGCCAGAATATCCACTCCTTGGAACATGACATCATGGCCAGGTGTTAAAGCATGATCGGCAACAGCTGATTTATCAGGTTGAATGAGTCTGATACATCTATTATGTTCCTTAATGCGAGTGCATATTGTTCTCGAAGTCTGCCCGATGTAAATCTTGCCACAAGTACAGGGAACTCTGTAGATACCCGGATGTTGCAATTTAGGCAAACTGTCCTTAGTTGGTCGCAGGAGTTGCCTAATCTTAACGGAAGTTCCAAATACAGTCCGTATGTTGTACCGACGTAGGATTTTAGCAATACGATCCGTTGTGTTATGTATGTACGGAAGGTAAGCAGTTCCTCTTACATCTCTTTTCTCAACTGACGTCCTATTATTATTTGTAGGTTTCAGAACCGTAGAAATCAAAGCCTTGCTATAACCGTTGCTCTCAAAGGTGGTTCGCAGGGTGTTAATTTCTTCTTGTAAAGAAGACACTTCACAAATCCTCCTAGCCCTGGTAGTTAGAGTTGTAAGGATACCATGTTTCTGGGCGGGGTGATGGTGAGAACTTGCGTGGAGATATCTATTGGTGTGTGTTGGCTTACGAAAAACGCTGTGTCCTAAAGATCCATCCTCTTTCTTGGTGACGAGAACATCTAAAAAAGGTATTTTGCCGTCAGATTCCTTTTCCATGGTGAAACAAATAGAAGGGTGCTGGAGATTAAGGTGATCCAGGAAATGGCTAAGATTTTCCTCACCTTCCGTCCAAACAACGAACGTGTCATCCACATAACGCCACCAGATCTTCGGTTTGAAAGGAGCCGACGACAAAGCTTTCTCTTCAAAGTTCTCCATGAAGAAATTAGCCACAACAGGAGAGAGAGGACTACCCATGGCCACACCATCAGTCTGCTCATAAAAATTCCCATTCCATAGAAAGTAGGAGGAGGTCATGCAGTGATAAAAAAAAGTCTTGTGATGTCTTCAGGAAAAAGGCCATTAATGAGAGACATAACACCATCAATAGGTACTCTTGTAAACAGAGACACCACGTCGAGACTCACTAGAATATCACCCGGCTGAAGTGTTATAGCTTTTAACTTTTCCACGAAGTGTGTGGAATCCTTAATGTACGAAGGCGTGTTACCCAGAAGCGGCTGAAGTAGTCTACCTAAGTATTTGGAAAGGGCATATGTAGGAGAACCAATCGTACTAACAATAGGTCTAAGAGGAACATCTTCCTTATGTATTTTAGGAAGACCATAGAGTCTCGGAGGAATAGCATCCCCTGGAAGGAGAGTCTTCGCTGCATCCGCTGGAATAGATGATTGCTTGATCAATTTGACGGTGACATTTGAGTAGCGAATAGTAGGATCACGACTATTAATCCTATATACAGGATCTGATAACAAAGACGAGATCTTGGAATCATAATCAACCTTATCCAATACCACTGTCGCGTTACCCTTGTCAGCGGGGAGAACGATAATATCAGAATTGTCCCTTAGATCTTTAAGTGCCCGGCTTTCGCCTTGTTTTAAGTTGGTGTTAGGTGGCTTAGCGGTCTTGAGAACTCGGGAACATTCTTGCCTGGCTTCCTCGGCCTCTTCAGGTGTGAGGTGATGTACCGAGGATTCTACGGATGTTATAAGTTCTTCAATAGGAATTCTTCTAGGCGCTACCGCAAAATTGAGACCTTTAGCGAGAACTGCCTGTTGGGTATCACTTAGGGGCTTGCTGGACAAATTTACGACAACCTTGTTAGCATCAAGTCTAATGGCTTGAGATTTCTGCAACTGACATAACCTATCATATTTGGAAATATGTCTGTCCCTCACCTGATCTAGAACGCTGTTAGCTTGCACTGAAGAAATACGATCAAAGATCTTCCATAATTCCTCACTTACGAAATTTGAGAGGCGTAGATGTAGCTGTAGTAACTCCCTCGAAATAAAATCCAACTGCTTACGAGTATGCTGTATCCTCTCTATCAATAACGCCTTGCTTGCACGACGATAGATTCTAGTTGCCTTAGGTGTTCTGAAGGAATGCTTCAACATAACAAAACTCGGTAGAATATCATGATCCCGGCATCTTAGGAGAAAAGCGAGTGAAGAGATTAGACACACCTTCTTGCGTCGTAACCTACTAAATCTAGACATCAGTCGGAAAATATCCTCCCCATAGAGGTTTCTAATATTGTCATTTAGACTTTCACGGCCCGTGTTATTATTCAAAATGTTGAATTTTGGGCTTATGCCGTGTTTTATTATACTAAAATTCGACGCGTTTCGAAAGAAACCATGTCTTTCATCGTCAGGAATAATCTGGAATACGACAATGTTGCTAAGAGAAAGCAACGAAGAACATATAGAATGTGCCCAAAGATGGACGCCATTATAGCCCCATGTTAGGGACAACGGAAAGCAGCAGTGAATTACTTTCTCAGGGTTCTGATAATAGGTAGCCAGGATTCACTGAGATTGTAGCCGGTGTCGCGGTTGAAATTATCAGGTTGTTTACGTATTTCAACCGCCTCCCTGATGATTCTGGGACGATATTGCTTTATACGGGCCAGAATATCCACTCCTTGGAACATGACATCATGGCCAGGTGTTAAAGCATGATCGGCAACAGCTGATTTATCAGGTTGAATGAGTCTGATACATCTATTATGTTCCTTAATGCGAGTGCATATTGTTCTCGAAGTCTGCCCGATGTAAATCTTGCCACAAGTACAGGGAACTCTGTAGATACCCGGATGTTGCAATTTAGGCAAACTGTCCTTAGTTGGTCGCAGGAGTTGCCTAATCTTAACGGAAGTTCCAAATACAGTCCGTATGTTGTACCGACGTAGGATTTTAGCAATACGATCCGTTGTGTTATGTATGTACGGAAGGTAAGCAGTTCCTCTTACATCTCTTTTCTCAACTGACGTCCTATTATTATTTGTAGGTTTCAGAACCGTAGAAATCAAAGCCTTGCTATAACCGTTGCTCTCAAAGGTGGTTCGCAGGGTGTTAATTTCTTCTTGTAAAGAAGACACTTCACAAATCCTCCTAGCCCTGGTAGTTAGAGTTGTAAGGATACCATGTTTCTGGGCGGGGTGATGGTGAGAACTTGCGTGGAGATATCTATTGGTGTGTGTTGGCTTACGAAAAACGCTGTGTCCTAAAGATCCATCCTCTTTCTTGGTGACGAGAACATCTAAAAAAGGTATTTTGCCGTCAGATTCCTTTTCCATGGTGAAACAAATAGAAGGGTGCTGGAGATTAAGGTGATCCAGGAAATGGCTAAGATTTTCCTCACCTTCCGTCCAAACAACGAACGTGTCATCCACATAACGCCACCAGATCTTCGGTTTGAAAGGAGCCGACGACAAAGCTTTCTCTTCAAAGTTCTCCATGAAGAAATTAGCCACAACAGGAGAGAGAGGACTACCCATGGCCACACCATCAGTCTGCTCATAAAAATTCCCATTCCATAGAAAGTAGGAGGAGGTCATGCAGTGATAAAAAAAAGTCTTGTGATGTCTTCAGGAAAAAGGCCATTAATGAGAGACATAACACCATCAATAGGTACTCTTGTAAACAGAGACACCACGTCGAGACTCACTAGAATATCACCCGGCTGAAGTGTTATAGCTTTTAACTTTTCCACGAAGTGTGTGGAATCCTTAATGTACGAAGGCGTGTTACCCAGAAGCGGCTGAAGTAGTCTACCTAAGTATTTGGAAAGGGCATATGTAGGAGAACCAATCGTACTAACAATAGGTCTAAGAGGAACATCTTCCTTATGTATTTTAGGAAGACCATAGAGTCTCGGAGGAATAGCATCCCCTGGAAGGAGAGGCTTCGCTGCATCCGCTGGAATAGATGATTGCTTGATCAATTTGACGGTGACATTTGAGTAGCGAGTAGTAGGGTCACGACTATTAATCCTATATACAGGATCTGATAACAAAGACGAGATCTTGGAATCATAATCAACCTTATCCAATACCACTGTCGCGTTACCCTTGTCAGCGGGGAGAACGATAATATCAGAATTGTCCCTTAGATCTTCAAGTGCCCGGCTTTCGCCTTGTTTTAAGTTGGTGTTAGGTGGCTTAGCGGTCTTGAGAACTCGGGAACATTCTTGCCTGGCTTCCTCGGCCTCTTCAGGTGTGAGGTGATGTACCGAGGATTCTACGGATGTTATAAGTTCTTCAATAGGAATTCTTCTAGGCGCTACCGCAAAATTGAGACCTTTAGCGAGAACTGCCTGTTGGGTATCACTTAGGGGCTTGCTGGACAAATTTACGACAACCTTGTTAGCATCAAGTCTAATGGCTTGAGATTTCTGCAACTGACATAACCTATCATATTTGGAAATATGTCTGTCCCTCACCTGATCTAGAACGCTGTTAGCTTGCACTGAAGAAATACGATCAAAGATCTTCCATAATTCCTCACTTACGAAATTTGAGAGGCGTAGATGTAGCTGTAGTAACTCCCTCGAAATAAAATCCAACTGCTTACGAGTATGCTGTATCCTCTCTATCAATAACGCCTTGCTTGCACGACGATAGATTCTAGTTGCCTTAGGTGTTCTGAAGGAATGCTTCAACATAACAAAACTCGGTAGAATATCATGATCCCGGCATCTTAGGAGAAAAGCGAGTGAAGAGATTAGACACACCTTCTTGCGTCGTAACCTACTAAATCTAGACATCAGTCGGAAAATATCCTCCCCATAGAGGTTTCTAATATTGTCATTTAGACTTTCACGGCCCGTGTTATTATTCAAAATGTTGAATTTTGGGCTTATGCCATGTTTTATTATACTAAAATTCGACGCGTTTCGAAAGAAACCATGTCTTTCATCGTCAGGAATAATCTGGAATACGACAATGTTGCTAAGAGAAAGCAACGAAGAACATATAGAATGTGCCCAAAGATGGACGCCATTATAGCCCCATGTTAGGGACAACGGAAAGCAGCAGTGAATTACTTTCTCAGGGTTCTGATAATAGGTATCCAGGATTCACTGAGATTGTAGCCGGTGTCGCGGTTGAAATTATCAGGGTGTTTACGTATTTCAACCGCCTCTCTGATGATTCTGGGACGATATTGCTTTATACGGGCAAGAACATCCACTCCTTGGAACATGACATCATGGCCAGGTGTAAAAGCATGATCGGCAACAGCTGATTTATCAGGTTGAATGAGCCTGATACATCTATTATGTTCCTTAATGCGAGTGCATATTGTTCTCGAAGTCTGCCCGATGTAAACCTTGCCACAAGTACAGGGAACTCTGTAGATACCCGGATGTTGCAATTTAGGCAAACTGTCCTTAGTTGGTCGCAGGAGTTGCCTAATCTTAACGGAAGTTCCAAATACAGTCCGTATGTTGTACCGACGTAGGATTTTAGCAATACGATCCGTTGTGTTATGTATGTACGGAAGGTAAGCAGTTCCTCTTACATCTCTTTTCTCAACTGACGTCCTATTATTATTTGTTGGTTTCAGAACCGTATAAATCAAAGCCTTGCTATAACCGTTGCTCTCAAAGGTGGTTCGCAGGGTGTTAATTTCTTCTTGTAAAGAAGACACTTCACAAATCCTCCTAGCCCAGGTAGTTAGAGTTGTAAGGATACCATGTTTCTGGGCAGGGTGATGGTGAGAACTTGCGTGGAGATATCTATTGGTGTGTGTTGGCTTACGAAAAACGCTGTGTCCTAAAGATCCATCCTCTTTCTTGGTGACGAGAACATCTAAAAAAGGTATTTTGCCGTCAGATTCCTTTTCCATGGTGAAACAAATAGAAGGGTGCTGGAGATTAAGGTGATCCAGGAAATGGCTAAGATTTTCCTCACCTTCCGTCCAAACAACGAACGTGTCATCCACATAACGCCACCAGATCTTTGGTTTGAAAGGAGCCGACGACAAAGCTTTCTCTTCAAAGTTCTCCATGAAGAAATTAGCCACAACAGGAGAGAGAGGACTACCCATAGCCACACCATCAGTCTGCTCATAAAAATTCCCATTCCATAGAAAGTGGGAGGAGGTCATGCAGTGATAAAAAAGTCTTGTGATGTCTTCAGGAAAAAGGCCATTAATGAGAGACATAACACCATCAATAGGTACTCTCGTAAACAGAGACACCACGTCGAGACTCACTAGAATATCACCCGGCTGAAGTGTTATAGCTTTTAACTTTTCCACGAAGTGTGTGGAATCCTTAATGTACGAAGGCGTGTTACCCAGAAGCGGCTGAAGTAGTCTACCTAAGTATTTGGAAAGGGCATATGTAGGCGAACCAATCGTACTAACAATAGGTCTAAGAGGAACATCTTCCTTATGTATTTTAGGTAGACCATAGAGTCTCGGAGGAATAGCATCCCCTGGAAGGAGAGGCTTCGCTGCATCCGCTGGAATAGATGATTGCTTGATCAATTTGACGGTGACATTTGAGTAGCGAGTAGTAGGGTCACGACTATTAATCCTATATACAGGATCTGATAACAAAGACGAGATCTTGGAATCATAATCAACCTTATCCAATACCACTGTCGCGTTACCCTTGTCAGCGGGGAGAACGATAATATCAGAATTGTCCCTTAGATCTTCAAGTGCCCGGCTTTCGCCTTGTTTTAAGTTGGTGTTAGGTGGCTTAGCGGTCTTGAGAACTCGGGAACATTCTTGCCTGGCTTCCTCGGCCTCTTCAGGTGTGAGGTGATGTACCGAGGATTCTACGGATGTTATAAGTTCTTCAATAGGAATTCTTCTAGGCGCTACCGCAAAATTGAGACCTTTAGCGAGAACTACCTGTTGGGTATCACTTAGGGGCGTGCTGGACAAATTTACGACAACCTTGTTAGCATCAAGTCTAATGGCTTGAGATTTCTGCAACTGACATAACCTATCATATTTGGAAATATGTCTGTCTCTCACCTGATCTGGAACGCTGTTAGCTTGCACTGAAGAAATACGATCAAAGATCTTCCATAATTCCTCACTTACGGAATTTGAGAGGCGTAGATGTAGCTGTAGTAACTCCCTCGAAATAAAATCCAACTGCTTACGAGTATGCTGTATCCTCTCTATCAATAACGCCTGGCTTGCACGACGTTAGATTCTAGTTGCCTTAGGTGTTCTGAAGGAAGGAGTTTTGTTATGTTGAAGCATTCCTTCAGAACACCTAAGGCAACTAGAATCTATCGTCGTGCAAGCAAGGCGTTATTGATAGAGAGGATACAGCATACACGTAAACAGTTGGATTTTATTTCGAGGGAGTTACTACAGCTACATCTACGCCTCTCAAATTTCGTAAGTGAGGAATTATGGAAGATCTTTGATCGTATTTCTTCAGTGCAAGCTAACAGCGTTCTAGATCAGGTGCGGGACAGACATATTTCCAAATATGATAGGTTATGTCAGTTGCAGAAATCTCAAGCCATTAGACTTGATGCTAACAAGGTAGTCGTAAATTTGTCCAGCAAGCCCCTAAGTGATACCCAACAGGCAGTTCTCGCTAAAGGTCTCAATTTTGCGGTAGCGCTTAGAAGAATTCCTATTGAAGAACTTATAACATCCGTAGAATCCTCGGTACATCACCTCACACCTGAAGAGGCCGAGGAAGCCAGGCAAGAATGTTCCCGAGTTCTCAAGACCGCTAAGCCACCTAACACCAACTTAAAACAAGGCGAAAGCCGGGCACTTAAAGATCTAAGGGACAATTCTGATATTATCGTTCTCCCCGCTGACAAGGGTAACGCGACAGTGGTATTGGATAAGGTTGATTATGATTCCAAGATCTCGTCTTTGTTATCAGATCCTGTATATAGGATTAATAGTCGTGATCCTACTACTCGCTACTCAAATGTCACCGTCAAATTGATCAAGCAATCATCTATTCCAGCGGATGCAGCGAAGACTCTCCTTCCAGGGGATGCTATTCCTCCGAGACTCTATGGTCTTCCTAAAATACATAAGGAAGATCTTCCTCTTAGACCTATTGTTAGTACGATTGGTTCTCCTACATATGCCCTTTCCAAATACTTAGGTAGACTACTTCAGCCGCTTCTGGGTAACACGCCTTCGTACATTAAGGATTCCACACACTTCGTGGAAAAGTTAAAAGCTATAACACTTCAGCCGGGTGATATTCTAGTGAGTCTCGACGTGGTGTCTCTGTTTACGAGAGTACCTATTGATGGTGTTATGTCTCTCATTAATGGCCTTTTTCCTGAAGACATCACAATACTTTGTTATCCCTGCATGACCTCCTCCTACTTTCTATGGAATGGGAATTTTTATGAGCAGACTGATGGTGTGGCCATGGGTAGTCCTCTCTCTCCTGTTGTGGCTAATTTCTTCATGGAGAACTTTGAAGAGAAAGCTTTGTCGTCGGCTCCTTTCAAACCAAAGATCTGGTGGCGTTATGTGGATGACACGTTCGTTGTTTGGACGGAAGGTGAGGAAAATCTTAGCCATTTCCTGGATCACCTTAATCTCCAGCACCCTTCTATTTGTTTCACCATGGAAAAGGAATCTGACGGCAAAATACCTTTTTTAGATGTTCTCGTCACCAAGAAAGAGGATGGATCTTTAGGACACAGCGTTTTTCGTAAGCCAACACACACCAATAGATATCTCCACGCAAGTTCTCACCATCACCCCGCCCAGAAACATGGTATCCTTACAACTCTAACTACCAGGGCTAGGAGGATTTGTGAAGTGTCTTCTTTACAAGAAGAAATTAACACCCTGCGAACCACCTTTGAGAGCAACGGTTATAGCAAGGCTTTGATTTCTACGGTTCTGAAACCAACAAATAATAATAGAACGTCAGTTGAGAAAAGAGATGTAAGAGGAACTGCTTACCTTCCGTACATACATAACACAACGGATCGTATTGCTAAAATCCTACGTCGGTACAACATACGGACTGTATTTGGAACTTCCGTTAAGATTAGGCAACTCCTGCGACCAACTAAGGACAGTTTGCCTAAATTGCAACATCCGGGTATCTACAGAGTTCCCTGTACTTGTGGCAAGGTTTACATCGGGCAGACTTCGAGAACAATATGCACTCGCATTAAGGAACATAATAGATGTATCAGGCTCATTCAACCTGATAAATCAGCTGTTGCCGATCATGCTTTTACACCTGGCCATGATGTTATGTTCCAAGGAGTGGATGTTCTTGCCCGTATAAAGCAATATCGTCCCAGAATCATCAGGGAGGCGGTTGAAATACGTAAACACCCCGATAATTTCAACCGCGACACCAGCTACAATCTCAGTGAATCCTGGCTACCTATTATCAGAACCCTGAGAAAGTAATTCACTGCTGCTTTCCGTTGTCCCTAACATGGGGCTATAATGGCGTCCATCTTTGGGCACATTCTATATGTTCTTCGTTGCTTTCTCTTAGCAACATTGTCGTATTCCAGATTATTACTGACGATGAAAGACATGGTTTCTTTCGAAACGCGTCGAATTTTAGTATAATAAAACACGGCATAAGCCCAAAATTCAACATTATGAATAATAACACGGGCCGTGAAAGTCTAAATGACAACACTCAGTATGATTTTTATGAAGCAAACTTTTATTACATTACCATTAATCTCGTCATCTTAACTAACGGGACCTTCGTCGTAGAGGGAGGCAAGCAGGCTGATCACTGCGCCATCACGACCTACTGAGGTATTGCAGGGCAGAACTAATACCGGTCTGAAAGGTGCCACTTAAAGGATCACTGACTCAGTGAAGAAAGCTGTGGCAAACTATCTCGTTATTGCGCTGTGGCCTCGGAATTATGGGGTTACTACTTGCATACCATTCGGAAGTGCTTTGGAGGATTCGACAAGCCTCGGAGTGACAGAAAGACAAACAAAGTTCTTATTCGCAGCCATGGCTCTGAGCCATTTCTTTGAGTTCAAAATGTACAAAATATCTCGTGTAGACAATAGCTACCTAGCACGTGAGCATAGCAAAACTGTCAATCATTGGTTCTTACTATAACTTTAGACATTGCATCAAAGGGTTGACAGTAAGTTTCTATCGGACGTGGGCTGTGGTGGTGCAGTCAGCTAGCCCAAAATGCTGGGGATTCGGGTTTGAGTCTCGTTGCAGGTCTTAGTTTTGACAGTTACGCTCCAAAGGGTGCCCGCCTTAACAGATATGGAAGCAAAGTTAATTTAACGTGACCGTTAATCTCGCGGGACTTCCTTTCTTTACGTGAAATCTGAACTACCAGAAGTGACAGGCTACTTTACCTCGAAAATCCAACATGCAATAACCGGTACTTGAGCCTTAGAGGAAGACCGAGAGAATTCTCCTTGTGTTGTGGCAGTCTATATGGAGTTTCTAATTAAGGACAGGGCGGAGGATTGTTTATTTAGCTGAGAATGTGGATCGCTGTTGCGGTAATGTAGACACGCGAGGGAAGGACGGTTTAAGTCCCCATCAACATTCTAGACGTCGCTTGGCTCCTCGCAGACGCGTGCTGTGGCCTACATTGAGTGTTGTGCACTAAAGAATATTTTATAGACGCTGCAGCTGCTGCTTCAATACGAATTGCATGGAATGATCTCAACGTCCCGAAAAACAAACCTACATTCATACAGAGTGTAGGCAATCTTAGAGGTCGTGGGGATAATATCTTTCCAACATATATTTATTGAACGTTGTTAGGGAAAGAATCTTCCCACCTCTTTCATTTCAAGCAGTTCCACATGCATCCACAAGCTAGCTGCACAGAAATATTGTAAACCCATTAATTTGTTGTATATTGTCATCAGAAACCAAAGGTGGGAAGCATATATCCCAGTGGTCTCCACAGTGCACGTGCTCGCCAGTTTGGTTGAGTTGAGTGAATGCAATTCAATGTTTTACAGTAGAAGGTGTTTTTATTGAAGATAGGAGGTTTGTAAACGTTAGTATATAATTGAAATATAATGTTAATAATGGTTTTGGTCACTTGAGTAAATATATTTCAGCTATAAAGGAAAACTAAAGGAAGTAGGAGAGTTCTGTTATTTAGGAAGCAAAATATCCAGTGATGGACGAAGCAAAGAGGATATAAAAAGTAGGTTAGCTCATGGAAGGAAATAATTTCTACAGAAAAGGAATCTGTTGACATTGAATATAGATTTAGGTATTAGGAAGTCATTTTTGAAAGCCTTTGTCTGGAGCGTGGCGCTCTATGAAAGTGAAACTTGGACTATCGGTGCAGCAGAAAAGAGGAGAATTGAAGCGTTTGAAATGTGGTATTACAGGAGAATGATGAAGATCAGATGGGTAGATAGGGTTACAAACGAAGAGGTATTAAGGCGAGTGGGAGAGGAGAGATGTTTCTGGCGACTGCTAATGAAGAGAAGAGATAGGTTGGTAGGACACAAACTAAGACACCCAGGAATAGCAAGCTTAGTTATGGAAGGTAGGGTCGAGGACAAGAACTGTAGAGGTAGATTAAGGTTAGAATATGTTAAACAGATTGCCTCGGATGTAGAGTGTTGTAGCTATATAGAGATGAAACGATTAGCTCAGGACAGGGAGGAATGGAGAGCAGCATCAAACCTGTCAAAAGACTGAAGACTCAAACAACAGAAAGGAAATAATTACCCTGTTTAGGGTGTTAGACATAGAATAGATTTGTTTTAATTCTGTGTTTTTAGTAAATAGTATTTTGAAATTATTGAATTATATTCGAATATACTAGCTTTTACCTTACCTACCCATCGGCGCTACAGCTCTTGTAGAGGCCGGGCCAGTCCACGCTTTACGGTCCAAGGCGAGCCGTCTCCACCCACGAACTCTTAGTTGGCGTAGATCATCCTCTACTTCGTCCAGCCATCTTTTACGTGGTCGACCCTGCCGTCTTCTTCCTTCCGGATGTCGATGAAATATCTGGCTAGCCGCCCGTTTCTCCTCCATTCTTTCTAGGTGTCCTGCCCATCGCAGTCTTCCTCTTCTTACTTCCACTGATAGTCGAGGTTCTTCATACAGGCTATATATCTCTTTATTATATCGTGCTCGCCAGTTTCCATTTTCCTGGACGGGTCCATATATCCTTCTCAGAATTTTTCGTTCCCACGTATCCAATGCTTCCTCTCCTCTTTTGGTGAGTACCCACGTTTCACTACCATGGGTAACAACTGGTCTAATTATTATACGATATATTCTCTTTTGGATCTTTCGAGAGATCATGCGTGTCTTAAGTACTTTAAGGAGGCTAAAATAACATAGATTTCCTTGTGCTAATCTCCCCATTATTTCTACCATTGTGTTATTATCCTCCGTAAAATTGGTGACTTTTTCAAATTCTTTCCCGTTGATCACTAGGTTGTCTCCGTTTCTCATTTCTCGGAATAATAGCATGTACTTTGTTTTCCCCACATTGACATTTAGGACAGCTTTCCCCGTTCCTTCTTCCAGTTCTTTGGATGCTGTGGATATGGCTCTTACCGTCCTACCTAAGATTACTATATCATCAGCGTAGGTTAAATATTGCACTGCCTGGTTATACAGCGTTCCTGTTATCGTGCCAGTGCCCCTTCTCTCACATCAATATTCCGGACTACTCGTTCTAAAGTAAGATTGAAAAGTAGACACGATAGTGAATCTCCTTGTCGAAGTGCCCTACTTACTCTGAAATTCGTTGATAGCTCATTTTGTGCCTTAATTTTACAGCTTGAGTGATCCAGTGTCATCTTAACCAATCGTACAAGTTTCCTGGGTATTCCCATCTCATCCATAGTTTCGTATATATACTTTCTACCTACTGAATCATATGCCATCTGGAAATCAATACATAATTGGTGAACAGGTATACTGTCGGGTATGGGCAGTGCGATAATAATTTCCCACCCCATATTTTATACAATAGAATCCACACTTGTCAAATTGTTGCATTCCTACTCATCTATCACCCCCAAATACAAATGTGTAAAAGTCCTCTCGGCACGCCGGAAGGCGGAGGTAGATTTCACCGGACAAACTTGGGGATAGGCGAAAATAGGCAGAATATGCAGGTTTTCCTAGAAGGATCAGACCTCATTTATTGCGAGAAGATATTTTATAATTGGAGCATAATTAACTTTGTTTTTCGTCATTTTATGCTTATTTTAAACATTTTATTGTCCTATGGGAACGGTAACCTTCTTGTCATTTGGGGTCCATTCTTATACTTGTGGTCACACTGTCCTTATGCAAGGTTTCGACACTGATGTGTGTCTATGTAACGGTCTGTTACTTCTTCACGCAAAATTATATCTCCCGCAGAGATTTTGGTTGGTTGCTCAGTTTAGGGGCTGCGACAACGCGGTCATGTAACCCCGTGTACATAGGGATGGCTGTATTAATCTGTAATTCAGGTAAGGGCAGCAGACGGTCAATTTCAAGCAGTAGTTCCTAATGTTGCTACCAGGTACTACCGTCAACGACACCTAGCTGTGAACTTGGCTACTAGATGCCACCGCAACCAGCAACTCGCAACGAACAATGGAACTTCCCCTCCAAAGGAAAGCATACTGAGGGATTTTTAGCGCTCTTAGAAAATCCGACGACTTCGGCCGACTTTGAACTCGCGACCTTGGGCATAGACATTCAGCATGCTACCAGTTACGTCACCGAAGCCGCTTCACACTTAGTCAGATGAAAATCTGAATCTGATCTCGTGCAAGTGCGTTATCTTGTCAACGTCTGATGGCTCATCCCTCATCAATTTAGTAGTGTTGCCATGGCAACCACTGATAGCTCTTGGCATTTTCTTATAATTCCGAAATCATTTTTCTCATCCCTTGGCATAATGGTGGGTCATATCAAAAATTCTTTCAGACAAAAGTTTTAGGTAATTATTAGGGGAATATTGTCCATTTTGTACGGTTTTGATATTGTGCCTATTAAGAGAGATATGATTAATGTTTCCCGAAAAACCCACTTTTTCCCACCCCTTTGGTCAATGGTTGGTGCTATAAAAAAAACTCTTCAAACATAAATTTTTGGGCTTTATCCGACACATAGTATGAACGTTGAACGGATTCGATATGTCACATATTAAGAGAGTTATAGCAATATTTCACTTTTTCGAAAAAAGCCCCCCATGTTCACCCCCTTCGACCGATTTAGCCCAGTAACGAACTCGACCGAAAGTTTATAGGTATACATATTCGGTAAAAAATTCAAAGTGATTGGTGCAAAATTACGGCAGTTATCGTGTCCACAAGAAACTGATATACAGTGTGGTCCACCCGCCCCTTATTATTTAGTTTTATGAAACCCAACTAACACTGCATTTCTCCCGATGGTCGATATTGCTCTCCCTCTGACTGTGTGACAGCAATGTAATTGGGTAATGGGTCTAGCAAAGAAAAACCGACCTTAAACTTTTCCCCGCCAAATAGTATGGCCCATTCTACTAACATATGACTTACTGCTCCTTGAAATAACACACATCCACGTAATACGATCAAATTAATAGCTTACGCCACGTGATCTGTAATAGTAGAAAGTTAAATCAACACCATAAACCGTGATTGAAGACTTTGAGATGGATTTAAACGTTTGAGGTGGACGGCTACAGTAACAACTGCAAGTGCAGCGCGCCCTTTCTACCATGCGTTGGTGGCCGATGCGGTTAAAGCACGGCCGTAGACGGCGGTCGCAAATGGGTAGAATAGTGCATCGAATCCAGTGGTAGGCATACTTTTTTTAATGAAAGCCCACGCTCCATTTTAGTTGGGATGTAACTACATTGCCACATTCATTCCCTTACATGTATTTTTGTGAAGAGTGGGTAGAATTTTCCGGATTTATAAAGAGAATACGACCGAATTGATAGCTTTTGCCACGTGACCTGTAATGGCAGAAAATTAAAAAAACTGTCATGGATATTAACATAACATATCGACGTGTCGCTCTGGAGGTCCAGGCTCGATTCCCAGGTCTGCCAAGAAATCCAATACTGGTCTGAGGGCTGAAATTGGATACACTCAGCTTCGTGAAGCAAATCTGAGAAGAGGTGGGTTCGAATCTTACCTCAGAACCCTGGAAGTGGTTCTCTGTGGTTTCCCACTTCTGCTCCAGGCTATTGCCGGGACGGTTTCTAACTTAAGGCCCCAGCCGCCTCCTTCCCCATCCTCACCTTAATTGCTAATACATACATTATACAGACACCGCTATAGACAGGTTATCAGAGGAATTCTGCACACACACAAGTACACGGGGCTAAATGACCGCGATGTTCTAGCCCCTCTAATGAAACAAGATTCTGATCGCCGGTACACGTATTCTTTAAAATTTTCCGTGGTATTATTTTGTTCGTCGCCTCCGTAGCGTAGCGGTCAGCATGGTTACCTGCCGCCCCGGAGGTCCTGGGTTCGATTCCCGGCTCTGCCACGAAATTTGAAAAAGTGGTATGAGGACTGAAACGGGGTCTACTCAGCCTCGGGTGGTTCAAATGAGTAGAGGGGGTTCGATTCCCCCTCAGCCATTCTCGAAGTGGTTTTCCGTGGATTCCCACTTCGTCTTTGGGTAAATGCCGGGATGGTACCTTCTTAAAGGCCACGGCCGCCTCCTTCCCTCTTCCTTGCCTATCCATCCTCACCATCCCTTACCTTCCCTCATGAGGCCCCTGTTCGCTTTGCAGGTGAGGCCGCCTGGGCGAGGTGCCAATCCCACCTCACCAGTTGTATCCCTTCCGATTCGATGTTCCCAGCTCTAGGACACTGCCTGTAGAGGCGGTAGTGGTGAGTTCCCTCGCTGAGTCCGTGGGTTCCACCAACCTGGAGGGTAAACGACTAAAAAGAAAAGAAAACAAAAATATTTTGTTCGGCGTCTACTCAGCCACGGGTGATCCAATTGAGCATAGAGGGTTCGATTTCCCCTTCAGTCATCCTCGAAGTGGTTTTCCGTGGTTTCCCACTTCGTCTCCAGGCAAATGCCGGGATGCTACCTAACGTAAGGCCACGGCCGCCTCCATCCCTCCTCCTTGTCTATCCCTCCCAATCTCCCCATCCCTCGTAAGGCCCCTGTTCGCTTTGCAGGTGAGGCGGCCTGGTTGAGGCGTTCGTCCCACCTCCCCAGTAGTATTCCCGTCCTATGTTTCAAGCTCCAGGACTCTGCCCTGGAAGCGGTAAAGGTGCGATCCCTCAGTGAGTCCGAGGGAAAAGCTAACCCTGGAGGGTAAACCGACTAAAAAATATATTTTGTCATTAAATTCTAGCAAGAAGAAGAAAACTCTATTTGACGTGTACATATTAAGATGTTTCGTGTAATACCGAATTCAGAAAACACGTACCGTTCATGGAATCCAACCTGAAAATGCATCTGCTCGCTATATTACTAGTGCCCCATCCTCAATAATTAACTGTGACCTCTTGTATCATTTCTGTCGTAAGACATTGGTAAAGTTGTCGACACAGACGATAAAACGTACCGAAAACAAATTATAAATCTTCCCCTCTACTGAGTATCGAACCCCGAATCCTTCAATCCGCAGTCCAACGCGTTACCCTTTCAGCCACGGTTGCTTACACTACATGTGGAGCAGAATGCACCAGAAGGATAGAAAGTGAGATGTGGGATGCCACGGGAAACCACTTCCTAGATGATTTAGGTTGGCCTCGAATAGATGATAAAGATGTTATAATCAATTCCACAAGCATGTCAACACACGTTATTTTGTTTGCACAAAAATAATCCTACCCGAGAGTTAATTCGCAGGAAATTAAATATTCATAAATAACTGTCAGTCGCCTCCGTAGCGTAGCGGTCAGCACGGTTAGCTACCGCCTCGGAGGTCCTGGGTTCGATTCCCGGCTCTGCCACGAAATTTGAAAAAGTGGTACGAGAACTGGAACGAGGTCTACTCAGCCTCGGGTGGCACTAATGAGTAGAGGGGGTTCGATTCCCCCTCAGCCATCCTCGAAGTGGTTTTCCGTGGTTTCCCACTTAGTCTTCGGGTAAATGCCGGGATGGTACCTTCTTCAAGGCCACGGCCGCTTCCTTCCCTCTTCCTTGCCTATCCATCCTCACCATCCCTTACCTTCCCTCATGAGGCCCCTGTTCGCTTTGCAGGTGAGGCCACCTGGGCGAGGTGCCAATCCCACCTCACCAGTTGTATCCCTTCCGATTCGATGTTCCCAGCTCTAGGACACTGCCCGTAGAGGCGGTAGTGGTGAGTTCCCTCGCTGAGTCCGTGGGTTCCACCAACCTGGAGGGTAAACGACTAAAAAAATAAAATATGTTCGAACATAAATATTCATTCATATCTGTCGAGATTTCGCAAATTTTATGTACTGTGCCCCTGCCACTGCGCGTGCGATTGCGAATGTGGTGGCAACAGGATGGGGCCCCACCTCACGGATCATTAGTCGTCAGGAACCATCTTCATGATACATATCCAAATAAATGGATAGGAAGAGGAGGACCCTTTCACTGGCCTGCCAGATCACCCGATCTTACGCCACTTGACTTCTTCCTGTGGGGTCACTTAAAGCAGGTAGTATATGCACATGAGCCTGAAGATCCTGACCACCTTCGGCAACTAATCACCGAGGCATGCCAAGCTGTTACACCTCAGATGTTACAGCGTGCAAGACTGTCTGTAATACGTCGTGCTGAAATCTGCATCAACCAAGGTGGTCAACATTTCGAACACTTGCTACACTGAATATGCAGAGCACCTTGCCTTATTCCTACAGGGGGGTGTGGTGGCGCAGCGGTCAAGCTCTTCGCCTCTCACCAACGCCATGTCCTGTGGTTCGAATTCACGTAAAATGGAGATCACGTGGCTTATAATCGCGAGATTAACGGTCACGCTAAACTACAAGCTTTCTTCCTACATACCATTATGTCATCGTCTAACCTGCCTACGTAGCATCGAATAAAAACGGTCCTTTTCAGGACCAAATAAAAATTCATTCATTGGAACAGGTAGATATGTGTCCGTAGTGCAGCTACTGTAAACAGCATTAAGCAAAAAAAAAAAAAAAAGAACTTATTTGCCTTGGGATCGAACCTGCTACATTGCAGCATGACTGACGTTACGGCAGAGAAGCACGATTTAACCATCTTAGCTACCGTGCGCCGTGGTGGGGTGCCGTCACGTATTGAGTCTATTTGTAGCCCTCATAGACACTTCATGTCTTTCGTAAGGCAGTGTTGTTTGGATGTGTCGATTTATACATTCGTTATAGTTGATGGCATTGAAATAACACTGCTGCCAATAATTTCGACTTTATACGCGAGCATGAACTCAACCGTAAAGCTGTACTAGGCCAAGTACTAATGTTTTTAGGACGACTATGATATACGCGTTAGTTGGGTTGCCTTCCTCCAAAAAAATAAGGGGCTGGTGGACCACACTGTATATATATATATATATATATATATATATATATATACTGTATATACTGCAGTGTGGTCCACCCGCCCCTTATTATTTAGTTTTATGAAACCCAACTAACATCGCATTTCCCCCGATGGTCGATATTGCTCTGCGCTCTGCCTGTGCGACAGCAATGTAATTGGGTCATGGGTCTAGCAAGGAAAAACCGACCTTAAACTTTTCTCCGCCAAATACTATGGCCCATTCTACTAACATATGACTTACTGCTCCTTGAAATAACACACATACACGTAATACGATCGAATTAATAGCTTACGCCACGTGATCTGTAATAGTAGAAAGTTAAATCAAGACCATAAACTGTGATTGAAGACTTTGAGATGGACTTAAACGTTTGAGGTGGGACGGCTTCAGTAACTACAGCACGTTTAGCGTGCGGTATCTACCATGTGTTGGTGGCTGAGAGGGTTAAAGCGTGACAGTACGTGGTGGGCGCGAGCGGTGAGAATGCTGCTTCGAATCCAGTAGTAGGCATACTTTTTTGAACGAAAGCCCGCATTCCATTTAAGTCAGGATGTAACTACATTGCCACATTTATTGCCTTACGACGTATTTTTGTGAAGAGTACGTTAAATTTTGCTGATTTATAAAGAGAATACGATCGAATTGGTACTTTATGCCACGTGACTTGTAATGGCAGAAAATTAAAAAACTGGCATGAATATTAACATAACATATCGAAGTGTCGCTCCGGAAGTCCGGGTTCGATTCCTAGCTCTGCCAAGAAATGTAATACTTGTCTGAGGGCTGAAATTGGGTACACGTAGCCTCGTGAAGCAAATATGAGAAGAAGTGGGTTCGATTCCCACCTCAGCCACCTTGGAAATTGTTTTCCGTGGTTTCCCACTTCTACTCCGGCCAAATTCCGGGACGGATTCTATCTTAAGGCCCCGGCTGCCTCCTTCCCTATCCTTAATTGCAAATACACACATCATTACAAGCCCGCAATAACTCAAGTTATCAGACAAATTCCACACAAACCCCAAGTAAACGAGGCTAAATGACCGCGATGTTCTAGCCCTTCAATTGAAACAAAACAACAACATATCGATGGATATTCTGATCGCCAGTGCTTACATCGAAGTATACGTATTCCTTAGAAATTCCCATGGTATTATTAGCTACTTTCGATTTTTGCAAAAAATGAAAGAAGACTTATGAGATCTACACAGGGCCAAAAATTGTGTGTCTGTCTGTGTGTGTGTGTGTGTGTGTGTGTGTGACTGTGCGCCTGTGGGTGCGTGAGTGTGTGTACTCTAAATGTCTGCCCCCCCCCCCTCCTCTATCAATTCGAACACGGTGAAACCGAATTGAACGAAATTTGGTACACAGGTAGAACTAGCAAAGGGCACCTCAGTGTCATGTTTTATATCGCCGCCATCTTGACGGAAACGTAATGACCGCCACCCAAATGTTCAAAGCTTAAATCAAATTACAAATAACCTAATCATCCGATCTCTACCAAATTTTGCAACAACATATACTTATTTGGCGAGCGTCTTTTGACTAAACTACAAGGTAATCAGCCCAATAGTTTTCATATGGCGGCCATGTAAGTGTGCAAATCGATTCCCCCTATCAATCCAAACACGGTGAAACCGAATTGAACGAAATTTGGTACACAGGCAGACCTAGCAAAGGGCACCTCAGTGTCATGTTTTATATCGCCGCCATCTTGACGGAAACGTAATGGCCGCCACCCAAATGTTCAAAGCTTAAATCAAATTACAAATAACCTAATCATCCGATCTCTACCAAATTATGCGACAACATACCATTATGTGGGAAGCATATTTTGACCAAACTACAAGATCATCAGCCCAACAGTTTGCATATGGCGGCCATGTATGTGTGCAAATTGATTCCCCCTATCAATTCAAACACGGTGAAACCGAATTGAACGAAATTTGATACAGAGGTAGCACTAGCAAAGGGCACTCCAGTGTCATATTTTATATCGCCGTCATCTTGACGAAAACGTAATGGCGGCCATCCTAATGTTAAAAGCTTGAATCAAATTACGACTAACCTGATAATCTGATCTCTGCCAAATTTTGCAACAACATATCTTTATGTATAGAGAATCTTTTGACCACACTACAAGGTCATCAGGCCAATAATGAGTGGATGGCGGCCATGTATGTGTGCAAATCGATTCCGCCTATATTTTCAAACACGGTGAAACCGAATGGAACGAAGTTTGGTACAGAGGTAGCACTAGCAAAGGCCACCTCAGTGTCATGTTTATTTCGCCGCCATCTTGACGGAAACGGAATGGCGGCCACCCAAATGTTACAAGCATAAATCAAATTACGACCAACCTAATCATTTGATCTCTACCGAATTTTTCAACAACATACCTTTTTGTGGGAAGCATCTTTTGACTGAACTACAAGGTGATCAGCCCAATAGTTTGCAGAAAGTGGCCATGTATGTGTGCAAATCGATTCCCCATATCAATTCAAACATGGTGAAACCGAATTGTATGAAACATTTTACAGAGGTAGCACTAGCAAATGGCACATCATATTCATGTATAATATCCGCATAGCACGTTGTATTTCAAGAAGCTACTACAACCAACATTCAATTATACTCCTTGAAAAGGACAAAGCGTTATAACAATACCCATGCATTTAGGAGAATGTAGGCTATACGTTCTTTACCAAACATCTTGTTTTGTTATTAAATTTTAACAAAACGTCTTAGCATATATTTAGGCCTGAATCACACGACACTCGCTGTCAAGGAAGCTGCTGTAATCACTGGTACAAAAGTCAGTACACCTGCTTGTATAGCCAAAGTGTATCACACGCTAGTATTTTGTACGCTAGGTTGTATGAAATAAAACCGAAGGGCTGTCGTTTGAGGGAATTATTTGCAGTTCATTCGCCTTATTAACGCAAAGCGGTCGCGAAACTTGCTTTAAGTAAATTAGTAAACATGCCAGGTACTGAATGAATGCATTCCTTCAATATTTAAGATCTAACTGTAATAATTGAATATTTTACCATTCGCGTTAATAAGAAGCGCAACAAAAATTTCCAGAGTGTGTTGGAAATGTGTGCAAGTGTTATTGCGCCCGCTCGCTCTTTCGAAGATCCCGGGTTCAAGACCATCCAACGGCAGATATTTTAAATTCTTCTAAACCATTTTATTATACACTCCCTACCTCGTACAGCAAGATTTCAACTTGGTTTTGTTCACATTATCTACGAAGACGATAGGGAAAGTTATTTTATTGTCTCATTTAAATAGTTATTTTCCCTAAATACTGTTCAAAACCATGGATGGATACTATTCTTTATAATTATTATTTTAAAGTCAATTTTACCCTCCAGGTTAGGTTTTCCACGGACTCAGCGAGGGATACCATCATTACCGCCTCTACGGGCAGTGTCCTGGAGCTTGAAACATCTCGTCTGGGTGATATAATTGGGGAGGTGGGATCAGCACCTCGCCCTGGCGGCCTCACCTGCAAAGCGAACAGGGTCCTCTTGAGAGATGGGAAGGGAGGGGAAGATCGGGAGGGATAGGCAAGGAGGAGGTGGCCGTGGCCGTACGGTAGGTAACATCCCGGCAATTGCCCAAAGGCGAAGTGGGAAACCACGGAAAACAACTTTGAGGATGGCTGAGGTGGGAATCGAACCACCTCTACTCATTTGGACCACCCGAGGCTGAGTAGACTCCGTCCCAGTCCTCATACCACTTTTCAAATTTCGTGACAGAGCCGGGAATCGAACCGACGACGTCCGGGGTGGCAGCTAATCACGCTGACCACTACTCAACGGAGGCGACTCTATTCGTGATAATTAGAATTTTAATAGTTCAATATTTATAATAATATGACACATTATGTAATTACTGCCTTGCTGCGAGGCTCAGCGGTAACGTTTTCGCTTGCTGTGCCCAAGGTTGCAGGTTCGTATCCTGGCGCAGTCAGCTGGCATTTGAGGGTGCGCAAATGCGAGGGAGCCGTGTCAGTAGATTTGCTGGCACGTTGAAGATCCCTTCGCAGCAAAATTCCGGCACCCCAGCGTATCTAAAAGCCAGAGCAGTTAAAAGGGACGTAACACCAATAATGTTATAATTATCTGTATTTCCTGTATGTTTGGGGTAGATGACCTCGTAGTTCCGCCCCTTAAAACATCACTAACTAACTATTAGTGTAAGTGTATAGCAAGCGCTTTTCGCACATACGCCGTTGAAAGAAATTATAGTTTCGGTCTGATGTATTTATTCGTGAGCCTACCCACATAACAAATCTATTTGTTATGTGGGTCGTCTGAGTGTGTCGGAGTTTTCCTTTAAACAAATGTGGTCAAAATTTCAAACACTTGCTACCTTGAATATACAGGATATCCTGCTTTCGTTCTACAGATCATAATGTCGTCGTCCAATCTGGCTGCGTACCATCGGATAAGTACGGTCCTTTTGAGGACCAAATAAAAAATCACTCGTTGGAACAGATAGATATGCGTCCATAATATATCCACAATAAACGACATTAAGCAAAAAAAAAGTACTAGTTCAAGGTTCGATCCTACTACAATGCGACTTCGTTGACGATATTCTAGCAATTCTTGATTTTTCCACCATAGCTAACGTGAACCATGGTGTGTAGCTGTAATTGAATCTATTCGTAGACACTTCCTGTACAAACGTAAGAAGGTGTTATTCGGACCTCTGATCGTTTCAATCACGCATTATATTTGAGGTCATTGAAAGAACACTGCCACTATTGATTTCTACTCTATTCGCGAGGATGTACTCAACGGTAAAGTTGTACAATGGACGTAAAGGAGCAGGTACTAATTTTTTTTTAGGATGACTGTGATATACGCGTTAGTTGGGCTGCCTACCTCCAAAAAAATAAGGGGCTGGTGGACCACACTGTATATATATATACATAAATTATATATAAACATTTGAACTGACGGTGGTTTTGAGGTCTGGGGGATGTGAAACGCGAAGATATGTCGAAATTTTCCGGAAGTCGAAACATGGTACCCATTGCAATAGTTAGCTTTCTAATAAAATCTACCTCTGGTTGGTTCCTCAGTTTAGGGGCTGCGACAACGCGGTCATCTAACCCCGTGTACTTTGGGTGAGTGTAGAATCTGTCTGATAAACGGTGTGAATTGTAATGGCTGTATTTGTCTTAATTCAGGTAAGGACTGCAGACGGTCAATTTCAAGCAGTAGTTCCTAATGTTGCTACCAGGTACTACCGTCAACGACACCTAGCTGTGAACTTGGCTACTAGATGCCACCCCAACCAGCAACTCGTAACGAACGTTGGAACTTCCCCTCCAAAGGAAAGCATACTGAGGGATTTTAGCGCTCTTAGAAAATCCGACGACTTCGGTCGGCTTTGAAACCGCGACCTTGGGCATAGACATTCAGCATGCCACCAGTTACGTCACCGAAGCCGCTTCCCACTTAGTCAGATGGAAATACTGAATCTGATCTCGTGCAAGTGCGTTGTCATGGCAACAATGATGGCTCAACCCTCATCAATTTAGTAGTGTTGCCATGGCAACCTCTGATAGCTCTTGGCATTTTCTTATAATTCCGAAATCATTTCTCTCATCCCTTGGCGTAATGGTGGGTCATATCAAAAATTCTGTCAGACAAAAGTTTTAGGTAATTATTAGGGGAATATTGTCCATTCTGTACGGTTTTGATATTGTGCCTATTAAGAGAGATATGATTAATGTTTCCCGAAAAACCCACTTTTTCCCACCCCTTTGGTCAATGGTTGGTGCTATAAAAAAACTCTTCAAACATAAATTTTTGGGCTTTATCCGACACATAGTATGAACGTTGAACGGATTCGATATGTCACATATTAAGAGAGTTATAGCAATATTTCACTCTTTCGAAAGAAAGTCCCCCAATTTTCACCCCCTTCGACCGATTTAGCCCAGTAACGAACTCGACCGAGATTTTATAAGTATACATATTCGGTAAAAAATTCAAAGTGATTGGTGCAAAATTACGGCAGTTATCGTGTCCACAAGAAACTGATATATATATATATATATATATACATACATAAATTATATATAAACTTTTGAACTGACGGTGGTTTTGGGGTCTGGGGGATGTGAAACGCGAAGATATGTCAAATTTTCCGGAAGTCGAAACATGGGACCCATTGCAATAGTTAGCTTTCTAATGAAATCTACCTAAAATAAAATAATTTTTTTATACCCCAGTCTTTGCCCTATAAAGGCTTAATGGAAGCGAACAGAATCATAGACATGTCTACGACTTTCTGACTTCTGAGTTTGTTTGATTCCTTGAAACGCTTTGAATTTTTTGCATGGGCAGTTGTGAAGGCGAAGGACGTGTAAGGATAAATGTTTCCCCGAATTAACTTGTACATGTTAGGTAGATTTCATTAGAAAGCTAACTATTGCAATGGGTCCCATGTTTCGACTTCCGGAAAATTTCGACATATCTTCGCGTTTCACATCCCCCAGACCCCAAAACCACCGTCAGTTCAAAAGTTTATATATAATTTATGTATATATATATATATATATATCAGTTTCTTGTGGACACCATAACTGTCATAATTTTGCACCAATCACTTTACATAATATGTATACCCTTAAAATCTCGGTCGAGTTCGTTAATGGGTAAAATCGGTCAAAGGGGGTGAAAATGGGAGGCTTTTTTCGAAAAAGGGAAATATCGCTATAACTCTCTTAATATATGAAATATTGAATCCATTCAAAGTTCATACTATGTGTCGGACAAGGCCCTAAAATTTATGTTTGAAAAGTTTTTTGATAGCACCAACAATTGACCAAAGGGGTGGGAAAAAGTGGGTTTTTCGGGAAACATTAATCATATCTCTGTTAATAGGCACAATATCAAAACCGTACAAAATGGACAATATTCCTCCAATGATTACCTAAAACTTTTGTCTGAAAGAATTTTTGATATGACCTACCATTACGCCACGGTGTGAGCAAAATGATTTAAATTATAAGAAAATGCCAAGTGCCAAGAGAGGTTGCCATGGCAACTTTACTTTTAATTGATAAGGGATGATCCATCAGCAGTTGCTATGACAACGCCACTGCACGAGATAACATTCAGTTTTCCATCTGTCTGTGGGAAGCGACTTCGGTATCGGAACTGGTAGCATGCTGAACTTCTATGCCCAAGGTCGCGGGTTCAAACCCGGCTGTAGTCGTCGGATTTTCTAAGAGCGCTAAAAAACCCTGAGTTTGCTTTCCTTCGGAGGAGAAGTTCCAACGTTCGTTGCGAGTTGATGGTTCCGGTGGCATCTAGTAGCCAAGTTCACAGATAGGTGTCGTTGATGGTAGTATTTTAGGTAGATTTCATTAGAAAGCTAACTATTGCAATGGGTACCATGTTTCGATTTCCGGAAAATTTCGACATATCTTCGCGTTTCACATCCCCCAGACCCCAAAATCACCGTCAGTTCAAAAGTTTATATATAATTTATGTATGTTATATATATGTATATCAGTTTCTTGTGGACACGATAACTGCCGTAATTTTGTACCAATCACTTTGAAATTTTTACCGAATATGTATACCCTTAAAATCTCAGTCGAGTTCGTTACTGGGCTAAATCGGTCGAAGGGGATGAAAATGGGGGCCTTTTTTTTCGAAAAAATGAAATATTACTATAACTCTCTTAATATGTGAAATATCGAATCCGTTCAATGTTCATACTATGTGCCGAATAAAACTCAAAAATTTATGTTTGAAGAGGTTTTTTTATAGCACCAACCATTGACCAAAGGGGTGGGAAAAGTGGGTTTTTCGGGAAACATCAATCATATCTCTCTTAATAGGCACAATATCAAAACCGTACAAAATGGACAATATTCCCCTAATAATTACCTAAAACTTTTGTCTGAAAGAATTTTTGATATGACCCACCATTACGCCAAGGGATGAGAAAAATGATTTCGGAATTATAAGAAAATGCCAAGAGCTATCAGTGGTTGCCATGGCAACACTACTAAATTGATGAGGGATGAGCCATCAGACGTTGCCATGACAGCGCACTTGCGCGAGATCAGATTCAGATTTCCATCTGACTAAGTGTGAAGCGGCTTCGGTGACGTAACTGGTAGCATGCCCAAGGTCGCGGGTTCAAAGCCGGCCAAAGTCGTCGGATTTCCTAAGAGCGCTAAAAATACCTCAGTATGCTTTCCTTTGGAGGGGAGGTTCCAACGTTCGTTGCGAGTTGCTGATTGCGGTGGCTTCTAGTAGCCAAGTTCACAGCTAGGTGTCGTTGACGGTAGTATCTGGTAGCAACATTAGGAACTACTGCTTGAAATTGAGCGTCTGCATTCCTTACCTGAATTACAGACTAATACAGCCATCACAATTCACACCGTTTATCAGACAGATTCTACACTCACTCAAAGTACACGGGGTTAGATGACCGCGTTGTCGCAGCCCCTAAACTGAGGAACCAACCATCATCTCTGCGGGAGATATAATTTTGCGTGAAGAAGTAACAGACCGTTACATAGTTACACATCAGTGTCGAAACCTTGCATAAGGACAGTGTGACCACAAGTATAAAAATTAACTCCAAATGGCAAGAAGGTTACCGTCATCATAAGACAATCAAATGTTTAAAATATGCATAAAATGACGAAAAACAAAGTTAATTAAGCTCCAATTATAAATACTTCCACGCAATAAATGAGGTCTGATCCTTCTACGAAAACCTGCATATTCTGCCTATTTTCGCTTATCCCCAAGTTTGTCCGGTGAAATCTACCTCCGCCTTCCGGCGTGCCGAGAGGACTTTTTTTATGTACGATTTTATTCTTAAATAAAAATATCAAAAAGTGCACTCAGCTGTAACTCGATTCCATAGTAGCATGCCTGATGAGGTCATCTCCTTTTACATATTTAGTCGACCATATTACGGCTCTCTAGCAGTTTATTGACAGCATCCACCAATTCCATGACATCGGATTACACATTTTGGAATTCACTTATATCTACAACACAAGAGTTTATATTTACTGAAAGTAAAATAAATACAACACTCGATTGTCTCACGATCTACTCATGTTAGATTGTCGGTGTACTCCGGCGTACTAATTCTCTCTGTTTCTAAGTTTTTTTTTTTTGCTATTCGGTACTAGCGTTACTGTACTCTCTAGATATCAGTTTATCCATACACTCTGACATTATCTCCTGCCTTGTAAATTAAATTATTCGTAACTAGCTTCGTCCCTACTATGTTCAGAATGCTTGGCTAATCATATCCACACTATATTTGAACCCCTTATGTGAGTTGGACTACTTTCGAACAAGTCTTTTATTGCCCAACATTTTGGACAGCCCAGCGCAGCCTGGCGCCGCAACAGGCGTCGTAATACTGAGTGACTATGGCTTAAGGCATGAATCTCATATAGATTACGGGGTAGGCCCTGGAGTTGGGATGAATATTTTCACCCGAGCTCCGCTAAAACCTGGTCTCCGAACTCGGGACTGACCTTCACTTACTGCCTGCGAGTCGCTGATTCCAAATATGATACTCGATTTTAGAATCGTTCGTTCAAACTCCTTGAATCTTGAAAGCGTTGGTTCGAGAATTCTCATGCTCAATAGATGATTAGGGGATTCACAAATCTTGGTCTCCCACTACTCGTCGGCCCTGGCGTGAGCACGGTGACTTTGGCCTCTAAGTGCGTAATTTATGTAATCCATTTACACTTATGACTTTTTATCCTTTTATAATTAGGATCTTATTTTTAATAACCCCAGGTGTCTTCTCATTTCCGTGTAGCCGATCCAAATCAGCTCTAATGCGGCATTATATCGAAGTCAGGTACTTTATATGACAGAGTTGGTACTACTTAGGAATTGGGGTTCACCTTTCTCGGAGCGCTGAGTGTTATCAATGGGCGTTTGTTCTTGTACGCCGATAAATTGGCACCCCCTCGTCTTGAGTGACCTTTCCAGCATCTGGCTTCTCGCCCGTCCCTATACATTCACTTCGCTGTATACTGCGTTTAATTACAGATGAACCTATTTATCCAGCTTACATCAATAGGGTTCAATATACAGTGAGTCCGGGAATATTCTCCGCAGCGCCTACATGCGTCTGCGAGAGCTAGCTACAGAAGTTACGTTGGTAGCACGGCTGCCACTTGCATCATAACAAATAAACAGTAAACTTTGTACTCACCACAGCCATTCATAACAGATGCTGGAACCATTCACGGTACATCACTCTTTTTCCGTAATCAGTTTGTTTTAATTCATGAACCACGGTAACTTTATAAGGGAACAACTGAAGCTTGTCTCTTAGAGCTTTATGTGCTGTCGACTTAGAGATTCCTGTTTGTTGACCTAATTTTCGTGTTGATTTACTTGGACTACGCAGCATTATATTGGAGATTTCATCAAGTTTTTCGTCTGTTAAAAGCTTAGGCCTGCCTGTTCCCGGTACATCGTGAACTGAGCCAGTCACACGAAATTTACTCACCAAATCCCGAACGGTATCATGGTTTGGACACTTTAAATTAAGAAACCGCGCCAGAAATCTTAATTTTACATTTTCTGTAATCCAATCACCTTCGCGAAAAACGTATTCCACCATAAACCTCTCTCTTCAGTAAACAGTAGTAAACATTACCGCCTGTATACTGTTGCACTCTTCCAATCTATCTGAACATTCGCTTACTGTAACACACACTGAAGATATGCATGCTCGCTCGCTTATTCGCAACTGACAGCCCACACACGGGAAGTCCCGCTTTGAAGGACACAGTGTAGTGCAGCCAACTTAACTCATGACTCAACCACTCACAGCTGCACGGAGCCACGGCGAAGAACATTCTTGGGCGCCCTGTATTAGCGTGATTGCCGGAAAAAGGGTGTACAGTATAGGCTTATAAGCCTCTCTTTTGGCATCGTCCTCAATTGATAGCCTACATTATATTTTTGTACAAAATCTTAATTTCTTGCAAATTTTCCACACGATGCCAAATCTGAAAACGCGTAATTTGAAATTAAAATGCAACATTTCGGATTTTTAAATAGTAAATACCACAAAATTTAATTATGCACAAATTCGTAGCCTACATTGCATTTGTATGAGTAGGGGGGTAATAGGAGTTCTAGCTATTTATGACCTTTATTGTTTGTAATAACTTTTTTATTTTTTATATTTTTTTGAAAACACTCAAATTTTGAGTTTCCTATATTTTGGAAACTAGGAAGTTTACAAAAAAGTTTGTTTGACATAAATGGAACGTCCCTACCCCCTTTACCCCCAAAATAAATTTCAAGTCTCTAGGTTAAAAACCCGACAGTAGTGCTAGAATGAGAGCTGCTTCACTTAGGAAGTTGTGATGGAATGGAAGGAGTCATGCTAGGAGGGCGTGCTTGGATTCGTTTTTTTCGCCTCATTGCGCTCTTTACCGGAATGTAGGTTGTCGAAAAGGTGAAATGCTGGAAGCTATTTTGGGGAGGGGGGGGGGGGGTAAAAACGAGATTTTAGACTTTTCGTTATATCTCGCGAGCCAATTATGCTAGAGGCATGTACGAGGGGTCAAAGGACTCAGGGTGACGTCCTCTTTTCTATGGACCATTCGTTATATTAAAAAAAAATGGAAACTCGATTTTGGGGTAAACAATTGTTTTTTGTGTTTTTTGCTGATAGCTCACGAACCAATGAGCCTAGAGACTTGTACGAGGTGCCATTTTTTTCATCGCGTTGTTCTCTTGCCGATAATGTTCGTTTTGAGAAGGAATGAAGAACCATTTTGAGATAAAACCGTGATGTTAGACTTTTTGCTCTATCTCGCAAACCAATAACGCTAGATACGGGTACGAGGTGTCCTAGGACTCGGGCTAACACCCCCTTTCGAATGTGGTAGTTATTTTTTCCAAAAATAATTCACAAAGGGCCTAACGCCATACATGTTGAAAAAACTTTTTTTTCTTTACCGGTTTAAAATGTCCATGAAGCGTGGTGGTTGAGAGAGACGATACTGCTGGGTGTGTGTGTTTCAACGAACCTGTCGCTGACCACGGTGGCTGTGCTCAATAGAACAATCGATATTTCGACGGGTCGGTTTATGTCAGAGCGAGGGTTCGTTTTTTCTGATATTTTACCCCCGAAGGGGATCTTTAACGTGTAAACGATGATGGGTTACATGACAAACGATAATTCTATGATCAGATGAAGGGCAAACAGAACTTGGTTCTATGTTGATTGAAGTGAGTAGATAAAACAAACTTGCTGGAGAGGGGGACTGACTAGCAGGAGGTGAATGTCATTTGAGCTTATAGGAATGCGCTGATCTGACTTGACAACAAGTGCAATGGAAAATGACAAAGACGCTTGAAGGTTAAATAATCTGACAACCGTGGTGGCAGGGAAGAGCGAAATGCATGTGAACACGTGTGGGATGACATGTACGCTAAACAAGTTACATCCTGTTTGCTTGGTACGTGACAAAATGCAAGTTCATGTGAAATTTGACCTGGCACAGCTTCGACTTGGGCGTTAGTTGTCCACGTGCATGATAACAGAATGTTCAAAGCGTGGGAAAAATGATTATACAAGCAACGTAACATATATAAAAACATGTCGTTGTCATTTCCACTCTCACTTAGGTGACTACCTTTGAACACATTGCGTTGCGCGAAACCCCTGGTCTTGTTTAACAGTTTTGGTGTTGGTGGAAAATACTTAACCTTGTTGTGGGGTAGGTATTTATTTATATATTTATTCATTTATACTTTTATTGATTTATATATATGTATATATATCTTTATATATATAATTCTTCGACACGTGTGTATGTGACTGAACTCCTCCTAAACGCCTGGGCCGATTTTGATGAAATTTTGTATGAATGTTGGGGTGGGCCCATGTATGGTTTAGATTCACAATTTGACCAGATAGGTGGAATTTTAGAATTTTAGAACCACAATTTACACACAAATTTAGAACCAAAATATACAGTCATAAACAGTCGTCATGGAAACCGCTAGCCTTATTAGTGAAAAGTGATCCGTTTGGACTGTGTTTCTCTGCACGTAGAGCCTCCTGGTCGCAACCTGTGCAACTACCGCCATAACATACACTCCGCCCATGGCGGAAAGTTGTGTCTTATACCAAAGGTTGCAGTGATGTCGAATTCTGTTTGTCTCTGCACGTTAGAGTGTTTCAGAGTTCCGTATGCGTTCATATACCATTCATCCGATTGCGATGAAACTTGGGTGAGATGTTGAGTGCACTCCTGGGAAGGTGTTTGGCTTAGTAAATCCATTTTACAAAAGATAGCGCACGACTAGATTCAACAAATGAGCGACGACGCGCGAAGCGTTTCAAAAAGGTCCCGTATGCGTTCAAATACCATTCGTCCGATAGCGATGAAACTTGGGTGAGATGTAAATTCATTTTACTATAGGTAGCGCACGAGTAGATTCAACAAATGAGCGACGATGCGCGAAATGTTTCAACAAAAACCCGTATAAGTTTATATACCATTCATCGATTGCGATGAAACTTTGATGAGTTGTTGTGTACACTTACGTGAAGGTTTCTAACTTAGTAAATCCATTTCACTGGAGGATAAGCGCGAGTAGATTAAACAAATGAGCGCCGACGCACGAAGCGTTTCAACAAGGTCCCGTATGCGTTCAAATACCATTCGTCCGATAGCGATGAAACTTGAGTGATATGTTGTGTGCACTCCAGTGAATGCTTCTGGATTAGTAAATTAATTTTACAATAGGAAGCGCACGACTAGATTCAACAAATGGGTGACGACGCGCGAAGCGTTTCAACAAAATCCCGTATAAATTTATATACCATTCATCGATTGAGATGAAACTTTGATGAGTTGTTGTGTACACTTACGTGAAGGTTTCTAACTTAGTAAATCCATTTCACAGGAGGTTGCGCACGAGTAGATTCAACAAATGAGCGGCGACGTGCGAAGTGTTTCAACAAGGTCCCGTATGCGTTCAAATACCATTCGTCCGATAGCGATGAAACTTGGGTGAGATGTTGTGTACCCTCCAGGGGAGGCTTCTGGATTAGTAAATCCATTTTACAATAGGCAGCGCACCAAGAGATTCTACAAATGAGCGACGATGTGCGAACGTTTAAAATAAGTCCCGTATGCGTTCAAATACCATTCGTCCGATTACGATGAAACTTGGGTGAGATGTTGTGCACACCCTACGGAAGGTTTGTGGCTTAATAAATCCATTTTACAATTGGTAGCGCACGAGTAGATTCAACAAATGAGTGGCGGCACGCGAATCATTTCAACAAAGTACCATATGCGTCCATATACCATTTATCCGATTGCGATGAAACTTTGGTGAATTGTTGTGTACACTTCAGTAAAGGTTTCTGGCTCAGTAAATTCATTTTACAATAGGTAGCGCACGAGTAGATTCAACAAATGCGCAATTGCGCGCGAATCGTTTCAACATAGTCCTGTATGCGTTCATATACCATTTATCCGATTGCGATGAAACTTTGGTGAATTGTTGTGTACACTCCAGGAAAGGTTTCTGGATTAGTAAGTCCAGTCTTTAATAAGTAGCGCACGAGTAGATTCAACAATCGAGCGACGGCGCGTGAATCGTTTCCACAATGTCGCGTATGCGGTCATATATCATTCATCCGATTGCGATGAAACCTTGGTGAATGATTGAGTACACTCCAGAGAAGGTTTCAGGCTTAGTAAATCTATTTTACAATAGGTAGCGCATGAGTAGATTCAACAAATGATTGACGGCACGCGAATCGTTTAAAAAAATCCCGTATACGTTCATATGTCATTCATCCGATTCCGATAAAACTTTGATGAGTTGTTGTGTATACTTACTTGAAGCTTTCTAAGTTAGTAAATCAATTTCACAGTTGGTAGAGCACGAGTAGATTCAACAAATGAGTGACAGCGCACGAATCATTTAAACAAAATCCCGCATGTGTTTTATGCCATTTATCCAATTGCGATGAAACGTTGGAGAGTTGTTGTGCACGCTCCCACGAATGTTTCTAGATTAGTTAATTCATTTCACGATAGTTTAGAGCAGGGCTGGCATGCGAAATTAAATTCATGGTTGTGGGGACGAAAATAATTTAATTTCGCCGTAAGCGCGATATTCGGGAGCGAAATGATAATGATTGTCGGCGCGTAATTAAATCAAAGCGAAACTTAATTCGAAGCGAAATTAATTTCGTTCCAGACTTTTAATTTCGCTCCCGGCGCGAAATTAATTTCGTTCCACACTTTTAATTTCGCTCCCGGCGCGAAATTAATTTCGTTCCACACTTTTAATTTCGCTCCAGGCGCGATATTAATTTCGTTCCAGACTTATAATTTCGCTCCCGGCGCGAAATTAATTTCGTTCCACACTTTTAATTTCGCTCCAGGCGCGATATTAATTTCGTTCCAGACTTATAATTTCGCTCCCGGCGCGAAATTTATTTAGTTCCAGACTTATAATTTCGCTCCCGGCGCGAAATAAAATTCGTTACAGACTTTTAATTTCGCTCCCGAGGCGAAATAAAATTCCCAAACGGCATTAAGTTTCGCTCTCCGACATGTATTTAAAATGCATGAAACATTTAATTTCGTTGTTGAAATTAAAATACAGTATATTCGTTTCGAGAGTTAAATAATGTTCTGTACGATGTTCAAAGTCCTGACGTCTGTCTGTTAGGTAGTCAGCCCGAAGGCTGGTTGGATCCTCAAAAAGTACCGCCGGTAGGTTATGTGGGTAGATACCCACAAAAACTCAAGGCAGCGCTATAGTGAGGCGTACTAGACAAGATGGGGGGTGAGGTAGTTAGCCATTGCTTTCCTCACTGAGTCAGAACAGCAGTACTAACCCTATGAGTAGAACCCTTCACAGCATCCACAAACACTGACTGCCCCGAATTTCATTACTAAGCACCACCCATACCTCAGTAGCTTCCATATAATCACAGCCATGTGTAAGACTGAGACATCGGTGAAAAGCCACATTTTACTCTAGCCCGTGCCAACAGTCAAATGCAAATGAGTCGTCAAGTTACAAAGCTCGTTTAATCCACTTGTGAATAGAGAAACGTTTCTCTGGACTTTGCCTCACGTATCTTTTGTGTTTGTTGTTTTCTACTTTTGGTTGGTGTTTTTGTGTTTGCTTTGTGCTTTTGCTTTTGAATTTGACTTATTGCTTTTCTTTCTTGGTTTTGTGTTTGTGCTCTGCTTTTGCTTTTTTGAATTTTGCTTTATGTTATTTGTTTTTTGTTTTCTGCTTTTGCTTTTGTTTTTGAATTTTGCTTTTTGCTTCGTCTTTTTTGTTTTTGTTTTGTGTTTGTTTTCTGCTTTTGCTTTTATGAATTTTGCTTTTTGCTTTATGTTTCTTGTTTTCTGATTTTGCTTTTTTTGTTCTGCTTTTGCTTTCTGCTTCGTCTTTTTTGTTTTGGTTTTGTGTTTGTTTTCTTCTTTTGCTGTTTTTGAATTTTGCGTTTTGGTTTGTGTTTCTTTTTTATTCTGCTTTTGCTTTTGTGTTTGAATTTAGCATTTTACTTCGTGTTTTGTGTTTTTGGTTTTGCATTTGTTTTCTGGGAAATCAAAATAAAACAAAATCAACAAAACAAAATAAAAACAAAAACAAAATAAAACAAATACAACAAGACAAATTAAAACAAAATAAAACGTAATAAAGTAAAACAAAAAAATAAGCAAAACAAAATAAAGCAAAATAAAATAAAACAAAATAAAATGAGGTAAAATAAATAAAATAATTAAATAAATAATTTTACGACATGATCCTTATTCACAAGTGGATTAAACGATTTTTGCAACTGGACGACTCAAATGTAGTGCACGGGGTCGTTGGGATGAGGGAGATGGCTACCTGGGAGGCTTGTCGTAGTATAGTATCTATGTGTGCAGTATATGCGTCGACCGTCGTCTGGTTATCCAGTGGGACATGGTCCGCACGGAGGTGATTGTTGACGTAGGCGCGGTATTCCTGCCAGTTTGCCGTGCAGAAATTCTGGACCATCCTGGGAGGTGGTAGTGGGGGAAGAGGGAAGTTGAGTAAAACGGGGGCATGATCACCTCCTTTGAGTGGCAGGACAGACACGTCAAACAGATGAAGGAGGGAGTTAGGAGCAATGACTGCGTCGGGGTGGTATTGGAGGAAGGACGGGTAGATTCTTGGAGATGGACGAGGGTGGCGTCGATGTGACGTAGGTAGATGTCTAGGCTATGAAGTTCTAGAGCCGAACGGGAATGAAGGTTGAGGTCGGCCATTAGAAGTAAATGGGGGAAGACTTCAGACAGGTGGGTAATGCAGTCTTTGGGGATGGGGTGGTAGGGACGAATGTAGATGGTGGCTAGGTGTAGGACGCAGGAACAAATAAGGCTTTCGGGGAAGAAGAGAAACAGATTTCATTTCAGAAACAAAATGAAATGTTCCATGCATTTTAATTTCAGGCCGGAGGGGGGGACTAAATGCCGGGAACGAAATTGATGGTCGTTAACAAATTTTATTTCGCGCCAGGAGCGAAATTAAAAGTCTGTAATGAATTTAATTTCGCGCCAGGAGCGAAATTAAAAGTCTGTAACGAATTTCATTTCGCGCCGGGAGCTAAATTAAAAGTCCGTAATGAATTTAATTCCGCGCCAGGAGCGAAATTAAAAGTCTGTAACAAATTTCATTTAGCGCCGGGAGCTAAATTAAAAGTCCGTAATGAATTTAATTCCGTGCCAGGAGCGAAATTAAAAGTCTGTAAAGAATTTCATTTCGCGCCGGGAGCTAAATTAAAAGTCCGTAATGAATATAATTTCGCGCCAGGAGCGAAATTAAAAATCTGTAACAAATATCATTTCGCGCCGGGAGCTAACTTAAAAGTCCGTAATGAATACAATTTCGCGCCAGGAGCGAAATTAAAAGTCTGTAACAAATATCATTTCGCGCCAGGAGCGAAATGTTATTCCATTGAACAATTTCATTTCGCGACGCTAAATTAAATTGATAATGCATTTCGTTTCGCATGCCAGCCCTGGTTTAGAGGCAGTTAACAGAAATTGAAAGAAATATTGTGTATCCAAAAGCACTTCAAGGAACAAAGTTACAACACTTTCTTTGATTGGCAGGACAACGTCTGCCGGGTCAGCTAGTATATATATATATATATTTACCTGCAATTATTTATTGATTAGGTAATTAATGATTTTATTTATTTATTTGTTTGCCGATAACCGGTATACCTTACATGTCTGAGAGAGAAGAAACCATTGCACTTTTGAGCCCACTAGAAGGAAACGGCAACAAGCCACTGCAAGTGAAGGTGAGATTATTTTTTTAAACTAACTTGTTTCATTTTTTTGTTTCATATTTTATTTTATGAAATGCATGTATTAACCTAAATTTAGGTATTGATAGCGTTGTATTTTATTTATTTTTAGAAACTTGGAAAGAAAAGCCTTACCGCCGTAGCAGTTGCTGAAAACCTGAGACGCAGTAGAGCGAAACCTTTTTTTTTCAGGCAGTGAACTATTGAAAATTTAGGTAAGCTTAACTTAAAATGCTATTTCATTTTACCACTACTAAAAACCACTAAACAAAAAAATCATTACCTGCACATGACTGGGATGATGATTGCTTTCTTGATTAATGGCTATGTATTAGCAAAAGATACAAGACCATATTGGTTGTTGACCGGAAAAAGTACAAGGCCATTTTGGATTTTCTAAAAACAAAAATTTAAATTAAAATTTAATTTATGGGCGGTTCCCTATGGACTCAACGAATATGCGCAGGTTTAAACATGATATTCTGAATAAACTGACATGACATTCATTCATTTTTGTTTATATATTGGTTAAAGGGGGATATAAACGACTGTAGCTTTATAAAAAGAAAATTAGTACATGGTTTACGGTTAGTGCTGACCATAATTTTTATGTTTTATTAATGCCAATTAACGTTAACGTTTTATTTACAAGTATTGATTGATTAATTGATTGATTGATTGAGTGATGGATTATTTTGTTTGTTTTTAGGTGTCGTCTTGCGCCATTACCGTAGTGAACAGACAGTGAAAAAGGCATACATTATGCTTTAAAGTACTCTGTGCTCTTGTGCAACGTTAATAACTTACAATAAGAAAAAAGTTTTATTATAACTAATGGCGTTAGTACCAAATACAACAAGTGAGCAAGTTGGTTTTCCACGTGGGTTAAATTTAAAATCAGAACATGATCGTTCGTTAACATTTCAATCCTGGCCTGTAGGCTTTTTGTCAACACCTAAACTTGCAAAAGCCTTTTTTTTAACTTGAACTGAGAAGATGTGTTGCGCTGTGTGTTTTGTCGTATTGAACTTTCACACTGGGAAGAAGGGGATGATCCCTTTAGAGACCATTTGCGATGGTCTCCTTGTTGTCCTTACATGCTTGGAAAACAAGTGGGTAACCTACCAGTGTATTCATTTTACCGAACCACAAGGCCATTGGCCGCTACTTACGTTGCTGAATCACAAATAAATAATAATAATAATAATGTATTACCAGCCTACGGTAGTGTCGATATATTTGGTCCATATGCCATAGACAGTGTTGAATTGGCGTGTGCTTTTGAAAAATTGGGAGTTTGCAAGACTAAAGCACTAGCACACCCAGCCAGTTCTGTTGAGAAACGTTTAGAATCTTATAAAAATGTTTGGCCATTAATATTAAAACACCTTACCAAACAGCTAAGTGAAGCTGTTTTTTTATACTGGTGAAGGGGATAAAACAAAATGTTTTTATTGTGAATTTGCTTTAAAGTATTGGCAAATGACTGATGACCCTTTTGTGCAACACGCTCGTTGGTTACCAAACTGTAAATACATCGTGTTGCTTAAAGGTCAGGAATTTGTGAACACTCTTCGTAAAGAAAACTTGATTGCAGCACAATCCATAAAAGTGCCCTTAGAGTTAGAACACGCGGAGCAAATACATGAGGCTGAGAGAAAAGACTTGTCTTACGAACAGATACAAAAGTGTGACCATCAATTATGTAAAATTTGTTTTCAAGATGAACTAGGTGTTGTATTTTTGCCTTGTGGACACAAGCTAGCATGTGTCAAGTGTGCATTAGAACTTATCACTTGTGCTATATGCAGAAAAGTAGTATCTGCTACAGTTAGGGCATTTCTTGCATAACTAGTATAATTTATTAGCCATGGATAGTACAAAATCCCTGTTGTTGTTTGAGTCTTCAGTCTTTTGACTGGTTTGATGCAGCTCTCCATGCCTCCCTGTCCTGAGCTAATCGTTTCATCTCTACATAGCTCCGACACCCCACATCGGAGGCAATCTGTTTAACATATTCTAACCTTGGTCTACCCCTACAGTTTTTGTCCTCGACCCTTCCTTCCATAAGTAAGCTTGCTATTCCTGGGTGTCTTAGTATGTGTCCTACCAACCTATCTCTTCTCTTCATTAGCAGTCGCCAGAAACATCTCTCCTCTCCCACTCGTCTTAATACCTCTTTGTTTGTAACCCTATCTACCCATCTGATCTTCATCATTCTCCTGTAACACCACATTTCAAATGCTTCAATTCTCCTCTTTTCTGCTGCACCAATAGTCCAAGTTTCACTTCCATAGAGCGCCACGCTCCAGACAAAGGCTTTCAAAAATTACTTCCTAATACCTAAATCTATATTCGATGTCAGCAGATTCCTTTTTTGTAGAAATGCTTTCTTTGCCTGAGCCAACCTACTTTTAATATCCTCTTTGCTTCGTCCATCACTGGTTATTTAGCTGCCCAAGTAACAGAAGTCTCCTACTTCCTTCAGCTTTTCACCTGCCAATTTGATCTCCATAGAGGTTTCTGATTTATTTCGGCTGCATTCCAGTATTTTTGTTTTACATTTATTTATTTTCATCATGAATTCTTTCCGTAAGACGGAGTCCATACCATTCAAAAACTCATTCAAATCCTCAGGCTTGTCGGCCAAGATGACGATGTCATCAGCAAATCTCAGAGTTGAAATTATTTCTCCTTGAATCTTCACTCCCACTTTAAATTTTTCTCTAATTTCCTTCATTGCTTGTTCAATGTAAAGATTGAAAAGTATGGGTGATAAGTTGCAGCCTTGCCTTACACCTTTCTGAATACCAGCTTCTCTCTCATGTCCTTCAACTCGAATGACTGCTGTCTGGTTTCTGTACAGATTGTATATCACCCTCCTATCCCTGTACTTTATTCCAATTGATTTCAAAATGTCAAACAATTTAGTCCAATCAACGTTATCAAAAGCCTTTTCTAAGTCTACAAAAGCCATGAACGTTGTCTTATCTTTCCTTATTCTACCTTTGTGGTGTTTGAAGCCATATTTTCAGTGTTGCCTTAGTAAACAAGAGTTTAGTGCTTTTCAGTCGGTCAACACGAATGTACCCAAAAGAGATGGGTTATGCCCTAATCCTGAAATAAATTACATGAGATTAATAAAACACTAGGATGACCAGTTTCGATCGTCAAGCGATCATCATCAGATCCAATACACTTAGGCTATACAATCTATGTTTGAAATACAGGTGAAAATATTTACAATATGTACAATTATTTAGTTGCAGTATTGGTACTGCAACTGTCAGTGTATGCTAAATGCAGTATATATGTTAGGTGAAATGCTAAATGGTGATGGCTATCCGGAGATTGTACTTTAGAGAGATTATATGGTTGTAAACTATGGTTAAACTATAAAATTTTAGGCTAACTACTTATCTGATTGTCTTCCGTACTACAGCTATTCGCAGTTTCCGTGTTCACTTGAACTCGCTGTGCGGTCGACTGCGGTGGTTATCTTAACGACTGGTTTTTCCTGCCTTCCCCCCCTGTCCCTACGTGCTGTGGGGAGTGATCGCGATGTGTTTATGTGAGGTGTTGCCAACCTAGATAAGATGTATGTTATTGAATGAGGTGGATCTACAACTATTAAAGACCGTGGATTAGTCCTCGCCACGCGTGGAGCATAACCCATTCGAACTAAGCGTTGACGGTCTTATGAGGACGTCCCGGCACCTTTAATACTGCCTCTAATATGGGCCTTGGTTTATTGCAGAAGAAAAGTACATCGTACACCTGATCCAGATAACATTTACCTATTAAAAACCCCCTAATTTCCCCCCCTTTTTTTTTATCTAGCTTGGCTGTGTCGCTAAATTGTGTTTTGTTTCCGACAGGGTGTGTTTTTTAGTAGCGTGAAGAGGGGTGAGCTCTCCATGAACGTGTGTTCATTTAGATTGTTGGGATTGTTTCGTTTGGCTAGGTGTATCTCGATTGCTTCCTTTATGTCAAGAGCTCTGCCTTTCGATTCGTGATGGATTATTTTAAGGTCCGACTCTATGTTGGTAAAGCTATGCCCTGCGTCACACATATGTTCGCACACGGCTGAATGTGTTCCGTATCTTATCGCATTCCTATGTTCATTATAACGTGTGTCTACTCGCCTTCCACTCTGCCCGATGTAATTAGCTTGACAATCGGTGTCTTGGCACGTTATAGAATATACCCCTGACCTTGAATACGGGTCACGTTTATTTAGATTACTATTTAGGAGGTGCCTAGCGGTTGTGTTTTTCGTCGTGAAAGCTATCTTTATGCCTTGCTTTTTGAATAGGTTAGTGATTTTATATGTATTCGCATTCACATAGTTGAAACGCGCAAATTTTTTCTCATTACTGTCCGGTTTGGGAATCGTTTTATCTTTATTTTTATGTTTGGCTATAATTTGATTTATTTTGCTTGGCGAGAAGTTGTTTTCCTTTGCTATTTGCATAATAGTTCTTATTTCCTTATTATAGTTGTCTTTTGACATGGGTATGTTTAAAGCCCTGTGCACCATTGAATTGAAACCCGCTAGTTTGTGCGTACTGGGGTGATTAGACTGATTGTCGATTGCATGCGAGGTTTGTGTTGCTTTCCGGAATATGGAATATGAAAGGTCGTTGTCTTTACGTTCAATAGTTATATCGAGATAATTTATTTTCCGGTCTATTTCGGATTCCTTAGTGAATTTGATAGAATGGTGAAGGCTATTAATGGATTGGAGAATTGTTTCTTCGCTTGTTAGTTCAGTATCGTAGATGCAAATTACATCATCTACGTATCTTTTCCATATTACTATTCCCTTTGTTGAAGTCTTTTCTAAGAACGCATTTTCTAGTGCATTGATGAAGATGTCAGCGATTAACCCACTTAGTGGCGATCCCATTGCTAGGCCTTCTCTCTGTGTGTATATTTTATTGTCGAATTGAAACACGTTTTGGGTGAGAACGACCCTCAGTAATCTCACAATCTCTTCAATTTCTTTTACCGAATTGTTGGATTTTAAGTTGTTTTCGATAGTGTTGATTGCTTCAATAATCGGAATATTGGTGTACATGTTAGTTACGTCGAAGGATACTAGCCTGAAGCTCGGTTTCATTTGTAGGGTGTTCAATGCTGTTACTAGTTCTGTTGTGTTCTTTACCGAGTTGTTTTTGTCGTTGGAAAGACGGCTTTTTAAGATTTTTAGTAACTCTTTGCTGATTTTGTAATTAGGGGCATTCCTACAATTGACTATTGGTCTCATTGGGCATTCCTTTTTGTGTATTTTTGGTTGTCCCCTCAATGACGGTATTTTCGGGTTCATGTTTATTAGTTTTGATTTTTCAGCTTTGGTCAGTATGTATTCTGTTTCTTTTAGCGCACTTTTTATTTGTTTTTGGAATTTGTTGGTGGGGTCTTTTGTTAATTCCTTGATTTCGTTGTTGTTTAGGAATTCGACTGTTTTTTCAATGTATTCTGTTTTGTTCAAAATTACTGTAGTGTTTCCCTTATCTGCTTTTGTGATGATTAAGTCATGTTCTTTTATTTTTTGTTTCAACGACTTTATTTCTTTGATTTGTTTGTTGTTTTGAATGTTATTGCTATCGCCCTCTCGTTTGAGGATTTTTTTGGCTTCGTTGGTGGCGAGATTTTTGGTTAATTCCCTGTCTTCTGCTGGGAGCTTGTGACTGGCTATCTCAATATCTGTGATTAACTGTTTTATATTGTGGTTCGTGTGTGCGTCTGTGCAGTTGTATTTCAAACCTTTGTCTAACATATTCATTTCACCTTGAGAAAAGGTTACGTTCGTTCTGTTGTTTACTCTGCTGTGGAAATTGAATTCATTGTTATTCGTGTGTTGTTCGTTAGATTGATGGTTCTGTGTTTCTCCTAGTTTTCTTAATTTATTTTCTAGCGTTTCATGCTTCCTCGTTGCTCTGATTTTGATGGTGTCATGTAGGTGTTCGGTGAAGCTGTCCCATTGGGCTGCGTGCCAGAAATTACTTAGTTGCAATTGAATGTCGTATAATTGTTGGTTAATTTTTTGCTTTCTTATGTATGCAAATCTTAATTCGTTTTTTATCCAAAGCGCTTTGGCTTGTTTAGTTGAAATGATCGAGGCTGGTGTGTTCGGTACGGTTTTAATTGGTACGTATTTAGGGGTGAGGTTTAGTTCTATACATTTTTTGTTGAACCAAATTGACTTGTCTAAATTCATGAGTTTAAGCCTGAGTGATTTGAATTTCTTGGCTTCACGATTTGCCTGACTAGCCGTGAACATTGTGGTGTTTGAAGCCATATTTTCAGTGTTGCCTTAGTAAACAAGAGTTTAGTGCTTTTCAGTCGGTCAACACGAATGTACCCAAAAGAGATGGGTTATGCCCTAATCCTGAAATAAATTACATGAGATTAATAAAACACTAGGATGACCAGTTTCGATCGTCAAGCGATCATCATCAGATCCAATACACTTAGGCTATAAAATCTATGTTTGAAATACAGGTGAAAATATTTACAATATGTACAATTATTTAGTTGCAGTATTGGTACTGCAACTGTCAGTGTATGCTAAATGCAGTATATATGTTAGGTGAAATGCTAAATGGTGATGGCTATCCGGAGATTGTACTTTAGAGAGATTATATGGTTGTAAACTATGGTTAAACTATAAAATTTTAGGCTAACTACTTATCTGATTGTCTTCCGTACTACAGCTATTCGCAGTTTCCGTGTTCACTTGAACTCGCTGTGCGGTCGACTGCGGTGGTTATCTTAACGACTGGTTTTTCCTGCCTTCCCCCCCTGTCCCTACGTGCTGTGGGGAGTGATCGCGATGTGTTTATGTGAGGTGTTGCCAACCTAGATAAGATGTATGTTATTGAATGAGGTGGATCTACAACTATTAAAGACCGTGGATTAGTCCTCGCCACGCGTGGAGCATAACCCATTCGAACTAAGCGTTGACGGTCTTATGAGGACGTCCCGGCACCTTTAATACTGCCTCTAATATGGGCCTTGGTTTATTGCAGAAGAAAAGTACATCGTACACCTGATCCAGATAACATTTACCTATTAAAAACCCCCTAATTTCCCCCCCTTTTTTTATCTAGCTTGGCTGTGTCGCTAAATTGTGTTTTGTTTCCGACAGGGTGTGTTTTTTAGTAGCGTGAAGAGGGGTGAGCTCTCCATGAACGTGTGTTCATTTAGATTGTTGGGATTGTTTCGTTTGGCTAGGTGTATCTCGATTGCTTCCTTTATGTCAAGAGCTCTGCCTTTCGATTCGTGATGGATTATTTTAAGGTCCGACTCTATGTTGGTAAAGCTATGCCCTGCGTCACACATATGTTCGCACACGGCTGAATGTGTTCCGTATCTTATCGCATTCCTATGTTCATTATAACGTGTGTCTACTCGCCTTCCACTCTGCCCGATGTAATTAGCTTGACAATCGGTGTCTAGGCACGTTATAGAATATACCCCTGACCTTGAATACGGGTCACGTTTATTTAGATTACTATTTAGGAGGTGCCTAGCGGTTGTGTTTTTCGTCGTGAAAGCTATCTTTATGCCTTGCTTTTTGAATAGGTTAGTGATTTTATATGTATTCGCATTCACATAGTTGAAACGCGCAAATTTTTTCTCATTACTGTCCGGTTTGGGAATCGTTTTATCTTTATTTTTATGTTTGGCTATAATTTGATTTATTTTCGTGTTGACCGACTGAAAAGCACTAAACTCTTGTTATTCTACCTTCTAAAATCAGCCTAAGACTTAGTACAGCTTCCCTTGTTCCTACATTTCTCCTGAAACCAAACTGGTCTTCACCCAACTCCGTTTCTATCTGGCTTTCAATCCTCTTGTAAATTATTCTAGACAGGATCTTTGAAGCATGAGTAATCAAGCTGATTGTACGGTAATCTTCACATCTGTCAGCTCCCACTTTCTTTGGTATAGGGATGATTACATTCTTCTTGAAATCATGGGGTACCTCACCTGTCTCATAAATCCTACACACCAAGTGAAATAACCTGATCAGACCTTCATCTCCTATGCAGCGTAGCAACTCAATCGGTATATCATCTATGCCTGGTGCTTTGTTCCTGCTTAAGTCTTCCAAAGCTCTATCAAATTCTGATCTCAATATTAGATCTCCTTTCGCATCCTCATCAATTTCCTCCTCCCTTTCTATTACATGATTCTCAATCTCCTTTCCCTTATACAAACTCTCTATGTAAGCTTTCCATCTCTCAACCTTTTCTTCCCTATCAGTTAGAGGCTTTCCATTTGTGTCCTTAATATTACAGCACTTAGTCTTCTTTTCCCCAAAAGTATTCTTAATCCTTCGATAAGCTGTGTCTACTTTTCCTAATTTCAGACAATTTTCTATACCTGCACATTTCTCTTTCAACCATCCTTCTTTCGCTTCCTTGCACTTCTTGTTAACCTCATTTCTCAGACGTCTGTATTCTGCTTTCCCCTTTTCATCTCTTAGATTCTTGTGTTTCCGCCTTTCATCCATCAATTCTAGTATATCCTGAGTGATCCACGGTTTTCTACCTATTCTTTCTTTCCTACCAATGTTTTCTTCTGCGGATTTTGTTATTTCATTCTTCAAAAGTGCCCATTCGTCTGCAATTGAAGTTTGTTTAGGGTTTTTCATTAGTCCTTCCTTTATACTCTTCTTGAATCTTTCGTTTACATCCTTCTCTTTCAGTCTGTCTATTGCCCACCTTTTTGGCTTTTGACTTTTCTTCAGTTTCTTCAACTTTAATCTGCATTTCATTACAACCAGATTGTGATCCGAGTTTATGTCAGCACCAGGATATGTTTTACAATCCAAAATCTGGTTTCGAAACCTCTGCTTGACCATAATGAAGTCGATTTGGTAACGCCCTGTATCTCCTGGTCTCATCCATGTGTACATTTTTCTATTGTGGTTATTGAATAAGGTGTTAGCTATGACCAATTCATGCTCGGTGCAGAATTCTACCAGCCTGCTTCCTCGATCATTCCTTTCACCTAATCCGAAATCTCCTACTATCTTCCCTTCTCTCCCTTTTCCTACCACAGCATTCCAACCTCCCATTACTATAACATTTTCATCACCCTTGATATACCTCAGAATTTCGTCTATTTCTTCGTAGACCTTTTCAACATCCTCATCATCAGCTTGACTGGTAGGCATATAGACTTGTACCACTGTAGTGCAGGTAGGTTTTGTATTGATTTTTGCTACAATAATCCGTTCACTATATTGCTCATAATATTCCACCCGCTGTCCAAGTTTCCTACTGAATATGAGGCCAACCCCTGATTGGCCATTGTTTGATTTAGTGCTAATGACCCTATAGTCTACTGACCAAAAGTCCTGTTCTTCCTGCCAGCGCATTTCACTAATCCCAACCAAATCCAACCTCAACCTATCCATTTCCCTTTCTAAGTTTTCTAACCTTCCACTTCCTAGCAGACTTCTAACATTCCACGCTCCGATCCGTAGGATGTCAGATTTCCTCTTTGTCACTTCTGTGATGTTAACCCCCTCTCGAGTAGTCGCCACCCGGAGATCCGAACGGGGGACTAGTTTACCTTCGGATTGAAATTTTACAAGGGAGGAGGCCATCATCACATGTAATTATGCATAGAGAGGTGCATATCCTCGGGAATAGCATACTGCTGTAGTTTCCCGTTGCTTTCAGCCGTGCAGCAGGACGCAGTGTAGCCATTATTGGCTTATATTATCAATATCTTAACCGTCTATAAGACTAGTAAAGAATTGATTTATTCTGAAAGGCTGCTACTCCCTTTCAGAATAAGTAAAGAGCAATTCTACTAACAAAAATACTAACCTTCTACCGTACTAACAATTAAATACCAAAACTCTACTAACAAAAAACTTAAGTTCCACCAACAACAAATACTACCACTAAAACAGTCTGTCAACAGGCACACTCACATGCACCCTCACACATCACAGTCTACTGAAACAATGAACTATAACTAATAAACAATGCAACTGCTACCAGACACACTCACACACCACAGTCTAATAGAACACCTATCTACTGCTGCATTAAAAAACACAAGTGTTAAAAAAATACAGTATACTATTTACCATTTGCTATATACATTAATTACCCCACCATTCTACCTTGCCGTGTTTGCTTTGGTTGAAAAATCAAAATCCCTAATTGCACAATATTATTAAAGCTGTGTTAGAGTGTAATAGATATGCTTTTGTTTGGTTTATAGACTACTACAATGAATGTTTTGATTGCTGTGGGACAATCATGTGGCTTAGAGACAAAGACGCTCAGCGAATTTCCAACGCATATTCCATTCCGCATTATCAAGATTCGGAAATTGAAAACAGCATATGGTGATCGTGTACTTTGTGTAAGTGAAAACTTTGAGACATTTCTGCCTATGCGGTATAATGATATGTCGGAGAGTGTTTTTGATGAAGTCAATAATGCTGTGCAATATGTACACTTAATTTATGAAGGTTTTAAAAACAAAAGGTGCATGGTTCGTTTAATCGAATAAAAAAAAACAAATGCCAAATAATAATAATAATAATGGAAGATATAAGTGATGACAATGGACTGCTAGAAAAATATGTGTATAGAATATAATATTTTAGTTTTTAGTATTGTCTTAAAAATATTATCGTGAAACCAAAAACATGTATATAAAGTTTGTAAATAAATGCAAAATGATGTTACAATGCTGTTTTATTTTATACAAAGTTAGTATATTTATCATTGCAGAGTATACATGATTGTGACAATAGATGCACACTGAATACAAGCCTTTGTCTCTTTACAGTAGGCTGTTATAGTTTTAAACACAAGGCTTGTTGTAGATCATTTTATAGCAATGTCCATTCACTGTTGTTTTCGAAAACTGGGGAAGCCGCAATGGTTGCATAAAAACCTTATTGTTATTACTATTTAGTCATTTTGATCCTCTTGCATATCAAGAGCAGATGACCTAGTTGTTCCACTATTTAAAACGACAACAACAACACTACCTCATGCTTAGTTTGTGATGTTGATAGCTCTTGCGACGTGGAAATTGGATTAAAAATAACTTTTAGAGCAGGGGTTAAACGTTGCTCATTAAACAATCCACTATTTTGAGAAGCAATATGATTTTCTTGATTTCTTGTCGACGGCAACTGTGTTTCATGCAGTACACTACATTGATGATCACTGACACTTAAAACTTCTCTATTTTTACTTTTGAGGGCACCACGACAATGTTTGGAACGTTGTTTTGAACAACGCCAAATAACAGTTACATTTTTATTAGTTCGTTTCACAATATATGAATATCCTTTATAGTATGCATAAGGTTACCATACCTAGTCACTGATACATCCTTGTCAACTGTCAAGCATAGACTAAGCTCAAGTAAAGTCAACTTGGTAATAAGAATAATAGTTTAATGTGATAGCAAATATGGATCCAAAGAGTTCAGGTAAAAGTGGAAGCAAATAAGCAAATATATGAACCAATAGTGGGGGTAAAAGTGGTCGCAAAATGGTAGACCCATTACACAATAATTTCAGCACGACGAAGCTCTTGTTCAATTTCTTAGATTTCCCAATCGTGACCGGTATGCCCAGCTTGTTATAAAGCATGCAAGTGTCGAAGCCGTTGAATTAGCTTACTGGGTTTGTTCCAGTATACAAATTTAACAAATGAGTTTTTAGGTGTAAACAAAGCATTACCATCATGATGATCATCATCATCATCACCATCATCATCATCATCTTCATCATGATCATCATTATCATCAGGACCATCATGACTATTACTATATAGTACATTTCGATCCTCTTGCAATACCACTTCATTTATAGTCTGTGTTGATTTTGATAGTGGTGAAGGTTTCTTGGACGTTAGCAACTGTCTTAACATGACTTTTTGATGGCACGATAAGTCCTTTTGAACAAACACTGCACTATCTTTAGCCACAGTATCGTTTTCTTGAACTTGCTTTTTAGCATTTTGATAATTGTTTGTAAACAGCGAGCGTGGTTCGTTTGGAGCACTACATTGATGAACACTCACACTTAAAACCTTTCATTTTTACTTTTCAGATTGCCTCGACATTTTGTTGACCTTTATTTTGAGCATCGCCAGAATATTATTCCATTCACATTCTGACGATTATAGTTATAAGAGTAGCCTTGATAGAGTGGGCGTTGCCTACCTTTGTTGGTTGTAGTAAGTTCCATAGTAGTAACTGACCTGCCAGTACGATGTTCACACTACAAAGGTTACAACTGTTTTGCTGATGAAGTGACCTACCATAAGCTTATATATTGGCTTATGCGTTGGCCTTTGTGTTGGCTTTTTGTGTTGGCTTTTCGTGTTGGCCTTTTTGTTGGCTTTCCGTGTTGGCTTTTTGTGTTGGCTTTTGTGTTGGCTTTAGTATTGGCTTTTGTATTGGCTTATTGGACAAGTTATTTGTGTCAATGTATTTAGTGGATTTTTTCTTGGTGTTGGAAAGTAGTTGAAAGAGGGGGAATGTTTAAAGACTTAACCTCAGCTCACTAACCTAACCTAACTTCACCTAATCTAACTTCACATAACCTAACTTCACCTAACCTAACCTAACCATTCAACTCTCAGATGTTAATTAAATTCTGTGCATAGTCGATTTGGATCCCAAGACCTCAGGGGTAAAAACCAATTATTTTTTATGGCTTATTTTGGTAACTATTTTGATGGCTAACCTAACTTTACCTAACCTAACCTCAGCTCACTTTGGATATTATTAGTAAGTGTTCATATCCTCCGCTAGATATCATGCTAGTAGTACAGGTAATGCTCACATTTACCGCTAGGTAGCGGAAACATGTTTTGCGTGTTGCATGTCACACTTGCGAAGTTTAACCGCATGCAAGATGTGCTTGTATAAGTTGTCTATTTAAACTCAATATACAATTAACCACTAAATGTTCAGAACATATCCATTAATGTATTTAAAGGAAACAGTTTGTTGTTGCCTTTCTCAAATTGTTGTTGTTTTCTGCCAACAGGGGCTTACTGCGTATGACAAGGCTGTACAGTAGTGGGTTAGACAGCCTTTCTTGCTAAGGGTCACCTACATACCCTAAACATGGCTATACATGTTAGTTCTGAACATTTATTGGTTAATTGTATATTGAGTTTAAATAGAGAACTTATACAAGCACGTCTTGCATGCGGTTAAATTTCGCAAGTGTCACATGCAACACGAAAAATATGTTTCCGCTACCTAGCGGTAAATATGAGCACAACCTGTACCACTAGCATGCTATCTATCGGAGGATATGAACACTTACTAGTAATATCCAAAGTGATCTGAGGTTAGGTTAGGTAAAGTTAGGTTAGCTATCAAAATAAGTTACCAAAATAAGCCATAAAAATAATTGGTTTTTACCCCTGAGGTCTTGGATTCCAACTCGACTATGCACAGAATTTAATTAACATCTGAGAGTTGAAAGGTTAGGTTAGGTGAAGTTAGGTTATGTGAAGTTAGGGTAGGTGAAGTTAGGTTAGGTTAGGTTAGTGAGCTGAGTTTAAGTCTTTAAACATTCCCTCTCTTTCAACTACTTTCCAACAGCAAGAAAAAAAATCCACTAAATACATTGACACAAATAACTTGTCAAATAAGCCAATACAAAAGCCAATACTAAAGCCAACACAAAAAGCCAACACAAAAAGCCAACACTAAAGCCAACACAAAAAGCCAACACGGAAAGCCAACACGAAAAGCCAACACAAAAAGCCAACACAAAAGCCAACGCATAAGCCAATATATAAGCTTATGGTAGGTCACTCCATCAGCAAAACAGTTGTAACCTTTGTAGTGTGAACATCGTACTGACAGGTCAGTTACTACTATGGAACTTACTACAACCAACAAAGGTAGGCAACGTGGACTCTATCAAGGCTACTCTTATAACTATAATCGTCAGAATGTGAATGGAATAATATTCTGGCGATGCTCAAAAGAAAGGTCAACAAAATGTCGAGCCATCTGAAAAGTAAAAATGGAAAGGTATTAAGTGTGACTGTTCATCAATGTAGTGCTCCAAACGAACCACGCTTGCTGTTTACAAACAATTATCAAAATGCTAAAAAACAAGTTCAAGAAAACGATATTGCGGCTAAAGACAGTGCAGTGTTTGTTCAAAAGGACTTATCATGTCCTCAAAAAGTCATGTTAAGACAGTTGCCAACGTCCAAGAAACCTTCAACACTATCAAAATCAACACAGACTATAAATGAAGTGGTATTGCAATAGGATCAAAAAGGACTATATATTAATAGTCATGATGGTCATGATGATAATGATGATCATGATGATGATAATGATGATGATGGTGATGATGATGATGATGATGATAATGGTAATGCTTTGTTTACACCTAAAATTCATTTGTTAAATTTGTATATTGGAACAAACCCAGTAAACTAATTCAACGGCTTCGACACTTGCATGCTTTACAACAAGCTGGGCATACCGGTCACGATTGGGAAATCAAAGAAATTGAACAAGAGCTTCGTCGTGCTGAAATTATTGTGTAATGGGTCTACCACTTTGCGACCACTTTTACCCTCACTATTGGTTCTTATATTTGCTTATTTGCTTCCACTTTTACCTGAACTCTTTGGATCCATATTTGCTATCACATTAAACTATTATTCTCATTACCAAGTTGACTTTACTAGAGCTCAGTATATGCTTGACAATTGACATGGAAGTATCAGTGACTAGGTATGGTAACCTTATGCATACTATAAAGGATATTCATATGTTGTGAAACGAACCAATAAAAATGTAACTGTTATTTGGCGTTGTTCAAAACAACGTTCCAAACATTGTCGTGGTGCCCTCAAAAGTAAAAATAGAGACGTTTTAAGTGTCAGTGATCATCAATGTAGTGTACTGCATGAAACACAGTTGCCGTCGACAAGAACTCAAGAAAACCATATTGCTACTCAAAATAATGGAGTGTTTAATGAGCAACGATTAACCCCTGCTCTAAAAGTTATTTTTAATCCATCTTCCACGTCGCCAGAGCTATCAACATCACAAACTATGCAAGAGGTAGTGTTGTTGTTGTCGTTTTAAATAGGGGAACAACTAGGTCATCTGCTCTTGATATGCAATAGGATCAAAATGACTAAATAGTAATAACAATAAGGTTTTTATGCAACCATTGCGGCTTTCCCAGTTTTCGAAAACAACAGTGAATGGACATTGCTATAAAATGATCTACAACAAGCCTTGTGTTTAAAACTATAACCGCCTATTGTAAAGAGAGAAAGGCTTGTATTCAGTGTGCATCTATTGTCATAATCATGTATACTCTGCAATGTTAAATATACTAACTTTGTATAGAATAAAACAGCATTTTAACATAATTTTGCATTTATTTACAAACTTTATATACATGTTTTTGGTTTCATGATAATATTTTTTAAGACAATACTAAAAAGTAAAAACATTATTATTCTATACACATATTTTTCTTTCAGTCCATTGTCATCACTTATATATTCCATTACTATTATTATTATTATTATTATTATTATTATTATTATTATTATTTGACATTTGTTTTTTTATTTAATTAAAACCAACCATGCACCTATTGTTTTAAAAACCTTCATAAATTAAGTGTACAGGTTGCACAGCATTATTGACTTCATCAAAAACACTCTCCGACATATCATTAAACCGTATAGGCAGAAATGTCTCAAAGTTTTCACATACACAAAGTACACGATCACCATAAGCTGTTTTCAATTTCCGAATCTTGATAATGCGGAATGGAATATGCGTTGGCAATTCGCTGAGCTTCTTTGTCTCTAAGCCACATGATTTGTCCCACAGCATTCGAAACATTCATTGTAGTAATCTATAAAACTAACAAAAGCATATCTATTACACTCTAAAACAGCTTTAATAATATTGTGCAATTAGGGATTTTGCACTATGCATGGCTAATAAATTATACTAGTTATGCAAGAAATGTCCTAACTGTAGCAGATACTACTTTTCTGCATATAGCACAAGTGATAAGTTCTAATGCACACTTGACACATGCTATCATGTGTCCACAAGGCAAAAATACAACACCTAGTTCATCTTGATAACAAATTTTACATAATTGATGGTCACACTCAATCAATCAATCAATACTTGTAAATAAAACGTTAACGTTAATTGGCATTAATATAACAAAACACCATAAAATTATAATAAACTGTATGTCGGCACTAACAGTAAACCATGTACTAATTTTCTTTTTATAAACCTACAGTCATTTACATCCCCCTTTAACCAATATATAAACAAAAATGAATGAATGTCATGTCAGGTTATTCAGATTATCATGTTTAAACCTGTGCATATTCGTTGAGTTCATAGGGAACCGCCCATAAATTAAATTGTTTTTTTTTTTTTTTTTAGAAAATCCAACATGGCCTTGTACTTTTTCCGGTCAACAACCAATATGGTCTTGTACCTTTTGCTAATACATAGCCATTAATCAAGAAAGCAATCATCGTCCCAGTCATGTACAGGTATTGATTTTTTTGTTTAGTGGTTTTTAGTAGTGGTAAAATGGAATATCATTTTAAGTTAGGCTTACCTAAGTTTTCAATAGTTCACTGCCTGGAACCAATGGTTTCGCTCTACTGCGTCTCAGGTTTTCAGCAACTGCTACGGCGGTAAGGCTTTTCTTTCCAAGTTTCTAAAAATAAATAAAATAAAACCCTATGAATACCAAAATTTAGGTTAATACATGCATTTCATAAAATAAAATATGAAACAAAAAATGAAAAAAGTTAGTTTAAAAAAATAATCTCACCTTCACTTGCAGTGGCTTGTTGCTGTTTCCTTCTAGTGGGCTCAAAAGTGCAATGGTTTCTTCTCTCTCAGATATGTAAGGTATACCGGTTATCTGCAAACAAATAAATAAATAAAATCATTAATTACCTAATCAATAAATAATTGCATGTAAAATATATATAAATCAATAAATGTATAAATGAATAAATATATAAATAACTACCTACCCCACAATAAGGTTAAGTATTTTCCACCAACACCAAAACTGTTAAACAAGACCAGGGGTTTCACGCTACGCAATGTGTTCAAAGGTAGTCACCTAAGTGAGAGTGGAAATGATAACTTCATGTCTTTATATATGTTACGTTGCATGTATAATCTTTTTTTTCCCACGCTTTGAACATTCCGTTATCGTGCACTTGGACAGCTAACGCCCAAGGTGAGCACCTGTGCCAGGTCAAATTTCACATGAACTTGCATTTTGTCACGTACGAAGGAAACAGGATGTAACTTGTTTAGCGTACATGTCATCCCACACGTGTTCACATGCATTTCGCTCTTCCCTGCCACCACGGTTGTCAGATTATTTAACCTTCAAGCGTCTTTGTCATTTTCCATTGCACCTGTTGTCAAGTCAGATCAGCGCATTCCAATAAGCTCAAATGACATTCACCTCCTGCTAGTCAGTCCCCCTCTCCAGCAAGTTTGTTTTATCTACTCACTTCAATCAACATAGAACCAAGTTCTGTTTGCCCTTCATCTGATCATAGAATTATCGTTTGTCATGTAACCCATCATCGTTTACACGTTAAAGATCCCCTTCGGGGGTAAAATATCAGAAAAAACGAACCCTCGCTCTGACATAAACCGACCCGTCGAAATATCGATTGTTCTATTGAGCACAGCCACCGTGGTCAGCGACAGTTTCGTTGAAACACACACACCCAGCAGTATCGTCTCTCTCAACCACCACGCTTCATGGACATTTTAAACCGGTAAAGAAAAAAAAGTTTTTTCAACATGTATGGCGTTAGGCCCTTTGTGAATTTTTTTTGGAAACAATATCTACCACATTCGAAAGGGGGCGTTAGCCCGAGTCCTAGGACACCTCGTACACGTATCTAGCGTTATTGGTTTGCGAGATAGAGCAAAAAGTCTAACATCACGGTTTTACCTCAACATGGTTTTTCATTCCTGCTCAACACGAACATCCTCGGCAAGAGGACAACGCGACGAAAAAAATGGCACCTCGTACTAGTTTCTAGGCTTATTGGTTCGTGAGATATCAGCAAAAATCACAAGAAACAATTGTTAACCCCAAAATCGAGTTTCCATTTTTTTAAATATATATATATATATTTAAATATTGCAAAGAGGACGTCAACCTGAGTCCTTGGACCTCTCGTACATGCCTCTAGCATACTTGGTTCGCGAGATATAACGAAAAGTCTAAAATCACGTTTTCACCCCCCCCCCCCCCCCCCAAAAAAAAAGTTTCCAGCATTTCACCTTTTCGACACCTACATTCCCGTAAAGAGTGCAACGAGACAAAAAAAACAAGTCAAGCACGCCCTCCTAGCATGACTCTTTCCATTCCAAGGTCGCAGGGGCTCACAACTTCCTAAGTGAAGCAGCTCTCATTCTAGCACTACTGTCAGGTTTTTATCCTAGAGACTTGAAATTTATTTTGTGTGGGTAAAGGGGGTAGGGACCTTTCATTTATGACCAACAAACTTTTTTGTAAACTTCCTAGTTTCCAAAATATAGGAAACTCGAAATTCGAGTGTTTAAAAAAAAACATAAAAAATAAAAAAAGTTTGTTTTACAAAAAATAAAGGTCATAAAGACCATTCGTTTGAGCCATGGCACAACGTTCTATCATGTTTGGTTTTCAAACTATCACCTACTTTCGAAAACAAACATTTTTCAAACAATTTTTCTAAAATATAACGAGTGGTCCATAGCAAAGCCCCCGTCAGCCCGAGTCCAACAACTCCTCATTCGTGAATCTCCGACCACGGGTTCGAGAGTTATTAATTATTTAATATGAACGCCGCCCGAGCAACGCCGGGTGCCCTAGAACTCCTATTACCCCCCTACTTGTATGAATGAAATTAAACTATTTACCCAATTATACATCATAAGATGGAAGGTAAGCGAGCTTGTGAGTTTACTTTATTATATGATTTAATGTTTCAGAAATTACGAGCGCGGGCGTTGTGTGCCTGGGCAACAGCGAGACACCTGCCTCCGGATATAAAGGAAGAGGTAAGTGGAGCAAGTTGGGTGATGATGATTATGATGGCAAGGGGAAGGATGGGCATGATGGCCAGGTGGGTTTATTGGCAACTCTAACTATCACTTGGGGCGCTACGGTCGGTCCAACATGGCCAGGATACGTAGGATAATAGTACATTATGCAACGAGCCTATAATGGCAAAAATTAAGACACGAGAATATTTATAAAACGAGCCAATCGAGCTTTATAATTTCCATACGAGTGTCTTAATTACCATTATAGGCGAGTAGCATAGGACTGTTTATGTTCGACGATAATTATAACTTTATTTTCAAACATAAATATTCATAACTATCTGTCGAGATTCTGTCGGTTGAATTCTTCTTCTTGGGAATTGTGTGGGCTCAGCATTTGATCTCTACCCAATAACGATCACCAAAGCTTTGAATTTTTTGTATTATCCTGAAGTAGCTCCAACAGATAGCGCACAGGCGCTATGTATGGTCATTTTGTTACAAACGCTTTAAAATTAAAATGTATCGTATTATCTAGTTATTCTTCAAATTCGAAGCGTATAGAATGTCAACGGAAGGCTAATCAATTGAGTCCCAAATAGAACAGTTATGACATCTGGCGGAAAAGTTTCACATAAGAGCTGGATTATAATTTCCGTAGGACTAATGTCATAAGCCTGCCTCCTGCATGACGTTGTTGTTGTTGTTTGAGTCTGCAGTCTTTTGACTGGTTTGATGCAGCTCTCCATGCCTCCCTGTCCTGAGCTAATCGTTTCATCTCTACATAGCTCCGACACCCCACATCGGAGGCAATCTGTTTAACATATTCTAACCTTGGTCTACCCCTACAGTTTTTGTCCTCGACCCTTCCTTCCATAACTAAGCTTGCTATTCCTGGGTGTCTTAGTATGTGTCCTACCAACCTATCTCTTCTCTTCATTAGCAGTCGCCAGAAACATCTCTCCTCTCCCACTCGTCTTAATACCTCTTTGTTTGTAACCCTATCTACCCATCTGATCTTCATCATTCTCCTGTAACACCACATTTCAAATGCTTCAATTCTCCTCTTTTCTGCTGCACCAATAGTCCAAGTTTCACTTTCATAGAGCGCCACGCTCCAGACAAAGGCTTTCAAAAATGACTTCCTAATACCTAAATCTATATTCGATGTCAGCAGATTCCTTTTTTGTAGAAATGCTTTCTTTGCCTGAGCCAACCTACTTTTAATATCCTCTTTGCTTCGTCCATCACTGGTTATTCTGCTTCCTAAGTAACAGAAGTCTCCTACTTCCTTCAGCTTTTCACCTGCCAATTTGATCTCCATAGAGGTTTCTGATTTATTTCGGTTGCATTCCAGTATTTTTGTTTTACATTTATTTATTTATTTTCATCATGAATTCTTTCCGTAAGACGGAGTCCATACCATTCAAAAACTCATTCAAATCCTCAGGCTTGTCGGCCAAGATGACGATGTCATCAGCAAATCTCAGAGTTGAAATTATTTCTCCTTGAATCTTCACTCCAACTTTAAATTTTTCTCCAATTTCCTTCATTGCTTGTTCAATGTAAAGATTGAAAAGTATGGGTGATAAGTTGCAGCCTTGCCTTACACCTTTCTGAATACCAGCTTCTCTCTCATGTCCTTCAACTCGAATGACTGCTGTCTGGTTTCTGTACAGATTGTATATCACCCTCCTATCCCTGTACTTTATTCCAATTGATTTCAAAATGACAAACAATTTAGTCCAATCAACGTTATCAAAAGCCTTTTCTAAGTCTACAAAAGCCATGAACGTTCTCTTATCTTTCCTTATTCTACCTTCTAAAATCAGCCTGAGACTTAGTACAGCTTCCCTTGTTCCTACATTTCTCCTGAAACCAAACTGGTTTTCACCCAACTCCGTTTCTATCTGGCTTTCAATCCTCTTGTAAATTATTCTAGACAGGATCTTTGAAGCATGAGTAATCAAGCTGATTGTACGGTAATCTTCACATCTGTCAGCTCCCACTTTCTTTGGTATAGGGATGATTACATTCTTCTTGAAATCAGGGGGTACCTCACCTGTCTCATAAATCCTACACACCAAGTGAAATAACCTGATCAGACCTTCATCTCCTATGCAGCGTAGCAACTCAATCGGTATATCATCTATGCCTGGTGCTTTGTTCCTGCTTAAGTCTTCCAAAGTTCTATCAAATTCTGATCTCAATATTAAATCTCCTTTCGCATCCTCATCAATTTCCTCCTCCCTTTCCATTACATGATTCTCAATCTCCTTTCCCTTATACAAACTCTCTATGTAAGCTTTCCATCTCTGGTCACTAAAATGGTCGGCGAAATCTTACGAATGCAATATGTGTAGAAATTAGAGTTGCGGATATTAAGGTACAGAGCTATTTCTTTTGCAATATTGCCCAGTTTGTTTATGCATTACAACTACAATGGTTGATCCAATATAGACTCCATTGTCAACTTTCAAATCATGTAATTCATGTCGGACATGTTAGACTTTCAGTGCATGTGAGAAGCTATCCTTTCCTAATTGGTCAATGAATGAAAATATTGAGCTCTGATTGGTTGGAGAAACTGTGTTTTAATGAAAAGTAGTACTTTAATGTCCCCCATTATGATACAGTTCTCTGACATATAATATTTACATATCGACATCAACGAACATAAAACACTCAATATCACAGGATTGCCATGGAAAACCTTCGTATTATCCTGTTATAATCATTAAATGTGATCCATAAAATACTGGCAGTGTTATATTATGCATAACAATGAGATACACGCGATCTAGTGTGTGTGTTCCACTGAATGATCAAGCATTGATTGTATGCTCGGATTTGTTGTTGTGCAATTCGAAACATGACGCTGTTACGTTTCAAAGCTATATTTGAGTTTGCCAACTGCACCAAATACTCCAGAAACTTTACAGAAGGGGTAGAAGTGTTATTTGCAAACATGCCTTGTGAAAGAGTACCAGTGCACAATGAAGACACTTTTTGGTCAGTTAGAGGTCCAGACGTCGCTGGTCCGCCTCACATGGTTACAAGAGAAATTGAAGGGAGAAAGCTAACAAGAAGTTTCAATGTTCTTGAAACGCAGGTGCATCAGAATGTTGCAAACATGTTTTATATCTGCTTCTTTTCTGTCACAGGTAATTAGGGCCTATTAGTCCATTATTATTGTTAGCATGCTGAACTGCTGTTCCCAAGATAGCGGGTTCAAACCCGGCCAAAGTCGTCGGATTTTTAAGAGCGTTAAAAATCCTTCAGTATTCCTTCCTTCGGAGGGGAAGTAAAGCCGGAGGTCCCATGTCATAGATTTATGGAATGTAAAAGATCCTGTTGTTTGAGTCTTCAGTCTTTTGACTGGTTTGATGCAGCTCTCCAGCCCCTGTCTTGAGCTAATCGTTTCATCTCTACATAGCTAACACACCCTACACCCGAAGCTATCTGTTTAACATATTCTAACCTTGGTCTACCCCCACAGTTCTTCCTTCCATAACTAAGCTTGCTATTCCTGGGTGTCTTAGTATGTGTCCTACCAACCTATCTCATCTCTTCAATAGCAGTCGCCAGAAACATCTCTCCTCTCCCACTCGCCTTAATACCTCTTCGTTTGTCACCCTATCTACCCATCTGATCTTCATCATTCTCCTGTAACACCACATTTCAAATGCTTCAATTCTCCTCTTTTCTGCTGCACCAATAGTCCAAGATTCACTTCCATAGAGCGCCACGCTCCAGACAAAGGCTTTCAAAAATTACTTCCTAATACCTAAATCTATATTCGATGTCAACAGACTCCTTTTTTGTAGAAAGGCTTTCCTTGCCTGAGCCAACCTACTTTTTATATCCTCTTTGTTTCGTCCATCACTGGTTATTTAGCTGCCCAAGTAACAGAAGTCTCCTACTTCCTTCAGCTTTTCACCTGCCAATTTGATGTCCATAGAGGTTTCTGATTTATTTCGGCTGCATTCCAGTATTTTTGTTTTATATTTATTAATTTTCATCATGTATTCTTACCGTAAGACAGAGTCCATACCATTCAAAAACTCATTCAAATCCTCAGGCGTTTCGGCCAAGATGACGATGTCATCAGAAAATCTCAGAGTTGAAATTATTTCTCCTTGAATCTTCACTCCCACTTTAAATTTTTCCCCAATTTCCTTCATTGCTTGTTCAATGTAGAGTTTGAAAAGTATGGGTGATAAGTTGCAGCCTTGCCTTACACCTTTCTGAATACCAGCTTCTCTCTCATGTCCTTCAACTCGAATGACTTCTGTCTGGTATCTATATAGATTGTAGATCATCCTTCTATCCCTGTACTTTATTCCAATCGTTTTCAAAATGTCAAACATTTTAGTCCAATCAACGTTATCAAAAGCCTCTACTAAGTATACAAATGCCATGAACGTTCTCTTATATTTCCTTATTCTACCTTTCAAAATCAGCCTAAGACTTAGTACAACTTCCCTTGTTCCTTCATTTCTCCTGAAACCAAACTGGTCTTCACCCAACTCCGTTTCTTTCTGGCTTTCCATCCTCTTGTAAATTATTCTAGACAGGATTTTTGAAGCATGAGTAATCAAGCTGATTGTACGGTAATCTTCACATCTGTCAGCTCCCACTTTCTTTGCTGAAGGATAATAACATTCTTCTTGAAATCAGGGGGTACCTCACCTGTCTCATAAATCCTACACACCAAGTGAAATAACCTGATCAGACCTTCATTTCCTATGCAGCGTAGCAACTCAATCGGTATATCATCTATGCCTGGTGCTTTGTTCCTGCTTAAGTCCTCCAATGCTCTGTCGAATTCTGATCTCAATATTAAATCTCCTTTTGCATCCTCATCAATTTCCTCCTCCCTTTCCATTACATGATTCTCAATCTCCTTTCCCTTATACAAACACTCTATGTAAGCTTTCCAACTCTCAACCTTTTCTTCCCTATCTGTTAGAGGCTTTCCATTCGTGTCCTTAATATTACAGCACTTAGTCTTCTTTTCCCCAAAAGTATTCTTAATCCTTCGATAAGCTGTGTCTACTTTTCCTAATTTCAGACAATTTTCTATACCTGCTCATCTCTCTTTCAACCATTCTTCATTCGCTTCCTTGCACTTCTTGTTAACCTCATTTCTCAGACGCCTGTATTCTGCTTTCCCCTTTTCATCTCTTTCATTCTTGAGTTTCCGCCTTTCATTCATCAATTCTAGTAAATCCTGAGTGATCCACGGTTTTTTTACCTATTCTTTCTTTCCTACCAATGTTTTCTTCTGCGGATTTTGTTATTTCATTCTTCAAAAGTGCCCATTCGTCTGCTATTGAAGTTGGTTTAGGGTTTTTCATTAGTCCCTCCTTTATACTCTTCTTGAATCTTTCGTTTACATCCTTCTCTTTCAGTCTGTCTATTGCCCACCTTTTTGGCTTTTGGCTTTTCTTCAGTTTCTTCAACATTAATCTGCATTTCATTACAACTAGATTGTGGTCAGAGTTTATGTCAGCACCAGGATATGTTTTGCAATCCAAAATCTGGTTTCGAAACCTCTGCTTGACCATAATGAAGTCGATTTGGTAATGCCCTGTATCTCCTGGTCTCATCCATGTGTATATTCTTCTATTGTGGTTATTGAATAAGGTGTTAGCTATGACCAACTCATGATCGGTGCAGAATTCCTTCAGCCTGCTTCCTCGATCATTCCTTTCACCTAATCCGAAATCTCCTACTATCTTCCCTTCTCTGCCTTTTCCTACCAGAGCATTCCAATCTCCCATTACTATAACATTTTCATCACCCTTGATATACCTCAGAATTTCATCTATTTCTTCGTAGACCATTTAAACATCTTCATCATCAGCTTGACTGGTAGGCATATAGACTTGTACCTCTGTGGTGCAGGTAGGTTTAGTATTGATTTTTGCTACAACAATCCGTTCACTATATTGCTCATAATATTCCACCCGCTGTCCAAGTTTCCTACTCAATATGAGACCAACCCCTACTTGGCCATTGTTTGATTTAGTGCTAATGACCCTATAGTCTCCTGACCAAATGTCCTGTTCTTCCTGCCAGCGCATTTCACTAATCCCAACCAAATCCAACCTCAACCTATCCATTTCCCTTTCTAAGTTTTCTAACCTTCCATCTCCTAGCAGACTTCTAACATTCCACGCTCCGATCCGTAGAATGTCAGATTTCCTCTTTGTCACTTCTGTGATGTTAACCCTCTCTCGAGTAGTCCCCACCCGGAGATCCGAACGGGGGACTAGTTTACCTACGAATTGAAATTTTACAAGGGAGGAGGCCATCATCACATGTAATTATGCATAGCGAGGTGCATATCCTCGGGAATAGCATACGGCTGTAGTTTCCCGTTGCTTTCAGCCGTTAAGCAGAACGCAGTGTAGCCATTAGTTGACTTATATTATCAATATCTTAACAGTCTATAAGACTGCTACTCCCTTTCAGAATAAGTAAAGAGCAATTCTACTAACAAAAATACTAACCTTCTACTAACAATACAATACCAAAATTCTACTAAAATTTTACTAACGAAAAATTACTTAAGTTCCACCAACAACAAGTCATTATCATTATCATTAACCGTCTCCAGCTTCCCGGGTGCGGTATAAGAGCGCTCTCCATGTTTGTCTATTCAGGTATATTTCCTCCTCCTCTACCTGGTGCCAATCGACACCTCTTCCCTGCAGGTCTTCTTTTATTTGGGAGATCCAGCGTGTCCGTGGTCTGCCTCTTGGTCTCTTGCCCTCCACATCTTGCTCAAGCCATACTCTTGCCGTTCTGCTTGGATTCATCCTCTTCACATGACCAAACCATTTCAACCTTGATGTTGCTATTGTTTCATGAAGTGGTTTCACTTGAATCTCTGCACGAATCTTCACATTTCGGATCTTGTCTCTTCTGGTCTTCTGAAGCATTGTTCTCAGGAACTTTATTTCTGTAGCCTGAAGTCTGCTACTATCTCTTCTGTTGATAGTACAAGTTTCAAGTCCATACGTCATTATAGGTAAGAAGTACAGGAGGCCTGATACATCATTTTCTTGGATGTTAAAGGAATTTGTTGGTCCCAAAGGAGGTTCCTGACCTGGTGATAAAACTGAGCTCCTTATTGGATTCTGTTGGTGACTTCAGCAGAACATCTGTTATCTTCAGTCATAATGCTACCGAGGTATTGGAAATAATCGACTTGTTCTAATTTCGCTCCATCCAGCTCAATGCTTGTATGCAACCTCTGTCTGCTGACTGCCATTGCTACTGTCTTTGTATGACTGATTTTGAGGCCAAACTCCTTAAATTGGTGGTTCCAAGCATTTAGATTCTGCTGTACTTCATTTTCTGTGCAACCCCATACCACTACATCATCTGAAAAAGCAAATGCCTTGAAATCATTTCCAGAATTCTGTTTCACCCTTTTCATAATTTCATCCATCACAGAGATAAATAGCAGTGGTGACAACGCACTGCCTTGTTGCACTCCCTTAGTTGTGGCAAACCAATCTGAATACCCATCTCCTATTTGCACTCAGCTCTGGCAATAACTGTACAGCATTTTCACTTTCCTGATAAGAGTTTGTGGGATATTTCTGTTTGATAGACATTCCCATATCTTTTCTCTAGGCAAGCTATCATAGGCTTTTTCTATATCTAAGAAGACAAAGATGATATCCCTTCCTTTCTCCCAGTATTTTTCCATGATCATCCTTACTGCAAATATGAGGTCGGTGGTTGCTCTGTTGCCTCTAAATCCATATTGCTCTTCTTCTAACTGGGGTTCAAGGATGTTCCTTATCCGTTTAGCAATAATCTTCTCCATTAGCTTAAGTCCATGTGATAAAAGGGTGATTCCCCTGTAGTTGCCACAATGACGTCTACTTCCCTTTTTGAAGAGAGGGACTATAATACCCTTTGTCCAATCATCTGGGATTTTTTCTTCCTTCCAGATAGCATTCATAACTCTGAACAACCAATGCAGTCCATGGATTCCTGCAGCCTTTATCATTTCTACACTCATTTGGTCTATGCCAGGTGACTTGCCTCTACTCATGCTGTTCAAAGCGGTTTCAACCTCTGACCAAGTCAGAGGAGGCTCATATTCCGTACTGCTGCTCTGATTTTCTGGAGTGTTGCATTCCTCCTCCATTACATCCTTACCATTATATAGCTGGAGAAAATATTTCTTCATTTCCCTTCTTACATCTTCCTCTTTCCATACAATGTTTCCATCTTCAATTTCTAATGCTTTTATTGGGACATACGGGTTTCTTTTGTTTTTCAAAATTCTGTACAAGAGCTTGTTATTGTTTCTGCTGTCCTCTTCTAGTTTCTTAGTGAATTCTGTCCAACTATTTTCTTTTTCCAATTGTATTAATCTCTTCGCTTTCAGTTTAAGATCTCTGTATTTCTGGTTCAATTGTTCCAGTCTGATTTCATTTTTGTTTGTATCCTTCTGGTTTTCTTTGTCCCGTTCTTTCCTAGCCATATTTCTTTCTTTTATAGCTTTCTGAACAGCATCGTTCCACCAGGGGGTCTCTTTCTCTCTTTGGTGCTTGTTTTTCCAACAATTTCTACTGCAGCACCAACCATTGTTTCTTTAAATCTTTTCCACTCTTCTTGACCTGTTCTTATTTCATCTTTTGGGATGTGGTCACTGATTTTCTTCTGATACTTTTTCTGTATCTCCGGCTCTTCTAAATTCCAAACTTTTATCTTTGATATGCGTCTTGGTTTTATCTTTTCCCTTGGGACATTTCTTAGTGTGGCAGTTAGTAGTCTATGATCACCCTCTAAGCACTCTTCTGGGAGGACTTTTACATCCGTGATTAGGGTTCCAACAACAAGTACTACCACTAAAACAGTCCGTCACCAGGAACACTCACATGCACCCTCACACACCACAGTCTAATGACGATGATGATGATAATTGTTGTACAGAAGGTGATAAGCAGACCTGACAACATGGTCATTGGCCCAGATGATGATGATGATGATGATGATAAATAGACCTGACTACATGGTCATTGGCCCAGATGATGATGATAAACAGACTTGACTACAGGGTCATTGGCCCAGATGATGATAAACAGACCTGACTACATGGTCATTGGCCCAGATGATGATAAACAAACCTGACTACTTGGTCATTGGCCCAGATGATGATGATAAACAGATCCTTCCATAGACTAAACTTGTGTGAAGATAAATTGTTAGGTTAGATTTCGTCAGAACGCTCTATCCGAGTTCCAACGTTCAGCACTAGGTATCATTGATATCTGGTAGCGAAAGTTGGAACTACTTGAAATACAACGGAACTTGTAGCTCAACCTAAGGGTGTCCGCTGGAAGCAGCTACAGACTCAGGCGAGCCGAACATGTCCTTGGACACTCCCGGCACTGAAAGCCAAACGATAAATTAAAATAGACTATTATTATTATTATTATCACCATAAGTGACTAGACTGTCCCCCAACGTTCACAACAACTGTATTCCAAGTCGTTCCTGATTTCCGTATGTATACGTTATCGCCACATTTCGGCCATTGCTATAGGCCTACTTATCACATTTTGCAAAAATGAGGAAAAAGTAGACTTTTGAGATCGGGAAAATGTGTGTCTGTCTGTCTGTCCGTCTGTCCTACTGTCCTTCTGTCTGTCTGTCTGTCTGTCTGTCTGTCTGGGTGTGTGTCCCCCCCCCTATCAACTCCTAAACGGCTGCAGCAATCGAAACAAAATTTGGTAGGAGTGAAGATCTATACCTGAATTTCTCACGGCAATATTTGAAAATGATGTCAGTGCTACCAACTGCTGAAAAATCGCAATTGAAATTTGAGATCCATGTTGGATATCTTGGAAGGTATGAATGGGAGCTATTTCAAAATTGGCACACGTATAGATAATAATACTGCATTTTAATTTACAGGGGGGCATACATGGCAGTTTTGCCAAAATGATTATAAGCCTGCTGATAGGTCCACATTTTAAATGCATATAACCTCTACACTATCAACTGGATTTCAACCAAATTTCGTATGTGCTATGTGTCCATAAACAGATATGACTGAGCGTATTCTTAAGAGCCACCAGGGCTGCCAACTGTTAATAAATGCTCTCAATTTTTTTAAATCCAAATACCCATATATCAGAAAGTATGCAAGCCGACAGCTTTAAACTATGCACACGTATAGTACCTGACATTGTATATTAATTTGGAGTAACTTATATACGTGAGTGCTACCAACATAATTCTAAGCCTGCTGAGAGGTCCAACTTTAAATACATGTAACTTCTATACTATCATTTGGATTTCAACCAAATTTCGTGTGTGCTATGTGTACCATAACAGATATGACTATGCTGATTCTTAAGAGTAACCAGGGCTGCCAACTGTTAATAAATACTGTCTCTATTTTTGTTACCCTAATATCAATATATCAGAAAGTATGCAAGCCAATAGCTCTAAACTTTGCACACGTATAATACCTGAAATTCTAGATTAATTTGGAGTATTTAATAAACGTCAGTGCTGGCAACATGATTCTAAGCCTGCTGATAGGTCCAATTTTAAAATGCTTGAAACTTCTATACTAACTAATGGATTTCATTCAAAATTGGCACAACAATAGATCATATTATTTCAGATTATTTCTGACCAATACATGTGTGTCATTGTTGCCAACATGATTTTACGCGCGCTGTTAGATCCAATATTTAACTGCATGTAACGTCCATGCTATCCATTGGACTTCAACCAAATTTTGTATTCTGTACCTTAAGGAATGGAACTAAGTAAATATTCAGTCACCAGGGCTACCAACTGTAGTTCTCTATTAGGCTACATTATGCCATGTATACAGTATTTCGAAGTAATTAGAAATTTCGATATTACCAACTTAATTTCGTCATTATTCTAGATAGATCCAGTTAGATTAATCATCGGCATGAATCTTACATTTTAAGAAAAGTAGGCTCTCTAGTTCGTCACGGAACTTCTTGTTTGGAATATACTGAAAATTTATATCCGTAGCCCTCTTATACTTCGGCTTGCAGCCATAAACTGAGCAATATACTTTGCCTTTACTCATTTCGTATTTTAACAGTGAGTAAAACTCATTAATTGTGTATAAAATCACAAACAAATTAACACGCTCTGTTCACCCACATAAGAAACAATACAAACTGTCACCACGTGGTAGATTTATCCAAGACCAACCACAAACCTTAGACCTTAATGCAGAAAAAACATGGCGGCGATGGTTGCCCTACCAATAGCTAAGATCATGTCATCGGGTTTGTCAAAGTTCGTGTAAATTTTTATTTTAATTCACCTAAGAGCATAAAAGATATCACAAGGTTCTGAAGAAATATGTATCAATAATTTTCACTTACCTGAATTAATATATCTATTTACTGCTCACCTCGAATTATAAGATCTTCGTCTTCACCCAAGGGGCAGCTAAAATAGTCTCGCTCCTTTTGTGGTTAAATAAGAAACATTTTGCTGAGTTATCACGATTTGTATTTAAGTTCAGTAATTATAGATACATATTATTAGCAAGAAATCAAACAGATTCCGAAGTAGGAGAGAGGAAAGTCCCGGTTACTAAAGTGCTATCCCAGCACATGTAGAGTAAGTGTGTACACAATCGGAATGAGAATGCAATAATCGAACCAACGCCATTGAGATACAATTGAGATCAATTAAGACCTCTCGTGGAATTGTCCAAAATCTCGGATAAAACATCACACCGAATTAGTTGATTGAAACATGCAAAGAAGTCGTCGTGTGGAAATTAGAAGCAATGGAGATTACTACACACAAAGGACACGATACTACGTTACCATTAACCTATTAAACATTCGCTTTTACCATTTGGAAAAGTTGTACTTTCAAAATAGTTGATTAGTAAAGTAGATAGGCAAGCACCATCTCCCTCTTACGGAATTATCACCACACACCCAGTCCGCAATATAAGTACTTAGTTGGCGTGGTACTCATAACAGTTTATTATATACATTAAATAAAAATAACTCGGAAGCTGCAAAAATCATAAAAGTGTATAAATACTGACGGAACACAATTGAGTTCACTGTTTGGCAAAGAGAAAACATCCTTCTTAACCAATAAAACAAAAGTTCACTGTATTATTTGGCGTGTATATAGGGCAGTGTAGATCATCTGCCAGACTGGTACGGATTTACGGAGGCACATGTTGCTGAGCTCTACCCATAGATGTTCATTGCGTTTTCCCTTTACGTACACTACTGACGTGTAATAAGATATTATTATTATCTATATTAAGGCTTTCACGGCCCGGATTACATAAATAATTCATGTTTTTGGGCTAATGCCGTGTGTATTTAGATTAGAACCATACGTTTCGGAGAAACCTTACCTCCTTTTTCAATGGAATCAGACAATGTGGCCAAAGAAAGTATATCAATGAGATTACAAAGATTACAAAAAATATAGATAAATTCCTCTGTTCGTTACCAGAGAGCAGCTGCCAGAAATTACTCTATGGACCATGGTAGAACGGCGGACAGAGTAGTAAGTAAGGAGAAGGTAAAGGGGGCGGGGTGAAAATATAGAGATTCCTCGAAGAATGAGGAAGTCCAAAAGAAAGGGGGGGGGGGGGGGTAGATGGATATAAGGAAACATAACCAAAAGGGAAGTGTATCTGAACGATACCTAACGTCATACAGGCAACGGCGAAAAAAAACAGATGGAAACTCCTCCAGTGACGAACAAAGGAGATCAAATCCAGGCTCTGTAGCCATAGAGGAAAAAAGTACAATTTGAAGTAGGTGAGAGAGACTGAGAGGAACTATCATCCTATATCCTTAATAACTGGTAGCCAAGTGTCACTTAGCTGATATCCAGTGTCTCTGTAAAAATTATTGGGATTTTTACGAATTTCAACTGCCTGCCTTATAATTCTAGACCAGTTGTGCTTAACAAGGGCAAGCACATGAGCATCCTTGAAACATACATCGTGCCCTGAAGACAGGGCATGTTCAGCTATAGCTGATTTGTCAGGTTGGTTTAGACGGATGTTGCTTTGATGCTCTTTGATGCGAGTTGTAATGGACCGTTTTGTTTGTCCATTTGTAACGTATTTTTCGTGGGGTTTTATGCAACTGGCATAAGTCAGTAGGAAGCCATTCTATATTTATTTACGCGGCAAATTGTTCAGCCAAGATAATTTTTCATGTTAATTTATTATTATTATTATTAATTTATTATAATTATTATTAAGGTATTTTCGGAGCATTTTATAAAAATTATTAGCATTCAGATAGGTTTTCTATGTCTTAGAAAACGCTATCAAGCAAATTATTACGAACGACGATATCATAGAAAATTATCTGATTACGGAATTTTACGGAGTTTTTGTCAGTTAGGGTATTTGAGAGAGATGACTCACTGGGATTTCAAGTACACGCTGAATCTTGTCGAGGAGCATGACGCAATCTTGGGTCGCAAGGTCTAGAAAAGGCGAATTGTGGAAACGGAAATCGACTTCTCCCTCCCGCGGAGTGTAATGAGGAAGGAGTGGGGATCTAGCGCGTAGGGTGCAGCCAATCAGTGGCGACGACGTAAGCTAGATGTCGGTACCATGGTGGGGGAGCCAACAGGTGCAGATATCGTTCGACGCGCCGTGAAACAAGAACAATCTGTGTAGTTCTTGCCGAGTGTGGATATACGCGGGAATCGCTCCGATGTTCCGTGGAAGAGGACTATCTGTGAAATACTTGAGGTGTACGGTCGCAAGTGCGTGTCGCTCCGATGTTCAGTGGAGTTAGCGACGAACTTTTGTAAAACTTGGTTGTACGAGTGTTTGGGTCCGAGGTACGGACCATAGAATTATCTAATCTACCAGAATATCATCAAATTCCGACGGAGATGACGACGTCCAGGAGACTGTGGGAAGCTCACAACATCTTCAAGAACGAGGGAAATGCTTTGGCAATTTCCAGTGGTAAGCGCCAATGACGCAGAAATACGCAATCTCTCATTTTCTTTGTTCTACATTTCATATTTCAGTAACTTCATAGCTTGGAAATAAGAGTAAAATCAATTTATCAGACTCCGTTTTCACGTAATTTTCTATCGGTAATATTCAAATCACAACGCTCCAATTTAAATTTTATACTTATTATTATTAATTTTGCTATTCTTGTTTTATATAATAAATTCATTTCTTTTACAATGCAATCTTTGCTTTCAGTAGGTAGCATTAGATATAGACCAATTCCTTCTCCTGATACAATTGTTTGTTGGGTTAATGATCAAATCATACCACGATCTGAGTGAATAGAGTCTTGAAGGTGTTCTGCCAGAGCTAGACGTTGTTAAATACAAATTTAGATTTCAACATTGCGTTGAGGTCTTGGCGCCCATTAAAACAACATAGCTTAGGCAAAGGTAAACAGTTACATTTCTCACCCAACAGTTAGGAGCTAGCAAAACGTCTCATTTGTACGCTCAACGTGGAGCAAAGTAAATAACGTTTCACATTGTAGACTTTTCCGCAAGTACAAGGGACTTCATACACCCCAGGTTGTAGTATTGGGGACAATTTATCTTTGTTTAATGCTAAACGTTGACCAATTTTAGTGCCGAAAACTGTTTTTACCTTGTGCTTGCGGAGAATCTTAGCAACGCGGCCCATGGTGTTGTGAATACTGTATAAGGGAGGTAAGCAGTTCCCCTCACGTCGGAGCTCTGAGAAGGTTGTCTATCCCTCCTTCTGGGACGTAGGGACCTATATATAGTGGATTCATTATACCCATTACCCTTAAACATGGTTTGTAACGCATGTAACTCTTCCAGAAGAGTTGATGCCTCACAAATACGTTCCGCTCTTTTGGCTAGAGTTGTTATAATTCCTTGTTTTTTTGCTGGGTGGTGGTGGGAGTCCGCATGTAAATAACGGTTAGTGTGAGTTGGCTTACGGTACGCGCTGTGCCCCATGGAGCCATCCGCCTTCCTCCTCACAAGAACATCCAAAGAAGGTAAGCATCCACCCGACTCTAGCTCCATTGTGAAGTGGATTAAAGGATGCAGCTGATTTAGGTGGTTCAGAAAGTGGTTCAGTTTCTCAGAACCCTCCTCCCACACCACGAACGTATCATCCACATACCTCCACCAAATCACAGGTTTGAAAGACGCCGAAGATATAGCCTCCCCCTCAAAATGTTCCTTGAAAATATTTGCCACGACAGCTGAGAGTGGACTTCCCATGGCCACACCATCAGTCTGCTCGTAAAATTTACCATCCCACAAGAAATAACTGGAACACAAGCAGTGGTGGAATAATCGGGCAATGTCCTCAGGAAATAAATCCTTGTTGAGGGACATGACCGAGTCCACCGGTATTCTGGTGAACAAGGACTATACATCAAAACTCACCAAAATAGCATTTGGTTGAACGGCGATGGTAGACAATTTTTCGACCAGGCCTAGATGACGAACACTTGTTGCTATGGCAACTACTGTGTCCACGTTTATAGCAATATTATAGATGCCTCTACTGAACTAGAATGCACAGGCCTAGATGACGAACACTTGTTGCCATGGTAACCACTGGGCACTGTGTCCACGCTTATAGCAACATTATAGATGTCTACTGTACTAGGAGGCACAGGCCTAGATGACAAACACTTGTTGCCATGGTAACCACTGTGTCCACGCTTATAGCAACATTATAGATGTCTACTGAACTAGAATGTACAGGCCTAGATGACGAACACTTGTTGCTATGGTAACTACTGTGTCCACGTTTATAGCAATATTATAGATGCCTCTACTGAACTAGATTGCACAGGCCTAGATGACGAACACTTGTTGCCATGGTAACCACTGGGCACTGTGTCCACGCTTATAGCAACATTATAGATGTCTACTGTACTAGGAGGCACAGGCCTAGATGACAAACACTTGTTGCCATGGTAACCACTGGGCACTGTGTCCACGCTTATAGCAACATTATAGATGTCTACTGTACTAGGAGGCACAGGCCTAGATGACGAACACTTGTGGTCATGGTAACCACTTGGCACTGTGTCCACGCTTATAGCAACATTATAGATGTCTACTGTACTAGGAGGCACAGGCCTAGATGACAAACACTTGTTGCCATGGTAACCACTGTGTCCACGCTTATAGCAACATTATAGACGTCTATACTGAACTAGAATGTACAGGCCTAGATGACGAACACTTGTTGCCATGGTAACCACTGTGTCCACGCTTATAGCAACATTATAGATGTCTCGACAGAACTAGAATGTATAGGCCTAGATGACGAACACTTGTTGCCATGGTAACCACTGTGTCCACGTTTATAGCAATATTATAGATGCCTCTACTGAACTAGAATGTACAGGCCTAGATGACGAACACTTGTTGCCATGGTAACCACTGTGTCCACGTTTATAGCAACATTATAGATGTCTCTACAGAACTAGAATGCATAGGGCTAGATGACGAACACTTGTTGCCATGGTAACCACTGTGTCCACGTTTATAGCAACATTATAGATGTCTCTAGTAAACTAGAATGTGTAGGGATAGATGACGAACACTTGTTGCCATGGTAACCACTGTGTCCACGCCTATAACAACATTATAGATGCCTCTACAGAACTAGAATGTACAGGCCTAGATGACGAACACTTGTTGCCATGGTAACCACTGTGTCCACGTTTATAGCAACATTATAGATGTCTCTACAGAACTAGAATGCATAGGGCTAGATGACGAACACTTGTTGCCATGGTAACCACTGTGTCCACGTTTATAGCAACATTATAGATGTCTCTACAGAACTAGAATGTACAGGCCTAGATGACGAACACTTGTTGCCATGGTAACCACTGTGTCCACGCTTATAGCAACATTATAGATGTCTCTACAGAACTAGAATGTACAGGCCTAGATGACGAACACTTGTTGCCATGGTAACCACTGTGTCCACGTTTATAGCAACATTATAGATGTCTCTAGTAAACTAGAATGTGTAGGGATAGATGACGAACACTTGTTGCCATGGTAACCACTGTGTCCACGCCTATAACAACATTATAGATGCCTCTACAGAACTAGAATGTACAGGCCTAGATGACGAACACTTGTTGCCATGGTAACCACTGTGTCCACGTTTATAGCAATATTATAGATGCCTCTACAGAACTAGAAGGCACAGGCCTAGATGACGAACACTTGTTGCCATGGTAACCACTGTGTCCACGCCTATAACAACATTATAGATGCCTCTACTGAACTAGAATGTACAGGCCTAGATGACGAACACTTGTTGCCATGGTAACCACTGTGTCCACGCCTATAACAACATTATAGATGCCTCTACTGAACTAGAATGTACAGGCCTAGATGACGAACACTTGTTGCCATGGTAACCACTGTGTCCACGCTTATAGCAACATTATAGATGTCTCTACTGAACTAGAATGTACAGGCCTAGATGACGAACACTTGTTGCCATGGTAACCACTGTGTCCACGTTTATAGCAACATTATAGATGTCTCTAGTAAACTAGAATGTGTAGGGATAGATGACGAACACTTGTTGCCATGGTAACCACTGTGTCCACGCCTATAACAACATTATAGATGCCTCTACTGAACTAGAATGCACAGGCCTAGATGACGAACACTTGTTGCCATGGTAACCACTGTGTCCACGTTTAAAGCAACATTATAGATGTCTCTACTGAACTAGAATGTACAGGCCTAGATGACAAACACTTGTTGCCATGGTAACCACTGTGTCCACGTTTATAGCAACATTATAGATGTCTCTAGTAAACTAGAATGTGTAGGGATAGATGACGAACACTTGTTGCCATGGTAACCACTGTGTCCACGCTTATAGCAACATTATAGATGTCTGTACTGAACTAGAATGTACAGGCCTAGATGACGAACACTTGTTGCCATGGTAACCACTGTGTGCACGTTTATAGCAACATTATAGATGTCTCTACTGAACTAGAATGTACAGGCCTAGATGACGAACACTTGTTGCCATGGTAACCACTGTGTCCACGCTTATAGCAACATTATAGATGTCTCTACAGAACTAGAATGTACAGGCCTAGATGACGAACACTTGTTGCCATGGTAACCACTGTGTCCACGTTTATAGCAACATTATAGATGTCTCTAATAAACTAGAATGTGTAGGGATAGATGACGAACACTTGTTGCCATGGTAACCACTGTGTCCACGCTTATAGCAACATTATAGATGTCTCTACTGAACTAGAATGCACAGGTATAGATGACGAACACTTGTTGCCATGGTAACCACTGTGTCCACGCCTATAACAACATTATAGATGCCTCTACTGAACTAGAATGCACAGGCCTAGATGACGAACACTTGTTGCCATGATAACCCCCTGGCAGACTATCCGTATCCGTTCTTGTCCAAGATCGTGGGTTTAAACCCGGCCGAAGTCGTGGGAGTTTCTAAAGAGCGTTAAAAATCCCTCAGTATGTCCTCTTTCGGAGGAGAAGTAAAGCCAGCAGTCCCATGTCATACATTTATGGCATGTAAAAGAACCTTCTACTAACTACACTTGTGGAAATAAAACTTTCTAGGTTAGCTTGATAACGCTCTATTAGTTCCAACGTTCGCCACCGGGTACTGACTGCAATGGCATTTAGTTATCGCGTCCGCAGCTAGGTGTCGTAGATGGTAGCATTTGGTGGCAAAAGTAGGCACAACTAGAAAAAAAATCGTCTGCAGTCCTTCTACCTGCATCACAGATAACACACACTAATACAGTCATCACAATTAACACCGGTTATCAGACAGATTCTACACACTCCCTAAGTATACGGGGCTATATGACCGCGTTGTCGCAGCCCCTAAACTGAGGAACCAACCACGTTAATCATAGATTCCCAGCCCAAAAACGTATCCACGTTAAAATATGTCCTTCTTGGTTTAGAAATTTGAGATATCGCTCAAGGTTAATCTTAACATGCCAATAAAGATAGACTGATAGGCCTCCATAGCATTTCAAAAACTTCAAATTATGACTGACTGTTCCGATATTCCCGAAGTTTTCCCCCAACATTCAACACAGCTTGGTGCCCATTATGGTGATTCGAAGTTTAACGACAACTATTTTCCCGAACAAGGGGTTCTTTATCCTCCTGTAAGACACATGCCGGTTATTTTGAGGCATCTCTGTATGTCAGTGATTAGCAAACCAAATTAGACATCGGAATATCTCGTGTTCGAGTTCCGAGACAGCTGAACCTGTCAAAAACTCACGGATCTATGACGTTGATGTGTACCGGACTTGACTTGAGAAGCAGCGCCTTGTTTGTTGCGAGCTGGCTCTCACACATCTTGGCATTTCTCCGATAAACCTTACTGAGTGTGTGCTTTACTTTCTCCAGCATATTTCCTATAGCTTACATTATGTGGCCCACCGGTCTGCAGTCAATGAGTCGGAGAGGACGGTGGGTGGGAAGGAAGGGAGGATGGAAGGAGGAAAGGAAGGGAGGAAGGAAGGGAGGAAGGGAGGAAGGAAGGAAGGAAGGAAGGAAGGAAGGAAGGATGGAAGTAAGGAAGGTAGGCTTTTGTTGTTTGTTGTTGATTCATTGCAACATCGTACTCATTTAATCCCGTATACTTAGATTTTTGTGTAGAATGTAATCGGTAACCTGTGTTGTTGTGGTGTTTGTATTAGTGTGTGCATTTGCCTCAAGTTTTCAAGCTTAGTGGAAATAAGCTCTTTGTAATTCGCGGTTTTCTTATTTTCAAGGAAGCCATGGATCACTGCTCTAAGGCTGTACCATACTTGTTTTACGTGCGTGTTGAGTATTAGTGGAAATTCTTTACTTAATATATTTATCATTGCATAATGATACTGTGCCCATTTAGGTATTGACACAAACACTGGACCATTTATAAGAAAATATGATGGAGTTTTATAAAGACTGCAAGAAGTCATAAGGGAGATTTCGTTGGGAAATACGCCACAGAAACACTACAGGACACGCAGGTGGCTTATTAAACACATAAAGTGACATTAGGCTTGACAGTTTAAGTGAAAAGGGTCGTTAAAGAAGCCATTAAAGGAGCTAAGAAATGCAGAGTTGAAGGGCAATAACTAACACTCGACATTCCAACGAGTAAGCGATCCAGCGAGAAATTATCACTTTTCGAGTGTGACATTTATGAGAAAACTATTTTCTCAAGAGCATACTTGAAACGAGGCCCCGGAAAACAATGAACCAGCGAGAATTTGAGTATATAAAGAAGTAATTCCCCACCATTAAACTTAACAAAATAAACTCCCCACGTTAATTAAATTTGAAGTCGAAACTGTAATAGGGACAGCATAAATCAGAGGTTGGTACACTTGAAAATAAGTACTTGAGAAAATGCAAGCTCAGAATTACGTCATTGGAATGTAGAGCGCAGTAATACAAGCGGAGGCAGAAGAAATCCGGTTGGCCCCGCAGAGTGTATATTAACTATATTAATTAATTTAAATGAAACCTATGCATGAATTCCGTTCCGCCGACAAGCAATCGTCAAGTTATTCCAAATTACATTTGAAATTAAAATATAGATCGGATTGGAGCCAGGATTCAAAAGTTGAACTCCCGAGTTCGTCAGGGACTAATTTTTGCCCCAAAACGAATAAATAAGGCTTTACGCCCAAGCCAAAGCATGAAGTTCATCAGTTGATCGAGAACCTTGGTGAAGGCACGTTATAGACGAAGTTCATCAGTCTACGAGAAGCCTCGGTGGGAGGCACGTTATGGACTAGCCAAGTTTACAAGTCAGAATCAAGCATTGACAAAGGCCACGCTAGTTAGCAATATCTTCAAAACCTCAGTGGAGGAAGTCACGTTCAAAGACATTAGAATTCAAACCTCGTATGAGGCACAATATAATACAAGTCGCGATAGACAAGTTATTAAGTTCGAGTGGAGTTGTGTACTTTGGAAAAGTCACATTGGTTCAAGACCAAGCCTCGTTAAGATACGTTAGGCTACAATACGTAAATAACGCTAAAGACTTTAAAGGAAACAGAGTGCGGAAGCAGAGAGACATTGAAGTATTTTTTGACTCATATTCAAGAACATATAGGTTCGAGACCACAACAAAGAGTTTGTGAGCAATAGGAAGCTACGCCACGCAGAACAGAGACAATATAACTAGAGGAGAGCCTCAAAACAAGTTATTGCAGTAAAAAGTTAACGAATTGAACGTCAGACAACGTAGGTTCGAACAGAACGGAACATTTTGAAAGAACACAAATCATAGAGTGTTAGAGATAGGAGAGTACGGTCTTCGTGGGAGACCAAGATAGATTGAGAGCTATAGGATTGCGATAGAAGCAACCGTAGAAACGAGAGCATAGAGCTATATTAAATGAACAAATAAACATTGAGTTAACAAGTAAGAAGCTCTATAAGAAAGTTATTTAAACAAAGGATATAGACACTATATTAGGAAAAAGAAGAGAGAAAGACTTTCCCAGAAGTAGGAGATCTATAGGAGCGTACACACGTCCAGTGCAGAATAAGGAGACTATCTCAGGATCACCAGCGCCGTGATGTTTTCACCGCAGTACGCAGAGATTTGGGTCGTGTGCAAGTGTAAATAATAGTTAAGTGAATTTTGTAGTGTAATAAGTGTTAAGAAAAAGCATAGTAATAATGTGTCAAGATATGTACGTGTGTAAATTTGAAGACCACAAAATGAAAACGGTCTATTTTAGTGTAGAAATGTGTTGCTGAAGAAATGAAAATGGGTGAAGGCATCCAAAGGCCAGGTCATGAGCCGAACAGCGCAAAGGGTGAGTGAAAAATGTTTATTATATTAAATGATTGTGTCATGTGCTAATCAGTGAATTTATAAAAATGTATAAAATGTATGCACTAATGAATGAACAAGTAATGTTAAAATATATGGGAAAAACCACAAATATTGTTTGCAAAAATGTGAAAGATAATCATTGAAGTGCAAAAATGATAATAATAATAGTAATGAAAACCCGTAAAATGAATAATTAACAATGAAAGTGGAATCTGAAAGGAGGAATCCAATATAATAATGTTACTGGCAAGTAAATTACGCCATATAAGTGAAAAGTAAAAGTAAAATGAAACAAGCACCATAATAATAATAACAAGTTTTGAGTTTTTATACTCCGAAAATAATAAGTTTTGAGTTTTTATACTCCGAAAATAATAAGTTTTGAGTTTTCATACTCTGAAAAATAAGTGTTGAATTGAATAATTACATTCCGTAAGTTGATAATGAAGCGATAAGAATTTATGACAATAATAATAATAAACTCGAGTTGAAATAATTGAAATAATTGAAGTAATTGAAATAATTAAGAACAATTGAAATAATTGAAGAAATTGAAGTAATTGAAGGATCTTTGGGATACCTTAAAAATAATAAAGTAATAACGCTATTCAGCCAATAAATGTAATGAATTAAAATAATTGGGGGGTAAACGAACACCTTGGAAATGTATTATGAAGTTGTAATCCATAGGCTATGTTAAAAGTAAAATGCCGAAGTAAAGACCAGTAGAAGTAATGCCGCGATACGAGCGAAGTTGAGTTGTCGAAGATAATTGTTGTATGCGATGAGATTCCAAGTTTTGTAAAAGTTGTGTTGCCAAAAATGGGCCTATAAGTAATGAATGAAAAGTAGTATCAAGCTAGCAATATATATATATATATATATATATATATATATATATATATCCTATAACATGCATATTTTGAGTGATCAAAGAAAAGGTATGTAATTGTTGGAAATCGTCGGTATTACTGTTGTTTTACGAGGGTTTGACCCGCTTGGGGGAAAGTAGATTCCGCCCGAGGCAGTATATTGCAGTGTAAGACCTGTTAAGGCTTTGCTAAATGTGTGTGTATGAATCTGGAAGGTATAAGAGGTTTCTACGAGATATGATAACAACTGGGGAAGCGCAGAGGAGTGTCCGAGCCTAGTGTCATATAACCCATCCTTTTGCCAGCATCGTTGTTGTATCCGACCAAATGAAAGTATATGAATGCAATGATTAGAACAGAAGCGAGGAGTGATAGGGATCCCTCGTTTTCTACCTATAAAAGGACGGAAACAAAGTATGATCGAGATCTCTTGTTTGTCTGCCAAATAAATATGTAATGCGTCGTGATATCTAAATATGGCATTGGTTATAAGGAAGTGAAATGAATAATAAGTCAAGTGAGGGATAAATAGTTGAAATAATGTGTTAACTTGGATGATCATACGCCATTAACCCTAGAACTGCTGCAGGTTTATCTGTCAAATGCTGCAGCAAAATTCCCATAAAGTACACACTAAAGGAATTTGGTATCTGTAAGCATACTGAGTTCATGAATATGACTTATCATACACCAATATAAAGCTGAAAGACTGTTCTATATTATATTGATATAGGTGAATCATTCAGACTCGTCACTTTGAATTAATCGTAAAAAGTATTTTATAAAAAATAAAAAAATAAAAAATTATTGACTTTTCTGCTCTAGAAAACCATATTGCCGAGTTAAATGTTCATCAGAGACATCATAAATGAAAAGATCATAGTTTTTTGTTACTAATTCAAGAACCAGTTTCAATTAATTCCTGTTATTTACTAAAAAGAAAATTATTTTTACAAAAATATGACATTTCTCGATTTTGAAGTACATAATCGGCGCGCGATTACGGGGAGGCAAGTTCACAGGCCCAGGATGATGAACGATAAACGGTACATTTTTACCTGGAAAGTCACTTTCTTCGGGTTGAATATCAGTCTAGTTCACACTTACCACTTCACGGCTAACATTAGGCATGTGTACAGGGTCTGTCGGAACATGATAAACATCGCTTGCATTGATGGGGATTTCCATAACTTGCGTGACATCCTGTTCGCCGGTATCACTGCCACTACTTTCACCATCTTCATTTTCATACGAATCCACACAATAATCATTGTCATCGTCCATACTATCACAATAATCGTCAAAAATCAAGTGCCTAATTTCTGAATCGTCTACATAGTTGGCGGCCATTTTGCTCAATGCAACTTCAATATCAACATGGAAGTACTTCCAATTCTGCAGCCAAATAATAGCTTGCATACTGTCATTTGTTTGCCAAAGACTTGCACTACGAAAGATAAAAGCATCGGGAACCAGCATAACTTGAAATTAGTGCCATCTGAAGGCTAACAGTAGTACTATATTTGAATTCCAAGACCGTCTTTCAGAGAGACGGTCGCACTTGATTAAACAACACACCGTCTTCCTGGAAGACGGTCCGCAGTTCTAGGGTTAAAGGAAGGAGGTAAAACATTTTAAAAGTCGCGAGGGAATAAATGAGACTGAGTCGTAAATCACATCTAAGTAAGAGGGAGGGGAGTCCAGCCACCGTGCAGACCTTTTCCGACCACGAGGGTGAACGAATACAATAGACGCTTTGTGTACAGAAGTTGTAAGAGCTGAATGGATATTAGTAAATGATAACGGAATATGCAAATTTGTTAATTAATTAATTAAAGGTGCTATCAAGTTATAAAGTAAATAATTGTGTCGGTGGGTTTTTGACAATTGTCCCCACACTAAGTTTGAATAAATTCTATAATATTTGACCATAGTAGTCAAGGAATAAAATAATTGAGAAAATAACCGATTCCTGCCTTGAAGGATTTAATAAACAATACGGGTATGCATATGATTGAATTTAAAGGTAAACCAAGTAATGGAAAATAATGATAGCACGTGATACATCAATAATAAACCACCCTAAAGCATGAAATAAATACTGGAGGGATGTGAGTTCGGGACCATGGCATGTTTAAAATTTGTTGATTTGTTGTGTAAATATTTAAACCTAAGGCTTAACCGGAAGAGTTAATATAGCTTGAAAGTGATTCAAAGTAAAATAAAAGTAGAATGAAAACCCAGAAGGGATTATAATGATACGGTAAATGTCCGTGAAGCCTTAGCGTATATGTTTTTCATAAAATGATAGGCATGCTCTATGTCTTAATGAAATGTTGTAAGAAAGGAAATTTTGTATTGATATTCAAATATAGAGATTAGCTACGCAAGATAAAGCTATAATGTAGAGTTACATGATTTTTCTTTGATTTTATGGATTTTTGATGATTTTTGGATTTTCCAAAAATATTGATGTTTATGTAGGTTTGTATTTTTCCTTGGAGTTTTAGTAAATAAACTCATATTGATTGTAACATGTTAAGTTTTCAATGTAGTCTTGTAGATCCTAAAGTGCTTTCATATCTGAATGTGAGATCATGTTGAGGGCTGAACGTAACATAGCTCGAAGCCGCAAGCCAGGTCATGATCAAGCATTATCCAGGTGATATGGGTACAATACATTGGGCAAAAAGGCTATAATGGCAACTCGTATGGACATTATAATACTTGTGTCTTAATTACCATTATAGGCGAGTTGCATACGACTATTTATGTTCGACGTTAATTATAACTTTATTATATGTTCTAACATAAATATTCATAGTTATCTGTCGAGATTCTGTCGGCTGACTTCTTCTTCTTTGGAAATTGTGTGGGATCAGCATTTGCTCTCTACCCAATAACAAATTCCAAAGCGTTGATACATTTTTGTTTATCCTGAAGTAGTACCAACAGATAGCGCACAGGTACTATGTTGGATAATTTTCGACAAATAACACAAAATAGGCTGTTACAAACGCTTTAAAATTAAAATGTATCGTATTATCAACTAGTTATTCTTCAAATTCGACGCGTATAGAATGACAATGGAAGGAAAATCAATTGAGTCTCAAGTAGAACAGTTATAACATCTGGTGGGAAAGTTTCGTATAAGAAATACATTTACTGAACTGAGAGCTGGATTATAATTTCCGTGGAACTAATGTCATACGGCTGCTTCCTCAATGACGTTCCGGTATGATTATGTCAACAACAGCATTGTCGGCGAAATCTTACGAATGTGTAGAAATTGGAATTGCGGATATTAAGGTACAGTGTTATTTGTTCTGCAATATTGCCCAGTTTGTTTATGCAAATATTAGGGACGGTGCACACTTTCCATGTCGGTAATGGCTAGAAGGATGCTGTGTTGCAAACTTCTGGAAGATTCCTACATTACTTGCATATGCCACAGTATTTTCTTGTTACCGTAAAGGTTCGTGCTGATTTTGTCTTTGTATTTGGCATTGTTACTACAATGGTTGATCCAATATAGGCTACATTGTCAACTTTCAAATCATGTAACTCATGTCCGACGTGTTGGATTTTGAGTGCATGTGCAAAGCTTTCCTCACCTAATTGGTCAATGAATGAAAATATTGCGCTCTGATTGGTTGGAGAAACTCTACCATAACGAAACTTAGTACTTTAATGACCCTCATTATGATACAGTTTTCTGACATATAATATTTACATTTCGACATCGTCGAACATAACGTACAAAATCAATCTTTATTAGTCATGAATTGCGGGCGTTTTTGGTTACTGTTCGATGTAGACAGTCATATGCAGTAAATAATAGACTCAAAACAAAGTGTCTTTAATCAAATGTTCTCGAACGAGAATCAAAATGAATATTGTCCGTTGAGCCATTATAATTAACACATAAATTGATAAAAATGTCCTGCATAACTCAACAAATTGCTAGCGTTTCGCCCCAGTGTGCCAATTGGGCTCTTCAGTTTGTAAAGGCACACCTACCAACACGCGTAGCAGGCACACACTGAGAAGGCCATGAAAGACGCCTCGCCACATATGCAGCCACGTCACGAGCATGCCAGTGTACCACGGGAGTCAAAAACTCCACTCCAAAACAATAAAACTTGCTTTGACATTGACTATAATCAAATGTTCTCGAAAGAGAATCAAAATGAATATTGTCCGTTGAGTCACTATAATTAACAAATAAAGTGATAAAAATGTCCTGCATAACTCAACAAATTGCTAGCGTTTCGCCCCGTGGTACACTGGCATGCTCGTGACGTGGCTACATAAGTGGCGAGGCGTCTTGCATGGCCTTCTCAGTATGTGCCTGCTACGCGTGTTGGTAGGTGTGCCTTTACCAACTGAAGAGCCCAATTGGAACACTGGGGCGAAACACTAGCAATTTGTTGAGTTAGGTAGGACATTTTTATCACTTTATGTGTCAACAAAATGTATTGTTTGTTGAAGGGGCAGATGACCTCGTAGTGCCGCCCCTTGAAAGAAAAAATAACTAACTTACTAACTTTGTGTGTTGACTTGTGTTATTCGTCTTGAAAAGAAGAAAATGTAACTTCATTTAGATTCCAGGGACATTGTTGTCATCAGCTCCGTCTGTCTGTAGTAGCAGCTTGTTACCCCAGGCTGTGCAATAAAGGAAACTCCGGTGTTGAATTGGCTTCTTGCTGTCCACTGATGTTAACGAGCCGTGACGGTGATATAAGGGTGCAATAACAGTGGCTAGACTTGCTTTACGAGCTCACAGCACTAGAATCGTTCGGCGTCAGACTCGGAAATATCGAGAATCACAAGATTTGCGAAAACCTCAAACTAATCAAATTGGAATTGTAAATGTTTAATTACATCTAGACTGGTTTGATGAAACTCTTCAAGCCCCCTGCCCTGAGCTAATAGATTCATCTGTACGTTGCTACACACAATGCAATCTGAATAATCCACTATAACCTTTGTTTATCCTTAAAGTTCTTGTCCTCGACCCTCAGACAACAAAAGTACTACATAACTCAACAATTTAAAGATCTCTTTGGAGCCTTTTTTTATTGCTGCTTTATTAATAATTAATATTAATTAAAATTAATATTGTAACTTTTAGTCGGTCGATCAAATTTGTATTATTCATCTTGTATAAAATGTTTGTTAATTGGCTTGTTTAGTTATAAGTGCATTTTATATTTTGTTTGATTATTTGTTAAGATAGGTTTAATTTCTTATTACCAAACTTCAAGCAAGAACATAAAGGGGCTCTTTAACCTCAGTGGCAGTTCTCTATGAATAAATTCAATTCAGTTCAATTCAATTCAACACACTTGATAGGTCCTTGACCTTTAAACAACATCTCACGAACGTGGTTGCAAAAGTGAAGACCCGTAATAGCTTCATTCAGAAGCTTGTTGGTACCCCCTCCTGGGGTTCCAGCGCTCAAACTTTACGATCAACTGCTCTGGCACTGTCATACTCCGTTGCTGAATACTGCTGCCCATCTTGGCTAAACAGTGTCCACACCAAGAAGATAGATGTGCAACTTAACCAGACAATGCGACTGATTACGGGCTGCATACGTAGCACACCCACTACATGGTTACCAGTTCTAAGTAACATCCAACCTCCAGCTCTTCGAAGATCAGGCGCTCTGCAGTACTTCTTGAAGACTCTTCATTTAACACCTCAGAAGCATGGAAAACTATGTGGGAAGAATCATCAGTATTCAATGCACATCTGATTGGAAACCCTTCCAACCGGATATAAGGTTTCAAACTCCCCAAACGTCAATGGAGAATCATTAACCGGATCCGTACAGTACAAGGCAAATGTGGATTCCTGCTTCACAAATGGGGTTGGGTTACTTCTGCTAACTGCGATTGTGGAGCTACCCTGCAAACCATCAAACATATTGTTGGTGAATGTCCGCAACGAGCGTTCCAAGGAACAGTAGGTAACATTCATCATGCATCTTCTGAGGTACTTCAGTGGATTGATGGCCTGGATTTAGAAGTTTAAAGCAAGAACTTGTGTTTATGACTATGTATATAACTGTATATTTAACTTTATATGTAGTGTATATAACTTTTATTTTAACTCTGTACCATCATACGATATATAATAACACAACATAATTACAATTATTGGAATATGTTAACAATAACCTGAAATAAATTACATATGATTAAGATTATGGAGCAAACATGCAAGACAAACAGCTCCACAGTGACACGCACAAACAGTCTCTACCCTCCAAAAACAAAATACAAGAAAACCCGTCAGAAAACTTAGTGAAAATCCACAGCTTACTTCCAGTCAACTGGCTGGGTCAGGGAATGGAATGAATAAAGACCCTATCTAGCGGCGAGGATATAAACCGTGCTGGCTGCCGAAGTCTGTTGCACTCCCCTGGGGAAATGATTAAATAAATGACAGATGAAATGAAATGAAAGTGGAGAGTGTTGCTAGGAATGGAATTGTGACAGGGAAATCCGGAGTACCCGGAGAAAAATCTGTCTGCCTCCGCTTTGTCCAGCACAAATCTCATATGGAGTGACCGGGATTTGAACCATGGACCCAGCGGTTAGAAGCCGGTGTGCTGCCGCCTAAGCCACGGAGGATTTGTCCTGATAAATATTAAAGCGTTAAGCACGCGAAGGAAGAACTACAGTATTTATTTTAAAGTTGCAAAACTTAGAAATCACGATCCCATCAAAAAAACAGTCTTCTTCCCCAAAACTAATCTAAGAAGGAGTTGTAGCCAGATCTTGAATCTCACCCAACACATCGAGGATGGTTCTGAGCGCAGAGAGATAACAGGAGTCGCCTTCGTTGACTTAACAGCTGCATACGATACTGTGAATCATAGGAAGCTGTCAAAGAAAGTGTATGACCTTACCAAGGACCACCATCTAACATCCCTAATTAGCATCTTCCTTCAGAACAGAAGATTCCAAGTCTCGCTACAGGGTAAAAGGAGTTGATGGCGAACCCAGAAAAACGGTCTCCCTCAGGGTAGCGTGCTGACTCCAGCGCTGTACAACATCTACACAAATGATCAGTCAATTCCAGCAAGTACCAGGCTCTTCATCTATGCCGACGACACAGCAGTAGCTGCTCAGGGCTCATCCTTTGAAGATGTGGAAGGAAAGCTGACTTTAGCGATGGAAGAACTCTCCAAATACTATGATGCCAACTATCTGAAGCCGAACCCTAATAAGACACAAGTGTGTGCGTTCCATCTACGAAACAGGGAAGCAGGGCGACAGCTGGACATCACATGGCGAGGTGAGCGACTGAAACATTGCCCAACACCAGTTTACCTAGGTGTCACACTAGACCGTGCTCTAACCTACAGACAGCAATGTCTGAACACGAAACAGAAGGTCAGTGCTCGCAATAGCATACTCAAGAAGCTGATCAGCAGCACCTGGGGAGTCAGCCCTCACATCCTGAGGACTTCCGGACTTGCACTGTGTGTGTCAGCCGCTGAGTATGCCGCTCCTGTGTGGGACGCTTCAGCACATGCTAAGCAGGTTGATACTGCTGTCAACGACACTGCCTGAAACCAACACCAGTGCACAAACTCTACCCTATTGTTGGAAGAGCCCCACCCAACATCCGGAGGGCCACTGCTGCGGACGCCAAGAGAACAAAGCAGGAGAATGACCATCGACATCCACTCTATGGTCACCAGGCAGCAAGGTCTCGCCTCAGATCCCGCAAGAGTTTCCTTGCTAGGACTCTGCCGCTGGAGAGAACACCAGAGACAACTCGTCTTAACAGATGAGGAGCTCACTGCCAACTGACATGACACCAAAGGAAGAACTGGCTCCTGGCGCCGACTTACCTTATCCTGTGTGGAGTTCCCTCAACCGCTTAAGAGTGGGTGTCCCTCGATGCAAGACCAACCTGCAAAAATGGGGATCCTTTCAGCAGACGCAGACACCTCTTGTGAATGTGGAGCTGAACAAGACCCAAGCCACCTACTTATCTGTCCCCTCCTGGACAACCCATGCACAATGGAAGATGTTTTAGAGGAAGTAACAAGGCCATCGCAGCTGCAGTTTTTTGGAAATGTTGACCGGACACGGAAATGAATGAATGATCTAAGAAGTAGCTGTGATACACTTAAGCAGTAAGCCCTAAACTACAGTAGAATTGTAAACTAATGAACTACAGGAAGTCTGTTGTGATGATAAAAGCTATAACTACAAGACAATATATTGTTTGTCTACTGATAATGTGCTCAAAGATCTGAATGTCCAAAGGCTGCTGAGACAACCACACTTGGTGTAGGCTTTAAAGAAATCTTTATGTATAAATAATAATCCGACTTCTTTGAATTTGAGTAGCTTTTACAAAGGCGTGTATCTCTTGAAAAGTTTTCAGATTATGTAAGAATGAAATACCGTATCCAAGGTTACATTCAAACAATAGTGTAAATGAAAGGAAATATATAAGATTCATCTACAAATATAATAAAACTGAAAAGTTTGTTAGTGTGTTTAAAAGCACTATCTCTGGAACTACCTGTCGGATTCGAAACATTCTTTTTGTATATTCAAGAGGAATAGTTTAGGCTATTTAGCATTAGGCTACACATCTCAGGTAACCCTAAAGATTGATTTTTGTTCAGTAAGTCGGAAGAACAAGCGTTCCCGAACAGCTACAATAATACCTAAGTCTATTGTTGCCAGGCAATGCGGGCTGCATCACATCGCCCCTACCAGTGTTCTGGTGCAGAATTGCGAGCTGCTTATAAATTGCAGTCACGGGGAGTAATTAGTGCAAAAATATTTCTTAGGCCCCTTAAAACAGTTATCATCATGACAATAATATGTCTCTGTATAAGGGCGATGCTGTTGGTGCAGTATACTGAGGTTATCAGCTGCAATAAGTGTTGGTGCTTTCCGATCCTTATACTTGAGCGCTCCAGTTCTTTAGTAGTACTCATTATCATCCATAAAACAAATAAATCCACCGGGCGAAGCCGGGCACTACTGCTAGTTTTAAAATAAATCTAAAGGTGAAAGATATTAGAATTCAAAGAATGAAGTTGGTTTTTAAATTGATTTAATGGGAAGAATAGCAAGGTCACCTGCCTTTCACCCAAGAAACAAATCCATGTCTTAACAAGACTATAGGGGCAGATGACCTCGTAGTTACGCCCCTTAAAACAACAATAACTAACTAAGACTATACGGGTCATTTTAATTAATCCAATGACCAGTCTCCTAATCAGGACATGAACTCCATAACACCGCCCAATCTAGATCTTGGTAGGTTGAAAAAAAAAAAGCAAAATAATGACACTTTCTTTTTATGCTACATCCCCTATTCCTTCTTCCCAACTATACCCACTAGTACAAAGAAACATAACTTCTTCTAATATGAAGAATAAAGTACATGTGGTCATTTAAATTTGACGGGTTATTATTCTATGAACATGTATTTTGATCGATTCCCCAATGCCTAAAGCTTTACCTTTTAACTCGTGTAAAAGTCCTCTACGATGGTGGATCAAAAAGTTAGTTGCAATAACGCGCTCCAGCAGCGGGCTGTTTGTCGCAAACGTGGACTTAGCGGAGAAAGGGACAGACACTGCACATACGTCTGTTACGCAGGTCGCTGTGGTGTCTCGTCTTGTATGGTGTGAATAGCGGCCAATTGCAATGGCGCGTCGACTGGACGTTCACTCCAAATATGAGGTGCGTGCGACAATTCGATTCCTAAGGGCCAAAAGGAAGAATTGCACGGACATTCATCGTGAAATGAGTGCTGTGTATGGGGAGCGGGCTATTTCCCGGCAAGGGGTTGTAAAGTGGTGTCAGCAATTCGAAGCCGGACGCACGGATATCACGAGGGCAGGCCCGCAACGTCCAGGACCCGTGCAAATGTCAACAGTGTGAATGCGATCATTAGACAGAACGGTGGTTGATATTCCCAGACCGATGAGGAGGTGAAGGCCGCTGTCTCCGAGTGGTTGCAGAACGCTGGAGGAACTTTCTATGCATTCGGCATCGACAAGTTGGTTGTGCGTTCGCAGAAATGTTTGGAGTCTCTTGGAAACTATGTGGAAAAGTGACGTTACATTGTATGTCGTTATAGGCGTGTTGCTGTTGTATGGTTGGTGTAATAAATTGCCATAACTGGGAATTACAGTTTTTTGATCTGCCCCCGTATCTTTCCCTAAAATGTTGAATTTAATATTTTTTCTTAGCTGTGTTCGCCAACCTCAGAGTGTCTGCCATATTTTGTTGCGTATCTGTGTTCGTTGTAACATGTGTCTTCTTCAAATTGACTGAAGTTGTAACTACTTCTAAAATTAACTTTTAAGAATGTGTACAATATCTGAGGCTGGAATGACTTCACAAAGTAATGTTTGTGTAAGGAGAGTGACTATACAGTCTTGATGGCTGTTCAGATGTCTAGTTGAACGGCATTTAATGTTCACTCTCAAAGACTGTTGATGATTTAGAAGCAACAGCCTAGTAACACGTTAGTCTGGATTTATCCTCATTTCTAAACACCTGATTCAATATTAATGTGTATACAACTTTGGTTTGGAATTAAGATGCGAGTATAATAATCAGTGAACTACTGTCGTCTACAGCCCTGTATAATACAATCAACGACAAGATTAATTCTGTATATTCTGCAAAGATTTAGTGCTGTACAGATGCAAATTGTAAAAGCATACAAGAAATATGAAATTAAATCATTTAACATCAAAAACTGTGTGGAAACATGGCAGCGTGAGAAGTAAACTCCTGATATTTCGTTACTTTAATGAAAGATAGAATTTGCACAGCAAATATGAGCTGGGATAAAATAATTGCATAACTTCTGGTGGAGGAAACTTTGTCGAAATGTATATTAAATGTGGGTAGCGTGAAAGTTACTCTGAGCAAGACTTTGTAAATAACATTTTACTACTTATTATTTGCGTGTGTGAGCGACCACGTGTTTGCAGATATCACGGGCTTGTAATGTCAGAGATCAAACACTCAGGGTTGGCCAAAATGTAGCTGTGGAAACACCAGTTTTGATATAGTGCTGGAGATGTCAGGAGTTCGATCTCAACACTATGCGGCACTGGATTTGTGAATGATTTCCTGTAATTCGAAGGAATTGAGTCCTTCTCCATAATTCCATAAGCTATTGATTTTGGCATTTAAAATATTTTTTTCACTTTTTCTACTTTAGTACTTTCGTCAATGCTGGTTTCGTTCGATAACAACATAACTAGTAATTTACCTTGAAGTGGCTTTTTGATGTGTAACATCTTTCCACTCGGTTGCTGGATATTTTTGTGGGAGTGACTTTGAAAAATGGGACGGAAATGGATCGGACGGAAGTGTGTAAGACGCACTGCCTGCTGGATCGTATCCCTCCTGGCTGCTGTGGAATGTATATCTCATACGGATTACTTCAAAGTTTGGAGGCGCCATTACAAATATTCCTACAATAAATCATCTTCAAGTTGTCGTTCTTTGGTGTAAAAATATTCATTATTTCATATTTGCTGAAAACAATTATGATTTATTAAGACTCTGCTTTTCAATCTCTGGATAAAAGTGATCGGCATCCACTCCCCGAGTAACTTTGCTCAACACTGTCATTCTGACGGTAAATGCTCAGGCGAACTCTGGTGTCAACTGATTGAAACACAAAGCACATGGCACATGGTCGAAGTCTTCGTATCAGTATTTAAATGATTATATGCTTTAATATGAATCATTGTAAGTAGTCGTAAATTCCGGTATTATGTTTCTGTACAATGACTATTCAAATATTAACCCACATAACGGTAATGCAGTCATCAATATAATATATATCGTTGTGTTTATACGGGAACTAGGCAAGCCTTTATGAACTATTGTTGAACACATTGTCTTTACTCACAAGAGGGCATATTCATCAGGCATTTTAAACTCAATTTCACGCAGGAACTTTATCGAAACAAGCATAATATAAATCAAACTTAATTCCGTAATGCAGTATTATTGGAACGTGGAAATAAGTCACCTTCTTGTGCACAATATTTTTAAAGTAATTGCATTGTTGTTGGTGTTGCCACCTGGGTTGTACGTCCTACCTCAAGATATAAATAAATAATAAATAATTAAATAAATAAATGGCTAAATGATTTGTTTTCCTATGTCTTTATCTGATTTCCTAAGAGTATGCCGAAACCACTTCCATTTTCTCCTCGTTATTTGGATTCGGATCTGGTCCTCCGAGACTCGTACCCACAGATTTTGGTTGGTTGGTTCTTACGTTTAGGGGCTGCGACATCGCGGTCATGTAGCCCCGTGTACTTTGGGTGTGTGTAGAATCTGTCTGATAACCGGTGTTAATTGTGATGACTGTATTAGTGTGTTATCTGTTTTTTAATTTAAGAACTGCAACTTAGAATTTTTCTAATAATACTTTTGCCGCTAAGCGCCACCGTCAACGACTACTAGGCCAAGTTCAGAACTTAGCTACTAGACGCCACCACAGTCAGCTCTTGGCAACGAACGTAGAAACCTAAGAGCGTTGTTTACAATCTGAACCTATCCAATTTAGCTTCACACAGGTGCAATTAGTGGAAGGTTCATTAACATGCCATAAATCTATGACATGGGACCGCCGGCTTTACTTCCCCTCCGAAGGAAGGCATACTGAGGGATTTTTAACGCTCTTAAAAATCCGACGGGTACGGCCGGGTTTGAACCCGCTATCTTGGGCATAGAAGCTCAGCATGCTACCGACTACGTCACCGAAGCCGCCTCCACAGAGTTTCATTCACGATTATTTTATTCTGTTGTCAGACACACTTTTATGTAAACCTGTAGCCGATTTGTTACTCCACAGGTTATTCCATGATTCAGTCAATACAATACTACTGATTCCACATAACTTCTATATTTCATCAGCTTTGTTCTTGTAGTAGCCTACTACTTGCGTAGAACTACTAAGACAATGTTATTGAAAATTCCCAACTGCAAAATAAACTAGAAATACATTGTGAGGTTTGAAGCCATTTTTCAGTGTTGCCTAAGTAAACAAAAGTTTGGTGCTTTTTAGTCGGTCAACACGACTGAAAAGCACCAAACTTTTGTTCAAAGTAGAAATACTTGGGGCATTTCTTGATTAGAAATCACAGTTTAAACACCGACTTCTTACACAAGAGAAGATGGATGAAATCCATGCTTGTTTGGAACGTTGTATTCTGAAATGAATCCGGCTTATTGCTCAACAGGCTAGCATCTTATGTAAATATTGTACAATAGCTTGCCACGGTAGGTGAGTGGTTATCGTGTGGGACTACCAAGCCCAAACTTGCAGGTTCGCTCCTGGCCGTGGTATGTGATTTTTGAAAGACGAAAAAAATCACGGCATGCATGTTATACCTTGTTGGCATGTTAAAGAACCCATTTGAATTCACTAGGCCGTGTTCATAATGGGAAAATTAATCTCGGGATTTTCCGCCAACACAAAGTTCCTATATTTTCTATTAGAAAGCGCTATAGTGTCAAGAAGCTTAGATATCTAACCTCCTTGACTTTCATAGCGCTCCAAGGAATTACAAAAATCGACATGCAAGCTGACCTCTGGGTGTGAAATAACAAAGCTTGCACCCGGGGCCCGAGGCCATACGATATTATATTATAATATTGTACAATACACTTAATAATACTCCTTTTATTATTTATTTCTTTCTTCCTACTCCCTTCTTTTTTATTTCTTCTTTCATACTTTCATTCTTCCTTTTTTCTTTCTTTCTTTCTTTCTTTCTTTCTTTCTTTCTTTCTTTCTCCCTCTCTTTCTTTCTTCCTTTCTTTCTCTCTTTCTTTCTTCCTTTCTTTCTTTCTTTCTTTCTTCCTTCCTTTCTTCCTTCCTTTCTTTCTTCATTTCTTTCTTCCTTTCTTTCTTTCTTCCTTCCTTTCTTCCTTCCTTTCTTCCTTTCTTCCTTCCTTCCTTTCTTTCTTTCTTTCTTTCTTTCTTTCTTACTTTCTTTCTGCCTTTCTTTCTTTCTTTCTTTCTTTCTTTCTTCTTTTCTCTCTTCTTTTCTTTCTTCCTATCTTTCTTCCTTCCTTTCTTTCTTTCATCCTTCCTTTCTTTCTTCTTTTGTATGTTTCTCTCTTTCTTTCTTTCTTTCTTTCTTTCTTTCTTGCCTGCTTTCTTTCTCTCTTTCTCTTTTTCTTTCTTTCTTGCCTGCTTTCTTTCTCTCTTTCTTCGTTTTTTTTCCTTTTTTCTCTCTTGCATACTTTCTTCCTTGTTGCTTTCTTTTCCACTCAAAGCCGGCATTGCGCGGTGAAAGTCTCGGTCGGACAGCGCTCAGCTGCCGGTAGCGGGCTGTGTGAGACCCCAAAATACACCTGGTATTTACAAGCTCCTCAGAACATATTGTAAGATTCATCCGGTGTTTTATATTTGACATTCTGCTTATTAGTGTTCGAGCTCGCAACAGAAAGGCTAACAGAAACTCTAATAAAAGGGCATGTTCTTCCTTTAGATGGATCACATTTCAGTAAGCAGTGTAGTCTTCCTGCCGCCATCTTCATTCAGAGCCGAACAAGTCATTATATAATTTAAAGATGTTGGGTGCTCATTATTCTCTGTCTGCCCCGCGCGTTATGAATATTAACTGCACTAGGGGCAACGTTAAAGGGAATGAACCCATGAAGTCAATACCACGTTCATGCGGTGATCATAAGACAAAAGCTTCCTTCATATGAAATTGATTTCGACAACCATATTACGCCACTCACTATTTGCAACAGTAGTAAAAATACGGGAAAATAAGGAAGAATATAACATCTAAGAGTATGTATTGGTGCATTATTTCTAAAACCATTCATGCTACTAAGCCAAAATTAAGTTTAAAGCTACCGTAGTGTCTGTATTGTAGTCCTAACATACGGAAAAATAACATTTTTGGCATATGCAATTTTAGGAAAGGAATCAATTTTTCTAAAAATAATAATGAATATTATTATTAAAAGAATATACTTTTTCTCCAATGTTTAGACCTTATTCTATATTTTGAAGGTTTAAAGCATTGTCCATTCATAGTACAGTAGAACCCAAGTTGAAAATTTCATGTCAATAGTGCTGTTACATCCAGAGATAATGCACCTTTTCTACGAAAAAATCATTATTAGTGCGATAATGGGTTCAAAACAAGTAGTTCCGTGAAGAACTATACAGCCTATTTTCATATATCTCACTTATGTTAACTCCCACTATCAACATTCAAAATTTCAGTTTGATTGCTGTAATAGATTCGTAGATATTGAGAACCGACTAAATATTTCGGATGGTCGCCATTTTGGATTTTATGTAGGTCCTAGAATTATGTACTGTTACATGAAGATTATTGTGTACGTGTAGCATTCACATTTCAATCGCAAGATTAGGACACAAGAAGTAACAAGGAGATATTAAAATTTCGCACAGCTGCCATCTTGTGGTTATGGAAACAATTGAAATAAATTAGAAGCCAGTGGATTAACATTCGTATAAGCATTTACTGTATCAAGTTTCACTGCACTCGGATGGTTAAATTGCGAGAAACGTCCATGTGAATATTTATAATTCGCGCCACCACCATGTTGGATTTGTGATCACCAGGTTATTTAAAGTCCTATAGGTGAACTTAAGTTCATAGCCCCTATGAACATTAAAAAATCAGTTTGATTGCTATAATAGATTCGTAGATATTCAGAGCCGTCTAAATATTTCGGATGGTCGCCATGTTGGATTGTTAAATGTATAGCCCATAGAGTCATGTACCATTAAAGGAAAATTATTGCGTAGGTTCATTATTCAAACTTTCACATCGATCGCATTATTAAGACACAAGAAATAAAATCTTAATTTTAAAATTCGCACAGCCGCCATCTTGAGGTTATGTAAACAATTGAACTAAATTAGATACCAGTGTATTAAAATGTGTATAACCATTTTCTGTACCAGATATCATTGCGGTGGGAACATTAAATCGCGAGAAAAGTCTATTTAAAATTTTCAAATTCGCTTGGCCGCCATGTTCGTTTTGTAGTTAACCAGTTTTTGAAAGTCTTATAGATGAACTTCCAGTAGTGCCCTTTCTCTTCGTACAAAATTTCAGGGTGATACCGCTAATAGTTTCAGAGATTTAGAATGCTGGTGATATATTTCACACATCCGCCATCTTGTGGTTATGCAAACAATTGAACAAAGTTAGATGTCGATGCATTACAATGTGTATAAACATATACTGTACCAAGTTGTATTGCGTTTGGTTGGTTAAATCCCGAGAAACGTCTATTTAAAAGTCGCAAATTCGCGTGGCCGCCATGTTGGTTTTGTAGTTACCAGTTTTTCAAAAGTCACATAGGTAAACTTCTAGTAGTTCCCTTTATGAACGTAAAAAATTCAGGGTGATATCGGGAATAGTGTCAGAGACATTGGATGCAGGTGAAATATTTCGCACAGCCGCCATGTTGGATTGGTGAGACGTAACAAAAGTTGAAGGGCACGGACGGGGTCATTCGGAATAGTGCTATGAACTTACCGAGTTTCATTGAAATAACTCCAGCCATTTAGAAGTTATTAGGGGGGGGGACACATACTCCTCTCTCACACACACACACACACACACACGCACACACACACGGACAAAAAGTGATCTCATTAGCCTATTTTTTCAAAATTGAAAATAGGCTAATGAAGTGTGTACCTGCACGACTTGCTTTGTTCTAGAACATCCCAAACCTGTAGTCTCCTGCTCCTGCCTCTTTCTCCTTGTCTTAGTAAGCCATCTACCCTCCTCTTTTCATTTTTCCTAGTCCATTTTAATGATTGTCTACCCATATTTCCAATTACTACTCTTCCACTAGCAATATCAACAAGACTATACAGCAAAAGAGGTCAAATGAAAAGCACATGTCATATGAGTACTCATAAACAAAGATTAAGTAGCAAAGAACATAAAGCCTCGTCTCCAAGAGTATGCTGGTTCTATCTACTGGCCAAATTACCAACCACTGTCAAGAATAGAGAGCGGTTAATTTGAATCCGGAGAATTATTAGAAAATCCCGCGAAAGCTGAGAGGAATGGAACTACGCCACGCCTACATTACAGCATGGACTAAGAGCCATAGCAATTAAACTAATTGCGATATTATGGGTTGGTTAGTTCCTCAGTTTAGGGGCTGCGACAACGCGGTCATATAGCCCCGTGTACTTTGGGTGTGTGTAGAATCTGTCTGATAACCGGCGATAATTGTGATGACTGTATTAGTGCGTGTATCTGTTTTAATTGAAATAAGGACTGCAGACATCGAATTTTTTCAAGTAGTTCCTACTTTTGCCGCCAAACGCCACCGTCAACGACCAACTAGTTCAGAATTTAGTTGCCAGATGTCACCGCAGTCGGCTCCTGACGACGAACGTAGGAACCTAAGAACGTTAGTCAAATGTTTAACCTATATACAATTTAGTTTCACACAGGTGTAATTAGTGGAATGTTCTTTAACATGCCATAAATCTATGACATGGGATCGGTGGCTTTACTTCCCCTCCGAAGGAAGGCATAGCCTACTGAGGGATTTTTAACGTTCTTAAAAGATCCGACGACTTCGGCCGGGTTTGAACCCGCGATCTTGGGCATAGAAGCTCAGCGTGCTACCAACTACGCCACCGAAGCCGCTGAGATATCATCATGAAATAAGTTGGTATTGCTAAAGCAATATACTGTAGTGGCCTATAAATGAGCCAATAAAAAAGCATATTTTTTGGTTAACGCCCCCTTAAGAGCATTAATCAAACATAACCTACGCATTTTGGCTTCACACAAGTGTAGTTAGTGGAAGGTTCTTCTTCATGCCGGCTGCTGGTTTTCAACTACCTTACTAGACGTGGAAGACTTTGAACAGACTGCGAACTGGAGTGATGCGGTGCAAAGAAAATTTGAAGCGGGGGCGCTACATTACTGAAGATGCAACCTGCGAATGTGGAGAAATTCAAGATGTTGAACACCTTTTGGTCTGCCCGAAATTACCTGAAGCCTGCTCGCTGGATGACCTGCTTTCAGCAAATCCTCGTGCAATCAAGACTGCCGAATTCTGGGCCTCAAAATCAATATGATATGTTCACAATCTGTGTGTACAGGGTGGGTGGGAAGTAACTAAGTATTATTAAATGGCAGTTAAGTGTTTAATATTGATGGAATTCTATTGGAAATAGCGGAAACATACTGAACATTAAAATAGGATAGTGATTTTCCATGACGCGTAGTACCGAAGGTGGCCGCGAGAGGCGGTACACTCAAAAATAACTAAGATGGTCAGTCGCCTGACAGTATGAGAACGAGCGCAGATTGTTTCGCGCTATGAGGTGTGGAATTCGATCGTTCTTTGTCAATCGGCACATTTGCCATTACTGAGTGGCCCAGGATCCTGGAGTTACGGTGGAGAAGAAGCAGTCTCGTCCAAAAGTGAGCGTGTGGTGTGGAATAACGGTCCATATCTCCTGCGTGACACAATTAACAATTGGCGGGGTACGTTGCCTTCAAATGCTTCAGGATAACGTTTGGCCCTCGATATCTGGATGGGAAAATACCACCAACCTTATCTTCACTTTGCGAATGTCGTGCGGAACTGGTAGGATGAGAAGTTTCCAGGACATTGGCTGGGGGAGACGTGCATCTCTTGAATGACGTGCAAGAAGTCCAGACCTGACACCCTGTGACTTATTTTTATGGGGCTGGGCAAAAGAAGAGGTGTACCGGACGAAATCTCGCAAACTGGACGAGTTGGAAGTACGGATTCGGTATGTTGTTACCAACGTCCCACACAACTTCCTCCAGAAAGCTGTGGATTCCATTCCAGGTCGTTTGAGGAGATCGGTCGACGCCATAGGTGCCTACATCAAAATGCAATAAAATTGTAAGGTATGAAATCATATTCCCATATAACAGTGTAGGCTACATACTGAATTAATTTCAAATAAATAACTAAGTTATGCAAACATAAAAGTTATGCGTTAATTTCAATACCTAGTTACTTACCGCCCACTCTGTATATTGTAAATATGTTTTAAATTGTAAATAACTGTGTTGTACTGTCCTGGATAGGAATATATAATATAATATACAGGGTGTATCTTAATTATACCGACCAAAAAATCAGGGACGCACTGCGTGTTATGTAAAAGACGATGCCGCACTCGGATTGGCGGAGAAAATTTTTCCCTCCGAGAAAATGAGGTTACTTTGTTACTTCAGGGCGCGTGATTCAAATCTACGAACTCGCCGTATTTGCTGAGCCAGGCAGCAAGCCGCTGGCCACTGCTGTGCTTCAAGCAAGGGAAGGGAGTGTGATAGAAGAAGACAGAGAATTGCTGGCGGGCATGCAGCAAGCCGAGGCGATCGAGGAAACTTGCGCATGCCCACCAGCATATCTCTGTCACTTTCTATCACACTCCCTTCCCTTGCTTGAAGCACAGCGGTGGCCAGCGGCTTGCTCTCTAGCTCAGCAAATACGGCGAGTTCGTAGATTTGAATCGTGCGTCCGGAAGTAACAAAGTAACCTCATTTTCTCGGAGGGAAAAATATTCTCCGCCAATCCGATTGCGGCATCGTCTTTTACATAACACACAGAGCGTCCCTGATTTTTTTTTGTCTGGCAGTTGGCAGTCGGTACTGTGTGAAGGAAGCTTCTTCTGGACTTCAGTCGAGAGTAGGCTGGTTGAAGGCTATACGATGGATGTGCTTGAGACACATCGGCTCTAGATCTCTCACATTTAGCTGTAACTTCTCTTTTGATGACCAAGGTATCACTATACCCTAAACATGTATCAACAAGAACGTGAGCTATGTGATGTGCTGCACCAAGATAGGTGGGTTTCCCCCCTTATTTTTTTACAGATTGTTCCAACTGACGTAATCCGAAAATAGTCTCGCGAGGACTGGCACCATGGGTAAATCTGACCTGACCGTAAATAATATAGAAATAACTTGAGTGTTCAAAAAGCTATGGACATGTTTCTTTTGCAGGTTGAAGTTCAAGGCTAAGAAGGAAGGTACAGTAGGGGACAGGAAATAAGGGCTGGCCAAATCGAAAATACAGGGTCTTTCATATAAAATAAGAGCTCCAAGCGGTGGCTTTGTTAACCGCTGCTGCGGCCACCTTAGCCGAGATTTTGGCGCGCCAAGGCCCCCTGCTTTAAGCGTGTGTACCATCCTATATGATGCAGCGGCCTTGCTAGCGTGTGTATAATGCTGAAATCTTACTTTAGATAGTTAGTTAGTTATTGTTGAAGAATCCGAAACCCCTATAGTATTGAAAGCGTGCGCATAGTACATACTGTACAGCCTCCCAGGGGTATGCACCCCTTGGAGACCATCCCCCCGGCATCTGGCTAAATCCCCTAAAATGGCAACCCTTGGAAAGCCGGGGCAACATCCATTAATACTGTAAGGACAGCTTGCTACTCCATAAAGCAGCTCAAGCCTTACGTAATCATTACACTCAGCGACATAGTACTAACTGGGGCAGCATGCCAACACAATGCTGACAGCAGGACGTCAGAAGGTATAAGAAGGCGTCCTAATGAGGTCAAAGGATCTCTCCATTGTCAGTGCTTCATCGAGTCAGCCGGAGGCTACGCTGGTGTCAACCGAGGTGAGTCAGTCAATCGTGTTCAGAGTTCCTATTTTTGTAACCTGTAACACACCACTTGTACACATTGTGAACATAATCTCATTCCCTACAAGGGACTCATACTCAAAACTATAGACCAATAAACACTTGGTCCACACTCTACACTAGCATTACTGTTATACGCCTCTTTACGTCCCAACGCCCTTCCTTATTCCCGTCACGTAAAGACGTGACAGACGGTAGTCCATTAGCGCTAACTCAGGTACCTTTGTGTTTCTCGAGCCGGCTCGGCTGCCAACGAGCAGCGCGTGCCACTCGGCTGATACGAGCAGATTCAATTACATAATAAGCAGTCAGCTGAGCGACCAGTACAGCGACCCTGTGCAGTGGGTCCCATCCCCTCAAACACTACCACATTATTTATAGGAACGCCCACTAGTTCCTAGCACGCTACAACACTCTACACTGGTCAGCTTACCCTGACAAGGGAAGCTACCCTTTTAGGCACCACCTTATAAATTAGTACAACAACTCTCCCTTTTAGATCCACCCCCAAATAAGGGATCTAAAACACTGGTGGAGGCGCGGTCCTACGCACAGTAGAACGGGACTCAACCAACGAGCCCTCGTAGGTAAAACGACCCCTTCCGTACCGCAAAAAGCCAAGCAAATAGTGAAAAATTTTTTTTTCACCTCATATTGCGTCACACATTTTTTTTTAGATTAAATGTCCACATTTAGAACTACATTAAGAGACTTTGCACACCATTTGTCGGCTAGTACGACTCCACTCCTGCCGAAGCTAAAGATTAAGAACGGTGACTTAATAACTGACCAGACTGCAGTACAACTACTCAGGGACCTTGAATTCAAAACAGCACAGATCCGTGCTCAACACCCTGCCGCTGCAGCACAAGTTATACATTTTACACGGTCCCAGGCCAGTGAACACACACAAGAGTCACCGGTATCCAGCGCTAGTGAGGTAGATTGTCTGCCAACACTCCATCCCCTATTGTTGCAGCAACTGCAGATCACAGAGCAGAAAGCCAGTAACCTGCTCGAGCGCATTTCAGAGCTATTAGAAACAGACACTATTAAAGCCAATAATCACACGACAGAAGCGGTTCTGGACATCCACACTATTTTGGAGACAGTAAAACAGGATTTAGACAGAACCGTACACATAGTCGAATCCACACAGTACGACAATACACCATCCATCAGCACAAGCATATCAGGTGACGAGCCACCTGGTAACGTAACACAGGTGTCGTACACGGGAAGCGAGGCTAATTCCCCTCTAAACAGCCCAAATACCTCAGCACACGACAGCGGGGTGAACGGCACAAACAGACCCGAAGCACTACACAGTCAACGAAACACAGCCGAGAACGACATGAATAGACACACTGAGTACCCCATGATCCACCCCACAAAGTTCACGGGGGAAGGCCAGGATCCCGAGGAATACCTCAAGGCCTTCAATAGAACGGCTCGGATCAATGGTTGGAGCGAGGAAGTTAGAAAACGGCTCCTTCCTGCCTACCTCACAAAGGCGGCCATGACGTGGTATGAGCTCCATGAGGACACACTAGAAGCTGCCACAAGGGAGGAAACCGCTTTACTCTTAAAAGAGGAGTTCCAGCTCATACCAGACGATGACGATCTCTATGACCAGATTAGACAGAGGTCACAGGGACCCAAAGAGAGCGCCCAGGCATACATCAATGTTAAATTGATAATGTGCGAAAAGTACAATGCAGCAATGACAAATAAACAGAAAGTCAAGCTGTTAATGCAGGGCCTCAGACCAGCCATAGTAGAAAAGCTATGCATAATGAACAACCTCACGGTCCAACATATGTTGAATAACATAAAGACCATAGAGGAGGGGAGAAAGATCACGGAAAAGGCTACGGAAAAAGCCGTGGATCTGCACTTCCAAACTCAGAAAGACGACACTAACGCCAAAATGGACGAATTAGTGGACAGGATGGAGAAACTGACCATAGCTGCCATCCAAGCGGGCGGGAGGCCGCCAAGGGATGAGCAAGCAGACAAACGAGAACACTATCATACAGAGAGGAGACGCTACGGGAGGGAGGAAAATTACTACCCTCCACAGCGGCCAACAACACCTCCCCCACAGGATAGGCCACACTACCCTCCTCGGTACTCACCGATAGCATACACGGACACAGAGCCGACATACCCCTCAAGGCGGTCACCATCTCCGTACACACGGGAGTACTACCCTGAGGAGTACGACCACGACATCCCCCGACGAAACAGCCCGCCACCAAATAGACAGGCCTACGCTGCCCCGCAATACAGGGGAAATGGGGAATATCGGGAGAACCCGCCCACACGCAGCCAAGGTTATGCAGCCCCGCAGTACAGGGGAAATGGGGAATATCGGGAGAACCCGCCCCCACGCAGCCAAGGTTATGCAGCCCCGCAGTACAGGGGAAATGTGGAATATCGGGAGAACCCGCCCCCACGCAGCCAAGGCTATGCGGCCCCGCAGTACAAGGGAAATTGGGAACAGCGAGAAAACCCACCCTCGACCAGACAGGGGTATGCAGCTGACCAATATAGGGAAAAGGGGAACCGACGGGAACACCCGCCCCAGCAGCAGCAGACATACACCCCACCCTGGCGGAGACAGAATAACGGACAACAGGGCAATAACCGACAAGGAAGAAAACCCACTAGAGAAAGGGACAACATAGACAAACACACGAAGGGCCCGGAACACTACCCCCTCCCAGACGAATACCCGAGGGAGTTCAGGGATGAAGCACCCCGCCGGACAGACAGGGGGGCAATACTCCCTACACCTACTTACACACCGCAAACGGGGAGTTGGCGCAGCCACCCCGAGGGGGGGCGCACATACAGTACAGGTAGGCGTACACCCACATTTTCAAAAAACGCCTAGACGGGGAGGTTCGGCTAGCTGATGAAGCAGCTGAGGTTCCTCCCCCAACACAACACAAGAAAGGCCCTTCCCCCAAGAAAACTCGTAAGAGTAAGGGGAAGAAGCAGCCAGATAAAGCTGAGGCTGACGATCCGCCCCCGGACCGTTTCCAAACACACCCCGTGCAAGGAGACGGCAACTGTCTGTTTAGGGCCATGAGCTTTCTAATCCGGAATACCGAGGATTATCATGGGGACTACAGACAGAAAACGGTCAAACATATCTTGGCCAACTGGAAAGAGTACCGGGACTTTGTGTCGGACGAGCGGGAAAACCCATTCCAGACCGGGGCGGATTACCGAAAATACATGGGCAAGGACGGCACCTATGGCAGTGCCGTAGAGGTAACCGCTCTCGGCAAAGTGCTCAAAGCCAACATCCATGTATATACGGATGTGCACTCGCCTCCGCTATTCTCAACTGCGGGATTCAATAGGGACCTACACGTACTTTTTACAGGAAACCCTAAGGCGGGACATTACACACCCCTCACAATCAGAAGCCAACAGCCCGAGAACACGCCCACACCCTCCAAACAGAAAACCCCACCCCCTTCACCACACCACAGGGGGGGAATTGACCATACACAGGCGCATGACGCGAGCTCGCTCGGCATGGGGAAGCCAGCAACAGGAGTCGAACTCGCGACCGCCTGGAACAAAAGTCGGGTTAACAAAGGCAAGCTCAGGGTCACATTTGCAGACACACCTTCCCGAGAGGAAGAAACCAACAACAACACAACTACACAAAGGCTGGGAACGATTAATACACTAAACGTTCGCCAGCAGACTCCTAGTCTCACAGCAAGACCGGTTAAAGGAGCTGGCAATGTACTTGGCAAACGCACTTTGCTGACCTGGGCAAAGTACTCAGAACAGGAAGCCAGCCGAGAGGCGAAGCGTGCCAGGTACGATAGGCGGACAGCTTCGTGCCTGCCCAGCACAAATGTCACTCCGGCAACAACAACAACAACAACATACATCTTACACAACACATCGGTGCAGGGCAGTGGATTTCAGGTATCGGCCCTCACGATACACGCCACCATAAATGGCCACAGAGTGCAGGCCCTAATTGATACCGGGGCAGCCGTAAGTTGTGTTAATAGACGCGGGATTCAATAGGATTCAATTGGTTGGCAGTTGGCAGTCAAAGTGAAAGGTCGTGTTTTTCCCAAGCTCTCAGGTGTGCTGGAATGGGTTGTTCTCTGGAATGTTATCGGGCGAGGATCGGACTGTGGTATGTGAAGGGTAGTCGGGATTTCCGGTGTTTGTGTGTGCGTACGGGACCTAGCAACTTGTGGTTCATAGCCCTGGTGATAGCTGCATTGCTAGTTATTGGTGGAGTGGAAGTGAATCCAGGGCCTGTTACTCCAAATGTGAATCAGGCAAATGATCCAGTGACAGTTTTAAAGTGTTCGACGTGCAGTAAAACATTGAAAAATGGTGTTGAGTGTGGACTATGTGAGAAATGGTTTCACTTCGGCTGTATTAAGGTCAAGAAGGAGGATTGTGATGTCGGAAATTGGTTTTGTAAAGTATGTGATACGCCGGACTGTTTGAGGGTGCAAATCAAAGCAAGGGATCAAATAATACAGGAACTTAGAGCTAAGCTTCGTGAATCAGAAGACACGGTGAAGGATGTGACTGAACGGCTTTCTACTGGGATCAGTGTGGAAGAGGGCGTGCAGGAGCAAACTGAGGATGACGTTATCATAATGGGTGATTCGATGATACGATGGAGTGCGAATATCTCGAGGAAATCAGGTGCGAAAGTGCGGTGTTATCCGGGGATTAAAATTGACCAGCTTGCCCAACAAGTGGAAGAAACAAATATAGAGGACTGTGAAAAAGTTAAAGTGTTGTTGCTCCATGTTGGGACGAACGATTTGAAGAAGAGGGCTACAGCTGATTACATCATGGGGGAGCTCTACGAACTAGGCAGAAAAGCTAAAAGCAAGTTTAGAAATGCAAAAATTATAATGAGTGGCATTGTTCGGCGGGGAGATGTTCCGTTAAGGCGAGTTAAGACTGTAAATGACCGCATGGACTGGGTATGTGCACAACTGGGATTAGTGTACGTAGAAGCTGACTGCTGGATTGGTGGCCGTGACTTCGCCCGAGACGGGCTGCATCTAAATCGACGGGGCGCTTACAACCTAGGGAGCCTACATGACAGGGTCATCGGTTCGTGCCGGCTTTTGTGAGGAGGAGCAGGTCCAGAGGTTGCCAGCCGATGGGAACAGAAGGAGCTACTTCAAGATATTTGCTGCGGAGGTAAGACTCTAAGATTACTGCAGGTTAATTGTCAGAGTTTAGGAAATAAATTAATTGAATTTTGGAATCTTGTAGAGACGTATTCTCCGGACATTGTCATTGCAACTGAATCTTGGTTATATGAGGACATAAATAGTAGCGAAATAATTCAAGGGACCTACGAAATGTACAGAAGGGATCGGGGGAAGCGAGGTGGTGGGCTATTTATTTGTGTGCGCAAAAATATAGCTAGTTTCTTAAAGTGGGCCGATATGGATCATGAAATGTTATGTGTACAAATTTCGGATAAAGGAAATAAATTCCCTCTTCAGGTGATAGGGGCGTATAGAGCACCGAAAGATAACTTTTCTCTCCTCGAAACACTGTATGATAAAACTTGTGCGGGTAATGCTATGAAAAAGAGCATAATAATTGCTGGAGATTTAAACCTCCCCAAAGTAGACTGGTCTGGTGAGTCAACTAGCTGTGGTCAAGCTCAGAGCGCTGCAAATAAATTCTTAAGGGAGGGGGGATTTTCCCAAGTAGTTGACTTCCCAACTAGAGACAATAATACCTTAGATGTTTATCTCGTAAGGCCTGTAGAGCTGTATATTAACTGTCTGAAAGTACCAGGAATTAGTGACCATTCTGGGGTTGAATTAAATATTAGATATGGTGACGTTACAAAATTAGACTCTGATGTAGCGAAAAAGATCATATTCCAGTATCGCAGGGCGGATCAGGGCAAGTTTCAGGGGTATTTGAATGAGCTATTTGTAGGATGGGCATCGGAAGGAAATCACATTAATATCCTGTGGACTAACTTTTTGAAAATTTTAAATAGCGCTGTTGATAAATTTGTCCCATTTAAATTGCTGAAACAAAACCCAGACCCTGAGTATTACACACGAGAAATTAGGAGACTAAAACGGAAAATTAGGAAATTATACAATAAAAGACATGATAGTGACAAGTATATGTTGAAATTTAAGTCCTTATCAAGAGAGCTCGTCTTAAAAAAGAGGGCTGCTCATGACAGTTATATGCAAGGTTTACTTGGTTCGGGAGGGGGTGGGTGGAAAAAATTTTACAGTTATGTTAGGAGAAGAAAGGGAAATTCAAATAATTTGTCGATGATAATGTCCGGTGACGGTAAATTAATTACTGAGAAACAGGCCATTGCTAATGAATTAAATGTCTTTTACGGTAGTGTGTTCAATAAATCCAATAGCTGTGTGTTGGACCTTAACGACGAATCAGGGGCTCCCCTGTTCCAAATAAACCAGTCAGCAATTGTAAAGCTAATACAAAAACTGCGTTTCAATGTATCAATGGGTCCTGATAATATTGTTAGTGAAGTACTTAAATTAGGAGGTAGGGCCGTGGCACGATACTTGGAGGTGATATTTAATGTGTCCATAAACAATGCGCAAATCCCAGATGACTGGAAAAGAGCTACGGTAGTCCCAATATTTAAGGGAGGGAGCAGACTTGAATTGGGCAACTACAGGCCGGTTAGCCTTACGTCCATCGTTTGTAAGCAGATGGAGCATCTCATTTGCGACTACTTGAGGGAACAGTGGGAAACATTATCATGGTTTAATGATAGGCAGCATGGATTTCGGAAAGGTTACTCATGCGAGAGTCAGATGCTATCACTTTTTCAAGACATTAGCGAATCGTTAGACCATGGAGTTTCAGTCGACGCCGTGGTGATAGATTTTGCGAAGGCATTTGATGTCGTGCCGCATGACATGCTACTCCATAAATTAGCTTCGACGAAGATTGATAGAAGAGTAATTTTATGGATCCAAGAATTTTTGACGGGTCGTTCCCAGAAAGTGAAAGTTGAAGGCGTATTCTCGGATGAAATTACCGTAACGTCGGGTATCCCTCAGGGCAGCGTAATCGGAACTTTGTTGTTTTTGGCGTTTATAAATGACTTACCAAATGGAATTCGCAGTGACTGTCGATTGTTTGCGGATGATTGTGTAATATATCGAAAGATACACGACTCACAAGACAATGCAGTGCTGCAAGAGGACCTGAACCTGGTCTATAAGTGGGCGATTGTAAATAAAATGAAAATAAACACAAGAAAATGTAGTCTCTTAAAAATAGGGAAGGTGCGAAGGCAGGATTTTCAATATAACATTGGCTCGGAAATACTTGTAGAAGAAGATTCTTGCAAATATTTGGGCGTTCACGTAAGGAATGATATGAAATGGAGTAGTCATGTAGGATGTGTAGTTTCAAAAGCTTACAAATCCCTGCACTTTGTAATGAGGGTATTAAAGGAAGTAGTACCTCTGCTAAAGAATTAGGCTATTTGTCACTTGTAAGACCTATTCTGGAATATGCCTCGGCGGTTTGGGATCCATATCAAGTAGGGCTCATCAATGAGTTGGAAATGGTACAAAGAAAGGCCGCTAGATTTGTGCTCAGTGACTTTAATCCCAGGAGCAGTGTGAGCCGTATGTTAAAGAAACTTGGGTGGGAATCACTGGAGGCTAGGAGGATGAAATCTAGACTCTACGCTATGTACAACACGTATACAAATCAACCAGCATGGGGTGAGCTTAGCAAACGATTGGGAAAGCCCACTTACATGGGTAGGAGCGATCATCCTTTCAAAGTTAAGGGCCGACCACAGCGAACAAATTATGGTAAATATTCTTTTGTAAACCGTGCCATTGATAACTGGAACTCTCTACCTGCCGCAGTCTTAGAGCCTTTTCCCAAACATATAGGTGTGTTTAAGAAAAGACTGACTATTTGTGTAAATATTCCAGTTTAATTGGTGTATAATTGTTATTGAATTGTTATCTATAATTATGTATTGTTATGTATAATTATGTATTGTTATGTATAATTATGTATGTGTTATGTATATCCAATTTGCCACCGGGGGGCACACCCCCCATTGCAAATAAATGAATGAATGAATGAATGAATGACACATTGCCGAGGCGCAAATACAAGGTGTCACGGGAAACATTCGGTTAGTAGCGGCCAACGCTCAGGCGCTGGAAAACATGGGGGTAGCGAACATACATATTAGGATAGACCATTTTGCCACAACGCACCCCATGTTCGTTATCGAGCACCTTTCTGCGTCAGCCATAATAGGCATGGATTTTCTCGCTAGATATGAGGCTAGCATAAATTTCGCTAGTGGTCAGATGCTTTTAAAGCACGACCAGAGGCCCACCACACATCCCATGGTATACACCAGGAACAGAGATGGGATTCGAGCGGAGCGAGAAAACCACGAGCATCAGGCCCCTACACTGCACACTATCAGCCAATATACAAACACACACACTGATAAGGCGGCCAACCAGAACCACACGCAGGACCTGACTCCGGAGCAAAATAAAAGGCTCACGGAGCTCCTGGAGACCAACAGAGATATTTTTGCCCACTCAATGAAGGATCTCGCTGTGACAGACCTCATTGAACACCACGTCACACTCACTAGTGACCGACCAGTACACCAGCCTCCCTTCAGAGTGAGCCAGAAGGAGAGACATGCCATCGATGCCCAGATCTCAGAGATGCTCGAGGCAGGGGTCATTGTTCCAGTTATTTCTAACTATTCCTCTCCAGTTCTGCTGACCAAAAAGAGGGACGGATCGCACAGGTTTTGTACTGACTACAGGAGGCTCAATAAGTTAGTCGAAAATGATAGTTATCCACTACCAAGGGCAGACACCTATTTGGACGCCCTTGGTGGAGCTAGCTGGTTCAGTTCGATGGATTGCTATAGCGGATTCTATTCAATCCCCGTCTATGAACCAGATAGGCACAAGCTGGCGTTCGTTACAGAGAACGGACTATTTACCTACACCCGTTTACCGATGGGTCTCCGTAACGCCAGCCAAACCTTCCAAAAGCTAGTGGATAAGACATTTTCAGGGCTTAAATGGCGTTCCGTATTGGTGTACGTGGATGACATAACGGTCTTCTCCAACACTTTTGACGAACACATCGTACATTTGGAGGAGGCTTTCGCAAGGATCAGAGAAGCTAAACTAAGGCTTAAACCTGCGAAATGTCAATTTGCCAGACAGCAAATTAACATCTTGGGCCATATTGTCAACCGGGAGGGCATTATTCCCGACCCAGCCAAGACTGACGCAATAATGGGCATCCCAATGCCCACAAATTTGAAACAATTGCGCAGTTTTATTGGCTTGGCTTCGTACTATCGCAAGCATATCTATAGGTTTGCACACATCGCCCATCCCCTAACTGAACTCACACGGGAAAAAACGCCCTTCAGCATCACGCAGGAACACATAGATGCCTTCAATACACTGAAGCAACTATTGACCTCACCTCCATTACTACAACACTTCCACAGTGATAGGCCCACATTTTTACACGTGGACGCCAGCCTGTATGGGTTGGGAGCAGCCCTATTGCAGGAAGACGCCGAAGGGCGCAAACGGCCCGTCGCCTACGCTAGCAGGAAGCTAACGGCCGTTGAGACTAGATACTCTGCCACAGAGCGGGAAATGCTGGCATTTTCGTGGGGAGTGAACTATTTTAGAGTATACCTCTATGGTATCAAGTTCACGGTAGTGACTGACCACGCGAGCTTGCTTTTTTGGGACAAATTTAAAAACCCAAATTCGCGACTCAACAGGTTTATATTCCGCCTGTATGAATATGATTTCGTGGTCAAACACAAGAAAGGCGCTACACACCTAGACGCAGATGGGTTGTCTAGGCTGCCAGTAGCCGATCCCCCGGATGACAGTAAGGACCACGACTGGGACGATATGCCCACCTTTGCCCTGACGGTGGTTGACATCAAACAGGAGCAAGAAAGTGATCCGCACTTGAAACAGATTCTATTGGCACTAGAAAACTTGGATAAAGTGGACTCCAAGACAGCACGGATGTCTAGGCGATTTTTTCTAGACAAAGACGGGGTACTGAAATTTAAGCCCACAGCCATGCACGATAGCGCACCTATAGCGGTTCCGGAATCATTGAGAGAAAATATCATGAGCGGACACCACAATAGCCCTCTGGCAGGGGCACACTTAGGTACGCATAAAACTTACCTTAGAATCCGTGACAAGTACTATTGGGTAAACATGAAGGCCGACATAGATACCTTTGTCAAGACATGTCACACCTGCCAACGATTCAAAACAAGACCTGGCAAGCCTCATGGACTACTCAACCCAATTCCCGTGGGAGAGTTATTTCACAGAGTCGGAATAGATGTGAAAGGCCCCATTACAACAAGTCAGAAAGGTAATAAATATATCCTGGTGGCCACCGAGTATCTCACACGATACATGATTACAAAGGCTGTTCCCAAAGCAGACACGAACAGCATAGCCGAATTTCTATTTGATATAATTACACGATATGGCCTATTCCAAACCTTATTATCCGACAGAGGTACTATTTTCACCTCGAGAGTGCTCCAACAGTTTCTGGAGATACTAAGGATTAAGGCATACACTACCACGAGTTTTTCCCCGCAAACCAACGGACTCACGGAAAGTATGAACAAAATACTTGGAATAGCGCTGGCTAAATTTACAGAGGACGCAGGAACAGACTGGGATGAATATCTGCAAAGCATTACTTTTAGTTATAATACCTCTGTATCTACGGCTACGAAACACTCTCCACACTTCCTACTGCACGGATACACACCCAGAAGTCCCATAGACAATATATGTATCCCACAGGACGCCCACACAGACAATGCGGCTCGGCTAGAGCATTTGCAGATAGCCCGCATGGACGCTAGAAAAAACATAGCCGAGGCCCAGAAAAAGCAAAAAGAGCGGTACGATCGGAATAGAAAGACCGTGGAATACACTCATTGGCACTAGAAAACTTGGATAAAGTGGACTCCAAGACAGCACGGATGTCTAGGCGATTTTTTCTAGACAAAGACGGGGTACTGAAATTTAAGCCCACAGCCATGCACGATAGCGCACCTATAGCGGTTCCGGAATCATTGAGAGAAAATATCATGAGCGGACACCACAATAGCCCACTGGCAGGGGCACACTTAGGTACGCATAAAACTTACCTTAGAATCCGTGACAAGTACTATTGGGTAAACATGAAGGCCGACATAGATACCTTTGTCAAGACATGTCACACCTGCCAACGATTCAAAACAAGACCTGGCAAGCCTCATGGACTACTCAACCCAATTCCCGTGGGAGAGTTATTTCACAGAGTCGGAATAGATGTGAAAGGCCCCATTACAACAAGTCAGAAAGGTAATAAATATATCCTGGTGGCCACCGAGTATCTCACACGATACATGATTACAAAGGCTGTTCCCAAAGCAGACACGAACAGCATAGCCGAATTTCTATTTGATATAATTACACGATATGGCCTATTCCAAACCTTATTATCCGACAGAGGTACTATTTTCACCTCGAGAGTGCTCCAACAGTTTCTGGAGATACTAAGGATTAAGGCATACACTACCACGAGTTTTTCCCCGCAAACCAACGGACTCACGGAAAGTATGAACAAAATACTTGGAATAGCGCTGGCTAAATTTACAGAGGACGCAGGAACAGACTGGGATGAATATCTGCAAAGCATTACTTTTAGTTATAATACCTCTGTATCTACGGCTACGAAACACTCTCCACACTTCCTACTGCACGGATACACACCCAGAAGTCCCATAGACAATATATGTATCCCACAGGACGCCCACACAGACAATGCGGCTCGGCTAGAGCATTTGCAGATAGCCCGCATGGACGCTAGAAAAAACATAGCCGAGGCCCAGAAAAAGCAAAAAGAGCGGTACGATCGGAATAGAAAGACCGTGGAATACACACCCGGGCAATTGGTCATGGTCTCCAATCATGCCCGTAAGAAGAACGTGTCCGAATTCCTCCTACCACGATGGGCAGGTCCCTTCAAAGTCTGCAGGAAGGTATCTGACCTAAATTATATAGTGAACGTGCGCCATGGGAGGAAACTCATAAAGGACACTATTCACGCCCGCCGGATGAAGGCATATCACACACGTAAAGCTCACACACCTACACGTAAAGGCGGGCACACTGCTAAAAGAAAAGGAAACGGTCCCGTTGGCAGACGTGGGAAGAAAGCCAAGAAATAGCCTTCAGACCTCACTGACCGAACCGGGATACGAGCCTAACACTCACCAGAACTGTCCCGGAGACACAACCTTCATGGTGCTGGAAACAATCACTCTGAGTAAAAGACGGTCTCCAAACCCGCAACCTTCTGAATACCAGGAATATAAGGTTGAGTAGATATCCAGTTCTAGAATAGAATAATGGGAAAGCTAAGACAAATTGGGACAGTCCCACTAACAGCGGGTCATAAACGAAAAACAATACAATCGCCTCTGGCATCTGGTCACCAAACACGCGACTAGCGGACCAGACACACTCGCGTACAACGCATATGGGATTTCCGAAGTGAAATGCCATGGCCTATGGTTTGGATTCCAAGTAAAACGGAAATCCCGTGGCGCATGAGCTACAGATCAACGGTCATATTAAACCACAAGTTTTTTTTCTACAATGAGAGAGGCACTGCTAGCAATCACTATAGACAGAAATCAGGCACACACACACACGTGCAGAAAACTAGGACGTGGGCAGAGCATGAAACAAATGAAAGCACACAACATCGTAATTCAACACCGTCGTATCAGCAGTAACATACTCCTCAATGAGCAAGACTGCTCGACACTGACAAGCCGAGCCAAAGCCTACTGGACAGAAATCAACACATCATTCACGCCCGATTTAGAGACCCTATATCTTCCAAAATTACACTACGAGGGGAAATCAAAAACATACAAACTCTACACAGGTATGCATGCTTTCATATGCGCATTGCACATCCACGGGAACGTGCCATATTATATGCGGCACGGAAATGATCACACCAAGTCTTTACAGACAACCGGATTCGAACCCATGACCACACACCACACGCGTACCAAAAACTAACTATCCAATGGTATTTTTGGTACACGGAACACAAGCAAAACCCACACTGGGAAAGCCCCAAGCCCTGGAACACAACGCAAACATAAAACACAGAGAATGACATAAGGTCACGGGTCTGAGTTCCAGTAAAAATTTAGACACAAAGGAGAACAGCTATTCAGGCGTCCAATCATACTGAAATTGGCCCATACAAGTGCATGAACAGGGAATACTACATTTCCTCCCACCAAAAACCAGACATAAAATTTCGAATTACACCAGGCATAGAGGAATACATTTCACAAACACAGGTAGGAAAATTTCGCAAGACACAGGTCTTAAGGAACAATGGCCACACGACGTCATTACCTAACTAGGGCGAATTGCTACATTAAGCCGCTAGGAATCTAAAACAATGACCACACTTGCATTCGTGCAGAAAGGCACATACCAGCGGATGACAAACAGTAACTTCCCAGCCTGGTATTACACATACCAATTGCTGACTGCAGACTATTCACACTGCAATACTGCGGTGACGAGACACTATTGCGTATCGCCCGTGACCGTGAAATTACACACACATAACAATTATAACGCCATACATTTTTTTCCCACACTGCAAAATCATTTGGCAATGGACAAGACGTGACACAGCGGAACTTATCTTGGGCCTATAAGGGCACGTTCGCAAAGACGTTAAAAGGCCACGGGCGCTTCCCGCCCATACACAACATACACAGTAGGACTTAGCCTTATAACAGACCAACCGTCCGCGTGGTGTAGCGGAACGTAGTCACACACACACACACACGCGCTCACCAATTAGGAGCGAACATAGGGACTTTGAGGAAACAGGACCTCCCCTTAATAACTTCTTTTCGCGATTCTATTCCCGAAATAAATCATTACAGATGACTAGCACATGACCAGTCGCATTACGACCACTGGCCACATCTACACTGCAAATGGCCGACCAGATTAGGTCATGCAGCTCTACTATCCCAAGGCGCGGATAGAAAGCCAACATGGACCAAGGGAGGATGACAGGAGAACAGGCTACCAGCGTACCACCTTACTCCCTTCCCATAACCTTCTCACGCCTGACATAAACAACGCAAACACATCTACACGACCAAAAACAGCTACACTACATTACAAACTACACACAGGGGTTGATGGACTTCATGCGTCTAAAAAGCAGGCATGCTACGCCTTGCGTCACGATGCTAACACCTGAGTATTAGGGGTGTGTCAGCAAACATTAAAGAAGCATAATGCGCCTCTCCAAATGAGAGAGGAGGCCATAGATATATACTAACCATTCTTTAGTACTTAAACACTCCCGCATGAAAGGGATATATTGGTATTATGCCCCACCCTACACCTATCCGTACATGAAGGCAGCAACTTCATATCCAGACACATGCATGAGTATCCCATCCAATTACCAGGGATTTTAATATCAAACCTGCATGAATTTTCGTATTTTTGCAATCCCGGGAATTACCTCCCCACTCCACTCACTATAGAAGCATCCCAGTGGCATCACCGGTTTCAGGCCACCACTAACGTGGAACCCAAAGGTGCGCAAAACCCTTCCTACCATACTTTAAGCCCACTCAACAAATAACTACCCCCAAGTCCTAATAACAGGGTACCTGACATTACAGACCCTACTAACACCTCCATTAAGGTAAAGAAAGCATTATTGCTGGGAAGCTGACATAGCGATGGTAGGCCAGAAGTAGCCTATGTACTTAGAAGATCTACAACCCCGCTACACTGGAAATATTTTACATTTTTACACAGAGATTAAACTATTTACACAGGTTACGACACATTTTTTTTCTTCTTACAAAGGAATCTGATACGACCTGATGGTTGACAACGGTGTAAGCCGAAGGTCGGGAGAACCACACTTTGAGAGCTGGGGAAGGCGATGTGGACCCTTCCCCAGTTGGCTCGACAGCGCAGCGACCTCACTTAACTGACGACTAGACCAAACAGACGAACTACGTAAGGTCAAAGCATTCGCGGCCTGGTCGGGCAAGCTCTGGAATCCTAGGTGCGCATAAACCGCCCCTGGGAGGAAGGGATGCTACACCCACTTTGTGCCACGGTCGTCGAAGCCAAGACCTGCAGGGTGACTTTCTGAGGATGGCGGGAGAAATAGCTCACTCAGCGCCGGCCTCGGGAACTATCCCTAGAGACGACCCATATTATGACTAGACTGTTAGTTAAATTTACATAAGTAGGGCTTCCATAGCGGGAAGCAAAACTCCTATGCGTTGGAGTGGAAGATAACTGCGAAATACATATTACTGCGGCCCATAGAAGCAAATTCATATATCAATGCGAAAAAGCATACTACGGCGGCCCATAGAGGCAAATATCACTGCGAAAAGCAGATTGCGACGGCCGATTAAGGCGAAGACAATATTATGCCATTGGACCACACTGTCCAATGCCCACATAAATGGCGACGCAACGGGCAACCAGAGGGCATTAAGAGAGGGGCATTGCGCGCCCCTCACAGGAGCCAAGTGGGCGGCTCAACTACGTTAAATCGGAACAGCAAACGGTCATGAACAAGGAAGTTACAGCGGGCGAAACGGTTAGCTTAGTGGCACCGTAAGCGCCTGCGAATAGATTAGTACTAATAATAGACGTCGACACCTAGAGTTAAGGGGACGGAATCTAGCGACCCTAGAGACAACCGGTGTTTCTGGGGCTCGTGCGGGTGGTGATCTGGGGATTTAATTGCCCCAGGCGATCGTCCTAGGCCAAATTTAGTTGTAAGACGGTTGCATTTGACACGCAACCTAGGATTAAGCAAATTTATTCACCGCTGTTGCCAGGTATGGCGCAGCACATTTCGGCAATAGATTAAGGCAACCCTCTCGGCTTAGTAATAGTTTTTTTTTTATTATTAGACCATAATTAAGTTAGATAGTATTAAGTAACGCCGGTCGGCCCTCGGTGACTATAAATCCGTTACCGAGGTAAGCCCGACAATACTTAGGACAAACTAGGTTAAAATAGGCATAATCAAAGTGGAATATATCGGCACTCGGTGACTAAATCCGTTACCGAGGTAAGCCCGACAATACTTAGGACAAACTAGGTTAAAATAGGCATAATCAAAGTGGAATATATCGGCACCCGGTAACCACAATTCCGCTACCGGGGTAAGACCAACTACATATTATTTACGGCATCACGGCACCGTATAGGGTAAGCCCGGTCTTGCAGCTAATTAACATTAATCATGCTATTTTTTTTTCAGTGAAAGAAGAGCTTCAACCAGTACTAATATGTTTTTTTTCTAAACCTCGCCATTTTTTTTCACAGGCATCGTCACCAGATACAGAAAACTGGTGACAGGAATTTCACTACCATATAGCAGTGGCATATTATTTACAGCATGCCATGATGTGTACTATTTTATTTTTATTTTATATACGTCAACTTGCACTAATCCCGACACACTCGCAAACACTCACCACATTTTTCTTTTTCAGCTACACACTCCAAAATAAATCTGCACAGCAGGACTGGTGCCTGTGGGGTACCAGGCTTACTGGCAGATCAACTAAAATATAAACACATAAAGCGTCAAAATGCGACGCAGATTACGACAATGAGGGCGCAACCGATTTGTGGCAGTGACTCTCATTGTCAAGTGTGAAAGCATTCACCCACAGAGGATGCTTCACAGATTAGGTATTAAGCATACATGCAAGCGGTACGACCACTATACCGTACCAAGAAGTGGCCGTACAGGATCAGCCGTGAGACGGCAAGCGTACGTACAGACGGGTAGCGTGCACGCGAGGTACCTCACAAAAACTATAATTATAAGGGATTAGCGCGATTAAGTAGACATAAGACCACTGTAATTAATAATTTTTAAGGATAAATTTTATACAATTATTCCACTAGACATAAGGTCATTGTAACTTATAATTTTTCAGGATAAACTTTATACAATTATTCCACTGGAAAGCGACAATATTCCTGAATGTCAGAATCGCAACATAGTACATTAAACACTATATATATTTTTGTTTGTTTATCAAGATGCCAATGTACATAATGTGTATGATTTGTTTTCTTTCATCTTTCCTTCTTCTAACTTCCCCATTTGTCAGGGTGTTCCGTTTTTTCCCAAACCAATAAACGTCTTTTGAATATTTCCCTTAAATTATACCCTGGAACACCCATTTTTCTATTTTCTTCTACCTTTCTTATTGCAGGGAGCACTTTTTCCCTAAGATAGGGCGGACGACGCCATCATCCGTTCGGCCCTGGGTTTTTCCTCCCTGCACAGCTATGTAACACATCACCATCAGAAACCATGTTTTTTTTTAAACTAGCAATATGCCAGCAATAGCAAGGGCAATTTTTTTTTTACATGTCGAATTTATTTTAATGTTCAATTTTTCTCAAATGTCAATTTTTTCCCAATGTTAATCAAATCTTTCGCACTGTCAATTTTGTTTGTTTGTTTTTTCACAATGTCAATGTATACATATATCTGTAATGTGCCCATTTAGCAAGAAATATGCCAATCACAGTATACCAGCGTAGCTCAATTCGGGATTTCGGGGCAGCGGTAAGTTCCCCCACTCTGTGACTCACATATTTTGGATTAATTAGAGGATACACTTGCAAAAATAACAACAAAATCAACTCCTATTTAAACACATTTAATTAATAAAATTAATGGCGCTACAAACATTTAAACAATTTAATTACTGACCCAAATATCAACTGCTTGTTCCAAATGAACAAGGGATCACAAAATAAAATAAACAAATATTGAATTCAAAACCTGTGGTTTCCACATAAACCAACAATTCTTACTTAGTCTCACTTCCATAAAGCACTAACCTTAAGTTTACATAACTCTGAGCTCTTTGGCTCCATGCATTTGCATTATTACGGTGTCATTCTTGTACACCTCAAACACTGGCTTTTATATTTTCTTATTTCTCAAGAACAAATATATAATTATATTTAAAATCTCTGTTAATTATTTAATTCAATATTTTGGGCATGTCCACACATTCAGTTGTTATCATCTCATTTATTTCACAAACATATTAAGGTAATCAGAAAATCAACTGTGTACTCCAGAGCGTGAAGGTACTTGACACAGTCAAAAAACTATAGTTACTCCCGAACTCAGTTGCCTTCAATCAACTCGTGGAATCCCACGTCCTTACATTATTACAATAGGGATTGTTATTTATCTCTTATGTCTTAAATAGACCATTATCATATAAGAAACTACGATCTGAACTGGCAAACGAAATATCTATCTTTAAGGACCTCGGTTCAACGCCCGGGTCGTTTACAACTTTAAACACTCCTGGTGTATTCGTTTCTCTTTAAAACAGCTTACGAGACGGTCTCAGTTCCTTCTCGCTTTAAGAAGGCTAGACTCCACTACATGGGGTGCGATTTATGACACGTTAGGGTGGGGAGACATCCCGTCTGGCCCAACATTTAGTAGCTTATTTTCAAGGCTTTCAAAACAAACCTTTCCATTCATACAGTTCTGAGGAGACCAGGCTTTATTGTACCGTAACATTCAAACAACTATTCTTTGGTTCAAAGACCATTTCCATATCCTTGGCATTTATTAATTATGAGAGGGTCCTCATTGATTGGGAAGATTAAATACACATACGACGACGAAGAATTTCAGGGGCTTTTATCATAAGAAGATCCTGCATTCGAATCTCTTCAGGTGCCTCGGGAACTAATCCCGTACAGAGGACTTATCCAAAATGCGATTTAGAGTCGGCCGTGGCCCAATGACATACGCTCAATAATACCATATATTAGCTCCCTTTTTAAATACATACACAATGCCTCGTGATACTAATGTCACTAATAGAGGACTTACACAATTATCAATTCACTGCAATCAACTACCCTCCATAAGTAATGTACCAAGTATTTAACCACTACGCGTTCCTAGCGTGACACTTTAATATTATATCTGCGCTCATTATGCGCTATGCATTATTTTAAGCCGAAATTGTCTTCCCAAGAACTGATAAAATCTCTTTAGTAATAATTCATATTATTTTAATTCACATATTAATCTCTCCATGGTCGATAAATCGCTCCCTGTTTTAAAATATTCCATTGAACCTCATTTCTCACACATACGTTAAGGCTTAACGCTCTTATGTTCATATCAATTTATTTGATTTTTATTTAACATTTCCCTATTTAATTATTATTATTATTATCTTTATTCTTTATACAAGCTCAAAGCTATTTCTTTCATATCTCAATTTTACTTTATTTCAATGTCTTTCATGATAATTAAATGATATTTCGCTTGCTCTTATGACATTTGTTAAATACATTAACCCTTTATTCACATATTTCTCTACGGAATTTATTCTTTACATAATTATTCATAATTTCTCTATTTATTTTATTATTGTTCAGACCCTATTCTTGATTATTCAGCATTTATTTATTAAAACACATCCCTTTCACTCCAAACTCCGGTGAGTTGTACACAATCAATTTCTGACACCAAAATAAAAATGAATTTTGTACTTACATATTTTCAGATCATCCCATGATCTTAAATCTGGTGTGGCGTTTCATTTTTGGGCCCACTTCGAACTGTTTACACCATATTAAAGGTATTCATCTTACATAAAAACACTTTTGGACCTATATCTAGAACACTTAATATTGACGACATTTTTATATACTGGTGTGTCCCTTTTGAACACATAATAACACTAAAAATATTATCTAACACACAATCTTGATTATTTTACACTTCACAATTACTCGATCACTAGGCCGCGTTTCTGCGCCTATCACACGTGATCTTCTTAAATTCCCGTTTCCAAGCGTGAGATTTATCTGATGTCGGCTTCCTATTCTGAAGAATCCGAAAGTCCCGAAACATCTACTGTTCCCTGGAGTTCAATTCTGCTATTCCTATCCTGGATAACTGGCTATTATCTCGCTTGAACGGCTTCTCTGTAGATCTGTCTATTGATCCTAACGAGAGTCTATATGGATCGAGGTCTCCTCTAAGACCTATAGATTAGTTTCTAGCAGCTAGCACTTTTTGATTCTAGTACTATTATAATTGTTCGCCTGCTATCTGGAGCTAATGCTTATAGTCTCCTATTCTATTTATTTGAACTGTTTTTTAACGCTCCTACGTTCGAACCTTATTCTGTTCTTCCTTTTTAGGTTGCTTCAACTTAAATAACAGTTTATCTGTCTGGTACGATACTTCCGTACGTTATGATCTGTTCGTTACATTTAACGACCTATCGCCTTTAAGTCCGACGTTCGCAGCCTGCTCTGACTATATCTTGCGAATTTCCACTTTAACTTGTATACAGTCGGCCTAAATCCTATAATTAGGATTTTCCTAATACTTCACTACGGCGATACTTTTAAAATTTCGTCTTGACTGCTCCTTATGGAGGCAAGCAAGTCGTTACTACTGTGACGCCTGTGGCTATTGGATCCTATTTCGGCGGTATAAAACAGCGTTTTCTCCCCTCAAGGAGTACTGGTAGATGTTATCGATGTAACGCGGAGTTACGTCCCCTCACGGACTGTTGGAATGATTACTTCTACGTCGTGGAGCAGCACTTCCCCTCACGGAATGCTCGTAGGACTGATGCGATGTGACGTGATACAGCACCTCTGGCTGTCTGAATACTGCATTCGGTGCTTATACTTGTTGCACAGTATGACCTCCCCTGAGGTTCATACGTTTGAAGACTTTGATGCAGCACCTCCGGTCACGGAGTGCTCGTTGTAACTGCTTGTGCGATGCGACACAGTGACGTGATACAGCACCTCCTCTCAAGGAGTCTGTCGTGAACTGCATGATTAGCTTGGAAACGCCCGAAGCTTTATACTGTTTTACTACAAAAAAATAAGACTCAAGCCTTTTCTGTGGTCAACTCCGAAAATAACGGTGCCACAAATATAAAATTTATACCTTCCGAAAGCTTTTCTTCTCAATGTCAAATGATCTTATTGCACCTAAGAATCGATCGTGCAATTCGGAGATATTAATTAATTCCTCGTCCTCAATTGTGTGGGTGTTGCATTCTTTTTGCTCTCTCCCCTCCACAGAAGCTTAGGTAATTCACCGATGACGTCGTCTTACGTCGGCAGTTTATTTCTGCACAATTATTACATGGTTTCTCTATACTGAAAAATCTCTCATTCAAAATAATTCACTGTACTGTGCTTGTTTACTCATTATTATGCTCGTAAACGTGTTAATTTTAATTATTCCTCTTCTGGCGCGTATGCGACGTTGTCAATTTCCAGCCACGTCAGCTTGAATTCCGATTCAGGCTTCTCTTTCTATCACGGTGGAAACTTCCACTCAGTTATTAATACTCGTGACCAGCCCTCTCTGAAATGTTGAGTGGGGTGATCTCATCTAAGGAGCATCTGTCCCTAGCCGCTTGCACAATGTTAAGCTATATTCCTGGCTTAAAATCTTTCTCCGTTCCTTTAGGAAACTATACTTTCCTTTCATTTCTTCCTTAAGGACATTGGTTCGACCGTCATGGACCCTATGGCCCATGGGTTCAGTAAATCCCATAACCCTCCCCTCTGAACACGGGCTGACCTCACACCCACACTTCGATACGACGCCACCAGGAGATACGAGGGGGTTTCAAGGACCACTACGTCAACATCCCAACTTCCAGTTCCGTTCCCGTTCGCGAGGACGCGAACAAATGAAGGAAGACTCTTGTACAGCCTCCCAGGGGTATGCACCCCTTGGAGACCATCCCCCCGGCATCTGGCTAAATCCCCTAAAATGGCAACCCTTGGAAAGCCGGGGCAACATCCATTAATACTGTAAGGACAGCTTGCTACTCCATAAAGCAGCTCAAGCCTTACGTAATCATTACACTCAGCGACATAGTACTAACTGGGGCAGCATGCCAACACAATGCTGACAGCAGGACGTCAGAAGGTATAAGAAGGCGTCCTAATGAGGTCAAAGGATCTCTCCATTGTCAGTGCTTCATCGAGTCAGCCGGAGGCTACGCTGGTGTCAACCGAGGTGAGTCAGTCAATCGTGTTCAGAGTTCCTATTTTTGTAACCTGTAACACACCACTTGTACACATTGTGAACATAATCTCATTCCCTACAAGGGACTCATACTCAAAACTATAGACCAATAAACACTTGGTCCACACTCTACACTAGCATTACTGTTATACGCCTCTTTACGTCCCAACGCCCTTCCTTATTCCCGTCACGTAAAGACGTGACAGACGGTAGTCCATTAGCGCTAACTCAGGTACCTTTGTGTTTCTCGAGCCGGCTCGGCTGCCAACGAGCAGCGCGTGCCACTCGGCTGATACGAGCAGATTCAATTACATAATAAGCAGTCAGCTGAGCGACCAGTACAGCGACCCTGTGCAGTGGGTCCCATCCCCTCAAACACTACCACATTATTTATAGGAACGCCCCCTAGTTCCTAGCACGCTACAACACTCTACACTGGTCAGCTTACCCTGACAAGGGAAGCTACCCTTTTAGGCACCACCTTATAAATTAGTACAACAACTCTCCCTTTTAGATCCACCCCCAAATAAGGGATCTAAAACAATACGATGGTTTTTTTAAAGATCCGATAGACTGTATAAAAATAACAGATTGACATTACCAAACTTGACCTTGCAATAAGCGTGCAGGTGCTCAGTCGCCAGTCTAAACCTCAAGTGCTAACATGGTGAGACAGTTATCATTACAACATCGTATTTTTTATGTGAAACTTATTTTAAGTACGAGTTGGCTCGGCGGGTACGTGATGCATTTGTTCAACAATTTCCTGATGAAGTGCCACCTTCACTTGCACAGATTCACGTAATTGCAAATAAGTTTGACAATACTGGCTCGGTGCTCAATAAAAAACATGCCCAACCACGAACAGTTTTAACAGAGGTGAGCTAGATGACATTGGCGAGAATCTTGAACGGTCTCCGAATAAATCACTCACAAAATTAGCACAAATAGGGGTTTCGGTTTCATAAAAAATAACTAACTAACTAAAGTAAGATTTCAGCATTATACACACGCTAGCAAGGCCGCTGCATCATATAGGATTGTACACACGCTTAAAGCAGGGGGCCTTGGCGCGCCAAAAGCTCGGCCAAGGTGACCACAGCAGCGGTTAACAAAGCCGCCGCTTGGCGCACTTATTTTATATGAAAGACCCTGTATAATGCATTATTTAATCCTCGGGTGAAAAATACCCACGCGCCAGTCCTCGTGGATTAACTGTGTTTCGATTCGTGTTTCAGCTGATCCTCTTCTTCCTCCACGCCAGCAGCCATGACGCTGGCTTCTCTGCTTGCGGATTCTTCATTCTCAGGAATGAGCTGGTGAGCTCGGTGAGTTAAACTCTTGATTCTACTTCTTCTCTGGGGGCAGGGACGAGGTGAGGCCATATGGCATTTCAGATCCCCAGTTGATGAAAGATGATATTCTCGTGGGAAGAGATGCATGTGGGAATATTCCCAGACAGGGAATTTTATCGGAATTCTCATTACTTTTGGGTTGATCTCAGTTAGCGCTTGGAAGTTAACATTCAGTTGACACAATGACACTTCGCAACGAACCATTAGAAGTAGTCCCTAAGTTCAAATACCTTGGAATTGCTTTACAACCAACACTATCTTCCTTCAACATTCTTGTTACAGAGAGAGCAACTGCAGCAATAATAGCCATATATAACATTCAACAGCCGCAACAAATTTCACTAATCACCGCAATAACAGTGTTTAAAACGGCCATAGCACCAATAATTGCAACCTATGGGATCATTATCCTCTGGGACAAACTTTCGATCACCAACCTGTCAACAATTGAAAGAGTAAAAGCCCGCTACCTAAAATGTATTCTTGGAGTTGGGAAGGCATCACTGTCAAGGTTAACATATGTACTAACAAATGAAACATTCTTCATTGAGGATATTAAAGCACAATTCTGGCTACCAAATACAAAGGCTTATTAAAACTCAGCAATTCTTCTAGGTTTGTGCCGTGTCCTGTGTGGGCTTTCGCCTAGGACACCAAGCTGGCTCATCGGCGGGCTCTTGGTGTCCCCGCCCGGACCCCCACTGGAGTAGCGAACTTTGCGCCACCTCCCTTTATATAAGGTGCAACTGCACCTCTTGACTGCGAGAACTAAAAGCTCAAGCAGCCTCAACCTCCCTATGAAGGCTTCCAAAAAAGATGATATATTGGTTTTCACAGCCAGTGAATTAAAACTCAGCTTATTATTTTTAAAGAAAGTTCTCCCAGTTTCAATATACACGCTCAATAGACTGGTGTATTAGCTAGCTAGGGAGATGTTTTTCATAGAGGACTTAAGATGGAAACTTTTATTGCCAATCACGGCAAGTGTAAGAGAAAGTATTGGAGGATAGGACTAGGAAGAGAATGAAGATAGATCCGGATTTATAGGCCACTGCCGCAATGACAGAAGCTACGCCACGCTGTAACACGACTGACTGCCCATAGTAAGCTATGCACAGAGGAAAGATGACATCACCCCAACGGAGATTGCTTTTGTGAACTGTGTGGTCAGAAGGGTGAAACTTATCATTTTGAAGTTTGTGTAAAGAGGACAAGGTCACAGAAAAGTTAAGCGGAAATCTATATCACCTCTTAACTGCCCATTATGAAGTAACATCAGTAAATGTTACACTTTAAACAGCCCTTATTGCAAACTTTTATCTGTTCACAATATTAATGAAAGGAACGAATTCTGTAGTTTACATCTGAGAAATATTTGAGTTTGCAGTTTGTATTTATTTAAAAATTCCCACTAAATTTCAACAATTTTGACTTCCGGGGGTAGGAAGCATAATTTAAATCGCTCCAGTCTATAGGAAACACACACACTGACGTACTGATACACACACGGACAGACGTTTATCTATAGTTAATGTATTTTTTTGTGGTGTGGCCTCCTGAGAGGCCGAGTGCAGGTCTTTCTAGTCGACGCCCATGGGCGACCTGCGCGTCGGGATGAGAGGTGGAATTGAGGGGACTAGATGCAAAACTCACGTACTCCGCTTTTTCTAATTTTACAGGACCTAAAAAAACTTCTTAAATGTATGTAACTAATGGAATCTCTAAGAGACTTTGCTTTTGTTGCAGGCTATACTAAATTACACCTTCTTGTATAAACTATGCTTCATAATATATATTAATGATTAAGCGAAAATACAATTGAAAAGCTAGAAAGCAGGAGCATTTCAGTATCAGTAAAATCAAGTAGGAAGCAGTAGTAGAAGACAAGAAAGAAGATCAAATTCGGGTTCACCAAGGGCAAATCGACTTTACACGCTGTGAAATACCTTAAGGACGAAATCGAGGAAGTTTTGAAATACCGGAGAGGAAAGCTTCATGTGATTTTCGTGGATTACACCAAGGCATTTTACCTTTTAAATAGATCCATGATAATAGAAAAACTGGAAGGATTCATAGGGGATATAGAGATATACTTGGCCGTAACTTGGTACAAATAGATGATAGTGTTGATCGATCCAGGCCACTAGAACAGAAAAATGGCGTGTTGCAGGGAGATCCACTTAGCCCACTATTGTTCAATATAGCAACATCAGATATCATCAAATGCATCAAAGCAGACGTCAAAATACTGGCATATGCTGACGACATGGTTCTTATGTCACCCGAGATAACAAAACTTCAAGAAGCCTTTGACCAGCTGGCAAAGTGGGCCACCAAAAATGAACTGCAAATTAACGAAAAGAAAACCGTTGTAATGACATTCAGGAAAGGAGGCAAATCAGCAACCAATGACAAGATCACAAACAGAAATGAACCAATAACAACTGTTCCATACTTTAAATACTTAGGAATCACATTACAGACATATGGAAATGTCTTTACGATACATGTCAAAGAATGAATAACAGCTGCGACCTTAGCCATGATAAGTCTAAATACTCTTCCACAGATCTCGCTGGTAACAGCAATGGAAATATTTAAATAGAAAATTACGCCCATCATAGCATACGGCATGGAGTTAATTTGGGAACACCTTACCAAAAGTAATCTAACGGACTTAGAAAAAGTAAAAGCAAAATTCCTAAAAAAGACGTTGGGTGTATCAAAGTACACCCGTTTGCGCCTGGTATATGTGCTGGCTAGGGATTTTTTTTCATAGAAGATCTCCGCCTGCAATTACATCTACCATCTACACATGCGTATCAGTGCTTGCTTATAGACCTTCAAAGAAAAAGGGAAGAAATATGGCTGGAGTTTTACACTACAGACGCAATGTTAAACAGTGATTGGAATAAGCCAGGATATGAACTAAGACACTTAATGACAAGTTTCGCTGTTCACGGTTTTCACCACCGGATATGCAGCAGAAGAATTACAGTGTATATGCAAATTGTGCGAAAGAAGCTGTGAGAGGTACCACGCAATGTTTTGCGGGAAAAGACTAGTGTCGCTGACTAAATTCTGTCTCGATTTTGAGAACTAATATGTTTTCTTTGCACATTGTGCGTATCTTTTCTCTATTATTATTATTATTTATAATAATTTATCTGAAAAATAGGTTTTAATTTTGGAGAATGTGACTTTTGTATCCAAACATTGGAGACTGTGAGTTTTGTGCCTGAACAAGTTGGAGAATGTGACTTTTGTATCCAAACATTGGAGACTGTGAGTTTTGTGTCTGAACAAGTTGGAGAATGTTACTTTTGACACAGAACAAAATTAATTACTTCAGACAAAACAATAGACAAGTTGGTTAGACAAATGAAACCAAATTGCATTGTTGGAATAGTCTACACAGTCATATATTACTTATTTTTTACGTAGAGGTTACGAGTTGAACATACAATAATAATATTGGCTTGCAGCTGTAGAAAGTCACATGACCAGAAGCTGTCTTGTGATTGGCCAACAGGGAGAATGTTCTCTTTGCAACTAAACAATGTGGAGAATAATAGTTTTGCATCTAAATTGAGATTTTGGCGTTTGAAAATCACTGGATATTGTGAGTTTGGCTTTTCAGCACTAAGATAGTCGTGTGTAGTTTGAAACGAATAATAAGAATGTCTAGCTAACTCAATTTCGAACAAAAGTGGAGAATGTGAGTTTTGCATCTAGAACCCTCAATTGATGAAGATGAATGAAACTGGGCAAGGATGTGGAAGGAAGCGGCCGTGGCCTGTCAGAAGGTACCGTCCCAGCATTTGCCTGGTGTTGAAAATGGGAAAATAATTTCAAGGACGGGCGGCGGTGGGGCTCGAATACACGCGTCTACCGAGTCAGCAGAGAGCTTGGCCATATGACCTAACGCTGTGCTTTGGCCAGAGTAGCTACTGCTGTCAGTAGTTCATGCAATGAAAATAGGCTAAAATGAAATGCTTACAAGTGAATATTTAATATGGTTGTATGTTTTAGGCCATCGCTGCTGGCACAACGTACATGGTGATCATGGCCCAATTCCGCTCTGCTTAGAACAGCTGCCCACGTGTCGTCCAGAGGAACCAAGCCCTGCAATATTATATGATAAACAGAAACACAAAATATTGTTGGTTTATTCATTCATTTATTTATTAATTCATTTATTCATTCAAGTATTCATTTATTCATTCATTTACTCATTCAAGTATTCATTTATTCATTCATTTACTCATTCAAGTATTCATTTATTCATTCATCTATTCATTCAAGTATTCATTTATTAATTCATTTATTCATTCAAGTATTCATTTATTAATTCATTTAATCATTCAAGTATTCATTTATTCATTCATCTATTCATTCAAGTATTCATTTAGTAATTCATGTATTCATTCGAGTATTCATTCATTCATTCATCTATTCATTCAAATATTCATTTATTCATTCATTTACTCATTCAAGTATTCATTTATTCATTCATCTATTCATTCAAGTATTCATTTATTAATTCATTTATTAATTCAAGTATTCATTTATTAATTCATTTAATCATTCAAGTATTCATTTATTCATTCATCTATTCATTCAAGTATTCATTTAGTAATTCATGTATTCATTCGAGTATTCATTCATTCATTCATCTATTCATTCAAGTATTCATTTATTCATTCATTTACTCATTCAAGTATTCATTTATTCATTCATTTACTCATTCATGTTTTCATTTATTCATTCACCTATTCATTCAAGTATTCACTTATTAATTCATTTATTCATTCTAGTATTCATTTATTAATTCATTTACTCATTCTAGTATTCATTTATTAATTAATTTACTCATTCTTGTATTCATTTATTTATTTATTTATTAATTCATTTATTCATTCTAGTATTCATTTATTAATTCATTTACTCATTCAAGTATTCATTTATTCATTCATCTAGTCATTCAAGTATTCATCTATTCATTCAAATATTCATTTATTAATTCTAGTATTCATTTATTAATTCATTTACTCATTCTGGTATTAATTTATTCATGTATTAATTCATTTACTCATTCAAGTAATCATTTATTCATTCATTCATTCATTTAGTCATTTATTTATTATTTCATTTTATATTCATGTATGTTTATTTATTTGGTAGTGTAAAGTTAGCTTTCATGACAATGTGGTGCTTATGGAATAATTTAATGGAATAGAATTTTATGGTGGCGATGATGATGATTGATAATAAAGAGTAAACTAAGTATGTTATTGGGTTCTGCACACCTTGACTCTATTTCCTTCTCCACACAGTGACCATCCTGAGGGAATACACAGCCCAAGTATTTAAGATGTTCCACCTGCTCCAATTTAGTTCCTCCCACCTGGCATTCCATTTTCTTGATATTGCAACTTTTCAGTCGGCCAACACAAAGTCATCCTAGTTACTAGAAAATGCGATAAAGCAATCCGAAAAAATGAGATTAATATATACAGGGTGTCTATAAAAGAACTCCGGGGATTTGAGGCAAAATAATATAATGAAGTAAAAAAGTCATATTAATGTTTAATACATGATTGGAAAGGTTGCATTTTCAATTTTTTTAACAATTTAATAAAGTTCAATATGAGCCCCGTTAGTGGAACGGCACACATCCTAACGGTATTCCATCTTCCCATGTTCTGGCCAGCATGTCTGGGGGGAGGAGTAGTGGGATGATGAGAGAGCTGCACCACTTCTTATTGAGCCACCCTCGTATTTGCCCCGAACTTGATATCTCGCTAACCAAACATGGGATTAGAACATACAGGGTGTCCTAGCACTGCTAGTAATGCCCCCTACTTTCCTATAGGCTCTTTATTTGATTAAAAGACCAAAACTAAAAGGTCATTCGCGAGTAGTGGGGTAGTGTTGGTTTCCTGAAGTCGCGCTCGTGCTTGAATATGTATGCCTATGTTGGGAAAGGGTTAGGTGGTGGGGGAGGAGTAGGGTCGAGTGAGGGGTCGTTTAGATGGTATTTTTTCCGCTCTAGATGATGGTGAGGTTATTTTTTAAAAATGGATGGAATTGGGAAACGCCATTTGGGGTAAACATGTTGTTTTTTGACATTTTGGCGATGAATGTTTTTTTATACGCATGCGCACTTGAGGAGTTTTGTAAGAGGGCGGGCTTTTTAAATGATGATTTATCAATGAGTGTTTTTTTTAATATGTATTGAAATAAACCATAAAAACTAATAGGTCATCGGCTTTTGACTATCTCGCTAACCAATAATCGGATTTAAACCTATGAGGTGTCGTAGGACTCGTGGTGAACTCTCCTTTTCCATGGACGGGGTATATCCACACCAAAATAAAAACGTGGTAAGGGGGTGGGGAGCTGCACTACTTAGGAAGTTGTGAGCCCCCGCGACCTTGGAATGGAAGATTCATGCTAGGAGGGCGTGCTTGGATTCGTTTTTTTCATTTCGTTATGCTCTTTACGGGAATGTCGGTGTCGAAAAGGTGAAGTTAGGGTTTTGGGTCAAAACGTGCGTTTTTCACATTTTTGCCGATTTTTGGAAAACGGGCCATGCTAGGAGAGCGTGCTTGGATTCGTTTTTTTCGTCTCGTTGTGCTCTTTACGGGAATGTAGGTGTCGAAAAGGTGAAGTTAGGGTTTTGGGTCAAAACATGCGTTTTTCACATTTTTGCTGATTTTTGGAAAACGGGCCATGCTAGGAGGGCGTGCTTGGATTCGTTTTTTTCGTCTCGTTGTGCTCTTTACGGGAATGTAGGTGTCGAAAAGGTGAAGTTAGGGTTTTGGGTCAAAAAATGCGTTTTTCACATTTTTGCCGATTTTTGGAAAACGGGCCATGCTAGGAGGGCGTGCTTGGATTCGTTTATTTCGTCTCGTTGTGCTCTTTACGGGAATGTAGGTGTCGAAAAGGTGAATTTAGGGTTTTGAGTTAAAAAAATGCGTTTTTCACATTTTTGTCGATTTTTGGAAAACCGAAAACGTGAGAATGACGTGTGTGATAGTATTTATTTCGTCTCTTTATTCTCTTTACGTGGATATAGACATGAAAAAGGTAAAAAGCTGGAAACATGGTTTTCTTATGGAAAAGGTGTTTTTTTGTTCATTTTCACGTTATTTGGAAAACGAATGAGGCGATTTTTATGATGGGCATGTCGATGTATTTGTGTCGTTGTTCAGTTTACGGGAATGTAGGTATGGAAAACCTGAAATCATGGTTTCCGTCATATTTTTTTTCGAGATCGTTGAGGAAAACGGGGAAAAAGTAAGAAACCAGATTTGAAGTCACATTGTGTTATGCGCTTTAATGTTGGTAAAACACTTATGCATTATTATTATTATTTGTCTTGACTGGTCAGGACTCACACGCAGAGAGAGAACTTGCTTAATGCCATGAGAATTGAAAGCATTGAGGCTGGCCCATGTCGAGCAGACAGACACAGGTCTTATCATTGTACGTGCCTCGCAGCAGAGAGAGATAAGAGGCAGGTGTCATTATACAGTGTGCGGATTTATACTGTGTATGTCATAGCCTAGGTTCATTATGGACTCATCATGCAACGCAACAGATTGGCATGGGCTCGAACAAAGCGGTTATTGGACATGTAATAAACAAAAGGGTGGGAATAATGAAAGGTCATATGATACATTTTTTTAATTTTTTTTTTTCAAAATAATTAAATAGGGTTTTATTACAAAAAATTATGTTTATTGACCCATGAATTATACGTGGAAGGAAAACCTAACCACTTTACAAAATATTTTGCACCTTTGACTTTAATTACTCGTTCAATGAGATAATCGTTGGGATATAATGTTTTTTGCACTTCTTCATAATAGAATCGTCCCTGAATGGGTTGACCGCTCTGATCTTCTAAGAGATACGTCACTGGTTGACCTAGCTTGATTTGGCGAATTTTAAAAATTTCTGTCGACCATTGTGGAGTATACGATTTTGAAAACACACTTCTATGTTTACTAATGCGAACAAAATCTCCAATTTTAAGGCGATGTCGCCTTGGATCTACCCTTTTTATAGGGTTAAACAGTCTATTGAGTCTGGGTAGGTTCTTGGTGACGAGGCGAGGTTTCATGCCGATGGTGGAATGAATGGTGTTGTTGTAGCGAGACACAAGTTGAGGTAACCAGTCTATCCATCGATAGGAACCATGTATTGTAAACTCTTTCCACATATAACTTTTTAATGTTCGATTGAAGCGTTCAACTACACTAGCATTGAGATTGCTATAGGTGGCATAATGGTGAATATCCTCAGATTTGAGAAAACTGGAGAAATCCTTGTTGAAAAATTCTTTCCCCTGGTCGGTTTGTAACAAATGAGGTTGACGTTTTGATTGTTCAATAATATGTTGAAAGGCCTTTGTGACTAAGATACCAGTTTTATTTTTTACTGGTTGAACAAAAGCCATTTTGGAATAGACATCAATGACAGTCAACATATAGCGTACACCGTCGTTAACGTTAGAATAAGGTATCATTTCAACCAGGTCTGCCTGCCAAAGTTCATCGATTCCTTTGGAAATGACACGACGACGTTCATAAATGCGTCGGGCTGGTTTATGCAATTCATGAGCAATGCCCACTTTGATGGGGGATGGCTTATAAGATAATTTTAGCATCTCGGAGTTGTTGTTCAATGAGGGCAATTTCCGCCTCATGTCCTGTGTGACCAGCTTGTTTTGATGCATGAAGCAAGTATAAGCGCTCTACTAACTGATTGGGATTATTCCAAAAGGTTATATCTAGGTAGGGTTTTAATTTCTTAAACCTTACACCATACGTGGTATCTGTCTTTCCAATAAATAGAAGGGTCAAATACGGTTCCAGGGTTGCCCCATAATGTTTGATTAAAATGTTTTTGAGTTGAGCTTTATTTTGAGGGGTTGCCAAGACTTGTGAAAATGGAGACGATGTGGAGGAAGACGGTGTTGCCGCTATGACGGAAGATTTTTGTTTTGTTTTTAGAAACTGTTGAAGGGGTGACGATTTCTTTTTTCTTTCAGGACTAAATACGCTTTCGCTGTCACTTTCACTTTGTTCATGCTCTTCTTCTTCTTTCTTTTCATGTTCTTGATGTTCTTGTTCACTAACATTAGAGGAGGAGGAAGAGGAGGATTTTACCTGTCGTGTGGATTCTGTTTGAGTAAATTTTGAACTTGTTATGGGTTTGGTTTGAGAGGTAGCAGCAGCAGCAGCAGTAGCAGCAGAAGCATTAGGTTTAAATCTCATGGGATCAACCGATGATGGAGCATGTTTTATCATGGGTAAAGGATTGACGTTTTTTAAACGTTGCAATTCACGAAATTTATGTCGAATCGTATTTCGTGCCTCAATAATACGCTGCATGATTTGAACATGTTTCTTGTACCCTATGGCGTTCGCCATGGTAAAGGTAAAGACACACTAACAGGATATGTCCAACCCTGGGTCTTTTTAAACAGAAATAAAATGATCAAAACCCAAGCGATAACGTCCCTCACATCGTTCACTCTGTTTATTTATGACCAAACAGGCATGGGGATGATGGTTCCAACACGAAGCACACAATTGCGTGAAAGCTGTAAAGGACATATCTGGATTCACATGATCTTGAAAAATATGATAGAGATTTCTAGAGTCTTGGCGAAAGAGAACGATGAGATTGGCATTGTCACGAATCAACTGTTTGGGGATTTTGGAATAGGTCTGAGCCAGATAAAAACAATTCACTTGTTTATGGCGTCCCATACTAAAATACTCTTGAAAATGGCCTGTGGTTGAGTGGCAATATCATCAAAAATTATAATGGAATCTGGTTGAATGCGGTCTGGTTGAATGACATCTTGAGGTGAGGTGAATGTAAAATAGCCCATGGCTTCTTTATTTAACGAAGACATAATTTGTTCCAGATACACGTACAGAGGCTGGTACAAGGATTTGGCAAAAATATAAATATTTTGAAATCGTAGGCCATGAGGTGCGGTAATAATGTTCAGCAAAACATTGGTCTTTCCACAACCCGAAGGCCCTACCATAATACATCGAACGGTAGATGGGAATAGGGTGCCATGACGTTTAGGTTCGCACACGGCAGTGATAGCTCTGAAACCAAATCAGAGACGGGCAAAGCATGGGGTTGTTTCATTAATTCCATTGTGTCGATGACTGAGTTTTTTTCATGTGTGTATAAGGTTTATATATATATATATATATAGGCAAACGGTGAGTAAGAAAGGTTAGTTAACGTCTATCACCATGGACGTGTTTGGGAGAGCTCGTGTAACCATGGCCACGGCCGCCTCTTTGTCAAAACAGTCACGAGAGGTGGCAACAAAAAGCTATGTCGATCGCAAAGTGCAAAGTGTCTATCACATGGCCCCGAGACTAACCGCTGAGGGCTATTCAGCCAATCATCATCGTATTATTGATGTGCAAGAGCCTCGAGACGAAAATGATGTCTGCACGAAACGTTATGTGACCTATCAAATGAAAAGGCTTTATAAATTTGTCCCATCTGTATTTTTAGTGTACCTGTCAAATCAAAAACTGGACAATGACGAAAACCATTCCCCACCACCACTACCACTGGTGAATGATGATCTTACCTATATGCTTGCTTCCGGTTTAAGTCGTTATCGACTGCATTATGATGGTGTCATTCATATTAAATATGTCATGCCTGATGAGAAACATTTAAAAATACAACTAAACGGTGATAGAGTGTTGGCCCACAACCATCAAAGAGTAAATGTGGGAGATGAATTATCCTTTCATCTTATGCTTACGTTTGAGGAAAAGGAAGCTGGGAAAACGGTGAATGATTTCCCGCTTTATATAGAATTGGAATATACTGCTATGAAATAAGGTACTCTACGTTAGTTGTTATCGAATGTTTGCTGTGAAAGGTTCACCAAGTAGCAGCATGGTGAAAAAAAGATATGCTATGACCATGAAAAAAACAAATCTCAAAAAGAGAAAAAAGCCAGGTCGAGAACCAAGTCGATCTGCCTCACACCCAGTGTTAAAACGTAAAAAAACAAAAAAAAAATCTAAAAAGAGTGGCTATCGAAAAAGCTTTACAAGCGGTGCGATTGTCTACAGCTCCGAAATCGCAGCATCATGTATCGATAAAAAGAAAAGAAAGAAAGCAAAAACGTGGGCGAGTCATTTCTGTTGCTAAGCGTGGGGGTTTTTTGCCGGCTTTATTTGCAGGGTTGGCAGCTTTGGGGTCCCTTTTGGGTGGTGCCAGCGCTGTAGCGAAAACCATAAAAGCCGTCGAGCAAGGCAAGCAACAACTCAAAGAAAGCGAGAGACACAATAAAACGTTAGAAGCCATTGCGATGGGAGCTAGAAATGGCAATCCTTTAAAGCCAGTCTTTTATCCACAAGGTAGTGGCCTACCGTCTAAGAAAAAAAAAATGTCCATCATCGATAAGCGCTTAAGCCAACTACCTCGTCATGCCATGACCCATGAAGAAGTGGAAAGCTATGCCAAACAACTAAAGATTTCTCATTTTCGAGGTGTATTTATGCGAAATGAATTACCCAAAGCACCGTGGAAAGAAGAACGAGCCATGATGAATTTAGATGATGATGCAGGCCCAGGAACCCATTTTGTAGCCTATGTGAAACAAGGTTCCACAGTATGGTACTTTGACAGTTATGGAAATTAACCCCCCCCGATCGAGTTGCTACGTTATTTGGGAAACCGGGTAAAGATATTCTATAATGTGAATCGTCAACAAACCTTTGGCAGTCAAGAGTGTGGCCGTTTGAGTTTACATTTTTTATATAAGAGGTCGCGTTAAGCCAACAGTTTCATCATTATGAATGTCAACGCCAAGACCTTTACCGTGCACAGTCGCGGGCCTGAAGTGTCCCTGGATTTTTTCCCTCCCATTGAATTGCATCCCGAACAATCCTATGTGCTAGGATTAATTTCTTTGGAAAGTTACAACAGAATTTACAATATTCAAGTGGATATTAATGACAAATTTTATTATGATGATTATATGTTGACACTACCCCCTGGAGGTTATACCATAGACGATGTGCATGAGGCCATTAGCGTGTCGATGATAAAACAATTTGGTGTCAAACCATTTGCGGATGGGACACACAAATTTGAACTTACAGCCAATACAATAACTCATCGCTGTCGTATTTTCTCTACGTTTAACATTGATTTTGAAACACGAGTTCATTCTATTGGTCCTTTATTAGGATTTAAACCAAGAGTGTTGGCAGCTCAGCAACCCCATGAATCAGATTATCCAGTGAAATTCATCGAGGACCATCACATTTCTGTAACTTGAAATATTATTAGAGACGTATTTACGAATCAAGAACAAAGCCATTCCCTGTATGATTTTATTGTCACCTCTCCTTGCGGCTATATTATTCGTGAAAACCCTTCAGTGGTTCTCTATCATCCTGTGTGTGTCAGTGATATTAGTAATATTACCTTACGCTTAGTGAATAGAAACCAACAACTGATTGCTTTGGACGCCAACACCCCTGTGACCTACAAGTTGGTTTTAAAGACGCTATGAAATTTATCTATAAAGCAACAACAACGTCTACGAGGTCGGTTAGTTGCCCGCCGTGTATGAAACGGTTGACACGAGTAAACCGACAACGCTTACAACGCCTTGGTTATACGCTACACCCCAATCATGAACAAAGAACTGTTGCAAGTGTTAAATCCCATACAAGTGGAAGATGGCGTCGTGCGCATTGATATGCATTCCTATCAACCTCAAGCAACAGGACTGAATAACAATGACGAGATTCAATTCATCATTAACAATCAAGATATTTTTACTCTACCTCATGAAAGTGTCCTTCAAATTGAGGGTAAATTGATGAAAGCAGATGGCATTACGCCCACAACGTCTGCGTTGGCGAATCATGGTTTGGCTTTTCTGTTTTCTGAAGTACGTTATGTGATAAATGATATTGTCATAGATATGACTCGAAATGTGGGCATGACTAGTCTTATGAAATTATATCCATCCTATAGCGAGGAGGAAAGTAAAACGCTTTCTATGGCAGGATGGTGTCCCAACAGTAGCAATAACTGGCTAGTTCATACCGATGGCACTTTTACAGGCTTTCTACCCTTAAAATTACTCCTTGGCTTTGCCGAAGATCACAAGCGTATTATTTTAAATGCAAGACAAAGTTTGTATCTGGTGAGAGACCGCAGTGATTATAATGCACTGAAAGGAGCCTCTGACCAAGTGATAGACTCAAAAATTCAACTGCTTCGATTACTATGGAAAGTGCCCCATGTGACGCTATCGGATCGTAAAAAGCTAAGCATGTTAAATTTGGTGCAAAAAGATAAAGCCTTGCCTATCGCCTTTCGAAGTTGGTGTCTGCATGAATACCCCTTGCTACCTACCACTGACACTCATAGTTGGAGTGTCAAATCGGCTCGCTCTACCGAGAGACCCCTCTATGTTATTATTGGTTTTCAAACCAATAGAAAATACCAACAAAGCAAAGATGTCACCTTGTTTGATCACATTCACTTGAGAAATATACGACTATTTTTAAATAATGTTTGCTTTCCCTATGAGGGGTTGGAACTCAATTTTTCAAAATATAAGTTCGGTCCCCTTTATGACATGTTCGCTAAATTTCAATCGTCTTATTATGAAAAACAGGATTGTCCTATGTTGTCGCCACAAGGGTTTAAAGCAAAAGCACCACTGATTGTTTTCGACTGTTCGTATCTAGAAGAATCTATGAAAATCACCACCATTGATTTAAGGATAGATTTTGAAACACAAGAAAATGTCCCAGACCATACCAGTGCCTACTGTTTGATTATTCATGCTAGACAAGTGAAATATCATCCTTTGTCCAATTATGTCACCAGAATGTAAGCCATCTGTGGTCGAATGAAAACAAAAAAAGATCATCATTCATAGGATTGATGATAAGCGTCTGCATGCACAGTATCTGTTGCGCTCTGGCACTGTGCGCACATACGACAACAACAAACATCATGTGTCCCTCAATAAGCAACAGCAACAACAACAACAACAACAACAACGTGACAGACAAACCATGGAATTTAAAATGTGAATTTAATCGTTTGAAAACTTTTGAAACATGGACAGTTCCCTTTATGGATTGTGGAGAATTGGCTGCGAGCGGATTTTATTACTTAAAACGTGGGGATGTGGTCAAGTGTATTTTTTGCAACATTGAAATTGGAAACTGGGAAATAGGGGATCGACCCTTTAGCGATCATCAGCGATGGAGTCCATCCTGCCCTTACCTCAATCGCTATGATGTGGGCAATATTCCATGGAGTTTGAATTATCCTGTTATTGTACCAGACACTGCAAAACTAGGAGATACCTGTGGACCGTATGCGCAAACTATTCATCTGAATGCTGTTCCAAATTAAGCCAACACACTTTTTTGTAATAAAAATGTAAGTGTTTTTTTTTTGTTATGAATAAAACCTCAAAAAAATATTTAGCTGTTGTTCAATTCATTTGTTCCTTTTTTCCCTAAAGTCCTTTGACTTTTGCCATGTTAAATCATGGCATGGGTTAGTTGTTGATTAGACGTCAATGAGGTAACAAGTAAAAATAAAACAAAGCATGATGCGTACACTCATCGTGGATTGTCAGGGGTTTAAAATTGCAGACAACAAATTTATATTTAAGGAAGTCGCTTTTATCGATTGTAGTACGTTTTGGGTGTCTAACCCTATTCATTTGGTGTTTAAACCTCCCTATGCTTTCGAGTTGCTTAGTGAAAAAGATAAAAAACAGAGCCAATGGATTGAAAATCATTTGCAGTTAGCATGGAACCAGGGTGATATTTCTTACAAGTATCTTGACATTGTCATGAAAGCCCATTTGTCCTCGGCCAATGTCTTATTTGTTAAAGGGAGTGAAAAATGCCAGTGGCTTCAACCATTTCTACCCTCTCACTGTCAATGTATTGACCTTTTAGATCTGGGTTGTCCATCCCTGCAAACGCTCATGGACACTTGTCCTTGCGACAATATTCAGAATAAAGCCTTAGCGCATGCATGGCAATTGTTTCATTGGCTCACCACGAGTGCATGTTGGGAGTTGTTCAATAAAATTAAAACTGAAAGTGTATCGTCCAATGATAGCAGTGAGACGTGTACACGTGAGGTGAAAACATCAACGTTATAGACATGGACGCCACTACAATCGACAAGGCTATTGGAAAGTTCTTTGTGTGCAAGAAAAAACTGATTAGCTTTACACAACATGAATTATTAGCACTACCTAAATCATTTCTTTTTTATGTTGCTGCCAACGCTGTCAAAGAAATTTGGGAAAAGGCGCCTGCCGAGTGGACTAACGACTCTGTATTGAGTGAACTACAACCATGCAGTCATTTTTCCCATCACAAGCAATTAACCATGGCAAAAATACCTTCCATTCGACAGTGTGCCACATGCCAATTAATGAAATTATATCATGGTCATAAAACTCAGTGTAAAGACATTGTTTCATCATTCCATGGCTGTCATGCGGAAAACAACCACCACCTACCATGCTCGTCAGGAGCCACCGACAAACAACAACAACAACAACAGCAAGAACAAGAACAAGAACAAGAAGAAGAAGAAGAACAACAACAAAAAAAGTGTTTTTCACCGATTGAAACCTCTATGTCCCAGGTGTACTGGCCGTGGAATTATTGATAACATTATTAAAAACTTACCATTCGAAGCTCACTTACCTGCTTACAGCTTTTGCGGCCCTGGTACTCGTCTTCAAGATCGTTTGAGGAGAGGGGATATGGGAATCAATGCTTTGGATCATGCATGCCTTAATCACGATAAAGCCTATGAAAACAGTGATCCCACACTAAGACGCATTGCCGACAAAGTCTTGTTAAGCATTGCCAAGCAACGATTAACAGCTTCAGATGCCAGTCTAGCAGAACGAATGGCAGCATTTATAGTGATTGGTGCTATGAAGAGCAAATTACTTTTATCTAGATATGGACTTTAACGTAATGAATTTATTTAAAAAAATGTATAGTATCACTGTTATCATGACAAAAAAATAAATAAAAAGACAAGAGTCCATGTTGTGTTTTTTTTCATTATTATTATTCACTAATAGTTTCATTATTATAATTATAAATGACAAACAATAAAAAAGGGACAGCAGTGCATCGTTAAAAAATATTACTAATTGTAGTAAATCTATTTTTTCAATCACAAACAATAAAAAAGGACAAAAGTCCATTATTTTAACTAATAGTTTCATCATTATTATTATAAAAATTATATATACATGATAATTGTACTAAACCAATTTTTTTAAAATCACAAACAATCAAAAAAAGGACAAAAGTCCATCATTATTCATCAGCTTCAAATGGCAGTCTAGCAGAACGAATGACAGCATGAAATCTTTTATCTACTCTAGAACCAGTTTTTTTTTTGTTAAACGCTTATTATTGAATAAAATAACATGTTACTAGAATTTGATCATTATAAATTATAATCATTATAATAAAAATTGCTTAAAAATTGCTATAAATGCTATTTTAAATCACAAACAATAAAAAAAGGACAAAAGTCCATCATTTTAACTAATAGTTTCATTATTATTATAAAAGTTACGGCTAGCGTACAATGATTATTCGTTTTCAATTTTTACAAAACGAACCATGCATCGATTATTTTTTCACCCTCATAAATTAAATAGACAGGGTGAATACTGGAATTGACATCTTCCATGACATTATCGGGTAGGTTATTAAATCGTGTGGGAAGAAATGTCTCAAAGTCTTGACAAATGCAAAGAGCTCGTTCACCAAATTTGGTTTTCAGTTCTTGAATTTTATGTATGCGAAAGGGTGTTTGCGTAGGCAATTCACTCATTTTCTTGCGTGCAAAGCCACAATCCTGACCAATGGCGTTCAAGGCGTCCATGGTTGTCTATAACCAAAGAAAAGAGTGTTACATTCTAACACTCTCGTTCTTATATTACAACAACAATAACTTTTGTACATTAAAGTGTGTTGTTGTTTTTTTTTAATCCTGAGTGTTTATGACCTGTAGTTGTAGATAGATAGTATTGGATAAAAATATAATAATAATGTTTGTATCATTTTTTTCAGTCAAAACATACATTTGGAAATTATTTAATAGGAAATGTTTTATCAAAATTAAGTGTGTGAATTATTTTCAAGATTTCTCTCTTGGAGGTAAATGCATGTCTCTGTTGTAAATGGGAATTAGCCTATCATTCCCTTGTCAAATGACTTGTATTCGTTTGCTCTGTTGTTGTGCAAATTCACACAGCATTCTGTTAAATAAATAGTATCAACAGATACTAAGAGCAAACATGTGAATGCTTTTGGTAACCTATAAAAGGCAAAGTTAACACGCTATGCATTTAATAACCATGTCTACATCCAACAAAACAAAATTCAAAACTACAAATTTAAACCAGTGTGTATGTGTTCATCAACGTGAATAAACGATAAACTAAAACAAACAAAAAAATAGCCAAATGTATTCTAAACGTCAAGTATGCACCTGAGAGCCGAATGCAAACAAAAAAGAAAGCCATAATCATGACATCATGTTGTTAATTTCTAACAAATCTCATTCTATGAGGCGAATATTGATTAATAGGTAAGCTAAGACAAAGTTGGTGAAATGCTTGTTGTCGATACGAAGTGATTGGTTCCTCAGCAGGAAATTTATAAAAATGAAAACAAAACATTTGAGAGGTTATTGGAAAATAAACATTAAACAGGGGTTTTGTACATATTGTACACCAGAAATCTGGAAAGTGATCCTCGTCAGCTAATTTAACAATCACTTGATTCATGGTTAAACCGTACCATGCTTTATGAATCACTTGCGTGGATACATTATTTTCAAAGCCAAAATTTAGCATACAGGATTTACAAAAGTGATGTCCTGGATCATGAAACAAATCATCATCATTATCATCACGATTCATGAAGCTGTCATAAAATGTGGTGTCAATGCGTACTTTCGTGTTTCTATATTCTGAAGGATAGGCCACACGTTGAGGATTATGAGACATCATCATGGCATATTCATTGAACGTGGTGTGTTTTGTGACGATAAGACGATCTTCACCGTGGATCATGATTGAATCTGAAAAGTAGTCGTTGCCGTTTACTAAGTGAATAAAAAAAAATACAATGTACTATATACACTGTCTGTCCCCTAAGTCAATGGCAAAAATAAAATAAAAAAATAAGCAAAACACAAATAAATAACCATTTGTCTGGTGACTTCTTTAGCTATAGGCGGCAAACATAACATGCAACAGGTTAAAGAAACAATTTCTGTTCAGATATTGGACTGGAGTTGTTTTCAAATATATCACCACTCATAACTCTAGCCATAAAGTGAGAGTTTTGTCCACGATTATTATTATTATTCTTTTGTTCTTGCATGAGACCTACTAAGCCACACCCTAGTTGGCCTATTAATCTGTGCCTACTGAGGGTGAATGGTCACTTTACTGAAACATGAGGCCTACTAAGCGACAACAATAGTGAGGGTGGCTACTTGTTTGTTTTTTTTCCTAACCTAACCTAAAGAAGTCAACATGTTTTTAATCTAGCCTGTGCACAGTGAACCATGCAAACGTTGATGCATGGCTCTCTTTATGCGTTGACAGGCAAATAGCACAAGACATACAGTTTATGTACAACTATTTACAGGCATTCACACATCCATGCATACACCCATGCACACAGGTTAAAAAACAAAAATTATATGATACACTACAATTTTTTATTTTTATTCCGAGGCTCAAGATGGCATCTCGCATTTGATAGCAACCAAACCAAACACTTGCCGTGTTGTACAACTACAATAGCTACAACCACTACTGGTTGTAACCAAATGGGACGCTTGTCATCATATCCTGACACCACTGTCTCTTGTCGTCTAACAAAGCGAGTGTTTGTTTTCGCTGCTTCATTAAAAATAAATCATGATTTTTTGAGAGAATCCTAAACTGACTATGTGCCATGGCTGTGTGGGTCTGAAGGACATGTAAATAATCATCCACACAGAGACGTTTAACCACATGCTGACTAATCCCTTTGGCTCGCATAGATTCGCATCGATCCACCTGTCGAAAACTATACATTTTCGGAGCGAGACCTACAAACTCAGTCATCATGGTGTCTGACCACTCAACTTTCATTAAACCAATTTCTTTTTTGTTCAGACGGGGGATATCGAACACGTTCTTGTCACTAAACGAGGACGTGTCAAACCATTTTGGGTTTTGTTTCATAACGACATACGGATCACAGTCACGGATATGGTAAATAAAACTATCCGTGTCTGTATATAACAAGGAAATGGTACCAAATCGCTGTATTGCAAAACCATAATGGAATTTATACATGTGCAATTTTGAAAAATCTAAAATGACTTGGCCTAAATAGATAGGCTTATTCATGACCACTTTAGTTTTAGCAAGTTCAATAGTCAGTAGATCATGATCAATAATGTTTAAAGATTTGAAATTTGGTTTTGCAATATATTTTTGAGCCCCCCATTGTCCATGCCATGTGTTGACCAATTTAATGTCCCTATACTGCCGTACATTTTCCAAACTCTTGCCATAGATACAATTATTCATCAGTTTAAAAAAATTGATTTGAAATGGTTGAGTGGCACTTTGTCTGTGACTGGTATTTAAATCCATGTATGGTTTCAACCACGGTTTCTGACAAAAAGAAATACCTCTATGGGTTTTTTTCAGGGTTAAGCCCTGAGCTAAACATTCTACCAGCATGTCAATATGCAACACATAGTGATTTTTATCATACAAGGTACCCATCAATTTCTTATGATTGCCCTTACTCTCGGGCGGCACCATTTTCTCTATGCAAAAGGGGAAATCACCATGACGCTGTCTGAGATGGGGGGGATAAGCTAAGTCGACATCAAGAACATACCCTACGTCCAGTTGCTTGCTAGCGCTATGCACATTAAAATCTTTAATTTCATCCTCAGACAGCCAGACAAAGTTTCTGTACGGCAGTGGTCGACTCATAGCGTGACCGTATAAATTGTTTACGTCGAAATACATTAGATAGGATTCAGGTTCTTCGGGACAATAATCAGGCATGTAATGATTATTTGCCTTGGCATGTCGCTGATTGAGCGATACGAATCCCCCACGAATCCCTTTTTCCATCATGAGTACCATATCGGGATCCGTCAGTAAATCAAGCTCAATGTGGGTAAATTTGAGGGCGGCGTCCCAACTTAACCCTGGACTGGTATAGTAGTGAGCGGGGTCAAGGCCATAAATCGTGTGACATAGCTGACGAAACGTTTCAAAAACGTCGGTCAACAACAACACGTCTAATTTATGTAGTGCATAGCATACTGGCCCATGGTTTCTATGCCAAACACTCGCCAAACATGCTGTGCGTGGGCATAGTCTTCTTCACTGATGGTGCTTTGAGTCAATTGAGAAAAGAATTTTTCTCTTGGCGGCAAAGTCGTTTCTTCAAGCACCTCGTAACTTTCCACATAATCGTATGGAAAATGGCCTTTACGAACACACAATTTAAATTGATTTGTATCCGTAAAGTGGGAATGGGTATGTTTCAACTCATCTTCGCTTAAGCCTTTCACAAGACTATCCAGCGAACTAGACATAAACTTGAATGAGTCGAGAAAGCGAATGCTCATGCTTCCTTTTCTCCATGAAAGTGAGGTAAAGCTCTCATGGTTCTTAGCCAAAATGCTGAATTTGCTCTTATCTACATGAGCAAATTGTTTTACAATGAAGTGAAGGTCATACCGGGAGAAATTGTGTAAGAAGACAGGGAGGAAGCGAGGTGTAGAGTACTTCAAATTGCATTCGTTATGGGCAGCACCTCTAAAATGCCCTGTCCTGTGGCAGTGGTCTCTTACTTTTTTTTCTCCGCCTAAGATTGGCTTTTCCCATATGTGGCAGGTGGTGGCTTGATCATATTCTCTTTGCTGTACGTCATTCATCTGAATTGGTACAGGGTTGTTCAAAATAGTTTCTACTTTGCCTGCTAAAGCCGCCATTTGATCAACAAACCACCGCGCACAATCCTGACCTTTATGACTTACATACTCACATTGTGAATTATCATAGTGACAGACAACATAATAGGCTACAGCAAAAGGCTCATGTTTCTGCACTGGATAGGTTGAGCTTGTATGGGGGCTTGGTTCACATCCCTGAATGGGAACAGTAAGGGCCTCAAAATCAGCGTAAACAGTAAATGGTACCATCTCTTGTTTATTAGTGGCCTTAAATTTTAAGACTGCGTCATTCCCTTCGGGCAAGACTAGCTTTACTGCCGTCTGCCCTTCACAGTCTTTCGTATGACGTTTCAAAAGTTCATCAGTTTGAAAATACTGAAGGCAGCGCTCACAAATATGTGTCTTACCATTATGGTTAGACACTTGGCTGCTTACTAGTTTTCCTAAATTCTTTATCCAACAATAATGGCTTTTATCCCCATCAGACAGGAAAAGCAGGTGAATGTGATGTTGCTTTACCTGTTTGGTGGCATACAAGGGGCCCACAATATTGGATCCTTCGATGCCATACACCATGAAGGAGAAATTTGGATTATCTTTCTCAAATAAATGAATTTTATCTAGAGGCATGGGAAATGAAACACGCTCGAGATTGAGAGTTTGTTTCATGCGGTTAAACACATCTTTGTACTGCCCTGGTCTATCAACATGACTGTCTTCACAGGGTTGCAGACAGCTCACTATACTCCACAAAAAGCAGTAATCGTCTTTGTTGCTTATGTTGATCACTGCCTTTCTGGAAGCGATAAAGCTCGGTGTGGCAATATAGCTACTTCCTGCATTCAATGGATTGTATTTACAAATATTGATTTGCAAATAGGCAATGCTATTGAGGGCCAAGCCACTGGGACCCTGTTGCAACTTATCAAATTTAGTGATAAGCGCTTGAATAGCTTTCTCCTGATACCACGTTTCCAAATTATCGGCTATCAGTACTTTCTCCATTTTTGTACAAAGGTTGAAGGTGTGTTTCTCTTCAACATTATTTTTTATCAATGTAAATTCACATAGTAGTTCGAAGTTTATTTTTAAAGCCTGATGCAATCTTAAGCCTTGTTCACATTCACTCAAAAAAATGGGAAAACATAATTCCACAAAATCTTTAGGCGACAGACAGTGATTCGCATTGTAAATTCGGCCTGAGCATACTCGCGTTTTGAAACATTTGGCCAAAGGCTGCCACACTAACACTTCACTCTCTGATATAGACATGATTATAAAATGGACTAATAAACGTGCAACCCTTACCTTAAAATAGGTTAATCCAAAATCTGCAATTCCAAACGACCACACTTATCGATTTTTACTGACTGGCACACACAATCTCGTTCACAGGTAGACAATGGTTGTAGTAATTTGGGCCCCCAGCAGGAAATGATCACCAACAAAGTTGATATAGTTTTAATATCAACGACAAGGTTTATCTTGTTTTTTGTTTCCAATGATTTATCTGAAAAACAAACCAATACAATCCGTTATTAGTCATGGTTATATACATTAAACATGTGCATTCATTCATTCATTCATTCATCCATTCATTCATTCATTCATTCATTTATTTATTCATTCATTCATTCATTCATAAGACTTACTAAAAACAAAAGGTTTCAAGTGTGCACACATAAATAAGACACTCACTCGAAAATAACAAAGTCATTTACAAAGACTCACCTCTTTTTTTTAATATCGAAAGCGTCAAGGTAGTTAAAACCTATTCACTCCATATATATCTTCATTCTGAAACAATAATAAATACACGCCATAAGTATATAAATTTCCGTGAAATAAATGACATACATTTAACAACAACAACAACAATAAAAGTAATGGAACAACATGTACTCACCATATAATGAATTATAATACTTTCAGCAAATGTGCTCTTTGCCGCCACTGTCACTGTCACTGTCACTGTCTCTCTCTGTCTGCTTTCCCAGACTTAATGATGTTGTTTTTAAAAATCTGCAACAAACGAAATCCCCCAAAAATACCATCAGTCACTAACTTACTTTTCATGCATACACAAAATAACAATAAAACCAATCATGCCATAATTAACAATAATGAACCTACCTTAGCACAAGTATGGCCGCGGTTCACGTAATATTTTACAAAGAGCATAAGGCACTTGCATCCGTCACCTTCAAAGATGAACACGAGAATGATGAGTCTCTCTTACCCTCAGAACATATATGTCTCCTCAACAAGATGCAAAGTTAACACTTTACTTTTTTTTTTGTTCCTATGAGTAGGATGTCATGGAGCGCACAAGTCAGACCGATTCTCACAAGCTTTTGCAATCTCTGCATGAGTATGCGTGGGAATGCAATGATCAGCTTTTCGACAGAGCTGTATGTCCTTCATCGAGATATCGGGTAACACGTCTGGGTCAGATAACAGCCACCTGCATGTGAACAACAGGCTGTTATCTCTCTTTGCTGCGAGGCACGTACGATGATAAGACCTGTGTCTGTCTGGATCGCCGTGGGTCAGCCTCAATGCTTTCAATTCTCATTGCATTAAGCAAGTTCTCTCTCTGCGTGTGAGCCCTGACCAGTCAAGACAAATAATAATAATAATAATAATGCATAAGTGTTTTATTAACATCAAAGCGCATAACCTAACGTGACTTCAAATCTGGTTTCTTACTTTTTCCCCGTTTTCCTCAACGATCTCGAAAAAAAATATGACGGAAACCATGATTTCAGGTTTTCCATACCTACATTCCCGTAAACTGAACAACGACACAAATACATCGACATGCCCATCATAAAAATCGCCTCATTCGTTTTCCAAATAACGCGAAAATGAACAAAAAAAACACCTTTTCCATAAGAAAACCATGTTTCCAGCTTTTTACCTTTTTCATGTCTATATCCACGTAAAGAGAATAAAGAGACGAAATAAATACTATCACACACGTCATTCTCACGTTTTCGGTTTTCCAAAAATCGACAAAAATGTGAAAAACGCATGTTTTGACCCAAAACCCTAAGTTCACCTTTTCGACACCAACATTCCCGTAAAGAGCACAACGAGACCAAAAAAACGAATCCAAGCACGCCCTCCTAGCATGGCCCGTTTTCCAAAAATCAGCAAAAATGTGAAAAACGCATGTTTTGACCCAAAACCCTAACTTCACCTTTTCGACACCTGCATTCCCGTAAAGAGCACAACGAGACGAAAAAAACGAATCCAAGCACGCCCTCCTAGCATGGCCCGTTTTCCAAAAATCGGCAAAAATGTGAAAAACGCACGTTTTGACCCAAAACCCTAACTTCACCTTTTCGACACCGACATTCCCGTAAAGAGCATAACGAAATGAAAAAAACGAATCCAAGCACGCCCTCCTAGCATGAATCTTCCATTCCAAGGTCGCGGGGGCTCACAACTTCCTAAGTAGTGCAGCTCCCCACCCCCTTACCACGTTTTTATTTTGGTGTGGATATACCCCGTCCATGGAAAAGGAGAGTTCACCACGAGTCCTACGACACCTCATAGGTTTAAATCCGATTATTGGTTAGCGAGATAGTCAAAAGCCGATGACCTATTAGTTTTTATGGTTTATTTCAATACATATTTAAAAAAACACTCATTGATAAATCATCATTTAAAAAGCCCGCCCTCTTACAAAACTCCTCAAGTGCGCATGCGTATAAAAAAACATTCATCGCCAAAATGTCAAAAAACAACATGTTTACCCCAAATGGCGTTTCCCAATTCCATCCATTTTTAAAAAATAACCTCACCATCATCTAGAGCGGAAAAAATACCATCTAAACGACCCCTCACTCGACCCTACTCCTCCCCCACCACCTAACCCTTTCCCAACATAGGCATACATATTCAAGCACGAGCGCGACTTCAGGAAACCAACACTACCCCACTACTCGCGAATGACCTTTTAGTTTTGGTCTTTTAATCAAATAAAGAGCCTATAGGAAAGTAGGGGGCATTACTAGCAGTGCTAGGACACCCTGTATGTTCTAATCCCATGTTTGGTTAGCGAGATATCAAGTTCGGGGCAAATACGAGGGTGGCTCAATAAGAAGTGGTGCAGCTCTCTCATCATCCCACTACTGGGAGGGTTACCACAGAATTGATTATTCGTTCCCTGGGATAGCCAACATCATGAATTTTCTTCGCATCCACATGATTCTTGATATACCCCCAGAAGAAAAGTCCAACGGAGTCATATCAGGGCTCCTTGGAGGCCATTGAATAGGTCTTTTATGAACTACCTTATGAACTGATGATCTTGGTAATCCCAACTCCAGACTGCGGCTTGTCAATGATTTCTTACGGCTTCGAAGGGACGAAGGTCGGATTCTGTCCACATTCTCTTGTGACACACGCGGCCTACCCGGCAACTATTGTTTTAAAACACTTCCTGTGTGTTTGAAAGCACTTAACCATTGGCCTATGGTTTTATCCGTAGGCGGGTCAACACCATAATTACGTCGAAAGTTTCTTTGTACCGTAACAACGGAATTAGTTTCTATTAGCCAAATGACGCATGGAGCCTTTGGTTGCGGCGTCGCCATAGCGCGGTAATCCAGACAGCACTGACTGCCGATAGGTTGTTTCAAGGTCAACGCTCCGCTGCGGTGCCAACTGTTGATGAAAACATTCCCAATTGGTATGAGTAAAACTTGATGAGCCACTCATTTCAGAGAAATTAACTACATTTTCCTATCTTCTACAGTTATTAAGATATGAATCATTAAAACCCCGGAGTTCTTTTATAGAAACCCTGAATATGAATTGCAGCCAATGGCCATAGCAGGGTATTTTCATTGAACGCCCGAAGTCTCCCTTCTTCTTCTTCTTCTTCTTCTTCATGTGCCGTCTCGTCGAAGAAGGTTGGCGATCATCACAGCAATCCAGTGTTTGGATCTAGCAGCACTGAAAAGTACACTGGAACTACACTTGAATCATTTTTTTAGATTGTCCAACCAAGAGATCCTTCTTCCTCCTCGACTCCTTCTGCCCTCAACCTTACCTTGAATAATTTCTTGTAGAAGACGATACCTGTCTCCTCTCATTATATGACCCAAGTCTTGTAACTTGCTAATTTTGACACAGGTAATTATCCACTTATCTTTTACCTATCCTACGCAATATCTCAAGATTTGTGATTCTATCATTCCAGCTTACTCGTAAGATCCTTCGATATGTCCTCATCTCAAACGCCTCTCGTTTGTTAATCACATCTTGTTTGAGTGTCCAAGCTTCCATACCGTAGAAGAGTACCGAGAACACACAACAGTTTAGCAACCTTAGTTTTAAATTTATACTAAGTTTTCTATTGCACAATACATTTCTCATCTGATTGAATGCACTTCTGGCTTGTCTTATCCTTGCCTTAACTTCTTGAGAGCAATGATTGGTCTCCCAGCAAGTTCAATTTGAAGTAGTTCCAATTTTGTCCACCAGATGCCACTGTCACTGACACCTAGAAGTGGACGTTGGAACTTGATAGAGCTTTTCTAACCAACGAAATATACAACATGTGACAATAAAGTTCGGTGAATAGTCCTATACTATCAACATAGATGAACAATGCAGAACAGTGACCCTACCGTCCTTCGAAATAATCCCCTCCCGTAACTATCCAATGCTGAGATCGGCGATACATGTCCTAGAAACTTTGCAAGAAAGCGTCCTTTGGGATGGTGTTCAAAAGGCTCGTTACGTGACCGAAAATTTCGGTGAATGGGCCTATATTACGAACGGATTGTTGGCTTACCTGAAACAGCAGTTACTGTCCTTCGAAGTAATCCCCGTGGATGGTTATGCACTTCTGAGAATGTTTGTACAAATCCTGGAAACTCTTTAGGGATAGCCTTCAGTTGGGTCGTCACATTACGTTGGATGACCGAAATGTTCGAAAAACTCTGGCCCTTCAGGGCTCTTCGGTGACCCTCGACCTGGACCTCACCACTCCATACTTTGACGCTTGACTTTGGAGTCGTACCTCAGACATCATGTCTCGTCGCCCGTGACGATGGTTGTCAGATAAGCCATTCAATAGGGATGTATAGAACTAGCACCGATAGAGCGCACTGCTGTTGTACTGGGTAAGCGCAAGGCGCTCTTCATTTGTCTCCTGTGTTCTCCTGTCGCTAATATGTACGAATTTAAGTTGTTTAAATTGTTATTTTCGTGACTATGCAGAGCTATTGCAATGTTCCTCTTTGCAAAATACAGGGAAGCCCGTTTTCGTTTGACCAATTTCCATAAAAGAAAGAAATGAGGAAGAAATGATTACATGCTATTGCAAGGAAAAATTTCGGTGAGAAAAATCTGACCAAATATATTAAAGTGTGTTCCCATCATTTACAACCCGACGACTTCACGAAAACTGTGTTGGTTAAGTGTGATTTACAGAGGCGGAAATAATTCCTATTTTGTACCTATAAACTTATTAGACATTTCGATAACAACCACTGAATTTATGCGTTTGTATTTGAAGGTGAGAGAGCAAGATTAAAACCGGGCGCTGTTCCATCGCTTTTTCCGTGGACTACGAGCACAACAAAAAATAAGGAAGAGGCCATACACAAGAAACTTGCAGGATTATCACGATAAGCCTACAATATCGGAATCTGCAGAAATCATCTCCATTGAAGTACGGGAAGAAATCGTCAATATACACGAAGAAGTGAATGTAATATTTCTGACTCCCATTTTCAAAGCCATACTCGGACAAATACTTCAAAAATAAATGTCGCAACATTAACAGCCACAGACGTATTATGGTTGGTTTCTTGAGATCAGAATTAATCGTCAACTTCCATCTGCCCGACGGAGAATGTGATAGCGACTGACTTCTACATTCTTGAGACATAGTCAGATGAATGGAAACAGTTCGTGGCCCTAAAGCAGCGATTCTCAAACTTAAAAAAAATGAATTGTTATTGAGAAATTGACAACATTACATATGAACCAAACGTTGCGAGCATTTTCGAGGTATACCGGTACAATACCGGTATAAACTTTCTTTGATTATGTTTACCTTAAAACATGACAGTTTCATGTAAGCTATCAACCTAAAAAAAAGACATGAATCGAAGTCTACAAGCAAGGGGACCAAGTGAATATTTAAATCTCTATTTATGATTTAAGTCTTATGGAGATATATTTATCAATATAGGCCTACAATACTCAAGTAATTGTAATCTTTGGAAGAAAGTATGCTGACTGGTATTCATTATTTGAATAATAAAGCGTGTTAGAATTTTGTTTTTACCGCTGTATTAATTCTTCCTTCCTCCCGGTAGTTTCAGCGCCTCTGGTCCGTAGTTCATTTTGCAGCTGTTTAACGCTTAATCGCTGAAAATCGTCCATAATATATTAGGAGATATACCTATATAAATAATTAATATAGTCCTGGAGTAAAATGAGAGAAGATATAATTTACTTTAGCTTAGAAAACTCGGTCACAATTTAAACATTCCTCGCAAATGACAGGATGAAACATAAGACGATCGCCTTGCGCTTACGCAGTACTACACGAGCACTATCTGGCGCGAACTTTCTCCGGCTACATCCCTATTCCACAGAACATTCACCCTTCTTACTGCCACCCGCCAAACAGATGTGCATGGTAGGTTGCATAAATTCATCCTTCTAAACACGCACTGTATCAAACAGGTCTTACACGTTGCGTTGTGTGTCCAATGTTGCCAGGTCGACCGTTCTGACTTTATTCTCCGAACGCAACGTCACGAAGCTTTTGAACACCATCCCATAGGACGCCTTCTTGCAAAGTTTCCAGGACATGTATCACCGATCTCAGCATTGCATAGTTACGGGAGGGGACTATTTCGAAGGACAGTAGGCTCACTGTTCTGCATTATTCATCTATCTTGAGAGTACAGGACTATTCACCGAACTTTATTGTCACAGCTTGTATATATATATTTATATATATTTGTATATTTGTTACTGATTATAGACGAGTTAGGATGACAAGTTTCACTCTTCAAGCACGCACGCATCGACTGATCGGAATTTTATGAAACAAAATATTTTAAAACAGACTGAATAGTCTGACTGAATGGTGTTAAATGCCAGAGCATTTATCAGCAATGTTGCCACACTTTCTATGTTTATGTCGCGATTGTTGATTTTGGAAGGCAGAGCAGTAATGTATGGTTGGGAGGAGAAAGAGTGGCTCAAGTAAATCTTTTCAAGTACGGTACTTGGGAAGCATTATTGCTTCTGATGGGAGGTGTGAAAAGGACAGCCGCTCTCGAATATCCCAGGCTAAGGAAGCTTTCAACAAGAAGATAAGTCTCCTGACATCAAAAGCCATATCCCTTCAAGTCAAAAAACACTTAATTAAAAGTTACATTTGGAGCATTGCGACCTATGGTTGTGAAACCTGCACACTATTGAAGGCCGACAAGAAACGATTATGTGCATTTGAAATGTGGTACTGGCGACGAATGCTACGGATACCTTGGACCCTAAGGCTGACTAATGAAGAGGTTCTAAGAAGAGCAGAGGAAATCATCAATCTGACAGAAACAATCAAAAAATGAAGTAATAATTGGATAGGCCACCTACTCCGGCATTCACCATGGTGCATCACACTGCTTGAAGGGAAAATGGAAGGCAAGGCAGGAAGAGGACGACCAAGAGCAGAGTTCTTTGATGACACCGGAGGAAGATGTCCGTACCACCTGATCAAACAGCGGGCTCAGAATAGAAGACCTTTGGACAAAGACATTCATGCTACCCACCAACCGCCAGGTTGAGGAGAGCTAGAAGAAGACCGTTTGTTTGTTTGGTAGTGTTTTATAGAACTATTTTGTCTGGTACTAATTTTTTTCAGGTTACTTTTTCGCATGTCCCAGTATTACGTTGTGTTGACCGACTGAAGAGTTGCAATGCCACATGGAACATGGCTTCAAAGTTCTGTATTCTATTGCATTACGTTTCTTCATTATTGTGTTGGAATTGAAGCATTTGAAATGTGGTGTTACAGGAGAATGAAGATCAGATGGGTATATAGGGTTACAAACGATGAGGTATTAAGGCTAGTGGGAGAGGAGAGATGCTTTTGGTGACTGCTAATGAAGAGAACAGATAGGTTGGTAGGACACTTACTAAGCCACCCAGGAAGAACAAGCTTAGTTATGGAAGAAAGGGTCGAGGATAAGAATTGTAGAGGTAGACCAAGGTTAGAATATGTTAAACAGATTGCCTCGGATGTAGTGTGGTAGCTATGTAGAGATGAACCGATTAGCTCAGGACAGAGAGAGCTGTGTCAAACCAGTCAACAGACTGAAGTCTAAAACAACACCAACATGTTGGAAGCCATATTTCAGTGTTGCCTTAGTAATTGAAATTAATGCTTTTTAGTCGGTCTACATAATGGTAACGGGCGTTTCCCTAATCCTATTAAGGCTTTGTCCCAAAGCTACATTTTCAGCCGTAGTGGACCAGATAGTCGACTCATATTCCGGAGCAATTATCCAGCAGACCTTGGCTCGCACCAACTCCAGAGTGAAATTTAGAGGAGAAATTTCGGACGCTTTCAAAATCAGGATGGGTGTGAGGCAGGGAGATTGACTGTCACCTTTACTTTTCAACTGTGTACTGGAGAAAGTAATTCGTGAATGGCGCAAGGAGATGGGTAAAGAAGTGTTAGAAAATGGTGTCAGAATGGGCTGCAGGAGCTTGGACCTGACAATTGACTGCCTAGCTTTCGCAGATGATCTAGCAATTTTTTCTGATTCAATAGACACAGCCGTAAAACAAGTCAACCAACTCAGAATACAAGCGGCAAAGGCAGGCTTACAAATTTCTTTGGTGGCTTCGGTGGCGTAGTCGGTAGCATGCTGAGCTCCTATGCCCAAGATCGCGGGTTCAAATCCGGCCAAAGTCGTCGGATTTTTTAAGAGCGTTAAAAATCCCTCAGTATGCCTTCCTTCGGAGGGGAAGTAAAGCCGGCGATCCCATGTCATAGATTTATGGCATGTTAAAGGACCTTCCACTAATTACACCTGTGTGAAGCTAAATGTTATAGGTTAAGAATGTAAACAACGCTCTTAGGTTCCTACGTTCGTTGCCAAGAGCCGACTGCGGTGACATATGGTAGCTAAGTTCTCAACTAGTTGTCGTTGAAGGTAGCATTTGATAGCTAAACTAGGGACTACTTAAAAATTGAATGTCTCCAGACCTCACCTCGTTTCAGATAACACACATTAATACAGTCATCAAAATTAACGTCAGTTATCAGACAGATTCTACACACACCCAAAGTACACGGGGCTACATGACCGCGTTGTCGCAGCCCCTAAACAAGAACCAAGCAACCAAAAAAATTATTTTGAGAAGACCGAGTTTATAACTAATATTAGCCCTGCAGTCAAAGAAATAAATGTTGAACATGGAAATATCCGTCAGGCAAAAAAAAAAAAGGAAGGAAGCTTGTAGTTTAACGTGACCGTTAATCTCGAGATCATGAGCCACGGGACTTCCTTTTTACGTGGAATCCGAACCACAGGACATGGCATTTCACATCGAAAATCTCACATGCATTGACCGGGAATCGAACCCGGGCCGCCTTGGTGAGAGGCATACAGCTACACCGGTCAGGCAAAAAAGTTTAAGTACCTAGGAGAGATGGATCGAGCCCAACATATCAGAGAAGGAAGCCTTCACGTCAAGAATGAACAAGATGGAAGTGGCCTACCAGCTAACCAAAGGGGTGCACAACAAGCGAACAGTGTCCCGCAATGCCAAACTAAGACACTATCGTACAGTTATCCGACCAGAGGCGCTGTACGCCTGGCAATAAATAGGAAGGGTCTGGTTGAGAATTTGGAAGCCAAGGAGAGGAAGATCCTGAGGAAGATCTTAGGGCCGTTGACGGACGATGGTGAATACAGGAGACGGCATAACAATGAGCTGTACCATCATGTAAAAGGGATATCTGAAGTAATTTGGAAGAGAAGAATATTTTTCTATGGCCACTTAACTCATATGAAACCCGAGAGAATCGCCAATCGGATACTTACCTATTTTCTTAACAAAGAAACCCAAGGGACCCTGGTTTTGTGAGGTAGACAAGGATTTGTAAGAAGTAGGGATCACCCACGCAGACGTTATGGAACATGATCTTTTGAAGGAAAAGCTTGGAGCACACCACCAATTCCAAGAAAAAGCGAAATTAACAAAATGTTCCGTGACGAAATAAAGAGCCTACTTTTCTTAAAATTTAAGATTCATGCCAATGATTAATCTATATGGATCTATCTAGAATAATGTCGAAATCAAGTTGGTAATATCGAAATTTCTAATTAGTTCGAAATACTGTATACCTGGCATAATGTAGCCGAATAGAGAACTACAGTTGGCAGCCCTGGTGACTGAATATATTCTTAGTTCCATCACTTAAGGTACAGAATACAAAATTTGGTTGAAGTCCAATGGATAGCATGGACGTTACATGCAGTTAAACATTGGATCTAACAGCGCGCGTAAAATCATGTTGGCAACAATGACATACATGTATTGGTCAGAAATAATCTGAAATAATATGATCTATTGTTGTGTCAATTTTGAATGAAATCCATTAGTTAGTATAGAAGTTACATGCATTTTAAAATTGGACCTATCAGCAGGCTTAGACTCATGTTGGCAGCACTGAAGTATATTAGTTACTCCAAATTCATCTAGAATGCCAGGTACAATACGTGTGCAAAGTTTAGGGCTATTGGCTTGCAAACTTTCTGATATATTGATATTAGGGTAACAAAAATAGAGACAGTATTTATTAACATTTGGCAGCCCTGGTTACTCTTAAGAATCGGCATATACATATCTGTCATGGTACACATAGCACACACGAAATTTGGTTGAAACCCAAATGATAGTATAGAAGTCACATGTATTTAAAGTTGGACCTCTCAGAAGGCTTAGAATCATGTTGGTAGCACTGACGTATATAAGTTACTCCAAATTAATATAGAATGTCAGGTACTATACGTGTGCATAGTTTAAAGCTGTCGACTGGCATACTTTCTGATATATTGGTATTTGGATAAAATAAATTGAGAGCACTTATTAACAGTTGGCAGCCCTGGTGGATCTTAAGAATACGTTCAGTCATATCTGTTTATGTACACATAGCACATACGAAATGTGGTTGAAATCCAATTGATAGTGTAGAAGTTATATGCATTTACAATTTGGACCTATCAGCAGGCTTATATTCATTTTGGCAACACTGCGATGTATGGCCTCCTGGAAATTAAACTACAATATTATTATCTATACGTGTGCCAATTTTGAAATAGCTCCCATTCATATCTTCCAAGATATCCAACATGGAGCTCAAATTTCAATTGCGATTTTTCAGCAGTTGGTAGCACTGACATCATTTTCAAATATGGCCGTGAGATATTCAGGCATAGATTTTTACTCCTGCCAAATTTTGTTTCGATTGCTGCAGCCATTTAGGAGTTGATAGGGGGGGGGGACACTCACACAGACAGACAGACAGACAGACAGAAAGACAGACAGACAGACACACATTTGCCCGATCTCATAAGACTACTTTTTCCTCATTTTTGCAAAATGTGAAAAGTAGGCTAAAAACCGGCAAGAAGTGGTCTGAAGAAAGAAAGGAGTTTCACAGGCAGCGAATGCGTGAAGACTGGGCTAAGATCAAAGCCCAAAGACGGAAACAGTTGAAATGACGTGGTCCATAGCTGGCCTAAACGAAGAGAGAATAGTAATAATAATAATAATAATAATAATAATAATAATAATAAAGATAGCTTTTCAGTCGGTCAACACGAATTGTGCCCAATTACATTAGGCGGGAAACAAGTATTGACGAGGGCTGTTTCTTTTTTCAAGGTCCGATGGACTGTATAAAAAAATAACAGATTGACATACAATAGTACATTATGCAACGAGCCTATAATGGCAATAATTAAGACACGAGTATGTTTATAAAACGAGCGTGTGCGAGTGTCTTAATTACCATTATAGACGAGTTGCATACGACGGTTTATGTTCGACGAAAATTATTATAACTATTTTATGTTCGAACATAAATATTCATAAATATCTGTCGAGATTTCGCCAGTTTTATGTACTGAACAGAGCGCATGAGACGTAGAGAATGCCTTGTATTTGACCATGGCCTCCTCGATTACCCTACTATGACACTAGACCAGGCAGTGAAATTTAAATTAGAAGGCCGTGGAACTCAGCGCATCTAATTATCGAATTGGTCAAACAACTGTTTCTTGAGCTCTGATTGGTGGGAGAAACTGTTTCATAATGAAAAATAGTGTTATAATGAGCCTCATTATAGTACAGTTTTCTGACAGAAATCTGGCAGAATTTTTTGCCCAGGGCAGTGGAAAGCTGATGTAACGATACGACAAATGTTTCAATCGTTTTGGCGATTATGTTGAGACATACGAATAAAACAAGCGAACATTCATTTAGTAGTAAAATCAGTTTGGTATGTCAATCTGTTATTTTTATACAGTCATTCGGAACTTGAAAGACAAGTTGTTCCTACAGCCTATTTTCATTTATCCTACTAATATCAATTGCCTCTATCAATTGTCACTTAGATTGCTGTAATAGATTCGTAGATATTGAGAACAGTCTAAATATTTTGGATGGTTACCATGTTGGATTTTTATATTATAGGCCAGTTTTATGTACTATTACATGAATATTATTGTGTAGGTGTTTTATTCAAACTTCAATCGCATGATTAGGACATGAGAAATAAAAGCGGGATTTTAAAATTTCCCTCTGCCGCCATCTTGTGGTTATGAAAATAATTTAAATGAATTAGATGCCAGTCGATTAAAATTTGTATAAGCATATACCGTATCAAGTTTCACTGCACTCGGATGGTTAAAACTCAAGAAACGTCCAATTTAATATTTAAATTTCACGTCGCCCCCATGTTGAATTTGTGCTCGCTAGGTTATTGAACGTCCCATACGTGAACTTATGCGTATAGTCTCTATACACTTACAAAATTTCAGTTCGATTACTGTAGTAGATTAATAGTTGTTGAGAACCGTCTAAATATTTCGGATGGTCGCCATGTTGAATTTTAATATATGTAGGCCATAGAGTTTTGTACTATTAGATGATGATTATTGTGTACGTTTATTATGCAAATGTTGATTTCGATCGCATGATTAAGACACAAGAAATAAAAACTTTATTTTCGAAATTCGCACAGCCGCCATCTTGAGTTTATACAACTAATTGAACTAAATTAGATACCAGTGCATTACAATGTGTATAAACATTTGCTGTACCAATTTTGGAACATTAAATCGCAAGAAAAGTCTATTTAACACTTTCAACTTCGCTTGGCCGCCATGTTCGTTTTGTAGTCAACCGGTTTTTGAAAGTCTCATAGATGGACTTCCAGTAGTGCCCTTTATCTTCGTACAAATTTTCATGGTGATACCGGTAATAGTTCAGAGATGTAGAATGCCAGTGAAATATTTCGCACAGCCGCCATATTGAGGTTATGTAAACATTTGAACGAAGTTAGATGTTGGTGCATTAAAATGTGTATAAACATATACTGTACCAAGTTTCATTGCGTTTGGTTGGTTAAATCGCGAGAAACGTCTATTTAAAATTCGCAACTCTGCTTGGCCGCCATGTTGGGTTTGTAGTTACCAGGTTTTCAAAGATCACATAGGTGAAATTTTAGTAGTTCCCTTTATCACCGTATAAAATTCCAGGATGATATCGGTAATAGTTATGGAGATATTGAATGCTGGTGAAATATTTCGCACAAGCGCCATGTTGGATTGTTAAGACGTAACACAATTTGAAGGGCACGGTCGGGGTCGTCCGGAATAGTGCTATGAACTTACCGAGTTTCATTGAAATGGCTACAGCCGTTTAGAAGTTATTAGGGGGGACACACAAAAATCCATCCATCACACACACACACACACACACGCTCACACAGACAGACACACACACGGACAAAAGGTGATCTCATAAGCCAATTTTTTTCATAAATGAAAATAGGCTAAAAACAGCCCTCGTAAATCCCAAACTATACGCAAGGCAATGGCAGTAGCGCAAAATATTCCGGATAAGACACGGTGATCGTAAGACTGACACGTTAGTACTGGTCTACTTCCCTCTGGGGAACACTGGTTCACTTCCCGTCCTTTGTTGACATCACAGTTGACTTAGTTCATACATTTCTTAGATGACAGCAATGGAAGCACCGTGCGTTAGCTTACATCCCGCCTGAGCGCAGCGGTGTCTTCACACTGTGACATGTGATGATGATCAATGGGACGGACTTCGAGTCTCACTGTTCCCGCTCAACCTGCAACCCGCAAGGCAATTGAGCGGAGAACACCAGGAAGCGAAGCGAGCACCATGTGGTCTCAGTGCACCGGCAAAACGAAACAGCCAATTCCAGCCCAGTTATAGCAAGCGGACTGAGGGTAACGCAATGAAGGTAGCTTCCCAATTGTCCTCACGAGCTCAGTGTGCCAATTCCAGGATGACTGTCACCCAGTTATACCAAGCGGACTGAGGGTAACGCATTGAATGTAGCTTCCCAAATGTCCTCACGAGCTCAGTGAGCCAATCCCAGGATGACTGTCGCCCAGTTATAGCAAGCGGCCTGTGGGTATCGCATTGAAGGTAGCTTCCCAAATGTCCTCACGAGCTCAGTGTGCCAATCCCAGGATGACTGTCGCCCAGTTATAGCAAGCGGCCTGAGGGTATCGCATTGAAGGTAGCTTCCCAATTGTTCTCACGAGCTCAGGGTGTCAATTCCAGGATGACTGTCGCCCAGTTATAGCAAGCGGCCTGAGGGTATCGCATTGAAGGTAGCTTCCCAAATGTCCTCACGAGCTCAGTGTGCCAATCCCAGGATGACTGTCGCCCAGTTATAGCAAGCGGCCTGAGGGTATCGCATTGAAGGTAGCTTCCCAATTGTTCTCACGAGCTCAGGGTGCCAATTCCAGGATGACTGTCGCCCAGTTATAGCAAGCGGCCTGAGGGTATCGCATTGAAGGTAGTGTTCCTTTCTCTCCCGGAACGAATCCTGGAGCCATGCGGTGGCCAGGAGATGCTCGCTGGTTATGGTGTTCGGTTTAGCAGAATTCAAAAATAATACGTTACACACACACATTAATAATTAAAGTATATATTTACACATATTACACAACTAAATACACAGGCTGTAGCCGTGATGGCCACGATTTAATTCGGTCCCTTTCAAGCCGCGCCATGCTTGTTCTGATGTAAGCCAGCCTTGTGCTGCATGCCTCGAGCAGCCTGGAGTTAAACATAACAAAGTTAAACATTCAATCATAAACAGGTCACATGATCACGCGGCCGGCCGACAAACCCAGAGACAGGGCGTCAAGGAAGTGCTGCCGAGACAACGCAACGGAGCACTGAGTAACTACCAACATACCGCCACACCTAAATGTATCATATTTAACAACTGCAAGAAAATGATTGTATACATGAATCAACAGTAGTAATTTAAAGTTCTTTCACCACCAGTCCGTATGGATCGCCGAATACAAAACACACACAAACCCCAACCAAAACAACTTAGGAACAAAAATACACAGCCTATAGTAATGACAATGAAATGAACATGTTAAATCATACAATAAGAAGGTTCAACACTATACACACACAATAAAGGACACTGGTCAAAATTGAACTCTTGCGACACAAGAATAAAGTAATTAACTAAACCACAAGATGACACTGAAAGTAATTGCACATATCAGTCCTCAATTGGCAATGGACATAGTTTATGTACAGAACGCTTCAAAATTCCACTGCTGGTACGAATGGTGACTGCACGCACTCGTCCATCCTTCCCAGGATATGCTTCCTTGACCGTTGCAAGCCTCCCCGAAAGAGGAGGAGTGTTGTCGTCCTTAACCAACACGACAGTTCCAGGCTGAAGGTTAGGCTGACTCGTCAACCATTTCTGCCGCTGTTGCAAGCTATTAAGATAGTCATTAGACCATTGTCTCCAAAACTTCTGCTGCAGCGCTTGAATGTAGCGCCATCTGGAAGTATAACAGTGCACACCATCTCTAAGGTCAGGTTCAGGGAAGGATAACAGGGGAGCACCTATTAGAAAGTGGCCAGGAGTTAAGCATGATGGTTCATCAGGGTCGTCCGATAGACTAACGAGCGGTCGTGAGTTCAGGCATGCTTCTATTTGGCAAAGTAGGGTGTACATCTCATCATACGTCAAGCAGGCATTGCCAGCTGTTCTTCTTAAATGGTGTTTCATGGATTTAACTCCAGATTCCCACAAACCACCGAAGTGTGGCGAATCAGGAGGAATGAAATGCCAAGTGAATCCTTCTTGGGCTGCGTTGTTCAGCATTTCTATCTTCCACTGCACGGACTGGTGCACTCTCAACAATTCATTTCTAGCCCCTACAAAGTTAGTAGCATTATCACTGTATAGATTTGTACACCTTCCCCTCCTGGCTGCAAATCTACGTAAGGCGGCGATGAAAGCCTGTGTAGTCAAGTCACGAACCAATTCAAAGTGTATCGCCTTGGTGCAAAGGCAAACGAACAACGCAACATAGCATTTTACCTTGACCTTGCTCCTGGTTGCACCCTGTTTAATGTACAGTGGGCCAGCGTAGTCAACTCCTGTGTTCAAGAATGGCCGTGATGGAGTCACTCGAGGAGATGGTAGCTGTCCCATGAGTTGAGTGGCTGTAGTGGCTCGTAGTCTAAAACACTTCAAACACTTGTGAATGACAGTCCGTATCACTTTCTTTATGCTTACTATCCAATATCTGCACCTAAGTGAAGCCGTTACATGATTAGCACCAGCATGTAGCAGACGAACACGCTCATCAGCCATCATCAACTGGGTTACATTGTGACGCTGAGGTAATATGATCTGGTGCCTTTCTGCAAATGGTTTCAACGAGTTTTGTAGGCGACCACCTACTCGTAATAAGTCGTTCCCGTCTAAGAAGGGGTTCAGATTTCTTATTGCACTTTGCTGTGAAACTGATGAGTTTGACTTCAACTCGCCTATTTCCCGTGTGTTCGCTTCTGCGAATGTTTTTTGTTGGCTATGTTTCCCTTACGGTGTGAAACACACGTTCAATTTTTCTGCCCCATTATTTTTATTTTCGTTAATTGCAGTCTGAACGCGGTGTTCTGATTTGTTTAGTATTGGTGTTTCAGTTTAATTGCTTTTCTGTAATATTCATGTCAACTCACCTTTTTTCTGTAGTGTCTTTCTAGACGCACCATACCGTCACATTTTCTCACGAGGTACTGAGCTCTCCCCAGCGGTAACGCTCGCAATGTGCATGGGGCTGTGCTTTGATTGGCTGCTCTTTCACCCCTCCTTCATACTGGAAGGTTCGGCGCGCTGACGTCACTACCGCTATATAACCTTAGGTCTACCGGCCTACAGTGTCCACTCTTCTCCACTGATCACCACTGCTCGCTACGTACCTGCTGGGGTTATTGCCCTCTCGGGGTACCTCTTGCAGCCGGAGGCCCTTCTCCGCCGTCAAAATCTCTCTTCTGGACCTGGCTGCCTGCCCGGGCAGTCTAAACTCATCGGCCTTCACTTCGGCCAAATCTTCAACACGGATCTACTCTGCAAGTCTTGATTATAAGGACATAACTTCACCAGCCGAGGGAGTTACTACCAAGAGACTCTCTATGCTGGTCGCTTTTTATAAGGAGAATCTACCATCATCAACTCTAGTTCCGAACCCGGAACCCTGGAGTATGCCTGACTGACCTCGCACAAGCCCCGAGCGGGCGCACTAAATTACCGCCAGCTACTGATGTCCTCCGGCAGCCGGCCTACCTTCGGAAGATGTTTAAGGAGATCTGATACTTCCTGTATCACACATCAGAAGAGGTGGTAACCCTTTCACTTCATACACTCTGCCCGGATTCTTTCCGTAATAAGAGTACTTTGTTTTAATTCTACTCTGGGATGAATTTAAATTATTATTGTAGGTTATTTTATTATGCTCTTTTTATTCAGTAATTTTGTATTTAATCCTTTATAGGGAGCTACAGCTTGCAAGCAATTTACGTTTCCTGGAGAAACTAGTAATTTTTAATTGTTACTGTTTCTTATTGTCATTTTAAGGCAATTTCTTTGAAAGTATCCATTCCTTGCAATATTTGCTTTATAATAAATAAATATCATTAAAATCTAAGTTTTAACATTTTGGTCTCTTCCCGCACTGTCCTTCGTTATCACCTCTTGTGCCTGAAACCTCATTCTATCGAAATCCCCTAAGATGTACCACATCCATTAAGGTACACCTTTTCCATGGTGCCGAAACCCGGGATCAAACCCAGAACCTTCAATCTGAGACCACAAATTATATTCTAAAAAAAAAAAAAACTGGTGCAATCTAATATTTGTCTTATACATTTCAGTATATCGTGGCTAGCGCGGGAGATCTGCGGGAAGGCGGAAACAATCCCAGCATATTACACAACTGGTTTCTTTCCGGAGAGCAGGTCTGTCTGGTGCCACAAGCAGCTTTGGTGAGTGAGTTGTTCCAACTTTCCAGCCATGCCAGCAATAATAGATGATAAACTGTTAAACTCTCGGGCGGCCTACAAAGGTCAACTCACCCGTTTTCAAAAATATTTAGCTACTCTACCGAAAGAGGAACAAAACCTTGATATTATATCTCAGCGTTTAAAAGCTTTTGAACAGGCGTACGAGAAATATGATCTCGTGCAACTTGAAATTGAAATCAAAAATCCAGAACATCAATCAGATAGGGAAGAAGTAGAGAGTAATTACTTTGATACACACGCTCAGGCTGTGGCATTAGTTAGAACTTTGACCCTGGCGTTGAAGGTAGAGGAAACTCAAGGAAGAATTAGCGACCATGGGAATGGTATCAAACCATTGCTACCTAAAATTGAAATTCCGCATTTTTCAGGAAAGGAAGAGATGTGGCAATCATTCTTTGAATTGTTCAGTTCATTAGTACATGATAATGCCACACTTCCAGAAATTCAGAAATTTCATTACTTAAAATCCATTTTGCAGGGACCACCCCTTCAACTTATAAGAGAACTCCCCTTAACAGGAGAAAACTATAACATTGCTATAGAGCTTCTTAAAGGCCGTTATGGCAATGAAAAATTATGTTTACAAAGGCATATTCAAGCCTTATTTAGCCTGCCCACCTTGCGAGCTGACAGCTTGTCAACACTGCGAGCCTTAAGTGACATGGTCCAACTACATGTCAGAGCATTGGCACGGTTGAATCAACCGGTCGAGCATTGGGATCTATTCTTAATTCACTTGGTTACTTCTAAATTTGATTCATCAACCTTAAAGGCATGGGAGAGGGAACTAACAAATGACACTTCATATACCTATGGTTCGTTGCTTACGTTTATAAATAATAGATGTCAGGTTTTGTCAGCTGTAGCCTGTCATATGTCAGGAAGTGCAGATAACAAATCTAATGTTGTGAAGCCAGTCGGTGCTAAAATAAACAAATCTGCTGTCTTTACTGTTCAACATAATTCAACAGATTGTATTCTCTGTAAAGCACCTCACAGGTTATATTCCTGCGTTGCCTTTAAAGCCCTTTCTACCGACGAAAGACGCAGATTAATAGCTCAAAAAAGATATTGCTACAACTGTCTGTCAACTAGGCATATGGTGCCTGATTGCTTATCTAAAAATACTTGCTCCCATTGCAAGGCTCAACATCATACCTTGCTTCATAGGTTTGAAAAGCCACGTCAGGCTCCTTCCCCTGGATGTTCTAAAGATACATCCCCAGGAGCCAATGCGCAATCTTATACTCAGAGCTCTAGCTCAATTCGTAGTTCCCAGGTGCTACTATCAACCGTGTTATTAAAAGTTCAAGATTCCTCTGGTAGATGGCTTGAAGCACGTGCCTTATTGGATAATGCCGCCACCCATGACTTCATAAGTGAGCGTCTCATTAAGAAACTTGGTCTTCCCAAGCAACCTACATTAATTCAGGTTACCGGTATTAACAATAGCAATGTTAAATCTTTGCATTTTGTTCGTGTTCACATCAAAGATGCTGTGAATTGTAACACAACATTTCAGTTGAATTGTCTTGCCATTGATACTATTGGCAGTAATACCCCTAGTAATTCTTTTGAAATTAGAAATTGGCAATTTCCTCATAACATTCAGTTGGCAGATCCAACATTTAATACGAGCGCTCCGGTAGACATACTTCTCAGTGCCCAAGTATTTTGGCAATCTCTCCTTAGCTCTAAGGTTAAAATATCACCAGGAGTGTTTGCTCATCATACCAAGCTAGGTTGGTTAGTAACGGGTCAAGTCCCTCGTAAGTCATTTCAAAATTTCTCTCAATGTCATTTTGTTAATACAAGTCTCGATTACAACTTAGAAAGATTTTGGAAAATCGAAACTATAGATTCAGTTTCACCTTCCTCGGTTGAAAATGAAATGTGTGAAAAACTGTTTCGCGAAACGACCAAACGCAATTCAGAGGGTAGATTTGTCGTAACAATGCCCCGAGTGGATAATCCACCTCTTTTATTTGAAACACACCCTAGGGCTCTTAGAGCACTCTATGCTGTGGAAAGCAAATTTAAACGTGACCCTGTTGTTAAAACTCAATACTCCACATTTATGGAGGAATATGAGGCACTTGATCACATGGAGGTTGTTACCAAGAAAGATGATGCTTCTTATACCCCATCTGAAGTCATTTACCTCAATCATCATCCAGTTTGGAAGAATGAGATTTTAAAGGAAAACATAAGAGTGGTCTTTAATGGCTCTGCTATGGATGCCAATGGAACTTCTCTGAATGACACATTATTATCAGGCCCTCCAATTCAATCTGACATTTCTTCTGTTTTGATGAATTTTCGCTTGTTCCCTATCGTAGTGATATCTGATATCAAGCAGATGTATAGGCAGATTTTGGTCGATCAACAACAGCGCGACCTTCAGAGAATTCTTTGGCGCGACGAGCCTACTAAACCTGTCAAGATTTTTCGGCTAAAAACATTAACCTATGGACTAAAGCCCTCTGCTTTTTTAGCCATACGTACGTTGAAATTACTTGCTGAACAGGATGGCCCGTTGTATTCTCCTAAGGCTTCTGAAGTGTTAAAATCATCATTTTACGTTGACGATTTTCTTCATTCATTTGAGTCAGTATCTGAAGCACTGCAGGTCTCTAAAGATTTGACAGCTTTGCTTTTGGGAGGCGGATTTTTCTTGTGCAAGTGGAACTCTAATGCGGAAGAATTTCTTTCTAAATTTCCATTAACTTCAGTCTATAACGACTCAGTAGAGCTTCTTCAAGAAAGTAATTCTATCAAAACTCTAGGCATCTATTGGAGTCCTCAAAAGGATTTTTTCTTTTTCAAAATTAATCTCAGTGACATCAAACCGCAAACTAAGCGGCAAATTTTGTCTGAGATTGCAAAGATATTTGATCCTCTCCAATTTTTGGCGCCAATTATTGTCACAGCAAAGATTTTCATGCAGGACCTTTGGTCCTTGAAAACTGGTTGGGATGAACCAGTTCCTTCAGAGTTGCAAAAAAATTGGATTTCTTATAGAAATAGTTTGGAAGATCTCTCCAATGTTATTATCCCGCGAGTGATTATTCCCTTTCCCTCCTGTGGAGGATATGAACTTCACATCTTTGCCGATAGCTCATTGAAAGCTTATGGGTGTTGTGCGTATATTGTTTGCCGTAATTTTGTCCAGTCATATTTCTTTTCCAATTTAATTTGCGCTAAGTCAAAGGTGGCCCCTCTTAAATCTTTATCCTTGCCACGACTGGAACTTTGTGCTGCTCTTCTGGCGGTTGAATTATCGGTCAAAATCCGCCAATCTTTGAAAATCCGATTTATTAAAACTTACTTTTGGAGTAACTCAGCCATCACGTTGGCATGGATTGCCAAACCTCCCTCGCATTGGCAGGTGTTTGTAGCTAAGAGTGTCCAAAATTCAACAATTGTCTAACTTTGAACAATGGCATCATGTATCTGGCAAGGAGAACCCTGCAGATGTCATTTCTCGGGGATGTTCCCCTCTTATGTTGGCTAACCTGACATTATACTGGCACGGTCCCCCTTGGCTTCTGCAAGAACCTTCCGCTTGGCCAAATTTTCCTCTTCCGGAGTTATCAGACTTACCGGATGCTGGTAAGATTACTGGATCTTCTCTTCTCGTTTCTGACTCTCCCCTTCTCTTGCAGCGATATTCCTCTTTCCATAAATTGGTGAGGGTTATGGCTTATCTCCTTCGATGGAAATATTTTGTGGTAGAACAACCCCTTTTTTCTAAGCCATATTTAACCCTTTCTGAATTAGGTTTAGCCACTACAAAAATCTTATGGCTTACTCAACAAGAAATATTCTCTGAAGAATGCCAGGTGTTGTCCCAAGGTCAATCCCTTAAGAAATCGAGTAGGCTTTCCTCACTCGCCCCTTTTTTGGATACTGATGGTTTACTAAGAGTAGGAGGACGTTTAACTTTGGCTGATCTTTCCGAGGATAAAAAACACCTAATTATTCTTCCTTCAAAGCATCACGTCACTTCCCTAATCATTCGTCAGTATCATTACCAGCATCTTCATGCTGGAACTCGTACATTACTTTCTGTCATTCGTGAAAGGTATTGGCCCATAAACGGAGTCCATGAAGTTACCTCTGTTATCCGGAAGTGCATTCCATGTTTTAAATCCAACCCTAAAATTACCACTCAGCTCATGGGTGATCTTCCCAACTTTAGATCTGCGCCTGCTAGACCCTTTGCCTTTACGGGGGTGGATTATTCCGGGCCTTTTGTTTACAGAAGAAATTCTCCTGAGGCCAAAAAATGTATTTTTGGAAAACTCTATATTTCGCTGTTTGTATGTATGGTCACCGGAGCAGTTCACTTAGAACTAGTTACCAACGCCTCTACTGCTTATTTTTTGGCAGCTTTTGCCAGATTTTCTGCCCGCCGAGGTCTTCCTTCAGAAGTATTCTCAGACAATGCTACAAATTTTATCGGAGCTTCTGAGCAAATTAAGAGAGCTCTTACTCAAAATTCAGCGCTGGAAAGGATTACTGATTATGCTCACCAGAGAAATTTCAAGTGGCACTTCATCCCCCCTTATGCACCTCATCAAGGTGGGCGGTGGGAGTCTTGTGTGAAACTCACCAAGAAGCACCTTAGACGTGTTTGTGGCCACACCCCCCTTTCTCATGAAGAGTTTAATTCCTTAATTATTTTTATTGAGGGCATAATTAATTCTCGTCCTTTATCACCCTTATCTAATGATCCTTCAGATCTTCTACCATTAACGCCAGGCCATTTTCTTATCGGTGGTCCGTTGACTGCCTCTCCACCTTTGTTATATTCTAATTCTCAATCTTCTTTAGCCATTTCTTGGCGCAAAATTGAAAGTTTACGCAATAATTTTTGGCGCCGCTGGAGGTTGGAATACCTCAGTTTGCTTCAGCAGCGTGGTAAATGGCTTGTTTCCTGCTCTAACCTTCAGGTGGGGGACTTGGTGCTTTTGAAAGACCCTAGTCCTCCTCTTGTTTGGAATTTGGGTAGGGTTGTTGAGTGCTTTCCTGGCAGAGATGGTAGGGTTCGCGTGGTAAAACTGCAGACTTCTGCTGGTCATTTTCTTAGGCCAATCACCATGATTGCTCCTTTGCCACGCGAGGCCTAACTTCTGCGCTTTCTTACTGCAATTTTTTCTCGCCCCTCCCAGCATGTTCGCTTCTGCGAATGTTTTTTGTTGGCTATGTTTCCCTTACGGTGTGAAACACACGTTCAATTTTTCTGCCCCATTATTTTTATTTTCGTTAATTGCAGTCTGAACGCGGTGTTCTGATTTGTTTAGTATTGGTGTTTCAGTTTAATTGCTTTTCTGTAATATTCATGTCAACTCACCTTTTTTCTGTAGTGTCTTTCTAGACGCACCATACCGTCACCTTTTCTCACGAGGTACTGAGCTCTCCCCAGCGGTAACGCTCGCAATGTGCATGGGGCTGTGCTTTGATTGGCTGCTCTTTCACCCCTCCTTCATACTGGAAGGTTCGGCGCGCTGACGTCACTACCGCTATATAACCTTAGGTCTACCGGCCTACAGTGTCCACTCTTCTCCACTGATCACCACTGCTCGCTACGTACCTGCTGGGGTTATTGCCCTCTCGGGGTACCTCTTGCAGCCGGAGGCCCTTCTCCGCCGTCAAAATCTCTCTTCTGGACCTGGCTGCCTGCCCGGGCAGTCTAAACTCATCGGCCTTCACTTCGGCCAAATCTTCAACACGGATCTACTCTGCAAGTCTTGATTATAAGGACATAACTTCACCAGCCGAGGGAGTTACTACCAAGAGACTCTCTATGCTGGTCGCTTTTTATAAGGAGAATCTACCATCATCAACTCTAGTTCCGAACCCGGAACCCTGGAGTATGCCTGACTGACCTCGCACAAGCCCCGAGCGGGCGCACTAAATTACCGCCAGCTACTGATGTCCTCCGGCAGCCGGCCTACCTTCGGAAGATGTTTAAGGAGATCTGATACTTCCTGTATCACACATCAGAAGAGGTGGTAACCCTTTCACTTCATACACTCTGCCCGGATTCTTTCCGTAATAAGAGTACTTTGTTTTAATTCTACTCTGGGATGAATTTAAATTATTATTGTAGGTTATTTTATTATGCTCTTTTTATTCAGTAATTTTGTATTTAATCCTTTATAGGGAGCTACAGCTTGCAAGCAATTTACGTTTCCTGGAGAAACGAGTAATTTTTAATTGTTACTGTTTCTTATTGTCATTTTAAGGTAATTTCTTTGAAAGTATCCATTCCTTGCAATATTTGCTTTATAATAAATAAATATCATTAAAATCTAAGTTTTAACATTTTGGTCTCTTCCCGCACTGTCCTTCGTTATCACCTCTTGTGCCTGAAACCTCATTCTATCGAAATCCCCTAAGATGTACCACATCCATTAAGGTACACCTTTTCCACCGTGCGAATGTCACACGCTGAGCAAGCTTGATACACGTCTGAAGTCCAGTCTCAAGCTCTTCTGCAGATAGTGGTCCCGTTTTTCTTACGTTGTGTCTTCTGGAATTGAACATAAATCTGTTGCAATAAGCCATTACTCTCTGTAGGCGACGGAGGGATGAGAACCTCGTCGTGTTCTCGTCTGATGGAGTAGCACTAACTAGACATTGCACCGTATCCCTTCTTTCTGGAAGTTCACCTGCAGAGTCATTCGAGTCCCTAGTGGGCCAGCTACTTAAATCTTGTAGTAACCATGCTGGACCATGCCACCTCTGTTGATTGCACTGCAGGCTGAGTGGTCCTTCTCCCCTTGAAAGAATATCGGAAGGGTTATCTTCTGACATCACATGACCCTACTTGGCTCTTCCAGTCAATTGCTGTATCTCGGAGACACGGTTGGCGACGAACGTTTTCCATTTTGTTGGTTCAGCTGCAAGCCACGATAGTACAATTGTCGAGTCAGTCCACAAGAACATGTGGTCAATTTTCAGGTCTAAGGTGTTGGTAGTCTTATCAACCAGACGTGCCAACAAAAGAGCTCCACATAGTTCTAACCTAGGTAAGGACTGTTGTTTCAGAGGAGCCACTCTGGATTTTGAACATACCAACTTTACTGAAACTTCCCCGTGTTGGTTGGTGCTTCGAATGTAAACACACGCTCCATAGGCCCGTTCAGAAGCATCTGAGAAGCCATGAACTTGTATCAGGATCACCCTTCCCGTAGAGAGAATCAACCTGTCGACATGAATGTTATTTAGAGCTGGAAGATCAGTGAAGATTTTGATCCAGCCTTCAAGTAACGGAGATGGTAGTGGTTCATCCCATCCTAATTTTTCTTGCCATAATTGTTGCATGAAAATGTTACACCTCACAATTACTGGTCCTATCAGCCCGAGGGGGTCAAATATAGAAGCTATAATTGAAAGTACCTTCCGTTTTGTGGAGCTTCCACTGTTCTCCTTGATGTGGACCTCAAACTGGAACTTGTCAAGAAAGGGATGCCATAGTAATCCTAGCGTTCTGATGTTGTCTTCCTTATAAAATCGTAGTGGTAACTGTGATTCTCTGAGCTCTTTAGGTATAGTCTCAAGAACAGCCGCGTGATTCGACGTCCACTTGCGGAGCGGGAACCCTCCTCGTTGCAGCAACTCTTGTAGTTCTCCTCGTAGCTGTATAGCATTTTCCACAGTGTCGCTACCACACAATACATCGTCCATGTAAAAATCCCGTTTCAATACGCGAGATGCTGTGGGAAACGCATGTGCTTCTTCTTCAGCCAGCTGGGTTAGACATCTTGTGGCTAGGAAGGACGCTGAGGAAGTACCGTATGTTACAGTCTTTAGTTGGTATGTGCGTAGACGCTCAGATGGATGTTTTCGCCACAGTATGCGCTGTAAGTTAACATCTTCGTCGTCTACTCTGATCTGACGGTACATTTTTGTAACGTCTGCCGTCATCGCAATCTGATGAGTACGAAACCTTGTCACAATTGAGAGCAGATCTTGTTGAACGGTAGGTCCCACCGCGAGAGTGTCATTAAGTGAAACGCCGTTGTCAGTTTTGCAGGAAGCATCGAATACAACTCGTGGTTTAGTAGTGGTTCTCTCAGCCTTCAATACTGCATGATGAGGGATATAGCAGCATGCTTCTTCGTCCTTGCTTATATCTGGAGCCAACTTCATATGACCCAGGTTCTCATACTCCTCCATGAATCTCACGTAATCTGCACGCAGATCAGGTCTCTTCTCGAATCTCTGTTCCAGTAGTCTGAATCGTTTCTCCGCTATTTTGTAAGATTTTCCAAGTTGTGGACTTTCTTCCCTTGTAGGTAATCTTACACTGAAACGTCCGCTGTCGTCCCGCCTGGTGTGAGTTGTGAAATGCTCCTCGCAATACTGCTCTTCCTTGGTTAAGTTGGTTCATCTAGTTGTCACTTCTTCTATCGACCAGAATTTTCCCATCTTCCTGTTCAGGTCATCGTCCTGTCTGAGGAAAAATGATGAAGTGGGTGGTGCTTCCGCCTTCTTACTGGTCCGACCTTGGGATTTTATGGGACCTGACAGTATCCATCCCAGGGCGGTATTCTTCAAAATGGGTAATTCATCGCAATTTTTCCGCCACCCTTCTCGCAACAGCTGCATGAAAATCTCTGCACCGATGAGCATATCTACAGGTCCTGGCTCGTTGAAGTGAGGATCCGCTAATGTGATATCTTTAGGTAGGTTCCACGATTTACAATCAACATAGTTTGCCGGAATATTGCCTGTTATGTGAGGGAGTATAGAACATGTGATAACAGTTACAAAGTTGGACACGTTAGAACTGATACGAACATCAACACTTTGAGATGCAGTGACCGCAGTGTTATTTATACCACTAATTGGAATACAGCTTCTGTGTCGTTGCAACTTAAGTTTACTTGCAAGTGACTCCGTTATAAAATGGGACTGTGATCCAATGTCGAGTAGCGCTCGGCACTGGTGAACTCTACCATTGTTGTCTGCCACTCCTATTACTGCAGTAGACAGCATTATTTGCGACTGTGGCTTGAATTTAAGTGTGCAGTAAGTTGCCTTACTATGCCCTCCTTCGTCTTCTCGAATACCTCTACCAGCTGGGGCATCCCTGTCTGTAGTCGTTTGACTGCTTGTGGGACTGTCGAAATGAATTAGGGTATGATGTCTGCCTTGGCATCTCTTACACCTATCAGATTTGCATATGCTGACACTATGATGTCTAAAACAGTTAAAGCACAGACCCTTCCTTTTGACAAAATCATACCGTTGTCTTACGCTAGCCTTCAGAAAACCCTCACACCGATGCACCGGGTGATCTGCATCACAAAAATCACACTTCCCCCTTGTAGATACGTATGAGCTAACTCGACCTGGATTGTCAATGTTCCTCACATGTTGATTCTTGGGTGGATTTGCTGTGTTTACCCTTTGTTCCCGTGTTGCCATCATTAGTTCCAACACTTGTGCCCTCTCTTCCAAAAACGTGGATACCTCAGTGAGTCTTGGAAAATTATCGCTGGGAGCCTTCATTGCATACTCTTTACGGGTAGCGGAATCTAACTTATCTAACATCAGCTGCTGAAGTAAGACTTAATGTAGCGGCACTGAAAGGTTGAGATTTTGAATAGCATTCAAATTGCTTACTAAGTGGTTGTTCAATTTCCTAAGATCAGATGCTGTGTCTTTGTGACAATTAGGTAACGACAACAGAGCCTTGATGTGTTGTGTTGCTATCAATTTTCTGTTGTTGTACCTCTTGCACACGATTTCCCAAGCTACTGGAAAGTTAGGGTTAGAAATAGGAATATTTTGAATCAGTCGGTGAGGTTCACCCTTAAGTGCGGACAGTAGATAGTGGAAACGTTGGATGTTTGATAGTTTTAAATTATCAACAATTAATGCCTGAAAGGTGTCTTGGAAATGTGTCCACGTCTCATATTGTCCATGAAATATAGGGAGGATAATGACGGGCAATCGTACCTCCAAGGAAGCCTGTTGTGAGTTACCGCAAGAATGCTGAGATAATTGATCGTTATTCTGCTCTGAAGTTATGCTCCGATCTATAAGTGTGGTAATTTTGGCTTCTAAATCATAATAGTTTTCTTCGAACAGTTCCCTATCCTGTTCATGGGTTTCACTATTTTCGTCGTCATTAATTTCAAGCTTACATTGGACATGCTTATATTCTTCCCAGAGTGAAGGCAATTGTTTCAGCCTGCTACGTAATGTATTAATATCGGAGCCTGCCACAAACTTGTCTGCATATTTACTGATACGTGTCAGTGACCTTTTAATGACCGCTCGTTGTTTCACCAACAGGTGTTTCTCACTAGACTCCATGATATGTTAGGGAAAGGAAAGAAATACAAGGATTGACTGACCTCGATATACTGCTATGATGTGCACTTATCCTATAATCCTTTGTGTCCTCCCCATCGTGTACAGCATGCCGCCGAGATGATGTTGCACGTGCTCCAATATTCTCGCCGCAGGTTATCCGCACTCAGATGCACCGGAGGACCACGTAATATTTTAGCATTACGACACTTTCACAAATCCGGCCCGGTACGACCATGTTCCTTTCTCTCCCGGAACGATTCCTGGAGCCATGCGGTGGCCAGGAGATGCTCGCTGGTTATGGTGTTCGGTTTAGCAGAATTCAAAAATAATACGTTACACACACACATTAATAATTAAGCTATATATTTACACATATTACACAACTAAATACACAGGCTGTAGCCGTGATGGCCACGATTTAATTCGGTCCCTTTCAAGTCGCGCCATGCTTGTTCTGGTGTAAGCCAGCCATGTGCTGCCTGCCTCGAGCAGCCTGGAGTTAAACATAACAAAGTTAAACATTCAATCATAAACAGGTCACATGATCACGCGGCCGGCCGACAAACCCAGAGACAGGGCGTCAAGGAAGTGCTGCCGAGACAACGCAGCGGAGCACTGAGTAACTACCAACAGGTAGCTTCCCAATTGTCCTCACGAGCTCAGTGTGCCAATCCCAGGATGACTGTCGCCCAGTTATAGCAAGCGGCCTGAGGGTATCGCATTGAAGGTAGCTTCTCAATTGTCCTCACGAGCTCAGTGTGCCAATCCCAGGATGAATGTCGCCCAGTTATAGCAAGCGGCCTGAGGGTATCGCATTGAAGGTAGCTTCCCAAATGTCCTCACGAGCTCAGTGTGCCAATCCCAGGATGACTGTCGCCCAGTTATAGCAAGCGGCCTGAGGGTATCGCATTGAAGGTAGCTTCCCAATTGTCCTCACGAGCTCAGTGTGCCAATCCCAGGATGAATGTCGCCCAGTTATAGCAAGCGGCCTGAGGGTATCGCATTGAAGGTAGCTTCCCAAATGTCCTCACGAGCTCAGTGTGCCAATCCCAGGATGACTGTCGCCCAGTTATAGCAAGCGGCCTGAGGGTATTGCATTGAAGGTAGCTTCCCAATTGTCCTCACGAGCTCAGTGGGCCAATCCCAGGATGACTGTCGCCCAGTTATAGCAAGCGGCCTGAGGGTATCGCATTGAAGGTAGCTTCCCAATTGTCCTCACGAGCTCAGTGTGCCAATTCCAGGATGACTGTCGCCCAATTATAGCAAGCGGCCTGAGGGTATCGCAATGAAGGTAGCTTCCCAATTGTCCTCACGAGCTCAGTGTGCCAATTCCAGGATGACTGTCGCCCAGTTATAGCAAGCGGCCTGAGGGTATCGCATTGAAGGTAGCTTCCCAAATGTCCTCACAAGCTCAGTGTGCCAATCCCAGGATGACTGTCGCCCAGTTATAGCAAGCGGCCTGAGGGTATCGCATTGAAGGTAGCTTCCCAATTGTCCTCACGAGCTCAGTGTGTCAATACCAGGCTCACTGTCGCCCAGTTATAGCAAGCGGACTGAGCGTTTCGCATTGAAGGTAGCTTCCCAAATGTCCTCACGAGGTCAGTGTGCCAATCCCAGGATGACTGTCGCCCAGTTACACCAAGCGGACTGAGCGTTTCGCATTGAAGGTAGCTTCCCAATTGTCCTCACGAGCTCAGTGTGTCAATTCCAGGCTCACTGTCGCCCAGTTATAGCAAGCGGCCTGAGGGTATCGCATTGAAGGTAGCTTCCCAAATGTCCTCACAAGCTCAGTGTGCCAATCCCAGGATGACTGTCGCCCAGTTATAGCAAGCGGCCTGAGGGTATCGCATTGAAGGTAGCTTCCCAATTGTCCTCACGAGCTCAGTGTGTCAATTCCAAGCTCACTGTCGCCCAGTTATAGCAAGCGGACTGAGCGTTTCGCATTGAAGGTAGCTTCCCAAATGTCCTCACGAGCTCAGTGTGCCAATCCCAGGATGACTGTCGCCCAGTTATAGCAAGCGGCCTGAGGGTATCGCATTGAAGGTAGCTTCCCAAATGTCCTCACGAGCTCAGTGTGCCAATCCCAGGATGACTGTCGCCCAGTTATAGCAAGCGGCCTGAGGGTATCGCATTGAAGGTAGCTTCCCAATTGTCCTCACGAGCTCAGTGTGCCAATCCCAGGCTCACTGTCGCCCAGTTATAGCAAGCGGCCTGAGGGTATCGCATTGAAGGTAGCTTCCCAAATGTCCTCACAAGCTCAGTGTGCCAATTCCAGGCTCACTGTCGCCCAGTTATAGCAAGCGGCCTGAGGGTTTCGCATTGAATGTTGCTTCCATGCCCTTATGTCTGAATTTAAATCAGCAGAAGAACTGGGAACAAGACCAGGACCGCATAAGTAGAGCCCTGCTTGGATGAAGAAAATGTTATCCTTATCCGCCCCGCATTCGCACAGCTTTTATCCGCACAACTGTTATCCGCATCCCTCCAACATCCGCATGACTGTTATCCACATCCGCCCCGCATTCGCACAACTTTTATCTACATCCACCCCGCATCCTCAAAACTGTTATCCACATCCGCATGACCGAATCTACTGGCAATACGTTAATATTTTTAATTAGATAAAGCATAAATTACTGAAGCAACACCTTTAGACATTTGAGGAAAAGTCGTTCCCTTAGGCTTTGTATGTCAAGTGCTATGTTTAAAATGAATGTTACACAGCCACAATTGCAACCCTCTTCTGGTCGGAGTGTTAATTATGCTTAATGACATAATTTGAATTAGATTAGCTTAAGGCGACACTCCGGAGATAAAAGTCGATATTTTGTTCATTTTGGTGAATTTTTTTTATGACTGAAATTGAAAGGATAGGGTTTCTTCTTTCTTGTCACAAAGTTATTCCGTTGAGTTCAAACAATTTGTCACCTTAATAATGCTTTGTTTGTCAGTCTGCACACAGCAGAAATGGGTGTGGAATCTGATGAACTACTTGGTTAGATTATTTATGATGTAATTGTCATGTTTTCATTCAATCAAATCAATAAAATATCCCTGTTCTTTGCAATTACGCACCCCGGGGATGGGCCAACAGCCCCCTCCCCCTCCCTACATATTTCTACAGAATCGAGCTGTAAGATCTACCATGTTTCTGAATGAATTTATAAAGCCTGCAAAGGACTAATATTTCAGTACTTGACTCTACTGTCATTGAGCAACATTGTATGCTTGTATTGGTATTCCTGATGTCACTACAATAATGCCGATAACTATAAGTTTTGTTATTCTTGTATGTTTCTTCTTTCTTGTGAGTTCTGTGGCGGTAGCCAGTCTGTTAACTTTTGTGAAGTTCGCGCGCAAGTAACCTCTTGTAGTTGTTTATCAAGATACTAGACAAGCTTCCAGAATTACCAATATTCGTACAGAAGCTGCTAAGAAACAAAAGGAAGGAAAAACATACGGTGCTGGTGACTTCTAGGTAATGGATCAGGAAGATAACGTCACCTGAACTTTGCTTTAATTTCCCGCCAATGGTAATTTTACATTTAAATCCTATTTTTCACGCATAATATTCTGCCAAATGTAACAAAATGCGTATGGTATATGTATCACAGCTATATTAGGAAATCCGCGTATGGAATTCTTGATTGCAGAATTCATCCCAGTAGTAGGGATGTAAAAGTGCAAATTTTTTGAACAAAAAACTTACACAAATTTAGTACTATAATATAATAAATTAATAATAATTGTATAAATTATTTACAGAAAAATCGATACGTAGTGATTTTTAAAGAAGTATTATCTACCTAATTCCAAATTTTCATTTTCAAGTCATTTGAAATCTATGAAAAAATGGAATTAAAAATTCCAAAAATAAAAAATAAAATAAAATATTTTGGAAAAACTGTTAGTTGTATATGAAACAAAAGTTTGTGACATCTCTACTTTTGTTTGGGGGACATTCCCACAAAGTTTCGTGAAAATCCATGCATTAGGTAGGAAGATAACGTCACTTGAACCTTGCTTTAATTTTCCCGCCAATTATAATTTTACATTTAAATCCCACTTTTCTCCCATAATATTCTGCCAAATGTAATACAATTTGTATGGTATATGTATCACAGCTATATTAAGAAACCTGCGTATGGAATTCTTGATTGCAGAATTCTTCCCAGTAGTAGGGATTTAAAAGTCCAAAATTGTTGAACAAAAAAAAATTACTAAAATTTAGTACGATAATATCTCATTATATAAATAATTTACAGAAAAATCGATACTTAGTGTTTTTTAAAGAAGTATAATCTACCTAATTACAAATTTCCATTAACATGCCATTTGAAATCTATGGAAAAAATGGAATTAAAAAATCCAAAAATAAAAAAAAAAATATTTTGGAAAAACTGTTAATTGTATATGAAACAAATGTTGGTGATATCTATACTTTTGTTTGGGTGACATTCCCACAAAATTTCGTGAAAATCCATGCATTAGGTAGGATGATAACGTCACTTGAACTTTGCTTTAATTTTCCCGTCAATTGCAATTTTACATTTAAATCCCATTTTTCTCCCACAATATTCTTCCAAATGTAACAAAATTTGTATGGTATATGTATCACAGCTATATTAGGAAACCTGCGTATGGAATTCGTGATTGCAGAATTCTTCCCAGTAGTAGGGATTTAAAAGTCCAAACTTTTTAAACTAAAAAATTACACAAATTTAGTACTATAATATCTCATTTTATAAATTATTTACAGAAAAATCGATACGTAGTGTTTTTAAAGAAGTATAATCTACCTAATTCCAAATTTCCATTAACATGACATTTGAAATCTATGAAAAAAATGGAATTAAAAATTCCAAAAGTAAAAAATAAAAAATAAAATATTTTGGTAAAACTCTTAATTGTATATGAAACAAATGTTTGTGATATCTCTACTTTTGTTTGGGTGACATTTCCACAAAGTTTCGTGAAAATCCATGCATTAGGTAAAATATCTGTTTATCTCAGGAGTGTCACCTCAAATCATCTTCTTACATTTGTCATGAAAAAAAAAAAAAATACGAGCCTTACAGTAGTCGCATATGATGTGTAGCATCTGACATAGAAGAAACATCACGTAAATTGTTGATACACCGGTATTTTATACTATTATTGTCACAAATATTAATCTATTGTAGCGTAGCGGTCAGCATGGTTAGCTGCCGCCCCGGAGGTCCTGGGTTCGATTCCCGGCTCTGCCACGAAATTTGGAAAGTGGTATGAGGACTGGAACGGGGTCTACTCAGCCTCGAGTGGCACAAATGAGTAGAGGGGGTTCGATTCCCAACTAAGCCATCCTCGAAGTGGTTTTCCGTGGTTTCCCACTTCGCCTTCGGGCAAATGCCGGGATGGTTCATACTGTAAGGCCACGGCTGCCTCCTTCCCACTTCCTTGCCTAACCGTCCCACTCTTCCCATCTCTTCATCAGGTCCCCTGTTCGCTTTGCAGGTGAGGCCGCCTGGGCGTAGTCATGGCCGGCTCTACGGAAGGCCGCGGCGAGCGAAAATTGGCAACCTCGCCGTGAATGGCCAGTCTGCTCTGCCTAGCCCACTGAGTTACATGGAAAATGTGTCACGCGCTCGTGTTTTCTTCAAAATACTCTATGTAAATGAAATTATACCATTGATCATTACTGTATAGTGGCTAGCTACAATGCCAAAGACTTGTGTTGTTCCGAATTGCAAGTCTAATTATCGTTCATCGATAAAAACTGAAGGATTTGTGACAGTGTTTGGGTTTCCTAAAAATCCACAATTGAAAGCCATATGGGAACGTGCTATTCCTCGAGTCAATTGGGTACCTACGAAATATTCCTTCGTATGTATTAAACACTTTATTCCTGAAGACGTAAGTTATGTTGAAAAATACAAGGATGGTGATGGGAATAATAAGGAATTTACACGGAAGAAGCCTGTATTGTTACCTCGTGCGGTTCCAAAGGTATTCCCAAACTTACAATCGTATTTCAGTAAGTGCTCCTCCAAGAAAAGGAAATCTCCAGAAGAAAGAAGAGAAGAAGAAAAAGAACGGAAAAGGTCTGCAAAGGAACGTGAGAAGACCCTTGCTGAGGAAGCCAACAAAATTACGACTTTCGAGTCCTTTGTTTGTGATATACAAAATAAATTGGTGGAGCATAAAACAGACTGGTCTGTAAGTACTAGTGAAAATTATTGTATTTTGTATAAATTAGATGTGTCAAACATACCTAAAATAAGGTCAAGTATAAGGGTAAACAATGATTTTACGGTCGAAATTCATATCAATGGAGGCGTAATTCCTAACGCTGTTGTTCTTCATTCTGGCTCTGTGATAATTCGAAATTCATTATTAAGTAAGTGGAGTCAGTTGTTCCAAGCAATAGAATTTCGCCACGACTTTTTCTTACCTGGAAGTTCTGCAAGTTCACTAGTCGTCCAGATCAATAGTCTAATAGATAACCTAAAAACTGACCTTGAAAACCAGTAGGACGAAACTTCAGAGATTCTGTTAAAAAAGTTAATGTTTCTGCAAGATCAGTTTACACTTACTTTTTTAAAGAAACCTAGATATAACGTCACTACAACTCTAAATGCATTCCTCATTTATATGCAGTCTACAAAGTGTTATAACGCAATTAGATTTAACCATATTTTATCCCTACCTCATCCCCGAGTTTTACAAAAATTAACAACTTCCTTCGCCATATCCCCGAAAGCTGATGAAGAGAACAGTAACTTTCTAAGTCACATTGTGAAAGATTTATCAAATTTAGAAAGGGTTGTAAATTTACAGATTGATGAAATACATGTCAAACAAACTTTAGATTTAAAAAATGGGCAATTATTTGGTGTTGCTACAAATGAATCTGTCGATTTGGCTAAGACAGTTCTGGCCTTTCTCGTTAGTTCTGCTTTTGGAAATTTGAAAGAGGTTGTTAAATTAGTTCCAGTGAAACAATTAACGGGTTTGCAACTAGCTGATATTGCAAAAGGTGTTATCAGGCAAATACAGGATTGTGGCCTAAATATTCTGTCTATCATAGCTGATAATAATGGTGTGAATCGTGCTATGTTCAAAGAACTAACCAAACATTCTGATAGTAATTACTGGTTCCATATTGATGGAAACCCCCTAAAAACCTTTGTTTTATATGACAGTGTCCATGTATTAAAAAATATACGAAATAATTGGCTGAATTTAAGTGGCATTGATAAGTCATTTATTATTCTTGTATGGGAAGATTTAGACTCATTTTCAAATGTTTTAAGTTCAGATGACTGTAACCCTGATTTTAAAGAGGTAACTCAAGCATCATTTAGTGACATAAGAGCGATCTACAAAAAGGAATCCGATTTACTGATTAAGTCTGCACCAAAGTTAACATTTAAAAGTGTTTATCCAAATTCACTTGAACGCCAAAGGGTTTCTTTGGTTGCAAACGTGTTTCACGAATCCACAGTTTCTGCTCTAAACAAGTATTGTTATAAAGGTACTGCTTTTTTTGTCAGAGTAATCTTAATGTGGTGGTCCATTGTTAATATTAAGCGGCCTCTCACCCATGTTGTTAAACGTAATAGTCTTCAAATGCCTTTCAAAAATCCCGAAGACAAAAGGTTAGCTTTCCTAAAGGCATTCCTCCAATGGTTGTCCACGTGGAAAAAGAACGATGAAAATGATTCCTCAAAAAAGAGTTGTTTAACCAATGAAACTTACAACGCTTTGTATGTAACAACCTATGTATTACGTGAGATTATTATTTATGCTCTACAGAATGTGAACCCCTCTTGTGTGTTAACTGGCAAATTTTCAGAGTGACCAATTAGAATCCAGGTTTGGGCAGTACCGCCAACTAACAGGCGGCAACTATAATATAACAGTTACTCAGGTAATGGAGGCCGAATTGAAAATAAGGTTGAAAAGCGTACTTGGCCTTCATTCAGCCAGGTATGGAGCAGTTACTTTTTCGAAAGAAATGATAATGTCCTCTTCCGATACAAATTCAGGAGAAAGTACAACAAGCAGCCTTTCGTCAGCTACTGTTGACGATACCTTTTACAGTATTTTAGAAGACAAGTACACTGAAAACATACAATTCGATGAGTCGGGTTTTATATATGCCTGTGGTTACATATCGTTCAAGCAATGTTCAAGAATAAAATGTGAAGAATGTTTGGCTTTGCTTAGAAATAAAGAAACGATAAATGACAGCTACTTCAATGAAATAAATAGGGGCGGACTTTCAGTTCCTGCAGATTTTATTTTATCAGTGTGTAAACATGTTGTTGGAATTACGCAGGCACTAATTTCTGATAACTTTGAGGAACAATTTTTAAAATGTAAATGTAACAATCAACGCCAAGTAATTCAAAATCTTAGTCTGCTCGGTATTTTATCAGATATTGAATTGTCAGAAACTGCCGAGAAAACTTGTACCTGTGGATGTAATGTTATGACAATAGTCACAAGTATTGTCTTAACAATGAGTAACATTTTGTTAAATAATTGCAGGAAGTTGAGGAATGAACGGGTAACATGCCATAGTAATCACAGAAAACTTGCTATTCTTTGTTAGAGGAGGCCAACCTGTTGTATATTTTGTAAATGTCAAATAAATATTGAAAACGAATTGGTTTTGTTACTCCAAGTAAGCCCTACTCACTCTTGACAATCCTTTTACTTTAATGTTGAAAAGAACAAATACTATTTCGTTATTTCAATTTGTTTTCGTGGCGAAGCACACGCATCAACAGCTGACCGGCTGCTATGGCCATCCCAGTTCAGAGAAGTGCAGCGTTGCAAGGTCGAACGCCGCGGCCTTCCGTAGAGCCGGCCATGGCGTAGTGCTGGTCACACACCCCAGTTGTATCCCTGACTCAGAGTCCCAAGCTCCAGGACACTGCCCTCAGTGGCGGTAGAGGTGGGATCCCTCGCTTAGTCCGTGGGAAAAGCCAACCCTGGAGGGTAAAACGATAGCGAAAAGCGAAAATATTAATCTATTGTAAAAGGGAGTGTTTTACAGATATTGTAGTTTATAATACGGAACTCATATAATTAGATGATTTGTAGCTTCCACCAGCACTAGCCTAAATAAAGAATACGATATGGATCAACTAGATTAATTGACGCGACACCACTTATAACCTTAAATTCCTTATAAACAGGTCCACTTGATTCACAGACCAACAAGTAATTTCATATGGATTCTGTCAAAATGAGTCATATTGATATGATAAATATCGTTTGAAATGATAATCTGGTAGCCAAAATATCTACCCCGTCCGGTATTCGAACCCGAGATCTCTAGATTTACAGTCACAGGCTCTAACCCCACGGCTATTTCGACTACGGAAATACTGTGCACACGATGGTGACTTATTTCCACGTTCCAATAATACTGCATTACGGAATTAAGTTTCATTTATATTTTGCTTGTTTCGATAATGTTCCTGCGTGAAATTGAGTTTAAAATGCCTTATGAAAAAAAGGAAGATTGTAGTTTTACGTGACCGTGAATCTAGTGATTACGAGCCACGGGACCTCCTTTTAACGTGGAATCCGAACCACAGGACATGGCATTTCACTTCGAAAATCTCACATGCATGGACCGGGAATCGAACCCGGACCGCCTTGGTGAGAGGCATTCAGCTAGACCGCTGAGCCACCACGCCCCTAAATGAATAGGCCCTCTTGTGAGTACGGTAAAGAAAATGTATTGGGTAATAGTTCATGTTGCCTTGCTCAATTCTTGTATAAACACAACGATTATATTATATTGATGACTGCATTACCGTTATGTGGGTTAATATTTGAATAGCCATTGTGCAGAAACATAATACCGGCAATGCCGACTACTTACAATGTTTGATATTAAGGCATTTAACCATTTAAATACTGATACGAAAACTTCGACCATGTACCATGTGCTTTGTTTCAATCACTTGGCACCAGAGTTCGCATGAGCGTTTACATTCCACATGGCCGAGAGTACGTCATGGTATCAATTTCGGACACCGCGCGTCCATTGTTTCTCTTACCACTGCCAGCTGGATCGAGTTGGCAGTGCGTGTTACACTTCCGTTCGAACGGAAGTGTGCCAGCTGGTGCCACCTCGAACGTTCCGATCCAGTTCCGTCCCATTTTTCAAAATCACTCCCACAAAAATATCCAGCAACTGAGTGGAAAGTTGTTACACATCAAAAACATTGGGGTACAGTTTTATTTTTGTACTGTTTATGTGTCGCCTCCGTAGCGTTGCGGTCAGCATGGTTAGCTGCCGCCCCGGAGGTCCTGGGTTCGATTCCCGGCTCTGCCACGAAATTTGAAAAGTGGTACGGGGACTGGAACGGGGTCTACTCAGCCTCGGGTGGCCCAAATGAGTAGAGGGGGTTCTATTCCCCCTCAGCCATCCTCGAAGTGGTTTTCCGTGGTTTCCCACTTCGTCTTCGGGCAAATGCCGGGATGGTACCTTCTTCAAGGCCACAGCCGCCTCCTTCCCTCTTCCTTGTCTATCCATCCTAACCATCCCTTACCTTCCCTCATAAGGCCCCTGTTCGCTTTGCAGGTGAGGCCGCCTGGGCGAGGTGCCAATCGCACCTCACCAGTTGTATCCCTTCCGATTCGATGTTCCCAGCTCTGGGACACTGCCCGTAGAGGCGGTAGTGGTGAGTTCCCTCGCTGAGTCAGTGGGTTCCACCAACCTGGAGGGTAAACGACAAAAAAAACTGTTTATGTTCGACGATAATTATTATAACTATTTTATGCTCGAATATAAATATTCATAAATATCTGTCGAGATTTTGCCAGTTTTATGTACAGAATAGAGCGCATGGGACGCACAGAATACCTTGTATTTGACCATGGCCTCCTCGATTGCCCCACTATGACACTAGGCCAGGCAGTGAAATTTAAATTAGAAGGCCTTAGAACTTAGCGCAGATGCGTTTCTATCCTTATGTAATTGGTCAAACAGCTGTTTCTTGAGCTGTGATTGGTGGGATAAACTGTTTCATAACGAAAATTAGTGTTATAATGACCACCATTATGATACAGTTTTCTGATATATAATAGTCAGGGTCGAACATTATTTTTTTTATTTTTTTTATTTAGTCAATTTACCCTCTAGGTTGGTGGTTCCCACGGACTCAGCGAGGGAACTCACCACTACCGCCTCTATGGGCAGTGTCCTGGAGCCTGGAACATCTGGACGGGAGGGATACAACTGGGGAGTTGTGATCAGCACTTCGCCCAGGCGGCCTCACCTGCAAAGCGAACAAGGGCCTCATGAGGGATGGGAAGGGATGGAAGATTGGGATGGATAGGCCGTGGCCTTACAATAGTTACCATCCCGGCATTTGCCCGAAGACGAAGTGGGAAACCACGGGAAACCACTTCGAGGATGGCTGAGGTGGGAATCTAACCCCCTCTACTCATTTGGACCACCCGAGGCTGAGTAGACCCCGTTCCAGTCCTCATACCACTTTTTCAAATTGTCTGGCTGCGTGGCTCAGGGGTAATGTTCTCGCTTGCTGAGCCCAAGCTTGCAGGTTCGAAACCTGGCGCAGTCAGCTGGCATTTGAGGGTGCGCAAATGCGAGGGAGCCGTGTCAGTAGATTTACTGGCACGTTAAAGATCCCCTTCGGGGAAAAATTCCGGCACCCCGGCGTCTCTAAAAGCCAGTGTAGTTAAAAGGGACGTAAAACCAATAACATTAATTAATTATTACTTTTCAAATTTCGTGGCAGAGCCGGGAATCGAACCCAGGACCTCCGGGACGGCAGCTAACCATGCTGACCGCTACGCTACGGAGGCGACGTCGAACATAAAACTAATTAAATTCGTTTGTACACCTGCTAATACTAATATGTTTTATTATTAATATCAATATTATAATTATTATTATTATTACCGTTATTCTCGAAGCATTGCCTGGTAAACGAGTCGAGTATGCAGATTACATTGAATGAAAACATATTCATGACCTTAATTTAGATCACTGCCCATGAATTTACAGGGTCGTTATCTAACTGCGCCCCGATAAACACGGCAAGCTAAGACGGCTGTGACTAGCGCAGGACGCGGGTGCGCGTACACGGTTCAGCCGGTGGTGGGCGCTCTCCACTGACTCATATCGTTAGTTCACCCGTGTTTTGTCATTCGTATGGACGTGTATCTGCAAAGATTAGACGTTAGTGTTGCACGTTTAGTGAGTAATGTGATTACTGTGATTGTTGGTCATGCCTAGACACCAATTCACATTGCACGAACGTATGTATATCCATAATTCTTATATGAAAACAGAAAATCCTGTTTTGAAACGAGACGAAAATTTCGAATCAATTTTGATGGAAGACCTGTGCCTAATGCCAGTGCAATTAGGAGGCTCGCTAAACGTTTCAAGGAAAGAGGCTCCGTAAGTAATAAAAGAGTTGACAGACATTATTTCATCGGAAGAAATCAGGAGTGTGTTTCAAAAGAGGGAGGACATTTTCAGCATCGCCTATGAGCACTGTAAGTACACATTATTGAACATGTTTGGTAAAAGTTTGAAAGTGCGCTCCTACTACTGGCTGAACCGGGTACGCACGCCCGCGATCGGCGCCAGTCACAGCCAGCTTAGCTTCCTGTGTTTATCGGGGCGCACATAGATAACGACCCTGTACGAACTATCATAGTTGTAGCCAATATCACTGCTTCTGTCTTAATTTATACAAGTTAGTGTACATGAAGGCAGCAATGAAAGACTACAGTAGGGCAAAGATGAAGGTAATGCTGTTTGCAGACGACGTTGTTATCTGGGGCGAGGATGAGATGGAGGTACAAGAACAGTTAGACGTAATAAATGAAAATATTGTGCAATGGGTATTGAAGATAAATATGGAGAAGAGTAAAACTGTGGTGATGAGTAGAGATAAGAAAGAAGGAAAAGGAGTAATCAAAGTAGGAGATAAGGAATTGGAAGTAGTGAAACACTTCAAATACTTGAGAAGTGAACTGACTGAAGATGGAAGACTAGATTTGGAATTTAGCAGAAGAATACAACTCGGGAGTGCTTTCTACCAACAGGTACGGGGACTAGTATGGAACAAGGATATACCAATTAAGGCTAAAGAAGTTATGTACAAAGCATATTATGTTCCTATAATGACATATGCAGCAGAAACTTGGACAATGATTATATAAGAGGGATGAGAGCAGAGTACAGGCAGCTGAGATGAGATTCCCGAGAAGTATGGTCCAGAAAACGAGGAGAGACAGAGTGAGAAATGAAGATATACGGAAAGAACTGTGAGTACAGGAACTAAATGACAAACTGTAGCAAAACAGATTGAGATGGTTTGGACATGTCACACGGATGAATGAAGTAAGGCTACCAAGACGAGCACTGGAACGAAGGATGACAGGGAAGAGAGCACCAAGCATACGTTGGATGGACTCGGTGAAGAATAGTATTAGAAAGCGGAACCTGGATTGGAACACCGTGTCGGAGGAGGAATGGTGGTTCGACAGAACAAAGTGGAGAGGAACCATATTTGCCCCCACCCAGTGTCAACTGGAAAAGGGGAAATGAAGATGATGATGGAGTGGTCAGATCATACTCTTTTAGCCCTTGCAGAAGATGTTTAGGAGCCACACCAGTGCTTGAGATGACTCTTGGTACAATTCGAACTCTCTTGACCTGCCATTGCTTCCTGATAGGCTCCACAAGTTCCAAATATTTGGACACCTCTTCAGCATGTTTAGCCTGCAGGTTGTGCTTCATCAATCAGAGTGACTTCCTTCAATCAATCTTTGTTGAAGATCACTATGTCAGCCCTGCTATATTTCGCTCACCTTTCGGTGAGCACAGCCAGATCATAAAATAGTCTGAAATGTTCATTTCCAGCCGTGTTCCCTGAAGCTTACTGATAGTATGGTGGCTTTGGTGGCGTAGTTGGTAGCATGGTTGCGGGTTTAAACCCGGACGAAGTCGTCAGATTTTTAAGAGCGTTAAAAATCCCTGAGTATGCCTTCCTTCGGAGGGGAAGTAAAGCCGGCGGTCCCATGTCATAGATTTATGGCATGTTAAATAACCTTCCACTATTAACACTTGAGTCAAGCTAAATTATACATTGGTTAAACATTTGACTAACGTTCTTAGGTTCCTACGTTCGTCGTCAAGAGCCGACTGCGGTGGCATCTGGTAACTAAGTTCTGAACTAGTTGGTCGTTGACGGTGGCGTTTGGCGGCAAAAGTAGAAACTACTTGAAAAAATGCAATGTCTGCAGTCCTTACTTGAATTAAAACAGATAACACACACTAATACAGCCATCACGATTAACACCGGTTATCAGACAGATTCTACACACACACACACAGTACACGGGGCTACATGACCGCGTTGTCGCAGCTCCAAAACTGAGGAACCAACCAACCAACCAAAAATCCTAATAAATACCAAAACATCTATTTTTAAATAATGAATTATTTTGTAATAAAGCAGGGAGGCCGCGACTCAAACGCTTCGATTGAGAACTGCCACTGTCAAATATAGACTTTGTGGCGCTATGTGGAAGTGAAACATCGATTGTTGACGCAGCAGAAAAGAGAAGAATATAAGTATTTGAAATGTGGTGTTGCAGGAGAATGTTGAAGATAAAATGAGTAGATAGAGTAAAAAATGAAGAGAAGAGATAAGTTGGTAGGACACCCAGGCATAACAAACTTAGCTAAGGAAGACAGTGTCGATGACGATAACTGTAGAAACAAAGAAACAATCGAAAAGACAAACAATCAGGCAAGCAGACAATGTGGCAATAAAATAGGGTAAGGTGGTACAATTTCGATATAGCAATTCCGATCAAACTAAGGTTCAGCGGTTATTTACCACTTCGGAGTGTTGGTAGTACTTGGCTGTGCATGCCATTACAGTGACGTATTGAGTTGTTTGTGATTGCATCGCGAATACAGCGGTTTGTGCTTCAGATATACATATTTATTTTTGTAGCAAGGTGAGTTCAATTGTTTAGTTTTGTACTCTGTTATAAATTTGCCTCGTTTTTACACGCTGTCAGACAACGATATTATGAGGTTTGAACCATGCTGTTGATTTCCGCTTGTGCTTTCAATACCAGACAGAGCTGCTGCTTGACATGTGGTGCCATCTCTCGTCATTGTGGGGCAGTACCTGACGATAGATTCAGTGATGCCAATAGTACATTTTCGAACAGCACAGAGGATAATCAAAAATGGTGACTGGATTCGTTGCCAGAAATGTATCTATTGTGCCCTTTTGTACAAGAAATATGCAAATCACTGTCCAGCTGCTCAGTCTTATCTCTTTGGGGGCATAGAACGTCCTCCCACTGAGTGATTCACACATTATAGGATCAAGCTTAGGATAACACTTCACTGAAATGAAATTCAAAACACTACTATAAAACTATTTAATTAACAAAATTTGGCGCTACAAATACACAAAACAAACTGAATCAACTTTAGACTTGTTCTAATGAACAAGGAACAAATACACATTAATCAAAAAATCAATATTTGAGGTTCCACTGAACCCTAAACAAAATGATCAAAACTGATCCCACTTCCATTTAGCAACATTATAAAATTCTCTCAAAACGAGCTCTAAAAGTCTCGGAAAAATTATTACATTCAATTTTCTGTTTATAAACACACTAAATAATCTATGTTTGAATATATTAAAAATTTGAGTTAATAAAAATCAATGGTATCAACAATTACCATTCATTTGGGTACCTTATGATATTCACAATATATCATCCCTCTCTCCAACACTACCAAACTGTATTTGTTTTCGGGAATCTCATGCACCACAAGCGTTGGACACTACTGATTTACTCAACTCAAAGTAGACTCCCAGCTACCCGATATCTCCAACAATCACTTGGGAACAATAACATTTATCATGCAACAATACAAAGGGATTTTCATTTTTGTCTCAAATAACAATCTAATTATTCGTGAAGTGCGAATCTATAATGCAACGGCAAGGATAAATAATCATAGTAAAACTCGGTACAGAAATACCGGTCCATTAAAGGTTTATTATAGCAGAGTGCAGACAGGGTCTGTCTCTGTTCTTGGTCTACCCCAACAGTGACCTTCATTAAGAAAACGTCGAGACACTTCAGGCTTAAATTTATGACGGTGAAGGCGAGTCAATGCTTCCTCCCTCCTGGACGGCACTTAACACACAGCTTTCAAACAAGCGTGAATCTGAGACATGGAATGGCTACACATCACTTTCATTTAACAACAATACTATGAGGTTCTAATGACCTATTTCTGTAGCTCAGGTATAATTATAATTTCGGAGTTTTAACACTGGAAAGTACAAATTCAATAAAACCAATCATAATTAAGGGGCTTCCGATGTGAGAGAATTCCGGTTCGATTCTCTAGCCAGCCTCTAGGATACTTCCATTCTCGAGGGCTTAGGGCTAACTCCTAGAGCGAGGGTATCTGACCACTCCTCCGAATAATAATAGTGACGTTGGGAAAAGGTATTCGCACACAATTCCGCGCTTGACAATAAATTTAGCACCCTTTAAAGTTTGTCACTGCAAACACACACATAATCATTTACTTCTGTCCAACTGATCTCCGCAATTATAACCTCCTGGCATTATTTTCACCGCAATTATAGCGTGACCGTTAATAATATAGCGCTCATTGGCGACAATCAATACTTTCGTGATGCCTTCCAAAGTCTAATATTTATTTCAACGTAATTAATTAATTTCTTCGTCCACAAATAGTATTTTTGCCTTTAACTTAATCTCGACCGTCCATTTACAAGAACACAACTGGTTCAATAATTATCATTATCATTATTTGTATAATTATTTTTAGCACACAGCGGCTCATACTTGAATATTACTTCAATAATTGGTTTATTCATTACATTATTCTTATCATTTTAGCACACAACGGCTCATACTTGAATATTATTTCCATATCTTAATAATTTTTTATATTATCCTGTTTGCCTTTTAAATAACATTATTCTTTTTCATTTACTAGTATTCCACTGAATACGATTTCTTAGATTACACATTTACATTTTTAGTAATTTTTACTTTAAATATTAGATCCCGCACTTATCGTTCTCACACAGTTTTACATCCCTGATTTTCAATGCTGGAGAATACTTTCTCCATGGTTATCATTGTTACACGAGATTCCCGAATCCAAAACACATAATAAATTTTGGTGTTACCTACATGATTTATCCGGCCAAATTGTCCGAATCCAAGCGGAGCGACATTTGGCCCACATTAATTTCTCACTCCATGATGACACACACATTACCACTAATTAAATTGTCCTCTAGATTACACACTTTTAGATTAATATGAGGGATTACACACACGTTTCACTATACAAAAAAAAAACTTTCATTAATATTTATATTTACACACAGAATTTCACTTTTGTGGCATCAAACACTTTCTTACACACGTGAATTCTTTCTGATCCAAATCCTAGGGGTGCAAGTTTCGACCGCTGCATTCTACCTCCTATTTGGATATTGACAGTCTCGTACGAAATTAACCTCATTGGCTCCGAATTTTCCCCTAATTCTGGTGTTGAATTTATCGGCACTTACAATACTGCACGATAATATTGTCTCTTCCGGTTTGCAATTGCCTATATGGGAAACGGTATGTGGTTACGTTTACCCCTGATGTCACTTTACTGCGCTTGACAATTGTCTTTAATACTATGCGTCTGAACTAAATTCTGACGACTATTGTCTTTTCTTTGTGGAGTACTTCCTTGAAACTCCACGTGGCTACTGATGTCTATTGTAGACTCCTAACTCTATCGACACTTTGTCACGCTAATCTCCTCAATTCAGGAAAATTAGGTGTTAGCTATGTTTGACCCTACTGTGGTTATACTAACGCACTGGGAAAAACGTTTTAGAGTATCTACTCTCTGCTGATGTCCCGTATACTTTCGAGATACTACGATGTCACTTCAAATATTAGTGTCTGGGCTTCGACTACCCTCGCCGGCTAACGTACGTTTTTGCTCAAAGTTTATAACTTGGCCTACCACCGTAGATTATTAACTTTCGAAGTTCTGACGATACTTTCCTTTTGAAAAGAACTTCAACGTTTTTAAAGCGCGGCGACACTGAAGAAAGCTGGACAGTACTTCTAATTCGAGTACTTCCGCGTCGTGATACAGGTTCGAGTCCCACTGACTGAACAAGACTGCCGGTGCTGACGAACAGCACGACCGATACTTGATCTGATGGATTACTGAAGGATTTCCCTTGGGCTCCTGGTCCTTATATTTGATTCTGGTAAAACTAAATAAATTTCTCTTCTTCTCCACCACCAATTTCCAAAATAATCGTCGTACGATGTTAAAAAAAATCTCTGAAAAGCTGAGGTTTTAAACGTCTCAACAATATCTGAGTTTCCAGAAATAGATCGTACAAATCTTTAATATTAATTCAAATGATCTCTTCAACCATGTGGGCGGTGTGTTCTTTTTGTCTCCCACCATAAGATCCTGGTTCGGGAACTCACCGAATACGTAATGCTGAATTTGCATTTCTTTCTTGTACAATGTCTATGGACTTGATCCACTCTAAAAAATCTCTTTCCCTGGATAATTAACACTGATGGAGTCCTTTCTTTATTTTAATGCCCGCAAATGGCTTACTTCCAATTATTTCTCTAATTTCCTGGCTCCTCCCTTGAAGCGACGATGCCATTTTACTGTCGACTCAGTGCTATTTCCGAAACTACATCTCTCTCATTCAATGGAATATTTTCAGATCTATATTTATCGAGTGCGTAACCGGCTCTCTGGTGACTGTTCAGTGACATCACCGGGCAGCTGTGGCCAGGCAATCTATGGTTGCACAACTTATCCACGCTTCACGCAATACGATGCAGTATTACCTTCTCAACTAACTTCAGAACTCCATTCTAAAGCCTGCATTAATTCTTTCCTTTCCGAAATACAAGGATAAGGGTTCGAAACTGTACCTCTCCCATGGGTTCACTATGGTATCAAGAATTGTGTGTTGGTGCAGTTGGAAAGAAACACTGCATATGTAAAAGATGCCAGTGATCGAAATTGTACCAGCAGGTGATCATAATTGCACCCTTCGAGGTACATTTCCGATGAATTACACTAAACTATGCTTTCTATTTTTGTGTCTAAACTAACGCCTGTAATTTTGTAATATATATATATATATATAATGCATTCTCTACAGTTCAAGGAACGTGTATCACTATTAAAATTAATTCTAGATTCTGCATGCTCCCCGTGGTGGTATGATTTGTCTTACCTGATAGAAATTGTACCACATTACCCTACAGAAATACAAGCATTCAGGCAAACAGACGAAAACCTAACCAAGTTCACAGATAACTTGGCTTAACGCTGTGGCTTGGTCAGGGTTTATTTTAGAGGTTGGTTGGTTCCTCAGTTTAGGGGCTGTGGCAACGCGGTCATGTAGCCCCGTGTACTTTGGATGTGTGTCGAATCGGTCTGGTAACCGGCATTAATTGTGATGACTGTATTAGTGTGTGTTATTTGTTTTTAATTCAAGCAAGGACTGCATACATTCAATTTTCAAGTAGTTCTTACTTTTGATACCAATGCCACCGTTGACGACAACTAGTGCTGAACTTGGTTACTAGATGGCATCGCAGTCGGCTCCTGGTGACGGACGTTGGAACCTAAGAGCGTTAGTCAGATCTAACCCAAGTGTAATTAGTGGAAGGTTCTTTTACATGCCATAAATCTATGACATGGGACCGCCGGCTTTATTTCCCTTCCGAAGGAAAGCATAGTCTACTGAGGGATTTTTCACGCTCTGTCGACGACTTTGGCCGGGTTTGAACCCGCGACCCTGGGCAAAGAAGCTCAGGTTGCTAACAACGACGCCACCGGAGCCGCCTGTATTCTAAAGTGCATGAACTTTAAATATTAGCGAGTTCGCTCTGAATCTGTTTGCGTCGGGAGTACAGAAGTCATACATGACGTCATGTTAGTTCCTCGGACTTGTTTAATATTACTATGTCAGTGTCTTCGAAGATATATAGCTATTCCCCGGCTTGTCTTCACGCCTGTCAAATTATACATGTAATTTCATATTGCGCTGAATGTTGAACATGCTCGTATTTCACGATTCTCTTCATAAAAAAGAGCCTACGTCCCGTGTTTTGCTAACACCTCCCGACAAATGTGACACAGTCGAGTTAAATATATCAACTCAATATTTTAAAGGCCCGTTTCATTTGTAGCAGTACATCAAAGTCAGAGGTGATTTATTCATCATAGCGCTCATGGATTATTCAGTGGCGCGTATTCGCCTCGACCTTTCTGGGGATCACAGCCACTTTCTTAACTCATTCTCAGGACGTGTTGGACATGCACGTTGTCGACATTCATAGGGTGGAGCATTCTTACTGTAGCACAAACCTCTCCAGCTCGTAACTGTGGTGTCTGGCGGCTTGGTGGCGTAGTTGGTTGCATGCTGAGCTTCTATGCCCCAGGTCGCGAGTTCAAACCCAGTCGAAGTCGTTGAATTAAAAAAAAATCGATTTTACCCTCCAAGTTCGTGTATCCCACGGACTCAGCGAGGGAACTCACCACTACCGCCTCTACGGGCAGTGTCCTATAGCTGGGAACATCTGGTCGGGGGGTATACAACTGAGGAGGTGTGAACAGCACCTCGCCCAGGCGGCTTCACCTGCAAAGCGAACAGGGGCCTCATGAGGAATGAGAAGGGAGGGGAAGATCGGTATGGCTAGGCAAGGAAGCGGTAAGGAGGCGGCCGTGGCCTTACAATAGGTACCATCCCGGCATTTGCCCGAAAGCGAAGTGGGAAACCACGGAAAACTACTTCCAGGATGGCTGAGGTGGGAATCGAACCCCCTCTACTCTCTTGGACCAACCAAGGCTGAGTAGACCCCGTTCCAGTCATCATACCACTTTTCAAATTTCGTGGCAGAGCTAGGAATCGAACTCAGGACCTCCGGGGTGGCAGCTAACCATGATGACCGCTACGCTACGGAGGCGACTGGATTATTTAAGAGCGTTAAATTCCCTCAGCATGCCTTACTTCGGAAGGGAAGTAAAACCGGCGGGCCCATGTCATCGATTTATGGCATGTAAAAGAACCTTCCACTAACTAAACTTTTGTAAAGCAAAATTTGTAAGTTAGGTTTGATTAAAGCTCTTAAGTTCCAAAGTTGGTCACCAGGCGCTGGTTGCGATGGCATCTAGTAGTAGCCAAGTTCACACCTAGCTGTCGTGGACGGTAGCATTTGGTAGCGAAAGTAGGAACTACTTGAAATAATCGTCTGGAGTGTTTACTTGAATTTAAAACAGATAACACATACCAAAACAGCCATCACAATTAACACCGGTTATCAGACAGATTCTACACACACACAAGCACACGGGGCTACAAGACTGAGTTGTTGCAGGCCCTAAACTAAGGAACCAGCCAACCAGCCTGTGAGGTTAGAGCACTCTATGTTTCATATGAATTTAAAGCAGAGGTAGTCAAAGTCTTTTTACTGAATACGTTAATCAAAAACAAAATGAAAGCATTTTGCATTTTGATTAATTTTGGAACACCGCACCGATTAGCCTGTCCTAAATGAACTCAAAATAGAGCACCGGCTACTTAGCAAAGCAATTGAACAAGAAATGAACGAAACGAGAGATAAATTTAAAGTAGAAGTGAAGGTTCAGGGTGAAATTACTTAAACGCTGATTCACTAGAGAATTTGAATGATTTACTAAATGGTTTGGGGACAGTCTTGAAGAAAGGATTCACGTTGAACATCAATAAATGTTAAACAAATATATTGGAATGTCGTCTTCTTGTTCTAGTATGTTCAACGTGAATTCTTTCTTCAAGACTGTCCCCAAAACCATTTAGTAAATCATTCAAATTCCCTAGTGAATCGGTCAAGATGGCAATGTCATCAGAAGAAAAAAAGGGAACCAAATAAAGGACAGGAAGAAAAGAAATGCCCTCAACCCCCGAAGAATGAGGATTGAGGGACTTGGAAGGAAGGAGAGCCATGAAAGGCAGATAGGAAAGGGGAAATGGGAGAGGGCCCACCCCAAAGTCAGTGGAAAATGAGGAAAAACGGACCCAGCTCAGGAATCCCTCGGGATCGCTAACTCCCGAACTCACCTGCTTCCTTGTGGACCTTGAGCAGATGGCAGGAGAAACAATGAAAAGGAAACAAGAGGTCTGACCCCTCGAAGAATGAGGGACCAGGAAATATGAGACAAGGGCCAATTATTGTGGGAAAGTGAAAGACTCCCTAGGTCTCGGATAACCTAATACCGTCGGGAACGGAAACGAACAAGAGTTGACCAAGGGAGGTCGACAGGAAAAATAACAGAGAGAGAGAGGATGCTGGTACAAATGAGTGGAAGCAATGTCGGACTCAGTTGGAGTTCCGTGGTCGCCAACCCACGTCCCACTAGATGTGAGCTCCTGGGGGGAGGGGAGTGATGTCACATGGGTATAGCCGTGTTGCATGTCACCACGATATAATCGCACCCACAGGGCACAGTGGCATAGTAGCTTTGATGGGATGCTATAACAAACGACAAGCAGACAACCGCGTTAAATACCAAGTTTCAGCTGAAAATTAAAAACGTACGTTTTTATCGTGGTGGTACCCGAAGTCAGCTCCTCTTATTGTGGTTTTGTAAATGCTATTTTTGAGGTAATTTTAATTTATTGATCCTTGTGGCGCCAAGCAGAGTATATTATTACTATTATTATTTTTACGGTCACAACCTTGACTCACGGATACCTGTATACATTATTGTTGGTACTACTGACGCCCATTTAATGGGTAACCTAGAGGCTATCACATGCAGTAATTAATAAAATGCTTGGGCTTACGGCTTTCAATTAATTACATCATGTCACAGTGGTTTCTATCAATACAGAACTAATTGCAGTTTGATGGTGACTGTTTGCTCTGAGGGCGAACAGTGTTTTGTATGAATCCTGTCACTTTCTATAGAAGTTGTGAGGACGAGCGAAGATAGCTACGTCATAATTTATTCAGTCTTTAAGAAATTAGTTGTGACTCGCATTACCCGTCGCGGCTTCGCCTGCGAATATTCTAGTTGTAAAGAGTACACTTAGCAAAAACTCAATCATGAATGCTATGACTGATTTATCCTTGGTATGAATAATCAGACTTTATCAATTCAGCTACTGGTGCAGTGGTTAGGGGGTTGTCATTCTTTCATAGGTATATAAGAGCGAAGTTAGTTTTCTGGGAATATCACAGACACTGTTAATTTAAGGGCCATTAAATGTGGTTTTCGGAGATCCTTTATAGTCGGGTGAAAAATACTTTCGTACCACACTCACAGGTGAAAATTGCGTGAAAAAATTCTAGAGTGCCCCTTGACCCCCTTAAGCGCATTATACTGTATATATCGATGAATTTTACAGCTTAATTTGGTTCAGTGATAACCTTATAACCGTCTGGAAACTTTCACAGTAATGTAATAATTGGAAAGTCATTGCGTCTTACAGAAATAGATGGACCTGAGAGATTCTGTTACCATGGTTACCGTGTTGCATTCTTTCATTATTTCATTGTAAATATACATGTTTTAAGATACTTATTTAATTTTGAGGCATTTAAAGAGTAAGTGAGTGCGTTTCGCTTACGCATTGGGTTATGCTGAACCTGTAGGTACCCCATATGTGTAGGTTGGTGTTAATGGTACCTTATTTTCAGTACAAAACTGGAATGGGACCTTAGCAGAATAATATAGGGAGGGATTGGCAATGACTTTCCGGGTTTGAAGCCACGACTTTGGGCATGGAAGCTCAGCATGCTGCCAACTTCGCCACCCAAGCCGCCCACACAACGTGTATTAGGCGAGTTTTGTGTCTGCAAACCGTCTTTGTTATAGGCGCGAATAAGGATACACGAATTCTGCTGCTTTATGATGCAAATGGATTCACTCAGGTTTGCTTTACGAACAGTAGTGAACACATGGGCATTTGCATAGTAGGTCGTTTTCCAGGTAGAATTTAGAGCAGACTAAAGCAGTTTTGCTTGTGTTTTGAGGGCCCAATCAACGATCGGAAGTACAGAGAAAAATTTGGTGGCAACAACTCATTTTCGAGAAAAATGTGGATTCACCGCAGTTTGCATCTGCATCTGGACGTCTCACTTGTAATTTATTTCAGGTTATTTTTAGCCTATTTTCATTTATGAAAAGAATAGGCTTATGAGATCACCTTTTGTCCGTGTGTCTGTGTGTGCGTGTGTGATTCGTGTGTGTGTGTGTCCCTAATAACTTCTAAACGGCTGGAGCGATTTCAATGGAACTGGGTAAGTTCATAGCACTATTCAGGGCGACTCGGACCGTGCCCTTCAAATTTTGTTACGTCTCACCAATCCAACATGGCGGCTGTGCGAAATATTTCACCAGCATTCAATATCTCCGAAACTATTACCGATATCACCCTGAAATTTTGTACGGTGATAAAGGGAACTACTAGAAGTTCACCTATGTGACCTTTGAAAACCTGGTAACTACAAAACCAACATGGCGGCCAAGCGAATTTGCGACTATTAAATAGACGTCCAAGCGATTTAACCAACCAAACGCAATGAAACTTGGAACAGTATATGTTTATACACATTGTAATGCATCGACATCCAACTTCGTTCAATTGTTTACATAACCTCAAGATGGCGGCTGTGCGAATTTCGATAATTAAGTTTTTATATCTTGTGTTCTAATCAGGCGATCGAAATCATCATTTGCATAATGAACGTACACAATAATCATCATCTAATAGTACATAACTCTATGGCCTACATATATTAAAATCCAACATGGCGACCATCCGAAGTATTTAGACGTTTCTCAATATCTATTAATCTACTACAGCAATCAAACTGAAATTTTGTAAGTGTATAGAGGCTATAAGCAAAAGTTCACCTGTGGAACGTTCAATAACCTGGCGAGCACAAATCCAACATGGCGGCGACGCGAAATTTAAATATTCAAATGGAAGTTTCTTGCGTTTTAACCATCCGAGCGCAGTGAAACTTGATACGGTATACGCTTATACAAATTTTGACCGACTGGCATATAATTTATTTAAATTATTTTCATAACCACAAGATGGTGGCTGAGCGAAATTTTAAAATCCCGCTTTTACTTCTTGTGTCATAATTATGCGACTGAAGATTGAATAAAACACCTAACAATACTCTTCATGTAATAGTAAATTAATATATGGCCTATAATATAAAAATCCAACATGGTGACCATCGAAATTATTTAGACGGTTCTCAATATCTACGAATCTATTGCAGCAATCAAACTGACAATTTGTACGTTGATAGAGGCGATTAATATAAGTAGGATATATGAAAATAGGCTGTATAGTTCTAACTGGATTTATTTAGTTTTGACCGACTGAAAACAAATAAGGCAACACTGAAGAATAGCTTCAAAGCTATCTTTCGTTTGGCACAGGCAAGGGAAATATGTATACACAAAATAAATCTGTTGACTTTGAATTGTCTGCACCGTAGCGCTCTATGGAAGTGAAACCTGGACTATTGGCGCAGCAGAAAAGAGAAAAATAGAGCATTTGAAATGTGGTGAAGATCAGATGGGTAAATAGAGTAACAAAAGGAAAGGTATTAAGGCTTGTGGAAGAGGAGAGACGTTTCTGGCGAGTGTTAAGAGAAGAGTAGAGATAGGTTCGTAGGCATCTGGGAAGGAAGGGTCGAGGACGAGAACCGTAGGGGTAGACAAAGGTTAGAATATGTTAAATAGATTCCCTTTAAAGTAGGGTGTGTTAGGTATGTGGAGATGAAAAAGAATAGGTCAGAATAGGAAGGCATGGAGAGCTGGATGAACCCAGCCTAAGACTTATATATACAGAACTAGCAGAAGTACCCGTTCGTTGTTAACACCAGACATTATCAATTGAGCTACTGTTGCAATGGTTAGCGGTTTGTCATTCCTTCAAGTTTATCAGAACGAAGTTAGTTTTCTGGGAATATCACACACACTGTTAATTTAAGGCCCTTAAAATGTAGTTTTCGGAGACCCTTTATAGATTCCCGAATTTTGTGTCTCACATTGAGAAGCGCAACATATGCTTTGGTCGTCCTTCTAGGATAATTTTTATATTTCGCCTATTTTAGCATATATTGAGAAGTTTTTCTCTATATCCACCCTTCTACTGTATGAAAAGTACGCTGAAGAGTTTTATAAATGATTGGTGTATTGACTCTCATGGTTACCGTACCTAATTTTACGATGCACCAAGCATCCGAACACGAGGTATGGGCGTACATAAAGATACACAGAAGGACAGACAGACAATTCTATTGTCTACAACATATCACCCAGATATCCAAATATGGGTATATCTACCACACAGTATCAAATAAAATCATCCTTACGATGAACCCGTGTGTCGACAAAAGAAAAAGTTAAAATGTGCTCTCAGACTAAATTAACCTAACGTGTACTTCCTGACGTGAAATACAATTGAAAGCCTTGTAGACGAAACGCAATACACGTCACATAAAAACTGATAATCTACGTTGTGCTAGGTGCCCATACACAGGAAGACCCCTTTCATAATTAATAAAGGCTTGTGGTGCATGAAAATTCAGGTTCTTTAGCCTCAAATTGCCCAAATTCCTAAAAGCCGCAAAAAATGCTGGTTCAATTCAGGAATTATGAAAATAATGTTGCTGTTTGGAGATATAATAGGCCTTATGTACTATATGTCGAACGTGAAAATTGCATGAAAACATTCTAGGTTACCCCTTCACCCCCTTAATTGCATTGATGAATTATACGGTCTACGTTAGTTCCGTGATAACCTTATAGCCATTTGCAAACTTTCACAGAAATGTAATAAATGGAGTGACATTGCTTCTTACAGAAATAGAAGGAAAGTTGTATGCCACCCCTTGAGATAATGTTCTCATGGTTACCGATTTGCATTCCTTCATTAGTTTGTTAAATTAAATTAAATTAGTTTTCTGGGAATATTTCAGATACTGTTGGATTTAGAGCCTTATAATGTAGTTTTCGAGGACCCTTTAGGGCCCCCGAGTTTTGTTGCTGGCACCAAGGGGATTTGTCTCGTCGTTGTACTCCATAATATAATACTAATAATAATATAATATAGGGAGAAATTATAGCACCTAATTTGTTTTATTTTTAATTCAGCCAATGGCCATGTACTTTTCTCTTCAGGACGGGTCAGGGAAGGGATATTATCAGAGAAGGAAGCATTCACATCACGCATGAGCAAAATGGAAATGGCCTACCATTTAACTAAGGACATCTATAAGAAAATGTCAATATCCTTCAACGCAAAACTAAAACATTACTGCAGTGTCATCCGTCCGGAAGTCTTGCATGCTTCTGAATGCCTCACGATGAACAAAAAAAGGCTTGGTCGAGAAACTGGAGTCCAAAGAAAGGAAAATTTTGAGAAATATATTGGGTTCCATCAAAGACAATGGGGAATACAGAAGACGGCATAACCATGACCTATATACTCATGTGGAGAAGATAAGCAACGTCATCCGGAAGAGAAGGTTACCATTTTTTGGGCTTGTGAAACGAATGAGCCCAATGGGACTGACCAACCGCAACATAACTTACTTTCAGGAGAGGAAAACAAAATGGGCCTGGTTCATTGAACTGGATAAAGATCTGAAAGAAGTCGGGATTACACCAACAGACATTCAGGAGCGCACCCCACTCAAAAGGAAACTTCAAGCTTGTAAAGGTTTCCAAGAAAAACCGAAGCTGAAAACGGGAAAGATTTGGACCCAGGAACGGAAGGAAGTCCACCGAGAACGAATGCGGGCGTACTGGCTCAAAGCCAGTAGGATACGGTTGGAATGACGCGGTCAATAGATGGCCTATGCGAAATGAATGAATGAATGAATGAATAATATGGGGATAGGAATATAAAAAATTCTAGCGTACCCCTTGATCCCCTTAAGCGCATTATACGTATTGATGAATTTTACGGCTTAATTTGGTTCCGTGATAACCTTCTAGCCGTTTGCAAACTTTCACACTAATATAACTAATGGAATTGCATTGCGTCTTACAGCAATAGATGGACCTCTGAGAATCCGATGGCATGGTTACTGGCTTGCATTCGTTCGTTTATTAAATTAAATTAGTTTTCTGGGAATATCTCAAAAACGGTTGGTCTTCGGTCCTTAAAATGTGGTTTTCGGGGACCCGAGTTTTGTCTCTGACATTGAGGGACTGAAAATGAGTTTTGTCTCGTCCTTCTACGCCTATTTCAGCATGTATTTTTAGGGGGTAGGCCCCCTTTTATGAGAGGTACGGAGAAGAGTTACATCAATGATTAGTGTCATACCTCTGATGGATATCTGTACCAAATTTTACGTTGATACACCCAGCCGTTCTCGAGTTATAAGGGAACACATTTGTCCACAGACAAACAAACAAACAAACAGACAGACAAAAAAATATTTCCGCGCGCATCCATCATAAAACAGTCTGAGACGCGTAAACAACTCAAATTTCCGTACAAATTCAGAGAAAAACACACAAATTTTCATTTATATATATAGAGAGAGATATACTGCACCGCTCGGTGTTGACCGTGATTTATTGCACAGATTTGGATTTTACTTGCTAACCGTTGGAGATATACGAAAAGTGATAAGGACCTTTCGAATAGGAAATTAAATGTTAAAGCTCATGTATACCATTAAAAGTTTGCTATTTCTAAGCGTTCTCTTTTTATTTGAAAAGGAAATATGAAATTTTGAAACCAAAGGGTGTAGTGACGTCACAAATGTCGGTTTTACTCGCTAACTGTTGGAGATACACGAAAAGTGATAAGGACCTTTCGGATAGGAAATTAAATTTTAAAGCTCGATTGGGTCATCAAAAGTTTGCTATTTCCTACCGTTCTCTTTTTATTTGATTTGGAAATATGACATTTTGAAACCAAAGGGTCCAGTGACGTCACTAAAATGGTCGCCATTCTTTAATAGTGCAAAATTTCGAAATCAAAAGTATCCTATGTGTAAACACGGTAAATCAGCTACATTCATGCAGAATTTCATTTAAATCGGACCAGTGGTTCTTGCGTTATTGAGTAACACACAGACAGACACACACCATCTCATTTTTATATATTAGTACTAGCAGATGTACCCGTCCTTCGAACGGTGTTATATATTGAACCCTTGCAAAGAAGCATATGAGACTCGGATTCGGGGCGTAACAGGTCATATTCGTAAGTTGCTGTCAGGGCGCTTCATTAACTTGCAGGGTAACATATAACAAAATAACATGCAGGAAAGAGTGAAGCCAGGGTTAAAAACAACTGAATTTAATAACAAATCACCATATTTACACATAAACAATTAACAACAAAAACTCCCAACTGACTCCCGCTTAATAAAAATGCCAAAAACTAGGCGATATCTCTGGAGAGATTAATTACCTGGACCAAGTGTCCTTAAATAAAACGATACAAAAGTGACCATATAAGTGCGTACGCCGTTCTACATGCACCACGATGTGTACTTTGAATGCGTGATTCGTTATCATCCAGAATGACCCTTCAGACAACGAATCCGCATTTCCTAGAGCTAGACCGACCCGAGGGAACACAACAACAATACATTAAATTAAACCGACACTTCCTAAATCTACTATAAACAAACACAAAATTTCCGTGTGAAATTGGACTTGAATTGCCGTAGCAACATTTACTGCCTAAAAACTTAGGACTTCTCACACAAATCAACACAAGTACATTAACACGTGACCAATAGAAAAATACTCAAATGACCGATGTCAAAATTTACAAATACTCTACCACTACACCACACGGGTGTGACAAACAAAATTACATGAAATCGAGTCATCAACAATGCAATAGGCAAACGGCCAACATTTACGTTAATCACAATATTCTTATCCATACAAGGTACAACAATCCGTTACACACATGGCGAACTCCCCAATTAATTATGGCTTAAAATTAGCCATCACAATGAACAGGTTTGCTGCATGAAAGCTTACAGGGTTCAGTCGGACAAAATAGGACTGCCTATCAAAATAAGTCACAGGCAAAACGGGCGGTTTGTGGAACTCTGCATGTCTGTCAACCCACGTGTCAATAACCTCGACCTCCCAGAGCATGGGGTCGAACCTCGAAGAAATGTGCCCCAAAGCACAATAATACGTGTGTGTCAGAAAAACATATGGACAAGAATCAGCAGTCTCCCAAGAGCACTCTGTCTTTCCATCTAAAAATACAACAGCAGCAAAAATATAAGGGCGGTAGGACAACTACCCCCTCCTCACGTAGAATCAACACACACTAGACACATCAACACACACTGAACCACACGTATGGGTTGTGACAGACCCTGAAATAAAAGACACAAATAATATCCACATGCTGGCGCCATCGTTCTATGCCGTGACTAGTCACCTGAAAAGGACTCAAGAAAAATCTATCAAATTAGAACGAAGGTGTTCTACAATTACATTTAAGTTGGTGCACTCGGCTACCCTAACATGAATAATAACCTGTTCAGCAAAATGTTTTACAATCAATTCCTCCCATTCCTATTTCAAATATTAACGTTAATAAAGCACCATTTATCGAATGTAACGGGTTCCGCAATTGCAAGGATAAAATCACGCACGCACGCCGCGTACATTACACATGACTCAAGAAAAAAATCAAAATATCAACAAACACATTGGCCACGCGCCAACGGACATTTAAACATATAGTGTCGGTACAAGAAAAACAGCTATAAAACAAGAAAGAAAAACATGACTATTTACAAAGTTCCCCGGCCAAATCTAACTACATAATTGAAATAATCCAATTTTAGTACATCACCGCTTCTGCATGTAGGACTAAGGACATCCTCCTCAATCCATTGCCCTATGGACAATTTAGCACTCCATAGTAGTCGTCTGCGTTGATTTCTTGAAGCTCATCCCAACTTCAAACCACGTGCTGATCATCTTGGTCTCGACTCCTTGGCAGAAAAGTTCAATGTTAAATATTTGCCTATCTATAATCGCTTGCAGGCTACTCAGTTCACCCACAATTGTCCTACTGCGATTAATAGCGAAGACTGGCCCTAATTATATCGCACATACGCACTATAAAAACACACATACAATACACACAATTTATACATAAAATATACATCTCGAGTCCGCGCCACTGGCTCGTTAACAAGTTCAAAATCCTGGCTGCACCAGCAGTCGCTATCTCGTCTGGTATTTCCGTCCCGTCTTGGACTTCGGTTCTGGTAAGCGCTAATTAGGGTGATACGATACTTCCCCCTTAAAGTTGAACTCGCCGTCTTTAAAAGAATGTTACAGTTTATCACGCGCTGGCGTGAAATATTTAGATCACACAATTTAGTTGATTTTAGAACAAAATGTATTATAGCTTTTAAAATTCGATATTGCAAACGCTACGACTTTAGCTCCCCAGAGCTCAGAAAATAAATTAGCTTCACTGATTTTAGAGCGTAAAAATCACATTTTGAACTGGCGTGGAGTATGCCTCTGAAGGCTCCACACAATAAGTACTCCGATAGATTCGAGCGTCAAAATCACACTTCAAACTGGCGTGGAGTATACCTCTGAAGGCTCCACACAATAAGACTTAGATAAATTCGAGCGTCAAAAATCACACTTCAAACTGGCGTGGAGTATGCCTCTGAAGGCTCCACAAGAATAGACTTAGATAAATTCGAGCGTCAAAAATCACACTTCAAACTGGCGTGGAGTATGCCTCTGAAGGCTCCACACAATAAGACTTAGATAAATTCGAGCGTCAAAAATCACACTTCAAACTGGCGTGGAGTATGCCTCTGAAGGCTCCACACAACAAGACTTAGATTGGCGTCAGGCCAAACTATTTATGAGAAACTGACAAGGGCGGCGGAGTGGGGCGGAGTCGGATAAAAACTTCCAAAGTTTTTGTCTCACAAAGATGGGGCTAGTGTCATTCTTCTCCAAATAAATCCAACGTCTCAAATTACTCGAGCGGAGATTAATCCGTTCGGCGGTTCCTTAGATACACACTTCCGCGCGCTTTTTACTACTGACGCCGTCCACCTCGTGGTCACAGCTTGGTCTCTTGCGATTGGCTGATTCAATCGTAAGTTCGTTGAGAGGACCTCGTGATTCTTCCTTTATGTCTCCAATTTTGGTACAGTAGTTGCACAATTTGGCCTTGAACTCGACTAATTCTGGCCGTCCCCCAGGAATAGCTACCAACTCAGCTTCTGTTGCAATCATTACGAAATGCTGGCCTCCCTAATATCCAAGTTGACTTCCTTATGTGCTGCCTAGGCCGTAGTAATAATAATAATAAATATGAATACTTATTTATCGAAGATCAATAAGGGTTCATTTATCCTCAGCAAGGTTTTGAAATTCGAAACAATTTATTGGTTTGGATTTCAAAAACAAAATCCACTGTAGTAACAACACATCTCTTTAAATCTCACTCAGCTGCTCGAGTGTATGCCCCTCTGACTCAATTAGTGTGCTCCCTTCTCGCTGGAATGTCATTCATATTTTCTCTAGGTCTCCCCCTTCTCCTCACGTAGTTGCCACTCCCGTCGTCTCAGCTGCTCGTTGTTTACAAACAAAGTGCGTACTCACGCGCTCCCCGTGGATTTGAGTGTTTGCTTTCAAAAAATAAAAAAATTCTTGGCAATACAGATTCTGCACATATCATCTTTCCTAATCATCAAATGGTTCCCTTCTGTAGTACGGTTTCAAATTGGCGCTATTAAAAACAGATTTTGCACCAGTGCTCACTTCTTCTAATCTGTATGCATTGTTACCCAGATTCTTAATTACCTGGAACGGGCCAATGAATTTTGGACAGAACTTGGCGAAGACTTTGTTCTTAGGGTCGGAGATCGGTGGTCTACGAACCAGCACTAATTCTTGTTCTTGTAACTCTCGGTGAAACTTCTTTCCTCGGTACCGTCTCAGCCTTCGGTCCGCTTGGTTCCTCATGTGCTCCCTCGTTCGCTGGATTCGCAAATCATGCGCTAATAATGGATCCCTTGGGCAAGGAATGATCTTGTCCCAAGTTCTTTCCGGCAACCTGTTGTGGTGTACAATCAGTGGGACTTGACCCGTCGACTCGTGCTTAGTAGTGTTCATGCACATCTCAATTTCCCCTACTTTGTCTACCCATTTATTGTGTTCGTTAGGAATCATTACTCTGTACTATTTAGCGACACAGCGAATTGTTCTTTCGCTCGGATTTCCACAAGGATGACGAATACTTGAAAATATGTGTTTTATTCCTAGGCTCTCCAAACCTTGCCTAAAAACATTGCTTGTGAAATAGGTACCGTGATCTGATAGAATGGATTCCGGCTTCCCAAGCATCGGAATGACTTTGTTCTTAATTCGACTAAGGACTTGTCCTGATGTCGTCTTCTGAATAGGACATAGCACGACCATCTTCGAAAATACATCGACACATACCAAGAGGTGTCGGCATCCACGCTTTCCTTTTACTAAAGGACCAAAGCAATCAATCGCGAGCATCTCGCATGGTTTCTGCGGTAATAGTGGTCTTGGAGGTTGTTTCAGAATAAAGTTGTTCGGCTTTGTGCGCTGACAAGCGTCACACGTTCTAATTACTTCAACAATGGTGAATCTCATCTTGGGCCAAGTAAAGGTCTCCCCTATCGTAGCTTCAGTCTTATCCGTGCCGATATGTGCTAGGCTCTCGTGAACATGCCAAGTTAATCCCCTCTGTAGTGATGCTGGAAGTAAGATCCGCAGTTTAGTATGATGCTCATCCACGTACTTATGTAACGAGTTATTCAAGTAGTGAAATCTCGCTTGTTTCGCACTGGCTTCCCGGTACTCCGGTGAATTTGGTTGTAACTCCTTCCTATAGAATTTTATCATCATCATCATCCATGGGTCAGCTTCTTGCTCCTTCCGAATATCCTTCAATCTTGCCAAAAACTCGCGAGCCTTAGGTGTCAAGGTAATATTGTGAACTTCCGCTGTTACTTCGTTTCCGTCCTCAGGGTTTCTACTCAAGGCATCTGGTATGACGTTCAATTTCCCAGGACAATGCTCTATTGTAATGTCAAACTGCTGTATGTAGATGGACCAGCGCGTAACTCTCTCACTTGCTATTGTTGTCTTAAATAAAAATGTCAGTGCATGGTGGTCGGTTCTAACAATGATGGAATAACCATAGATCATCTTGCGCCACTGTTGGAGAGAATATAGAATTGCTAGTAGCTCAAGTTCCGTAACTGTGTAGTTCCTCTCATGTTTCCGTAATTTACGACTCGTAAATGCCAAATAGGATTTCTTCTTGGGTTCTTCAGCGTCCTCTTGGTACAGCATAGCACCAATCCCAATTAACGAAGCATCTGCTTGAATGATAAATTGTTTCTCAAAATCCGGATATCCAAGTTTCACACAGTTTTCCAATAAATCCTTCGTTGCTTTAAAAGACCTGTCGCACTCCTCGTTCCACGACCATCGATTCGCTTTCTTCAACATCTCCTGCATAGGCGCTACTGTTTCTGTGTAACCAGGGCAATTTTCTTTGAAGAAACCTGTCACTCCCAAAAATGCTCTAACATGTTTGACTTTGGTAGGTGTGGGAAATTTCTTAATAGCATCAATCTTGGCTGGATTAGGCCGCACGCCCTCGACATCAATTATATGTCCCAAATATAAAATTTCGCTCTGGCAAAAATGTGACTTTTTTAAGTTGATCTTGAAGTTCATGGTTCTCAGGTTGTCCAGCAGTTTATTTAAATTTATCAAGTGTTCTTCCATTGTCTCAGAAGCGATTAATATGTCATCAACATATCTCGTGGTGAAGTTCTTGACCTCCTCAGTCAGATTTCTATCGAGTGCTCTAATGAGTGCACATCCCGCAGTTTTCACGCCAAAGGGCATTCGACACCAGATATAACTTTGATTATCGAATAAAAATCCCGTCAACAGTTGGGATTTTTCTTCAAGTTCAAGATGGTGGAAACTATTTGTCAAATCAACACTTGAGTATATCTTCTTCCCGCGGAAGCCTTTCAAAACATCTTTGATCCTCGGTGCTTGGTCGTGCTCAACTAGCAGTTTGCTATTTAAAACTCGCGCGTCTAGGCATAGCCTAATTGATCCGTTTGGCTTGGTCACAGCCAATATTGCGTTCAGATAAGGAGTTGCAGCTTTCCTTATCATGCCAGAATCTAATAAGTTAGTAATAATGTCCCTCACCTGAGAAAAATGCTTCTCTGGGATCGGGTACAATTTACTTTTAAATGGGGTCCAATCTGTTACCTGCATCGCATATTGAAAATTTAAAACTTTCCCAGGTACGGTGTCAAACGCTCCTTTATGTAATCTTAAAATTTCTTCCAATCTTCTTCTATCAGATTCCCCTACGATGGCTTCCTTAAGTCGCTCCTGAAGTAGAATTTCGAATTTGGTTCCGCCCATTTCTTCTTCCGCCAAATGCACCCAAAGTTCCTGCGAAATATCTCGGCTGTCCATTTCTAGCACTGCTGTCTGGTTGACTTGCTCTCCCCTCAAGATCTTATCTCCGGCCTCATTAGTGCATTCCTCAACAACCCAAGTATTGGCCTCTCTCTCTCCAGCGGATTCTCTTCCATATTTAAACCCACACGATCCAATCCTTCTACTTGTTTGAAGCTTACAGTGTTGTTATGTAAATCAATTACAGCATGAAAATCGCAGATGAAGTTGGCTCCTAAAATTATATTGTAGTTCATCTTTGGAATAACAATGAATGTTTGTGAAAAAGTATGGTTCAATATTTCCAGATCTAGAAATGCTTGCTGTTTACAATTCATAGTTTTGTCAGGAATGACACCTCTGACTTTCATTAGCGGTACCGGCATAATAGGAACAGTCTGTTTTCTTGCTATTTCTTTAATCAAAATTTCAGTGACTAAGCTCACCTGGCTACCTGTATCAATCAAACATCTCACCCTCATACCTCCAATATGCGCGTAAATAATTGGTAGCTGTCTGATAACATTTTCACGGTTCTTCACCACTTCCTCCAGGCAGTCGTCTGGGAATGCTACCCACTCTTCTATATTGGCCACTATCATCTCTTCTTGCTCCCTGGCGATCTCCGTTTTTAGCCTGTCTCCTTTCAGTTCATTTGGTTTTTTTTTTTTATCCCGGGCCCCATTAGATGTGTTTCGCCGGTTATCATTCTGTCGCTCCTGTTGCCTCAGTAAACTCTCTGCCCCCTCTCCTTGATGGTTGTCTGGGCTCTGTCTGTTCGCCATGGCACGCCCCCACTTCTCCTTCTCCGCTTCTTCATTACTTAATTGATCCAAGTATTTACGGGATTCAATATATCGTTCGTCCCAGTTATTCCTATAATCTCCTCTGTTTTCTTGGCGATAGTCCATGCCGTAACTCCATCTACCATCTCCATTTCTTTGGTAAGGTCTACCTTGTCTCTGGTTTCCCCTCCAATTCGTGTATTCCCGCTGGTACGTCCACTGATTATTTTGATTTTGGTTATTCTGATGATATCTCCCGCGGTTATTCTGATAATTCTGATTGTTGTTATGGAACTGGTTTCGGCCGTCAAAATCTTGTCTTCTTGGCGTGAACTGTGTCCCTGTGGATTGTGTCTTACTTTGGTTCCCCTGGCCGTGGTTATTTTGGAGTCCCTGAACTACCTCTGCCGTGTTGACACATTCCAAATTCCTTCTTCCTGTCTGTGGGCTTACCATACTCGTCTCATCTAAGTGTCTGAGTAATTCTTCGGCTTGGACTGCGGTCTGAATATTTCCTGCGACTAATAATTGTTGGATATGCATTGGGAGTTGTTTTCCGATGGTTAGAACCATATTCGGCTCGCTAGGCGGGTCATCAAAATCCCTGAATTTTACCAATTGCTGACTGAAGAATTCTGAAAAACGGGTTGGATGTGTACTGTGGTATTTGCGCGTGTACAGGTCCATTCTTAACCCCTGCTGTAACGAAGGACTCCAAAACTTCTTCAAAAACGCCTCGCGGAATTGAGCCATGTCTGTAAACGTGTACTTGAAACTTAAAAACCAGGTCAGGCTAGGTCCTTCTAAAAATTTCTCCACCAGTCTTAATTGTTTCTCCGGGCCGATGTGTTGGTCATTAAAGTAGTCAGTTAATTGCCGTAGAAATGCTTTGGGAGTGGTTCCTGAATGTTCTTTAAACTTATCGGGCTTAAAATCATTACCCCGAATGACTTGGATGACTTGGGCTGGTGCCAAGTTCGGTTGCGGAGTTGAAGTCTCCCCCCTGTACTGCTGGAATGCATTAGTCGTTAGTCTGGGACTTTGACCCCGACTCGTGTCCTCAGCCAACTTCGAACCTGCCGGACTTCCAATACTTGTTTGCTTTTCCGGAATATTTTCGTTTGAAAATAATGTCGCATTCTCTAACGATCTAATCTCGTTTTTTATGATTAATTCTGAATGTTCCTGTAATTTCGACTTCATATTTTCCTCCAGTGCCTGCATTCGCTTTAAAACTGCCAGCCTGTCTTCCTTATTCGCATGAGCCTGCTGGTCCCAATCTCGCCGGATCCTACTTTTTAAGCTATTTATTTTCTCCTCGTTCCTCTCCTGATTTTTCTCTAGCTCTTCACGTATCCGTTCCTGCGTTTTCACTAGTTGTTCCCCCACCTCTTCTCTTATAGCCTCTTGCGTTTTTATTAGCTGACCTTCCAAATTATCCTGAGTTTTGACGAGCTGCTCCCCTACTTCTTGTCTTATGACCTCTTGTGTGTTTATTAGCTGGCCTTCCATCTCTTTTCTTATGATCTCTTGTGTTCTGCCTAATTGCTCCTCTAAATTTTCCCGCAAGTGTATCCGCTCGGTTTCAGCCTTAACTTCGACTTTATCTATTTCCTTTATTAATTCCAGCACGTTGTTATCTACCGAATTAATTTGCTGCTGTAGTTTCTCTTGGGTTTTCTTCACTCCCGCGGTGTTACTGACACATGCTGCCTCTATCTGCTTGAGTTTATCTGCCACCATCTCGTCAAATTGTACTAATTTGTTATCAAATTTCGCCTCCAATTTCTTCATTTCGCCTAACTGTTTGATGTTGCTTTCCGCAACCTCGCCTGCCAGTTTCTCTACTTTTTGAACGCTCTGATTAATATCATTTGTGATTTTTCCTAACTGTTCGGTTTGTGTTACCGCCTGTTGTGACAATTTGTGGTTTAGTTCATTGAATTGTTTGTCAGTGTCTAATTTCTGGACTTCTAACTGGACCGAAATGTTACCGCTCATATCAAGTAATTGTTTTTCACTATGCTCACGCTGAGCTTCTAATTGTTCTTTTAATTGTTCTTCCGTCTTTACGGACATCTGCACTAATTGTTCTTCCGTTTTCGCGGACATTTGGATCGACATCTGTTCTAACAATGCCTTTATCTCATCAACACTCGCCATATCACACACAAAATATATTCAGAGAAAAACAGGGTTATGGGCTAAGGTTTCAGCCCTATACGCACATACATGTCACACATTTAAATATTACTGGCTCTAATTTAATGAAAATTTCAGTAACAAAATTTACTGAATACAATGACACTTATTCCCAAACAACAAAATAACCCCTAGTGATCTGCTTTTAAATTCCTAACCAACAGAATTTACGAAACACCAATTAACCGAAGTCAATTAAATGTCAAATATAAGGCAACATCTTCCTGCTTTGACTGAGTTCATTAATAATGCAAATTTCTAATTTTAATGTGGGCGCCAGAACAAGTTTACAACAAATACCAAATCAAATTCTAACCTTGTTCAATATTTCTAACTTTAGGAACTCAGTGATTTTACTAATGCACATGGCGGTACAACATCGCCTCCATTTACTGAATTTACATGTCCGCTTGACCTGGCATCATTTCTCAACGAAATAAATATGAGATCAGCGAAGCAACAACAACAACAATCCCCACTTGGGCAGCCATTTTTGTTTTATGAACCCTTGCAAAGAAGCATATGAGACTCGGATTCGGGGCGTAACAGGTCATATTCGTAAGTTGCTGTCAGGGCGCTTCATTAACTTGCAGGGTAACATATAACAAAATAACATGCAGGAAAGAGTGAAGCCAGGGTTAAAAACAACTGAATTTAATAACAAATCACCATATTTACACATAAACAATTAACAACAAAAACTCCCAACTGACTCCCGCTTAATAAAAATGCCAAAAACTAGGCGATATCTCTGGAGAGATTAATTACCTGGACCAAGTGTCCTTAAATAAAACGATACAAAAGTGACCATATAAGTGCGTACGCCGTTCTACATGCACCACGATGTGTACTTTGAATGCGTGATTCGTTATCATCCAGAATGACCCTTCAGACAACGAATCCGCATTTCCTAGAGCTAGACCGACCCGAGGGAACACAACAACAATACATTAAATTAAACCGACACTTCCTAAATCTACTATAAACAAACACAAAATTTCCGTGTGAAATTGGACTTGAATTGCCGTAGCAACATTTACTGCCTAAAAACTTAGGACTTCTCACACAAATCAACACAAGTACATTAACACGTGACCAATAGAAAAATACTCAAATGACCGATGTCAAAATTTACAAATACTCTACCACTACACCACACGGGTGTGACAAACAAAATTACATGAAATCGAGTCATCAACAAAGCAATAGGCAAACGGCCAACATTTACGTTAATCACAATATTCTTATCCATACAAGGTACAACAATCCGTTACACACATGGCGAACTCCCCAATTAATTATGGCTTAAAATTAGCCATCACAATGAACAGGTTTGCTGCATGAAAGCTTACAGGGTTCAGTCGGACAAAATAGGACTGCCTATCAAAATAAGTCACAGGCAAAACGGGCGGTTTGTGGAACTCTGCATGTCTGTCAACCCACGTGTCAATAACCTCGACCTCCCAGAGCATGGGGTCGAACCTCGAAGAAATGTGCCCCAAAGCACAATAATACGTGTGTGTCAGAAAAACATATGGACAAGAATCAGCAGTCTCCCAAGAGCACTCTGTCTTTCCATCTAAAAATACAACAGCAGCAAAAATATAAGGGCGGTAGGACAACTACCCCCTCCTCACGTAGAATCAACACACACTAGACACATCAACACACACTGAACCACACGTATGGGTTGTGACAGACCCTGAAATAAAAGACACAAATAATATCCACATGCTGGCGCCATCGTTCTATGCCGTGACTAGTCACCTGAAAAGGACTCAAGAAAAATCTATCAAATTAGAACGAAGGTGTTCTACAATTACATTTAAGTTGGTGCACTCGGCTACCCTAACATGAATAATAACCTGTTCAGCAAAATGTTTAACAATCAATTCCTCCCATTCCTATTTCAAATATTAACGTTAATAAAGCACCATTTATCGAATGTAACGGGTTCCGCAATTGCAAGGATAAAATCACGCACGCACGCCGCGTACATTACACATGACTCAAGAAAAAAATCAAAATATCAACAAACACATTGGCCACGCGCCAACGGACATTTAAACATATAGTGTCGGTACAAGAAAAACAGCTATAAAACAAGAAAGAAAAACATGACTATTTACAAAGTTCCCCGGCCAAATCTAACTACATAATTGAAATAATCCAATTTTAGTACATCACCGCTTCTGCATGTAGGACTAAGGACATCCTCCTCAATCCATTGCCCTATGGACAATTTAGCACTCCATAGTAGTCGTCTGCGTTGATTTCTTGAAGCTCATCCCAACTTCAAACCACGTGCTGATCATCTTGGCCTCGACTCCTTGGCAGAAAAGTTTAATGTTAAATATTTGCCTATCTATAATCGCTTGCAGGCTACTCAGTTCACCCACAATTGTCCTACTGCGATTAATAGCGAAGACTGGCCCTAATTATATCGCACATACGCACTATAAAAACACACATACAATACACACAATTTATACATAAAATATACATCTCGAGTCCGCGCCACTGGCTCGTTAACAAGTTCAAAATCCTGGCTGCACCAGCAGTCGCTATCTCGTCTGGTATTTCCGTCCCGTCTTGGACTTCGGTTCTGGTAAGCGCTAATTAGGGTGATACGATACTTCCCCCTTAAAGTTGAACTCGCCGTCTTTAAAAGAATGTTACAGTTTATCACGCGCTGGCGTGAAATATTTAGATCACACAATTTAGTTGATTTTAGAACAAAATGTATTATAGCTTTTAAAATTCGATATTGCAAACGCTACGACTTTAGCTCCCCAGAGCTCAGAAAATAAATTAGCTTCACTGATTTTAGAGCGTAAAAATCACATTTTGAACTGGCGTGGAGTATGCCTCTGAAGGCTCCACACAATAAGTACTCCGATAGATTCGAGCGTCAAAATCACACTTCAAACTGGCGTGGAGTATACCTCTGAAGGCTCCACACAATAAGACTTAGATAAATTCGAGCGTCAAAAATCACACTTCAAACTGGCGTGGAGTATGCCTCTGAAGGCTCCACAAGAATAGACTTAGATAAATTCGAGCGTCAAAAATCACACTTCAAACTGGCGTGGAGTATGCCTCTGAAGGCTCCACACAATAAGACTTAGATTGGCGTCAGGCCAAACTATTTATGAGAAACTGACAAGGGCGGCGGAGTGGGGCGGAGTCGGATAAAAACTTCCAGAGTTTTTGTCTCACAAAGATGGGGCTAGTGTCATTCTTCTCCAAATAAATCCAACGTCTCAAATTACTCGAGCGGAGATTAATCCGTTCGGCGGTTCCTTAGATACACACTTCCGCGCGCTTTTTACTACTGACGCCGTCCACCTCGTGGTCACAGCTTGGTCTCTTGCGATTGGCTGATTCAATCGTAAGTTCGTTGAGAGGACCTCGTGATTCTTCCTTTATGTCTCCAATTTTGGTACAGTAGTTGCACAATTTGGCCTTGAACACGACAAATTCTGGCCGTCCCCCAGGAATAGCTACCAACTCAGCTTCTGTTGCAATCATTACGAAATGCTGGCCTCCCTAATATCCAAGTTGACTTCCTTATGTGCTGCCTAGGCCGTAGTAATAATAATAATAAATATGAATACTTATTTATCGAAGATCAATAAGGGTTCAATATTAACACAAGACATTATCAATTGAGCTACTGTTGCAATGGTTAGCGGTTTGTCATTCCTTCATAAGTTTATCAGAACGAAGTTAATTTTCTGGGAATATCACACACACTGTTAATTTAATGGCCTTAAAATGTGGTTTTCGGAGACCCCTGATAGACTCGCGAATTTTGTGTCTCACAATGAGAAGCGCAACATATGCTTTGATCGTCCTTCTAGGATAATTTTTATATTTCGCCTATTTTAGCATGTATTTTGAGAAGTTTTTCCCTATATCCACCCTTCTACTGTATGAAAAGTAGGGTGAGGAGTTTTATAAATGATTGGTGTATTGACTCAGGTTTACCATACCTAATTTTACGATGCACCAATCATCCGAACACGATTTATAGGCGTACATAAAGATACACAGAAAGACAGACAGACAATTCTATTGTCTACAACATATCACCCAGATATCCAAATATGGGTATACCTACCATACAGTATCAAACAAAATCATCCTTACGATGAAGCCGTATGTCGACAAAAAAAAGTTTATTTAAAATGTGCTCTCAAACTAAATTCACCTAACGTGTACTTCCTGACGTGAAATAGATTAGAAAGCCTCGTAGACGAAACGCAATACACCTCACATAAAAAATGACCCTCTACGTTGTGTTAGGTCCCCATACACAGGAAGACCCCTTTCATAAATTATAAAGGCTTGTGGTGCATGAAAATTCAGGTTCTTTAACCTCAACTGGCCCAAATTCCTAAAAGCCGCAATAAATGCTTATTCAATTCAGGAATTTTTGAAAATAATGTTGCTGTTTGGAGATATAATAGACTTTCTGTACTATATGTCGCACGTGAAATTGCATGCAAAAATTCTAGGTTACCCCTTGACCCCCTTAATTGCATTGGCGAATTATACAGCCTACGTTGGTTCCGTGATAACCTTATAGCCATTTGCAAACTTTCACAGAAATGTAATAAATGGAGTAGCCTAATAATAATATCCTATGGCCTCGGTGCCGGGTGCAAGCTTCGTAATTTGACAGCCAGAGGGTAGCTTGCATGTCGAAATTTCGTTGTTCCTTGAATCACTATGAAAGTCAAGGAGGGTAGATATCTAAGCTCCTTGAACACTATAGCGCTTTCTAGTAGAGAAATGAGGAACTTTGTGTTGGCGGAAACTCCTGAGATTAATTTTGCCATTATGAACACGGCCTACTGAATTCAAATGGGTTCTTTGACATGCCAACATCGTATGACATGCGAGTCGTATTTTTGCCGCCTTTCAAAAATCACTTACCACGGCCAGGAGTGAACCTGCAATCTTGGGGTTAGTAGACCGACACGCTATCCACTCACCCACCGTGGCAAGGTATAAATGGAGTGTCATTGCTTCTTACAGAAATAGATGGAAAGTTGGATGCCACCCCTTGAGATAATGTTGTCATGGGTACCGATTTCCATTCCTTCATTAGTTTGTTAAATTAAATTATTTTTCTGGGAATATTTCAGATACTGTTGGTTTTAGGGCCTTATAATGTAGTTTTCGAGGCCCCCAAGTTTTGTTTCTGGCACCGAGGGGCTTTGTCTCCTCGTTGTACGCCATAATATAATACTTATAATAATAATATAATATAGGGATAGGAATATAATAGACCTGCCGTATCACACCCGCAGGTGTAAATCGAGTGAAAAAATTCAAGTGTACCCCTTGACCCCCTTAAGCGCATTATACGTATTGATGAATTTTACAGCTTAATTTTGTTCCGTGATAACCTTCTAGCCGTTTGCAAACTTTCACACCAATGTAATTAATGGAATTGCATTGCGTCTTACAGCAATAGATGGACCTCTGAGAATCTGTTGCCATGGTTACCGGCTTGTATTCATTCATTAGTTAATTAAATGAAATTAATTTTCTGGGAATATCTCAAAAACGGTTGGTTTTAGGGCCTTAAAATGTGGATTTCGGGGACCCTGTAGGGCCCCCGAGTTTCGTCTCTCACATTGAGGGCCTGAAAATGATCTTTGTCTCGTCCTTCTACTCCTATTTCAGTATGGATTTTAAGGGGGTAGGCCCTCTTTTATGAGAGGTACGGAGAAGGGTTACATCAATAATTAGTGTCGTGCCTCTGATGGATATCTGTACCAAAGTTTACGTTGATACACCCAGCCGTTCTTGAGTTATAAGGGAACAAAGTTGTCCACAGACAAACAAAGAAACAGACAGACAGACCAAAAAATTATTTTCGCGCGCATCCATAATAAAACAGTCTGAAACGCGTAAATAACTCAAATTTCCGTTCAAATTGCGAAAAAAAACATACAAACTTTAATTTTTATGTAAGTAGAGATATACTGCACCGCTCGGTGTTGACCGTGTTTTATTGCACAAATTTAGGTTTTACTCGCTAACCGTTGGAGATACACGGAAAGTGTTAAGGACCTTTTGGATAGAACATTAAATGTGAAATCTCGTGTATGCATCAAAGGTTCCTATTTCTTGGCGTTGTCTTTTTATTTGAAATGGAAATATGAAATTTTGAAAACAAAGGGTCTAGTGACGTCACATATGTGGGTTTTACTTGCTAACCGTTGGAGATACACGAAAAGTGATAAGGACCTTTCGGATAGGAAATTAAATTCTAAAGCTCGAGTGTCTCATCAAAAGTTTGCTATTTCCTACCGTTCTCTTTTTATTTGATATGGAAATATGACATTTTGAAACCAAAGGGTGTAGTGACGTCACTAAAATGGTCGCCATTTTTTAATAGTGCAAAATATCGAAATTAAAAGTATCCTATATGTAAACATGGTAAATCAGCTACATCAATGCAAAATTTCATTTAAATCGGACCAGTGGTTCATGCGTTATTGAGTAACACACAGACAGACAGACAGAAAGACAGACACACACCATCTCATTTTTAGCCTATTTTCAATTTTGAAAAAATTGGCTTATGAGATCACCTTTTGTCCGTGTGTGTGTGCGTGTGTGTGTGTGTGTATGTGTGTGTGTGAGGTGTGTGTGTGTCCCCCTAATAAAATCTAAACAGCTGGAGCGATTTCAGTGAAACTCGGTAAGTTCATAGCACTATTCCCGGCGACCTCGACCGTGCCCTTCAAATTTTGTTACGTCTCACCAATCCAACATGGCGGCTGTGCGAAATATTTCACTAGCATTCAATATCTCCGAAACTATTGCCGATATCGCCCTGAAATTGTGTACGGTGATAAAGGGCACTACTAGAAGTTCGCCTATGAAACTTTCCAAAACCTGTTGAATACAAAACCAACATGGTGGCCAAGCGAAGTTGAGACTTTTAAATAGACTTTTCTCGCGATTTAACTATCCAAACGTAATGAAACATGGTACAGAAAATGTTTATACACATTGCAATGCACTGGAGTCTAATTTAGTTCAATTGTTTACATAACCTCAAAATGGCGGCTGTGCGAAATATTTCACTGGCATTCTATATCTCCGAAACTATTACAGATATCACCCTGCAATTTTTTACGGTGATAAAGGGCACTGATACAAGTTTACCTATGTATAATTCATAAACCTGTAAAGTACAAAACAAACATGGCGACCAAGCGAATTTGAAATATTTTAGTAGACTTTTCTCGTGAGTTAACTCTCTGAGCGCAGTGAAATGTGGTACAGCAAATGATTTTGCAGATTGTAATGTATTGCCATCTAATTTAATTCAATTGTTTATATAACCTCAAGATGGCGGCTGTGCGAAATTTTAAAATTAAGTTTTTATTTCTTGTGTCGTAATCATGCGATCGAAGTGAAAGTTGGAATAATGAACCTAGGCAATAAGTGTCCTTGAATGGTACATAATTCTATGGCCTATACATAAAACAATCCTAAATGGCGAGCTTCCGAAATATTTAGACGGTTCTCAATATCTATGAATCTTTTACAGCAACTAAACTGAAATGTTTATGTTCATAGAGACTATGAACATATGTTCACCTACAGGACTTTCAGTAACCTGGTGAGCACGAATCCAACATGGCGGCGACGCGAATTATAAATATTTAAATGGACGTTTCTCGCGAATTAACTATCCGAGTGCCGTGAAACGTTGCACGTTAAATGCTTACACAAATGTTGATCCACTGGCATCTAATTTATTTCAATTGTTTGCATAATCACAAGATGGCTGCTGTGCGTAATTTTAAAATCTCGTTTTTACTTCTTGTGTTCTAATCATGCGATTGAAGTTTGAATACCACACGTACAGAATAATCTTAATATAATAGTACAAAAATAGAAATCCAACCTGGCGACCATCTGAAATATTTAGACGGTTCTCAATATCTATGAATCTGTTACAGCAATTAAACTGAAATTTTGTATGTTGATAGAGGCAATTAACATGAGCAGGATATATGAAAATAGGCTGTATAGTTTTTCACGGAACTACTTGTTATATATTAGTATGATGATGTTAGCTTCTAATACTTATAGGTTAAGTAGAGCTCTGCAAGTATAAACAAAACGTTATTCGCATCCACAAGACTGTTATCCGCATCCACCCCGCATCCACACGACTTCCATCCGGATCCACACGACTGTTATCCACATCCACACGACTTCTATCCGCATCCACACGACTCTTTTCCGCATCCGCCCCGCATCCACACGACTTCTATCCGCATCCACACGACTGTTATCCGCATCCACAAGACTGTTATCGGGCATCCACAAGACTGTTATCCGCATCCAGACGACTGTTATCCGCATCCACACGACTGTTATCCGCATCCACACGTTTGTTATTTCAATCTACTGACATTGCAATAATATGTTTAATTGGATACAACATTAAGGCAACACCTTTAGACATTGAGAACGAACAGCCTATGTGACTTAAATAAATGTGCCCAGCCAATGGGAATGTTTTAGGGTGGGACACGCAAAGTCACAAGGAGGGAAAAACGAGTTTAACTGCTGTTTTTTTTTTCATGAAATAGAAAAAATGTTAAAATTAGGAACACATGAAAGCTAAATGTAGCAATGTAATGACGCTCCATATTTACGGCAGCTCGGCCTGGCTGCAATGTAATATGATGTGTGCGTGCGTTTTCCAGAGGGTAATTGTGCGTTACCCGTAGTCCGAGACATGCGGTTAAACTGTGTGTCAATCGTTACTTTTCGCTTACTACATTCACCAATCAACTTTAAAATTCAGGAATACTACGTCAGTGCAGTCAGTTAAACAGCTGATAGCCTTTATGCAAAACTAGGCTTATGGGATCACCTATTGTCCGTGTGTGTGTATGTGTGTGTGGGTGTGTGTGTGTGTGTGTGTGTGTGCGTGTGGTGTGTGGGTGTCCATCTAATAACTTCTAAACGGCTGGAGCGATTTTAATGAAACTCGGTAAAGTCATAGCACCATTTTGGCCGACCCCGACCGTATCCTTCAAATTTTATTACTTCTCACCAATTCAACATGGCGGAGGTGCGAACTATTTCACCATAATTCAATATAACCGAAACTATTACCGATATCACCATTAATTTTTACGGTGATAAGTTAATTTTTGGAAATTTCAAAATCCTGTAACGTACGAAACGAACATGGCGGCCAAGCGAAGTTGAAACATTTTAATTGACTTTTCCGCAATTTAACCATCTAAGCGCAGAGATATATGGTAGAGTAAATGTTTATACACATTGCAATGCACTGGCATCTAATTTAGATCAATTGCTTACATAACCTCAAGAAGGTGGCTGTGCGAAATATTAAAATAAGTTTTCATTTCTTGCATCGTAATCACGCGATCGAAGTGAAAGTTTGAATAATGAATCTACACAATACTTTTTCCGTTAATGGTACATTACTCTATGGCCCATGCATATAACAATCCAACATGGCGACCATCCGAAATATTTAGACGGTTCTCAATATCTACGAATATTTTACAGCAAACAAACTGAATTTGAATGTTAGTAGTGGGATGGGGACAGAGCTGTCTACTAATTTATTGAACCCTCCTCGTATTTGCCCCGAAGCTGATATCTCGCTAACCAATCATGGGATTTCAATATACAGGGTGTCCTAGCACTCGTAGTGATGCCCCCTACTTTCCTATAGGCTCTTTATTTAATTAAACGACCAAAACTAAAAGGTCATGTGCTTTTAATATCTCGCGAACCAATCATGGGATTTATACATATGGGGTGTCCTAGCATTTGTAGTAATGCCCCCTCTTTTCCTATAGCTTGTGTTATTTAATTGAAGGACCAAAACTAATAGGTCATCGGCTTTTTACTATCTCGCTAACCAATAATCGGATTTAAACCTATGAGGTGTCGTAGGACTCGTGGTGAACTCTCTTTTTCTATGGACGGGGTATATCCACACCAAAATAAAAACGTGGTAAGGGCGGAGGGGAGCTGCTACACTTAGAAAGTTGTGAGCCCCCGCGACCTTGGAATGGAAAGAGCCATGCTAGGAGGGCGTGCTTGGATTCGTTTTTTCGTCTCGTCGTGCTCTTTACGGGAATGTAGGTGTCGAAAAAGTGAACTTAGGGTTTTGGGTCTAAAAATGCGTTTTTCACATTTTTGCCGATTTTTGGAAAACGGGCCATGCTAGGAGGGCGTGCTTGGATTCGTTTTTTTCGTCTCGTCGTGCTCTTTCCGGGAATGTAGGTGTCGAAAAGGTGAACTTAGGGTTTTGGGTCTAAACATGCGTTTTTCACATTTTTGCCGATTTTTGGAAAACGGGCCATGCTAGGAGGGCGTGCTTGGATTCGTTTTTTTCGTCTCGTCGTACTCTTTACGGGAATGTAGGTTTTGAAAAGGTGAACTTAGGGTTTTGGGTCAAAAAATGCGTTTTTCACATTTTTGCCGATTTTTGGAAAACGGAAAACGTGATGATGACGTGCGTGATAGTATGATTTCGTCTCGTTGTGCTCTTTACGGAGATGTAGGTACGGAAAAGCTAAAAAGCTGGAAACACGGTTTTGATGTAAAAATGGGTTTTTGAGATTTTCCCTCATATTGCAAAAACTGAAAACGTGAGGATGACGTGTGTGATAGTATGTTTTCGTCTCATTGTCCTCTTTACGGAGATGTAGGTATGGAATAGGTAAAAAGCTGGAAACATGTTTTTTTAGTCAAAAATGGGTTTTTGTGATTTTCCCTCATATTGTGAAAACCGAAAACGTGAGAATGACGTGTGTGATAGTATTTATTTCGTCTCATTGTCCTCTTTACGGGGATATAGATATGAAAAAGGTAAAAAGCTGGAAACATGGTTTTCTTATGGAAAGGTGTTTTTTTTGTTCATTTTCGCGTTATTTGGAAAACGAATGAGGCGATTTTTATTATGGGCATGTCGATGTATTTGTGTCGTTGTTCTGTTTACGGGAATGTAGGTATGGAAAAGCTCAAATCATGGTTTCCGTCAATTTTTTTCGAGATCGTTGAGGAAAACTGGGGAAAAAGTAAGAAACCAGATTTGAAGTCACGTTATGTTATGCGCTATAATGTTGGTAAAACACTTATGCATTATTATTATTATTTGTCTTGGCTGGTCAGGGCTCACACGCAGAGAGAGAACTTGCTTGATGCAATGAGAATTGAAAGCATTGTGGCTGACCCACGGCGATCCAGACAGACACAGGTCTTATCATCGTACGTGCCTCGCAGGCAGTGAGAGATAAGAGGCAGGTGTCATTATACAGTGTGCGGATTTATACTGTGTATGTCATAGCCTAGGTTCATTATGGACTCATCATGCAACGCAAAGTTTGAAACAATGAGTGAGTGTATAACATCACGATAACAGATTGGCAAGGGCTCGAACAAAGCGGTTATTGGACATGTAATAAACAAAAGGGTGGGAATAATCTAAGGTCATATGATACATTTTTTTTGTTTTTTTTTTCAAAATAATTAAATAGGGTTTTATTACAAAAAATTATGTTTATTGACCCATGAATTATACATGGAAGGAAAACCTAACCACTTTACAAAATATTTTGCACCTTTGACTTTAATTACTCGTTCAATGAGATAATCGTTGGGATATAATGTCTTTTGCACTTCTTCATAATAGAATCGTCCCTGAATGGGTTGACCGCTCTGATCTTCTAAGAGATACGTCACTGGTTGACCCAGCTTGACTTGGCGAATTTTAAAAATTTCTGTCGACCATTGTGGAGTATACGATTTTGAAAACACACTTCTATGTTTACTAATGCAAACAAAATCTCCAATTTTAAGGCGATGTCGCCTTGGGTCTACCCTTTTTATAGGGTTAAACAGTCTATCGAGTCTGGGTAGGTTCTTGGTGACGAGGCGAGGTTTCATGCCGATGGTGGAATGAATGGTGTTGTTGTAGCGAGACACAAGTTGAGGTAACCAGTCTATCCATCGATAGGAACCATGTATTGTAAACTCTTTCCACATATAACTTTTTAATGTTCGATTGAACCGCTCGACCACACTGGCTTTGAGATTGCTATAGGTGGTATAATGGTGAATATCCTTCGATTTGAGAAAACTGGAGAAATCCTTGTTGAAAAATTCTTTCCCCTGGTCGGTTTGTAACAAGTGAGGTTGACGTTTTGATTGTTCAATAATATGTTGAAAGGCCTTTGTGACTAAGACACCAGTTTTATTTTTTACTGGTTGAACAAAAGCCATTTTGGAATAGACATCAATGACAGTCAACATATAGCGTACATCGTCGTTAACGTTAGAATAAGGTATCATTTCAACCAGGTCTGCCTGCCAAAGTTCATCGATTCCTTTGGAAATGACACGACGACGTTCATAAATGCGTCGGGCTGGTTTATGCAATTCATGAGCAATGCCCACTTTGATGGGTGAAGGCTTATAAGATAAGTTTAGCATCTCGGAGTTGTTGTTCAATGTGGGCGATTTCCGCCTCATGTCCAGTGTGACCAGCTTGTTTTGATGCATGAAGCAAGTATAAGCGCTCTACTAACTGATTGGGATTATTCCAAAAGGTTATATCTAGGTAGGGTTTTAATTTCTTAAACCTTACACCAGAGGCAGAGTGATGTTTTTGCTTACCAAAGATGTTTGCAATGATGGTTTTATTTTTTGGGATATATTGGCATTGACCTGCTGAGAGGATTTATAGTTTCTTTTGTGAGCGTTGGTGTCTAATAAAATGGATTTATATTTAGCAAGGTCCTCGGACGTAAAATCTTGTGTCGAGGGGGTGCGAGAAAATAGCAGCTTTAACAGACCTGGTGTTAATTTATAGTTGATCTTTTTAATGACAGCTTTCGTACGAGCAAATTTAATGGATGAATCCCCAATTTTAAAACTATCATTCTCATAGCGAACACCATACGTGGTATCTGTCTTTCCAATAAATAGAAGGGTTAGATACGGTTCCAGGGTTGCCCCATAATGTTTGATTAAAATGTTTTTGAGTTGAGCTTTATTTTGAGGGGTTGCCAAGACTTGTGAAAACGGAGACGATGTGGAGGAAGACGGTGTTGGCGCTATGACGGAAGATTTTTGTTTTGTTTTTAGAAACTGTTGAAGGGGTGAGGATTTTTTTTCTTTCAGGACTAAATACGCTTTCGCTTTCACTTTCACTTTGTTCATGTTGTTGTTGTTGTTCTTCTTTTTCATGTTCTTGATGTTCTTGTTCACTAACATTAGAGGAGGAGGAGGAGGAGGAGGATTTCACCTGTCGTGTGGAATCTATTTGAGTAAATTTTGAACTTGTTATGGGTTTGGTTTGAGAGGTAGTAGCAGCAGCATTAGGTTTAAATCTCATGGGATTAACCGATGATGGACCATGTTTTATCATGGGTAAACGATTGACGTTTTTTAAACGTTGCAATTCACGAAATTTATGTCGAATCGTATTTCGTGCCTCAATAATACGCTGCATGATTTGAACATGTTTCTTGTACCCTATGGCGTTCGCCATGGTAAAGGTAAAGACACACTAACAGGAAATGTCCAACCCTAGGTCTTTTTAAACAGAAATAAAATGATCAAAACCCAAGCGATAACGTCCATCACATCGTTCACACTGTTTATTTATGACCAAACAGGCATGGGGATGATGGTTCCAACACGAAGCACACAATTGCGTGAAAGCTTTAAAGGACATATCTGGATTCACATGATCTTGAAAAATATGATAGAGATTTCTAGAGACTTGGCGGAGGAGAACGATGAGATTGGCATTGTCACGAATCAACTGTTTGGGGATTTTGGAATAGGTCTGAGCCAGATAAAAACAATCCACTTGTTTATGGCGTCCCATACCAAAATACTCTTGAATAATGGCCTGTCGTTGAGTGGCAATATCATCAAAAATTATAATGGAATCTGGTTGAATGCGGTCTGGTTGAATGACATCTTGAGGTGAGGTGAATGTAAAATAGCCCATGGCTTCTTTATTTAACGAAGACATAATTTGTTCCAGATACACGTACAGAGGTTGATACAAGGATTTGGCAAAAATATAAATATTTTGAAATCGTAGGCCATGAGGTGGGGTAATAATGTTCAGCAAAACATTGGTCTTTCCACAACCCGAAGGCCCTACCATAATACATCGAACGGTAGATGGGAATAGAGTGCCATGACGTTTAGGTTCGCACACGGACAGTGATAGCTCTGAAACCAAATCAGAGACGGGCAAAGCATGGGGTTGTTTCATTAATTCCATTGTGTCGATGACTGAGTTTTTTTCATGTGTGTATAAGGTTTATATATATATAGGCAAGTGGTGAGTAGGATAGGTTAGTTAACGTCTATCACCATGGACGTGTTTGGGAGAGCTCGTGTAACCATGGCCACGGCCGCCTCTGTGTCAAAACAGTCACGAGAGGTGGCAACAAAAATCTATGTCGATCGCAAAGTGCAAAGTGTCTTTCACATGGCCCCGAGACTAACCGCTGAGGGCTATTCAGCCAATCATCATCGTATTATTGATGTGCAAGAGCCTCGAGACGAAAATGATGTCTGCACGAAACGTTATGTGACCTATCAAATGAAAAGGCATTATAAATTTGTCCCATCTGTATTTTTAGTGTACCTGTCAAATCAAAAACTGGACAATGACACAAACCATTCCCCACCACCAATACCACTGGTGAATGATGATCTTACCTATATGCTTGCTTCCGGTTTAAGTCGTTATCGACTGCATTATGATGGTGTAATTCATATTAAATAAGCCATGCCTGATGAGAAACATTTAAAAATACAACTAAACGGTGATAGAGTGTTGGCTCACAACCATCAAAGAGTAAATGTTGGAGATGAATTATCCTTTCATCTTATGCTTACGTTTGAGGAAAAGGAAGCTGGGAAAACGGAGAATGATTTTCCGCTTTATATAGAACTAGCTGAAATACCCGTGCTTCGCTACGCGTCATAAATAAATTAAAATGTGAAAGTGACAGTTAAAACAGGGGATAGGCGAGGTGCTGCGCAGAGGGAGATTAAGGATGGAACATTTTGTCCAACTACACCGTTCGGCGTTGACCGTGTTTTATAGCACAAATTTAGGTTTTACTCGCTAACCGTTGGAGATACCTTTCGGATAGAAAATGTAATTTTAAACCTCGTATATGCCATCAAAAGTTTGCTATTTCTTAGCGTTCACTTTTTATTTGAAATGGAAATATGAAAGTTTGAAACCAAAGGGTGTAGTGACGTCACTAAAATGGTCGCCATAGTGCAAAGTATTGAAATCAAAAGTAGCCTATATGTTAACCAGTTAAATCAGCTACTTTCATGTAAAATTCATGTAAGTCGGACCAGTGGTTCTTGCGTGATTGAGTAATACACAGACACACACCATCTCATTTTTAGCCTCGCTTCGCTCGCGTCATAGTCGTGTCATATTGTTATTCAATGACATGCAGGTTTAACCCCGTTAACACCCCTTTATAACCTGAATATCCAAAAATCCCTCCTTAGTAGACATTTTCGACACACAACAAACATATCCCCTTCTTCTAACTTCAATAGTTTTGATTGGTCGATGAGAGTGAACATCCAAAAATCCTTCCTTAGTGGACGTTTTTATTCCAGAATTTCACCCCTCCCCATATGCCCCTTAAATTGGATTTATGAAAAAAAAAACGGTCGAACATCTACTTATTTTAATTATTTATTCATTTATTAATTTTTAAGGTTATTGGAACTCGGAGAAAATCAAACTCCTCGTCTATGTCGTTTAAGAGATACACGCTCCCACTTTTCATCCCTTTCACCTCATAATATACACCACATCGAAAAACCATTAGACATGTGTCAGCTTGTTTTAAATGATTAGTATATAAGCCAAGTATCACATCCCCAAATGAAACCACTCATGAGATATTGTTATTCAATGAAATGCACGTTTACCCCCTTAACACCTCATTAGAACCTGAATATCCAAAACTCTTTCCTTAGTGGACGTTTTCGACATACCACGAACTTATCCCCAAAATTTCATGTTTCTAACTTCAATAATTTTTGCTGGGCGATGATGAGTGAGTGAGTCAGTCAGGACATTTTCTTTCATTAATATTTGAGAATTTCACCCCTCCCCAAGAACCCCTTAAATTGGATTTATGAAAAAAAAACGGTCGAACACCTATTTACTTATTTAAAGCTGTTTTCCCCCTGAGTTTGATAAGTGAGTAAGTAAGTCAATCAGTTAGGACACCTTCTTTCCTGTCCCCCCCCCGAATTTCACTCCTCCCCATCGGCCCCTTAAATTGGATTTATGAAGAAATGGTCGAACACCTATTTACTTATTTTTAAGCTGCTTTTTCCGCTGAATTTCAAACTTATCGCCTATGTTGAATAAGAGATACAGTACATGCTCCGTTAAGAATCCTTCAACCCCCAATTTTCTCCCCTTTCACCTCATAATATACACCATATCGATAAACCCTTAGACATATGTCTGCTTATTTTAAATGATTAGTTTGTATGCCGAATATCACATCCCCAAATGAAACAACTCGTGAGATATTGTTATTCAATGAAATGCAAGTTTAACCCCCATAACACCCCTTCAGAACATGAATATCCAAAAATCCATCCTTAGTGGACTTTTTCGACAAACAACGATCATATCCCCAAAATTTCAAGTTTCTAACTGCAATAGGTTTGCTGGGGGATGATGAGTGAATATCCAAAAATCCTTCCTTAGTGGACTTCTTTCCCCAGAATTTCATCCCTCTCCATGAGCCCCTTAAATTGGATTATGAAAAAACGATCGAACACCTATCTACTACTTTTTCAATCTGATTTTTCTCCCTGAGATTCTTACTTTTTGCCTCTGTCTTTTAAGAGATACTTGCTCCGTTAAGAATCCTTCAACACTCACTTTTCACACATACACCTCATAATATACACCACACCGAAAAACCCTCAGACATGTGTCTTCTTATTCTTAATGATGAGTTTATATGCCTAGTATCCCATCCCAAAGGAAATCATTCGGGAGATATTGTTATTCAATTAAATGCAAGTCTACCCCCTTAACACCCCTTTAGAACCTGAATATCCAAAATTCCTTCCTTAGTGGACGTTTTCAACATACAACGAACATAGCCCCTTAATGTCACGTTTCTAACATCAATAATTTTGGCTGGGGGATGATGAGTGAGTAAGTCAGGACATTTTCTTTCAATTATTTTTCAGAATTTCACCCCTCTCATGAACCCCTTAAATTGGATTTATAAAAAAAACGGTCGAACACCTATTTACTTATTTTTGAGCTGTTCTTCCCCCCTGAGTTTGATGAGTGAGTGAGTTAGGACACTTTCTTTCCTGTTTTCCCCCAGAATTTCACCTCTCTCCAAGGGCCCCTTAAATTGGATTTATGAAAAAACGGTCGAACACCTATTTACTCATATTTTAAGCTGTTTTTTCCCGCCGAATTTCAAACTTCTCGCCTATGTCGTTTAAGAGATACACGCTCCGTTAAGAATCCCTCAACCCCCAATTTTCACCCCTTTCACCTCGTAATATACACCTCATCGATAAACCCTTAGACATATGTCTGATTCTTTTAATGATTAGCTTATATACCGAATATCACATCCCCAAAGAAACAACTCATGAGATATCGTTATTCAATGAAATGCACGTTTACCCCCTTAACACCTCTTTAAAACAGAATAACAAAAATCATTCATTAGTTGACGTTTTCGATATACAGCGAACATATTCCCAAAATTTCATGTTTCTAACTTTAATAGTTTTCGCTGGGCGTGACGAGTGAGTGAGTCAGACAGGACATTTTCTTTCAATTATTTTTACCAGAATATCACCCCTCCCCATGGGCCCCTTAAATTGGATTGAAGAAAAAACGCTTGAACACCTATTAACTTATTTTTTAAGCTGTCTTTTTCCCCTGAGTTTGATGATTGAGTGAGTTAGTCAGTCAGTTAGGACACTTTCTCTCCTTTTCCCCCCCAGAATTTCACCCCACCCCATTGGCTCCTTAAATTAATTTATGAAAAAACGGTGGAACACCGACTTACTTATTTTTTAAGCTGATTTTTTTCGCCGAGTTTCAAATTTCTCGCCTATGTCGTTTAGGAGATAGGCCTACACGCTTCGTTAGGAATCCTTCAACCCCCAATTTTCATCCCTTTCACCTCATAATAATACACCACATCGAAAAACCCTTAGACACATGTCTGCTTATTTTTAATGATTAGTTTATATGCCGAGTATCACATCCACAAATGAAACCACTCGTGAGATATTGTTATTCAATAAAATGCAGGTTTAACCCCCTTAAGACCCCTTTAGAGCCTGAATATTCAAAAATCCTCCCTTAGTGTATGGTTTTGACATACAACGAACATATCCCGAAAATGACATGTTTCCAACTTCAATATTTTTGGCTGGGCGATGATGAGTGGGTGAGTGAGTCAGGACATTTTCTTTCAATTTTTTTCTTCAGAATTTCACCCCTCCCGATGATCCCCTTAATTTGGTTTATCAAAAGAACTGTCGAACACATATAAGTTATACTTATTTTTAAGCAGTTTTTCCCCCTGAGTTTGAAGAGCGAGTGAGTCAATCGGTTAGGACACTTTCTTTCCTGTTTTTTTTTACACAGAATTTCACCCCTCGCCTTAGGCCCCTTAAATTGGATTTATGAAAAAAAACCGGTCAAACACCTATTTACTTACTTTTTATGCTGATTTTTTCCCGCTGAGTTTCAAACTCCTCGCCTATGTCGTTTATGAGATACAGGCACCGTTAGGAATCTTTCAACCCCCACTTTTCACCCCTTTCACCTCATAATATACACCACATCGAAAAACCCTCAGACACATGTCTTCTTATTTTTAATGATGAGTTTATATGCCGAGTATCACATCCCCCAGTGAAACCAATCGGGAGATATTGCTATTCGATGAAATGCAGGTCTACCCCCTTAACACCCCTTTAGAACCTGAATATCCAAAAATCCTTTCTTAGTGGGCGTTTGCGGCCCTTGAGTAAGCTGCATACCAAATTTCATTCCAATCCGTTGGGTGGGTTCTGAGATTTCGTGATGAATGTGTGAGTGAGTGAGTGAGTGAGTGGTATTTGACAAATATCTAGTAGATAGTGTCAAGTCTTTGTTATGCTATACTCGGTTGACAGTGCTGTGTGGGCAGTTGAGTAACTAACGGGATTTCAAGTAAAGATCCTCATTTTCTATACCGGTAGTGCTGAGCGCAATTGGCATCCAGACGGCCGTGTCTCGACTTGAGCTATGTTGCCATGGAAACTATCTGCCTTGCCATTCCTTCATGAGTATACTTTATGATTTGATTAGCCTGTTTTTGAGTGAAAAAGGGCCGAAATCAGAAGAATGAGAAAGACTATCGAAAATTCATGTAGCCAGCGGTTCCTTCTGGGTCCTAAACTATGTGTATGCAAAATATGGTTGAGATTGTTGGAACGGTGTAGATTTGTATACGGAACCAACATATATACATACATACATACATACATACATACATACATACAGACTTTCACTTTTATATATTAGATTGGAATATACTGCTATGAAATAAGGTTCCCTACGTTAGTTGTTATCGAATGTTTGCTGTGAAAGGTTCACCAAGTAGCAGCATGGTGAAAAAAAGATATGCTATGAACATGAAAAAAACAAATTTCAAAAAGAGAAAAAAGCCAGGTCGGAAACCAAGTCGATCTGCCTCACACCCAGTGTTAAAACTTAAAAAAACTAAAAAAAATCTAAAAAGAGTGGCTATCGAAAAAGCTTTACAAGCGGTGCGATTGTCTATATTTCCGAAATCGCAGCATCATGTATCGATAAAAAGAAAAGGAAGAAAGCAAAATCGTGGGCGAGTCATTCCTGTTGCTAAGCGTGGGGGTTTTTTGCCGGCTTATTTGCAGGGTTGGCCGCTTTGGGGTCCCTTTTGGGTGGTGCCAGCGCTGTAGCGAAAACCATAAAAGCCGTCGAGCAAGGCAAGCAACAACTCAAAGAAAGCGAGCGACACAATAAAACGTTAGAAGCCATTGCGATGGGAGCTAGAAATGGCAATCCTTTAAAGCCAGTCTTTTATTCACAAGGTAGTGGCCTACCGTCTAAGAAAAAAAAAATGTCCATCATCGATAAACGCTTAAGGCAACTGCGTCGTCATGCCATGACCCATGAAGAAGTGGAAAGCTATGCCAAACAACTAAAGATTTCTCATTTTCGACGTGTATTTATGCGAAATGAATTACCCAAAGCACCGTGGAAAGAAGAACGAGCCATGATGAATTTAGATGATGATGCAGGTCCAGGAACCCATTTTGTAGCCTATGTGAAACAAGGTTCCACAGTATGGTACTTTGACAGTTATGGAAATTTACCACCTCCAATCGAGTTGCTACGTTATTTGGGAAACCGGGTAAAGATATTCTATAATGTGAATCGTCAACAAACCTTGGACAGTCAAGAGTGTGGCCGTTTGAGTTTACATTTTTTATATTAGAGGTCGCGTTAAGCCAACAGTTTCATTATTATGAATGTCAACGCCAAGACCTTTACCGTGCACAGTCGCGGGCCTGAAGTGTCCCTGGATTTTTCCCCCCCCATTGAATTGCAACCCGAACAATCCTATGTGCTAGGATTAATTTCTTTGGAAAGTTACAACAGAATTTACAATATTCAACTGGATATTAATGACAAATTTTATTATGATGATTATATGTTGACACTACCCCCTGGAGGTTATACCATAGACGATGTGCATGAGTCCATTAGCGTGTCGATGATAAAACAATTTGGTGTCAAACCATTTGCGGATGGGACACACAAATTTGAACTTACAGCCAATACAATAACTCATCGCTGTCGTATTTTCTCTACGTTTAATATTGACTTTGAAACACGAGTTCATTCTATTGGTCCTTTATTAGGATTTAAACCAAGAGTGTTGGCAGCTCACCATCCCCATGAATCAGATTATCCAGTGAAATTCATCGAGGACCATCACATTTCTGTAACTTGCAATATTATTAGAGACGTATTTACGAATCAAGAACAAAGCCATTCCCTGTATGATTTTATTGTCACCTCTCCTTGTGGCTATATTATTCGTGAAAACCCTTCAGTGGTTCTCTATCATCCTGTGTGTGTCAGTGATATTAGTAATATTACCTTACGCTTAGTGAATAGAAACCAACAACTGATTGCTTTGGACGCCAACACCCCTGTGACCTACAAGTTGGTTTTAAAGACACTATGAAATTTATCTATAAAGCAACAACAACGTCTACGAGGTCGGTTAGTTGCCCCCCGTGTATGAAACGGTTGACACGAGTAAACCGACAACGCTTACAACGCCTTGGTTATACGCTACACCCCAATCATGAACAAAGAGCTGTTGCAAGTGTTAAATCCCATACAAGTGGAAGATGGCGTCGTGCGCATTGATATGCATTCCTATCAACCTCAAGCAACAGGACTGAATAACAATGACGAGATTCAATTCATCATTAACAATCAAGATATTTTTACTCTACCTCATGAAAGTGTCCTTCAAATTGAGGGTAAATTGATGAAAGCAGATGGCAGCACGCCCACAACGTCTGCGTTGGCGAATCATGGTTTGGCTTTTCTGTTTTCTGAAGTACGTTATGTGATAAATGATATTGTCATAGATATGACTCGAAATGTGGGCATGACTAGTCTTATGAAATTATATCCATCCTATAGCGAGGAGGAAAGTAAAACGCTTTCTAAGGCAGGATGGTGTCCCAACAGTAGCAATAACTGTCTAGTTCATACCGATGGCACTTTTACAGGCTTTCTACCCTTAAAATTACTCCTTGGCTTTTCCGAAGATCACAAGCGTATTATTTTAAACGCAAGGCAAAGTTTGTATCTGGTGAGAGACCGCAGTGATTATAATGCACTGAAAGAAGCCTCTGACCAAGTGATAGACTCAAAAATTCAACTGCTTCGATTACTATGGAAAGTGCCCCATGTGACGCTATCGGATCGTAAAAAGCTAAGCATGTTAAATTTGGTGCAAAAAGATAAAGCCTTGCCTATCGCCTTTCGAAGTTGGTGTCTGCATGAATACCCCTTGCTACCTACCACTGACACTCATAGTTGGAGTGTCAAATCGGCTCGCTCTACCGAGAGACCCCTCTATGTTATTATTGGTTTTCAAACCAATAGAAAATACCAACAAAGCCAAGATGTCACCTTGTTTGATCACATTCACTTGAGAAATATACGACTATTTTTAAATAATGTTTGCTTTCCCTATGAGGGGTTGGAACTCAATTTTTCAAAAAATAAGTTTGGTCCCCTTTATGACATGTTCGCTAAATTTCAATCGTCTTATTATGAAAAACAGGATTGTCCTATGTTGTCGCCACAAGGGTTTAAAGCAAAAGCACCACTGATTGTTTTCGACTGTTCGTATCTAGAAGAATCTATGAAAATCACCACCATTGATTTAAGGGTAGATTTTGAAACACAAGAAAATGTCCCAGACCATACCAGTGCCTACTGTTTGATTATTCATGCTAGACAAGTGAAATATCATCCTTTGTCCAATTATGTCACCAGCATGTAAGCCATCTGTGGTCGAATGAAAAAAAAAAGATCATCATTCATAGGATTGATAATAAGCGTCTGCATGCACAGTATCTGTTGCGCTCTGGCACTGTGCGCACATACGACAACAACAAACATCATGTGTCCCTCAATAAGCAACAGCAACAACAACAACAACGTGACAGACAAACCATGGAATTTAAAATGTGAATTTAATCGTTTGTAAACTTTTGAAACATGGACAGTTCCCTTTATGGATTGTGGAGAATTGGCTGCGAGCGGATTTTATTACTTAAAACGTGGGGATGTGGTCAAGAGTATTTTTTGCAACATTGAAATTGGAAACTGGAAATAGGGGATCGACCCTTTAGCGATCATCAGCGATGGAGTCCATCCTGCCCTTACCTCAATCGCTATGATGTGGGCAATATTCCATGGAGTTTGAATTATCCTGTTATTGTACCAGACCCTGCAAAACTAGGAGATACCTGTGGACCGTATGTGCAAACTATTCATTTGAATGCTGTTCCAAATTAAGCTAACAAACTTTTTGTAATAAAAGTGTAAATGTTTTTTTTGTTGTTATGAATAAAACCTCAAAAAATATTTAGCTGTTGTTCAATTCATTTGTTCCTTATTTTCCTAAAGTTCTTTGACTTTGCCATGTTAAATCATGGCATGGGTTAGTTGTTGATTAGACGTCAATGAGGTAACAAGTAAAAATAAAAAAAGCATGATGCGTACACTCATCGTGGATTGTCAGGGGTTTAAAATTGCAGACAACAAATTTATATTTAAGGAAGTCGCTTTTATCGATTGTAGTACGTTTTGGGTGTCTAACCCTATTCATTTGGTGTTTAAACCTCCCTATGCTTTCGAGTTGCTTGGTGAAAAAGATAAAAAACAGAGCCAATGGATTGAAAATCATTTGCAGTTAGCATGGAACAAGGGTGATATTTCTTACAAGTATCTTGACATTGTCATGAAAGCCCATTTGTCCTCGGCCAATGTCTTATTTGTTAAAGGGAGTGAAAAACGCCAGTGGCTTCAACCATTTTTACCCTCTCACTGTCAATGTATTGACCTTTTAGATCTGGGTTATCCATCCCTGCAAACGCTCATGGACACTTGTCCTTGCGACAATATTCAGAATAAAGCCTTAGCGCATGCATGGCAATTGTTTCATTGGCTCACCACGAGTGCATGTTGGGAGTTGTTCAATAAAATTAAAATTGAAAGTGTATCGTCCAATGATAGCAGTGAGACGTGTACACGTGAAGTGATAACATCAACGTTATAGACATGAACGCCACTACAATCGACAAGGCTATTGGAAAATTCTTTGTGTGCAAGAAAAAACTGATTAGCTTTACACAACATGAATTATTAGCACTACCTAAATCATTTCTTTTTATGTTGCTGCCAACGCTGTCAAAGAAATTTGGGAAAAGGCGCCTGCCGAGTGGACTAACGACTCTGTATTGAGTGAACTACAACCATGCAGTCATTTTTCCCATCACAAGCAATTAACCATGGCAAAAATACCTTCCATTCGACAGTGTGCCACATGCCAATTAAGGAAATTATATCATGGTCATAAAACTCAGTGTAAAGACATTGTTACATCATTCCATGGCTGTCATGCGGAAAACAAACACCACCTACCATGCTCGTCAGCAGCCGCCGACGAACAACAACAACAACAACAACAACAACAACAACAACAACAACAACAACAGGAAGAACAAGAAGAAGAAGAACAAGAAAAACAACAAAAAAAAGTGTTTTCACCGATTGAAACCTCTATGTTCCAGGTGTACTGGCCGTGGAATTATTGATAACATTATTAAAAACTTACCATTCGAAGCTCACTTACCTGCTTACAGCTTCTGCGGCCCTGGTACTCGTCTTCAAGATCGTTTGAGGAGAGGGGATATGGGAATCAATGCTTTGGATCATGCATGCCTTAATCACGATAAAGCCTATGAAAACAGTGATCCCACACTAAGACGCATTGCCGACAAAGTCTTGTTAAGCATTGCCAAGCAACGATTAACAGCTTCAGATGCCAGTCTAGCAGAACGAATGGCAGCATTTATAGTGATTGGTGCTATGAAGAGCAAATTACTTTTATCTAGATATGGACTTTAACGTAATGAATTTATTTAAAAAAAATGTATAGTATCACTGTTATCATGACAAAAAATAAATAAAAAGACAAGAGTCCATGTTGTGTTTTTTTTTTCAATTATTATTATTCACTCTTAGTTACATTATTATAATTATAAATAAAATGAATAAAATGTTATAAATGACAAACAATAAAAAGGGACAGCAGTGCATCGTTAAAAAATATTACTAATTGTAGTAAATCTATTTTTCAATCACAAACAATAAAAAAGGACAAAAGTCCATTATTTTAACTAATAGTTTCATCATTATTATTATAAAAAAATATATATACATGGTAATTGTACTAAACCTATTTTTTTAAATCACAAACAATCAAAAAAAGGACAAAAGTCCATCATTATTCATCAGCTTCAAATGCCAGTCTAGCAGAACGAATGACAGCATGAAATCTTTATCTACTCTAGAACCATTTTTTTTGTTAAACTCTTATTATTGAATAAAATAACATGTTACTAGAATTAGATCATTATAATTTATAATCATTATAATAAAAATTGCTTAAAAATTGCTATAAATGCTATTTTAAATCACAAACAGTAAAAAAGGACAAAAGTCCATCATTTTAACTAATAGTTTCATCATTATTATAAAAAATTATATACATGGTAATTGTACTAAACCTATAAACAAACAAAAAATCTACCATTAAGCATAAGTTTTGAAAATTTATTTTTATTATTATTTATCATGGTAAACGTTGAGCAACAATTAATAAACGTCAAACTGTTGAGCACCAAAAAATAATAATTTTATTTTATTATAGTTATTGAAGAGTAGGGCATGAATAAACAAAAAGTTACGGCTAGCGTACAATGATTATTCGTTTTCAATTTAAAAAAAAGGAACCATGCATCGATTATTTTTTTAACCCCCATAAATTAAATAGACAGGGTGAATACTGGAATTGACATCTTCCATGACATTATCAGGTAGGTTATTAAATCGTGTGGGAAGAAATGTCTCAAAGTCTTGACAAATGCAAAGAGCTCGTTCACCAAATTTGGTTTTCAGTTTTTGAATTTTATGTATGCGAAAGGGTGTTCGCGTAGGCAATTCACTCATTTTCTTGCGTGCAAAGCCACAATCTTGACCAATGGCGTTCAAGGCGTCCATGGTTGTCTATAACCAAAGAAAAGAGTGTTACTTTCTAACACTCTCGTTCTTATATTACAACAACAATAACTTTGTACACAAAAGTGTGTTGTTGTTTTTTTTAAATCCTGAGTGTTTATAGCCTGAAGTTGTAGATAGATAGTATTGGATAAAAATATAATAATACTGTTTGTATCATTTTTTCAGTCAAAACATACATTTGGAAATTATTTAATAGGAAATGTTTTATCAAACTTAAGTGTGAATCATTTTCAAGATATCTCTCTTGGAGGTAAATGCATGTCTCTGTTGTGAATGGGAATTAGCCTATCATTCCCTTGTCGAATGACTTGTATTCGTTTGCTCTGTTGTTGTGCAAATTCACACAACATTCTGTTAAATAAATAGTATCAACAAATACTAAGAGCAAACATGTGAATGCTTTTGGTAACCTATAAAAGGCAAAGTTAACACGCTATGCATTTAATAACCATGTCTACATCCAACAAAACAAAATTCAAAACTACAAATTTAAACCAGTGTGTATGTGTTCATCAACGTGAATACACGATAAACTAAAACAAACAAACAAACAAAATAGCCAAATGTATTCTAAACGTCAAGTATGCACCTGAAAGCCGAATGTAAACAAAAAAAAGCGATAATCATGATATGATGTGGTTAGTTTCTAACAAATCTCATTCTATGAGGCGAATATTGATTCATAGGTAAGCCAAGACAAAGTTGGCGAAATGCTTGTTCTCGATACGAAGTGATTCGTTCCTCAGAAGGAAATTTATAAAAATGAAAACAAAACATTTGAGAGGTTATTGGAAAATAAACATTAAACAGGGGTTTTGTACTTATTGTACACCAGAAATCTGGAAAATGATCCTCGTCAGCTAATTTAACAATCACTTGATTCATGGTTAAACCGTACCATGCTTTATGAATCACTTGCGTGGATACATTATTTTCAAAGCCAAAATTTAGCATACAGGATTTACAAAAGTGATGCCCTGGGTCATGAAACAAATCATCATTATTATCATCACGATTAATGATGCTGTCATAAAACGTGGTATCAATGCCTACTTTCGTGTTTCTATATTCTGAAGGATAGGCCACACGTTGAGGATTATGAGACATCATAGTGGCATATTCATTGAACGTGGTGTGTTTTGTGACGTTAAAACAATCTTCACCGTGGCTCATGATTGAATCTGAAAAGTAGTCGTTGCCGTTTACTAAGTGAATAAATAAAAAAATACAATGTACTATATACACTGTCTGTCCCCTAAGTCAATGGCAAATATAAAATAAAAAAATAAGCAAAACACAAATAAATAATCATCTGTCTGTTGACTTCTTTAGCTGTAGGCGGCAAACATAACATGCAACAGGTTAAAGAAACAATTTCTGTTCAGATATTGGACTGGTGTTGTTTTCAAATATATCACCACTCATAACTCTAGCCATAAAGTGAGAGATTGTGAACAGTAAAAGCAGCAGATTATTATTATTCTTTTGTTCTTGCATGAGACCTACTAAGCCACACCCTAGTGTGGCCTATTAAGCCGCATGCCTACTGAGGGTGAATGGTCACTTTACTGAAACATGAGGCCTACTAAGCGACAACAATAGTGAGGGTGGCTACTTGTTTTTTTTTTTCCTAACCTAACCTAAAGAAGTCAACATGTTTTTAATCTAGCCTGTGCACAGTGAACCATGCAATCGTTGATGCATGGCTCTCTTTATGTGTTGCCAGGCAAATAACACAAGACATACAGTTTATGTACAACTATTTACAGGCATTCACACATCCATGCATACACCCATGCACACAGGTTAAAAAACAAAAATTATATGATACACTACAATTTTTTATTTTTATTCCGAGGCTCAAGATGGCATCTCGCATTTGATAGCAACCAAACCAAACACATGCCGTGTTGTACAACAACAATAGCTACAACCATTACTGGTTGTAACCAAATGGGACGCTTGTCATCATATCCTGACACCACTGTCTCTTGTCGTCTAACAAAGCGAGTGTTTGTTTTCGCTGCTTCATTAAAAATAAATCATGATTTTTTGAGAGAATCCTAAACTGACTATGTGCCATGGCTGTGTGGGTCTGAAGGACATGTAAATAATCATCCACACAGAGACGTTTAACCACATGCTGGCTAATCCCTTTGGCTCGCATAGATTCGCATCGATCCGCCTGTCGAAAACTATACATTTTCGGAGCGAGACCTACAAACTCAGTCATCATGGTGTCTGAACACTCATCTATCATTAAACCAATTTCTTTTTTGTTCAGACGGGGGATATCGAACACGTTCTTCTCACTAAACGAGGACGTGTCAAACCATTTTGGGTTTTGTTTCATAACGACATATGGATCAGAGTCATGGATATGGTAAATAAAACTATCCGTGTCTGTATATAACAAGGAAATTGTACCAAATCGCTGTATTGCAAAACCATAATGGAATTTATACATGTGCAATTTTGAAAAATCTAAAATGACTTGGCCTAAATAGATAGGCTTATTCATGACCACTTTAGTTTTGGGAAGTTCAATAGTCAGTAGATCATGATCAATAATGTTTAAAGATTTGAAATTCGGTTTTGCAATATATTTTCGAGCTCCCCATTGTCCATGCCATGTGTTGATCAATTTAATATCCCTATACTGCCGTACATTTTCCAAACTCTTGCCATAAATACAATTATTCATCAGTTTAAAAAAGTTTATTTGAAATGGTTGAGTGGCACTTTGTCTGTGACTGGTATTTGAATCCATGTATGGTTTCAACCACGGTTTCTGACAAAAAGAAATACCTCTATGGATTTTTTTCAGGGTTAAGCCCTGGGCTAAACATTCTACCAGCATGTCAATATGCAACACATAGTGATTTTTATCATACAAGGTACCCATCAATTTCTTATGATTGCCCTTACTCTCGGGCGGCACCATTTTCTCTATGCAAAGGGGAAAATCACCCTGCCGCTGTCTGAGATGGGGGGGGGGATAAGCTAAGTCAACGTCAAGAACATATCCTACGTCTTGTTGCTTGCTGGCGCTATGCACATTAAAATCTTTAATTTCATTCTCAGACAGCCAGACAAAGTTTCTGTACGGTAGTGGTCGATTCATAGCGTGACCGTATAAATTGTTTACGTCAAAATACATTAGGTAGGATTCTGGTTCTTCGGGACAATAATCAGACATGTAATGATTATTTGCCTTGGCATGTCGCTGATTGAGCGATACGAATCCCCCACGAATCCCTTTTTCCATCATATGTACCATATCGGGATCCGTCAGTAAATCAAGCTCAATGTGGGTAAATTTGAGGGCGGCGTCCCAACTTAACCCTGGACTGGTATAGTAGTGGGCGGGGTCAAGACCATAGATCGTGTGACATAGCTGACGAAACGTTTCAAAAACGTCGGTCAACAACAACACGTCTAATTTTAAGTAGTGCATAGCATACTGGCCCATGGTTTCTATGCCAAACACTCCCCAAACATGCTGTGCGTGGGCATAGTCTTCTTCACTAATGGTGCTTTGTGTTAACTGAGAAAAGAATTTTTCTCTTGGCGGCAAAGTCGTTTCTTCAAGCACCTCGTAACTTTCCACATAATCATATGGAAAATGGCCTTTACGAACACACAATTTAAATTGATTTGTATCCGTAAAGTGGGAATAGGTATGTTTCAACTCATATTCGCTTAAGCCTTTCACAAGCCTATCCGGCGAACTAGACATAAACTTGAATGAGTCGAGAAAGCGAATGCTCATGCTTCCTTTTCTCCATGAAAGTGAGGTAAAGCTCTCATGGTTCTTAGCCAAAATGCTGAATTTGCTCTTATCTACATGAGCAAATTGTTTTACAATAAAGTGAAGGTCATACCGGGAGAAATTGTGTAAGAAGACAGGGAGGAAGCGAGGTGTAGAGTACTTCAAATTGCATTCGTTATGGGCAGCACCTCTAAAATGCCCTGTCCTGTGGCAATGGTCTCTTACTTTTTTTTCTCCGCCTAAGATTGGCTTTTCACATATGTGACAGGTGGTGGCTTGATCATATTCTCTTTGCTGTACGTCATTCATCTGAATTGGTACAGGATTGTTCAAAATAGTTTCTACTTTGCCTGCTAAAGCCGCCATTTGATCAACGAACCACCGCGCACAATCCTGACCTTCATGACTTACATACTCACATTGTGAATTATCATAGTGACAGACAACATAATAGGCTACAGCAAAAGGCTCATGTTTCTGCACTGGATAAGTTGAGCTTGTATGGGGGCTTGGTTCACATCCCTGAATGGGAACAGTAAGGGCCTCAAAATCAGCGTAAACAGTAAATGGTATCATGTCTTGTTTATTAGTGGCCTTAAATTTTAAGACTGCGTCATTCCCTTCGGGCAAGACTATCTTTACTGCCCTTCACAGTCTTCCATATGTCGTTTCAAAAGTTCATCAGTTCGAAAATACTGAAGGCAGCGCTCACAAATATGTGTCTTACCATCATGGTTAGACACTTGGCTGCTTACTAGTTTTCCTAAATTCTTTATCCAACAATAATGGCTTTTATCCCCATCAGACAGGAAAAGCAGGTGAATGTGATGTTGCGTTACCTGTTTGGTGGCATACAAGGGGCCCACAATATTGGATCCGTCGATGCCATACACCATGAAGGAGAAATTTGGATTATCTTCCTCAAAAAAATGAATTTTATCTAGAGGCATGGGGAATGAAACACGCTCGAGATTGAGAGTTTGTTTCATGTGGTTAAACACATCTTTGTACTTCCCTGGCAAATCACAATTACTGCCTTGACAGGGTTGCAGGCAGCTCACTATACTCCATAAAAAGCAGTAATCGTCTTTGTTGCGTATGTTGATCACTGCCTTTCTGGAAGCGATAAAGCTCGGTGTGGCAATATAGCTACTTCCTGCATTCAATGGATTGTATTTACAAATATTGATTTGCAAATAGGCAATGCTATCGAGGGCCACGCCACTGGGACCCTGTTGCAACTTATCAAATTTAGTGATAAGCGCTTGAATAGCTTTCTCCTGATACCACGTTTCCAAATTATCGGCTATCAGTACTTTCTCCATTTTTGTACAAAGGTTGAAGGTGTGTTTCTCTTCAACATTATTTTTTATCAACGTAAATGCACATAGTAATTCGAAATTTATTTTTAATGCCTGACGCAATCTTAAGCCTTGTTCACATTCACTCAAAAAAAATGGGAAAACATAATTCCACAAAATCTTTAGGCGACAGACAGTGATTCGCATTGTAAATTCGGCAGGAGCAAACTCGCGTTTTGAAACATTTGGCCAAAGGCTGCCACACTAACACTTCACTCTCTGATATAGACATGATTATAAAATGGACAAATAAACGTGCTACCCTTACCTTAGAATAGGTTAATCCAAAATCTGCAATTCCAAACGACCACACTTATCGTTTTTTTTTACTGACTGGCACACAATCACCTTCACAGGTACACAATGGTTGTAGCAATTGCGCCCCCCAGCAGGAAATGATCACCTTCAAGGTTGCTGTAGTTTTAATATCAGCGACAAGGTTTATCTTGTTTTTTTTGTTTCCAATGATTTATCTGAAAATACAAACCAATACAATCCGTTATTAGTCATGGTTATATACATTAAACATGTGCATTCATTCATTCATTCATTCATTCATTCATTCATTCATCCATTCATTCATTCATTCATAAGAATTGCTAAAAACAAAAGGTTTCAAGTGTGCACACATAAATAAGACACTCACTCGAAAATAACAAAGTCATTTACAAAGAAAAGAATTAATCTATATTCATTGCTCACCTCTTTTTTTTAATATCGAAAGCGTCAAGGTAGTTAAAACCTATTCACTCCATATATATCTTCATTCTGAAACAATAATAAATACACGCCATAAGTTTATAAATTTCCGTGAAATAAATGGCATACATTTAACAACAACAACAACAATAAAAAATGGAACAACATGTACTCACCATATAATGAATTATAATGCTTTCAGCAAATGTGCTCTTTGCCGTCACTGTCACTGTCTCTCTCTGTCAGCTCTCCCAGACTTAATGACGTTTTTTTAAAATCTGCAACAAACGAAATCCCAAAAAATACCATGAGTCACTAACTTACTTTTCATGCATACACAAAATAACAATAAAACCAATCATGTCATAATTAACAATAATGAACCTACCTTAGTACAAGTATGGCCGCGGTTCACGTAATATTTTACAAAGAGCATAAGGCACTTGCATCCGTCACCTTCAAAGATGATCACAAGAATGACGAGTCTCTCTTACCCTCAGAACAAATATGTCTCCTCAACAAGATGCAAAGTTAACACATTGCTTTTTTTTGTTCCTATGAGTAGGATGTCATGGAGCGCACAAGTCAGACCGATTCTCACAAGCTTTTGCAAACTCTGCATGAGTGTGCGTGGGAATGCAATGATCAGCTTTTCGACAGAGCTGTATGTCCTTCATCGCGATATCGAGTAACACGTCTGGGTCAGATAACAGCCACCTGCATGCGAACAACAGGCTGTTATCTCTCTCTGCTGCGAGGCACGTACGATGATAAGACCTGTGACTGTCTGGATCGCCGTGGGTCAGCCACAATGCTTTCAATTCTCATTGCATCAAGCAAGTTCTCTCTCTGCGTGTGAGCCCTGACCAGCCAAGACAAATAATAATAATAATGCATAAGTGTTTTACCAACATTATAGCGCATAACATAACGTGACTTCAAATCTGGTTTCTTACTTTTTCCCCAGTTTTCCTCAACGATCTCGAAAAAAATTGACGGAAACCATTTTTTTTGAGCTTTTCCATACCTACATTCCCGTAAACAGAACAACGACACAAATACATCGACATGCCCATAATAAAAATCGCCTCATTCGTTTTCCAAATAACGCGAAAATGAACAAAAAAAAACACCTTTCCTTAAGAAAACCATGTTTCCAGCTTTTTACCTTTTTCATATCTATATCCCCGTAAAGAGGACAATGAGACGAAATAAATACTATCACACACGTCATTCTCACGTTTTCGGTTTTCACAATATGAGGGAAAATCACAAAAACCCATTTTTGACTAAAAAAACATGTTTCCAGCTTTTTACCTATTCCATACCTACATCTCCGTAAAGAGGACAATGAGACGAAAACATAATATCACACACGTCATCCTCACGTTTTCAGTTTTTGCAATATGAGGGAAAATCTCAAAAACCCATTTTTACATCAAAACCGTGTTTCCAGCTTTTTAGATTTTCCGTACCTACATCTCCGTAAAGAGCACAACGAGACGAAAACATACTATCACGCACGTCATCATCACGTTTTCCGTTTTCCAAAAATCGGCAAAAATGTGAAAAACGCATTTTTAGACCCAAAACCCTAAGTTCACTTTTTCGACACCTACATTCCCGTAAAGAGCACGACGAGACGAAAAAACGAATCCAAGCACGCCCTCCTAGCATGGCTCTTTCCATTCCAAGGTCGCGGGGGCTCACAACTTTCTAAGTGTAGCAGCTCCCCTCCGCCCTTACCACGTTTTTATTTTGGTGTGGATATACCCCGTCCATAGAAAAAGAGAGTTCACCACGAGTCCTACGACACCTCATAGGTTTAAATCCGATTATTGGTTAGCGAGATAGTAAAAAGCCGATGACCTATTAGTTTTGGTCCTTCAATTAAATAACACAAGCTATAGGAAAAGAGGGGGCATTACTACAAATGCTAGGACACCCCATATGTATAAATCCCATGATTGGTTCGCGAGATATTAAAAGCACATGACCTTTTAGTTTTGGTCGTTTAATTAAATAAAGAGCCTATAGGAAAGTAGGGGGCATCACTACGAGTGCTAGGACACCCTGTATGTTGAAATCCCATGATTGGTTAGCGAGATATCAGCTTCGGGGCAAATACGAGGAGGGTTCAATAAGTTAGTAGACAGCTCTGTCCCCATCCCACTACTTATGTTGATAGCTGCTATGAACAATAGTTCACCTATAGGACTTTCAATAACCTGGTGAGCACAAATCCAACAAGGCGGCGACGCGAAAAATAAATATTTAAATGGATGTTTCTCGCGATTTAAACATCCGAGTGCAGTGAAACTTGGTACGGTAAATGGCTATACAAATGTTAATCCACTGGAATCTCATTAATTTCAATTGATTTCATAATCACAAGTTGGTAGCTGTGCGAAATTTTAAAATCATGTTTTTATTTCTTGTGTCTTAATCATGCGATTGAATTTTGAATACTACACGTAGGCTACACAATAGTTTCATGTAATACAGTAGTACATAACTCTATGTCCTACATATATAAAAATCCAACATGGTGACCATCCGAAATATTTAGACGGTTCTCAATATCTACGAATCGATTACAGCAATCAAAATGAAATCTTGTATGTTGATAGAGGCAATTAGCATACCTAGGTAAGTAGGATATAGGCCTCTGAAGATATGCCTAATTCTTCACGGAACTACTTGTTGAGTGTATGGACACTCGCAAACATGTTATATTTGCCAAATAATCTTAAAACACAGCACTATAACACCGTAGTCAAACCAGAATGCCTGTATGCGAGTGAATGACTCGTAATGAATTACAAATTGGATGAATTGGAAGTAGTGTGCCCTTGCGTAACACAGCGACATTATACAAGATTCTGTCTTCGGGGCGCGTTCAGTTCTGGTATGCTTTCATTAGAGCTCAAATACCGAACGACTGCTTTACTAATACAAGGACCATATTCAAAACTACAAACTAAGAAATGAGTGAAAAACAGATAAAATTAACACCATTTAACAACTGAATAAAAACAAACATAACAACATACTAAAATAAACAAAGTCCACCCTGAACTTTACTCCCACTGTACATGAAATTACAATGATCTGAGTGGCCTAGGCAGGTCCCCTCCATAGAAATAAAAATGTGGATTATGATTTCCACTTGTCTGGTTAATATGTATGCACGCGTTTAACTATGCTAGAAAGGAAACAAGTACTGGGATGGAGATTTGCTCACAATTGGAACAACCAATATGTTCGCAAACCCTCATACTGCAAACCATTATTATGGTTTTATGGGACACTCGTAGAATAACAGAACAAGTATTATAATCTACCGACACACGCAACCATTTAAAATTATATAATTAACAGATCTCGAGCGAGATCGCAGTCAGTCAGGAAACTCCAAAGCAAAACAAAAGCACACCCCTTGGGCTCAAATGCTCAACATAAACATGACAAAAGCGTGACGGAAAAGCAAGGCCATCCGAGGTCAATGAACACGAAAATAAACAAATAAAGCATGCCATCCGGCTGATATTTACATGAATTAAAAAAGCAGGGACAAGATAACACCCTGGGAATGAATCGATCAAACGCGAACATCTACAATTTACCGATTACAATTCTTTTATCATTATACAGGCTTTCATTTAATATAAGTTAAACAAATTATGAAAAACGGAGACCTGGTCCACTGAATACTAATGAGCACAGCAAGCTCCTATCTGATGGGAGTGCGCCCGGTAGAATTACCTCCCCTTTCCAAACGTCAACATCTGTGTTCACCCTAGCCCCTCGTCGAAGCTTTGAGTCATGCTATTTATAACAGGAGACTGGACAGTCCCGTTACACCACCTGAAAATCGCGACACATAAATTCACACACATCTTCGCCAATTCCTTTGCATTGCAAGAACATCATAGAAGGGATTCCAACATTTTCCTCGCAAGGACTAAATGCGGACCCTGGATAGAGCCGCAGACAGAACCTTGGTGTTCCCGCAGGCTACTATCCCATGAAACACATTTGAAGACTCAATAAAGCTTTTTGGGCTGAACAGAACACATGTCTACCTCAGGTCGGCACTCGTGTCAGATATCCCTGGATTTGTGTCCAGAGACACTAAAAGAATTACATCACAAACAAATAAAATTGAGTGGGCAGACGACCCCCCCCCCCACTTAAATAACTTGCAACAGACGGCAATTAACAACACTAGCCTGAGTAACAATAAAAATCTATACAATACAAAGATTTCCCACCAATTTTACTATTTACTCTAATTAATTCAGTTTCGCTTGTGTTATGATATCGATTCCCAAATCGTGTCACTTAGCCTCGCAATTACGGAAGCGAACACGCACACGAGTACGTGTGCCCCGTATACTTGACATCAACAAAATATCTCCAACATGTCACGTTGCTCATACAATTAACTAATGTGTGTCAGTAACAAACAAAGATTCTACATTTAAAACACACAATCAAAAATATTTACACAAAGATTAGTCCCACAAAAACCATAACCAGTTTTCAAATAATAAGATTATCTAGTACTCACCCCTCTTTCTGCATCGTCTCATCGAATATCGCCAGACATTCTCTCTCCAAAGCGCTTAGCTCATATTCGAACACATGAGGCCGAAGAAACGCTGGATCGACATCTTCCTCAGGATCTCTCGTTCCGTCTTGAAGCTGAATAAAAAGTTAGTTATGGTCACACATAATTCTCTATCTAAATTTTGGAATGGCTACTTCTGTCACCAATTGTCCAGTGCAAAATTATTCACCGTACTTTCCCTAATAGTTGTAGTCATGGGAGACTACTTTAATAACACTGACTCAACAAATTTCACACTAAGCTGTGCGCACACAACTTCATTATATTGTTTGAAAAATGAATCTTTCTCTGACAAATATAACGCAGAATAGATCTACGGAATCGAAAATAATAAGTGTTCACCTCACGGTGTCACAAAGAATCAGCCTCGTCGTCACTCAGACGACAGTATTTATGTGAATTTGGCAAAAGGACGGAGGGAGAGGAAATCTATCACTAACTTCTATAATAATTCGACTGTTGGCATGCGACAGGTGTCAAAGAACTCGAAATATTTCACAGGTCACAGTTGAGCTATCGTGCTCAAGAATCGATCTTAGACTTCTTTAATCCAAACTTTCCCGCTTTTTATCATCAAGCCGGCGTCAGACGCTTCCTTGCCACTATAAATGGTGGCCCTCTCTGATTGGTGGTTCATGACGTCAATATCGCAGTTTTGAACAGAAGCCTCTGTCCTATGATTGGTTGAAAGTTCCTCTCATCTCCTTCACCCAGCAACTATCTTTCTCACGACGCTAGGGTGACAAAGAACAATACGTTTGAAATGAGTCAGGACCCAACACACCTTTTTCTATTACTCGCACCTGTCAAACATTCCGATCTTCGTCATTTCTTTGTTACAAGACTGGGCACGTACAAACGTACTGTCTCCATATAAGCTTGCATTTTGCAATCCAGTCTGGTCTTCCTGTATGATTCTGGCAGTAAAATCAGAGTATAATGAAATGAATAATTAGAATCATTTATATGCGTAGCTCATAAAGGGTTCACAACTCTCCTAGTTGGGAAAAATCGAACTTAGAATAAAGTCGATTTTTTCCCTAAGTCACATGTTGCAAAATGGTGGGTGAGCCTCCCTTCAAAGTTCTCAGTCAATCCGCCTCTGCTTATTGACAAGTGTCTGCCTCGTTCCAATGTTTGCATACTCGCCCATTCATTAAGGTAATACCAGCCTGGTGCTCTCCTGCCCAGCGCATCGCCTGCGACACTGTTGCTCGTCCGTCGACATACCTGTCAATTCTGCTTCTTCAAGTTGTAAACAGACCAGACGCAACTCACTTCCTCAATGTCGTTCTGCCTTCTTCTTGCCCCGCGTTCACTTGAATGATGTTGGATGATCACGTACTTAATTCGCTGCAATATTTCTGACTTCCCAAGGCTCTCTGGTGTGATAAATTTGGAAATTTGTACTATTATAGACTGACATGGTTCCTGTGCTTAATTCTTTGATTCGATAAGCATTATTTCCATGATTCTTCACAATGCTGAACGGTCCAATATATTTGGCACAGAACTTGTTGAATATCTTCTTTGCTGGATCAGATACTGCGTGTCGGCGTACGAGGAGAAGCTCGTCTAATTCTAGCTCACGATGGTATCTCTTGTTTCTCACGCGGCGCAGCCTCCTGTCTGCCTGGTTCCTCATATGCACTCTGGTGCGCTCAATTCTTAAATCATGTGCTATATTGTGATCTTGTGGGCAGTTTATGGTGGTACTCCACGATTTCTATGGATCTCTCGTAGCTCGTCCAAAAATTCACGATCCATGGGTGTTAATTCAATATGTTGAACAATAGCTGCTTCAACATTGTCAGGCTCAGGGTTCCTGCTAAGTGCATCCGGAATTACATTCATTTTTCCCGGGCAGTGCTCAATCTCGATATTAAATTGCTGTATATAAATAGACCAGCGTGTGACGCGTTCACTTGCCATAGACGTTTTGAACAGAATCGTCATTGTCTTATGGTCCGTCCTGACAACAATGGGGTACCCATAAACAATTTTTCTCCATCGTTGCAGAGCATGGAAAATTGCTAGCAGCTCCAGCTCTGTTACAGTGTAATTGCGCTCGTGTTTCCTTAATCTGCGGCTGACAAATGCCAAATATGAGCGTTTGTGAAGGTCGGCCGGATCCTCTTGGTAAAGCATAGCTCCCACTCCAATTAATGAGGCATCCGCCTGGATTATAAACTTGCATCCAAAATCCGGATAACCAAGCTTAATTCAATTCTCCAGCAAAAGTGTGATCGCTTGGAATGACTTCTCGCAATCACCATTCCCAAGCCATTTATTACTCTTTTTTAACATCTCTTGCATGGGTGCTACAGTTTTAGTATAGCCAGGGCAGTTCTCCTTCAAAAATCCCGTTACGCCTAGGAAAGCACGGATGTGTTTCACTCTCGTAGAAGTAGGGAAATTCTTTATAGCCTCGATCTTGGCAGGGTTTGGTCTGACTCCATCCTGGTCTATTATGTGGCCTAAATATAGAATCTCGCTTTTGAAGAAGTGCGATTTCTTTAAGTTGATTTTAAAATTCGTTGTTCTCAGATTTTTCAATAGTTTATCCAAATTTCTCATGTGAGTGTCAATGATGTTTGATGCCAGCAGAACATCATCAATGTAACGTACGGTCATCTCCTTCACCTCCTCAGTAAGATTTCGATCTAAAGCTCGTATCAACGCACACCCAGCAGTTCTCACACCAAATGGCATACGGACAAAATAATACGTTTGGTTATCAAATAAGAAGCCCGTAAGTAGTTGTGACTTCTCATCTAATTCACTATGGTGGAAAGAATTTGTCAGATCCACTGAACTGTAAATACTTTTATTTTTAAAGCCTTTCAGGACCTCCCTGATGATCGGCGCAGTGTCATATTCCGGAAATATAAGTCGCTGGTTCAAATTTCTGGCATCCAGACATAATCTGATGGAACCATTTGGCTTGGATACTGACAAATTTGCATTTAAGTAAGGTGTAGGTGCCTTCTTAATAACCCCCGCCTGCAACATGCCATCTATTATTTGTTTCACCTGGCTGCGATGTTTTTAAGGAATGGTGACCAATCCTAAACTTGCATCGAATATTGAAAATTTAGTATCTTCCCCGGAATCGTATCAAAAACTGCCTTGTGTATCCTTAAAATTTCTTCCAACTGCTTCTTATGCTCACCCCCCAAGTTGAACATCTCTGAGCTACTCCTGCAATATCTCTTCAAAATAAGTCTCGTTATCATCTCCTTCCGTCAGTAGGGACCATAGTTCCTGGGACTCGCCCTCTTCAAGTTCTACCACAGCTGTGCCAATGTCGTCATTTTCGGCCTCCTGTACCTCTTCGTTCGTCGCTTCCTGGATCGCTTCTAATGTCCATAAACTCACATCTCTTCCTGTGATGATTTCATCCATATGCAAACCCACGTTCTTTAAATTCACATACTCTCTTAAACTGACTGTATTCTTGTGCCGATCTATCACGGCTTGATAGTCGCAAATGAAGTTGGCACCAAGAATAATATTGAAACTCATCTTTGCCATTACGATGAAGGTCTGCCCAAATGTGTGCTCCAAAATATCAAGTTCAAGGTGAGCTTCATTTTTGCATGTGACAGAGCATTCAGGAATTACGCCTCTCACTTTGAGATGTGGCACGGGAATCATAGCAGTCTTTTGACTCCGTCCCAACTCTCGAATTAGGGCCTCAGATACCAGACTAATCTGCGTGCCCTTATCTAATAAGCACCTGACTTTTAATCCACCAATCCTGGCGTAAATAACTGGCAATTGTTTAATAATGTCGTTCCGCGGTTTCACCGTCTCCTCCAGGCAATTCTCCGGTAAAGCGATCCAGTCCTCTATGTGCGCGACGATCCAATCTCCTCCTCTCACATGCTGTTGCAATCCCAGGCTGTCTCCAATATCACTTATCGAACTTTTTTACAGCCTCGATCTCCATTACCCTGAGGTCGAGTACTCTTCTGACGATCCGGCTGTCGCTGTAGACTTTCAGCCCCCTCGGTCTGAACGTCGGGATTTACTCTATTGTGAATGGCACTTTCCCAGCGTCTTTGCTCATTCCCCTCATTCGCATGAATTTCCTCTTAGTATCTCTCCGATTGAGCATGCCTATCGTTCCAGTCATCTCGGTAGCTTCTAGAGTCCTCACGATTCTGAAATCTTCGGTCTTGCCATCTCTGATTTTCATTCCGATCTCCCCATCTCCTGTATGGTACATCTTATCTCCGATTGTGCCTCCATTGTTGAAATCCTGGTTGTTGGAATCTATTTTGTCCTTGGAACTGTCTGTTGTTATTACGGTTATTATCGTAACGTTGGCGCTGTCTTTTTTTCAGTATCATCCTGACTTTTCACGGGTGTTGAAATGTTTGTATTTGTATTGGTCGCCTAGGATCTTGTGTTTACCTGGCTCAGCTTAATCACCTCACTTGTATTCACCATCTCGACCTGTCTTCCAGCTCTATTGTGTAAGTGGGACGTGGTTTCATCTATCTTGCGCAAGATCTGTTCCGCATGTATCGCATCTGACACGTTAGTGGCAACCAAGACTTGTTGAACGTTAACGGGAAGTTGGCATCCGATAGCCATGTCTAACTCGGCCTCATTTAAAGGATTATCAAGATCCTTAAATTTTAGGAGCTGTTATGAAAAGAAATCCGAATACTTAGTTGTTGAGTAGACTGGTACTTTCTGGAGAACAATTCCATTCTTAACCCCTGTTGATATGATGACGACCAATATTTTTTAAGGAAAGCTTGCTTGAATCCCTCTAAGCTTTCAAACGTGTATTTGAAGCTCAAGTACATTTCCAGATATGAATGTTTCCATCATGCGCAGTGTCCGGGCGGGAGCTATATTACTATCATTATAGTAATCCTGGACTTCACGCAAGAATGCCTTGGGTGTGACTCCAGAATTCTCCATAAACTTAGCAGGTTTGAATTCATTAGAACGGATGATTTGTATAAGTTGAGGGTGCTGATTACCGTCATGTGGTGTAGAACTTCTCCCAATGTGATTACGAAATTCTTCCGTGTTCCGAGCAAGCGGACTTTCCGTGTCAAGCTGACTACCTGTTGAATGAGTCGCCCCCGGGCTATCTCTGTCTCGATCTCTTCTTTTCTCGCCTAATGACCCGCAAACAGTAGCATGTTCCATAGAAAATAACTCTGCTTTTATCAACCTGCCACCCTGTCCTTTAAATTTGGCCTTTATCTCATCTTCTAAAGTCTGCATCCGTGTGTGGTTTTCCCCAGCTTCTTCATTACTGCCAATCTTTCTTCCTTGGAGTCCTTACATAATTTTCGCCAATCCTTTCTAACGTTTTCTATGTTCAGATTATTAGTATCCTGGCTAGCTTCGATCCTTTCCAAACGATCCTCCATGCGTACATTATTTTCTTCAATTGTGGCTTTTAATCCCCCCGGTCTACTTCTACATTTTTCCAGAGATCTGTTGATTGGGTTTCGAGACGATCTATGTCTTTTATAAGGCCGGTCACGTTTTCATCTACCGCCTTTATCTGTTCCTGTATAACTGCGGTTATTTTCTCCTCTTTATTAAACCTGTTTTGTAACCTGTCCTGTGCAGTTTTGACCTCGCTATTGTTAGTTGTGCACGCCAATTCAATCTGTGCCAATTTTGCCAGAACTGTATCGTCTAAGTTATTAAGTTTAGTTTTAAACTGATCCTCAAATTGTTTTATCTGTTTAACCTGCTTCTCATTGTTCTTACTTACATCTAATGCAAGTAGTACGAGCTGTTTCCTTCTATGTTCTTTCATTTAGACCACTATATTATCGAGTTGCTCAGTGTTGCGACTGTTTTGTGCGTCAAGTTGAGAGTTTATTGATTAACTTTGCTGTGTCAATTAAGAATTAATATTATCGTTCTGTAGTTTCAACTGTGAGTTAATTGATTCATTTTGAAGCACTAATTGTATGCCAATGGTTTCATTAATTTGGGTTTTGATCTCAGCTGACTGTTCCGTTCTACTGCTGTCCATTTGTGCCTTAAATTCAGCTGACTGTTTAACCCTTCTCCTGTCCATTTGTGCCTTAAATGTTTCACTCTGTGCTATTAATTCCGCTGATTGTTCAGCCCTACTACTGTCCATTTGTGCCTTAAATTCAGCAGTCATTTCCTGCCGTAACAACATCATTTGCTGCTGTGTGCGTGCTGTAGCGCTCTCTGCAACCTGCCTAATTTCGTCTAATGAAGCCATCACCACAATACACTTGAGAAATAGAGAGAATGTCAACTGGCGATGTTCTCCGATACGCGAATACATATTAACACACATTTATATAATTTAAAACCTACTCAGTTCGTTTAAATTTACCAACACAATCCCATTAATCCAAGAGCATCCCTGAGTATTCCTCATTTTACATAATTTAAAATTTAACCCACACATTCAGTTATTAAGTGCTAGCCTTTCAAAACGCTACAAAGACAGACTAATTAATCAAGTATTAATTGTCTTGGTAAGGCTACACGCCTTCCTACTACATTCATGGAGTTGTCTTTCTACACAAAGCTAATTTTTATCCTTTATATGGGCGCCCAGTTGCACGGATATTACTTTTACAATTAATGTAACAAATAAAAAAGTGTACTGTATTTTACATTGCAACTCCTGATTTTAGTGTATAATTCACTCTCTTGGCGGTAATACCTTCGCCATAACTACGTTACATAAAATTTCACTTCCGATGATTCAAATACTGTCACTTTCTGCCTCCACTTGAGGCGTGTCGGTTTATCAAAAAAATTGCGCTAGAAAATCCTAAAACAGTGAAATTCCCCACGATGGGTATAGTCAGCTTTGCCTATGCTATATCCATCGTGTTCTAGCAACGGACTAGCATCGATCCAGCCCCACTTGCGGCGCCAGGTTTGCCAATGTGCCCTTGAGTAAGACAGCGTCATTATACAAGGTTCTGTCTTCAGGGCGCGTTCAGTCCTGGTATGCTTTCATTAGCGCTCAAATACCGAACGACTGCTTTACAAATAAAATTACCATACGCAAAACTACAAACTAAGAAATGAGTGAAAAACAGATAAAATTAACACCATTTAATAACTGAATAAAAACAAACATAACAACATACTAAAATAAACAAAGTCCTGAACTTTACTCCCACTGTACATGAAATTACAATGATCTGAGTGGCCTAGGCAGGTCCCCTCCATAGAAATAAAAATGAGGATTAAGATTTCCACTTGTCTGGTTAATATGTATGCACGCGTTTAACTATGCTAGAGAGGAAACAATTACTGGGATGGAGACTTGCTCACAATTGGAACAACCAATATGTTCGCAAACCCTCATACTGCAAACCATTATTATGGTTTTATGGGACACTCGTAGAATAACAGAACAAGTATTATAATCTACCGACACACGCAACCATTTAAAATTATATAATTAACAGATCTCCAGCGAGATCGCAGTCAGTCAGGAAACTCCAAAACAAAACAAAAGCACGCCCCTTGGGCTCAAATGCTCAACACAATCATGATAACAACGTGACGGAAAAACAAGGCCATCCGAGGTCAATGAACATGACAATAAACAAAATAAAGCATGCCAAACCGGCTGATATTTACATGAATTAAAAAAGCAGGGACAAGATAACACCTTGGGAATGAATCGATCAAACGCGAACATCTCCCATTTACCGATTACAATTCTTTTATCATTATACAGGCTTTTATTTAATATAAGTTAAACAAATTATGAAAAACGGAGACCTGGTCCACTGAATACTAATGAGCACAGAAAGCTCTTATCTGATGGGAGTGCGCCCGGTAGAAATACCTCCCCTTTCCAAACGTCAACATCTGTGTTCACCCTAGCCCCTCGTCGAAGCTTTGGGTCATGCTATTTATAACAGGAGACTGGACAGTCCCGTTACACCACCTGAAAATCGCGACACATAAATTCACACACATCTTCGCCAATTCCTTTGCATTGCAAGAACATCATAGAAGGGATTCCAACATTTTTCTCGCAAGGACTAAATGCGGACCCTGGACAGAGCGGCAGACAGAACCTTGTTGTTCCCGCAGGCTACTGTCCCATAAAACACATTTGAAGACTCAATAAAGCTTTTTGGGCAGAACACAACACATGTATACTTCAGGTCGGCACTCGTATCACATATCCCTAGATTTGTGTTCAGAGACACTAAAAGAATTACATCACAAACAAATAAAATTGAGTGGGCAGACGACCCCCTAACTTAAATAACTTGAAACAGACGGCAATTAACAACACTAGCCTGGGTAAAAATAAAAATCTTCACAATACAAAGATTTCCCACCAATTCTACTATATACTCTAATTATTTCAGTTTCGCTTGTGTTATGATATCGATTCCCAAATCGTGTCACTTAGCAGCGCAATTACGGAAGCGAACACGCACGCGAGTATGTGTGCCCCGTATACTTGACATCAACAAAAATATCTCCACACTACTAAAATACAACATGTCACGTTGCTCATACAATTAACTAACGTGTGTCAGTAACAAACAAAGATTCTACATTTAAAACCCACACAGTCAAAAGTATTTACACAAAGATTAGTCCCACAAAAACCATAACCAGTTTGTCAAGTAATAAGATTATCTAGTACTCATTCCTCTTTCTGCATCGTCTCATCGAATATCGCCAGTCATCCTCTCTCCAAAGCGCTTAGCTCATATTCGAACACATGAGGCCGAATAAACGCTGGATCGACATCTTCCTCCGGGTCTCTCTTTCCATCTTGAAGCTGAATAAATAGTTAGTTATAGTCACACTTAATTCTCTATCTAAATTTTGCGAATGGCTACTTCTTTCACCAATTGTCCAGTGCAAAATTATTCGATGGACTTTTCCTAATAGTTGTAGTCATGGGAGACTACTTTAATAACCCTGACTCAACAAATTTCACACCAAGCTGTGCGCACACAACTTCATTATATTGTTTGAATAATGAATCTTTCTCTAATAAATATTACGCAGAATAGTTCTACGGAATCGAAAAGAATAAGTGATCACCTCACCCATCCCCCTAGGATTTGCTGGTTGCGTAAGCAGGTTGACCTGACAAATAGAGCATTTCCCAGTATTTACCAGAGACACCTACTTGGCATAGGTGTCATCACTGGGGCTCAATAACCAGCCGTTCACTCTCACCATTTGTCGGGCTTGGGACCACCGCAGAGTTGAGATGGATTGCTCTCCCTGTGGCTGCGTTAAGTAATTTATTATTTAGACAGTTTTCCCAGCTCCCTGATGACGATAAACTTACAGTAAAACATTCGGTAGACCATTACCGGATAAGTATTGTCCAAAATAGGAGTGTACGAGGGTGTTTAAAGGAGATATTTAAGGCAATAATAATTGGTTATATGAATGCGATATTAAAAACGCTTTATTCTGTTGCCCATGTCTGTTGGTGGAGAATCCGCGTGGACAAAAATATGACTTACGGAAATTAATCCCTAAAATAAAGAAACATGAATCTTCAGCTGTTTATATACACTTTTTGGAACTATTAACGTAGCTGCACCCTTGGACAGTGCTCATAGAAGGAAAATTGCGGAATATAACGAAGAAGTTAGGCACAATAGGTATGTGTTAAATATTGTAATTAACTGTATTCGTTTCTGCGGCTCTTTCGAACTGGCCTTGCGTGGTCATGATGAAAGTGTAACATCAACAAATCCAGGTGTTTTCATAGGACTAATTAATTTTAGCGCTGAGTTGGATGCTGTGTTAAAGGTCATTTGGTAAGGGCATTTGGAACGTCGAAAACAATTCAAAATGAACTTTTACAGCTTATGTTGGAGGTTTGCCAAGAAGGAGCATCAAAGCAAATAAAGGAATCGGAAATTTTAGCCATTATAGCAGATGAAATTAGTGATATTTCAAACGTATTTCAGAAGGCTGTTGTGTACCGATACGTAGTAAGGGGTAGAACGGTTTTGGAGTTTTCTTTCTCCCTCAAAACATGATGCACACACATTAGCAGCGTGTTGACTGGGTGAATTAAAGAAGCAGAAATTGAATGAAACTCAGCAAAAATGAATTGCGCAACCGTATGACAGAGCGCACGTCATGTTGGTTCCTCTGGTGGGGTTCAATGAATATGTGCCGGTCTTTGTTAGTAATAACATTTTTCGTTAACGTAGAAACTTTTCGGCTGCCATGTTTTTATGTTGAGAATGTTTATTATCTCGGAGATTGAGAGCCAACCGCAGACAACCTGCTGTGTTTACAATTATTCCCTTTAACTCAGGCATAGGGCATCGCTTAGTTACATAGGCTACTTCTGATTTTTGATGAATTCTTATAGATAGAAGCCCAAAAAAGTAATTGATTTTTTGTCTATTTGTTGAACGTACAGTTATTTTGGCTGGCCCCGTGGTGTAGGGGTAGCGCGCATGCCTCTCACCCGGAAGCCCCGGGTTCGATTCCCGGCTCTGTCAGAGATTTTAGAAACTGACGTGAGGGCTGGAACGGGGTGCAACTCAGCCTAGTGAGGACAATTGAGTAGCTGTCTGACAGTGAGGCAGAGCCCCGGTCACAAAAAACAAGATTAACGGCGGAGGGGACCGATGTGCTGACCACGCGTCACCCCAATATCTGCAGGCCAAATGGCTGGGCAGCAGTCGCTTGGTAGGCCTAGGCACTTCATGGGCTTTAGTGCCAGGGGTTATTATTATTATAGTTATTTTGGAAAACCCCTGTATTTCAGTTTTAATAGAAATGTAGTTTATCTAACGTTAATTCAGTTTTGTTACTTGTGTAAAATTTCCATATAAAATTGCGACATCAGAAAGTTTGGTGCAACACCCAGCTTTAAATCCCACCAGCCGCCACTGCTTTCACGACTACCAATCGTAGTGCGGCTAATGGTAAAAGTTATTTTTACTCTGTACCTGACGTATATAGTTGTTCTGCCTATTTAAGACAGCATGCATATATTTTTAACCATTTTTTGAGTTTCTGATGTTGGTAGTGGGAGTGCTTTTAAGCCTTTCATACTCGTCGTAGAAGTGGTTGAGTTTTAAGGGCAGCGAAAATAGCTATCACCATGGAGGTGCGGGTTTATTTCCCGGCTCTGCCAAGAAAGCAGATTCTGATCTGAGGGATGAAACGGGGTACACTGAGTCTCGTGGGGCAAACCTGAGAAGAGGTGGGTTCGATTTCCTCATCGGTCATCCTGAAAATGATTTTTTCGTGGTTTCCCAATTCTATTTCAGGCGAATACCAGGATGATTCCCAATTTAAGATCACGGCATTATATCAATTACAAATACACACACAAATACAGCCAGACATACGCTCAAGTACACAAGGCTAAATGAACACGATGTCTAAGCCTTTATATTGACACAACAACAACAACAACAACAACAACAACAACTGATAAGTTATGAACTGAACGATTTGTCAAGTCTATAAACCCTGTCTCGAATTGAACTGAAAGTGTTTGAGATGCCGCGAGTAAGTTGAACTTAATGATAGAGCGTACGGTCACTCGTCATGCTAGAAGGACCTTCCGGAAGTACTTTGGGTTATCAGAGCGTAATAATACTGCATATCTGGTACTGGGCAAACAATAAAAGTCTGTAAATAACCTAAAACTGTGTAATATGACTCATATTGACTAATACAATAACTGTCTCGTAATAACTTATTGACTATAAAATGTATAAAATAAACGCGTTTTCTTACACTACAGAAACTATATAAATGTATGAGAAGTATAAAAAAGTTGTAAAAATTTTAAGATCACTGTTGCACAACTACACGTAATTTTAACTACAGTACCATGACATTTAGTGGTATCGTAATTACTAGCAAATAACGAGCGACTCCAGGCATTTCTGCTTTTTTTTTGGAGCATCGAAATAGGTAGCAGAAACATAAACACGGCCACCCTTACGTATAATGGCCGCCATTACTGAACGGTCAGAGCTACCAACTTCAGACTTGCATGCACTGATTCGTTACATTTCCCTCTTTATAATGGAAAAAAGAACGATCTTGCCAGCAGGACGCTTCGTCCTCATATAAGCAATTGGATTACGTTCTCAAATGAGGACGTTACGTCCTGCCGGCTGTGCCTTGTACGTTCTATCATTAAGAGTCTATGCCTCCTCATGCCATCTAGCGTGTTTGTTTAAATCTACACATGTCGCCAACTGTTGGCTCGCAGTTCTGTTCGATACTGTAGAATCAACCTGGTATCGATCCATAACATGTTTATGGCGCAGTTGTTATTGGAATTGATATACTGTATAACCTCTCTCGTTCGCCCTCGGCTGGTCCGCCGCTCCGGCTCATCCGACCGTGCTCGAGGAGTCGAACTTGCCCGACTCGGAGCAGTGACTCACGACCCGTCCCGCCATTGTTGTTTACAGGTACGGTACTTGTTATTTCCGTTTTAGTGCTCTGTCATCTTTCGTATCGTTTCAGTCGTCCATCTGTCTTACAGAAAGCATCTTGAAAACCTGGGAACTAAGCTGAGATCACGTAATAATATTCTATTTAAGTTGTGTGGAACTTCATGGGGTGCTTCAGCGGACACACCACGACGTACTGCGCTTGGCCTCGTGTACTCTGCAGCTGAATACTGCTCTTCAGCATGGCTTAACAGTTGCCACGTAAAGAAAGTCGATGTAGAACTCATCACCGCCATGCGTATCATCTACGGTACTCTGAAGCCTACTGCAACACACTGGCTGCCAGCCCTGTCTCACATTGCTCCACCAACCCTGCGACAATCAAGAGCCCTTGCTCAAGAATATGATAAGATCATGTCCAATCCAACTCTACCCATGTTGCAGATCTCTGGAGACAAAGGCTGAAATTCCGTAAGCCACCAATGAAAACAGCTAAGAATCTAATGGATGCTGGTTTCAATTTAAAAGGGGAATGGAGATAGCAATGTTTTCGTACAGCTCTGGAGTGGGCAAGCCTCTTTAATCCAAACCATGCCCCAGCTGGATTCAGTTTGCCAAGAAGAACGTGGTCATCACTAAACAGGTTTCGCACTAATTGTGGAAGATCTGCATTCTCCCTTCACCAGTGGGGCTTCAGGGACTCTCCAGCATGCGACTGTGGTGCATTGGTCCAGACCAGAAAGACCTTGCTGATGTCTCAGTATCCCTAATGCAATGGATAAATAATTTAGATATCCATGTGTAATTGTTCACTACTTAGTACCATGTATTCTTTACAGGCTTTTGTATAATATTGTATATACTTGTCCATTATGTAAAATTCCATACGCTTAATAATAATAATAGTCGTCCATGTATTGTACAGTACGTATTACATTGTGAAGTTTTTATCATTTTAAATGGTCTTGTCGACTTCGTCGTTACGCTGAGGTCTGGCGTTACGTTAAGGCGACGGGACGAAATGTACCGATAATGCAATGAGGTGTGTGACGTCATAGTACCGCTTAAGCTTCCTCCTTGCCCCGCGAGCTCCGGTGAGCGTGACGTCAACCAGCCAGCTACCTCCTTTGACCTTGATTTGCACGCATGAGGCTTTCACCCAGCATTTTTCAGCATTTGTAGCATTTGTAGCATTTAAAATTATATAAAGTCTAGTCTTTCAGACTGACTATCAGTCTTTTAGTGCTTACTGTTCGTTGGCTTTACGACATTGTCCTTCTGTGTTTGTTACAGTACATTGTGTGTGTTTTCAACATGTGAGGAGTGAAACGTTAACACGTTACTCTTTCATTAAATGAAACATTAGCGTTGCTACGAAGACTGGAAAACGGGAAATACCTCCAAAAATTGCCAAGGAACTCAATGTAGGTGTTACGACAATAAAACTTTGGAGAAGAAATAGGAAAGACTAGCTTTACCCGTCGCGGCTTCGCCCGTGAATATTCTAGTTGTAAAGAGTACACTTAGCAAAATCTCAATCATGAATGCTATGACTGATTTATCCTTGGTACGAATAATCAGACTTTATCAATTCAGCTACTGGTGCAGTGGTTAGGGGTTTGTCATTCCTTCATAGGTATATCAGAGCGAAGTTAGTTTCCTGGGAATATCACAGACACTGTTAATTTAAGGGCCTTTATATGTGTTTTTCGGAGACCCTTTATAGTCGGGTGAAAAAGACCTTTCGTACCACACTCACACGTGAAAATTGCGTGAAAAATTCTAGAGCGCCCCTTGACCCTCTTAAGTGCATTATACTGTATGTATTGAAGAATTGTACAGCTTAATTTGGTTCAGTAATAAACTTATAACCGTCTGGAAACATTCACAGTAATGTAATAATTGGAATTGCATTGCGTCTTACAGAAATAGATGGACCTGTTAGATGCTGTTGCCATGGTTACCATGTTGCATTCTTTCATTATTTCATTGTAAATATACATGTTTTAAGGTGTTTATTTAATTGTGAGGCATTTAAAGAGTAAGTGAGTGCGTTTCGCTTACGCATTGGGTTATGCTGAACCTGTAGGTACCTCATACGTGTAGGTTGGTGTTAATGGGACCTTATCTTCGGTACAAAACTGGAATGGGAACTTAGCAGAATAATATAGGGAGGGATTGAATCATGCTCAGTGACGATAAATGGTAAAAACGCTCTTAAGAATCGCAAAACATAGAAAAAGCCTAAACTTGAACTACTTGAAAACGCATTGTGGATGTGGCTCTACCAAGAAAGAAGGAAATGAACCCCAACATCTTGAGTTCAGAGAATGTTTATTTTAATGTAAATCCGTATGTTCTGTACTTTCAAATAATCCGACCTCTTTTGCGTTCCGACCAAACCCTAGGCCCCAAAAGTGACGGATTATAGGGGTTGTAATGTAATATGTATTGTAGGGACCTGAGTATTGCGACGTTAGATTTGAAGAAAAATTAGGCGCTATGGAAGTAGCCTCGAAAAATAATATTTTTCTTTTTTTTTAATGGTAGAAATTGTCAATTCTGTTTCAGATAACCCATTATGTATGTCTCTCTCATGTACTGAGATTACTGTTTATACAAGAAAATAATTTCCCTCCTTTATCTCGCAAGGAAATACGAGCTCATTTAGAGAAGTCAGCAAGTGAGCACGCCACAAGCATTGGTAATATTTTCTTGTACAATTGAATCAAGTCTTAATTTCGCGCTCGGTTGCTCTTGAGTCGTTACTCATAATTAAATTTGACTTATTAACCCACTCGACAGAGACACATTGTATTCATTAATATTGCTGCACCCCGCCCCGCGTCTTGAGAAACATTACACTTCAATGAGAATATATTCATTGTGCCGTGTTAGAGTAAGGAAAACCAAAAACAAAAGCATTTTAAGTTGCTCTGATACTCTGAGAACCATGGATATATCCTTGTTATTCTTCTTTCTTACTTTCTTTCTTTCTTTCTTTCTTTCTTTCTTTCTTTCTTTCTGTCTTTATTTCTGTCTTCCCTTCTTTCTATCTTCCTTTCTTTCTTTCTATCTTTCTGTCTTCCTTTCTTTCTTTCTTTCTTTCTTTCTTCCTTTCTTTCTTTCTTTCTTTCTTTCTCTCTACCTTTCTTTCTGTCTTCCTTTCTGTCTTCCTTTCTTTCTTTCTTTCTCTCTTTCTTTCTGTCTTCCTTTCTTTCTTTCTTTCTTTCTTCCTTTCTTTCTCTCTGTCTTCCTTTCTTTCTGTCTTTCTTTCTGTCTTCCTTTCATTCTTTCTGTCATTCTTTCTGTCTTCCTTTCTTTCTTTCTCTCTTTCTGTCTGTCTTCCTTTCTTTCTTTCTTTCTTTCTTTCTTTCTGTCTTTCTTTCTGTCTTCCTTTCTTTCTTTCTTTCTTTCTTTCTTTCTTTCTTTCTTTCTGCCTTTCTTTCTGTGTTCCTTACTTTCTTTCTTTCTTTCTTTCTTTCTTTCTTCCTTTCTTTCTTTCTTTCTTTCTCTCTACCTTTCTTTCTGTCTTCCTTTCTGTCTTCCTTTCTTTCTTTCTCTCTTTCTTTCTGTCTTCCTTTCTTTCTTTCTTTCTTTCTTCCTTTCTTTCTCTCTGTCTTCCTTTCTTTCTGTCTTTCTTTCTGTCTTCCTTTCATTCTTTCTGTCATTCTTTCTGTCTTCCTTTCTTTCTTTCTCTCTTTCTGTCTGTCTTCCTTTCTTTCTTTCTTTCTTTCTTTCTTTCTGTCTTCCTTTCTTTCTTTCTTTCTTTCTTTCTTTCTTTCTTTCTTTCTTTCTTTCTTTCTTTCTGCCTTTCTTTCTGTCTTCCTTACTTTCTTTCTCTCTGTCTTTCTTTCTTTCTTTCTGTCTTTCTTTCTTTCTTTCTTTCTTTCTTTCTTTCTTTCTGTCTTTCTTTCTGTCTTTCTTTCTTTCTGTCTTCCTTACTTTCTTTCTCTCTGTCTTCCTTTCTTTCTTTCTTTCTTTCTTTCTATCTTTCTTTCTTTCTGTCATTCTTTCTGTCTTCCTTCCTTTATTTCTCTCTTTATTTCTGCCTTCCTTTCTTTCTGCCTTTCTTTCTTTCTCTCTTTCTTCCTGTATTTCTCTCTTTCTTTCTTTCTTTCTTTCTTTCTTTCTTTCTGTCTATCTTTCTTTCCTTCTTTCTGTCATTCTTTCTGTCTTCCTTTCTTTCTTTCTTTCTTTCTTTCTTTCTTTCTTTCTTTCTTTCTTTCTTTCTGTTTTCCTTTCTTTCTTTCTCTCTTTCTTTCTGTATTTCTTTCTTTCTTTCTTTCTTTCTTTCTGTCTTCCTTTCTTTCTATCTATCTTTCTTTCTCTCTTTCTTTCTTTCTTTCTTTCTTTCTTTCTTTCTTTCTTTCTTTCGTTCTTTACTTCATTCTTATGCCCATAGCACTTTGGAACTTCTTAGTTGGCTTGATGGATTTCTCCCAAAATCTCTTCATGAACTCTCTGTGTTGCCATCTTGTACCAGTCCTGCTGCTAAATTTCAGCCTAATTACAGAGGTTCTGAAGATTTCTCTGTGTTTCATCATGATCTCCCCGATGTTTATTTCATTCTGGACCCCATTTGTTTCCTCCAGCCAATTAATCTTCGAATGTTTTGTATTTATTATACAGGGCGCCAGGGAATGTTCTCCGCAGTGCCTACAAGCTACTGGGAGAGATTACGTCACCAGTTGCGTTGGCAACATGGCTGTTGCTTGTATCAAAACAAACAAACAGTAAAAACTAAGCAATTCTACTAGGTTTGTGCCGTGTCTTGTGTGGGGTTTCGCCTCGGACACCAAGCTGACTCATCGGCGGGCTTTTGGTGTCCCCGCCCGGACCCCCCACAGGAGTAACGAACTGCGCGCTATTTCCTTTTATATTGAGTGCTACTGCACTACTTTACTGCGAGAACAAGACACGGCACAAACCTAGAAGAATTGCTGAATTTTAATTCACCGGCCGTGAAAGCCAATATACCATCATTTTGGAAGCCTTCATAGGGAGGCTGAGGCTGCTTTTAGTTCTCGCAGCAAAGTAGTGCAGTTGCACTCATTATAAAGGGAGGTGGCGCGCAGTTCGTCACTCCTGTGGGGGTCCGGGCGGGGACACCAATAGCCCGCCGATGAGCCAGCTTGGTGTCCTAGGCGAAACCCCAAACAAGACACGGCACAAACCTAGAAGAATTGCTGAGTTTTAATTCACTGGCCGTGTAAGCCAATATGCCATCTTTTTGGAAGCCTTCATAGGGAGGCTGAGGCTGCTTTTAGTTCTCGCAGCAAAGTAGTGCAGTTGCACTCATTATAAAGGGAGGTGGCGCGCAGTTCGTCACTCCTGTGGGGGTCCGGGCGGGGACACTAAGAGCCCGCCGATGAGCCAGCTTGGTGTCCTAGGCGAAACCCCACACAAGACACGGCACAAACCTAGAAGAAATGCTGAGTTTTAATTCACCGGCCGTGTAAGCCAATATACCAAACAAACAGTAAACTTTATACTCACCATATCCATTCATAACATAGGCCTAGTGTTGCACTCTTCCAATAATCTAACTATACACACTGACTATATCGACAGCCCACATGTGGCCTTCACCCTATCAAGGACACCGTGCTGCCAACTAAACTGATGACGCAACTGCACGTAGCCACTGCGTAGAACATTCCCTGGCGCCCTCTATTATTAGATTATTTTGTTAGTCTATTGTTGTCCATCCTACATATATGTCTCCTGCGTACAGTGTTTGTGCAACTGTCTATGGGCGGCTTCGTTCGCGTAGTCGGTAGCATGCTGAGCTTCTATGCCCATGATCGCGGGTTCAAATCCGGCCGAAGTCGTCGGATTTTTTAGGAGCGTTAAAATCCCTCAGTATGCCTTCCTTTGGAGGGGAAGTAAAGCCGGCGGTCCCATGTCATAGATTTATGGCATGTTAAAGAACCGTCCACCAATTACACCTGTGTGAAGCTAAATTGTATAGATTAAGAATGTAAACAACACTACGTTCGTTGCCAAGAGCCGACTGCGGTGGCGTCTGGTAGCTAAGTTCTGAACTAGTAGTCGTTGACGGTGGCGTTTGGCGGCAAAAGTAGGAACTACTTGAAAATTGAACGTCTGCAGTCCTTACTTGAATTAAAACAGATACACACACTAATACAGTCATCACAATTAACGCCGGTTATCAGACAGATTCTACACACACCCAAAGTACACGGGGCTACATGACCGCGTTGTCGCAGCCCCTAAACTTAAGATCCAACCAACCAACCGACCAACGAGACTATAAAGATCTACAGTTCGTCTCTTGATCCACATTCCACATTCTTGTGTAGGGCCGAATATTTTTCTAAGAATTCTGTGATCTTGCTTTTCAATGCCTGCAATTTTAGAATGGCCTCATAAAGTGATGGTTTCTGATGCTCCTGCATTCAAGGTGCGTATATTAATTCATTGTCATTAGAATGGGCAATGTACATGTTTACAATGTCTGCTAGGTAGTGAGCCCAGAGGCTGGTTGGATCCTCAAAAAGTACCACCATAGGCAGCACTATAATGAGGCATACTAGGCAAGATGAGGAGTGAGGTAGTTTGCCATTGCTTTCCTCACTGAGTCAGAACAATAACACTGACCCTATGAGCAAAACCCTTCACAGTAAACACATACACTAGTTGTGTCCTGTGGCCATTACTCAACACCGCCCATACCTCAGTCTAAGAAAGGAAGCTTTTAGTTTTACGTGACCGTTAATCGTGCGATCATGAGCCACGGGACCTCCTTTTTACGTGGATTCCGAACCACAGGACATGGCATTTCACTTCGAAAATCTCACATGCATTGACGGGGAATTGAACCCGGTCCACCTTGGTGAGAAGCCAACAGCTTGACCATTGCGCCACCACGCCCCCTACCTCAGTCTCTTCCATATAATCACATAATAATATGTTTACAAAATTTATCGAAAAAGTCCATATTACTTACTCGGATTTTATAAAGAATGAGCTCATAGTGCTACCTTGTGCCAGCAAACATGAAAGGATTCTCCAATGCATCTTCAGTAGTGACATATACCTGCAACTGTATGCGGGAGCAATCCACTGCCTACATGATGCGAGCTGCGCTTTATACCGGGCAGTTAGTGAACCCATGCCTGCGGTGTTATTGAAAATGGCATCTTATTGCTGATATAGCGCACTGCCAAGTATAGGCGCGATTATGAATTAGGTGTGCAGTAGGTATATTAAATGCTTTTCTCCCAGTGATACGTTTAGACCAACGAAGTTTCAATTATTGTTAGTAGTCGGTGTTAATATACTGAATTCCTACGTTGTTTGGATTGTTGGTTGATGCGATATAGCACTCGATGTATCGAGTGCTTATATTAAATAAGAATACAGCAAAAGTATGAAGATTTAATAAACCGTAATTGTTTTCAGCAAATATGATATAATGAATATTTTCACACCAAGGAACGACAACTTGAAGATGATTTATTGTAGGAATTTCTTTAATGGGGCCTCCAAACCTTGAGGTAAACCGTATGCGATTTACATTCCACATAGTCACATGGCTTACAGTACGTCGTTGTACCGATCTCCGCCACCGCGTGCGCTCATTGTTTCCGTCCCATGCACTTCCGTCTCATCCATTTCCGTCTCTTTTCCAAAATCACTCCCAAAAAAAAATGTCCAGCTGCCGAGTGCAACAAAAATATCGAGATACCGAGTGGAAAGATGTTACACATAAAAAAATTGCCATTTTATCATTAACATGGGCCAATTTGTCCATGCTACGGACAAACTGCTATGCTAATGACATTAATTTTAAATGTTCTTAGAATATGAAAAAATCCACAGTCTTCTTCCAGTCGACCGACCGGGTCAGGAATGGAATGAATGAAGCCCCCATCTAGCGGCGAGGATATGGACTGTGCCGGCTGCCGAGGCCTGACGCACTCCTCTGGGGCAATGATTAAATGAATGGCAGATGAAATGAAATGATAGTGGAGAGTGTTGCTGGAATGAAATCGGTGACAGGGAATCCGGAGTACCCGGAGAATAACCTGTCTGCCTCCGTTTTGTCCAGCACAAATCTCACATGGAATGACCGGGATTTGAACCTCGGACCCAGCGGTGAGAGGCCGGCGTGCTGTCGCCTAAGCCACGGAGGCTCCTTTTCTCAGAATATACTACAAAATATTCTTTAATGATACAAAAATTAACATTGTTATCAGATCCATAACGAGCCTCCGTGGCTTAGGCGGCAGCACGCCGGCCTCTCACCGCTGGGCCCGTGGTTCAAATCCCGGTCACTCCATGTGAGATCTGTGCTGGACAAAACGGAGGCAGACAGGTTTTTCTCCGGGTACTCCGGTTTTTCCTGTCAAAATTTCATTCCAGCAACACTCTCCACTATCATTTCATTTCATCTGCCATTCATTAATCATTGCCCCTGAGGAGTGCGTCAGGCCTCGGCAGCCGGCACAGTCCATATCCTCGCCGCTAGATGGGGGCTTCATTCATTCCATTCCTGACCCGGTCGGAGACTGGAAGCAGGCTGTGGATTTTCATTTTCATTTCATCAGATCCATAACGTTTACTATCGACACATTTATCAGTAGTGCCCGGCTTCGCCCGGCGGACTTTTTCCTTTTATGGATGATAATGAATACTACTACAGACCTGGCACATGATACTTTAACTACCAGAAAATAAATATCTTTTAAATATAACTTTTTGTGGTGGTGGTTGTAGTGGGGGTGATAAGCAGTACAGTATAATGGACGTAACATTTAGGTAATTTTCCCGTAATGATAATAATGAATAGGGAAAGGGATATTTATTAACTACAGCATTGACACATGTAATTAACAAACAAATTTCTAAAAATTATTAGGAGTAAGTGAAATAAAAGACACTGCCTAGGGCCTATATCTCATTGTCTGTTAGAAATGTAGAGACCAATAGTGTCGCCTTTTGTCGCATAGCGCCCTAGGAAAATAATCAGAACTTTGGAAAACTTCGGATGTCCCGAGCTCCTGAGGTAGTAATAGTATCATTTATCGCCACATAGCGCTCAACGATAAGTTTCGGAATAAATTAAGGTACATTTGAAAGCACCAACGCTTATTGCAGCTGATAACCTCAATGTACTACACCAACACCATTGAACTTATACAGAGGCATAATATGTTCATGATGATAATTGTTTTAAGAGGCCTAAGAAATCTTTTTGCACTAATTAAGCCCCGTGACTGCAATTTATAAGCAGTGCAAGATTTAACTATTTACGAAATTCTGCACCAGAACACTGGTAGGGGTGACGTGATGCGGCCCGAATTGCCAGTCAACAATAGACTTATTAATACTCTTACAGTTACACTACTACGGACATGAATGATTCTAGGGCCTTAATACGTGGTTTTCAAGTTCAGTTTTCTTGTTATTCTAAATGTAGGGAATGGAGAGCGGTGTCCAAAATATCAAGTGGACAGTGTTACCAGCAGGGTTTCAGAGTGTATGTTAAATTTGGTGCCATTAGGGGGAACGGTGTGGATTTGTGATAAAGGGCCTAAAAGCAGGGAATGGAGTGGTCTGTCCGAAATTTAAAGTGGACAGTGTTACCCGCAGTGTTCCAAAGGGTATGTATACAAATTTTGGTTCAGATCGGTGAAACGGTGTGGATTTGTGCCAAAGGGCCTAAATGCAGGGAATGGAGTGGTCTGTCCGAAATTTAACATAGCCTAAACTATTCCTCTTGAATCTGGCTATCATATACAAAACGAATTTTTCGAATCCGACTGGTAGTTCCAGAGATTAGCGCGTTTAAACACACAAACACACAAACTCTTCAGCTTTATTATATTAGTATAGATATCAACTGACTTACTTGATATAATATAATTGATTAATTTATGAAAAAATTGTGTTTCAAAACTATTATTCTTACTTTTATTTGGCTTTTTGTTCCCATCAATTGATCTAAATTAGTTAATTGTCATTAGAATGGGCAACATATTATTAGCATGGATTTTTTTTGTGTGGAAATTCACAATAAATTAAAATAAAAGGATCAGCTCTGCAACATGTATAGATTGAGTACCAAGGTTAAGTAGCCTATTAAAACATGTGATTGAATATTGTTTTAAATGTAGGAAAGTAGTGGAGTGATGAGAGTTCTACTTCACTCCAGAACCCTCCTCGACCCACTACTAAGCCTCAGCCATGTTAAATATCTCTCGAACGCATGGTCCGATTTTGACAAATGAGGTGTCGTTGGACTCGTGCTGACGTCCTCTTTCCTATGGACCACTCGTTATATATTTTAAAAAAAATTAGAACTTTTGGTTTTCGAAAATAGGCGATAGTTTGAAAACCAAACAGGATAGAACGTTGTGCCATGGCTCAAACGAATGGTCTTTATGACCTTTATTTTCTATAATAAAACTTTTTTACTTTTTATGTTTTTTTGAAAACACTCGAATTTTGAAAATCCTATATTTTGGAAACTAGGAAGTTTACAAAAAAAGTTTGTTTGACGTAAATCAATGGTCCATACCCCCTCTACCTCCAAAATAAATTTCAAGTCTCTAAGATAAAAACCTGACAGTAGTGGGATGAGGGGAAGCTGCTTCCCTTTTTATTTAGCCACCCTCGTATCGGCCCCGAACCTGATATCTCGCTAACCAAACATGGGATTAGCACATACAGGGTGTCCTAGCACTCGTACTGACGCCCCCTACTTTCCTATAGCCTCTTTATTTAATTAAAAGACCAAAACTAAAAGGTCATCCGCTTTTAATATCTCGCGAACCAATCATGCTAGAGGCATGTACGACGGGTCCAAGGACTCGGGGTGACGTCCTCTCTGCTATGGACCACTTGTTATAATTTAAAAAAAAATTGGAAACTCGATTTTGGGGTAAACACGTGTTTTTTGTGATTTTGCCGATATCTCACGAACCAATAACGCTAGAGACGTGTACGAGGTGTCCTAGGACTCGGGATGACGTCCCCTTTCAAATGTGGTAGATATTTTTTCCAAAAAATAATTCACAAAGGGCCTAACGCCATACATGTTGAAAAAACGTTTTCTTTTTCTTTACCTGTTTATAATGTTTATGAAGCGTGGTGGTTGAGAGAGACGATACGGCTGGGTGTGTGTTACAAAGGACCTGTCGCTAACCACAAGGACCATGCTTAATAGAACAATCGCTACTTTGGCGGGTCGGTGTATGACAGAGCGAGCGTACGTTTTTCTGATATTTTACCTTTAACGTGTAAACGGTGATGAGAACTTGGTTCTATGTTGGTTGAAGCGAGTACAGAAAACAAACTTGCCGAGGAGCAGGAGGTGAATGTCATTTGAGCTTATTGGAAGGCGTTGATCTGACTTGACAACAAGTGCAATGGAAAAAATGACAATGACGCTTGAAGGTGAAATAATCTGACCATCGTAGTGGCAGGGGAGTGCGAAATGCATGTGAACATGTGTGAAACCACATGCACGCTAAACAAGTTACATCCTGTCTTGCTTCGTACGTGACAAAATGCAAGTTCATGTGAAATTTGATCTGCCACAGGTGTTCATCTTGGACGTCAGTTGTCCACGTGCACGATAACTGTTAACAAGTTACATCCTGTTTGCTTCGTACGTGACAAAATGCAAGTTCAGGTGAAATTTGATCTGGCACAGGTATTCGCCTGGGACGTTAGCTGTCCACGTGCGCGATAACAGAATGTTCAAAGCGTGGGAAAAAAAGATTATACATGCAACGTAAGATATATAAAAACATGTCGTTATCATTTCCACTCTCACTTAGGTGACTACCTTTGAACACACTGCGTTGCATGAAACCCCTGGTCTTGTTTAACAGTTTTGGTGTTGTGGAAAATACTTAACCTTGTTGTGGGGTAGGTATATATTTATTCATTTATATATTTATTGATTTTTATATAAATACATGCAATTGTTTATTGATTAGGTAATTAATGATTTTATTTATTTATTTGTTTGCAGATAACGTGTATAGTCTACCTGTCGTGTGTCTGTGGGAAATATATTGAAGAAAGAGAAAGACAGACAGCTAGAAAAGGAAACCATTTCCACACTAGCCCACGAGACGGGAATAAAGCAAATCATTACACGTCAAGGTGAGATTTGTTTTTTTATATATAACCTGTTTGATTTTGTTTTGTTTATGAAATGCATAAACTATATGTAATGGATATACTTATGGTGGTTTATTTTATTTCTTTTTAGATATTTGGAAAAAAAAGTGTTCACCGCTATTGCAAATACAGTTGAAAACCAAGTGGCTTTAGAGTGGAACCATTGTCAAGCAGTCTACAGCTGAAAACTCAGGTGAGAGTGTTCTTTCAAAATAATGTCTTTTACTGCTGCGGATACGTTAACTTGGGAACCCCTAAACAGTTGCTTCAAATCGCGTGTGTGCTCTGGTCGTGTGGTCAATGTTAGAAAAAGTTTGATTCCCAAAGAATTTTTACAATCTTGTTTTGAAATTTTTAAAATTGAAATTTGTACAGCGCAAAGGTTGCATACGGCTTTAAAGGTGAATACAGAACTGGTGTGCGATTTCATATATAAAAAGAAGGACGTAGAGCATAAAGAGACATTCTATATTTGCAGTAAAATGCAAGAGCTTTTGATAGCCCATAATTTGGAACAGTGGTATCATAGCCATGTGGTGAATGCCTTGCTATCAAAATTTGATAAACTGCAACAAGGACCCAGTGGTTTAGCGTTAGACAAAATTCATCATTTGCAAATCAACATTTGTCAATTCAACCCGTTGAATGCTGGGTCTAGCTATATTAAAACACCACCAGCTATAGCTTCGAAAAAGGCTGTGGTCAATATAAAGAATCATGACAATGATTGCTTTCTGTGGTCTGTGGCCGCGTATTTGCAGCCAGCACAAGACTATAATGGTTCTCGGCCAGGAAAGTACAAGGCCAAGTTTGATGAATTGAAACAAACTTTAAATTTAACTCGAGTGACGTTCCCTATGGACTTTGAACAAGACAACCAGGACTTTTCATTCATGGTGTATGGCCTTGATGGTAATGAGATTGTGGGTCCTTTTTATGCCACAAAAGAACCGAAACGACATCACATTCATCTTTTATATTTATCTGTAGGAGAGGTGAATCACTATTGCCTCATTAAAAGCCTGAGTAGATTGCTAAGCAGTCAAGCGTCCAAGCATAATGGTAAAAAGTACATTTGCGACCGTTGCCTGCAATATTTTACAACCCCTATACTTTTGGAACGTCATAGGGTAGATTGTGTTTCTCAGGAAGCGGTGAGATTGATATTGCCACAAGGGGACAAGGCTGTGTTAAAGTTTAAGGACATTCATAAGCGTGACACTGTTCCCCATGTGGTATATGCAGATTTCGAAGCACTCACCACACCCATGGCGGGATGTGAACCAGATCCCATTATCAGCTCAACCACACCCATTCAAAAACATGAACACTTTGCCATAGGATTTAATGTGGTGTGTGCCTATGACCCCACGCAATCCGTTTACAAATACCGCGAGGGGCCAGATTGTGCCAAATGGTTCTTGGATGAACTTGTCAAGTTGGCTCATGATGTACAGAAATTACTGGACCACCCAGTACCCATGAGCCTATCTACAGAACAGCAGCAGTATGAGCATGCCACGACATGCCATATTTGCGAAAAGCCACTGATCAGTGCTGAAGACACCGTTCGTGATCACTCTCACTTTACAGGGGAGTTTCGTGGAGCTGCGCATAGTAAATGCAACTTGAACTTTCCAGCTCCTCGTTTCATTAGTGTCTTTTTCCACAATCTGGCAAATTATGACATTCAGTTTTTGATTCGTGAATTGGGACATGTCAACAAGGGCTCGTTTACCATTATTCCCCAAAACCATGAGCGTTTTACGGCCCTGACATGGTGGTTGGGCGACTTTAGCATTAGATTTTTGGATTCCTTTAAGTTTATGGCATCCTCGCTAGATAGCCTTGTGAATGGCTTGAATGAGGAGGACTTGAAAAATACTAGAATGCATTTTAATGATCCTGAGCAATTTCAATTGTGCATTTGGAAAGGTATATTCCCGTATGATTTCTGCAACAGCTGGGAAGTGTTAAAGCAAAGAAAACTCCCACCACAAGAGAAATTTTACTCGAAACTAACACGCAGTACCGTTTCCGAAGAAGACTATGCACATGCATGTCAAGTTTGGCGAGTGTTTGGCCTGAAGACGCTAAGTGAATATGCTTTGCATTACCTAAAACTGGATGTATTGCTGCTCACTGATGTGTTTGAAAAATTCCGTGAGTTGTGTCAACACATTTACGGTCTTGACCCGGCTCACTATTATACGAGTCCTGTGCTCTCGTTTGATGCCGCTTTGAAATACACTCAAGTGGAATTGGATTTACTCACTGATGTAGACATGGTTCTATTTTTTGAAAAGGACATTCGTGGCGGATTTGTGTCACTTAACCAGCGCCATGCCGAAGCGAACAATGTCTACATGCCTGATTATTCACCAGACAAACCAGAATCGTACTTAATGTACTATGACGTGAATAATTTGTACGGTTACGCCATGAGTCAGCCTTTGCCCTATGGGAAGTTTGCTTGGCTGACAGACAAACAAGTGTCAGAATTTGATGTGAACATGGCTAGCCAAGAAACAGGCCGTGGATATGTGCTAGAAGTGGATATTGAATATCCCTCATCCTTGTATGACGAACATGCCGATTTCCCATTCTGCCTTGAGCAAATGGTTCCCCCTGACAGTAAAGTGAAAACTGAAAAACTCATGGGCACACTTTACAACAAAAATCAGTATGTGCTACATATCCAAATGTTGGTGCAATGCCTCGCCCAAGGCTTGGTGTTGAAGAAAATCCACAGGGGTATTTCTTTTGCTCAAAAAGCATGGCTTGAGCCATACATGCGACTCAACACAGAGCACCGACAAATGGCAACACTGCAGTTTGAAATTAATTTTTTTTAAATTAATGAACAACTGCATCTATGGCAAGTCTATGGAGAATGTCCGCAAATACCGTGACATTAAATTGGTGAATGTCTGGGAGGGGCAGTGGGGTGCCCGGCGGTACATTGCCAAGCCAAATTTCAAATCGATCAAAATTATCGATGAGGATTTGGCTACTATTGAAATGAGTAAGACCAGCGTGACCATGGATAAGCCCATTTACTTGGGTCAAGTCATTTTAGACTTTTCTAAATCGGTCATGTATAGATTTCACTATGAGTTTGCCAAACGCCATTTTGAGGACGTCTCTCTTTTGTATATGGATACGGACTCATTCATTTACCACATTCGCCACTGCAACCCCTATGACGTCATGAGACAGCTTAGTGACTGGTTCGACACCTCTTGCTATAGCGCTGACAACGTGTTTCAGCTACCCATAAAAACAAGAAGGAAATGGGCGTTTTAAAAGATGAATGCGGTGATTCCATTATGACGGAATTCGTAGGTTTGGCCTCAAAAATGTATGCTTATCGCACACTCGACTGTAAGGAAGCCAAAAGAGCAAAAGGTGTAGGTAGGGCAGTGGTAAAATCGCTACGTGTTGATGACTATCTAGCGGTTTTACGCACTGGCAAAGCTATGTCTCATACACAGTACAGGATACAATCCAGCAACCATCATTTGTATCTTGTGGAACAGAGAAAACGCACCCTCGCCCCCTTGGATAACAAACGTGTGTGGGCTGATGACCTGCTCACCAGCCTGCCCTGGGGTTATGATCGCAAGGAGGAGGAGGTGTGATTTCACTGTTTAATCGTTTATGGGACATAGCTTTGAGTAACTTGTAGATTTAGTATTTTGTAAATACTGGTTTCTGCCATTGTAAATAGTAGATTTTGTAAATAGTGGCAACCCACTTGGACCTTTTGCTCTTTGAATAGTTCTATGCAACCTTATTTTTTAAAATTTTTTGATTGGTAAATAGTGTGATTCTTTTAACGCTGTACAAAGTTGAGTTTTTTTGTAAATATGAAATAAGTACGATTTTTAGTAACTTTAATAACTAGTATTTAATTACTTTTCGTAATGTAAATGATAAACTAAAAAAGTTCTTTTGGGATGAGTGAGCATGTCGAGAATGTGCTTTTGGGAATAAATAAAGTGGTTGTGTTTGTTCCCAAAGACAGGTGTGAATGTATGAGCGGAGAGAGAAGGCTGATGTGTATGGTTGACCAGAGCAAACACAGTAAGGTAGGGTGGGTGGGTGGGGAGGGGGTAAATGGTCACTTATATAAACATTTTGTTTCAATAGTTTCGGGTTTTTTTCCATTGAAATGTGGCAGACAATCAGGGACCCGTAACTTAACGTAACGGGTAACGTAACGTAACTCGAGGTGTAACAGTATCATTCGGTTACATGATTTCGTTCGGTACTGTAGTAACGTTATAGACTCTTCGTTACATGAGCACGGTACAAATTGGAACTCTATTCCCATACGGTACACGGTGGAGTAACGTTACCCATTTCGCTCCATGCACCATTCGGTACAGTTATAACGTTATTGCCTCTTCAGTACATGGGCACGGTACAGATTGGAACCCTACTGCCATGCGGTATACGGCGGAGTAACGTTACTCATTTCGTTCCGCGCACCATTCGGTACACTTGTAACATTGCGACCTCCGCCTTGCATCGATTCGTTACTGAATGGAACTCTAGTTTTGTACCGGAGTAACGCTCCTTTCTGTTACAAGCAAGTGTACGTACATGAACGCTGTTAGTATTTCGAGATATTATTGAAGTTTGGATGGAAGCCTTGTGTAGGCAAATTGATGGGAACGTTACAACCAGGGCTAGATAACTTAACTGTAACCGTAACGTAATTAGGCATTGTACCGGAAAAATCCATGATTGCATTTAGGAAAATGCGTTACAGAACGAAATTCTTCGTTTCGACAAGAATACCGTATTTATCATATACTCTCACAATAACGTTAGCGGCTTCGGTGGCGTAGTTGGTAGCAAGCTGAACTGCTGTGCTCAAGATAGCGGGTTCAAACCCAGCCGAAGTCGTCGGAATTTTAAGAGCGTTAAAAATCCTTCAGTATGCCTTCCTTCGGAGGGGAAGTAAATGATGATGATAATTGTTGTTTGAAGGGGCCTAACATCTAGGTTATCGGCCCCTAATGGTCTGGGTGATAGCGAATATGTCAATGAAGTGGAAACCAGAACGAAAATTAAGAGAGATGGAAAAGACTTACAAAAAGGAACTCTGACTGAAACCAGTCACAAAACGGAGAGCGATAATACTTACAAGAGGGAATTTAGAACGAAAATACTCACAAAAGGAATAGATAGAAAAATACACACAAAATGCAGGTTAAGTTCAAAATACGTACAAAATGCAATGTACAGTCGAAATACCTACAAAATGCAAATGAAATTCAAAATATTTAGAATATGCAAATGAGATTGAAAATACGTACAAAATGCAATTGAAGTTCAAAATACTTACAAAATGTAATTGAAATTGAAAATACTGTGCCCATTTAGCAAGAAATATGCCAATCACAGTATACCAGCGTAGCTCAATTCGGGATTTCGGGGCAGCGGTAAGTTCCCCCACTCTGTGACTCACATATTTTGGATTAATTAGAGGATACACTTGCAAAATAACAACAAAATCAACTCCTATTTAAACACATTTAATTAATAAAATTAATGGCGCTACAAACATTTAAACAATTTAATTACTGACCCAAATATCAACTGCTTGTTCCAAATGAACAAGGGATCACAAATAAAATAAACAAATATTGTATTCAAAACCTGTGGTTTCCACATAAACCAGCAATTCTTACTTAGTCTCACTTCCATAAAGCACTAACATTAAGTTTACATAACTCCGAGCTCTTTGGCTCCATGCATTTACATTATTATGGTGTCATTCTTGTACACCTCAAACACTAGCTTTTATATTTTCTTATTTCTCAAAAACAAATATATAATTATATTTAAAATCTATGTTAATTATCTAACTCAATATTTTTGGGCATGTCCACACATTCAGTTGTTATCATCTCTCTTTATTTCACAAATATATTAAGGTAATCAGAAAATCAATTGTGTACTCCAGAGCGTGAAGGTACTTGACACAGTCAAAAAACTATAGTTACTCCCGAACTCAGTTGCCTTCAATCAACTCGTGGAATCCCACGTCCATACATTATTACAATAGGGATGGTTATTTATCTCTTATGTCTTAATAGACCATTATCATATAAGAAACTACGATCTGAACCGGCAAACGAAATATCCATCTATAAGGACCTCGGTTCAACGCCCGGGTCGTTAACAACTTTAAACACTCCTGGTGTATTCATTTCTCTTTACAACAGCTTACGAGACGGTCTCTGTTCCCCCTCGCTTTAAAAGAGCTAGACTCTACTACTTGGGGTGCGATTTATGACACGTTAGGGTGGCGGCGACATCCTGTCTGACCCAACATTAGTAGCTTATTCCCAAGGCTTTCAAAACAAACCTTCCCATTCTATCCAGTTCTGGGGAGACCGGGCTTTACTGTACCGTAACATTCAAACAACTATTCTTTGGTTCAAAGACCATTTCCGTATCCTTGGCATTTATTAATTATGAGAGGGTCCTCATTGATTGGGAAGATTAATACACATACGACGACGGAGAATTTCAGGGGCTTTTATCATAAGAAGATCCTGCATTCGAATCTCTTCAGGTGCCTCGGGAACCAATCCCGTACAGAGGACTTATACAAAATGTGATTTAGAGTCGGCCGTGGCCCATATGACATACGCTCAATAATACCATATATTAGCTCCCTTTTTAAATACATACACAATGCCTCGTGATACTATGTCACAAATATAGGACTTACACAATTATCAATTCACTGCAATCAACTACCCTCCATAAGTAATGTACCAAGTATTTAACCACTACGCGTTCCTAGCGTGACACTTTAATATTATATTTGCGCTCATTATGCGCTATGCATTATTTTAAGCCGAAAATGTCTTCCCAAGAACTGATAAAATCTCTTTAGTAACAATTCATATATTTTAATTCACATATTAATCTTTCCGTTGTCGATAAATCGCTCCCTGTTTTAAAATATTCCATTGAACCTCATATCTTACACATACGTTAAGACTTAACGTTCTTATGTTCATATCAATTTATTTGATTTTTATTTAACATTTCCATATTTAATTATTATTATTATCTTTATTCTTTATACAAGCTCAAAAGCTATTTCTTTCATATCTCAACTTTACTTTATTTCAATGTCTTTCATGATAATTAATGATATTTCGCTAGCTCTTATGACATTTGTTAAATACATTAACCCTTTATTCACATATTTCCTCTACGGGATTTATTCTTTACATAATTATTCATAATTGCTCTATTTATTTTATTATTATTGTTCAGACCGTGTTCTTGATTATTCAGTATTTTATATATTTAAACACATCCCTTTTACTCAAAAACTCTGGTGGGTTTGTACACAATCAATTTCTGACACCAAAAGAAAAATGAATTTAGTACTCACATATTTTCCAGATCATCCCATGATCTTAAATCTGGTGCGGTGTTTCATTTTTAGGCCCACTTTGAACTTTTTACACCATATTAAAGGTATTCATCTTACGTAAAAACACTTTTTGACATATATCTAAAACACTTAATATTGACGACATTTTTATATACTGATGTGTCCCTTTTGAACACATAATAAACACTAAAAATATTATTTAACACACAATCTTGATTATTTTACACTTCACAATGACTCGATCACTAGGCCGTATTTCTGAGCCTATCACACGTGATCTTCTTAAATTCCCGTTTCCAAGGGTGAAATTTATCCGATGTCGGCTTCCTATTCTGCAGAATGCGAAAGTCCCGAAACATCTACTATTCCCTGGAGTTCAATTCTGCTATTCCTATCCTGGATAACCGGCTATTGATCTAGCTTGAACGGCTTCTCTGTAGATCTGTCTATTGATCCTAACGAAAGTCTATATGGATCGAGGTCTCCTCTAAGACCTATAGAATTAGTTTATAGCAGCTAGCACTTCTCAATTCTAGTATTTTTAAAATTGTTCGCCTGCTTTCTGGAGCTAATGTTTATAGTCTCCTATTCTATTTATTTGAACTGTTTTAACACTCCTACGTTCGAACCTTATTCTGTTCTTCCCTTTTAGGTTTCTTCAATTTAAATAACAGTTTATCTGTCTGGTACGATACTTCCGTACGTTATGATCTATTCGTTCGTACATTTAACGACCTATCGCCTTTAAGTCCGACGTTCGCAGCCTGCTCTGACTATATCTTGCGAATTTTCACTTTAACTTGTATACAGTCGGGCCTAAATCCTATAATTAGGATTTTCCTAATATTTCATTACGGCGATACTTTAAAATTTCGTCTTGACTGCTCCTTATGGAGGCAAGCAAGTCGTTACTACTGTGACGCCTGTGGCTATCGGATCTTACTTCTGCGGTGTAAAACAGCGTTTCTCCCCTCAAGGAGGACTGGTAGCTGTTATCGATGTAACGTAGAGTTACGTCCCCTCACGGACTGTCGGAATGACTACTTCTACGTCGTGGAGCAGCACTTCCCCTCACGGAATGCTCGTAGGACTGCATGTGCTGATATAACTTCACGTCCTCCTGGACGGATTCGTATTGCGTGATGCGTGGTAATACCCCTCACGGGCTATTCGAAACTGCATGCGATGTGATGTAGCACAGTGACGTGCCCTCAGGCCGTTTGAAACTGCATGGTTGGCTTGGAAACGCCCGAAGCTTTATACTGTTTTACTACAAAAAAATAAGACTCAAGCCTTTTCTGTGGTCAACTTCTAAAATAATGGTGCCACAAATCTAAAAATTATACCTTCCGAAAGCTCGTCTTCTCAATGTCAAATGATCTTATTGCACCTAAGAATCGATCGTGCAATTCGGAGATATTAATTACTTTCTCGTCCTCAATTGTGTGGGTGTTGCATTCCTTTTGCTCTCTCCCCTCCACAGAGGCTTAGGTAATTCCCCAATGACGTCGTCTTACGTCGGCAGTTTATTTCTGCACAAGTATTACATGGTTTCTCTATACTGAAAAATCTCTCATTCAAAATGATTCACTGTACTGTGCTTGTTTACTCATTATTATGCTCGTAAACGTGTTAATTTTAATTATTCCTCTTCTGGCGCATATGCGGCGTTGTCAAATTCCAGCAACGTCAGCTTGAATTCCGATTCAGGCTTCTCTGTCTAACACGGTGGAAAGTTCCACTCAGTTATTAATACTCGTGACCAGCCCTCTCTGAAATGTCGAGTGGGGTGATCTCATCTAAGGAACATCTGTCCATAGTCGCTTGCACAATGTTAAGCTATATTCCTGGCTTAAAATCTCTCTCCGTTCCTTTAAGAAACTATACATTTCTTTCATTTCTTCCTTAAGGACATGGGTTCGACCGTCATGGACCCTATGGCCCATGGGTTCATCTCTCCCCTCCTTAGGTAAATAAATTTTCGATAATTTTGAGGAAATTTATTTCAATTTTATTTGTATTACTCTATTCGTCGAATCCATCATAACGTCATCCGTATTTACTGTTGTTTTATTTCCTTAAAGTTCCTTCCACTAATTGTGTAGGTTGGGTATGCTCAATCTTTACCCTTTCTTTCTCCTTTATTACATTAAAATTTTCCTTTTCAATAAAATCAATTACTTCTTTAAAGTTCCTCCCCTTTCTGGTCTGTGTTTAGGTTGGGTCTCCAAGAGTTCCCATTCATTCATTTATTCCCTAGTGGACGTCTCCACTCAGGCCATAAATCTCTTGTCACGTTCAATGTTTACAACTCTCTACCCTCGTCTGGCGCATGCTTCTCCAAACTCGAGTCAACAGTTGGTTTCCTTTCTTCTTTTCTCAAGTCAGACTTCAAGTCGGTCTGTTCTTTATTCATTATCTTTTTTCAACTTAATGACTTTATGTTAATTATCTTGCGGGTGCAATTAGCTTTACCCGTAATTTACTTCATCACAGTTCACAGACTTCAAGTCTGTTACCCTTCATTTAAAATTTTAAAGAGCTCAGTCTGACTTCACCTGACTCTTTCTGGTTCTCTTCCCTATTCCTCATCTCTCTTTGAGATGGTATTTCAGCACATATTATACTTATTTCTCATATTCTTTGATGGTTGCAAATATCTTTACCCGTTTGTTCCAATGGGATAATTCTCTTCCTTCACCTCGTATTGAGATGACACTTGCCAAGAGTATTTCTTTTTCCTACTCTTCCAATTCTTTAGATTTTCCAAATCTCCTTTCTTTCTCTTCTTTTTATCCTTCCCTTTCTTCTTACGATGCTTCCAGCTGAAATATGCCTGGGCATCCTCTTTCTCCAAGACATCGTTGGTTATTTCAACTCCTTTCCTTGTTTCCATGGGGTATCCATTTCCTGGTACACCAATTATCAACGGCGGTTTTCCTCCTTTTGGCTCTTCTTCAGAGACGTCTCCTCTCATTTTTTCATTGCTCCCAACAATCTCATCTTTTCCTTTTAGGGTTTCCTGGCTCTTATTTGCATCTCTTTCCAGTCCTCTTTTCTGTCGTTGGCATTCCTGACATTTAATCATTAATTCGAGGATCTGGGCTTTCAATTTTTCCTCTTCTTCCTCTAATGCCCTTTTATTTTCCTGGTCCTGCATTTCTTCGAAGTTTTCCTTTTTCCTTTCTGTGAAATCTTGAACCTCTGTTTCCATCGGTGCTTCGTTGATATTTTCTATATTTATTTCATTTAATTTCTCTATTTCTTCTGGAATTATCATTTCCGTTTCTTCAACTATCAATTCCTTTAGCATCTCCAGTTCCGAGATTACTTCTTGTTCTTCCAGCTCGACCTTTTCATAAAAATGAGTCTCTTCAGTTTGCAGCTCGTTTTCATTTTGGCTGTCCTCCTGGTCTGGAATTACGATTTCTTCCTGAATTTCCATTGGTTTCTCTGGAAGGATCTCCAAGTTTTCTTCAATTTCCACTGGAGTCATTATGATTTCTATTTCTTGTTTTTCTTCTTTAATCTCAACTTTGGACTCCTCTGGCACTGTGACTTCTTTTTCTTCTTCAATTTCGGCTTGTTTTTCAACTTCCGTCTGGACAGCTGTTTCATTTATGACTGGGATAGCCATTTCTTTTCCTTTGAGGTCCTCTGCTAACCTGTATTCATCATACCTCTTCTGGGCAGCCTCTAACATCTCTTGGTATTCCTGGATCTTGACCTGTCTTACTTCAGCTAACTCCTGAACGCTGATTATATCTTGTTCATCATACATGCTCATACTGAAACGGTACAACTTATTCTTCTCCTTCCTTATCCAATCATTCTGTTCCTCAATATACTTTTTTCGGTCGCGCTCTTTGTAAGGGATCTTCCACCATATCTCATCCCATGCATCTCTCATTTTCCATAATTTATTCCCTATTTCACTTACTTCATCAACAAAGGTAACTATCTGTTCCCACGGAGCTAATTTTATTTTTCCTTCCATCTCCATACGTTTCGCAAATTCCCTCTTCGTTTCTCTTAACGACCATTTAACATTAGGAATTTCTTTGCACAATTCCTCTAATTCCTTTTTGGGTATCCTAAACCAATTTTTAGTTGCCCTCTTACGAAGTTTGTCTATCTCCTCCATTCTTTCAGAGATCCTATCTCTTTGTTCCTCTATTCCTTCCTTTATTCTTAATTCACGACCTTTTAAGTTCCAAAGTTCATTCTTTACCCTATAATGCTCGTCTCGTATTGCTACAATTATATCCAAGAATTCTTTTATTTCATCCCATTTCGCCATTTCTACCTTTTCCTGATCCTGAACGTCAGTACTATCGTTCTTTTCCCCTTCGTTTTCGGAGCCTACCTGGACCGACATTACTACGTGAGACTTTGTATTATCCTTATTCTTATCATTATCAATTACATTTTCCCTTGGAATTGGTTTACAAATTTCCGTTTCCTTTCCGAGCTCTAAAGGCTCAACATTTATTACCCTTTTGTCTGCAGACATGTTACCTTCTCTTCGTGTAACTATGTCTCCAGGTGCACGCCTGCTTTCTATAGAAACATTTATCATTTCTTTGGTTGGGTACTCTTTCTCACCTGTAGTTTTACCTTTCCCTGGGCTCTCGGCCCTTACATTCTCAGAGAGCCTCCGCCTCTCTTCACTTAACAACATCATATTAAAATACAGTGGGCCTCTAATGCCACCACACTAGTACATGTTTGAGAGATGATACTCTGAATTAGTGTGTCCCAATTTCTTTTAAACTTTACTTTGGTACGGGTATTCACTTACAACGTACCCTTTTGATACTTTTATTCAATTTCATAAACCTTTATGGAAGTGTTTAAAATTCAAAATTTCGAAAAACCATTTTTTTTCAAAAAAATGAAAATTTTGATTTTTCGAGAAAACTCGGGTTTTCCCTAGGAAAACTCAGCCCTACGTACTGGGCGCCATGTTTACTTTTGCTAGAAGCCCCACGTTGAAGCCACTATGTTTACTTTTGCTAGGGGGTTTATAATATAATATGTCAGGGCTGCTCGGTATGAGTTTCCAGGGACCCATGCGGTCAGTTAATATTTTACGTTGTAGCTTTTCCTATCATTACTTTAATTTTACATGATATGACCGACTTAAGTGTTCCTCTAGATATTAATCCAGCACATTATTTATATATCCCCCTGTGCCCATTTAGCAAGAAATATGCCAATCACAGTATACCAGCGTAGCTCAATTCGGGATTTCGGGGCAGCGGTAAGTTCCCCCACTCTGTGACTCACATATTTTGGATTAATTAGAGGATACACTTGCAAAATAACAACAAAATCAACTCCTATTTAAACACATTTAATTAATAAAATTAATGGCGCTACAAACATTTAAACAATTTAATTACTGACCCATATATCAACTGCTTGTTCCAAATGAACAAGGGATCACAAATAAAATAAACAAATATTGTATTCAAAACCTGTGGTTTCCACATAAACCAGCAATTCTTACTTAGTCTCACTTCCATAAAGCACTAACATTAAGTTTACATAACTCCGAGCTCTTTGGCTCCATGCATTTACATTATTATGGTGTCATTCTTGTACACCTCAAACACTAGCTTTTATATTTTCTTATTTCTCAAAAACAAATATATAATTATATTTAAAATCTATGTTAATTATCTAACTCAATATTTTTGGGCATGTCCACACATTCAGTTGTTATCATCTCTCTTTATTTCACAAATATATTAAGGTAATCAGAAAATCAATTGTGTACTCCAGAGCGTGAAGGTACTTGACACAGTCAAAAAACTATAGTTACTCCCGAACTCAGTTGCCTTCAATCAACTCGTGGAATCCCACGTCCATACATTATTACAATAGGGATGGTTATTTATCTCTTATGTCTTAATAGACCATTATCATATAAGAAACTACGATCTGAACCGGCAAACGAAATATCCATCTATAAGGACCTCGGTTCAACGCCCGGGTCGTTAACAACTTTAAACACTCCTGGTGTATTCATTTCTCTTTACAACAGCTTACGAGACGGTCTCTGTTCCCCCTCGCTTTAAAAGAGCTAGACTCTACTACTTGGGGTGCGATTTATGACACGTTAGGGTGGCGGCGACATCCTGTCTGACCCAACATTAGTAGCTTATTCCCAAGGCTTTCAAAACAAACCTTCCCATCCTATCCAGTTCTGGGGAGACCGGGCTTTACTGTACCGTAACATTCAAACAACTATTCTTTGGTTCAAAGACCATTTCCGTATCCTTGGCATTTATTAATTATGAGAGGGTCCTCATTGATTGGGAAGATTAATACACATACGACGACGGAGAATTTCAGGGGCTTTTATCATAAGAAGATCCTGCATTCGAATCTCTTCAGGTGCCTCGGGAACCAATCCCGTACAGAGGACTTATACAAAATGCGATTTAGAGTCGGCCGTGGCCCATATGACATACGCTCAATAATACCATATATTAGCTCCCTTTTTAAATACATACACAATGCCTCGTGATACTATGTCACAAATATAGGACTTACACAATTATCAATTCACTGCAATCAACTACCCTCCATAAGTAATGTACCAAGTATTTAACCACTACGCGTTCCTAGCGTGACACTTTAATATTATATTTGCGCTCATTATGCGCTATGCATTATTTTAAGCCGAAAATGTCTTCCCAAGAACTGATAAAATCTCTTTAGTAACAATTCATATATTTTAATTCACATATTAATCTTTCCGTTGTCGATAAATCGCTCCCTGTTTTAAAATATTCCATTGAACCTCATCTCTTACACATACGTTAAGACTTAACGTTCTTATGTTCATATCAATTTATTTGATTTTTATTTAACATTTCCATATTTAATTATTATTATTATCTTTATTCTTTATACAAGCTCAAAAGCTATTTCTTTCATATCTCAACTTTACTTTATTTCAATGTCTTTCATGATAATTAATGATATTTCGCTAGCTCTTATGACATTTGTTAAATACATTAACCCTTTATTCACATATTTCCTCTACGGGATTTATTCTTTACATAATTATTCATAATTGCTCTATTTATTTTATTATTATTGTTCAGACCGTGTTCTTGATTATTCAGTATTTTATTTATTTAAACACATCCCTTTTACTCAAAAACTCTGGTGGGTTTGTACACAATCAATTTCTGACACCAAAATAAAAATGAATTTAGTACTCACATATTTTCCAGATCATCCCATGATCTTAAATCTGGTGCGGTGTTTCATTTTTAGGCCCACTTTGAACTTTTTACACCATATTAAAGGTATTCATCTTACGTAAAAACACTTTTTGACATATATCTAAAACACTTAATATTGACGACATTTTTATATACTGATGTGTCCCTTTTGAACACATAATAAACACTAAAAATATTATTTAACACACAATCTTGATTATTTTACACTTCACAATGACTCGATCACTAGGCCGTATTTCTGAGCCTATCACACGTGATCTTCTTAAATTCCCGTTTCCAAGGGTGAAATTTATCCGATGTCGGCTTCCTATTCTGCAGAATGCGAAAGTCCCGAAACATCTACTATTCCCTGGAGTTCAATTCTGCTATTCCTATCCTGGATAACCGGCTATTGATCTAGCTTGAACGGCTTCTCTGTAGATCTGTCTATTGATCCTAACGAAAGTCTATATGGATCGAGGTCTCCTCTAAGACCTATAGAATTAGTTTATAGCAGCTAGCACTTCTCAATTCTAGTATTTTTAAAATTGTTCGCCTGCTTTCTGGAGCTAATGTTTATAGTCTCCTATTCTATTTATTTGAACTGTTTTAACACTCCTACGTTCGAACCTTATTCTGTTCTTCCCTTTTAGGTTTCTTCAATTTAAATAACAGTTTATCTGTCTGGTACGATACTTCCGTACGTTATGATCTATTCGTTCGTACATTTAACGACCTATCGCCTTTAAGTCCGACGTTCGCAGCCTGCTCTGACTATATCTTGCGAATTTTCACTTTAACTTGTATACAGTCGGGCCTAAATCCTATAATTAGGATTTTCCTAATATTTCATTACGGCGATACTTTAAAATTTCGTCTTGACTGCTCCTTATGGAGGCAAGCAAGTCGTTACTACTGTGACGCCTGTGGCTATCGGATCTTACTTCTGCGGTGTAAAACAGCGTTTCTCCCCTCAAGGAGGACTGGTAGCTGTTATCGATGTAACGTAGAGTTACGTCCCCTCACGGACTGTCGGAATGACTACTTCTACGTCGTGGAGCAGCACTTCCCCTCACGGAATGCTCGTAGGACTGCATGTGCTGATATAACTTCACGTCCTCCTGGACGGATTCGTATTGCGTGATGCGTGGTAATACCCCTCACGGGCTATTCGAAACTGCATGCGATGTGATGTAGCACAGTGACGTGCCCTCAGGCCGTTTGAAACTGCATGGTTGGCTTGGAAACGCCCGAAGCTTTATACTGTTTTACTACAAAAAAATAAGACTCAAGCCTTTTCTGTGGTCAACTTCTAAAATAATGGTGCCACAAATCTAAAAATTATACCTTCCGAAAGCTCGTCTTCTCAATATCAAATGATCTTATTGCACCTAAGAATCGATCGTGCAATTCGGAGATATTAATTACTTTCTCGTCCTCAATTGTGTGGTTGTTGCATTCCTTTTGCTCTCTCCCCTCCACAGAGGCTTAGGTAATTCCCCAATGACGTCGTCTTACGTCGGCAGTTTATTTCTGCACAAGTATTACATGGTTTCTCTATACTGAAAAATCTCTCATTCAAAATGATTCACTGTACTGTGCTTGTTTACTCATTATTATGCTCGTAAAGGTGTTAATTTTAATTATTCCTCTTCTGGCGCATATGCGGCGTTGTCAAATTCCAGCAACGTCAGCTTGAATTCCGATTCAGGCTTCTCTGTCTAACACGGTGGAAAGTTCCACTCAGTTATTAATACTCGTGACCAGCCCTCTCTGAAATGTCGAGTGGGGTGATCTCATCTAAGGAACATCTGTCCATAGTCGCTTGCACAATGTTAAGCTATATTCCTGGCTTAAAATCTCTCTCCGTTCCTTTAAGAAACTATACATTTCTTTCATTTCTTCCTTAAGGACATGGGTTCGACCGTCATGGACCCTATGGCCCATGGGTTCAATACACAATGCAATTTGGAATGAAAAATGCAAATATTATTCCAAATAATCACAAAGTGCAATTGATATTCAAAATACTTACAAAATGCAATTGAAATTGAAAATGCTTACAAAATGTATGGTAGATTCAAACTACTTAATTGGATGGACAATATTTACAAAATGCAATTTAGATTGAAAATACGTACAAAATGTAATTTATATTCAAAATACCCACACAATGCAATTGAGAGTCAAAATACTTGCAAAATGCACACCCTACAAAATGCAATTTAGATTGAAAATACTTGAAAAAAGAGGTTTAGATTGAAAATACAAAATGCAATTGAAATTCAAAATACTCACAAAAGTCCCAGCCCCTATATTGAAAGACTTACTAAAAAGAAATTTAGATTGTCAATCCGTACAACTACAAAATGCAATTGAGGTTGAAAACACTCACAAAATGCAATTTAGATCGAAAAGACTTACAAAATGCAACGGAGATTGAAAACACCTACAAAATGGAGTGTAGATAAATAAAATCGCTAAATGGAATTTAGATACACGTGGGTCCAATTAACAAAAACAGTGCGGGAATCCTAAAGAGCAAAGGAAATATAATGAAAAGAAAACAAGAGGTCTGACCCGTCGAAGGAGGAGGAATCAGGAAAGATCAGACAAGGGCCAATTAAGGCGGGGAAGTGAAAGACTCCCTAGGCTTCGGATACCCTAATACCGTCGCGGTCGGAGGAGAACAAGAGTTGACCAAGGGAGGTCGACAGGAAAGAAGACGGAGAGGAGCCCGGCACAAGTAAGTGGAAGCAATGCCGGACTCAGCTGGGGTCCCGTGGTCGCCAACCCACGTCCCACTAGTTGTGAGCCCCTGGGGGAAGTTAAGCCTGTGGTCCCATGTCATAGATTTATGGCATGTAAAAGATCCTTCCATAGACTAAACTTGTGTGCAGCTAAATTGCTAGGTTAGATTTCGTCGGAACGCTCTATTAAAAGTTTCAACGTTCACCACTAGGTATCATTGATATTTGGTAGCAAAAGTTGGAACTACTGGAAATTGAACGGAACTTGTAGCTCACCCTAGGGGTGTCCTCTGGAAGCAGCTACAGACTCAGGCGAGCCGAGCATGTCCTCGGACACTCCCGGCAATAAAAGCCATACGATAAATAAATAAATAACAATAACGTTAAATTCAGTAACCGAATTAAAGAACCCTATTATTCCGGTCCTTACCAATAACGCTAATTGACGGGTGGCTCACCTAGTGAATAACTGAATAACGTTATTGGCATCATTTCGTTATTAGTTCAACCTGATGTCGAAGAACAAATTTTAACAAACTACTGACAATAAAGTTATCGGAAGGTGGGTAATGGACTTTCCTCATAAAAACGTTATACGCCTATTTTCGTTCTTTGTCATACCCAATCTTTAAGGAACGAAATTGTAAGAGCTACCGACGATAACGTTGTTAAAAAGACGGCTGAAATTGAGTTCTACAAATTTATAGTTATTCCCATTTCTTGTTTATTAATAATTAAATCCAACCTTTATGGAAATAAATTGTACATATTCCGTCAAGAACGTTATTAAGGAAACAGCTCGAACAAACGGCCATAACGTTATTGATTAGGCCTATATGAAATATTTTAGCACCGTGCAATAATAAAGGAGGTGCCTTTTCCCATGCGGTACTAATTACATTTTTGTGAACCAAAATTACCCTTGTTGCGAAGATAAATGAACAACGGAGTCCCAATAGCTTCTAGAGAAATTTCATCATAAACGTATCGATATAACCTTTAAAACCTATGGGAATGAAATTTGTAACAAACAGAAACGTCCTAAGTCCACCAGAAACGTTTCAATTGATTTGTCTCGAATTTAAATCGGTAAGTTCCACTTAAAGTTTGTCTGTCTGCCACGCAGTCCACCTAGTGGCGCAGTACCCCTGAGGTCCAGTCCCCCACTTATACGCTACTAACTTAAGGCCACGGCCGCCTCCTTCCAAATCCTAACTTAAATAACAGGCACCACAATAAAACAGGCTAACAGAAATATTCATTATTGTTTATTTATTCACACACCCTAGTGCACAGAAGTAAATGACCACAACGCCCAATATTTTACAATGAAACAACAACAAAAACATGTCTATCATGTAGCACCATACCATTTGTCCATCAATATTTCTATGTTCGGTGTCCTATTGCTGCTTATTGACATAGTAGACTTCGTGTGGCCTTCTGGAAGGCAGAGTTCGTCTAATTGACACCCGTGGATGAATTGATAACGACTCCAACCAAGATATGGTAGAGTTTGTAACTTTGTACCGCCAGCATTGACCCTCAGAGAAGAAACGGTACAGGCTGTAACGTTAAGATGGGATGTAACCGCAGTTTCGGTACAGGCTTGTGTAACGTTACTGACATGTATACCGGCTGTTTCGATTGGCTCAGCAGGGCTAGGTGCAAGGAATCAAACATGGTGGACGGTTGTCAATTTAGGGTGGTATCTGCTGTTGATGGGAAATATTAGAATGCAAATCAGTCATTAAGATACGTAACTGTGAGTTGAAAACATGCCAGGCACTGATGAATGCATTCCTGCCGGTCTTAAAGATTGAACTGAAATCATTCGACCTTCAAACATTGCATTCGGATTCAGTTACGTAAGCTACCTGTGAGCAGGCCGAAGTACTGGAAATGTGTAGGAGGGGTAAGGCTGTAACTTCGTAACGGTTACGTCGTGGGTTCAAGCCACTATAGTGACCAGAATTTTATTTCTTTTTAAATTATTTTATTGTATCCATCCGACTTTGAGCTGTCTATTTTCTGAGTCGGAAACCATTAATATTCATCCTATTCGTGTAAAATAATACAACTTGATAGCACAATAATATTTTCACTCCACAATAAATAATTCTTCTTTTCTTCTTTCCTTTTCTTAGTCCTTTACCCTCCAGGTTGGTGGAACCAACGGACTCAGCGAGGGAACTCACAACTACCGCCTCTACGGGCAGTATCCTAGAGCTGGGAACATCTAATCGGAGTGGATACAACTGGTGAGGTGTGATTGGCACCTCGCCCAGGCGGCCACACCTGCAAAGCGAACAGGGGCCTCATGAGGAAAGGTAAGGGATGGTCAGGAAGTAAAGGCAAGGAAGAGGGAAGGAGACGGCCGTGGCCTTGATGAAGGTACTGTCCCCGTTTACCCGGATAGTAGGCTGTCAGACATCCGCCCCCTCAATCGGATTGCCAATAATCAAACGCACCGGCTCAGCTACATCAATGAAAATGGCACTGACAGATACTACCGAGGTTTGAACACAGAAGTTACCAAGAAAATTATTGTGGAACACACCAAAATAGACGGGGGTTTCATACTTACTTTTACTTACCTCTCAAAAATTATCTCGGGGATTGGGTTGACAACAGGATCTCTAAAGTATGCTCCCACAATAATCTTGACCATGACACTTAAAAATGAACCAGAACGACGGCAAGAACTTTGAACTGTACAAAAGCTTTATTTCAAATAAAGGGTATGACTTTAACAAACTCAACAAAATAAATGTGGCTATCAGTAGCCCATGTCAATCTGACTATGTCCACTTGAAGGACTTGCAAAGTTAGCATACAACATGTTAGCTCCCATGAGCTCAAAATAACGTAACATTCAAAACACATTTGGATTGGATAAGGAAGTCAGGATATGACATATATAGAGCATTTGGTTTCTTTTAATAAACATCACACTTGTATTAATAGGCGCAAGGCCAGAGTATCGACCTCACCCGCTGATAACCAGATGTCTGGCCGGCTGGTCTACCCTTCAACCTGGCTCACACCTGTCAAATGGGGTTCACTTGTCACGCCACACTGCGTAAGAATTCAGCTCCTCTCAAAGCTTTAAATGTCTACAAGACAACTCATATATTGTGCCCTTTGGAAGAGATGACATTACACGAGAAAACTGCGGGGTCATGATCGGTCACTAATTGGTTTATAGAACATGCCTCTCATAAAGTTTCCAGGGTCCATAAGGTTCTAATGTTATGAATAATTAAAACGACAGGTTAAAACAAAATACAATTTAATACTGAATCAGCCATAGAACAAATATATCCTCCCTTGCGTGTGCTGATAACCCTACCGTCTGTTAGGAGTAACAGCTGGGAGTTCATCAACCTACTTAGCGAGTATGAGGACTGGCGATCTGCCAACGTCAGCTGAGAGACGGAAGCTCCATTTGCCCGTGTTGACAAAATTGCCACTCACCACAACAGCTAATAAAAATGAATAACTGATCTGCATGTCAGTTTAAATAGAATTATCTAAACACTTGGCTTAGACAGCCTTAAACCCACGTGATCTAACACATCACGATACACAATTTTACAAAATGATCAAACAAAATAAAAATACCTGAAATAAAATACAATATTATGTGCCGCGCTATACGTTTTTCGAACTACACTTTGATTAGTTGAGTATTTAGACCGGAATTCACTTCCATGTGCTACATACGACTGGGCCGTCAACTCCTGTCTGTGGGGAAATTAATCACGTCACTACTGGAAAGTATTAGAAAGGTAAAACAAATTAATATCTATGCCGACATGCACTAACCCTTTTATAAAACAAACACATAATATCACGAATTGATATTTACAGATTACAAGCGGCCTGTGAGCAGGTCTTATGCCATTTACTCAAAACAGAGCACTACGTGACAAGGCAAACAAAAGAACCGCCGAATGCGTCCCGATAATTACATTAAATTCACACGGCCGACGCCGGTCACACAACAAGAATGCTTACAGTAATAATTGACATGAAATGCAATGCCAAATGGACAAGCATAAAAACATTCCGATTAATACGACGAAAAATCTTTAGACAAAGCGGCGTGGGCATCTAATCCCTTAATTCAATAAAAGTATTTACGCATCGTTAAGCAAGACATTTATACAATTTATGGGCCTAATATCTCAGCACAATGCCGGATGCATAATGAATATTCCAATTCTGGGTCCAAGGTCAAACAAGCGCTGAGTCGGTGCCATGTGTGTGCATAATAATATTATTCAAGCCCAAAGCCTGAATCCTCGTAGAAGTCTCGCAGCTCCTGTAATCGCGACATAATAAATTCATCGTTCTTAAAAACACAAAATCCCTACCTGGGATATCAAGATTCAATCTCAGCAAATACGCCCCATAGGTCACGTACCCTGAAAAGTATTAGCAACGGCACTGGATATCACATCCCCGCCAGCTCTCATGTAGAATCACACCGTAGCACACACACATAATATAGCTTGTCAAAAGACCCAACTGGTACCACAGATCAGAACTGAAGCAATAAAACATCAAATACGGTGAGGTAGAAATTCCTCCCGTGCAACTACTGTTGCTTAAATTACAAAGTACAAAATCACTGCGTTTGCATAACGATCGTAAATATCAGAATTCCCAAACCAGACCTGACATTAATATTATCAAGTCCCACTTGTCACCGCTTATCTAACGTTTCCGTGATAATTAACCTCATAAGTACTAGGCTTTTCAAGTACACAACAACTTGAAGAACTTGTACTCTAATCATAACAGATCAACATCAGCAAATGCCAATAGAATATTAAATGCAAAAAGAATCAGCAAAATTGTCACGTATCGCTATTTAAAATATCATGCCGGCAGAATCTACATATTCGCACACAAAACAAAGTTATTTACAAAATATACAATTTTCCAGTTATACGCGATTTTTTTTTACCCATCAAAATGAATTAATTCAAATTTTTACTCAACACATCTGCGTCTAGTCCGATGCCATGGAATTGACCTCGTCATCATCCAGTATTATGGACCTAGCCTTCCATAATTTCAACTCTTGAAGTCGTTGCTGATGATACCATGTTCCTTCTGCCGTCGGTCGTCATCTTGGCGCTGAATGAAAGTGTAATGGTTAATATCAGAAATATATAACTGCTTATTTGTGCTACTAAATTCACACAAGAGTCCTATCGCAGTATCGCTGACTTGCCCTGACTTTGTGGTGTAAGAACCACTTAAGTACTCACTAAAATCAATATGTTGCTCGACACACAACTTACTAAGTTTTAGTCACTAGCACAAGATAAAAGTAATCGCTGTACAGCCCGGCCTGGCTTCGCCGTCCGCTTCATAAAATCAAGTGTCTTTTCCGTGTTGCTCGGCTCCCAGTATTCATTCAATCACTCAAATCTTTAGGAGGGGAGGTATCCGCTCCTCAATAAATCGATAAAATTGTCCTATCACGTTTGAACACATATCAAAAGTCTTGTAAAAATTCGCACATTACAGCCATACTATTGCGGAGAATATTGCATCGTAGGTTCTATTAATTCACTGTCGCGTGGGTACCTCTAGATTCGCGCCACCCTAAGCATTCGCCTTTCATTGGTCAGAAGTTAAAATCCTTTTAAGCATTATGTTCGTGATCACACCTATTTGTGACGTCAATCAGCGCGAAGATCCAGTGCGCATTCAACCTTGGCTGTCTTATACAAGGAAACTTCTGTATTGTGCCTTCAAGCTTATGACGACTTAGTTCAGTTTCATTGTTCGCAAGATGCGAGCCAAAAATAGATTGTCCAGACTTCACGTCTCCAGTATTGTGACATCTCTCGGCTCTCAGAGCATCACGGCCTCCCTCAAGCTAGCCAGAACTTCCTTCAAATAACATAAATCGATGCCCAAAGAAAAGAATAATATGAACACTGAAATATTAGCATAGGATTTTAGGGTTCATTCACCCCATAAAAGGTGAAATTTAACTTAGAAGAAGTAGATTTCACTTCCATACGGCACCTCTTTTCTGCGAGAGTAAGCCCCTCTTCAAATCGTAGATCTTATACGCCCCTGCTATCAGCCTAGTACTCAGCTACCTTTCACTAATGAGTTTCCTCAATGTCTCGTCGCCTCAAGCGTGTCTGGTATTTCTTCTCTCTCATTCCACTTAGACGTCATTAGCAGTAGACTACCTGCTTTCCTCCTCATATGTAAACAACACAATGTTTACGTTCTTCACAACGAGTACTCACCGATGCTAGCCAAGTGTACTTGTGCATGGTACTATGTCCGTGCAATTTGCTCCTATGACATAATTTCTTCTCGGCTCCCAAGGTTCCTGTTCATGATAAATCTTCATGTTACAAATGTTGTACACGGCCTGAGCTCCGGTACTCACTTCTTCTACTCGATAAGCATTGTTCCCCAGATTTCTGATTATTTTGAATGGTCCCAGATATTTAACACAGAACTTGTGGAATATCTTGTTCGATGGATTAGATAGCGGTGGTTTCTTTATGAGGACCAACTCTGACTCGTTCAGTTCCCGATGGAATCTCTTTCCTCTTACCCTTCTTAGCCGTCTGTCAGCCTGTGCTCTCATGTGTACTACAGTATTTTGAATCCTTAAGTCGTGTGTTGGCATAGGATCACGTGGACAGATGACAATGTTGTCCCACGATCTCTCAGGCACTCTGTTATGGTGGAGAACCAAAGGAATTTCTCCCGTTGACTCATGTCTTGTGTAATTGATACAAGTCTCAACATCCTTAATACGATCCACCCACTTATGGTGTACATTTGGAATCAAGACCCTAAAGAATGACGAAATATTTCTCATCACACGTTCACTCGGATTTGCAGCTGGGTTGCGAATCGATGAAAATATATGTTTTACTCCAAGATTAATTAATCCTTGTTTAAATTCATTGCTGGTGAAGTAACTTCCGTGATCTGACAAAATAAACTCAGGTTTTCCCATGGTCGGAATCACTTTAATTTTAAGGCGGCTAAGAACCTGTTTCGAAGTGGTCTTTTGTATGGGACACAAAACCACAAATTTCGAAAATACATCTAAGCACACCAATAGATGTCGGCATCCTCTTCTTCCTTTCGTTATTGGCCCATAAGTGTCAATCGCCATCAGCTCACATGGTTTAAGTGGTAGCAAAGGTTTCGGGTACTGCTTCATTAGGTAATTGTTAGGTTTTGTGCGCTGACAAGTATCGCACGTCTTGATTACCTCACAAATAGTGGTTCTCATACGAGGCCAGGTAAGTGCCTCTGCTATAGTTGCTTCAACTTTATCGATTCCAATATGTCCCAAGGTTTCATATGTATGCCATGTTAATCCACGCTGTAAAGACGCTGGTACCAAAATTCGTAGTTTCGAATGTTCTTCATCAATAAATTTGTGTAATAAATTATTGCGGTACATGTATCTTCCTTCCTTTATCAGAGCTTCCTTGTACGCTGGTGTTCCTCTCTGTAGTTCTCCTTTAAAGAATTTTATTAACTGCATCATCCATGGTTCTGCCTCCTGTTCTCTGGGTAGTTCTTTCAGTTCGTCAAGAAACTCACGATCCTTATCTGTTAACTCAAGGTGATTCACGACAGCTTCCTCATCAACTTCCGCCTCAGGGTTCCTGCTAAGCGCATCTGGTATTATATTCATCTTACCAGGGCAATGTTCAATTTCCAAATCAAATTGTTGGATGTAAATGGACCATCTGGTGATTCTTTCGCTGAGCATAGTAGTCTTGGATAAGAACGTTAGTGCCTTGTGGTCAGTTCTTATTGTTATGGGGTAACCAAATACTATTTTACGCCATTGTTGTAAAGCGTGAAGTATAGCCAAAAGCTCCAGCTCTGTTACGGTGTAGTTACGTTCATGTTTGCGCAATTTGCGACTTACGAAGGCAAGGTAAGACCGATGTTGAAGGTTGTTCGGATCTTCCTGGAATAGCATAGCTCCGATTCCTATGAATGAGGCGTCGGCCTGAATAACAAATTTTCGGCTAAAATCTGGGTAACCCAGTTTGATACAATTTTTTAGAAGTAACTTTGTAGCCTGGAAAGACTTATTGCAAACGTCATTCCAAAACCACTTGTTATTCTTTTTGAGCAGTTCCTGCATAGGGGCGACCGTCTCTGTATACCCCGGGCAATTTTCCTTGAAAAATCCCGTAACTCCCAGGAAAGCACGAACATGTTTCACCCTAGTTGGTGTGGGGAAGTTCATAATTGCTTCAATCTTGGCTGGATTTGGTCTCACTCCATCCTTATCGATAACATGTCCTAAATACAAAATTTCATCTTTAAAGAAATGCGACTTTTTAAGGTTGATTTTGAAGTTCGATGTGCGTAGGTTGTCCAGTAACTTGTCCAGATTATTCATGTGATCTTCAATATTGTCAGACGCCAACAATATATCGTCAATGTACCTCACTGTCGTCTGCTTGACCTCCTCTGTCAAATTGCGATCTAGGGCTCTTATTAGGGCACAACCGGCTGTTTTAACGCCAAAAGGCATCCTCGAAAATACGAATGTTTGATTGTTGAACAGGAAGCCTGTCAACAATTGGGATTTTTCATCCAATTCGATGTGGTGAAAACTTGAGGTCAAATCCACACTCGAATAAATGCTTTTTCCTCGGAAACCCTTAAGGACGTCTCTGATTAACGGCGCTTGGTCATATTCTGGAAGAAGTCTATTGTTGAGGGGTCTGGCGTCTAAACATAGCCTTATTGAACCGTTAGGTTTGGCAACGGCCAATATAGCATTGGGAAATGGCGTGGGAGTCTTGCGTATAACTCCAGCCTGTAGCATCCCGCCAATAATCTCGCTTACTTGGTTCTGATATTTTTCAGGTATTGGATACAATCGGCTTTTAAATGGGGACCAATCACTGACTTGCATAGAATATTTAAAATTTAAGATTTTCGCAGGTATTGTATCAAAGACATTACGGTGTTTTCTGAGTATCTGTTCGAGTCTTTCTTTGTCTGCACCCCTTAAATTGAATCCATCTAGGCGTTCTTGTAATTGTTGTTCGAAGTCGTCTGCGTTGCCATCTGCTTCAGCCAACAATGCCCATATCTCAGCTCCTTCTTCTTCTTCTCCTTCAAGTTCCACGAGTGTAGTGTTTATGCCATCAGTTCCAAGCTCCAATTCTTCCCTTATCTCCTCACTAATTGCTTCGAGCAGCCAGGTGTTTACCTCTCCCCCTGTAGTCGCTTCATTCATGTTCAACCCCACATTCCTCATTCCTTCTATATTCTTGAAACTCACAGTGTTTTTATGCAAGTCGATGACTGCTTGATATTCACATATGAAATTTGATCCCAGTATTATGTTGAAGTTTAGCTTAGGTAGAATTATGAAACTCTGAGCGAATGTATGCTCCAGAATTTCTAGTTCCAAGTACGCTTGGGTTTTACAAGTCACGGTGCGCTCAGGAATAACGCCACGTACTTTCATTTGAGGGACCGGAATTATAGGTACTGTGTAATTCCGCCCTATCTCTCGCACTAAGGCCTCAGATATTAGACTTATCTGACTACCCGTATCAACTAAACATTTTACCCTTAATCCGCCGATTCTAGCATAAATAACAGGTAATTTCATAATAGTGTCATTGTGAGGTTTAATGATTTCTTCTAGGCAATCCTCTGGTCTCGCGATCCACTCCGTAATATTTGCCACAATCCATCCATCTCCTTCAGCACACTGGTCGCTCGTGAGACTGTCTTCTTGGTCGTTTTTTATGGTTTTTCTTTATCCTGGCGACCTCCATTTTGATTTTGGCGTCCAGATTCCTGTCTTTCACGCTGCATCTGTAAGCTTTGCGCCCCGTCATCTTCCGTGTGGTTGTCTGGATCCTTACGTCTGTTCATCGCGTTTTCCCAGCGATTTCTCTCTCCCCCTCCAGTATTGTGTAGCTCCTCTAAATAACGTTGCGATTCCTCGTATCGTTGGTCTAGATTACGATAGTCATCCTGTAGTCCCGATTTTTCGTGATACCGTTGGTTTCTGCGGTTACCATGGTTCTCGTACCGTCTTTGTTGCCACCTCTGATTATATTTGTTGTCGTAATTGTTGCCTCTATATGGGATCTCCTGTCTCCCATAGAATCGTCCCTGGTTCTGGTATCTCCTCTGCGGATATCCTTCCTCATAATATTTTCTCCTCTGCTGGTCGTCGTACCTCGTTTGGAACCTCCTTTCATTTCCCGTGTCGTTTCTTTGGTTCTGATTATTTCCCGTGTCGTTTCTTTGGTTCTGATTATTTCCCGTGTTAGTCGACTGCGATTTAGTGTTTCCGGCCTGAGATTTTACTATTTCAGTGGTGTTAACCATCTCGTCCCTGTTTACTCTTTTTTCCCTTCCTTGAAATTGATTGTTGGACTCATCTAAATGCCGTAATAATTCTTCCGCTTCGACTGCTGTACTTATATTTGCTGCTGCTAAAAATTGCTGAGCATGTGTAGGGAGTTGCTTGCTAATCGTCATTATGAGATCCTGTTCATTCGGTGGATGGTCAAGATCGCGCAAATTTAACATCTGTCGTGTGAAGTAGTCTGCAAATCTGGTTTGTTGTGAACCGTGGTATTTTCTTGCGTAAAGTTCCAACCTCAAGTTTTGCTGATGGCTCGGCCCCCAATTTTTTTTTAAAAACGCCTGTCGGAAACCCTCCATTGTTTCAAATGTATAGCGGAAGCTTAAGAACCAAATTAATGCTCCGCCGCCAAGATAGCGTTCTACTGTCCTCAATTGTCTCTCCGGACTTAGATTTTGGTCCATAAAGAAATTTTCCAATTCTTTCAGGAACATTTTCGGTGTAACTCCAGTATCAGGTATAAATTTATTCGGGCGGAAATCATTCGCTCTAATAACCTGAATAACTTGAGCTGGTAATTGGTTTGCCTGAGGGGTAGAAGCACGTCCCTCGCATTCTCTAAATAGCTGTGTGTTCACGGTGTCTGGGCTCCGACCTGTCTCCGAATTGTTTGAAGTTATCTCCTTATCTAAGTGTTCATCTTTCTGCCTGTCCACTAATGAGGCAAGTATGGTCCCTCTTTCCATCCATTTCAACTCGCTCTTTATCAGACGATCATTGTGTTCTTGTAACTTAGCTTTCATGTTCTCTTCAATGTCGCGGATTCGATTGCAGTTATCGCCTAATTGTTTTATCATAATAAACTTCTCGTCCTTCGCCTCTGCCGTCATCCGATTCCAGTCTTTCCTAATGCTGTCCTTCGCCTTTTCCAGCTCCTTATCTAGGCCCTTATCTACATTTGCTTGGTTAGTTTCAATTGTAGTCAACCTTGCTATTACAGTGTTATTGTTAGACTCCATTGTTGTTAATTTAGCTAGTATCCCGTTATTGTTCGACTCCATCGTTTCCCTTAGTTCTAGTTGCTCGGTTTCAATTTCTTTCCACCTACTTCCTGATACAAATTCTAGTTTACTCATCTCCTGGACCAATCCGCTAATACCTCCGTCAATAGTATCGATTTGTGTCTGGACTAACTGTGCCCCTTCTTCGATTTTAATAAATTTCTCTTCTAAATGATTTTGCGCCCACTTTATCTCTGCTGTATTCATTGAACATGCATTTTCAATTTGTGCGAGTTTACCCATCACGACTTCATCTAGATTATCAAGTTTTAAGCTGAAAGTATCCTCAATCTTTATGATTTCGGCTAGTTGTTTCTTATTATTATTCTCCACGTCACTGGCTAATAAAATTAATTGCTGTTTTGTGTAATCTTTTATCTCGGTTGAAAGTGCTACAAGACCGTCGGTATTCTGTTTGGTTATTGTGTTCAAACGCCCCTCTAACTCGTTAGACTGTTTTTCACTTTGAATTTCGAGTTGCGTGTGTAATTGTTCCTTGAGTTCATTCGATTGTTTTTCACTTTGAATTTGCATGTCATTAGACTGTTTTTCGCTAGCCTGCGCTATCTCATTTGTCATTTCAACCCTAAGTTCAGTTAATTTTTGTTGAGTGCGTTTCGCTGCCTCCTCAACCACTTCACGTATTTCTGCGAGAGTCGCCATATCTTCACACAATATAATATCACACTTTAGAAATATAGGACAATGACAAGACCATCACCAAATTGGCACATATGCACGCACATAATTATCCCCAATTTAACCCTTTGATTACTCAATTCATTTACATTTACCCTAAGCAACACATCCTTGAGTATATCATTTTTTTTTTTATTAATTCTGTCTTTAAAACCCTTTTGATTCAGTACCAAATTTCTAGCCTTATATCTGACTAATATAACTAATTGACCAACATATTAATTAGCTCCTAAGGTATAACCTTCCTGTCATTCAAATTTTTGGAGTTTGGATTGCTAACAAAAGTATTATTTTAAATGGTTGGGCGCCTGGAACATATGCTCTAGTATTTACTTATCAAATCTCAATTCAACTACTATGTTCCAAATTTAATTCTATTACAAACTCCAAGATTTTACATAACAAATTTCTAGCGGTAACACATCGCTTATCTAAGTAAATAAAATATCACATCCGGTGATCTATTTATACGTACGACGTGTTTCACTGGTCTAGCCATTCCATATTGCTTTTCCCAGCTTCCACACTTTGCACCAATGTACGCATACACAAAAAAAATGGCTTACGTGTCGGAGTCATAGAATCCTCACTGTCACCTTGTGATACATAAAGAAACCAATTTGACCCACGTGGCGCGCCATAGAAATCTTATGTGCCCTTTGGAAGAGATGACATTACACGAGAAAACTGCGGGGTCATGATCGGTCACTAATTGGTTTATAGAACATGCCTCTCATAAAGTTTCCAGGGTCCATAAGGTTCTAATGTTATGAATAATTAAAACGACAGGTTAAAACAAAATACAATTTAATACTGAATCAGCCATAGAACAAATATATCCTCCCTTGCGTGTGCTGATAACCCTACCGTCTGTTAGGAGTAACAGCTGGGAGTTCATCAACCCACTTAGCGAGTATGAGGACTGGCGATCTGCCAACGTCAGCTGAGAGACGGAAGCTCCATTTGCCCGTGTTGACAAAATTGACACTCACCACAACAGCTAATAAAAATTAATAACTGATCTGCATGTCAGTTTAAATAGAATTATCTAAACACTTGGCTTAGACAGCCTTAAACCCACGTGATCTAACACATCACGATACAAAATTTTACAAAATGATCAAACAAAATAAAAATACCTGAAATAAAATACAATATTATGTGCCGCGCTATACGTTTTTCGAACTACACTTTGATTAGTTGAGTATTTAGACCGGAATTCACTTCTATGCGCTACATACGACTGGGCCGTCAACTCCTGTCTGTGGGGAAATTAATCACGTCACTACTGGAAAGTATTAGAAAGGTAAAACAAATTAATATCTATGCCGACATGCACTAACCCTTTTATAAAACAAACACATAATATCACGAATTGATATTTACAGATTACAAGCGGCCTGTGAGCAGGTCTTATGCCATTTACTCAAAACAGAGCACTACGTGACAAGGCAAACAAAAGAACCGCCGAATGCGTCCCGATAATTACATTAAATTCACACGGCCGACGCCGGTCACACAACAAGAATGCTTACAGTAATAATTGACATGAAATGCAATGCCAAATGGACAAGCATAAAAACATTCCGATTAATACGACGAAAAATCTTTAGACAAAGCGGCGTGGGCATCTAATCCCTTAATTCAATAAAAGTATTTACGCATCGTTAAGCAAGACATTTATACAATTTATGGGCCTAATATCTCAGCACAATGCCGGATGCATAATGAATATTCCAATTCTGGGTCCAAGGTCAAACAAGCGCTGAGTCGGTGCCATGTGTGTGCATAATAATATTATTCAAGCCCAAAGCCTGAATCCTCGTAGAAGTCTCGCAGCTCCTGTAATCGCGACATAATAAATTCATCGTTCTTAAAAACACAAAATCCCTACCTGGGATATCAAGATTCAATCTCAGCAAATACGCCCCATAGGTCACGTACCCTGAAAAGTATTAGCAACGGCACTGGATATCACATCCCCGCCAGCTCTCATGTAGAATCACACCGTAGCACACACACATAATATAGCTTGTCAAAAAGACCCAACTGGTACCACAGATCAGAACTGAAGCAATAAAACATCAAATACGGTGAGGTAGAAATTCCTCCCGTGCAACTACTGTTGCTTAAATTACAAAGTACAAAATCACTGCGTTTGCATAACGATCGTAAATATCAGAATTCCCAAACCAGACCTGACATTAATATTATCAAGTCCCACTTGTCACCGCTTATCTAACGTTTCCGTGATAATTAACCTCATAAGTACTAGGCTTTTCAAGTACACAACAACTTGAAGAACTTGTACTCTAATCATAACAGATCAACATCAGCAAATGCCAATAGAATATTAAATGCAAAAAGAATCAGCAAAATTGTCACGTATCGCTATTTAAAATATCATGCCGGCAGAATCTACATATTCGCACACAAAACAAAGTTATTTACAAAATATACAATTTTCCAGTTATACGCGATTTTTTTTACCCATCAAAATGAATTAATTCAAATTTTTACTCAACACATCTGCGTCTAGTCCGATGCCATGGAATTGACCTCGTCATCATCCAGTATTATGGACCTAGCCTTCCATAATTTCAACTCTTGAAGTCGTTGCTGATGATACCATGTTCCTTCTGCCGTCGGTCGTCATCTTGGCGCTGAATGAAAGTGTAATGGTTAATATCAGAAATATATAACTGCTTATTTGTGCTACTAAATTCACACAAGAGTCCTATCGCAGTATCGCTGACTTGCCCTGACTTTGTGGTGTAAGAACCACTTAAGTACTCACTAAAATCAATATGTTGCTCGACACACAACTTACTAAGTTTTAGTCACTAGCACAAGATAAAAGTAATCGCTGTACAGCCCGGCCTGGCTTCGCCGTCCGCTTCATAAAATCAAGTGTCTTTTCCGTGTTGCTCGGCTCCCAGTATTCATTCAATCACTCAAATCTTTAGGAGGGGAGGTATCCGCTCCTCAATAAATCGATAAAATTGTCCTATCACGTTTGAACACATATCAAAAGTCTTGTAAAAATTCGCACATTACAGCCATACTATTGCGGAGAATATTGCATCGTAGGTTCTATTAATTCACTGTCGCGTGGGTACCTCTAGATTCGCGCCACCCTAAGCATTCGCCTTTCATTGGTCAGAAGTTCAAATCCTTTTAAGCATTATGTTCGTGATCACACCTATTTGTGACGTCAATCAGCGCGAAGATCCAGTGCGCATTCAACCTTGGCTGTCTTATACAAGGAAACTTCTGTATTGTGCCTTCAAGCTTATGACGACTTAGTTCAGTTTCATTGTTCGCAAGATGCGAGCCAAAAATAGATTGTCCAGACTTCACGTCTCCAGTATTGTGACATCTCTCGGCTCTCAGAGCATCACGGCCTCCCTCAAGCTAGCCAGAACTTCCTTCAAATAACATAAATCTATGCCCAAAGAAAAGAATAATATGAACACTGAAATATTAGCATAGGATTTTAGGGTTCAATATATTGACGCAAATCTTTCAAATGCTTAACTCACATACCACTGGATTATTCTGACAATCCCTAAACTTGTTAAGTTATCATCCAAAAGTTTAATAAGCATAGTTTAGAGTATAAAACACACTCTTAAATGTTTATAACAAAATCACATAAATTATTTATAACAATTAGAAATTGTTTATAATATTGTCGAAGATAATTACAAAAATTTTAAACACGCCTTTAACATTACTTTCGTTCCACATTATTGTCAAAGATATATACATTTATTATTTACAATATCAACATTTAAATTATTTAAATTATTAATTTAAGAAATACATTGAACCACATGTTTATCCGGTTGGTAAATTCATAATCGTTTCCATATAATCGACCAATGAAGGTTAGTTATACATGTAATGTCACAATCTGGTTTAATAAAGGTTGTAATAATTATTATTATTTGTGACAGTAATCTTCATTCAAAATCTTATCTCAAATTCTTTCAAAACTCTTGTTAATTATAACAGCAAATTCACTTGATTAATTTTCAACGAACTATGACAATACACTCTAGCGGAAAATACTTCGCTTACAAAATAATGCACAAACTGCATTAAAATTAGGCCCAAAATTCATCATATATTAAAATATACGGCATCAAAATCTTCCACAGAATTTACCTAAAACCTCCATTAACACAATCTTTATCATCATTAATTACTGTGGGAATCTCCTTCATTTATTTAAGGGCATTATACATCAGCGACTTTCAACATGTCCGCTGCACTATCGATTATACATTCATAGTTCCACTTAAAAATTCTTATAATCATTAATTGTTTCAAAACTGTTGTCATTTAAACTTCGTGGATTTCATTCATGAATCGATATGAAGTAAAGATTTGCCAATCACAAACAAATTTAATAGTGAATACGCTTACATACGCCTGTCTGGTCTATCAAAATTTAAGATTAACATCATCAAAGAATTGTAGTATAAAAATACTATCATCAAACAAAGTGTGACTAAACTGTAAAATAGTCTATTAGAATCCAATTAGACTGGGGAATGCAAACATCATTATATAAATCTCTAATTGAGAAAAAATTCCTAACAAAAGTTCACGAATTTAATGCATTCAATAATTCATAATTAAAGTTCATCTTTCACAAAATGGTCTATGATGCAATGATCGTTCATAACTGACGATAAATGTCTGTGTTGCAATCAATTCAAATACCGACTAGTATTTCCAAGATCGTCGACAACGTACTGGATTTTAACGCTCTAAAATCATTTAAATGTTCTTCCTTCTTGATGATGACAGAAAATTGGTCAAAGTAATTAAACTGGGATAGAATTACTTTAATAAAGTGACACGCTGTCTGAATTTAAATCTGCCATAAAAATTATTAACTTACAGTCAAATCGAGACTACAAAAAAAAATAAGCAAATTACTGAAAAATCTAAATATCAGTCTCAACTGATCCAAAATCGTTTAACTATGCCCATGACATAACAATGTCTTAATAAAACGTCGAAAAAGGCATAACTCATCAAGGTGTACTGAGAATAGGAATCTCAAACAAGAATATAGGGCAAAATACAGGAGGACAAAAATATGGGAAAATGGCTGCTCAAATATTGCTAAGAAACTCAAATACAATAAACGTTCACGACTACCTTATCTGCCGATTGACGTTCCAGAGGAAAATTCCCCAAAGAAGACTGTTGATGGATCCATTTCACCAAGTTAAAGCTGAGCTCCATCCTCGAAACAGAAAACAGCACCATCGGAGAATCGAACTGCTTCTCGAAGACGAACGACATCCTTCCGGCAATAATCTTCTTCTTTGTGAGTCGGGACAACCCTGACCTCTCTTGAAAAATCCCTGAAGTTCCAGTTGAAAATCGCCATGAAGTTTTTGTAGAAATTTCCGAAGAAATATTCATATTCAGAAAGTATGAAATCATTTCTATTGCTGTTTGATAGTATTCAGCCTTTAATCACGAAACATGGGTGTAGATGGTTATTTACCACATGTTCGCTTGTATGGAATAGCAATTAGCGAAGTTCCATGCTGCTATCTTACTCCGTTGAAATATGTCCCAATTGCATTAAGTCCTTTAGCCTTCCATCTTCTCTTCGGTTATGGTAATAGAAGAACAAACTGCCATATTAAACTGCTCCATAATACTGTAGCGTTGTGTCACAAAAGCAATCTGAAGTCTCCCTATTTCACTAGCCGTGTCAGCCGTAGCGTAGATTCTGGCTATACAAAGTGCTTCTCATGTAGCGAGAAAATCACTTTTGTCAGTCGTCTAAAACTGTCAATAACTTCCAAAATACTTCCTCGAAATTGTTCAACTTTTCTACACTCCTTACTGTAGCAATGCACAATAGAATTAGCTTATAGGCGACCGCTAACTGTTCACAGCTAATCTTGTAGAAGCGTTATAATGTGCGTTTCAACTTCACCTAGATTTACACACAGTAAACCTGCACTGCTTGTCAGCTCGACTTTCGTTTTAATGCAGTGGATTCACCACGCGTTATAAAGACGACTTTTTCACTAATAATCTCACTCGACGTTTCACTGAAATGACTATCTGACGATTGAGCTATCAGACGATTGATGATCTGAGAGAATGAGGCTCCTCTCTTCTGCGCAAGGCCTTTTATGAACTTCATGAGGGGCGTATCTATCCCTTCCATCGCGTGTTACTGCGTCATCGCTAGAAGTTCCAACTTCGTCAATACATGACGGATTTTCAAAATTCAAAAACTGAAAATAAATTTCACAAAAATTCCAGAACAATGCCTCTACTGCAAATGGATTTCCACAATTCTGCATTCCAAAAAGTAAAAAAAATATCATAGTTTCAGCAATCTCCGTCTTCCTTCAGACTATCGTTCATTGGTTCAAGCCTCCCCTCCAATAGCATAATTTCTTCCTCAGCAGAATTCCACGTTTCCTGCGACTGCGTCGTAGATCTCGGATCTTTCTCGAATAAATGCTGACGTCACTGAGAATCTCAGCTCAAGTAGCCTGCTGGCATAACGTCTGCGTCATCCGTGCTTACGTCATGACTACCCACGTCATAACTATGACGGCCATAACTTTCTTTATAATTTCCAAAATAGCCACCGTGGTCTCTATATAATTCAATTACGGGGGCAGTACCATCCCGGCATTTGCCCGAAGGCGAACTGGTAAACCACGGAAAACCACATCAAGGATGGCTGAGGTGGGAATCGAACCCCCTCTACTCATTTGGAACACCCGAGGCTGAGTAGACCCCATTCCAGTCCTTATACCACAATTCATATTTCGTGGCAGAGCCGAGAATCGAACCCAGGACCTCCAGGGCGGCAGCTAAACATGCTGACCGCTACGCGATGGAGGCGACTTCACAATAAATTATAATAATTATAATTTTATATTGGGTCATCTCCGTTGTGTAGTGGGCAGCATGCTTAGCTGCCACCCTAGAGGCCCAAGGTCCGATTCCTGGGTTTGCTACGTAATTTGATAAGCGGTATGATTGGAACCGGGTCTGCTCAGCCTCGGGTGGTCCAAATGATTCGAGGTTGTTTGATTCCCACCTCAGCCATCCCCGAAGTGGTTTTCCGCGGTTTCCCACTTCGTCTTCGGGCTAATGTCGGGATGTTATCTAACGACAGGCCACGGCCGCCTCCTTCCCCGTTCCATGTCTATCCCTCCCATTCTTCCCATCCTGTCCCGTCCCTCATGTGGCCCACTATTCGCTTTGCAGGTGAGGCCACCTGGGCGAGGCGCTAGTCCAGCCTCTCTCCCCAGTTGTATCCCATAATCGGATGTCAAGATCCAGGACACTGCCCGTAGAGGCAGTAAAGGCGGGATCATTCTCTGAGTCCGTGGGAAAAGCCTAAATGGAGGGTAGAAAAAAAAAGGAATAAACGAAACATATAATTTTATATTACACCTATTGTTATTCATCACTCAAGTGTGTCAGATTTTTAGTACGATACAATTTGGATTTTATATTGAAGACTGTTACGTAACTCAAAATGTCCAAGATAGTTGAGAGAAAGAAAATAATGCACAACAAGGAATCAAAGCAGTTGTGTAAGCTCAGTTTGGAAGTGGACGTGTGTCTTTCACAACTTGTGTAATCCGGAAATAATTCAGAAATAAAATTACACAAAGCCACCTTCCATGAGATGAGTGTGCAATGTGACTCCTCTTTTAAAGGACCTGGGTTCGATACCCATTTCTTCCTTCAAAGATATTTCTAGCCTCAGCGCTAGAAACTGTACACTAAGCCTAGTCAGTTAGTTAGTTAGTTAGTTAGTTAGTTATTAGGGTTGAAAGGGGAGGAAGTACGAGGTCATCGGCGCTAAACACTAGACTAAGCCACGAGAGGATTGTTTGGAAGAGATAGGTTAGATTCCTACCTAGCTATGCTGGATGTGGAATGGCGTGGTTCCCTACTTCAAAGCCAGACAAATGCCCGGATGGTACCTAAGTGAAGTCCACGATCATTTCCTTCCCAAACCTAGGCAAAATTACAAATACGCACATTACCACAGCCAACACAATGTCACTGGTTAACACACTGATTTCACACACACCTAAGATAATAATAATAATAATAATAATAATAATAATAATAATAATAATAATAGTAATAATATTGATAATGTTGTCGGTACGAATAACAACGAAATGAGCGTTATCAATGCTGGATTTTACGTACCGCTACAAGAGATGGTAGAGGTTGTGACTTCGTACCGCCGGCATTGCCCCTCAGAGAAGAAACGGTACAGGCTGTAACGTTAAGGTTGGATGTAGCCGCAGTTTCGGTACAGTCTTGAGGAACGTTTCTCGCATGTGTACCGCCTGTTTGATTGGCTCAGCAGGGCGAGCTCCAAGCATTCAAAGATGGTGGACGGTTGTCAATTGAGGGTGGTATCTGCTGTTGATGGGCATTATTAGAATACAAATCAGTCATTAAGATACGTAACTGTAAGTTGAAAACTTGCCAGGCACTCATGAATGCATTCCTGCCGGTCTTGAAGATTGAACTGAAATCATTCGACCTTCAACAATTGCATTCGGATTCAGTTATGTAAGCTACCTGTGAACTAGCCGATATGCTGGAAAAGTGTAGGAGGGTAAGGCTGTAGATTCGTAACTGTTATGTCGTGGGTTCAAGCCACCCTAGTGACCCCAATTTTATTTATTTTTAAATTATTTCTTTGTACCCATCCGACTTTGTGCTGTCCATTCTCTGAGTTGGAAACCATTAATATTCATCCTATTCGTGTGAAATAATACAACCTGATAGCACAATGATATTTTCACTCCACAATAAATACGGTAATTCTTCTTTTCTTCTGTTCTTTTCTTAGTCGTTTACCCTGCAGGTTGGTGGAACCAACGGACTCAGCGAGGGAACTCACCACTACCGCCTCTACGGGCAGTGTCCTAGAGCTGGGAACATCTAATCGGAGTGAATACAACTGGTGAGATATGATTGGCACCTCGCCCAGGCGGCCACACCTGCAAAGAGAACAGGGGCCTCATGAGGGAAGGTAAGGGATGGTCAGGATGGATAGGCAAGGAAGAGGGAAGGAGGCGGCCGTGGCCTTGAAAAAGGTACCATCCCGGAATTTGACCGAGGACGATGTGGAAAACCACGGAAAACCACTTCAAGGATGGCTGAGGTGGGAATCGAACCCCCTCTACGCATTTGGAACACCCAGGGCTCAGTGGACCCCGTTCCAGTCCACATACCATGTTTTAAATTTTCGTGGCAGAGACGGGAATCGACCCCAGGACCTCCAGGGCGGCAGCTAACCATGCTGACCGATAAGCGATGGAGGCGACTTCGCAATAAATAATAAGATGTTTTTTTTTTTTTTTTTAGTCGTTTACCGTCCAGGTTGGTGGAACCCACGGGCTCAGCGAGGGAACTCACCACTACCGCCTCTGCGGGCAGTGTCCTAGAGCGGGGAACATCGAATCGGAAGGGATACAACTGGTGAGGTGGGATTGGCACCTCGCCAAGTCGGCCTCACCTGCAAAGCGAACAGGGGCCTCATGAGGGAAGGAAAGGGATGGTTAGGATGGATAGGCAAGGAAGAGGGAAGGAGGCGGCCGTGGCCCTGAAGAAGGTACTATCCCGGCATTTGCCCGAAGACGAAGTGGGAAACCACGGAAAACCACTTCGAGGGCGGCTGAGATGGGAATCGAACCCCCTCTACTCATTTGGAACACCCGAGGCTGAGTAGACCCCGTTCCAGTCTTCGTACCACTTTTCAAATTTCGTGGCAGAGCCGGGAATCGAACCCAGCAGCTAACCATGCTGACCGCTACGCAAAGGAGGCGACTAATAATAATAATTATAATTTTATGTTTTCGCCACCGTAGTGTAGCGGTCAACATGGTTAGCTGCCGCCCCGGAGGTCCTGGGTTCGATTCCCGGCTCTGCCACGAATTTTGAAAAGTGGTACGAAGACTGGAACGGGGTCTACTCAGCCTCGGGTGTTCCAAATGAGTAGAGGGCGATCGATTCCCACCTCAGGCATCCTCGAAGTAGTTTTCCGTGGTTTACCACTTCGTCTTCGGGCAAATGCCGGGATGGTACTGTGCCCGAAATACCTACCCTTTACCTGTTGAAATCCCTCGATGGTAGCTGGATCGTAGGACCTGAAAACCCCCCGGCCTAGAAAAGTCCCCAAATCCTACCAACAGGGAAAAGGAGTAATAGGGTTCAGTAAAACCTAACAGAGGTGGCATTAAGCATGACCAAAGCATAACAGCGAACAGCTCTAAGAACACGAGAATCGTGGGCAAACACCCTCTCAGGAGTGTGGGAAACTCTAGAAATATCTAGCTGTGGCCCCCCTTAATGCGACCTCTTTATACTTCTATAAATCATCACATCACGCGATTAAAAGAACTGACAAAATATAATTTATTTCAAAAGAAATCTGACAGAAGGTCAGACCAAATTGTCCTTGACTGGACACAAAGAAAGAAACTGGGCACTAGAATCATGCCAATAAATGCATAAACAATCCCCATGGACCAAGAGTGCATTTAACCCTCAATAGAAAATGTTAATCATGTGAACAATAGAAAAAACCCCAAAAAATTAAACAAATCACCTTAATGGTTCTTCCTCCCATTCCAACATTAAAGAACACGTGAATTATTTCAGATATATATATATATATATATACATATTTAGAAGCCTCCGTGGCTTAGGCGGCAGCACGCTGGCCTCTCACCGCTGGTTCCGTGGTTCCAATCCCGGTCACTCCATGTGAGATCTGTGCTGGACAAAACGGAGGCCGACAGGTTTTTCTCCGGGTACTCCGGTTTTCCCTGTCACAATTTCATTCCAGCAACACTCTCCCTTATCCTTTCATTTCATCTGTCATTCATTTAATCATTGCCCCAGAGGAGTGCGTCAGGCCTCGGCAGCCGGCACAGTTCATATCCTCGCCGCTAGATAGGGGCTTCATTCATTCCATTCCTGACCCGGTCGGCGACTGGAAGCAGGCAGTGGATTTTCATATATACATATTTACTTATTTACAGCGAAATCATTATTTATGTTATTACACCCTCAGATGTAAATGTCTTTCCAAACAGGTAATTCTGCACTCCTTATCTGCTTTGTCAAAATTGAAATTGCATAACTCATATTGCCTTAGCAATGTATTCAAAATGTATTTTTATCAATCAAGCACTCAAGCTAAAAAGACGTGAAATTCGTAATTCAGAATCTCTAAAGATTCAATAATATTTCAAAATGAATGTACTTATTTAAATTCATCCAGAATTTAAAATATATCGATCGTGAATCATATCTAGCATTGCTTAAATCTTATAAACTGAGCAGAACCGAAGAATTAATTAACTGGGGATGCCACACAAAAACAAACTCTGAGGCTTGACAAAAGAATTACTGTCATAATAATGGTCACTCATGGCCTCGATTTCTGAAAACGGTGGGCATTACCACCAACATTACCAAGTTTATACTTTATAATCGCATTACACATGATGCTTTTACTGTCATTTTAATATGAACGTACTTCAACGAGTACCATCGTAAATATATATATCACGCCCATTGACGTTTCTTCACACACTATCACCCACATGGTGATTATTTTATACGATAACTAGTGATCAGACATGATCAGCTGTATTTCTTAATTATGATTTCTCAATCCAATGCAACATAAATTTAAGATGTGTGGCTACTTAATCAAGTGCACTGGATCACAAAAAGCTTGCCTTACAGAGTTGTATTGACAGTCAGATTAGAATTCATTTTCCCTTAAAGTTAATCCCTGGGATCTGTCTTGTAAAAGATTCTTGTTCTTCAAATAGTTCTCTAAAGCAATGTTCTAAACAAGAAAAACTCGAAATACTGAATCAAAGTTCAGTTATAGCAATATTAATAAATATAAAAATCAACGAGGTGTATCCAAGTACACGTGGCTACAAAATCGAACGTTAACGTTGATCAGACAAAAATAGAAATGTCCCCTCAAGAGAATTCACGAAAATCAAACTGAATCCAGATAACGACTCCAGTTAAATTCTGTTGACACATTAGAATTGCAGTATGACCTCGCTTACCCTCAAGAGAAAAGAAAATTCCCATTCTAAAAGAATGATCACATTCCACATTCTATACTGTAATTTAATAATAATAATACATGAGTGCATAGGAACAATTCGAAGCTCGCAATTGTCGAACACAAAAATAAGGGAACGATGACCCCTCAAGCCAAAGCTTGATGAAAAAAAAATAGTAACAATTCCCTATGAGAATAACGTAGATTTCTTCCCCTACGAAGATCTGTTCTTCACAATCAAGAAGTTCGGAATACATTTAATGAATTTAATTTAATAGATTATTAAGCTGAAAAATGAACAATTAATTCAAAATAAAATGTTATGAAATGAGTGCACCTGGTTAATCAGGCCTAAACTCGACTGGAAATGAAGTCACACATGACATGGAATAGCCATGCATAAACTCCACTCCACAATCATACTACTCAAAATGAAAGAAGAAAATAGATGGCAAAGTGTTTAAACTGGACTATCTACCTTGCAACGCTACATGAAAAGTAAATTCTCTACCTGGCTGGAGATTCTCGAAGGCAATATGGAGCGTGAAGATGCCCACCATCTGATTCCACCATGGTGTAGCAGGACTACACGGTTCCATTCCAATTTCCAATGAACGCGCTGGGGATCCCTTACTCCAATGTCCCAAGTCCACTGGTAGTAAACGAACTGCTTCCTCATCTCGGAAATTGTCCTCGCCCGAATTTCGAATAGTTCCAGACCGGATCGGAAATACAACACGCGCGCGAATGCACCATTTCGATAAGCAACTGAACACATGACGGTAGCCTGAGTTATTTTCGGCTGCATGTTATCCAAAAGTTCATGTTTCACAAGCCAATAGCCCGCGTCGCGAATATGCTATGATCCACTTCGCAAACATGCAGTGTGGTTACTCGTGACGTCCGCTCCATTTGCTTGGAGAGCGATGTCCACACTAAAATGCCTAGCCGCTCATGGCTAATATGTTTATATGCATTCTAAATATCTCCCCCAACACCTCGGACTTCCAATCACTGTACATTGTTAAAAAACTTCACTCGGCATGTACTTGATATTTAGTTGCAATAGTCTTGGCGTGAGAAATGATAGCACGCCTTCCCAGTATGCATAGGCTTCAGAAACAAGCCTCCTCTATGTATCACTGCGTTTCGCTCCGTAACACGTGAAAAGAGTGATTCCACTAACAGAATACTGCCCGCATACAATGCCGGGCGCTCTGACGACTGAAGTTCTCATTCGACACTGAACTTTTATGATAATGACCTTAATCCGTCACCTCACGATGTATAAAATGTCAACTAGCACCGCCGTGAATTCAAAATAGCTTGACACTTCTTCCAGCCGAAACAACATTGCGATACAAGTTCTGCTTAGGCGTGAATTCGTCTGAGTTGAAACGTGTTCTGTCAGTCGCGCACCTGTGTCGACCTGCAGGAGGCAACTCGCGCACTCTCTACTGCGCATGACAAGACGATCTCTCTGAGACAGGTCGATATATAAATCTATATTCTTGATGTTACAGATGCCATTACTAAAAAGCACGACTGCCTTGTCCCTCTCTACTTTAAATCGAAATTCAGTATATACTTGACATCATACCTGTATCTCATTTCCAAATAAAATTCAAATGTAAATGTCAATCTCCCACTGCTGCCAGCTCAAGGTCACCTGCGCATCCTCGCGGCGTACAAGCGAAACACTCTCTTCCGAAGGTTATTGATGAGACAACAGCTGAGCAAACGATCACATGGCTATGCGCGCTGTCAAAACTAGGTCAAAACCTGCCGTGTGGTGTAGCGGTTCGTATAGGTATATGTACCGTAAACCAGGCCGAATAAAGGAAAACGGTACAGTACCTTCTTCAAGGCCACGGCCGCATCATTCCCTCTTCCTTGCCTATCCATCCTGACTATCCCTTACCTTCCCTCATGAGCCCCCTCTTCGCTTTGCAGGTGTGGCCGCCTGGGCGAGGTGCCAATCACACCTCACCAGTTGTATCCACTCCGATTAGATGTTCCCAGCTCTAGGACACTGCCCGTAGAGGCGGTAGTGGTGAGTTCCTTTGCTGAGTCCGTTGGTTCCACCAACCTGGAGGGTAAACGACTAAGAAAAGAAAAGAAGAAAAGAAGAATTATTTATTGTGGAGTGAAAATATCATTGTGCTATCAGGTTGTATTATTTTACACGAATAGGATGAATATTAATGGTTTCCGACTCAGAATAGATAGCACAAAGTTGGATGGATACAATAAAATAATTTAAAAAGAAAAAAAAATTGGTCCCTAGGGTGTCTTGAACCCAGGACCCATCCGTTACGAAGCAACAGCCTTACCCCTCCTACACTTTTCCAGTACTTCGGTGGGCTCACAGGTAGCTTAGGTAACTGAATCCCAATGCAATGGTTTAAGGTCGAATGATTTCAGTTCAATCTTTAAGACCGGCAGGAATGCATTCATTCGTGCCTGGCATGTTTTTCACTTACAGTTACGTATCTTAATGACTGATTTGCATTCTAATAATACCCATCAACAGCAGTTACCACCCTCAATTGACAACCGTCCATCATGTTTGATTCCTTGCACCTAGCCCTGCTGAGCCAATCGAAATAGCCGGTATACATATCAATAACGATACTCAGCCTGTACCGAAACTGCGGCTACATCCCATCTTAACGTTACAGCCTGTACCGTTTCTTCTCTGAGGGTCAATGCTGGCGGTACAAAGTTACAACCTCTACCATCTCTTGTAGCGTTACGTAAAATCCAGCATTGATAACGCTCATTTCGTTCTTATTCGTACCGACAACATTATCACTATTATTATTATATATATATATAATGCGTTTGGCCCTCTAAGGAGCACGTAGAACCATTAGTTAACATTGGTCTTCTTGTTCTTCTTATCTTCCCAAAACTTCCTCATCCTTTCGCTATGTGCCTGTCTTCTTTCTTGTGTCCATGCAGCTTTAAGTTTCAAATTCTGTCCCGTAGGGATCTTGGGTGGAAACTTATACGAATTTACTTTTTGTCTATATGCAGTCCGCGTCGTTGTCAGTGGGTCAATATTGATTTCAGTGAGGTCCTTTTGGTTGTCTGCTAGCCAGCGTACTTTGGTTTGTCGGTTTCCATTGACTATGAGGAAGATTTTCTTGGTCAGTCGGGAGTTGTCCATTCGAGCTATATGTCCGTAGAATTTCATGCGTCTTTTACGTGCGAGTGAGGCGAATCGTTCAGTCCGTGAATACAGTTCGTCTGAGCTTCTCCTCATCCAGATACCGTCCTGAAGCTTTGGTCCAAAGATTTTTCTCAGTATTTGTCGTTCTATCTTCTCAATGTATTTGATGTTGATGGTTAACGATGACGTCTCAATCGCATAGAGTGCCTCAGGGAGGATGACTGTGTGGTAGTGATGAAGTTTGGCTTTAGTGGAAAGTGATTTCTTGTTGTAAATATTCCAAGTGATTGTGTAAGCTTTGCGTAATTTTTCTGCACGTGTTTTGTTAGCCATTCTTTCGTTACCAATGTTCCCGATAATTTCACCTAGGTACTTGAAGTGCTTAACTTGTGTGATGTCGCCATATTTGGTTGCAATTGATGCCAGTTTTGTGCTCTTGGATTCCATGTACTGTGTTTTCTCGTAAGAGATATGGAGGCCGGTTCTGATTGATATCTCATGAAGCTTCTCGATGGCATGTCTGGCTTCTTCTGGAGTCCGGGTAATTATTGCTAGGTCGTCAGCAAAGGCGAAGCATTTTATGTTGATTCGTTGTTCTTTTGTTCCCATACTTATTCCAGGTATTTCTTTCTCCCATGTTCTGATGATCTTATCTAGTACCTATTATTATTATTATTATTATTATTAGTATCATCTTAGGTGTGTGTAGAATCAGTGTGTTAACCAGTGACATTGTGTTGGCTGTGGTAATGTGCGTATTTGTAATTGTGGCTAGGTTTGGGAAGGAAATGATCGTGGCCTTCACTTAGGTACCATCCGGGCATTTGCCTCACGTGGCTTAGTCTAGTGTTTAGCGCCGACGACCTCGTAGTTCCTCCCCTTTCAACCCCAATAACTAACTAACTAATTAACTAACTGACTAGGCTTAGTGTACAGTTTCTAGCGCTGAGGCTAGAAATATCTTTGCAGGAAGAGATGGGGATCGAACCCAGGTCCTTTAAAAGAGGAGTCACATTGCACACTCATCTCATGGAAGGTGGCTTTGTGTAATTTTATTTCTGAATTATTTCCGGATTACACAAGTTGTGAAAGACACACGTCCACTTCCAAACTGAGCTTACACAACTGCTTTGATTCCTTGTTGTGCATTATTTTCTTTCTCTCAACTATCTTGGACATTTTGAGTTACGTAACTGTCTTCAATATAATATCCAAATTGTATCGTACTAAAAATCTGACACACTTGAGTGATGAATTACAATAGGTGTAATATAAAATTAATTGTTTCGTTTATTCCTTTTCTTTTTCTACCCTCCAGGTAGGCTTTTCCCACGGACTCAGCGAATGATCCCGCCTTTACCGCCTCTACGGGCAGTGTCCTGGATCTTGACATCCAGTTATGGGATACAACTGGGGAGGAAGGCTGGACTAGCGCCTCGCCCAGGTGGCCTCACCTGCAAAGCGAATAGTGGGCCACATGAGGGACGGGACGGGATGGGAAGAATGGGGGGGATAGACACGGAACGGGGAAGGAGGCAGCTGTGGCCTGACGTTAGATACCATCCCGACATTAGCCCGAAGACGAAGTGGGAAACCACGGAAAACCACTTCGGGGATGGCTACGGTGGGAATCAAACAACCTCGACTCATGTGGACCACCCAAGGCTGAGTAGACCCCGTTCCAATCATACCGCTTTTCAAATTACGTAGCAGACCCAGGAATCGGACCTTGCGCCTCTGGGATGGCAGCTAAGCATGTTGCCCACTACACAACGGAGATGACCCAATATAAAATTATAATTATTATTAGTTATTGTCAAGCCTCCGTGGCTTAGGCGGCAGCACGCCGGCCTCTCACCGCTGGGTCCGTGGTTCAAATCCCGGTCACTCCATGTGAGATCTGTGCTGGACAAAACGGAGGCAGACAGGTTTTTCTCCGGGTACTCCGGTTTTCCCTGTCACAATTTCATTCCAGCAACACTCTCCACTATCATTTCATTTCATCTGTCATTCATTTAATCATTGCCCCAGAGGAGTGCGTCAGGCCTCGGCAGCCGGCACAGTTCATATCCTCGTCGCTAGATGGGGGCTTCATTCATTCCATTCCTGACCCGGTCGGAGACTGGAAGCAGGCTGTGGATTTTCATTAGTTATTGTGAAGTCGCCTCCATGGCTTAGCGGTGAGCATGCTTAGCTGCCGCCCTGGAGGTCCTGGGTACGATTCCCGGCTCTACCACGAAATATGAAAAGCGGTATGAGGACTACAACGGGGTCTATTCAGCCTTGGGTGTTCCAAATGAGTAGAGGGGGTTCGATTCCCACCTCAGCTATCCTCGAAGTTGTTTTCCGTGGTTTCCCACTTCGTCTTCGGGCAAATGCCGGGATGGTGCCTTCTTCAAGGCCACGGCCGCCTCCTTCCCTCTTCCTTGCCTATCCATCCTGACCATCCCTTACCTTCCCTCATGAGGCCCCTGTTCGCTTTGCAGGTGTGGCCGCCTGGGCGAGGTGCCAATCACACCTCACCAGTTGTATCCACTCCGATTAGAAGTTCCCAGCTCTAGGACACTGCCCGTAGAGGCGGTAGTGGTGAGTTCCTTTGCTGAGCCCGTTAGTTCCACCAACCTGGAGGGTAAACGACTAAGAAAAGAAAAGAAGAAAAGAAGAATTATTTATTGTGGAGTGAAAATATCATTGTGCTATCAAGTTGTATTATTTTACACGAATAGGATGAATATTAATGGTTTCCGACTCAGAGAATGGACAGCACAAAGTCGGATGGATACAATAAAATAATTTAAAAAGAAATAAAATTTTGGTCCTTAGGGTGTCTTGAACCCAGGACCCATCCGTTACCAAGCAACAGCCTTACTCCTCCTACACTTTTCCAGTATATCAGAGGGCTCACAGGTAGCTTACGTAACTGAATCCCAATGCAATGGTTGAAGGTCGAATGATTTCAGTTCAATCTTTAAGACCGGCAGGAATGCATTCATTCGTGCCTGGCATGTTTTTCACTTACAGTTACGTATCTTAATGACTGATTTGCATTCTAATAATACCCATCAACAGCAGTTACCACCCTCAATTGACAACCGTCCACCATGTTTGATTCCTTGCACCTAGCCCTGCTGAGCCAATCGAAATAGCCGGTATACATATCAATAACGATACTCAGCCTGTACCGAAACTGCGGCTACATCCCATCTTAACGTTACAGCCTGTACCGTTTCTTCTCTGAGGATCAATGCTGGCGGTACAAAGTTACAACCTCTACCATCTCTTGTAGCGTTACGTAAAATCCAGCATTGATAACGCTCATTTCGTTCTTATTCGTACCGACAAAATTATCAATATTATTATTATTATTATTATTATGATTATTATCTTAGGTGTGTGTGGAATCAGTGTGTTAACCAGTGACATTGTGTTGGCTGTGGTAATGTGCGTATTTGTATTTGTGGCTAGGTTTGGGAAGGAAATGATCGTGGCCTTCACTTAGGTACCATCCGGGCATTTGCCTCACGTGGCTTAGTCTAGTGTTTAAGGCCGACGACCTCGTAGTTCCTCCCCTTTCAACCCCAATAACTAACTAACTAATTAACTAATTGACTAGCCTTAATGTACAGTTTCTAGCGCTGAGGCTAGAAATATCTTTGCAGGAAGAGATGGGGATCGAACCCAGGTCCTTTAAAAGAGGAGTCACATTGCACACTCATCTCATGGAAGGTGGCTTTGTGTAATTTTATTTCTGAATTATTACCGGATTACACATGTTGTGAAAGCCACACGTCCACTTCCAAACTGGGCTTACACAACTGCTTTGATTCCTTGTTGTGCATTATTTTCTTTCTCTCAACTATCTTGGACATTTTGAGTTACGTAACTGTCTTCAATATAATATCCAAATTGTATCGTACTAAAAATCTGACACACTTGAGTGATGAATTACAGTAGGTGTAATATAAAATTAATTGTTTCGTTTATTCCTGTTCTTTTTCTACCCTCCAGGTAGGCTTTTCCCACGGACTCAGCGAATGATCCCGCCTTTACCGCCTCTACGGGCAGTGTCCTGGATCTTGACATCCAGTTATGGGATACAACTGGGGAGGGAGGCTGGACTAGCGCCTCGCCCAGGTGGCCTCACCTGCAAAGCGAATAGTGGGCCACATGAGGGACGGGACGGGATGGGAAGAATGGGGGGGGGGGGGATAGACATGGAACGGGGAAGGAGGCAGCTGTGGCCTGACGTTAGATACCATCCCGACATTAGCCCGAAGACGAAGTGGGAAACCACGGAAAACCACTTCGGGGATGGCTGCGGTGGGAATCAAACAACCTCGACTCATTTGGACCACCCGAGACTGAGTAGACCCCGTTCCAATCATACCGCTTTTCAAATTACGTAGCAGACCCAGGAATCGGACCTTGCGCCTCTGGGATGGCAGCTAAGCATGTTGCCCACTACACAACGGTGATGACCCAATATAAAATTATAATTTTTATTAGTTATTGTGAAGTCGCCTCCATCGCTTAGCGGTCAGCATGCTTAGCTGCCGCCCTGGAGGTCCTGGGTTCGATTCCCAGCTCTGCCACGAAATATGAAAAGCGGTATGAGGACTGCAACGGGGTCTATTCAGCCTTGGGTGTTCCAAATGAGTAGAGGGGGTTCGATTCCCACCTCATCTATCCTCGAAGTTGTTTTCCGTGGTTTCCCACTTCGTCTTCGGGCAAATGCCGGGATGGTGCCTTCTTCAAGGCCACGGCCGCCTCCTTCCCTCTTCCTTGCCTATCCATCCTGACCATCCCTTACCTTCGCTCATGAGGCCCCTGTTCGCTTTGCAGGTGTGGCCGCCTGGGCGAGGTGCCAATCACACCTCACCAGTTGTATCCACTCCGATTAGATGTTACCAGCTCTAGGACACTGCCCGTAGAGGCGGTAGTGGTGAGTTCCTTTGCTGAGTCCGTTGGTTCCACCAACCTGGAGGGTAAACGGCTAAGAAAAGAAAAGAAGAAAAGAAGAATTATTTATTGTGGGGAGAAAATATGATTGTGCATTCAAGTTGTGTTATTTTACACGAATAGGATGAATATTAATGGTTTCCGACTCAGAGAATGGACAGCACAATGTCGGATGGATACAATAAAATAATTTAAAAAGAAATAAAATTTTGGTCCTTAGGGTGCCCTGAACCCAAGACCCATCCGTTACGAAGCAACAGCCATACCCCTCCTACACTTTTCCAGTATATCGGCGGGCTCACAGGTAGCTTACGTAACTGAATCCCAATGCAATGGTTGATGGTCGAATGATTTCAGTTCAATCTTTAAGACCGACAGGAATGCATTCATCAGTGCCTGGCATGTTTTCAACTTACAGTTACGTATCTTAATGACTGATTTGCATTCTAATAATGCCCATGAACAGCAGATACCACCCTCAGTTGACAACCGTCCACCATGTTTGATTCCTTGCACCTAGCCCTGCTGAGCCAGTCGAAATAGCCGGTATACATGTCAGTAACGTTACAGAAGCCTGTACCGAAACTGCGGCTACATCCCATCTTAACGTTACAGCCTGTACCGTTTCTTCTCTGAGGGTCAATGCTGGCGGTACAAAGTTACAACCTCTACCATCTCTTGTAGCGTTACGTAAAATCCAGCATTGATAACGCTCATTTCGTTCTTATTCGTACCAACAACATTATCAATATTATTATTATTATTATTATTATTATTATTATTATTATTATTATTATTTTTAATTGTTCATACTCTCTGCATGCTCCACTACATAAGTAGTGCTCTTACAACACATTTTATAAATGAACAAAATAAATTACATTATAATGATTCAATTACTAGATGACAATCTTAACAATATCAAACAATATTATTCATCGTTTTTCCTTAGAGCTTGAAAATCCAGAGCATTAACAAATTTAGAAAATTCCTTCAAATACTTTTTTAATAGCACAGATTTCTGAATCGGCCAGTTATCATCTCTATTAACACTATTGATCAAGAATTGCCTAATATTTTTCACTTCGCTGCACACGAAAATTATATGATCTATAGTCTGAGGGCTGCTTTTACAGGAACACTCGGGATTACGTATAATTTTAAGTCTGTGTAAGTACGAAGCAATATTTCCATGTCCAGTCAGTATTGTCGTCATATTAGGTGTTAAGGTGATTTTGGATTTTAATCTACCTGCAACTGTTGGAAAGAATTCTTTTGTAAGTGTGCCTTTTGAAGTTTGTTCCCATTTTTGCTGCCATTCATGAATTGATTCTTCTTTGAGATTTCTTTTAAATGTTGAGATGGGTATTCTGTCGAAACAAACCTCGCTTAATTTTGTAGCCTCGTTTGCAATTTTATCAGCCAGTTCATTGCCTGCAACTCCTGTATGTGCCTTAACCCATTCAAATTTTATTATCCATTTTTTCCTTTTTAGAATAGCTGTAGTCCTTCTTATATTCTCAATTAGATCGTTATGATTTCTGAAGTCCGCAATGGAGTCAATTGCTATTTTACTATCTGTGTAAATAATTACTTTCTTGTCTTCATCATCCTCTGTCTTAGTAGTATCTAAGAACTCCAGAGATTTAAGTATAGCTAATTGCTCCGCCTGATTATTCGAACAGTTGTCTTGCAGTCTATATTTCAATTGGTCTACTAATTCGTGCAATCTGAATATAGCTATGCCAGCTCCCACTCCTTCTTCACTTTTGCTTCCATCTGTGTAAATTTTCCATGGGATATATTCATTTAATGCTATTCTTGGATCTTCGGTACCAGGAAAATAGGCTGGATGGAGCCATCTCATAGGTTTTTCGGATGATCAATGGCATAGTTCATAGTTGTTTTTCCTGACTTGATTTTGTATAGAGTAACAATCTCTTTAGCCATTATATCTATAGCAGTAATTCCTGTAATAATGCACAGTGCCTCATGAGATACAGTGCGGTACGATTTTGCTATTCTCAAGAGAATAAGTCTTTGCACTCTCACGTATTTAATCATATTACATTTCTTTTCTAGGGATTCAATCCAGACCGGAGCAGCATATAACAGCATTGGCAATATTGCTCCTTTATAAATTGTTTCCAAAGCCTGGTGTTTTAGACCCCATCCTATTCTAGCCGATTTTGATAATGCGTTTATTAATTTAATACATTTTTCGCTAACTTTATTGATGTGGTCATTGAACTTAAAGCGAGAGTCTATAGTTATTCCTAGATTTTCCATCGTATCTACTTGTACAAGACGTTTCCAATTCATAAAGATATCAATTGTCTTCTTTGCTTTTCTTCTTCTTGATATTAGAATAACTCTTGACTTACTTTCATTAAAACGGGTTTTGTTTTCTGTTGACCACTTAGTAACTTTCCGTAATTCCATATTCACAATATTTTCTGCTTCAATTTCAGTTTCAGCCCTGACTGCAATTATAAGGTCATCAGCAAATGCTATAGCTTTGGTGTTTTTACCGTATTCCAAACTGAGCAGTGAATTATACTGTACATTCCAGTACCCCGGTCCACAACATGAACCTTGAGGACATCCTTTATTAACTACTGTTTCTACTTGGATACTATTGGAATTCATGAACGTCGTTCTATCCTTGAAGTAGCTCTTAGTCAGGTAGTACAAATTTCTCGGGCATTTGAAGTCCTTTAGGGCCTTTAGGACACATGGCCACCACGCAGAGTCAAAAGCTCCTTTGACATCAAGACTAACTATAACGGTAATTTGACCATTTTTGAACGCCTCAGTTATAAATTCCTTAAGTGCCATAGCTGCATCAGTAGTAGACTTTTGAACTGTGAAGCCATATTGATTTTCGTTCAGTAGTTTATTGGTATAGAGGTAGTGATTTATTCTATTTATTAGAAGTTTCTCTAATACTTTGCCCGCCACATTTATCAGGCTTATTGGTCGGAATTTCGAGGGATCCTGGATCTTATCTTTCCCTGGTTTTGTGATTGGTATAAGTCTCGCATTTTTCCATCGCTTCGGGAAACAAGCATTCTTCAAGCAACCATTATATAATGATGTCATAGTTCTAGGGATACTTTCATACGTCCACCATAGTATTTTACTAGTGATTCCATCTTCACCTGGTGTCTTTTTAAGACCTAGATCTTTGATTGCAGATTTTATTTCTTCTTCTGTAAATTCCCAGTCGTCCAGAGTGTCTATTGGTTCCTCTACTTCCTTCCTTATTTGCTTTTGCTGAGCAGTATCTTCCATTTCATCATCCTTCTGAATGAGATGGTTTAATATACACCGCATTGTTTCCTTTAAGTCTCTTGTGTAGTGACCTTCATTGTTAATAAGAGTTGATACAATTTGAGTATTCTTAATTTTTCCTGACGCTGATTTATAGACTATGTCCCAGGGATTTGAAGAAATTTTACTACAGTATTCTTTCCAAGACAGTATCTTTGCATTTCTGATTTTAGCTTGGTATTTAGTTTTTTCAGCAAAGTATTCAGTTTTTCTCTGATCTCGGAGGTCATTATTATTTAACGTTCTCTGGAATTTTCTTCTGAATGCATTTACTTTCTTCCGCATTATCGTAAGATCTTCATTCCACCAAGGCACTGTTCTGTGTTTTAGGCTGATGGTTTTGCCAGAAGGTCTACTAACTTTGAAAGCCTGCATGCAAACTTTCGTCTGGGCAGAGCTAACTTTATTTACTATGTCCTCCATATCAGCAGAATTATTTATGTACACTGATAGTTTGTTGTCAATATCTTCAGTTTGTTCTTCCTGTATTATTCCCCAGAACTGTCTTGCTATTTCTTTCGTTAACATTTCTTGATAAGATTCACGATCTTCTTCTCTCGTTATATATTTGATACCGGTGAATCTGTTTTTTGTTGTATCATAACAGAAGTTTTGTGCTACTAAGAATTGCAAAATTCTGTGATCTGAACAACTCTCTTCTTCGCTTATCCTCCAGTTATATATTTCCTTGAGGAGTTTATTATTGCTGATGGTCAAGTCCACGTTACTTTTTCCTCTGCTACTTTGGAAAGTGGTTAATTCACTGTATTCGTTATGTACAAACAGCTGATTTATTATTAGGAATTCCTCTAAATTCTTTCCCCTTTCATTGGTTAATATATCATGCCATGTTGTAGATCTGGAATTACTGTCCATAGTAATGAGTAGCCCTTGTCCACATGTATATTTCAAAATGTTGTTGATTTTGTTAAAGTCACTTTCTATTATTTCTTGACTATCGAGATACATATTAACAGAATAAAATTTTAAACTCCTGTATGTTAATTCCACAACTACTGTGTCTTTATCAGTCAATTCATTTATAAGTAGAGCGTCTATCTGAGGGTTTGTCACCAACGTGACTGTACGACATCGACCTTCACTTGCAGCAAACTTCCTATATCTATTTGTAATACCAGTGGGCCTATTGTTGATAATTCGTGGCTCTTGTATAAATATCACATCTATTCCTTCTTGTAGTATCAGATTCATCAAGCAATCATTTGCAGCTATCGAGTGTTGTAAATTAATCTGTAGGCAGTTGATCTTGTCATAATTATTTGAGTTTTTAATACCTGTTAATTTCTTGGTATTGGTTGCTGAATACATATTAATAGTCTGTATTCTGAATTTGCTTTATAATTGCAGCTTGCAAGCTTGGGCAATTCCTGTCAAGAGAAGTGTGATTTATGCACGTTGTGTGATTAGGGTTATATTTTTTTGTAGGTTAAGCAATTAATGCATTTGTATTCTTCATTTGAAGCTTTACATTCCTTTAAACTATGTGGGCCTGTACATATGGGGCAAGCTACTTCTCCTCTACAGTCTGTATGTCTATGATTGAATTTACTACACTTGAAGCAACGATTAACTCGAAAATAATCTTCAACATTGCAAATCAACCAACCTAATCTCATCTTTATTGTTTGGATCAACCGACGGGTTTGGGAGTTAACTTCTATCACTAGATTCCTTTTATTACGCTTAGTGTTAAATACGAATTTAGGCGTAATCTTTACTTCTACTGATTGTAATTCTGGGTTTTGATTTATTATTACATTAGATGCATTCTCCGTTGTTATTTCTTCAGGAATATCGTATATAACTAATCGCGGCTGACGTAGTTCCTGTACCGTAGCTTCCAGTTCTCTCCCACATTTATCTTCTACAGATTTGCTTACTTTCTCTATATCTTCCTTACTACATGTTTCTATTAATATTCTTCCATCTTTAAGAGTCTTGAATGCGCTGATGCCGACTTTCATCTCTACTGGGTTAAGGTTTGTTTTCAGAATATTCTTTATCGTTTCCGCAGAATGATTTCCTTTAGTCTTTACTGTAAGCTTGAACTTACTCTCTTTCCGTTTAGTGGCAACAACATCTGCAAATGATTTCTTATTTATGTCACCAGATGGACACTTACCCTCACTGCTTGCATCGTCCTTGCTGTTAAAATACAGTTTACGTCCGAGGCCTGTAGACTGCGCCACTTGTCCCGCCATGCATGTGTCCAGTCTGTCAATCTTCTCTTTGACATTAATAACCTCTATATGCAGTTCACTATTTTCACGTGTCAAATCGTCTACTCTCTTATTTAGATCATAAAAGAGTTTTCTGATAGTACTTACTGATTCTAATATTGCCGTCTTCGATTGCTTCTTCAGATTTTTATTGTTATCCACGACAACGAGGATACTTTCTAGAGCACTATCAACATCACAACTTTCCTCTTCCGCCATCTTGTTGACATCCATTATTATAATAATAATAATAATAATTATTATTATTATTATTATTATTATTATCTTAGGTGTGTGTGGAATCAGTGTGTTAACCAGTGACATTGTGTTGGCTGTGGTAATGTGCGTATTTGTAATTGTGGCTAGGTTTGGGAAGGAAATGATCGTGGCCTTCACTTAGGTACCATCCAGGCATTTGCCTTACGTGGCTTAGTCTAGTGTTTAGCGCCGACGACCTCGTAGTTCCTCCCCTTTCAACCCCAATAACTAACTAACTAATTAACTAACTGACTAGGCTTAGTGTACAGTTTCTAGCGCTGAGGCTAGAAATATCTTTGCAGGAAGAGATGGGGATCGAACCCAGGTCCTTTAAAAGAGGAGTCACATTGCACACTCATCTCAAGGAAGGTGGTTTTGTGTAATTTTATTTCTGAATTATTTCCGGATTACACAAGTTGTGAAAGGCACACGTCCACTTCCAAACTGAGTTTACACAACTGTTTTGATTCCTTGTTGTGCATTATTTTCTTTCTCTCAACTATAGTCTGGGACAGCTTAAATGAATTACTAGATCAAGACAGGGTAGGCAACATTAACAGCCGTCCCCTATGCCTACGTAAATGTTGGTTTATGGTTGCATTTCTTGAAGGTAAGTTGTTTTCAGGTGCGAGCACATTGTCGCCAACCCTGCTTAAAATCCCGCCATCTCCAAAGACCATAATACCAGTAAAATTCCGTTCCACACAGTTGCCGACATGTTTCTGGCAATAACTCCCAGAATGCATTTTTCACAAAGTCAGCCAACATTATAATTACGACTGTAACTAATGACTTATTATTTAAATAATTTCACAGTTTTCGTTGGAAATTCAAGTCTAATGAAGTTGTAACAAGTTGTACAAGGTAAGTACTAGTAATATACATGGATTAAAACAGTTTATACAGTTATTATAGACTCTTAATATGTGTGTGTCAAATCCACTTGTCTGAGATGTTTCGAAGCTTTTATTTAATTAATTTTTGGATAAATTCTTATTTAGATTTCATCATGACGCCTAAAAATACGAGAACAAGATTGGAGATGGATTGGAGTAACTCTACAAAGATCACTACAATTTAAGTAAGTAAGTAGGCCTAGCCTAGACCTACACAATTTAATGTACAGAGTTATTTAATCGTTGTTTTATTTATTTTTATATTCAGTCAGAGCACAAATAACGTAATAAAAAACCTTAATGGTCTTTGGAAATTTTGAAATAGTCTTCCGACTGCATTTTCCGTATAGGCCTAATTCAAACATAACCTAAAATATAGCCTATGTAAGTTCTCTCTCGGGAATGTATTCTTAGGTTTAATTCGCCTTCTAATATAGTAATGTATATTATTCTCTACTTCCAAATGCCGTCAGCCATAATATTATAATACATTGCGCATGTACCGGTGATTCTTAAGCTTGGAAGTAGGCCTAGTCTATGATTCACACTCGGTTGGTGGTAGTGAATGTATTGGTGATTATTTATGAAGCTTATAACTTATGTACTTGGCTACTGACCTATAGCCTACTTAGTAGTAGGCAGATAAAATATTTATATTAACTTAGGCCTATTTTTATTTGTTTCAGTCATGGTTGCGACAGAGTAGTGTGATGCCCTTCGACGAACTTCAAGGGTTGTGCAACATGAATCAATCATCATTCTGAAGAGCCATATACTCACATGTGCATGGTATATGCACTGCGCTAGAGTCACATATGCAAATTTTCAGAGAAAACCAACAATATCTCGTAGCTCTCGACATAAGTTACTGCGCCACTGAATGTCTGGGTGAAAATTACTGATGTACTAATGTTGGGTGAGACAAAGTCATTGTTCGCTACTTGGTTAGATGACACGGTTTGGGCGAAGCCACTGGTTGCAATAAGTTATAAATATTGGTCGCAGCTATAGCCTACTTGTATTATTAATTCTGAATGAAAGTAGAAAGTGGCTTATACACCTGCATCGGACATGATTGTGACTGTATGCTGTGATGGCTGCGCTAGAATTAGTAGAACACAGGTAACGATATTTGTAGGCTATACATTATACGGTAATAGAAAACTAAAAATTTCATAGATCTCGTAGGCCTATACTACACAGCTTGGACATTGGACGTGAATAATGAAATAAAAGGCAAAACCATTGGTCTGGATAAAGATTATTGATGCTTGACTACCCCCACTGTGCATGACAAAAACCGGGGGTGTTATATAATAGCTAACGCGGCCCGCGTTACCTCAATTTTTCATATTAAAGCATTGTTGTTGTTTCTTATGGCTAGCCCAGATTCCAATCCATCAGCTTTCTTGCATTCCAATAGAGTTGTGTGAGGTTTCCTGAAGTTCTAGCAGTCACATCAAGTTTGTTGCAATGTGGCAGGTGCCCCTTATCCATTTTACTTCAGGTTCGTGACAAAGTGCGCATTTTTCAGATCACAGGATATCCCAAATAGGATCACGACTTATATAGATGGAATTCCAGCTGAGTCTGCCATTTTCGCTGTTAATTATGCACAAGTACAGTATTGCCAATCCCACACTTACGGGACTACTTTGTATAAGCGCGGTACCATGAAACAAAATAGCGCCAAGTTTGAACCAGTTCGCAATGGATTGTGCAAGCTGTTTTTGTCTAAACCAGGGGTCTCCAAACTACGGCCCGGGGGCCACATCCGGCCCGCGGACAGATTTTGTCCGGCCCGCGGAGAGCTAGCATACTTGAAAACTCCTTTTAGAGAACATTTTTTTATAGCAAATTAAATTTAGTTTACTGAAGTATTCTAATTTTATGTTGAATAATTATTAATATGACATCTACGTTGATATGGTCATGGGCTAACTACTCATAACATTGTTGTAGGCTTATTGTTATTGTTTTTGTGATAAGTTGGATAAAGAAACACAGAATTGTAATGAGTAAAGGCATGTATAACATGCAGACATATGAAATACTAATGAGATTTATGTAATTGAGATTTTCCACTGACAATAGTTTGTAGTTGTGGACTAATTTTACTTGTACCAATTATTAAAAGAGATTTAAGATGCTCATCAGTTAATTTAGATCTGTAAACATTTTTTGTGTACTTCATTTTGGAGAAGGTCTTCTCACACAAATAAGTAGTACCAAAAACAGAAAACAGCCCACGAGCAAATTTATGCAAATTATCAAATTGTGTCAGTGGAAGACTCTTATAAAATTCCAACAAAGATGAGTTTTGATATTTGTTCTTAATTATATCACTGCACTGTAGTTCAATCATTTCCATTTGAAGTTCCGGGTCAGTATCAATGTCAGTATCAAAAGGATCCTGAAAAATCTTAATTTGATTCGCAAAGGCATCGAAGTCCGAGAAACGAGTATCAAAATTTATTTTCAAAGCACTCCAAGTTTCGATTGCAAAATCGATAGGAAACTCAGTCTCAGTGGTGTGGCTGAATATTTCACATGTTTTAAAATGTGAAAAACATTTACTTCGTAGTTGTGATTGAAACAGTATCAATTTCTTCCGGAATGATTTGATATTAGTGTATAAATCAGGAAGATGCTGGTTTTCTCCTTGCAATCTCAAATTCAGTTCGTTCACATGTTTTGTCAAATCAACATAGAATGCTAACTTCCACAGCCATGCGTTGTTTTGTAATTCAGTAAGAGGGCGATGCTTTTCATTCAAAAAATTTCGATCACTGCTCGAAGTTCAAAAAAGCGCTGAAGGACTTTCCCACAACTAAGCCAACGTACGGCAGTATGATAAGGTAAGTCATTTTCTCCAATCTCTTCAATAAATTGTCGGAATTGTCGGTGATTCAGCCCAAAAGATCTCATAAAATTAACAGTTGATATGACTGGTTTCAGAACTTCAGACATATCCAAACATTTTCCGCACAAAGACTGTTGATGAATGATACAATGTAAGACTAATGGTTTTGAACCACCGTCATTTTCTACAGCCTTTGACACAAGAGCGACCACTCCTTTATCTTTCCCACTCATGTTTTTGCCTCCATCAGTTGTAATACATTTCAAGTTTTTCCATCGAAGGTTCTTTTAATTAATGGCCATTTCAACACCTTTAAAATATCTGTACCAGTAGTTGTGCCATGAATACTATACATATCAAGAAGTTCTTCATGCACTTCATAGCTTTTATCTACTCCTCGAATATAAATCAACACCTGAGCAGTATCTGACACATCCGTTGACTCATCCAAGGCCAAAGAAAACCACTCAACATCTCCATTTTTGTCGAACAGTTGAGAGGATATATTTTCAGCGATGTTTTCTACCCTTCGAGCCACAGTGTTTGCTGACATACTGACAGTTTTTAATAAATTTATCTTTTCAGGGCACATTTCTTCGGCTGCTGCAATTATGCATTCTTTGATCATTTCTCCATCGGTGAATGGTTTTCCACGTTTTGCAATTTCATGAGCCACACGAAAGCTGGCACGAGTTGCAGCCTCTTGTTCGGTTTTGAGTTTTGTAAATGAAGATTGCTGCGATTTCAATCCGCGCTTCATAGCTTCGAATTTTTCTGTCCGCAAACTTCCTGTATATTTTGAGTAATTTTGAAAATGTTATGTTTCATAATGACGTTTAATGTTATATTCCTTGAGAACGGCTATGCTTTCATTTCAAATCAAACATAGCGCCTTGTTACTGGACTCAAATACGAAATACTGAATGTTCCACTCATCTTTGAATTTTCTGAATTCACTATCAATTTTTCGCTTCTTTTCCATACTACTAAATCACACACAAAAGTAACAATTCAAATCAAAATACTGTTACAAAGATGTCTTAAACTTAAACACGCACAAACACGTTTTGAGGAGGTACGCACTATTTTATTTCACAACAGTGTCATAGGAACTGACTTGTGGTTGCGCAACTAGCCTTCTTATATATTCCAATTACTGCCATCTAGAAGTGAGTGGAAGACACCAGAACTCTCTCGAACCAACGAGATTACTCTGTACGTGCTATTAGCGCCATCTGTTAGCGATAGAAGGTACTACCTATTTCCGCTTGTGTCCACCAGATGTCGTGTCACGTTACTCCTCATGGCTCGTACTCTACGACTAATCTAGAAATTACAGATAATGACAGGAAAATTAATAATATGCAGTGTTGCCGTTTTGCGGACTTTAGTCCGATTTGCAGCCTTTTTTCAACGTTGCGTATTTTTTCGGACTTTTTTTTCGTCAGTGGACTATTTCACTTTTTACCACCGGCAACGATGATAATATGGTTTTGGCCCTCGGAACTTACTGGAGTAATCAGTATGGCCCTAAGGCTGGAAAGTTTGGAGACCCCTGGTCTAAACCAATAATTGTTAATTCATTAGGCCATGCAAACACCCCTGGATTTTGTCACGCACAGTGGGGGTAGACACGCATCAATAATTTTCATCCAAACCCATGGTTTGTGCCTAGACCAATAACTTTTGGGCAGTGAGGCGCTGGTTTTTTCCCGATTAGTTCGAAACATGAAATTCTTGCGATCAGCGTTCATTACAGTGGTAAATAGAAATACTGTTCTACATACAAAACAAACCTAACCTGGGGCTTATGCCCAGACCTCCTTGCTTGTAGTGCAATCGGTAATTTTCGTCCAGACAGTCGACTAAACAAGTAGCGACCAATGGTTTCGTCCAGTCAGTCGTCTAACAAAGAAGAGCTCGTTTATTTATTTTTCTCACATAATTACAACATTACATGTGTCGTCTAATGTAGGCCTATTTAGTATCGGATATGTTGGTAACTAATGACGTCAATGTGATCGCTCACTGCGGCAGTTTCACATACCAAATATGCTGTCGAACATGGCTGCGGTTGTTAAATTTACAATAAATAAAAACACATGTTTAAGTGATTTAGCACATATATCCGGTGCAGAAGTGATCAAGGTTAGTAGTTACAATTGATAATGTCCCCCCCCCCCCTCTCGCCAGAAGATGAAATAAGGTATGAAAATAATATATTATCAAAGTGAAATCAAAATGAAAAAAGAGTGATACATGGTACAGAATTAATCTGAAATTTCACTACAGTATATGTCGTTTTATAAAAGGGCATAGCGGGTGGGTTACAGACAGCTAAGGAGAAAGCATCTATTAGGACATCACTTCCATAATTATTATTCATCATTACACAAGGTATTTAGGCTAAGTTAAGTATTCTACTTGGTTCATCACTCCTGAAGTGTTACCTCTATTACGTATGTCGTTTTGCCTTGAACATTTTTGGTTGAAGGCAGGCTATTATTTTATTTTAGAATATGCACTGAAAATTTGATGTAATCAGCGTAACCGCAGCCTTCGTAAAGAGGTTTACGCAGGCCAGCGCGTATCCCATTTTTGAACAGCTGACTGCGGTTGACTGTAGCGTTGGGGGTCTGCACCACTAGCGCTGGCCAACAGCGGGGCGCACTTGAACTCGGTCAGTGATAACACTATATATTGTATTCGTCATGATAATGCTATTATTATGATCATGTAGAAATGAGTGGATGTGTAGAGGACGTACCCATTCGCGACAACGCTGCCTCAGTTCAATTCCCTCTCATATATTCCGCTCTCGCAATTTAAATAACTCAGCTCTCCACAGAAAATTGTTTTGTGTTGATATCTTATAATTATAATTTTCAAGATATTACTCCGTCGATAAAGCTTGCCTTTCAACGCCTGTACTTCACTCGTCAATTTCTCAGTGAATTCATTGGATTTTCTACAAGTGGCTTTTAATGTGCCGGTTGATGAGAGGTCAGGAGACTATTCTACCAACCATCTCGCGTTGTGCGGCTAGCATTTTTTGGCAGTTGGTCCAGGTTCAATTTCCAGCTCTGCCAAGAAATTTTAATTTTGGTCAGAGGGATGGAACAAGGCACACTCAGCCTCACGAGGCAAAACTGAGAAAAGGAGGGTTTGATTCCTATCTTAGCCATCTTGGAAGTGGTTTCCACGCTTCTACTCCTGGCAAATGCCGGGATGGTTCCTAAATTAAGGCCATGGCCACCTCATTCTCAATCCTCATCTGAATAATAAATGCACACACTAATCCAGCCATCACAATAACACAGGTTATCAGACAAATTCCACATGCCCAAGTACACAGATCTACATGACCATGATGTCACAAAGCCCCAAAATCAACCGACTGCTGCTTTCTACCATTCCAAGACGAAATCTTTGAGTTGCCATTAGTCTAATGCCCCTAAAATCCACGACTAGTTCGAATGGTATTAGGCCTAAGCATTGGATCAACCATCTTCTTGCATCTCAATAGGGATTTGCCAACAGGCTTTTAACAGCTTGTCTCAATTCTGCCTTCATATATGTAGGCCTATTGGCAACTCCAGCTATCTGATATGGCATCTAGCGGTAAAAATTAGAAACTTACCAAGTAGGGTACATTTGTCACGTGGTGACTGGTTGTATATGGTTTCTTGTATTCGTAAGCAGATCGAGGTAATTTCTTCGTGTCTTTATACATAAGTAATAAGTTTTACTCGCTGATGGAGTGTACAATGAGTAAAAGCAACGTATATTGCTCAGTTTGCGGCTGTAAGTCGATGCATAAAAGAGGGCTGCGGATATAAGTTTTCATCACTTTCCAAAAGATGTAAATAGCAATAGCCAAAAGGTGATGATACCAAATATATACGGGCAACAGGAGCGGGTTGGACCACTCACCACTACACTCACTGACGACAGGACGGGTTGTTCACTGTTTACGCCGAGCCAAGCCGTACCAAGACAGCTAGGCCTATACCAGCCGACTACAGCCAAGCTTCATCAGTCAGGTATCCTTCCCCCTCCCTAGTTCATTTCCACTTATCCTACCAATCGCCATCACCTCGCTCTGCGATATCCGAGCCATTCCACTACGAGTCATATAGGCCTAATTTGACTTCGCAGGGTAAATATCTACTCTGCGAGAACCTGCTACCAGTCCGATATTCTACACTAAACCCACCAGCTAACCATCTAAATCAAGCAATTCCTGTGTCCCCCGAGCTTTAATACAAGTTAAACTCATCCCTTCGCCCTACCAAGCAGCAAATAATTTCTACAGTCTATAGTACAGTGAGCAAACTCAAATATAGCTTATAAGTAACAGCGCCATGACTCGAACTGCTCAAAAAGAGATACCAGCAGACAACCGATGCTTGATAATATGCAATTGACACATAAAATCCAGTGGAACACACAAATTAGATCACGTGTATCGCACAGTTATACATATATACAGTCAAAAATAACACTGTCATTATTTTAGGGACCACATTTACTGATTATAACCGAAAAATAAAAAGTGTTCCATATCAAACGCGTGTTATTGACTATTTTTACCCTACTTATCCAGACCGACCACAGCGCCCCAAGTGTTAGTTTGAGTTGCCAATACATGCAAGAAATGAGTACGGTACTTATCAAAAATAAAGAAATAATAAGCTAATATGTACCCTACTATTATATTTCTCTCCTACTCCTAAATCCTTCTCTGAACACTCATCTTAAAACAGAATGGTCTGCATTTTTGGACTAATTATAAAAATATAGCCTATAAGAAGAAATGAACATGCTCATCTTTAGCTCCATGGCGAAAATAATTGAGTAAGTATTAATGTTTCTGTTCTTATGCATTTTATATGATGCTTTAAAAATCAATCTAGAAGAGATAATTTAAGTTAACTTCACTACCATAATACTGCTTAAGAGTTGCTGTCGAGGACTGATGACCAAGATGTCCCTAACTTGAGTAAGGACTGCTTCACAACTTCATGTAAAACGTATTTTCATAAAAGAGCCTTTACTTAGTTTGGATCATTTGCGATACGTGTTACATGGATGTGTGTGCTGACTTTTTGGTGTTAAATGATGTAAGTTGGCAACAACAAATGTGGCGGCCATGTTGGTTTTCTAGTAACTTATCTAAGGTCTCCTGGACTATATCTTGGACATTTTGAGTTACGTAACAGTCTTCAATATAATATCCAAATTGTATCGTACTAAAAATCTGACACACTTGAGTGATGAATTACAATAGGTGTAATATAAAATTAATTGTTTCGTTTATTCCTTTTCTTTTTCTACCCTCCAGGTAGGCTTTTCCCACGGACTCAGCGAATGATCCCGCCTTTACCGCCTCTACGGGCAGTGTCCTGGATCTTGACATCCAGTTATGGGATACAACTGGGGAGGGTGGCTGGACTAGCGCCTCGCCCAGGTGGTCTCACCTGCAAAGCGAATAGTGGGCCACATGAGGGAAGGGACGGGATGGGAAGAATGGGGGGGGGGGGGGGGGATGGACATGGAACGGGGAAGGAGGCAGCTGTGGCCTGACGTTAGATACCATCCCGACATTAGCCCGGAAACGATGTGTGAAACCACGGAAAACCATTTCGGGGATGGCTGAGGTGGGAATCAAACCACCTTGACTCATTTGGACCACCCGAGGCTGAGTAGACCCCGTTCCAATCATACCGCTTTTCAAATTACGTAGCAGACCCAGGAATCGGACCTTGGGCCTCTGGGGTGGCAGCTAAGCATGCTGCCCACTACACAACGGAGATGACCCAATATAAAATTATAATTAATATTAGTTATTGTGAAGTCGCCTCCATCGCTTAGCGGTCAGCATGGTTTGCTGCCGCCCAGGAGGTCCTGGGTTCGATTCCCGGCTCTGCCACGAAATATGAAAAGTGGTATGAGGACTGGAACTGGGTCTATTCAGTCTCGGGTATTCCAAATGACTAGAGGGGGTTCGATTCCAACCTCAGTTATCCTCGATGATGTTTTCCGTGGTTTCCCACTTCATCTTCGGACAAATGCCGGGATGGTGCCTTCTTCAAGGCCACATCCGCCTCCTTCCCTCTTCCTTGCCTATCCATCCTGACCATCCCTTACCTTCCCTCATGAGGCCCCTGTTCGCTTTGCAGGTGTGGTCGCTTGGGCGAGGTGCCAATCACATCTCACCAGTTGTATCCACTCCGATTAGATGTTCCCAGCTCTAGGACACTGCCCGTAGAGGCGGTAGTGGTGAGTTCCCTTGCTGAGTCCGTTGGTTCCACCAACCTGGAGGGTAAACGACTAAGAAAAGAAAAGAAAAGAAGAAAAGAAGAATTATTTATTGTGGAGTGAAAATATCATTGTGCTATCAAGTTGTATTATTTTACACGAATAGGATGAATATTAATTCCGACTCAGAAGAGACAGCACAATGTTGGATGGATACAATAAAATAATTTAAAAAGAAATAAAATTTTGGTCCCTATGGTGTCTCGAACCCAGGACCCATCCGTTACGAAGCAACAGCCTTAACCCTCCTACACTTTTCCAGTATATCGGTGGGCTCACAGGTAGCTTACGTAACTGAATCCCAATGCAATGGTTTAAGGTCGAATGATTTCAGTTCAATCTTTAATACCGGCAGGAATGCATTCATCAGTGCCTGGCATGTTTTCAACTTACAGTTACGTATCTTAATGACTGATTTGCATTCTAATAATGCCCATGAACAGCAGATACCACCCTCAATTGACAACCGTCCACCATGTTTGAATCCTTGCACCTAGCCCTGCTGAGCCAATCGAAACAGCCGGTATACATGTCAGTAACGTTACAGAAGCCTGTACCGAAACTGCGGCTACATCCCATCTTAACGTTACAGCCTGTTCCGTTTCTTCTCTGAGGGTCAATGCTGGCGGTACAAAGTTACAACCTCTACCATCTCTTGTAGCGTTACGTAAAATCCAGCATTGATAACGCTCACTTCTTTGTTATTCGTACCGACAACATTATCATTATAATAATAATAATTATTATTATTATCTTAGGATTGTGTGGAATCAGTGTGTTAACCCGTGACATTATGTTGGCTGTGGTAATGTGCGTATTTGTAATTGTGGCTAGGTTGGGAAGGAAATGACCGTAGCCTTCACTCAGGTACCATCCGGGCATTTGCTTGGCTTTGAAGTATGGGACCACGCCATTCCACCTCCAGGATACCCTGTTGGGAATGTAACCTATCTCTTCTAAAATATCCTCTCGAGGCTTAGTGTAGTGTTTGGGGCCGATGGCCTTGTAGTTCATCCCCTTTAAACCCTAATAACTAACTAACTAAATAATTAACTAACTGACTAGGCTTAGTGTACAGTTTCTAGCACTGAGGCTAGAAACATCTTTGCTGGAAGAGATGGGAAACGAACCCAAGACCATTAAAACTGTAGTCTCAGTACTCACTCTGTTGACGGAAGGCGACTTAGTATAATTGTATTTCTTAAATCTTATTGTTTTATACAAACCGTAAAGGAATACAATTTTACTTCCAAACTCTACTCCGCCATGTTTGATTCCTTGCACCCGGGCCTGGTGCTGTACCGATGGTAACACGCGGTACGGCTATATATAACGTTACTAATGGCTGTACCGAAACTCCTGCCTTAGCCAAACGTAACGTTACAGCCTGTACCTTCTCTACTCAGCTGGCCAATGCTGACGGTACAACACACCCGACATAGCTGTAACGTTACTAATGTGTGAAATTTGAAAATTCAAAAAACTTCAAACGGACATTGTTTAAAATGTGTTATCAACAAACTGGAAAAATCCATATCATCAAAAACGCAAAACTTGAAACGAAGATTTTTAAAAACTGTAAATTGCAAAATGACAAATGGCGGTGTGTGAATTCATCATGTGTGAAATGTGTAAAATGAAACATAAGCCATCAACATCACGATTTCTTAAAATTAAAAATAACAAAACATTGTGCTCTGGTAAACCTTTGTTTTTATTTCATAGTCATAGTGAATTGACAAAAGAAAAATAGAATACAAACAAATCCCAATTCCTCACTCCTAAATGTTTATGTCCATGCATCATCAACTTTCCTTTCATAGCACTCACGATAATCAGGGCTGCCATCCTTTCACCCACTGAGGCATCACTGGATGTGAAACGTTGTTTAGCTTTCTTCAATAACAATTTATCTGCCACATGTCTTAAACCAGGATGACTATGGCGATAAGAAAGGTCATGTTCCTTGCATGCTTGATCCAAAAGATTAATGGGTACATCACCACGTTGTAAACGTTTTTCGAGACGAGTTCCAGGACCGTAAAAACGATAACCTGAAAGATGGATTTCGAAAGGTAAGTATTGAATCACTTTGTCAATGACGCCATTGCCAGTACAGGTCTGGCATATCCTTTTCCATCGATGGAAAAAAGGTTTGGTCTTCCTCCTCCTCTGTGGACGATGTTTGTGATGATGATAATTGTTGTTTTAAGGGGCCTAACATATAGGTTATCGGCCCAGGACGATGTTTGTGTTTGTTGTTGTTGTTGTTGCTTTTTCTCGCCATGACACCCGTGGAATGATTCAACAAAGTCTTTACACGGACTTTTATGACCGTGATACAGTTTCACTAGCTGGCAAGTCGCACACTGACGCATAGACGGTATTTTTTGCCATGGCCACTTGCTTATGGTGATCTTAATCCGTACAGGGTTGCAATTCACTCAACACAGGGTCTTGAGTCCATGATTTTGGTACATGTTGCCAGATTTCTTTGACAGCGTTGGCGGCCACATAATAAATGAACGACTTGGGCAGCGCCAAGAGTTCCTCTTTGGTAAAACTGTCTAGTTTCCTTTTGCACACAAAGAACTTGCCGATGGCTTTGTCCGTAGCATTGCCTTTCTCCATGGTATCACGTGCTGTAGATGTTTACACGTCGCTTGTAGAAATCTCACTGGCGTCATTCACAGGTAAATCTTGAGTTATAATTTTGTTCAACAACTCCCAGCAGGCATGGGTGGTTAACCAATGAAAGAGATGCCACGCATGTGATAGGGCTGTATGGGTAATGTTGTCACAGGAACAAGTATCCATGAGCGTTTGCAGGGAGGGGCAGCCCAACTCCATGAGGTCGATACATTGGCAGTAAGACGCCTAAACTGGTTGCAACCATTGACGTTTTTCATTACCTTTCACAAATACCACATTGGCCGAGGACAAGTGTGCTTTCATGACCACGTCCAAATATTTATAGGAAATGGTTCCCTGATTCCAGTCTAGTTGCCTATGATTTTCAATCCACTGGGTTTGTTTACGGTCTTTTTCACACAACAAATCAAAAGCATGGGGTGGTTTAAATAGCAAATGCGTAGCTTGGGATATCTAAAACGTGGTACAATCGATAATGGCCACTTGTTTAAATATAAATTTGTTGTCACTAATTTTAAACCCTTGGCAATCCACAATGAGTGTGCGCAACACGTTGACGCTTGCCTGGACCAAGTTCAACTGACGACTGACTGACGATCAGGTATGATCATGGCATGGGTTTACCTACCATGCTAGTTTCAAATTGAGGTTAGGGTAGGACAGGGGGACATGAAAAAATAAGAATTTAAGAATTACATTATTTTATTATCATAACACGTCTTACAGGCTTTTGTCATTTTGGGATAAGGACGATACCAACTGATACAACAATATAGTCTCTTGTGTTTGTAACGTACATAACACCGATGGTGTCCCAATGTCTCTAAACTAGGCGTTTTTGATGGTGAGCTGCTCACCGAAGCACCATGGATACCATACGGCCCACACGTATCGTAACTTTTTTTTTCATTACCCAGGGACACAAGTGGGGGATAGATTGAATGACAGGGTATATTTCCCACTTCCATTCTGCATAGGTATGGGCAGGTGGGTGACCAGCGCTGATGTTCCTGCATGGGTTCATCGCCCTCCTGCCATTGGTCTATGATGATGGGACAAAAGGCACATTTCACTTCATCTCTTGTTTTTAAATAGTAGAATCCAGCGGCCGCCAAGGCTTGAGGGTTTATGAAAGGCACTGGCCATGTGGCAAAAGTCTTGAAACGTTGTTCCTCAGAGTTTAAATTCATGGATGCGACGTCTCTTGAGGCTTTAAAGCAAGACATGACTGAGCGGCTTGACGTGGGTTGACCTGTTATTTATACACTCGTCACTTGGTTGGACAGTGGATAATAGTTGACTTGTTTGTGATGAATAATCAAACAGTAGGCCGTCGTATTGGCTGGTACATTGTCATGCGTTTCAAAATCTAGTCGAATGTCAATATTGGATGGCTTGACAGACTCTTCCAGGTAAGAACAGTCAAAGACAATCAGTGGCGCTCTTGCCTTAAACGCTTGGGGGAGTAGCATGGGGCCGTTCTCTTTTTGATAATATGACCATCGAAATTTAGAAAACAAGTCGTACAGGGGGCCAAACTTATTTTTTGAAAAATCCAAATCCAGTCCTTCATAGGGAAACACAGCTCCGTTGAGGAAAAGACGCGCATTTCTCAATTGCAAGTGATCAAATTGCGTGGCATCTTTGGTTTCTTGATACCTGCGATTCGTTTGAAAACCCACGATCAGGTAGAGAGGTCTCTCTGTATAGCGAGCTGTTTTTTACAGACCAACTGTGTGTGTTGGTGGTGGGCAATAGCGGATACTCATGGAGTGCCCAGCTTCTAAATTCCATGGGTAGAGGCATATTCTCTTTACCATTTTGAGTATGTCCAGTTTTTTGCTACCTTCAAGGGTCACATGGGGCACTTTCCATAGCAAGCGTTGTACTTGAATTTTTGAATCTATGGGGGCATTGTCGGCTCCCTTGAGTGCATTATTATCACTTCTGTCTCTCACTAGGTAAAGCACTTGCCTTGCGTTAACCACAATGCGTTGGTGATCTTCGGCAAAGCCTAAAATCAGTTTAAGAGGTAAATATCCAGTAAAGGTCCCATCGGTGTGTACCATCCAGTCATTGGTCGAGTCAGGACACCAACCTGCCATGCAAAGTGTTTTACCTTCTTCCTCACTATAAGAGGGGTATAGTTTCATGACACTGGAAATGCCCACATTTCGAGTGCTATCCACCACGATATCGTTAATGACATATCGCACTTCAGAAAACAGAAAGGCCAAACCATGGTTGGCCAACTTGGATGTAGTGGGTGTAGAGCCATCGGCTTTGGTGAGCCGACCTTCAATCTGAATGACACTTTCATGCGGTAGGGTGTAAATATCTTGGTTGTTGATAACAAATTGAATTTCATCATTGTTATTGAGACCAGGTGTTTGAGCTTGATAGGAATGGAGATCAATTCTTACCACTCCTGGTTGCTCCTCGATGCGGTTTGCTATCTCTAGGATAGAATTCATCATGAGGGTTGATGTGGTAACCCAAAAGCTGTAAAATCTGCTTGTCTTGAGATGTTAACGTGTATTCACGTGGCAAACATCTAACACCATTCCTAGACGGTGTTGTTGCTTTATATACAAATTTCATAGTGGCTTTAGCACCAACTTGTAAGTCACTGGTGTGGTAGAATCTAGATCAATGAGTTGTTGATCTCTATTGATCAGTCTTAATGTTATATTACTAATACTATCGACAGCCACAGAATGAAAAAGCACCACTGGAGGGTTTTCACGAATAATATACCCATTGGGCGATGTCACAATAAAGTCATAAAGCGAATGCGATGGTTCTTGATTGGTGTACACTTGGCTAATAATATTACACGTCACCGACACATGATGGTCCTCAATGAATTTCACTTCATGGTCTGATTCAGGTTTTTTGTTGGGCTCCAACACACGTGGTTTAAATCCTAGTAATGGGCCAATGGAATCGGGGTGTGTTTTAAAGTCAATGTTGAATGTGGAGAAAATACTGCAGCGATGAGTGTTGGTATTTCCTACAAGTTCAAACTTGTGCGTTCCATCGAGAAATGACTTTAAACCTAGGGTGACCAGATTCAGTACTGTGAAATAGAGGACAACAAAGGAAAAAACTGAGGACATTAAGGGAAAAAAGAGGACAAATCTAAAAGTAATAAAACCATATAAGATACGATAAAAATTGTTATGAACTTCAAAATGTATTAATTACATCAATGAACTTAAAACATTGCCACTGAAAATTTATATTATTCTGAAATTAAAAACATGAAATTACACTTTATTTGTATTTGTATTTATCTGAGGATGATATTCCTGCCAACAGTTTAGGTCTGTCAAACAGATATTTATAGAAGTCCTGACAAGAGTATTCCTTAAAATTGTACTGCACCCAGTGGCGGCTGGTGTAGAAAATTAGTTGTGTGCTGTAGACCTAACCCTCCCTCCATTTTTTTTAAATATATAATCATATAGAAACACTCACTCAGTGTCGAAAAATGAAGTCCATACGTCGCTCCTTCTTGTTGCAGAACTTGTCAATCACCCTGGCATTGAAACCCCCCCAATACTGGAGACCATCTTCTTCTAAATGGAGAGCACAGCGAGGGCACTTAGTCTTTCTTGTGCCATGGTGTTCCGCAGAAAGCTCTTGATCCTCTTCAGCGATGAGAAACACCTCTCAGGCTCTAGCATTAATAAACACTCTCTTATGGATACCCTTTGCTCGTACACCACATTGACGGTGCGCGACCTGAAATTCCATCTAGTCGCTGGTCCTGTTGGAATTCTTCGAGCTGCCACTGCTTCTAAAGCAGACGTCCGTTGCGGCGACTTTGATAAGAAAGCAGGAAACGCTGACAGGTGAGCGAAGAACATCCTAGCCGACTGATTCTGCGAAGCTGCATGTTCCATTGTTAAATTCAGTTGGTGTGCATAGCAGTGGATGTAATGTGCGTTGGGATAACAGGCTTTTATCTTTGCTTGCACTTCACCTTTACCACCACTCATTACTGATGCCCCGCCGTAGGTCTGCGCAATAACTTTGTGTGGTGTAGCGTTTAACATGTTGTCCATTACACTTAAAATACATGATGCAAGGGAATCCACATTCTGACCTTCCGGTTTAAAGAAGCCCCAAAATCGTTCGTATGGAATACCATCTTCCTCATACCGAAATACCAACATTAACTGTGTCTGCTCTGAAACATCGGTAGTTTCATCGGCCATCACACTAACAAAATATGCTTGCTGCATTTCTTCTGCTATCACTTCTCTGAAGGTTTCAAGCATGCAGTCCAACAGCTCGTTCTGGATGGTTTTTGAGGTCCCATTGAAAACTATATTAGATTCAATGTGCTCCTTTACTGAACTGTCTATACTAGAAATTACATCTGCTAGACGGCCCATGAAAACTCCAGGATTGTCTGAATTATCACTTTCGTCGTGCCCTCTTAAAGCTAATTCAAACGCACCACAAAACTCAATGCAGTCCGGGGTAGGTCTACCTAACTTCTTTACCTTAGTTTTTTCTTCAAGAGTTCTGGTTGAAAATGGGGTTGTCAAGAGGCTCTCCTCTGAGTTTTCCATATTGCACAAACACGCAAACAAACTCAACACATATACGCATTCTTCATACAAAATTAATTAAGCACTGCACACAAAAAACACCTGCAATTACAAAATATTCACGAACTCGGAAACAATTGCTGTGACCGCTCAAAAACAGTACTACTCAGTATTACCAAAAGCATTAAAATGAAACCAGCAACGCCGTAATGCAAAATCACATGTTATTTTGCTACAGTGAAATTTATGAACTAGGCATCACAATAATCATGTCCTTAATTGACGACATAAACATTATAATTTTTATAGTACATCGATTTACAAAATGTGGCTATAGAATAAGTAAGTTAGGAGTATTGAAAAAGACCTTCTGGCGGGAACAGCTGATGGGTTCCTCTGCTTTTTAATACCCCATTTTCTTTGAGCGATTCCCTCTTAAATCCTTTTCCTGAGTCCAGATAGTGCCACTGGCCACGTTCACATTCCGTGTGACCAGTGCTGCTTCTCTGTGGTCGAACAAAGAATCGCTGTGATGACTGGTCTTAGCTGTTGTCCCAACAGCACATCCAGAACACAAGGGAAAAGTTGGGCGCGCATGGGAAGAAGACAAAGTTCACGCTTCCTGCCAATAAACTTGGAAATTCTCGCTGGGCTGTGATCTGCACAGCTAAGGTAGTGCACGGAGTGGAGCGTACGCCTAGATACCTCGTACCGTACCTGTTCTGTGAGGGGAGTAGAAATATTTCCTACTCTTTGCTTGACGTCTTTCTTAAAGCGTTGTATTTGTAGATAATAGGCCTACTATTAAAATAATTTATTTTCAAATAAAGCAATGTGCTGCAGCACTTCAGCACATAAGGAGCGGCCGCCCCTGACTGCACCATTAATAGACCTTTCACGGATTCTATTTGCAATGTATTTCTTTCATCTCTCCATTGTGATGAAATCAATGAGAAAACCCTCTCCACATTAGTATTGTGACCTGGGATACAAAATGAATATTCTGCAATTTTAAGAAGCTCTGGGTAGCATTCAATATTTTCACTATCATTGTAATGTTTTGCCCATTTCTGACTACAAGTTAATTTAAGATATTCGCTGTTTTTTTAAACTTCTCTGTAAATTTATTCAGATAACAAAACTGATCAAAACATTTTGCATCATCAATGTGAATACCTTTCCCTTGAATATACGTAATACTCTTTTCAACATCAGTGTATTCCATCTTCTTTAAAGATATACTCAACCACGTGAAACAACTGAAATCATCAAAATATCTTACCCATTTTGTCAAATATTCCAAACATAATTTATATAACATCAATGCTTCATTCATAAATAAATCTGCTTCCTTATCATACCCCTCTTTTCGAACATTTTCTACTACATCTTTCACCTTCAATGAAATGAAAGAACCTTCATATCTATTTTGAAGCATAACCTTGACACTTTCCAACACATGATTTCTAACACAGAACTCCCTTCTCTCTCTATTATCAAAGTCTTCGAGTGAAATATTGACATTAGAGAATGCAGGTGCCACAAATAAGCTTCACTCAAGTTATTTCCAAAAACATTAATGAGAAGTTTTGGAGAATTTGGTACTGACAAGAAGTACGACTTCAAGGGAAGAAACATTTCCAATAATCTCTCAACAGCGGGGAACAGAGAAAGCCATCTTGTCTTGCTCTGGGAGAGTAATTGTTTGTAATTGGTATCAACAAATTCACAATATGACTCAACTGTCCAGTTCTTACAGTGTAAATTGAGAAATGATTGTACAACTTAACAATAAGACAATGAATGTCCACAGATAAAACATCAGTTCCATTTTGAATTGTATTATTCAATATATGAGCTGGGCTACCTATACCTACCATATTCCTATTGACAATATCCTTTTAAGTTCCAGCAAAAGCCACACATTTCTCTACAATACCTAAACTAGACAAGGTATCCTTAATATACCCTGCAATATATTCAGCCTTCTCATTAGTTGTTGTCTTTAGTTCTACAACCTTAGTTTTAATACCACATAGTTTATAATCGAAATATTGAATGAGAATAGGAAACATTTTCAGACTTCCATGATTACTTCCATCCGTACACACTCCATAACAAGATATACCTTTCATACATTCTACAGTAACATCAACAGCATGTGGGCCTATTACTCTATTATACTTTCAGTTTTGGTTCTAGCTGAAGGAATTCTTTTGGCCACTTCCGAATCATAATAAATTGTCTGGTTCAATTTGGGTGTGCAGTCCATTGATTTGTAGGAGGAATGCTAATGCTCCTTCCGCAGCTAAAACGCGATTCGTTAATGCTGTAGTTGATGTGAAAAAAAGCTTGTCTATAGTTTGCGAACTGCCGCAGCCTTGTACACTTTTTTGTGTTTATTTGAAGAAATGTGGCTATCCAAATCTTGAGAATCTACGAAATTAAATGAAAATTTTATATAAATAATGCTGTTTTAATATTTGTGTTTTATTAACTAAAGCAATATATTATAGAACTTACCAATATTTGCTACCGAAACGAAAGCTGCAGTTGAGCAAATTTTACATTCTGCCTCAAAATTATTACTTCCAAGCTTGAAAACAGGATATTTGGTTTTCAAGCATCTGTAAACTTGCACTTTCTTTTAGGCATCTTGAATTTAAAACTGGCAAACACACAACCACGCCGCAAGACTGCCATTCAACGGAGCACAAACACAGAAACACATTCCCAAACCCAGCGTAGACCGAAAACAAAAATAGTAGTGCTGCACATCGGTAAAAAATTAAACTATTGCCATGGCGCCAATATAAACTGCGAAAAACTAAAACATACATACGATAATATAGTAAATTAATAAAAAGGAGGACATTTAGACAATTTTAAAAATTGTTCGCGGACAGAGGACAGAGACGTAAATTGGAGGACATGTCCGCGAAAAAGAGGACGTCTGGTCACCCTATTTAAACCATATTGATTGATCAACACCACATAAATGTGTTCATAAATATCATCGATCGTGTATCCACCAGAGTTCAGGGTGAGCACAGAATCATCATAGTAAAACTTGTTGTTCACATTTTCTCGTATGTTGTATATTCGATTGTACGTTTCAAGAGAAACAAGTCCTAAACCATAGGGTTTTTCACTCAATTCGATAGGCGGGTAAAAGTCTAGGCTGACTTCAGGTCCACGTCCATGCAGTGTAAACGTTTTACTTTCTGCCGACATACTGGTGACGTTTTTGCTTATGCTGCGTCTTATATAAAAAAATTAAGCACAAACGTCCACACTGTTGGCTGTTAAACGTTTGCTCTCGTTTCACATTATAATATATCTTGATCCTATTTCCAAAATAGGTCACTAGTTCCATGGGCGGGGGCAAATTCCCAAAACTGTCAAAGTACCATACAGTGGATCCCTCTTTGACATAAGCTACATAATGCGTTCCTGGTCCTCGGTGATCATCCAAATTGACAACAGCACATTCCTGTTTCCAGGGTCGTGGGGGGTAATTGGTTTCGCATAAACACACCTCGAAAATGAGAAAGCTTTAGTTGTTTAGCATAGCTTTCCACTTGTTGATGCGTCAGGGCATGTCTTGCTATGGCTGAGGTTAATTTGTTTTAATACTTCGAAATGGTGAAATCCCAAATCCTTGTTGATAAAAGGCCGGCTTTAAATTGGCATTTCTAGCCCCCATGGCAATCGCTTCCATCGTTTCATTGTGTCGCTGACTTTCTTTGAGTTGTTGCTTGCCCTGCTGCGCGGCTTTAATGGTTTTCGCCACTGCACTGGCACCGCCAAAAAGTGAACCTAGAGCAGCCAGACCGGCAAATAAAGCAGGTAAAAATCCGGCTCGTTTGGGGACGGGAATCACTCGCCCTTTGTTTGAACCCTTTCGCCGACGTTTTGGAATAACATGTCTCTGTGCTGCTCGAAAGGCTTTCCTTATGGTCAATACATTATTTTTTCTTTTTTCTTTCGCAACGAATGTCTTAAGCCCAGGCTTTGCCAAGGACAAAGTCCTTTTTTTAGTCTTTCTCACCGCATACCTTTGTTTCACCATGATGATAATGACCAACAACCTTTCACAAGAAAGTTTAAATCACAACTAACGTTAGATGGTTATTTCATGGCTGTATATTACAATTCCACATAAAGTGGGAAATCGTTTATGGTTTTTCCCGCTTGCTTTTGATCCCATGTCAACATGAGAAGAAAGGATAATTCGTCACCTTCATTGACCATTTCATGGTTATGGATCAACATCCTATGACCATTTATCTTTATTTGTAAATGGTTCTCATCAGGTATGGCATATTTGATGTGAATGGTTCCATCGTAGTGTAATCGATAGTGGCTTAAACCCGAAGCAAGCACATAGGTCAAGTGCTGATCATGGACTAGCGGTATATGGTTTCTGTCATTCACAGGTTTTTCATTTGTCAGATACACTCAAAATACAGATGGGATAAATTTATAAAGCCTTTTCATTTCATAGGTCATGTAACGCTTGGTACAAACATCGTCTTCGTCTTGTGGGTCTTCCACGTGAATAATCCGATGGTGATTAGCGCTATAGCCATTCACCGTAAGCTGGGGCACTTTGTCATAAAACTCATACAATTTGTTATCCACATACTTTTTCGTAGTAACGTCTGTGGACACTTGAGGATGTTTTACATGGGTTAACCGCTTTCCCTTAAAGTCATAATCTCCCTGTTTTGTGCGTGGCACTACTGACCTATCCACATAGTGTTTATTAGCAGGATCTGTTTCTTGTTTAGGATCATGTATGGAGACAGGCCTAGCTTTGGCCATCAACGCACGTCCTAAGACATCCATCGTCAACTTGTAGTACCAGTCTACTGTTTCTATGACAAGGTTCGGTGTCCTGTATATAGACAGCCTGCTAGCCTGTCTAAGCCTTAGTTGAAATGAAGATTATTAAGCAGCAAGAGTCATTCCCCGTGGGGGACTTGGTTTCCCATCTCTGTCCCACATCACGTGAACAACGCCATGGTTCACTGTTTCCATCTTCCATTCGCTGCATCATTGTGGGGCCTTCCGGCTGTGGAAAGACAAATCTTTTGCTAACGCTCATCACAGCACCCAATTGTCTGCGTTTTCAAAATATTTATATTTTTGCAAAATCTCTCTACCAATCCCTCTACGTGTTTCTGGATCAAGTCATGTCTGGATTACAAAAAGAGAATATGGGTTATTTTACATTTTCCATGCAAGAAAATGTGATTTCACCGGATGAGGTAAAGCCCGATTCACTCATGATTTTCGATGATGTATCCACTGAACGTCAAGGCATCATTCAAAGCTATTTCAGCATGGGTCGACACAAACATATCGATTGCTTCTATCTTGGACAAACGTATTCAAAAATGTCCAAACAGTTGATTCGTGACAATGCCAATGTCATTGTTTTATTTCGCCAGGACGAGAGGAACAGTCGTCACATTTATAATGAACATGTGAATCCGGATATGACCTTTCAAATATTTACAGAATTGTGTGCCAAGTGCTGGAACACTCAACGTCAGGCCTGTTTAGTGATTGACAAACAAAGTGAACTCAACCAAGGACGGTATCGCTTAGAGTTTGATCATTTTATTGCTATTTAAGGCCCTATCTCATTCCCCGTCTAGTCATTTGTCAAGACACCATGGCGTTAGCAGAGAGTCAATTGAAAAATCATATTATTAGAGCAAAAAATACTATTCGCCAAAAGTTTCGTCAGTTGAAACAATTACGTGCAAATCATGCTTTGTTTATTCAACAACATTTAGCACCTCCACTAAAAGCCATATTGAAACCCTCTTTCAAGCCATCTGAAACGCTACCCACCGTTTCACAAGCCACGCAGACGCTGCACGAGGACCCTGAGGAAGAGGAAGAGGAACAGGAAGATTTGACTAGTGTTAGCGAGGTTGAGGATGAGGAGGAACATGTGTTTACGCCTCAAAAAAAGGCCGCACCCCTTGCAGAGCTTTTGAGAAAAAAGAAATCCTTGGCCGAAACACCTTGCCCTTCCAGAGCGTCTCCGTTTTCACAACTCCTTGCCACCCCTCAACATAAAGCTCAACTGAAAAACATTTTAATAAAATATTATGGATCAACATTGGCACCCTATTTCACCGATCTATTTATTGGAAACACTGATACCACGTATGGTGTTCGCTATGAGGATGATAGTTTTAAAATTGGCGATTCATCCATTAAATTTGCTCGTACTAAAGCTGTCATTAAAAACATCAACTATAAATTAACGCCAGGACTGTTAAAGCTGCTCTTTTCTCGGACCCCCTCTTTCCATGATTATACACCAGAAGATCTTGACAAATATAAATCCATTTTATTGGATACCCATGCCCACAAAAGACCGTATGATCCCGCTCAACAAGTGAATGCCAATATATCTCAAAAATATAAAACCATCATTGCAAAAATGTTTCCCACCAGTCAAAGTTCTCGTCGTAAAGCGTCCGCTTCGGGAGTGACATTTAAACCATTAAAACCCCTTGTGGATGTTACCTACTGGCACAATCCCAATAAGCTCGTCCAGCGGCTACAGTTGTTGCATGCCTCACGTCCAGCTGGCCATACCGGTCACGATTGGGAAATTCAAGAAATTGAACAAGAACTTCGAAATGCCAAAATTATTGTTTAAGCCCTCACCCATTAAAATGGGTATTGCTCACGAGTTGCATCACCCAGCTAGGCGTTACTATCCGCGACTCAAGGTGATTTCACGAGGTGTGGATGAACTTTGGCAGGCTGCCTTTGTTGAAATGATACCCTATGCTGGCGTTAACGACGGTGTACGCTATATGTTGACCGTCATTGATGTCTATTCCAAAAAAGCTTTTGTTCAACCAGTAAAAAATAAAACTGGTGTCTTAGTCACAACGGCCTTTCAACATATTATTGAACAATTAAAACGTCAACCTCACTTGTTACAAACCGACCAGGGGAAAGAATTTTTCAACAAGGATTTCTCCAGTTTTCTCAAATCTAAGGATATTCACCATTACACCACGTACAGCAATCTCAAAGCCAGTGTGGTCGAGCGGTTCAACCGAACTTTGAAAACCCATATGTGGAAAGCGTTTACAGCTCAGGGCAGTTATCGCTGGTTGGACATGTTACCTGAGCTAGTATCACGTTACAATGACACCAAACATAGAACGATTGGGAGCAAGCCACGCCTCGTGACTAAAAATATTCAGCGATTGGATAAACTGTTTAACCCCATAAAAACAGCCGATCCTAAACGTCACCGACTGAATATTGGGGATTTTGTTCGTGTGAGCAAATTTAAGTCTGCCTTCAATAAGGGCTACACGCCACAGTGGGGGACTGAACTATTCCGAATTCGTCGAGTCAACTTGGACAGTCCAGTCACCTATTTACTCGAGGACCTCAACCATCAACCCATAAAAGGTAGATTTTATCTCCATGAACTTCAGAAAACAGCATTTCCTCAGCATTATCTTGTGGAAAAAGTGTTGAAACAAAAAGGAAATAAACTCTATGTCAAATGGTTAGGGTTTAACTCTACGTTTAATTCTCGGATCAATAAATTACATGTTGTGTGAACCTGTGCAATTTTTAATTTATTCACACATGTTGTACACTACCTATAGCTCTGTGTGTACAGTCCTCAGCTCCACATATTTCTTTCTCTTTCCACCTCTGTTCTCTCAAACATTACCCCTTCCCCTCTCCCTCCCTTCACCTCCCACCACTGCTGTTTGCAGCTCTTGCCTATCGATTGGTTGTGACATCATTCTCACAAGTTGCATCATACTTTTTACTGATTCAGCAATTCCCACGCTTTGAACATTCTGTTATCGCGCACGTGGACAGCTAACGTCCCAGGCGAACACCTGTGCCAGATCAAATTTCACCCGAACTTGCATTTTGTCACTTACGAAGCAAACAGGATGTAACTTGCTAACAGTTATCGTGCACGTGGACAGCTGACGTCCAAGATGAACACCTGTGGCAGATCAAATTTCACATGAACTTGCATTTTGTCACGTACGAAGCAAGACAGGATGTAACTTGTTTAGCGTGCATGTGGTTTCACACATGTTCACATGCATTTCGCACTCCCCTGCCACTACGATGGTCAGATTATTTCACCTTCAAGCGTCATTGTCATTTTTTCCATTGCACTTGTTGTCAAGTCAGATCAACGCCTTCCAATAAGCTCAAATGACATTCACCTCCTGCCCCTCGGCAAGTTTGTTTTCTGTACTCGCTTCGACCAACATAGAACCAAGTTCTCATCACCGTTTACACGTTAAAGGTAAAATATCAGAAAAACGCACGCTCGCTCTGTCATACACCGACCCGCCGAAATAGCGATTGTTCTATTAAGCATGGTCCTTGTGGTTAGCGACATGTTCGTTGAAACACACACCCAGCCGTATCGTCTCTCTCAACCACCACGCTTCATAAACATTATAAACAGGTAAAGAAAAAGAAAACGTTTTTTCAACATTTATGGCGTTAGGTCCTTTGTGAATTATTTTTTGGAAAAAAATATCTACCACATTTGAAAGGGGGCGTGATCCCGAGTCCTAGGACACCTCGTACACGTCTCTAGCGTTATTGGTTCGTGAGATATCGGCAAAATCACAAAAACACGTGTTTACCCCAAAATGGAGTTTCCAATTTAAAAAAAAATATATAACAAGTGGTCCATAGCAGAGAAGACGTCATCCCGAGTCCTTGGACCCGTCGTACATGCCTCTAGCGTTATTGGTTCGTGAGATATCGGCAAAATCACAAGAAACACGTGTTTACCCCAAAATCGAGTTTCCAATTTTTTTTAAAATTATAACGAGTGGTCCATAGCAGAGAGGACGTCAGCCCGAGTCCTTGGACCCGTCGTACATGCCTCTAGCGTTATTGATTCGTGAGATATCGGCAAAATCACAAAAACACGTGTTTACCCCAAAATCGAGTTTCCAATTTAAAAAAAAATTATAACGAGTGGTCCATAGCAGAGAGGACGTCACCCCGAGTCCTTGGACCCGTCGTACATGCCTCTAGCATGATTGGTTCGCGAGATATTAAAAGCGGATGACCTTTTAGTTTTGGTCTTTTAATTAAATAAAGAGGCTATAGGAAAGTAGGGGGCGTCACTACGAGTGCTAGGACACCCTGTATGTTCTAATCCCATGTTTGGTTAGCGAGATATCAGGTTCGGGGCCGATACGAGGGTGGCTCAATAAAAAGGGAAGCAGCTTCCCCCTCATCCCACTACTGTCAGGTTTTTATCCTAGAGACTTGAAATTTATTTTGGAGGTAGAGGGGGGGTATGGACCATTGATTTACGTCAAACAAACTTTTTTGTAAACTTCCTAGTTTCCAAAATATAGGATTTTCAAAATTCGAGTGTTTTCAAAAAAACATAAAAAAGTAAAAAAGTTTTATTATAGAAAATAAAGGTCATAAAGACCATTCATTTGAGCCATGGCACAACGTTCTATCCTGTTTGGTTTTCAAACTATCGCCTATTTTCGAAAACAAAAAGTTCTAATTTTTTTTTTCAAAAATATAACGAGTGGTCCATAGGAAAGAGGACGTCAGCTCGAGTCCAACGACACCTCATTTGTCAAAATCGGACCATGCGTTCGAGAGATATTTAACATGGCTGAGGCTTAGTAGTGGGTCGAGGAGGGTTCTGGAGTGAAGTAGAACTCTCATCACTCCACTACTTAGGAAAAACTAAAGTTTCCACTATTAATAGCAATCACCCACGTACAAATTTGTTGTCGGTCGTGGCGGTACTGGCACAGGCAGGCATGCGATCGAACTAGGCTGTTCGACGATATCTCATCTCGACTTTTAGGTAAACTTTGTCGCTCAGCAAGTCTAGTTACTTGAAAAGTTATAAGGCGTACTTGTTAGGAGGGTCGGAAGTTATACTCTTTAAAATAATAATCACTAGCATTACCCGTCGCGGTTACGCCCGCGAATATTCTAGTTGTAAAGAGTACACTTAGCAAAATCTCAATCATGATTGCTATGACGGATTTATCCTTGGTATGAATAATCAGACTTTATCAATTCAGCTACTGGTGCAGTGGTTAGGGGTTTGTCATTCCTTCATAGGTATATCAGAGCGAAGTTAGTTTTCTGGGAATATCACAGACACTGTTCATGTAAGGGCCTTTAAATGTGGTTTTCGGAGACCCTTTATAGTCGGGTGAAAAAGACTTTTCGTACCACACTCACACGTGAAAATTGCGTGAAAAATTCTAGAGAGCCCCTTGACCACCTTAAGCGCATTATACTGTATGTATTGATGAATTTTACAGCTTAATTTGGTTCCGTGATAACCTTATAACCGTCTGGAAACTTTCACAGTAATGTAATAATTGGAATTGCATTGCGTCTTACAGATATAGATGGACTTGTGAGATTCTGTTACCATGGTTACCGTGTTGCATTCTTTCATTATTTTATTGTAAATATACATGTTTTAAGGTATTTTTTTAATTGTGAGACATTTAAAGAGTTAGTGTGTGCGTTTTGCTTACGCATTGGGATATGCTGAACCTGTAGGTACCCGATATGTGTAGGTTGGTGTTAACGGGACCTTATTTTCGGTACAAAACTGGAATGGGACCTTAGCAGAATAATATAGGGAGGGATAGCAAAAACAAAAGAAGACAGTTTACATTGAAGCCTTACGTTTAACGCCCGAGCTGGTGAGCTGTTTTACTGAATCACCCCGACAACCACGTTGCATCCTCTTGATTAAGTATTTAATGGAATGTTGTTGAGATCTGCGTCGTAACGGAGAAAGAGAGATGGTTAATATTTAAGGGGAACACAATCTCCAGTCTAATGAAATAAGGAGATCCTCTACTCCATGTGCTGTCTCCTACTGAGGACCGGATGGGAACTTTAAGATAGCCCAGGCAGCAAACGAAAATCATGATAGTAATATTTTCTTTTCCTGTGTAACAAAATGCAAGAAATACGTGATAGCCAGTTTGGAAAACAACTAAACCAGCATCGTTAGCGGATTCTTGCTCTAAAAACTTGTCAAATCAATAATTGTTCTAACATATGTAACGTGACGTCAGCCAATTTTGACAACTCGAGATGGAGGTAAGCAGCATGAATACGCACAGTAGACAGCAAATATTTTATCGACTGGAAACTCCAGTGTTTGTTCCAGATAAACGTGTTTCTTAAATTTTTCACAACAGGCTTCAGCACAGCGGACTTTCAAGAAATATTTTGGTCCAGCCTACAAGAAAAGATCAATTCAAGGGCAGAATAAGTGCCATGTGTCTGATATAATTCATCCTGTGGGTTGGCCTACTAGTGACCCAGAACTCAACCCCTTGTGCTTCTACTGTGATCAGTGCCTAAGGGCAGTTTCTGCATGAAGAGGCACCAGTTTCACAGTTTGAAGCATTCCTTGTTAGCTGCAGTGGCAGATCTTCCAGTGGACACCGTGTGTAATTCTATAGACAAGCGTCCAGAAAGTGTGTGTGTGTCAGTGTCAAATCTGCCCATATTAAATATTGACTGGTTCTAAATACAGTCAATACATATAACCTCAATTTTGAATATCAATATATCTAAAGCCACATTTCTTTTCATTTTATAATTTACTAGCTGTACCAGGCATGCGTCGCAATGCCAATCAAAGGAAGTGTTGGCGTTGTAACTTTGTTTGTTGACGTGCCTCTGGATACACAATACTTTTCTTTCTTTTTCGGTTAACTACCTCTAAATCGTTGCAAAATGGATTTACTATCTCAGAAACATTCGTGGGAGCGTGCTTAACAGCTCACCAAAGTTTCATCGCAGTCGGATGAATGGTATATGTACGCATAAGAAACAAACAATCCAACATCATCATCATCATCATCGTCCTACATCTTCTTTTTTATATATCATTTTTCGACACGTGTATATGTGACTGAACTCCTACCAAATGGCTTGACCGATTATGATGTTTTTTTAAATGTATATTAGAGTGGGTCCCTTTATGGCTTAGATTCACAATTTGACCCGGTAGGTGGAATGAACGCAATTTTAGAACCACAATGTACACACAATTTTGAACCACAATATACAGTCAAAAACAGTCGTCATGGAAACCGCTAACCTTAGTGAAAACTGAAGTCTTTGGACTGTTTGTATCTGCACGTTAGAGCCACCTGGTTGCAATCTGTGCAACTACCACCATACCTTACACTCCGCCCGTGGCGGAAAGTTATGTTTTGTACCATAGGTGGCGGTGATGTCGAATTCTTCTGTTTGTCTCTGCACGTTAGAGCGTTTCAACAAAGTCCCGTATGTGTTCAAATACCATTCCTCCGATAGCGATGAAACTTGGGTTGGATGTTGTGTACAATCCACGGAAGGCTTCAGGATTTGTAAATACATTTTACAATGGGTAGCGCACGAGTAGATTCAACAAACGAGCACCGACGCGCGAAAGGTTTCAACAAAGTCCTGAATGTGTTAATATACCATTCGTCCGATAGCGATGAAACTTAGGTGAGGTGTTGTGGACACTCCGGGGAAGGCTTTTGGCTTAGTAATTCAATTTTACAATAGATAGTCCACGAATAGATTCTACAAATGAGCGACGACGCGCGAAGCGTTTCAACAAAGTCTAGTATGCGTTTATATAGGCTACCATTCATCGATTGCGATTAAACTTTGATGAGTTGTTTACACTTACGTGAAGGTTTCTAGCTTAGTAAATCCATTTCATAGGAGGTAGCGCACGAGTTGATTCAACAAATGAGTGACAGCGCACCAATCGTTTAAATAAAATCCTGTATGCGTTCATATAACTTACCATTCGTCCGATTACGATGCAACTTGGGTGAGATGTTGCGAACGCCCTAAGGACGGTTTATGGCTTAATAAATCAATTTTACAATAGGTAGTGCACGAGTAGATTCAACAAATGGGTGACGGCACGCGAATCGTTTCAACAAAGTTCCATATGCGTTCATATACTATTCATCCGATTGCGATGAAAATTTGGTGAATTGTGTGTACACTCCAGGAAAGGTTTCTGGCTTAGTAAATCCATTCGACAATAGTTAGCGCACTAGGAGATTCAACAAATGGCGATGTCGCACGAATCGTTTCAACAAGTCCTGTATGCGTTCGTATACCATTTATCCGATTGCGATGAAACATTGGTGAATAATAATAATGTTATTGGTTTTACGTCCCTTTTAACTACCCTGGCTTTTAGAGACGCCGGGGTGCCGGAATTTTGCCCCGAAGGGAATCTTTAACGTGCCAGTAAATCTACTGACACGGCTCCCTCGCATTTGCGCACCCTCAAATGCCAGCTGACTGCGCCAGGTTTCGAACCTGCAACCTTGGGCTCAGCAAGCGAGAACGTTACCCCTGAGCCACGCAGCCAGACGAAACATTGGTGAATTGTTGTGTACACTCCTGGAAAGGTTTCTGGCTTAGGAAATCCATTTTAATAGGTAGCGCACGAGTAGATTCAACAAATGAGCAATGGCGCATGAATCGTTTCAACAAAGTCCCGTATGCATTCATATACCATTCATCCGATTGCGATGAAACTTTGGTGAATCTTTGAGTACACTCCAGGGAATGTTTCAGGTTTAGTGAATCTATTTTACAATGTGTAGCGCATGAGTAGATTCAACAAATGAGTGACGGCACGCGAATCGTTTAAACAAAATCCCGTATGCGTTCACATACCGTTCATCCGATTGCGATGAAACTTTGATGAGTTGTTGTGTATACGGCAGGGAAGGTCGTCAACTTACTAAATCCATTTTACAATATTGATAGCGCACGAGTAGATTTAACAAATGAGTGATGACGCACGAAACGTTTCAACAAAATCCCGTATGCGTTCATATACTATTCGTCGATTGCGATGAAACTTTGAAGAGTTGTTGTGCACACTTGCGTGAAGCTTTCTAACTTATTAAATCCTTTTCACGGTTGGTAGTGCACGAGTAGATTCAACAAATGAGTGACAGCGCACGAATCATTAATCAAAATCCCGTATGTGTCATATGCCATTCATCCGATTGCGATGAAACTTTGGCGAGTTGTTGTGCATACTCCCACGAATGTTTCTAGATTAGTAAATCCATTTCACAATAGTTAAGAGGCAATTAACGGAAATTGAAAAAAAATATTTTGTATCCAAAAGCACTTCAAGGAACAAAATTACAACGCCAACACTTTCTTTGATTGGTATTGCAAAGCATGCCGGGTACAGCTTGTAGTCTACTGAATAAAACACTAAGGTCTATGTTTCACAGAATTCAAGCTCTTAAACTGGAAGGTGCGGATTGTACCAAAATCTTCCAAATCTCAATCGTACTGGAAATATCTTACGTTTCTTCAAAAGTCAACGGAAATATATTTATTTTGAAGATTAAATACTTCCCATCGCCTCCAAGGTGTAGTGGCCATCCCGGAGATCCGAGATTCGATTCCTGGCTCTGCCACGAAATTTGAAAAGTGGTATGAGGACTGGAACGAGGTCTACTCAGCCTCGGATGGTCCAAATGAGTAGAGGGGGTTCGATTCCCACCTCAGCCATCCTCGAAGTGGTTTTCCGTGGTTTCCCACCTCGTCCCTCCCAATCTTCCCATCCCTCATAAGACCTCAGTTCGCTTTGCAGGTGCTTGTCCCACCTCCCAGAGCCGGGAATCAAATCTCGGACCTCCAGGTAGGCAACTAAGCACGCTGACCACTACACCATGGAGGCAACGAGGAGTATTATTAATGACTTACATTTTGTAAATGAGTTATGGTATGCAGGATTTTACAGTTGACAGGCATTATTTATTCTGGAAAACAGGCAAGACATAAGCGAAAGCAATACTTATCATAACCGCACGCATGCGTGAAAAGCAAAACTGTCTAAGGGTCGAAGATATGTCACTCATATTGAAGAAGGAATGAAGCTCCAATGACCCATGTGCATGTGTTTTAAACAGATATTTAAAAGAGATGTATTTTTTAAAAAACTGGCACGTAGATATTTTACGCGGGATATGCTAATATATTATTAAAGCAACAACAACAACAACAGGAAGGCAGTGAAGTGACACTTTCCGATATGTCGCATCATGTAACAAGTTGAAATTACTGCGGCAAGCCACGACCAATCAAAAGTGAAACTCGATACGAGAATGGATAATTAGCGGTTAGCAGGTTATTAGGATACTTTTCAATTTCCGATTCATTACCTCCAGATCGATAGCCATGTGTTACTGAGAGCCAAATGGACTACTTACTGGCTCCTGTGTGGTGGTTTGTGAGCTATTACTGCAGACCCTTCCCGATTAGCGTACAGACACACCACAATCAAAAGAACACTTGCTCAACAATTACATTAGAGTTGTCAGCCTTTCGCCGCTATGCCAGTGACAGTGCTGCTTGTGGTGGGCGAATGATCCTGATAATTAAGAGGAGTGAGGGTGGTCCTGGTTCAGATGCGTTGGTGTGTAGATACATAAAGTTGATCAGTTGGCAAAAATAACAAGTAGTTCCGTGACGAACTAAAGAGCCTACCTTCCTTAAAATTTAAGATTCATTCCAATCTATATAGACCTATCTAGAATAATGATGAAATCAAGTTGGTAATACTAACATTTCTAAGTATTGCAGTTTGAAATACACCTGAAATAGAGTAACCTAATAGAGTAACTTTATTCAGTTGGCAGCCCTGGTGACTCTGAATATATTCTTAGTTCCATCTCTTAAGGTATAGAATGCACATACAAAATTTGGTTGAAGTCTTATGGGATAATATGGACGTCACATACTGTTTGATATTGGATTTATCAGTGCGCGTAAAATCATGTTGGGAACAATGTCATGTATGTGATACTCAGATTAATCTGAAATATTACGATCTATTACAGTATAGTGCCAATTTTGGATAAAAACCATTTGTTAGATTAGAAGTTACATGTAATTATAAATTGAAACTATCAGACGGCTTAGAATCATGTTGGTAGCAATGAGGTATATGATTTACTCTAAATTAATCTAGAATGTCAAGTACTATACGTGTGCAAAGTTTGGAGCTGATGGCTTGCATACATTCTGATATATTGATATTAGGATGAAACAAATAGAGAGAGCATTTATGAACTGTTGGCAGCCCTGCTGATTCTTACGAATACGCATAGTCATAACTGTTATGGCACACAAAGCACATACGAAATGTGGTTGAAATCCATTTGTTAGTATTGTACCCGTTCGTCCTGGGGATGCGATGACCCATCTGCTATGACATCACATCCCTGGAGTTCCAGGACAGAGCGGAGTTAAATGAACCTCTAGTCAAATAAGGAATGTGTCGGAAATTCAGTTGAATTCATGAAAAAGCAGTGGGTTTCACGAGACAAAGTATCTCTAGGGTCGTTACGGGCTTAAGTTAATAAAAATAATTCAAATATAAATGGGCGCCATCAACTGAATTCCTAGCAAAACCACTTCCTTTCCGGATAAGCCTTACTCAAGACAAGGAAAGAAAAAGGAACATCACACCATCATCAGATCACAACTAAGATAAAAACAAATTTATTTTACTTTGAAAGTCAGACAGACATTTTAAATATAAATCCTACCTAAGAGTATGGTCGAATGCAAAGTTAAATTGTCATTGTCCAAAAATCGAACCATCTCCTTTCTAATGCAAAATTATTTCAATCCACTTATCAAGAAAAATGTATAAAGTTCTCTTGGGTTCTCAGGATCACTGTCGCACTATGTCTTTCGTCACTGACATTTGTGAAACCTGAGACCTAATTCTCTTTAATTTAACATCAATGTGGATTTAATTAAGTTACTAATCTGCCTAAACATACACATATAATAATCACTCATGTTAAATATCACATAAATTATGGTTTGCATTGTATAATTTGAACGTAGAACATGTTAGTCAAATGTTCCTAAACATTGACTAATTAATTTACATTATTTACATCGTCATTAATCTCTTATCTGTGAATTACAGAAAATTCAAATTCTCATTGGTCAACCTCATCATTATTATCAAAATTAAATATTTCTCACATTAATTCTCACTTCAAAATTCCAAATATTCCTGTCAGAATCGTTAATTCCTCACCATTACATCATTTACATTCACATTTTAAGTTGCAATTCCTTCGAATCATCTCTCAATTAAATTTATTTAATTCCATAAAAATTCATTAATCATCAGCTTCTTTAATTAATCATCACCTTCTAATTCAGTTATTCATCATCATTACAATCGTCTAATAATTCATTTCAATCAGTTTAATCAATTCAATCTTTAATTCATCCACTTATTTAATTCATCGATTTATTTCAAAATTTAATTTATCAACTTATTTAAATTTCAATCATCTGATTATTTAGTTTTATTATTTCATCTAGTCATTCTGATTTTTATTTCATTAGGTCAGATCGTTAATATGCTTAAATCTCAGATTATTATTTCATTAATTATTATTTTCAGAAAATCTTGTATTATCAACTTCATTTACTTGTTTAATTTCCTAACAAATTGTTTAATAAGGTTTATAGAACGTTGTCTTACAGTTTTATTACTTCCAAGTTATATCTCGTATTTAATTATCATGCCAAAAATATTATTGTCTCCACGACATCACGTTGGATCTAACTATCCACAACGACATTATATTTCTTCAATATTTCAAATATCACATTTGAATATAAGAATTGCTACAAAAACTCCATAAATATTCAGCACATACAGCATGAATCTCAACAAATACGCTAGACTGGGTACAACAACCTCATGTCCGCTTCAAAATACATTATCAACGTTGCAACTATCAAATGGCAAATTCCACAAAATGCCTATCACAAACTTCATTTAACCACGTTGCATGATCTACAAAAATATATAAATGGCTTCAAATTATTAACGCACATAATCTCCAATGACTGTAATTACTCTGATCACTTCTAGACAACTTCTTAAACAATTGGAAAAATATTACTTCAGTAATTTAATATTTGCTTTCAAATAGCATAAATTCTCTTTCACAAGTTTCATAATTCACATCGTAGAAAAACACCAATGTGCTATAATCTCTCACATCAAAATCTGCAATACTGATCCGCCTTAAAATAATTATGACCATTAATGATTAATCTTACAAGATTAAATTACTTTAAATCCTTCTCAAAGGTATCAAACACAATTATAAAAAATCATCAAAGCATCAGCTGTAATAGCTGTTAAACTGAAATTACTCTCAAAAGAGTATAGCAACAAAATATTGGATTGGCAAACAAGAATTACTAAATGCAATCCTGTTGACATTTATCGTTACTTTATTTAACAAAATTTCGACTGATATGTGACTAGTAGTTCCTTGTTTAATTCACTTACATCTCGTGTACATTCGGATGATAAAATGAGTTCCTCAATGGCGAGTAAGATGTGTAACCACCGTACAATCGTATAAATACGAAGGACCTCGCCCCGTCGACTTGGATGATAGTTCCCTAAACGGTGGGTAAGGTGAGTAGCCACCATACAATCGTATAAATACGAAGGACCCCACCTCGTAGGCTATATGAGTGAATGTACTAGAAAGGAATCAACAAGTTTCTAGTTGTCATATAAAAGCGACGTTCATTCACTAAAGTGAATAACTTCTTAATATCTCCAAACAATCCAATGGAAAAATCCCTACTGATGAATAATACACACTCGCTAATATGCAATGAACTGACGAAGTAGTTTCTGATAATCAATTGCAGATCACGAGCTCGAAATACTCGTTACTCAAAAAAAAACTATCCATGAAAAATATCCTAGCTGGAAAAATGTCTATAAGACCAAACATCTTCTTAATAAAGCCAAACAACGGTGAGAATATCGAATAATGATGCCTGCCATATCATATGGTCACTCCATATTCTAGCAAATTCGAAGTATATAAATTCAAACCATGTCTTAATAATCAAATCACTCCTATTAGAAAAATATACATGTGTGCCCAGTATTCATGAAAATAATCGTATCAGGTAGATAGAACTCTTACAATACCTTTCATTATCAGTTGTAATATAATTTCCAAGATCGTCGATTTTCCCTACCTAAAGATTTCTCGTAAGATCGGCGTGAATATCATTTCATCCATGAAATGACGATTTCCTTCGAAATCCCAAGCGAATCAGTTGTTGGACTCCTCTCGTCAGGAACCGAATCCATCGCTCTGTGGTGCCATCTTGTCTCTATTCACGTTTACTCGATCATGTTGAACCTCGGATTACCCATAGCGGATATCGTCCAACTCCTTCTCGAAAAGTTCATGGTAACAGCGGACCCCCTACTCTTCTTCTAATATACGCCACTGTTCCGATAAATGTTCAGTTTGAGAATTGTAAGTCCACTCTCAACTTACTGCAAAGTTCTACTTGAGTAAAATAAAAATTTTACTAGATAGTGTTCCAGATTACGATACACCCTGTATCTGTCTATAATATGTAATCCATGAAAATGGCATAAGATAAAAATCTTATAAATGCACGCTGTAATGTTCATCAGAGCCTATGCTAAACATTCAGTTTACTTGGAATAGTAAAAGGTCGCTTTGAATGTATTATATAACAGCATGGTTATAAGGTTGTATGTGAAAGCCTGTGTTCGAACAACGTCGAAATGAAGCTTGAAACAAAGTCTTCATATGCGATCAATGTGGTTTTGAAATACCCCGGCTATCTATAATTGTCTTCTCGGCTAGGTCGCCTGTATCAACGACCCGCTCGGCCTCTGTTGCTCGGTGATGCGAGAAATGTCGCCTACACTTGCCGTGACGGTTTACGTGTGTTGCGTGACCTTCAATGCCCGTCTCGCTGTGCTATGGAGCTGCTCTGTACTGCTCCTCTCATAGAGCCTAACTGACCTGCTTAGCACTGTGTTCCAGCTTATGAGCTCCGTGCGGCACGTGGCTAATTCTCCCCCACCACAGTGCTCCTGCGTCATGAACATAGTCTCGAACCCGACTCCTCTCGGCTGTTCTGTTATACAATAACTTATTTCCATAAAATTATTTCCACATATAATGCATGTCATATATACTCTTCTAAGTTGTTTTAACTTATTATAATCCCATATATATTTCAATAAAGTTTCACATCTTTATTAATAATTCTATCTTCTTACAGATTTCAATGCCTCCTTGATTCTTGACCTCCTACGTCATCTTGGCTTTCTTCTTGACGCGATCGATGCGCTATCATATCAGCTTGCTTTCCAAAACCTCAACTATAGCTTAATGTCAGCTGGCGTAGCCGATAGCCTAAAATAGGTATCGGGTACATCTCTCCCGTACATCTCCTTTTTTTTTATCAGGATTGAGAAAAAAAAAATACACTCTCAGGCATTCAATATATTATACATGTACACGATAGCTCTACAATTTCCTTTACTCAGCATGATGGTATTTCCTGATGCTAGCTGCATTAAAAGTTCCTACAACTTCATCAGTATCCATTCTGACAATCTTATAGCTATTATTCTGGTATGTTTGTTCAATACGGAACGGTCCAGCGTACAATGGAGCGAATTTATGGTAGATCTTCAGCTGTAGGTTCGAAGTGACTGGCTTCCTAATCAGCACCTCATCATTTTCTTGAAATGGCTCGTGGAACCTCCTTCCTGCCTGTCTCCTGGCTCTCTTCTCCGCCTGTCTTCTGAGCCTCTCTCCTGCCATCTCGACTCTTCTTTCTTGTGTGGGTTGAGGATCTGCTGGTGCCCTCACGACTCTATCCCATGGTCTATCTGGTTTCAATCCATGATGAAGCATGGACGGAATCTGTCCGGTGCTTTCATGTACTGTGGAATTCAAGCATTGGCTAATGATGGGTATCACTTCCATCCATCTATGGTGTTGCCTTGACACATATAAGCGACACAGCTTACTTATCTCCGGCATAATTCTTTCGGCGGGATTTCCCTCAGGATACCGTACAGAATTAAACACATGCCTGATTCCTAAACGTTCCATAGCAGTAGAAAATTCCATGCTAGTAAATTGCGATCCATGGTCACTCAACAAAACTTCAGGTTTCCCCATGCTCGGAATAACTGTTTTCTCAAGTCGATTTATTACGTACTTGGACGTAGCTTTCTGTATAGGGCATAGAGATACGTACTTCGAAAATACATCGACTGTTACTAAAACGAATTGATTGCCTTTCGTCGAACGAGGAATCGGACCAAAAATGTCCGTCGCGAAAAGTTCTCTTGGCTTGCTGGGTAATATTGATCTGGGAATTTCTTTCATTAACTTAGATGAGTATTTACTTCGCTGACAACTGTCACAGGTCTTTATGACGTCGCGAATCGTTTGTCCCATTTGTTTCCAAACAAAAGTTTCTTGAGCGAGAGCCAAAGTCTTGTCTACACCTACATGAGCTGCAGTTCGGTGTATCATCCAAATAACTGGTTTGACAAGCTTGGGTGGGATCACTACTCTAAGTCTAGTATGATCCTGGTCAATATATTGGCATATAACACCTCCCATAATATGATGTCTTCTAGCCTCTATCTCAGTTCTTTGAAAATCTGGATCAGTGTTATCCATCCTACGTGTCAGAAAACGGTAAATTCTTCGTAAAGGTGCATATCTCTTCTGAGTTTGCGATAACAACTTCAACTTTTCTAGAGTACCACTATCCTCTTGAATCAAATTTATATGGTTGACTATTACTTCTTCACAAGGGTTTCTGCTCAGCACATCTGCTAACAGATTTAACTTCCCCGGTCTATGTACAACAGTTGGGTTAAATTGCTGTAAGAACAGAGCCCATCTGGTGATGCGGTCACTCGCTAAGTCTGTCTTCATAATAAATTGGAGAGCTTTATGATCTGTGATCACTGTTATGTCATGTCCAAACAACACCTTCTTCCACGTTTTGAGAGCATGAACCACTGCTAATGCCTCTAACTCAGTTGCATAGTAATTCTTCTCACAATTCCTAAGCTTGCGACTGGTGAAAGCTAAATATCTATGTTTCTTGTCATCATCCAGCTGATATAGGATTCCACTAATACCTATTTTGGATGCGTCTGTCTCTACAAAAAATCGTCTTGTAAAATCAGGATACTCAAGCTTGATATTTTGGATTAGCATTTTCTTGGCCGCTAAAAACGCTTGATTGCATCTATCGTCCCATTTCCATCGATTTCCCTTCCTTAATAAATCCTGCAGAGGTGCCATTGTCTCAGTATATCCAGGACAATGTGTTGAAAAGAACTGACACATGCCTAAAAACTGCCGTACCTCTTTAATCTTTCGTGGTGTTGGAAACTCTGAAATTGCCATTATCTTCTTTGGATTGGGCCTATAACCATCTCCATCGATTCTATGTCCAAGAAATTCAATTTCTTCATGAAAGAATTGACATTTATTGAAGTTCACCTTGAAGTTCGTTCTTCTAAGATCTTCAAAAAGCATTTGAAGGTGTCTGATATGTTCTTCCGCTGTCTCAGACGCTATAATCAGGTCATCAATATAGCTTACAACATGCTCTTTAACTGCATCTGACAAATTTTGATCTAGTGCTCGGATCATCACCGGACCACTATTTTTCACACCAAAAGGTAACCTATTGAATACGTATGTTTTATGGTCAAACAAGAACCCTGTGTACTGTTTGCACTCTTCTGCTAGCTCAACATGATAATATGAACTAGTCAGATCGATTGTCGAGAAGACACTCTTTCCTCTAAATCGGCGTAACAATTCACGAATAACAGGTGGTCTATCGTGTTCAGGAAGAACTTTTTCGTTAAGGGATCTGGCATCTAGACATATCCTCAGCTTACCGTTAGGTTTCTTAACAACAGCTAAAGGATTCAAATAAGCAGTTGGCATTTTCTTAATTATTCCATCTGTTTCCATGTCGCTTATCATTATGCTAACTTCCTCCTTCCATTTATCCGGAATGGGATATAAATTTTTATGGTATGGTTTGTCATCCATCAACTTGATGCTGTATGTAAAATTTTCTATGAGACCTGGTTTGTCATTGAATATATCCTCATATTCTGAAATTACTTGATCAAACCGCCCCTTAATTTCTGGATTTATTTTACTAGTTATGCCAATTTTATCTTCTATAGACCTTTCAACGCTGCATACAATTTCATCCAATATATCCTCTCTAAAGAATGTCATCTCTGATTCTTGATTTTCCATGACCCCTTCTTGAAAGTACATGCGCCTACTCTGCATATCTATGATCAGGCCACTCTCACTTAGGAAATCCACTCCTAGGATCATGTCAAAATGTAGTTGACCCACTACTAGGAACATCTGTTCAAAACTTCTGGTTCCAATCCCAACATCTAAAAGTACCTGACTTTTACATTTCATACTCTTGTCTGGAATCACCCCTTGAATTTTGCTAACAACAGTTGGCAACATTGTAATTCCTCCTAATAATTTCAATTCATCCAGGCAACCTATGGATATCAAGCTCACCATAGCTCCTGTGTCTACAAGTGTCTTTATTTCTTTTCCCATGACTTCCACACTAATAACTGGCAATTCATGTCTATTTTCCCTTTGTACTATGTCTTCTTCCTCGATTAAATCCTCGTCCTTGACCTGATATGTTTCTACGATGACGATTGATTCCCAATGATTTTCATTTTCTTCTGGAGTTAATTTGACGTTTTTTTTTTTCATTGCCACTCGTGCTGGCTCGATTGACATCTCTCATTGTCTCCTCGAGTGGTGCACTAGGCTGTCTATCCTCTTGTCTTGACCTTTCATGTCCACGATTATCCCTTCTGTCGTCAGGATCGTTTCTTCGGCCTTCCTGTCGGTCGTTTCCATTAAACTGTTGCCCTTGGTTCCAGTTATTCCTTCCCCGATATCTGTTATTATACCGATTCCTGTCCTGATACCTGGAATTTTGGTTATAATTCCTATACCGGCTATCTCTCGCTTCTTGATCGTATGGCCTTTCATATGGTCCCCTATATCGATCATTTCCTCTTGCATTACGGATGTTTCCTCGATTCCCATCGTTCCGTCGGTTTTCCCAGGAATCCCTTCTGTCCGTTTGAGCTGCATTGTCCACGACTACCGCATTTACTTCTTGCGTGTTTCTGTTGTCGTTCCGATTACTTCTCGGTGTAACCTGTGCGCTCGTATAATCCAATCGCCTCAATATGTCATCATAATGTTCCAGCGTATTGGCTCCCGATGCTATCAAAGATCGCTGTACCTCTATCGGTAACTGTCGCGCTATAGCTTGCAAAAGCTCTTCTTCTGGCAATGGAGGAATAAGGAACTGTAATTTAGCCAGTTGTGACGTGAAGTAGTTGGCGTAATGCGTCGGATGTGACGTAGAATAGCGTTTAGAGTACATCTCCGCTCTTACGTTGAGTTGATCCTCGGCACTCCAGAATCTCCTCAAGAAAGCCATGGCAAATTGCTCCATGTTCGCAAAGTTGCTTCTGAACGCTCTAAACCACGTAAGTGCAGATCCATCTAAGGCGCGTTCTACTATCCTTAGCTCTCTTTCTTTGGCTACCCTGTGTTCCGCCATGTAGTCTCGAATATCTCGCAGAAATTCTACTGGTGTAACTCCTGTATTTCCCGAAAACTTTCTCGGTTTGTCATCTAGGTTCCTTATAATTGTGACTGGACCTGAGTATCGTTCACTTGGACTCGACGTACTCCTACTCGAACTTGGATTCTCCTGAGGGGTTGAACTGACCCTTTCGAATGTCACATTCGGTTGCATTTGACGGTCTTCTACCATGCTCGTGTCTTGATTCGTCATACTGCGGTCTATCGCTGTTTGATTCATCAATGTTTCCCCTGATGTTACATTATGACTGGTAAAACTGTTAACTATGGATTCTAGTTTAGTCATCCTGTCTTCTGCTAATCTCTTGACCTGAGTCTTCAACTCATCTAACGATGTAACGTCCTGCGTCTTGTTACTTTCGTCTAGATCGTTCCTCAACTTGTCAATCTTTCCTTCGCACGTGTTCTTCACTAACGCGACTTGTTCTTTCAACAGATCAACATCTGTTCTAAATAGTGTTGAATCTAATTTCATCGCTTCCTTGCTTTCCGTAAACCTAGCTTCTAAGTTTGCCATACCTGCGATTAATTTTTCATCTAACCCGTCACGTTTCTCTTTTGCTTCGGCATCGACCTCATTATATCGTTCTTCCACGATTGCTCCGACTCTATTTTTAAATAAAGTTAAGTTTTCGTTAACCTTTTGCTCTATATCGTCGTCTATCTTCCTAATATCCTTCTGCAATTGATTTTCTAACGACTTTATATTAGAATTGACCTCTCCCAAGACTTCATCTTTAATGGTCCCAATTACTGTCTTCAAATCTTTTATTTCGTTACCTAGATTCGTTTCTAGACTCTTAATCTTAGTCTCGAAAGATACTTCGGTAGACCAATCTTGAATTTTTCCTACATCTGCCACTAAACCATCGATGTCGAATCTCAACATCGATACATCTGACTTAATGTCTTTCTGTATGGTCATAACGTCTGTTCTTAAAGTAAAAATATTTTCTTCCCCTCTACTTTCTAACTCGATAATATTTTTCCTTAATATCTGAACATTTTCCTCTCCTTTCATGTTTACTGCAATGATGTCTAATTGTAAAGTTTTCAACATCTCATTGTTCTTCAAAGTTAAACTATTCTCTAATCTGGTTAACTTATTTTCTAATTCAGTATTAGTTTCTTCACTACGAGACTGTAATTTTTCTTCTAACGATTTAAAATTGTCCTTCAAGTTAGCTTTTAAATGACTTTCAGTCCTTGACTGTAATCTTTCTTCTAATAACATCAACTCATCTTTGCTATTTGACTGTAGTCTAGTTTCTAACAACATCAACTCATCTTTGCTATTTGACTGTAGTCTAGTCTCTAATGATTTCAAATTATCGTTCAGGTTGCCTTCGTTACTAGCTTGTAATGATTTTAAATTCTCTTCAGTACTAGTTTGCAATGCTTGTACATTCTCTTTACATTTAGCTTCTAATCTAGCTTCTGAATTATTAATTTGTTCTTTAACTTCAGTTTCCATCTTAGAAATGGTTTCTGCAATTCCAGACATACCCGTCTGTAACTCTCCTAACACCTTCGCTAAATCCTCTGGCAACATAATTATATTTCAATATAGAATTATATAGAGACGTTAGACAACAACACATCACAATGTCTCAATTCCTGCATTCACTTGGGTATAGGGAAAAATATCTTATAACTAACATGATATTACTAATACGATTAACATGAACACTGGATTGGGCACACAAGTACATTGTCTGACTAAGTATAATAAATTTTGTAACACACTTAAATGAACTTGAGATCAATCTCTCAGTAATCTAAATCTGATGTGATTCCATAGAATTAACAAAATCGAAAAGCCCCACTAGTTGGATAAAGCCAATTCTCCCTCTCTCTCTGTACCCGTTCGTCCTGGGGATGCGATGACCCATCTGCTATAACATCACATCCCTGGAGTTCCAGGACAGAGCGGAGTTAAATGAACTTCTAGTCAAATAAGGAATGTGTCGGAAATTCAGTTGAATTCATGAAAAAGCAGTGGGTTTCACGAGACAAAGTATCTCTAGGGTCGTTACGGGCTTAAGTTAATAAAAATAATTCAAATATAAATGGGCGCCATCAACTGAATTCCTAGCAAAACCACTTCCTTTCCGGATAAGCCTTACTCAAGACAAGGAAAGAAAAAGGAACATCACACCATCATCAGATCACAACTAAGATAAAAACAAATTTATTTTACTTTGAAAGTCAGACAGACATTTTAAATATAAATCCTACCTAAGAGTATGGTCGAATGCAAAGTTAAATTGTCATTGTCCAAAAATCGAACCATCTCCTTTCTAATGCAAAATTATTTCAATCCACTTATCAAGAAAAATGTATAAAGTTCTCTTGGGTTCTCAGGATCACTGTCGCACTATGTCTTTCGTCACTGACATTTGTGAAACCTGAGACCTAATTCTCTTTAATTTAACATCAATGTGGATTTAATTAAGTTACTAATCTGCCTAAACATACACATATAATAATCACTCATGTTAAATATCACATAAATTATGGTTTGCATGGTATAATTTGAACGTAGAACATGTTAGTCAAATGTTCCTAAACATTGACTAATTAATTTACATTATTTACATCGTCATTAATCTCTTATCTGTGAATTACAGAAAATTCAAATTCTCATTGGTCAACCTCATCATTATTATCAAAATTAAATATTTCTCACATTAATTCTCACTTCAAAATTCCAAATATTCCTGTCAGAATCGTTAATTCCTCACCATTACATCATTTACATTCACATTTTAAGTTGCAATTCCTTCGAATCATCTCTCAATTAAATTTATTTAATTCCATAAAAATTCATTAATCATCAGCTTCTTTAATTAATCATCACCTTCTAATTCAGTTATTCATCATCATTACAATCGTCTAATAATTCATTTCAATCAGTTTAATCAATTCAATCTTTAATTCATCCACTTATTTAATTCATCGATTTATTTCAAAATTTAATTTATCAACTTATTTAAATTTCAATCATCTGATTATTTAGTTTTATTATTTCATCTAGTCATTCTGATTTTTATTTCATTAGGTCAGATCGTTAATATGCTTAAATCTCAGATTATTATTTCATTAATTATTATTTTCAGAAAATCTTGTATTATCAACTTCATTTACTTGTTTAATTTCCTAACAAATTGTTTAATAAGGTTTATAGAACGTTGTCTTACAGTTTTATTACTTCCAAGTTATATCTCGTATTTAATTATCATGCCAAAAATATTATTGTCTCCACGACATCACGTTGGATCTAACTATCCACAACGACATTATATTTCTTCAATATTTCAAATATCACATTTGAATATAAGAATTGCTACAAAAACTCCATAAATATTCAGCACATACAGCATGAATCTCAACAAATACGCTAGACTGGGTACAACAACCTCATGTCCGCTTCAAAATACATTATCAACGTTGCAACTATCAAATGGCAAATTCCACAAAATGCCTATCACAAACTTCATTTAACCACGTTGCATGATCTACAAAAATATATAAATGGCTTCAAATTATTAACGCACATAATCTCCAATGACTGTAATTACTCTGATCACTTCTAGACAACTTCTTAAACAATTGGAAAAATATTACTTCAGTAATTTAATATTTGCTTTCAAATAGCATAAATTCTCTTTCACAAGTTTCATAATTCACATCGTAGAAAAACACCAATGTGCTATAATCTCTCACATCAAAATCTGCAATACTGATCCGCCTTAAAATAATTATGACCATTAATGATTAATCTTACAAGATTAAATTACTTTAAATCCTTCTCAAAGGTATCAAACACAATTATAAAAAATCATCAAAGCATCAGCTGTAATAGCTGTTAAACTGAAATTACTCTCAAAAGAGTATAGCAACAAAATATTGGATTGGCAAACAAGAATTACTAAATGCAATCCTGTTGACATTTATCGTTACTTTATTTAACAAAATTTCGACTGATATGTGACTAGTAGTTCCTTGTTTAATTCACTTACATCTCGTGTACATTCGGATGATAAAATGAGTTCCTCAATGGCGAGTAAGATGTGTAACCACCGTACAATCGTATAAATACGAAGGACCTCGCCCCGTCGACTTGGATGATAGTTCCCTAAACGGTGGGTAAGGTGAGTAGCCACCATACAATCGTATAAATACGAAGGACCCCACCTCGTAGGCTATATGAGTGAATGTACTAGAAAGGAATCAACAAGTTTCTAGTTGTCATATAAAAGCGACGTTCATTCACTAAAGTGAATAACTTCTTAATATCTCCAAACAATCCAATGGAAAAATCCCTACTGATGAATAATACACACTCGCTAGTATGCAATGAACTGACGAAGTAGTTTCTGATAATCAATTGCAGATCACGAGCTCGAAATACTCGTTACTCAAAAAAAAACTATCCATGAAAAATATCCTAGCTGGAAAAATGTCTATAAGACCAAACATCTTCTTAATAAAGCCAAACAACGGTGAGAATATCGAATAATGATGCCTGCCATATCATATGGTCACTCCATATTCTAGCAAATTCGAAGTATATAAATTCAAACCATGTCTTAATAATCAAATCACTCCTATTAGAAAAATATACATGTGTGCCCAGTATTCATGAAAATAATCGTATCAGGTAGATAGAACTCTTACAATACCTTTCATTATCAGTTGTAATATAATTTCCAAGATCGTCGATTTTCCCTACCTAAAGATTTCTCGTAAGATCGGCGTGAATATCATTTCATCCATGAAATGACGATTTCCTTCGAAATCCCAAGCGAATCAGTTGTTGGACTCCTCTCGTCAGGAACCGAATCCATCGCTCTGTGGTGCCATCTTGTCTCTATTCACGTTTACTCGATCATGTTGAACCTCGGATTACCCATAGCGGATATCGTCCAACTCCTTCTCGAAAAGTTCATGGTAACAGCGGACCCCCTACTCTTCTTCTAATATACGCCACTGTTCCGATAAATGTTCAGTTTGAGAATTGTAAGTCCACTCTCAACTTACTGCAAAGTTCTACTTGAGTAAAATAAAAATTTTACTAGATAGTGTTCCAGATTACGATACACCCTGTATCTGTCTATAATATGTAATCCATGAAAATGGCATAAGATAAAAATCTTATAAATGCACGCTGTAATGTTCATCAGAGCCTATGCTAAACATTCAGTTTACTTGGAATAGTAAAAGGTCGCTTTGAATGTATTATATAACAGCATGGTTATAAGGTTGTATGTGAAAGCCTGTGTTCGAACAACGTCGAAATGAAGCTTGAAACAAAGTCTTCATATGCGATCAATGTGGTTTTGAAATACCCCGGCTATCTATAATTGTCTTCTCGGCTAGGTCGCCTGTATCAACGACCCGCTCGGCCTCTGTTGCTCGGTGATGCGAGAAATGTCGCCTACACTTGCCGTGACGGTTTACGTGTGTTGCGTGACCTTCAATGCCCGTCTCGCTGTGCTATGGAGCTGCTCTGTACTGCTCCTCTCATAGAGCCTAACTGACCTGCTTAGCACTGTGTTCCAGCTTATGAGCTCCGTGCGGCACGTGGCTAATTCTCCCCCACCACAGTGCTCCTGCGTCATGAACATAGTCTCGAACCCGACTCCTCTCGGCTGTTCTGTTATACAATAACTTATTTCCATAAAATTATTTCCACATATAATGCATGTCATATATACTCTTCTAAGTTGTTTTAACTTATTATAATCCCATATATATTTCAATAAAGTTTCACATCTTTATTAATAATTCTATCTTCTTACAGATTTCAATGCCTCCTTGATTCTTGACCTCCTACGTCATCTTGGCTTTCTTCTTGACGCGATCGATGCGCTATCATATCAGCTTGCTTTCCAAAACCTCAACTATAGCTTAATGTCAGCTGGCGTAGCCGATAGCCTAAAATAGGTATCGGGTACAGTATACAAGTTATATGCATTTAAAAACTGGACCTATCAGAAGGCTTGGAATCGTGTTGGCAGCACTGATGTATATGTTACCCCAAACTAAGGTAGAATGCCAGGTACTATACGCGTGCAAAGTTTAGAGCAGTTGGCTTGCATACTTTCTGATATATTGATATTAGGGTTAAAACATGGAGAGATCATTTATTAACAGTTGGCAGCCCTGGTGGCTCTCTTGAATACGCACAGTAATATCTGTTTTAGTACACATAGTACATACGAAATTTGGTTGAAATCCAATTTATAGTATAGAAGGGACATGCATTTAGATATTGGACCTAACGGCAGGCTTAGAATCATGTTGGCAATACTAGCATGTATGGACTTCTAAAAGTTGATCTGGAATGTTATTATCTATATGTGTGCCAATTTTGAAATAGTTTGCATGCATAACTTCTGAGATATCCAACATAGAGCTAAAATTTCAATTGCGATTTGTCAGCAGTTGGTAGCACAGACGCCAATTTCAAATATGGTCGTGAGATATTGAGGTATAGATCTTTACTCTTACCAAATTTGGTTTCGATAGCTGTAGCCGTTTAGGAGTTCATAAGGGGGGGGGGTGGGTTACTCACATAGACAGACATTTTCCCGGATCGATCTCATATGTCTATTTTTTCCTCATTTTGCAAAATGAGAAAAGTAGGCTAAAAATAACTAACATACCTTAACATTATGGTGTTTAAAGAAGCCATTTTTCAGTGTTGTCTTAGTAATCGAAATATAATGCTTTTCTGTCGGTGAACACTATTGTACCCAATTGTAATGAGTGGTTCCCTAATCCTGAAAAAACTTACTTGAGATTAATAAATTCATTTGGATAATCAATAAGGTAACCCCATTGGTTTAGTGTCCACAAATTAATTTGTCGTTGAAAATTGCGATTTTCTTCGATAGTCCACTTGTATGAAAAAAATTAAAGCCATATTACAATGTTCTTGGTACAGGTGGATGTCTATTAGATCAAAGTATTTGCATAAAATATTTGGCAAAATTTGAAACAAAAATATAAGAATGTTTTGTTGAAAATAAGTTAGTGGTCTTAAACTTTTGGTTGGCACTGGGCTATAATATTTACAATATGTACAATTATTTATTTGCAGTAGTAATTGAACTAGACAACAAAAATTCAAAAAAATTAGACTAGCTGCGCTAGTTTAATCACTACAGCAACTAAATAAGTGTATAAAGTGTATTGTTTAGAGGCAGATGCCCTCGTAGTTCTGCCCCTTAAAACAACAATAACTAACTTACTAAAGTGTATTGTAAATATAATCACCCATACTTTAAGACATAGTGTAAAGGATCACTTGACGATCCAAACTGATCATCCAAGTGTATTTCTTCTTCTTCTATCGTTTAGGCCGACTGTGGACCGCGTTAATTTGATTTCAGCTTCTGGATCTTTATTTTTGCCCAAACCTCCTCCATTCTATCGCTCTGCATTCCCCTCCACGGTGCCTGGATCCGTGATGTAGGATGACTCTTAAAACTCGTGAAATTTTAAATTTTGGCTTTGTATGCTTCCCTGTTGCTGACTTCAGCTTCAGATGTTGCCATTTCTTCTAGCTCCTTCTTCACCTCCTAATAGCAGCGAGCTGTGGTTTACCTGGTTGCAAAGATTTTCATTATCTGGTTGGTTAATCTACCTGGGTCTATTCTGTATATATGTCCAATGGACATGGCCCTTCTTTTCCGGAGATTTTATCCAATCCGAAGTATAATTCTTGGTTCCGTTTTGTTCTATACGACCCATCTTCTGTTCCTTTAGGTTCAAGTGCTTTTATTAATCTCATGTACATTTTTTTCCATTAAAATGTGGATACAATCGTGTTGACTGACTGAAAAAATATTAAATTTCGATCTTTATCAAACCTTGGATCTCCGATCTTTTTTTTAAATTTATTAACCAAAGCACAAACTACAGCTATGCGAATCCTTCATGCTTTTGCATATACCAACCAAATCAATCAATCAATCAATCAATCAACTTCTAAAGGCAATGCCTTGTCTCTCTGTCTTCAGCACCTCGTTCCATCTCACAGTAGGAACCATAATGAAGAGTTAGTGTGATGTCTTGCAGGAAACATTTTCTCGGTCGACCTCGGCCTTTCTTCCTTGTGATCATTTCTTCTAGGAGATTAGTTAGGAAAGCGTTATGTCGCAAGATGTGGCCTGTGAATTTAGCTTTTCTTTTATGGTCTCAGTTCACTTTTTCCTTGAATTTCTTGCAGGATGCTGATGTTAGTCCTCTTTTCAATCCATTTAACCCGTAATATTCTCTGCCAGACCCACATCTCAAACGCTTCAAGTCGCTTCCAATCCTGACCTATGATCGTCCAAGATTCACATCCATACAGAAGCACACTCCACACAAAGGACATGACAAATTTCCTTTTAATTGCAATATCCAAATTTGCTTTAATCAAAAGATTTTCTTATTATTGAATGCCTGCTTCGCGAGCACTATCCGCCTTCTAATCTCTTTACTACACCTGTTTTCATTGGTGATTAGACTTCCCAAATAAGAGAAACGGTGACTTGTTCCACTATCTCGTCAGTAAGCTTAATGTTTGCGTGAATGCTCTCAGGATGTTTACTCACAACTAACACCTTGGTCTTCTTAGCATTAATGTTCAAACGTAAATTTGACAACGCTGATGACAATACATTTAACATTCTACCAACCAAATAACAAAAGTAAAATATAAAATAAATTAAGAAAATCTCCCAACAAAAGAAGTCCATATCAAGAACCGGTAGAATGTTCTTCTTCGTAGCCGTGTCGTCAATGCCCAAGGTGACAGATCATTACTTCAGCCGTGGACTGTGACTTGACGCGCTTGGGTACACTGCTGGTTTGTTAAAGTATAACCTACACAGCTCCTTTATGTATTTAATGAATTCAATAATGGGTGGTGTTGAGCCTTACAGCCGCGCACTCCAACAAGAATTAATACAGCTCGGAGTGTGAATGAGCAATGTCCCGCAGATGTTTGAACGACGGAGCTTGTTAGGCTTAATTGGCGAGCCCGATTTGATAAATATGTTCCACAGCAGGTGGAGCGCTCTGGTGACGTCACAGGTGCAGGATTACCAACGCAAATAGCTTGTCCGCCATGCATTATGCATTCTGCGAAATGCGAAACAAATCTTGGGATTAAAATACTGGTTGCTTGGCAACTGTGCTGCTCGTGACGTCATCCACAAACGGTTACACACTTTTATTTACCAGCCAAGACGTGCCAGTGAAATAATTACCTCTCGCTGTTGTAGCATTGCCTCAAGAAATAATCTATACAGTCGGTCTGAAAATAGCATTCCATGAGGAACTAAAATCAGATACGTGAGAATAACAATGCCAGAGACTTTGGTGACAAAATGGAGGGCACAGCGTAAACCAAACCAAAAGAGTCACGTATTTTAAATTCATATCACATGTTAATTGGTGTTACAAGGAAACAGTGCACCACACTTCACTGATGTTGTTTTGATTGTTTTGTTTGGATGCTACAGTTAAATTAAAAATTTACTTTTCACTTTTATAGGGCAAAAATATGTCGTCAAATCTTTTCTTTTTTTGTACCGATACTATTTTTTAAAACTAAATTTCATTTCTAATTATTTTTATTTCAATTATTATTAATGGTTATTATTAAATTTTGCTGATATTTTTAATATTTTAAATTGTTTCATGCTTATTTTAATTTTTATTTGTTATATTTATAAATATATTTATTTTATATTTAATTATTTCTATAATTTAAAATTCTACTTTATTAATTTTAATTATGATTTGTATTTTTCTAATTTCCATTTTTATATTTATTCTCTTTTTTGTTGTAATTTTCATTTTTAATTTTCATTTTAATTTTAATTCTTCTTCCTCTTCTTCTTCCCCTCCTTCTTCTTCTTCCGCTTCTTCTCTTCTCCTTCCTCTTCTCCTTCTCGTTTTTCCTCTTTTTATCTTCTTCTTTCCTACTTCTTCTTCCTCATCCTCCTCTTCTTCCTCTTCTTATTCTTCCTCTTCTTCCTCTTCCTCTTATTCTTATTCTTATTCTTCCTATTCGTCTTCTTCATGCCCATTTAAAGAGAGCGTTTCAACTTGTTAGTTGGCCTTATATACTTCTTATCCTCGCAAATATGCTTTCAAGTATCCACATATCTTTTCCGGGATTGGTCATCCATCGTTGAAGTTTGAACACAAAAGTCGACTTACTAATTCCAAACTCTGTCATATACTCTGAGTACATACGGTAATTATTGTTGTGAGTGGAGTGAACGGGAAGGGAGAGGGATGTGATCGACAATTTACAATAGATGGCCTTGGTGCGAATGATGTCTGGCGCAGTTCTGTGGCGATGAAAACCTGTCTGAATTACACGAATTCCGAATTAGCGAAGCCCGAAATATTGAGGATTCACTTTTATTAATTTTAATTAATAATATATTTTATATTTAAAATCTTATCCATCAGCAAAGTTCAAAGACAAAGAAAAACAAGATGTTCAGTAAGGAATATATAGTCACTTTCTCCTAAATGTATGGGTATAGTTATAAATCTGTTTCCTTTTCAAGGAGTATAATTGAATGTTGGTCGTAGTAGCTTGTTGAAATGCAACGTGCTATACGGATATTATAGGTTGATTGAATTAATCCTCACCTGAATTATATATACACTAATACAGTCATCACAATAACAGAGGTTATCAGACAAAATCCACGCAAACCCAAGTACACGAGGCTACTGTACATGACCACATATAGGCCTACCCCGTTCCTGCCCTCAGACCAGAATTAAATCACCATGACAATTTCCGCTGTGGTGCTAGCAATCAATAAATAACCCTGCTGTATGATCGAAATATGATTTGTTTAATTTCGCATGAATGTCAACACACACCAGTGTGACGTCACTGTTGAACAGTTTCGGCGTTGTTTCTGTTCCTATGTGTTTTAAAATTAATAACAGAAATTGTTTACAGTCGAACCTTGCTGGGAGCTATTTGATCATCCCCCATACAGTCCTGATCTTGCACCCAGCGATTTCCATCTGATCCTGCACCTCAATAAATTCCTGTCCTCCAGTCAACATTTTCTCACGGGCTTACTGGTATAAATTCACGCAAGGAACTTTATCGAGTAGTTAAAACCATGCATTTATTTGTTTGTAACAATCAAGCAATTTAATTTACGGCAGTGAAATTTGACTGTCTTGTTATACTGTTGATGATGATAATTGTTGTTTTAAGGGGCCTAACATCTAGGTTATCGGCCCCTGATGGTTTGGGTGATCGTGAAGATGAAAATGAAATGCAAACTTAAAAACTAAAGCTAACTACTAACCTACATACTAGAAGAAGAAATGGAAAACTAAAGGAGAATAAGGCAAATAAAGGACAGAGGAAAATAAATGCCCTCAACCCTCGAAGAATGCGGATTGAGGGACTTAGAAGGTAGGAGAGCCATAAAAGGCAGATAGGAAAGTGAAAGAGGAGAGGGTTCACCCCACAGGTAAGGGACAAAAGGGGGAAACCGGACCCCGCTCAGGAATCCCTCGGGTCGCCAACTCCCAAACTCACCAGCCGTGAGCCCCTGAGGGTGTTGCAATATCTAGGGTGCACCAGAAGTGGGGGGCTACATACACCCTTCCTCCTAAAGGGCCTTGAGCACAAGGCAGGAGATAACAGGAAAATAAAAAGAAGGCTGACCCCTCGCAGAAGGAGGGTATCAGAAAAGATGTGACAAGAGCCAAGTAAGGCGGGAAAGGAAAAGACTCCCTAGGCCTCGGATACCCTAATACCGTCGGGGTCGGAAGAGAACAAGAGTAGACCAAGTGAGGTCGACAGGAAAGAAGACGGAGAGGAGCCCGGCAGAAGTTAGTGGAAGCAATGCCGGACTCAGCTGTGGTCCCGTGGTCGCCTACTCACGTCCCACTAATTGTGAGCCCCTGGGGGACTTGTTATAATGTATAACACCATTAGTTGTTTGGTTGGTTCCTCAGTTTAGGGGCTGTGACAATCGGTCATGTAGCCCCGTGTACTTTGGGTGTGTGTAGAATCTGTCTGATAACCGGTGTTAATTGTGTTGGCTGTATTAGTGTGTGTATCTGTGATTCAAATAGAAGTACTGCAGACGATTAATATTTTCCTGTAGTTCCTAATTTTGCTATCAATTGCTACTATCAACGAAACCTAGCTGCGGACGTGGCTACTAATTACCATTGCACTCAGCACCTGGTGGCGAACGTTGTAACTAATATAGCGTTAACTAACTACCCTACAAATTTTAGCTTCCACAAGTGTAGTTAGTGGAAGGATCTTTTTCCTGCCACAAATCTATGACATGGGACCGCCAGCTTTAATTCCCCTCCAAAGGAAGGCATACTGACAATTTTTGACGCTCTTAAAAATCCGACGATTTTGCCCGGGTTTGGACCCGCGATCTTGAAAATAGAAGTTCAGCATGCTACCAACTACGCCACCGAAGCCGCCTATATATCACCATTAATACGTTTGTTTGACATAAACGAAAGGTCCCTATCCCCTATACCTGCAAACCAAGTCCCAGGTCTTTCGTTTATGTCAAACAAACTTTTTTGTAAAATTCCTAGTTTCCAAAATAGTGACCATTTTTCAAAATTCATTTTCTTTTGTCCTAGAGACCTGAGACTTGGTACGAGGATAGAGGGGGTAAAGACCATTAATTTATGTGCAACAAACTTTTTTGTAGAAATCCTAATTTTGGAAATATTGCCCATTTTTAAAATTTTATTTTTGTTGACCTGGAGACCTGAGACTTGGTATGGGTATAGAGGGGGTAAAGACCATTGATTTACGTCAGACAAACGTTTTTGTAAAATTTCTAATTTTGGAAATATAGCCTATTATCAAAATTTTATTTTTGTTGTTCTAGAGACCTGAGACTTGGTTTACAGGTGGAGGGTGTAAAGACCACTGATTTACGTTAGATAAACGTTTTTGTAAAATTCCTAATTTTGGAAATATAAGCCCATTTTCAAATTTTTATGTTTGTTGTCCTAGAGACCTGGGACTTGGTACGACGGTAGAGGGGGCAAAGGCCATTCGTTTATGTCAAACAAACGTTTTTGTAAACTTTTTAATTTTGGAAATATAACCCATTTCGGAAATATGATTTGGAAAATTTGAAAAATACACTATTTTTGGACTGAGAGTGGTATAGAGGAAGGTGTTGGAGTTAACATATGTATTTTCAGGATTTTTAGATTAATGACATAGCCTACTTTCCAAATATTTTTTGAAAAATTTGAAAAATACACTAATTTTTTGACTATGCATGGGATAGAGGTAAGTGTAAGAGTTGAGAGTCATTGATAAACCTCAGAGTACTTTGGATTATTTTTTCTGGAATTTTGTGTGTTGTTGTTGCTGCTTACAAACATGGCTGTAAGCATTTTGCAGCCATAAAAAAGGACTGACATACTTTCCAAGACCAAATAATAAGCCCCCACAAGCAAGAGCAAATATGAAAGAGCTAATACAAAAGCCAACAAAAGCCAACAAAAAAGCCAACAAAAGCCAACAAAAGCCAACAAAAGCCAACAAAGGCCAACAAAAAAGCCAACAAAAAACTGACCAAAAAAGCCATGTAGCATGTTGGTAGTTGAGTGAGTTGTCATATTGACCGATAGATAGCAGGCTGGTAGTTGAGGAGTATTGCTATCGACCGCTAGATAGCATGCTGGTCGTTCAGTGAGCGAGTGTTGAAATGGAGCGCTAGGTAGCATGCTGGTCGTTCAAGTAGTTCTCATAGTCACCGCTAGATAGCGGCAACATACTTTGCGTGTTGCATTTGGCTATTTGGTAAAGTTTTACCGAGTGAAAACGTGCTCGTAAATGCTGTGTATTTAAATTTATTATACAATTAACCACTAAGTGTTTAGAACTAACATGTATAGCCTTGTGTAGGGAAAATAGAGGGCCTTTAGCAAAAAAAAAGACTGTCTAACACATGAGTGTACAGCCTTTTGATATGCAGTAAGTACTTGATAACCTTGAGTATGGTGTAAGAATATGTTCAGTTGACTACTACCTGTCGCAGTGTTTACATTGTGAAAGACCGTTGAAACAACCAGTCTTTAGCTTTGTCATAAGCAGTGAGCAGCTGTTACCCTTAACCAGGGGTACATTAGAGGACCCTTATCAAGAATATCATCAGTTGACTACCACCATTCACAGTGACCACATCGTGAAAGATTGTCAAAACAACTATTGTACAGCCTTGTACTACACAGTAAGTAGCTGTTGGTGTTGACTATTGTATATTAGAGAACCCTTAGCAAGTATATAATCAGTTGACTACTACTTGTTACAGTGTTCACATCGTGAAAGACCGTCTCACTGTCCAGTCGACAGCCTTGTCATACGCTGTAAAGAGCTGTTGGTCTAGACTAGGGGTATATTAGAGGACCCTTAACAAGAATATCACCAGTTGACTACTACCTCTCACGGTGTTCACATCGTGAAAGACCGTCTCACCAAGCAACCTCTAGCCCTGTGATACGCAGTAAGCAGCTGTTTGCAGAAATCAACATTCATAATGGAACAAGCCATTCCCAGCTATATGTGTAAAGAGTGTGGAAAGACTTTTCTTCGAGACTATCATAGGAAGCGACATGAAGTATCGTGTGGTGAATTTCATGAGTGTAAAACGTGTGGCAATAAATTCAACAATGCCTACAATGGACGTCGGCAGCTAAAAGACAAAAATCTGAGCCTACAAAACATTACCTACTGTCATTGGTCCCTGACAAAAATGGACTTATTGAATATGAGACATCTTTTCAAGGTCGACTTAAATCCTATTTCATTCGTTGCGATACTTGCAAGGATTTAAATTCATACCTTAAAGAGTCCAAACAGCAAATAATACAAGCTATGCAGAAAGAACTAGCAATGCACAAGTCGATAAAAGTTAATATTGTGGCTGAATGTAGATTCATTCATACATCTACCAATGAAATTACAGATCGTGCTTTTAAAACACGAAATCAGGCCCTATTTTTGGAAACAGACTTGAGTAGTTTCTTGGAAACACAATTTACAAAGTTAACTACGGAAATGGAAGAATCTGAGCTAAAAGGCAGTAATTGGGCTTTGTTAGCAGTGGAAGGAGTACGATTGAAAATAAATAAGTGCAATCCCTTGCGTAGCAGCACATATATTCCATTACCAGCAGCTATAAAAGCAAGAAAAGCCTGCATTAATCCTGAAAATTTGAATGATGAAAAGTGTTTTATGTATGCCATAGCAAAACTGGTTAAAAAGGATGCTCAACGCATTAGTAAATACAAGGACCTGGAAAACAAGTATGATTTTTCTGTAATATAATTTCCTACATTACTAGCTGACATTCCCAAATTTGAAAATAGCCAACGATATATCCATTAATGTATTTGGATTGGAACAAGACAACAAATTGTTCCCTCTGAAGGTTGTGGATCAAGAGCTGCAAGACTATCGCGACCTCCTTCTGCTAAGTTCATCATCCGGCCAGAACCGCTACGTCTTTATCAAAGATTTTGATAAACTAGTAAGACATCAGATTACCCGCTATAAACATAAAATATATACGTGTAAACGGTGTTTTACACACTTTGATAATCGATACGGACAACAAGGAATGGAAAAATTGAAAGAACATAGAGCTTTGTGTGTCCAGCATGACATTGCTAGAGTTCAAATGCCTATTCAAAACCCCATTGTCAAATTCTTAAATGTTGAAAAAATGCTGAGAATACCTTACGTTATCTATGCAGATTTTGAAAGTATACTCTTACCCTATCAAACATGTCTACCTAATCCTGAGGCAAGTTATACAGTGCCATACCAGAGTCATGTTCCTATGAGCTTTGGTATATACGTTAAACCCTCACCTGCTGTGGAACACATAAAGACAAATCTTTCAAGTCAACCTGTTATTTATCGTGGGCCTGACGCTGCAGAAAAGTTTATGGATTGTTTGATCTCAATAGCTAATGAAATCGATCGCCTTTACAGCTTAAATGTTCCAAAGGCCTTAACTCAGGATCAAGAAGCAGAGTTCCAATGTTCTGAAACCTGTTATTTGTGTCAAAAACCATTTACCCAACAGGACTGGAAAGTCCGAGACCACTGCCATATTACAGGGTAATACCGTGGAAGTGCTCACAATAACTGTAATTTGAGGTGTAAAACACGTAACCCCGTTCCTGTGTTTCTATATAATATGAGTGGCTACGACGCAAATTTCATTGTAAAGCAATTGGGATGTACTACTGAGAGAGTGGATGTTATCGCTAACTCTAAAGAAAAGTACATTTCCTTTACCAAATATGCAGGAAATGTTAAGCTTCGATTTGTGGACACGTTTCGGTTAATGCCGAGTAGTTTGGAAAACTTAGTTTCCAACTTAACATCATACCCTGAAACAGACAAGTACTTTGGAAAAGAAAATGCAATGCTCATGACTCGTAAAGGGGTATTTTGTTATGACTACATTGCCTCATGGGAAATGTTAAGTGAAACGTGTTTACCTCCAAAAGAGGCATTCTTTAACAAATTAAGTCAAGAAGATGTTAGTCAAGAAGACTATGAACATGCCAAAAATGTCTGGAATCAGTTCAACATTAAAACTCTAGGGGAATATAGTGACCTCTACCTAACATCAGATGTACTCCTTCTTGCAGACAGCTTTGAAACGTTTAGAAACAAAACACTAGAAACACACCGAGTGGATGCTGCACACTTTTTTACTTCGCCTGGTTTAAGTTTCGAGGCAATGCTCTTTTACACAGGCATTGAACTGGAATTGCAACAGGATTACCATCAGATTCTTTTAATCGAGTCTGGAATACGTGGAGGCATATGCCAGGTGTCTCATCGGTATGCTGAAGCTAACAATAAATACATGGAAACCTATGAATCTGAGAAACCATCGCAGTTTATTACCTATGATGATGCCAACAACCAATACGGGTGGGCTATGTGCCACTCCCTTCCTTATGGTGGATTTCAGTGGGTTTCTCCAGATACTGTTGATCTAGAAAAACTAAAGAAAGACTATCCTGTGGGATACATACTAGACGTTGATGTTGATTACCCATCTGACCTTCATGATCTACACAACGATTTACCTTTCCTACCAGAGTGTACACAACCTAAGGATTCGTCTCTGAAAAAACTAATTCCTCATCTTGGAAATCGAAGGCGATATGTTGTTCACTACAAGGCATTAAAACAGGCTTTAGATCATGGAATAAAATTGATAAAAATTCATCGTGTGTTAAAGTTTAAGCAAAGACCTTGGTTAAAGGCATACGTTGATTTTAATAACAACCTTCGAAAACAAGCCAAAAATGATTTTGAGAAAAATCTCTACAAATTATTCAACAATGCCATTTTTGGGAAAACAATGGAGAATAAGCGTAAAAGAATAGACATACGTCTTGTGACTGACAGCAAAAAGGCAGAAAAGCTAATAGCAAAGCCGACATTTATTGACAGAACAATTTATGGTCCTAACCTAGCTGCTTTCCACATGGCTAAACGTAACATTGTATTCAATAAGCCAATATATATTGGAATGTGTATACTGGATATTTCAAAAACTCTCATGTATTCCCACCACTATGATGTCCTGCTACCCTATTATGGAATGAACAATCTTAAACTCATGTATATGGATACCGACTCGTTCATTTATTTGGTTAACACCCAAGATGTATATCAAGACAAGTTGGATTTCCTAGAACACCTGGACACATCAGATTATCCTACTAATCACATATTTTACTCTACATCAAACAAGAAAACGTTGGGGAAATTTAAAGACGAGGCTTGTGGACAAATTATAAAAGCATTTGTTGGACTTAGAGCTAAAATGTACGCTTTAGACATAAATGGTAAAGAAATCAAAAAGATTAAAGGTATTAACAGAGGTGTTGTCAAAAATTGTATAAGCTTTCAAGATTATAAGGATTGTGTCATGAAAAACAATGTAAAAAGAATACCCATGAACATTATCGCTTCTAAACAACATGACATATCATCTATAAGACTAAACAAAATTGCTTTGTGTCCTGGTGATGATAAAAGAGTAATTGATGCTAATGGTATAGGTACACATGCCTATAGTCATTACTCAATCATTGACCATGCTTAAACAGTTAAGTTTTGAATATCAAAATCCTCTGCATGCATCTAGCAAATACATAAAACAAAGCAATTAAAAAAAATTAAAACAATAGCACTACAAAAATAGAAAAACACAAAAAGAAAAATTATATTCATACTCAAAAATAAATAAAATAGAAAACAAAATAAAAACAACTGTACAATTTATAACAAAAAAGAATATAAAAATGTATTATGTGTAAATAGTGTACATGTATTTAAAATAAAAAATAGTGTATGTACACTGCTTGTACATTTTTAATTACTACCCACCTCTCTCCACTCCTAATGCAAAACATGTAAAACACAAATTGGAAAATCCATGTTTCCATATTGACAAAATAGAAAAAAACAATAAACAGAAATTTTAAAAACTGTAAATGGGAATTTGGTAAATTGACAAATGTGTAAACAACAAATTGGAAAATCCATGTTTCTATAACATGAAATTGAAGAACTTTAAACTGAAATTTTAAAAACTGTAAATGGGAAATTGTGAAATTGATAAATGTATAAACAACAAAATGCAAATTCCATGTTTCCATATTATGAAATTGAAAAAACTTAAAACTGACATTTAAAAAAACAGAATGTGGGAAATTGGAAAATTGACAAATGTGTTAACAACAAAATGAAAAAAAATACCCGGTTGGGGGTAGTGACCATGTTGTACAGTAGCCTATAAGACTAGCATAAGGCTAGTTGCATGTGCTCTTATATACTTTGTGTATGTGCATTAGCCTTTGGATTAGCTTAAGTTAGGTTTGGTAAAGTTAGGTTTGGTGAGGTTAGGTATGTGACCTTGTAGTTTACTCTTTTCGGAAAATCTAAAATCTAAACTCAAAAAATCTTAAATTTAAAATGTAAAATCTAAAAAAAACTAAAATCTAAAATACAAAAAATATACAATATATAATCTAAAAAATGTAAAATTCAAAATCTAAAATGTTAAAATGTAGAATGTTAAAATGTAAAATCTAAAATCTTTAAATGAGGTTTCTGTGGGTTAGGTTAGGTTGGGTTAGGTTAAGTTAGGTTAGGTTATAACTAAGTTTATTATTTGTGCTCTTACATTTGCTCTTACTTTTTTTCTTACACTTTTTGTTCTTACTTTTTTTGCTCGCAATATTAAGTTAGGTTAGGTTAGGTTAGGTTAAGTAAGGTTAGGTGAAGTTAGGTTAGGTTATAACTTAGTTTATTATGCGTGCTTTCACATTTGCTTTCATATTTGCTCTCACTTTGAAGTTAGGTTAGGTTAGGTTAGGTTAGGTTAGGTTAGGTTAGGTGAGGTTAAATGAAGTTGGGTTAGGCTGAATGGCAGAGGTATGAATTAAAACCCGCCTTTTCTCACTTTTGCCTTACAAGACTGAGTGTACCCCGTTCCACTCGTGAGACCAGAAATTAAATTTCTTGGCAGAGCCAGGAGTCGAACCCGGGCCTTAGCAGTAACAGCTAAGAATGCTAGCCACTACACCAAGTGGTTGACAATATAAAGCTGGTCAGGATTGCACATGATCAATTACCTAATAATAATAATAATAATAAATATTCCATTTAGCAACTACACGGCCGACCTCTCCCTGTGACGTCATCCACGGTCTCAGGCCGTGGCGGCCATCTTGCCCATTAGGCACTGCGCCAGCTCTGAATGACCCCTCCATAAGAATAACATAGGGCTGGTTGCGCGCGGCGGCCATCTTGCCCATTAGCCCCTGCGCCAGAACCGCTCTTTTATTCCTACTAATACACCAGGCACATTTAGTCATATAAACTGACAGGGAGCTACAGTAGGCCTACAATGAAGTTTTCAACATTCGTTCAGTATCTTAGCCTTGACATGCAGTTCTTGCTCGGTTTTCCTAAAACAAAAGAAAGAAAAATATATCTACTACACTATTCGGAAATCCTGTGTTTGAAACTCGACGCAGATAACACGTACCTTGTTTCCGACGCCTCAATTTAAACAAAAATGCTGAAATTATAACCAAATATGAACTTTTATCACTAAAATGTGACCAAATTTGACCAAAACAATGAAAATGGCCGAAATATGCATTTAAATGCAACATAAAATTGCTTTAAACGTGGTCAGGGACCCTTCATTCAAACTCATTTTTCAGATTTCGGGTAAAATGAGCTCAGGAAGAAAATATGACTTTTCCCTAACATCCGAACCTTGGTTGGTTGGTTCCTTAGTTTAGGGGCTGCGACAACGCGGTCATGTAGCCCCGTGTACTTTGGGTGTGTGTAGAATCTGTCTGATAACCGGTGTTAATTGTGATGACTCTATTAGTGTGTGTATCTGTTTCTTTTAAATTCAAGTAAGGACTGCAACTTTGAATTTTTCAAATAGTTCCAACTTTTGCCGCCCAACGGCACCGTCAACGACTAATAGGCCTAGTTCAGAACTTAGCTACTAGACGTCACCGCAGTTGGCTCTTGGCAACGAACGTAGCAACCTAAGAGCGTTGTTTACATTCTTCACCTATACACCACAGTGGTACAAGTCTATATGCCTACCAGTCAAGCTGATGATGAGGATGTTGAAAAGGTCTACGAAGAAATAGACGAAATTCTGAGGTATATCAAGGGTGATGAAAATGTTATAGTAATGGGAGATTGGAATGCTGTGGTAGGAAAAGGGAGAGAAGGGAAAATAGTAGGGGATTTCGGATTAGGTGAAAGGAATGATCGAGGAAGCAGGCTGGTAGAATTCTGCACCGAGCATGAGTTGGTCATAGCTAACACCTTATTCAATAACCACAATAGAAGAATATACACATGGATGAGACCAGGAGATACAGGGCGTTACCAAATCGACTTCATTATGGTCAAGCAGAGGTTTCGAAACCAGATTTTGGATTGTAAAGCATATCCTGGTGCTGACATAAACTCTGACCACAATCTGGTCGTAATGAAATGCAGATTAAAGTTGAAGAAACTGAAGAAAAGTCAAAAGCCAAAAAGGTGGGCAATAGACAGACTGAAAGAGAAGGATGTAAACGAAAGATTCAAGAAGAGTATAAAAGAAGGACTAATGAAAAACCCTAAACAAACTTCAATTGCAGACGAATGGGCACTTTTGAAGAATGAAATAACAAAATCCGCAGAAGAAAACATTGGTAGGAAAGACAGAATAGGTAGAAAACCGTGGATCACTCAGGATATACTAGAATTGATGGATGAAAGGCGGAAACACAAGAATCTAAGAGATGAGAAGGGGAAAGCAGAATACAGACGTCTGAGAAATGAGGTTAACAAGAAGTGCAAGGAAGCGAAAGAAGAATGGTTGAAAGAGAAATGTGCAGGTATAGAAAATTGTCTGAAATTAGGTAAAGTAGACACAGCTTATCGAAGGATTAAGAATACTTTTGGGGAAAAGAAGACTAAGTGCTGTAATATTAAGGACACAATTGGAAAGCCTCTAACAGATAGGGAAGAAAAGGTTGAGAGATGGAAAGCTTACATAGAGAGTTTGTATAAGGGAAAGGAGATTGAGAATCATATAATGGAAAGGGAGGAGGAAATTGATGAGGATGCGAAAGGAGATTTAATATTGAAATCAGAATTTGATAGAGCTTTGGAAGACTTAAGCAGGAACAAAGCACCAGGCATAGATGATATACCGATTGAGTTGCTACGCTGCATAGGAGATGAAGGTCTTATCAGGTTATTTCACTTGGTGTGTAGGATTTATGAGACAGGTGAGGTACCCCCTGATTTCAAGAAGAATGTAATCATCCCTATACCAAAGAAAGTGGGAGCTGACAGATGTGAAGATTACCGTACAATCAGCTTGATTACTCATGCTTCAAAGATCCTGTCTAGGATAATTTACAAGAGGATTGAAAGCCAGATAGAAACGGAGTTGGGTGAAGACCAGTTTGGTTTCAGGAGAAATGTAGGAACAAGGGAAGCTGTACTAAGTCTTAGGCTGATTTTGGAAGGTAGAATAAGGAAAGATAAGAGAACGTTCATGGCTTTTGTAGACTTAGAAAAGGCTTTTGATAACGTTGATTGGACTAAATTGTTTGGCATTTTGAAATCGATTGGAATAAAGTACAGGGATAGGAGGGTGATATACAATCTATACAGAAACCAGACAGCAGTCATTCGAGTTGAAGGACATGAGAGAGAAGCTGGTATTCAGAAAGGTGTAAGGCAAGGCTGCAACTTATCACCCATACTTTTCAATCTTTACATTGAACAAGCAATGAAGGAAATTAGAGAAAAATTTAAAGTGGGAGTGAAGATTCAAGGAGAAATAATTTCAATTCTGAGATTTGCTGATGACGTAGTCATCTTGGCCGACAAGCCTGAGGATTTGAATGAGTTTTTGAATGGTATGGACTCCGTCTTACAGAAAGAATTCATGATGAAAATTAATAAATGTAAAACAAAAATACTGGAATGCAGCCGAAATAAATCAGAAACCTCTATGGAGATCAAATTGACAGGTGAAAAGCTGAAGGAAGTAGAAGACTTCTGTTACTTAGGAAGTAGAATAACCAGTGATGGACGAAGCAAAGAGGATATAAAAAGTAGGTTGGCTCGGGCAAAGAAAGCTTTTCTACAAAAAAGGAATCTTCTGACATCGAATATAGATTTAGGTATTAGGAAGTCATTTTTGAAAGCCTTTGTCTGGAGCGTGGCGCTCTATGGAAGTGAAACTTGGACTATTGGTGCAGCAGAAAAGAGGAGAATAGAAGCATTTGAAATGTGGTGTTACAGGAGAATGATGAAGATCAGATGGGTAGATAGGGTTACAAACATAGAGGTATTAAGACGAGTGGGAGAGGAGAGATGTTTCTGGCGACTGCTAATGAAGAGAAGAGATAGGTTGGTAGGACACATACTAAGACACCCAGGAATAGCAAGCTTAGTTATGGAAGGAAGGGTCGAGGACAAGAACTGTAGGGGTAGACCAAGGTTAGAATATGTTAAACAGATTGCCTCAGATGTAGGGTGTGGTAGTTATGTAGAGATGAAACGATTAGCTCAGGACAGGGAGGCATGGAGCGCTGCATCAAACCAGTCAAAAGACTGAAGACTCAAACAACAACAACACAATTTAATTTCACACACATCCGAACCTTAATAATCACAAAGTAAATGAAAGTTGAACTCAACACTTATACTTGTATTCTTACGTCGTATTACATACTGTATATTCAATCTTTCCAATTCGCACTCTCTTATTTAGTCTCTATTTAGACAACTAAATAACCTTCTTCATCCATTCAAAATACACTGCATAATCAATCTTGCTCATAAGTCAGTAATGACTAATCATCATCATCATTAGCCTACATTTTAACAGTATTTCCTATCTTCACTCTAATTTTAAACCTACTTCTAAATATCTTACTTATTCACCCTGGAAATACTACAATTTCCGGCCTATACCAAGCTAATCTGTTTTTATATGTTTATGTTCGACCCTGACTATAATATGTTAGAAAACTGTATCATAATGATGGTCATTATAACACTATTTTTAGCCTATTTTCAATTTTGAAAAAATAGGCTTATGAGATCACCTTTTGTCCGTGTGTGTGTGCGTGTGTGTGTGTGTGTGTGTGTGAGGTGTGTGTGTGTGTGTGTCCCTAATCAAATCTAAACGGCTGGAGCGATTTCAATGAAACTCGGTAAGTTCATAGCACAATTCCCGGTGACCTCGACCGTGCCCTTCAAATTTTGTTACGTCTCACCAATCCAACATGGCGGCTGTGCGAAATATTTCACTAGCATTCAATATCTCCGAAACTATTACTGATATCGCCCTGAAATTGTGTACGGTGATAAAGGGCACTACTAGAAGTTCACCTATGAGACTTTCAAAAACCTGGTGACTACAAAATCAACATGGCGGTCAAGCGAATTTGAGACTTTTAAATCGACATTTCTCGCGATTTAACTATCCAAACGTAATGAAACTTGGTACAGCAAATGTTTATACACATTGTAATACACTGGAGTCTAATTTAGTTCAATTGTTTACATAACCTCAAAATAGCGGCTGTGCGAAATATTTCACTGACATTCTATATCTCCGAAACTATTACAGATATCATCATGCAATTTTGTACGGTGATAAAGGGTACTGATACAAGTTTACCTATGCAAACTTCATAAACCTATAATGTACAAAACGAACATGGCGACTAAGCGAATTTGAAATATTTTAATAGACTTTTCTCGTGATTTAACTCTCTGCGCGCAGTGAAATGTGGTACAGTAAATGATTTTGCAGATTGCAATGCACTGCCATCTAATTTAATTCAATTGTTTACATAACCTCAAGATGGCGGCTGTGCGAAATTTTAAAATGAAGTTTTTATTCTTGTGTTGTAATCATGCGATCGAAGTGAAAGTTTGAATAATGAAGCTAGGCAATAATTGTCCTTGAATGGTACATAACTCTATGGCCTATACATATAACAATCCTAAATGGCGAGCTTCCGAAATATTTAGACGGTTCTCAATGTCTATTAATCTTTTACAGCAACCAAACTGATTTTTTTAATGTTCATAGAGACTATTAACATATGTTCATCTATAGGACCTTCAGTAACCTGGTGAGCACAAATCCAACATGGCGTCGACGCGAAGTATACATATTTAAATGGACGTTTCTCGCGAATTAACTATCCGAGTGCCGTGAAACGTTGCACGTTAAATGCTTATACAAATGTTGATCATCTGGCATGTAATTTATTTCAATTGTTTGCATAATCACAAGATGGCTGGTGTGCGTACTTTTAAAATCTCGTTTTTACTTCTTGTGTTCTAATCATGTGATTGAAGTTTGAATACCACACGTACACAATAATCTTAATGTAATAGTACAAAAATAAAAATCCATCCTGGCGACCATATGAAATATTTAGACGGTTCTCAATATCTACGAATCTGTTACAGCAATTAATCTGAAATTTTGTATGTTGATAGAGACAATTAACATGGGCAGGATATATGAAAATTGGCTGTATAGTTCTCCACGGAACTACTTGTTCATTATGAAACAGTTTCTCCCACCAATCACAGCTCAAGAAACAGTTGTTTGACCAATTAGATAAGGATACCATCGCACCTGCGCTGAGTTCCAAGGCCTTCTAATTTAAATTTCACTGCGCTGCCTAGTGTCATAGTGAGGTAATCGAGGAGGCCATGGTCAAATACAAGGCATTCTCTGCGTCTCATGCGCTCTGTTCAGTACATAAAACTGGCAAAATCTCGACAGATATTTATAAATACTTATGTTCGAACATAAAATAGTTATAATAATTATCGTCAAACATAAACAGTCGTATGAAACTCGCCTGTAATGGCAATTAAGACACTCGTATGGAAATTATAAAACTCGCATACGTTCGTTTTAGAAACATAGTCGTGTCTTAATTATTGCCATTATAGGCTCGTTGCATAATATACTAATTTCATACTGTATCAACATTATATCATTGTTAGAATTAAGTAGTATTTGTATGTTCATTTTGTATCAATTGAATAATCTTGTTAGATGGAAGAGAGGGCCCAATGGCCCTAATCTTGCCAGACAAAATAAATCTATCTAATCTAATGTTACTCCGCGTCTTCAGTGAACGTACTGAATGGTACATCCTCCCCACGACTCAGAGCTGGCTGCCCATAACCTTTTTCGATACAGATTGTCATCAGTTTTATGTCAGCGGGAGGCTTTCAGCTGCAAGGAAACGGAATGAAAAATGAAAGCTAGCGCACCCTAGCTTTTGTAAGACGAAGCGCAATGGAGTCGGAGCGAAACAAGGGCTGAGATAAGAGAGGCGTGGAGGACTTAAAGGGAAGAAGCTCCGGCTTACAACTACAAGAAAGAACATATGATAAGGGCCACCAAGAGGATTTAAGGGCCCCTATGCAATTTGATTCTCGGGCCCCTCTTGAAATACTTTTAATTATTTCTATCCACTACTAGATATTCCTGAAAGACAATGCCATTTTGAGAAAAACATCTGATGCACAGTCAGAATTTAAAGAAATAATATACAAATCTTATTTCATAGAACTTTATGTTCGACCCTGACTATTATATGTCAGAAAACTGTAATATAATGAGGCTCAATATAACACTATTTTTCATTATGAAACAGTTTCTCCCACCAATCAGAGCTCAAGAAACAGTTGTTTGACCAATTAGATAATTAGATGCGCTGAGTTCCACGGCCTTCTAATTTAAATTTCACTGCCTGGCCTAGTGTCATAGTAGGGTAATCGAGGAGGACATGGTCAAATACAAGGCATTCTCTGCGTCTCATGCGCTCTGTTCAGTACATAAAACTGGCGAAATCTCGACAGATATTTATGAATATTTTTGTTCGAACATAAAATAGTTATAATAATTATCGTCGAACATAAACAGTCGTATGCAACTCGCCTATAATGGTAATTAAGACACTCGTATGGAAATTATAAAACTCACATACGCTCGTTTTATAAACATACTCGTGTCTTAGTTATTGCCATTATAGGCTCGTTGCATAATGCACTGTTATGAAATATATTTTGCACAAAACCATTCGGGTTTTTAATGCAGTAATCATGCATAGGGAAATATTTTGCAACTCTGTAAGTCTTTACTTTAATCACCAGTATGTAATTAAAAATAGTACATTATGCAACGAGCCTATAATGGCAGTAATTAAGACACGAGTATGTATATAAAACTAGGGGGGGCGTGGTGGCTCAGCGGTCTAGCTGTATGCCTCTCACCAAGGCGGTCCGGGTTCGATTCCCGGTCAATGCATGTGAGATTTTCGACGTGAAATGCCATGTCCTGTGGTTCGGATTCCACGTAAAAAGGAGGTCCCGTGGCTCATGATCTCAAGATTAACGGTCACGTTAAACTACAAGCTTCCTTCCTTTTTTTTTGTTTATAAAACGAGCGTAGCGAGTTTTATAATTTCCATACGAGTGTCTTAATTACCATTATAGGCGAGTTGCATACGACTGTTTTTGTTCGACGATAATATAACTTTATTATATGTTCTAACATAAATATTCATTAATATCTGTGGGATTCAGTAACTTCAGTTAGTGAACAGCGCGCACTGGGTGGTTTGGTGACTGTACAGAGCGCATGCGTGGGTCAAAGAATTTCGAAAGCAGAGACCATTTACTTTGCTTGGCAATGCTATTGTTTAAAGCCTGCATGTTGTCTAGTACCGATCAGAACTAGCATTCACGAATATTTTCACTGAAGTCGTTTGAAAGGAATGCACTGTGTAGAAATTGGAGTTGGGGATATTAAGGTGCATTGCTATTTCTTGTCTCATATTCGCCAGTTTATTTACGTGAACATATGGGACGGTGCAGTTTCCATGTATGTAATTTATATAGAAGGATGCTGTGTTGCTAACTTCTGGACGTAGATTCATAAATTTCTTGCATATGTCAGAGTATTTTCTTGTTACCGTAAAGGTTCGTGCTAATTTTGTCTTTGTGTTCGGGATTGTAACTACAATGGTTGATCCGATATCCAATTTGACCTTTCAAATCATGTAATTCATGTCCGACATGTTGGATTTTGAGCGCATGCGCGAAACCATCCTTACCTAATTGGTCAATGAATTATCTCTGATTGGCTGGAGAAACTGTTTCATAATGAAGCATAGTACTATAATGACCCTCATTATGATACAGTTTTCTGGCATTTTGACATCGTCAAACATTTTGAAACTCCGCAATAGTTTGATAGCAGATTCAACACTAAATTATAGTAGATTATTCCTAATAAGTTATTACTCGTAACTCACAGTCATACATAGAATTTTATGTTCGACCCTGACTATTATGTGTTAGAAAACTGCATCATAATGATGGTCTTTATAACACTATTTTTCATTATGAAACAGTTTCTCCCACCAATCACAGCTCAAGAAACAGTTGTTTGACCAATTAGATAAGGTTAGCATCGCACCTGCGTGGAGTTCCAAGGCCTTCTGAACTGCGTTGCCTAGTGTCATAGTGGGGTAATCGAGAAGGCCATGGTCAAATACAAGGCATTCTCTGCGTCTCATGCGCGCTCATAAAACTGGCGAAATCCCGACAGATATTTATGAATATTTATCTTCGATCATAAAATAGTTATAATTATCGTCGGACATAAACAGTCGTATGCAACTCGCCTATAATGGTAATTAAGACACTCGTATGGAAATTATAAAACTCGAATACGCTCGTTTTATAAATATACAAGTGTCTTAATTATAGCCATTATAGGATCGTTGCATAATGTACTATTATGTTCGACCCTGACTATTTTATGTCAGAAAACTGTATCATAATGAGGCTCATTATAACACTATTTTTCATAATGAAACAGTTTCTCCCACCAATCAGAACTCAAGAAACAGTTGTTTGACCAATTAGATAAGAATAGCATCGCACCAGCGCAGAGTTCCATGGCCTTCTAATTTAAATCCCAGTGCGTGGCCTAGTGTCATAGTAGGGTAATCGAGGAGGCCATGGCCAAATACAAGGTATTCTGTGCGTCCCATGCGCTCTGTTTGGTACATAAAACTGGCGAAATCTCGACAGATATTTATGAATATTTATGTTCGAACATAAAATAGTTATAATAATTATCGTCGAACATAAGCAGGCGTATGCAACTCGCCTATAATGGTAATTAAGGCACTCGTATGGAAATTATAAAACTCGCAAACGCTCGTTTTATAAACATACTCGTGTCTTAATTATTGCCATTATAGGCTCGTTGCATAATGTAATAAAATACTCTTCTGGAGTACAATACGGTTTTTTTTCTTCCAAATTTTCGGAATAGAGGAACTTCTTTCCCCAAATTATTGATTTCTTTCAATACCGTCGCACTTTCATATATGCCGCTGAAGTTTTCTTTTGCCTTATTTCTCTTGAAAGTTAAAAGTTCGGTAACATGAGATGTCGATTGAAATACAGGGTCATCGAAAAAAAATAATGCCAACATTTCAAAACATTATAGCTCCAAAACCCTTTATGTTAAACGTGTAATTCTTTCACTGAACGCCAGCTGGTTAAAGTAAGTTTTGTTTTGGAGGGGACGTGTCCTCGCTATGCTATGCGCCAAGGTCGGGCGGGGGCGCACCAATGATGTCCCGACCTCATCCCTATGGATTTTTAACTGGGGGTACATTAAAAACATTGTGTATGAAGAAAAATTCGGGATTTGGATCACCTGCGGGAGCGAATTTCTGCCGCCATCTTGACAGTTACTCCTGAAATGATTGCACGTACCAATCCAGCCATTGCGAAAGCGTGCGTTCAATGCTGATGTTGGTGGTCGGCCTGGCCTAGATTTTTTCTCTACAGTCCCCGTTTCCATAAACTGATTAAACCATCGAATTACAGCTTTGTAATCAGGTGCAGTTTGTCGGGCGGTGCAGTCATTGGCGCGCGCGCCCCCGGCCGACCTTGGCTACTGCGCATCTAGTGTGCGCATAGCAAGGTCACGTCCCCTCAAAACAAAACTTACTTTAACCAGCTGGCGTTCAGTGACAGAATTACACATAAAGGGTTTCGGTGCTATAATTTTTTGAAATGTTGGCATTATTTTTTCGATGACCCTGTATTTCAATCGACATCCTTATTTGGCAAAGCCTTGGACAGGTTGTAAGTTATAGATAACATTTTACATAATAAAAACAAGATGTTCAGTAAAGAACATATAGCCTACTTTCTCCTAAATGCATGGGTATTGTTATAACTCTTTGTCCTTTTCAAGGAGTATAATTGAATGTTGGTTGAAGTAGCTTGTTGAAACACAACGTGCTATAGGGATATTAAACATGAATATGAGGTACCCTTTGCTAGTGCTACCTCTGTAAAAAATGTCATTCAATTCGGTTTCACCGTGTTTGAATTGATATGGGGAATGTATTTGCACACATACATGGCCGCTATTTGCAAACAATTGGGCTGATGACCTTGTAGTCAGTCATAAGATGCTTCCCACAAAAAGGCATGTTGTTGCAAAATCTGGTAGAGATCAAATTATTAGGATGGTCGTAATTTGATTTAAACTCTTAACATTTGGATGGCCGTCATTCCGTTTCCGTCAAGATGGCGGTGATATAAAACATGACACTGAGGTGACCTTTGCTAGTGCTACCTCTGTACCAAATTTCGTTCAATTCGGTTTCACCATGTTTGAATTGATAGAGGGAATCGATTTGCACACATACTTGGCCACCAACTCCAAACTATTAGGCTGATGATCTTGCAGTTTGGTCAGAATATGCTTCCTACATAAAGATATGTTGTTGCAAAATTTGGTAGAGACTAGACTATTGGGTTGGTCGTAATTATATTTTAGCTTTTAACATTTGGGTGGCCGCGATTAAGTTACCGTCAAGATGGCGGTGATATAAAACATGACACTGAGGTGTCCTTTGCTAGTGCTACCTCTGTACCAAATTTCGTTCCATTCGGTTTCACCGTGTTCGAATTGATAGGGGGAATCGATTTTCACACAAAGATGGCCGCCATCCGCAAAATATTAGTCTATTGACCTTTTAGTTTGGCCAAAGGATGCTCCCTCCATAAAGGTATGTTGTTGCAAAATTTGGTAGAGATCGGATGATTAGTTTAATCGCAACTTGATTTAAGGGGAGGTATGACTGAGTTTTTCAACTTCCACATTTTTTATCATATCATTACCAAATTTAAACCACTTGCATAAACAGTTGCTGGCATCTAATGTTCTAATTTGTAATTAAATAGCTTTGTTAGTTTTTGAGATATTGCACTTTTTTGTATTCAAAAAGTGGTCACATAAAAAAGTCCCTTGCGACAAAGTTTTTGTTCGACCAAGATGATTTTTTAAAAAAATGTTGTTATGATGTATAGAAACAATAATTGCTTTGGGTTTTTGTGTTAGATGAATACTGTTCTTTCCAGAAAAGTTTAAACTTTCATTTTATATATTTTTAAAATTTCAGCATTAATAGTTTAAAGTTATCTATCAAAATTCATACTAAAACTCAGAGAAGTTCAAAACCAGAAACAAGTTTACATTAGTGTACCTTTTGCAACTACTTTACAAAGTTTCAACAACATCTGAAAAGAATTGCATCGCAAGGAGCATTTTGTACACAGAAAAACATTGGAAAAGAGCAATGCGAGAAAAAGGCAAGTTAATATTTACTCACTCAAAACTGCCCTGCCCCATATGTTTCCCCTTCACATCTCCTCGTTCTTTCTTCCTTAGATATCTTCTGCCATTTTACATGCCTCCTAGTCATTTTCTCCCGATCACAGCCCCTCTTTTGTGCCTGAGTAACACGTCTAACATCTTGTAGTTTGCATAGAGAACTTGAGTTTATAGGGATGGTCGAATTTCTGATGGAATGAAGGGTTTCCAGAGTTTTGTAGTGCCCCATATTGAATTCTGAGACAGCCCTGAGGATACCAAGTTCCAGTTTTGTCTTGGAAACAAATATCTCCTTAGGGCATTTACTCCACACTACATTATGGAGGGACTCGTTAGCATTCTGAGTCTTCCCCGCTGTACAACGCTGCAATATCTGATCTGATGCTAGTCTCAGATACACAGGTGCTATCTTCTCAACAACAGAAGGATTCAGCTTGCAACTCATTCTACTGTGGCTATCATTTGGTTTTCCTTCTGCCTGTTGTCGGTTATAGAAGCACCAGGAGTTGATACCCTTAGGACAAGTCAAATGCTGAGGCTTGCGGTCAGTTGACATACAGTGTCTAAGAGTTGCAAAAACTGCCCTCTTCATTTTTCCTACATCTGGAATATTATTGACAATGGCATGCCTATAATAATGGGTCAATTTAGTTATAGTGCTGTCTTTCAAGTTGCCCTCTTTACGCCCACCCAGTGTCACACCCTTCGCCCTCCATTCCTTTACAGTGTTACGAAGAGCAGTACCAAGTCGCTTAGAAATATGGTTTATGCATTCTTCTTTCTCAATCCTTTGTTCTGGACCGTACACCTCAATCTCATTCAAGTGGGCGTAGGTCTTGGCATCCCCATCTGACAACACCGATGTGTATCGAAAACCATTGTCAATGGATCTCTTCCACAGGATCTCTCCAATGTCTTTTTCCATTGCATTGGAGGACCCATCATAATTTTTCTGGCATTCATCTGAGCTCTTATGACCCTCCCACCAAATATTATATTCTGCACTATTTTTTCCCAGGTCCCTTTCTGCAATAACACACTGATGGCAATACTTTGACAGAACATGGTAGTCTAACACAACTCCAGTCAGAATGTCAATTACGAATCCTGCACCATAATTCGATGTATGGCCACGTTGCATCATATGAAACACCTATGTCAATGGTCTGTTCATCACTAGCCCCATGAGCATTGTGTACTACTTGTGCAGCCATAGAAAGTACTTCTCTTCTCATTAATTTTCCCTCATCTATGAGAATTCTAAGGTGTTTTGCTAAAGGCCTTCGACCTAAAGTGTTCAGACCCATACCTATAGAAAATGTCTCCAGCCCACGCTGGCCTTTACCTAAACTACTAAATGTTTCAACCATAGCATTGTTCACATGGAAACCAGGTCTTTGAGAATTATCATCTTTAATTCTTGGTGAAGTGTAGGTGTTAGCAGAAACATAACCACATGTTCTGCATTTAATTATAATTTTAGAGGAGAACCCATGAGTTTCCCTAAATTCAATAAAAATAGATTTCTTCTTACACTCACCACACAGTAGCTCCTTCACTAGTTCTTGCCAAACATCCTTATGCACCAAGGTATAGATCACAGACCCAACACTTTGTTCTGCACTGGCAGAAACAGAAAATAAATTTATTTTCCTCTCAGATGCAGACATATCTGCATCTAGTGAGCTACTAGAAACATTATTCACTTCTTCATTAGGCCTAACTGAACTGACTTCTTGTCCTGGTTTCTGACTCTTTCTTTTAGCTATAGCTAATTTGGCAGCCTTACTTTTCTTTGAGGGACGTTTTTTCACTGGTCTATAGCTACACCTAGGACTCTTTTGAATTTCCATGGTTTCTCACTAATAATAATAATCACTATTGCTATAGGCCTAACCTAAAAACTATAATCACTACTTATCTATACACTAAAACGACGCACTAAGACCTCTACACTATAAATTACACAACTACAAAGGAAATAAGACGAAACACATCACTGAATAATCACTAGTTTGGATATGTAATTCGCTGTACTGAAACCACACGTTACTTTTGCATTACAATAACATAAACAAACAGGGAAGCCATGCTTGTACTACTACAGTCAACACAAATACGAAATTCAGAATGTAAATAATACAAACATATATATATATATAATATTAACTATCATAGTATAGTTGTGTGAAAAAAAATGGAATGCAATTTAGAAGAGAGAAATCGTTCTCTAAATTAGTTAAAATTGAACTATTAAATGACATAACGTAGTTATATGGACTACGTAGTAAACAAACGACTGTCAGCTTGCACAGGTGTGCCTCTACGACACATACGCCGCGGAATACTTGAATAATCGACAAAAACATACAGAAAACTATCATTATGCTATTACAGGAAAAGTGGGCGTGGTAGTGGGCTATTAAATGCCATGCGCGCTCACATTAAATGGCCTCTACAAGCTTCAAAATAGCCGGAATTACTAAACTGAGATGATTTTCTGAAAGAGGAAGAATTAGGGTATTTTTATATAAATAAAACAAAAAAACGAGTTTTTGCTTGAAAATCCGAAAAATTCAGTCATACCTCCCCTTAAGCTTCGAACATTTGTGTGGCCACCATTACGTTTCCGTCAAGATGGCAGCGATATAAAACATGACACTGAGGTGCCCTTTGCTAGTGCTACCTCTGTACCAAATTTCGTTCCATTCGGTTTCACCGTGTTCGAATTGATAGGGGGAATCTATTTTCACACAAAGATGGCCGCCATCCGCAAAATATTAGGCTAATGACCTATTAGATTGGCCAAATGATGCTCTCTCCATAAAGGTATGTTGTTGCAAAATTTGGTAGAGATCGGATGATTAGGTTAATCGTAATTTGATTTAAGCTTTGAACATTTGTGTGGCCGCCATTACGTTTCCGTCAAGATGGCGGCGATATAGAACATGACAATGAGGTGCCTTTTGTTAGTACTACCTCTGTACCAAATTTCGTTCCATTCGGTTGCACCGTGTTCGAATTAATAGGGGGAATCGATTTTCACACAAAGATGGCCGCCATCCGTAAACTATTACGCTGATGACCTATTAGGTTGGTCAAAGGATGCTCCCTCTTAAAAGGTATGTAGTTACAAAGTTTAGTAGAGATCGGATGATTAGGTTAATCGTAATTTGATTTAAGCTTTGAACATTCGTGTGGCCGCCATTACGTTTCCGTCAAGATGGCGGCGATATAAAACATGACACTGAGGTGCCTTTTGTTAGTACTACCTCTGTACCAAATTTCGTTCCATTCGGTTTCACCGTGTTCGAATTAATAGGGAGAATCGATTTTCACACAAAGATGGCCGCCATCCGCAAAATATTAGGCGAATGACCTATTAGATTGGCCAAATGATGCTCTCTCCATAAAGGTTTGTTGTTGCAAAATTTGGTAGAGATCGGATGATTAGGTTAATCGTAATTTGATTTAAGCTTTGAACATTTGTGTGGCCGCCATTACGTTTCCGTCAAGATGGCGGCGATATAAAACATGACACTGAGGTGTCCTTTGCTAGTGCTACCTTTGTTCGCGTTCACCGTGTTCGAATTGATAGGGGGGACAGACATTCAGAGTACACACACTCACACACACACATACACACACACACACACACACACAGACAGACACACTTTTTTTCGCCCTGTGTTGATCTCATAAGTCTACTTTCATTTTTTGCAAAAATAGAAATTAGGCTTAAAAGTAGCTACAATAAACTGGAACTAACGTGCATCACTAACGGGCCCTCATTGCTCACGGGCCCCTATGCAGTATACAGTAGCCTATCAGCCCGTGGGCCTTAAGAACTCTGTCTGGACGGAAGGTTGAACTATTCAGCATTTCGAATGCAGAGGCCAGAGTGTGGTCTAGTGCTCAAGGGCACTCTATTTGCTTGATTTTAAATGGTGATGACTGACGTTTTAAGGGCCAGAACAGCAAGGTCATCTGCCTCTAAGTAAACAGATATAGCAGTGTCGTGCGGTGGTAACTACTGTTGCCCCAGGTGTAAGACAAACTTTCGAACCCTCAAAAATACAATTCTTGCAGACCTAGCACAAGTCAGGTGGCATTTGAGGTGCACAAATGCGAGGGAGCCGTGTCAGTAACTTCACAGGCACGTTAAAGAACCCCTACAGGGTGAAATTCCGGCAGCCCGGCGTCTCTAAAAGCCGAAGTTATTTTTGTCGTATGGCCTCCTGAGAGGCCGAGTGCAGGTCTTTCTAGTCGACGCCCGTGGGCGACCTGAGCTACGGGATGAGAGATGGAATGGATGAAGATGAATGAAACTGGGCAAGGATGTGGGAGGAAGCGGCCGTGGCCTCTCAGAAGGTACCGTCCCAACATTTGCCTGGTGTTGAAAATGGGAAACCACGGAAAACCATTTCAAGGACGGCCGACGGTGGGGCTCGAACCCACGCGTCTAACGAGTCAGCAGAGAGCTTGGCCCCTTGACTTATCGCTGCGCTTTAGCCAGCGTAGCCAGCGTAGCCAGCGTAGCCACTGCTGTCGGTTAAAAGCCGCAGTATTCAAAGGGATGTAAAACCAAAACACCATACTTTTGGTTAAGGTGAGTCTCAATATAACTTACTAGATATGGACTTTACAATCAAGTACCTTATTATTACTGGGATAAAAATAATCGTCGCCCCCGTAGCGTAGCGGTCAGCATGGTTAGCTGTCGCCCCGGAGGTCCTGGGTTCGATTCCCGGCTCTGCCACGAAATTTGAAAAGTGGTACGAGGACTGGTACGGGGTTCACTCAGCCTCGGGTGGCCCAAATGAGTGGAGGGGGTTCGATTCCCCCTCAGCCATCCTCGAAGTGGTTTTCCGTGGTTTCCCACTTCGTCTTCGGGCGAATGCCGGGATGGTACCTTCATCAAGGCCACGGTCGCCTCCTTCCCTCTTCCTTGTCTATCCATCCTAACCATCCCTTACCTTCCCTCATGAGGCCCCTGTTCGCTTTGCAGGTGAGGTCGCCTGGGCGAGGTGCCAATCCCACCTCACCAGTTGTATCCCTTGCGATTCGATGTTCCCAGCTCTAGGACACTGCCCGTAGAGGCGGTAGTGGTGAGTTCCCTCGCTGAGTCCGTGGGTTCCACCAACCTGGAGGGTAAACGACAAAAGAAAAAAAAACGAAAAAAAACCAATGTGACCATATAAGGGGCAGATGACCTCGTAGTTCCGCCCCTTAGAACAACAATAACGAACTAACTAATGTGACATACATCAGAGAAACGATGCCTTCTGCATCCTAGCGATCAGGTGTTTCACGTTTAGTTCCAACAGACCCATTACCAGAGCCATTGGAACCAATGACATCACCAATGGTAAAATTTTCACTGAGTTTACTCGCCAGCTTAGCGTCCTCGGTGGTCTAGTTGGTAGCCTTCTGAGCCTCTATGCCCAAGCTCGCGTGTTCAAACCCGGAAGAAGTCGTTGTATTTTTAAGAGAATTAAAAATCCTTCAGTATGCCTTCCCTCGGAGGGAAAGTAAAGCCGGTGGTCCCATTTCATACATTTATGGCATGAAAAACAACCTTTCACTAACTACACTTGTTTGAAGCCAAAATTTGTAGGTTTGAATTGATAACGCTCTATTAGTTCCAACGTTCGCCGCCGGGCACTGACTGCGATGCCATCTAGTACCCAAGTCCACAAGCTAGGTGTCGTGGACGGTAGCATTTGGTAGCAAAAGTAGGAAGTACTTGAAGTTTCTGTCTACAGTTCTTACTTGAATTAAAACAGATAACACACACACTAATACAGCCATCACAATTAACAGCGTTTATCCGACAGATTCTACACACACCCAAATTACACGGGGCTGCAGCCCTTAAACTAAGGAACCAACCAACTCGACACCTTCCTGATTTCTCCCGCAAACGGTGCAAATTTGTTAATTGTCTTGTGCCTCAGTGGTTATAATAATAATTATTACATTCATTTCACCACACAAGTGGGACATAGCAACATATCGTCGGCTTGTTTGCAAAACTGTATGGCTAATTCTCTTAAGGTGGCACATTGAGAAACGAGCGAACAATGGAACAGGTCTCCAAGATGACGGCCTTCTGCATGGTGATATGTAGACCAGGATGTATTCCCAATATTTGTAGATTGCGAGCCAATGATTTAGGGATGATGCCGGTAGAAGAAATTACTATGGGCAGAACCACTACACTTTCTTGTCTCCACATTTGCCGTATTTCCTCAGCCAAGGGCAGATATTAGGTGATCTTATCACAGCAGGTTTGTTGCAGATTATGGGAATTGGGCACTGCAATATCAATTAGGAGGGTTATCTTCTGCTCCTTGTCCACAAGAACGATATATGGCCGGTTTGCTGGTATGGTTATTATTATTATTATTATTATTATTATTATGTCCTTATTGGTAGTGACGTTAGGGCTCCTTAACCACTTAACCACAAAGTAGCAGATAAATGTGATGCGTAAAAGTAATACAAAAGGTAATTGCACCGAGACATGAACTCAAGTACTGTTCCGGTGATTCCTGGAAACAAATGACAATGTGATATAACCCTACTCAGTGTGGCCTCTGGCAATACCAGGATTCGCACCACCCATCTCCGGACTTGCTGTAACGTGGAAAGCTATACCACTTCACTATGACCCACGATAATGCTACTGCAAGTATAAAACATCTGCGGGTGTTTTCATTGTGAGCCATTAGATAAGACGCTGCCAAATGACCACGAGGGGATGGACTTCCAGGCTTTGACCAAGGTAATCTCTATATAAACAGAATTCATGCTCAGGCACCCGATGTTAACTGAGGCATGAATTACTCGTGGTATCTTCCATACTTCATTCATATTGTTCGTGTTTTTGCGCTCGTAACAACACGAGGGAGACGGCACCTGCTATCAGGAGGAACAAATAAAGGAAAATCTAATCTAATTAGTGTCTTCATAGAGCCATTAATCTTCTCCCGGCAACATTTCAATTAGACATTCACATCTGCTCGGTGGGGCGTACCTGCTGAAACATCCAGTACAATAGACCTGCTGGTACAGCCTGCCTCAACAATAGACCCGATAGTACAGCCTGCCTCAACAATAGACCTGATAGTACAGCCTGCCTCAACAATAGACCCGATAGTACAGCCTGCCTCAACAATAGACCTGCTGGTACAGCCTGCCTCAACAATAGACCCGATAGTACAGCCTGCCTCAACAATAGACCCCATAGTACAGCCTGCCTCTACAATAGACCTGCTGGTACAGCCAGCCTCAACAATAGACCTGCTGGTACAGCCTGCCTCAACAATAGAGCTGCTGGTACAGCCTGCCTCAACAATAGACTTGCTGGTACAGCCTGCCTCAACAATAGACCCGATAATACAGCCTGCCTCAACAATAGATCTGCTGGTACAGCCTGTAGAGATGTACTCCAAACCGATCACCTGTACAGAACTGTCCACAAGATTTGCAATAGATAGCTCAGGGAAACAAGTAGAGATGCTCTCGGTGCCCATCGCTTGTACAGTGCAGTTCACTAGGTTTGCCATGGGTAGCCCGGGCGAAAAGTGTAGAAATGGAAATGTACCGTTTCAGCGCTTTTGTATTGGTTTACGAGGTTAATTATAAGCAATTTATTTCCAGACCATTAGATCTAATTTATTTTAGTAGGATAACCCTAAAAGTCCCATTTAGTAATATTTGTTCCAGCGCACATAGCAGATATCGACAACGGCAGTAGCGAGCACGCAATGATGGCGTTGGATATTAATATAAATGGCAATGGTACTCGTAAAGCTCTAGAGTTACCTGAGCGTCATAGAACCTCCCCAACATAAAGGAGACTCAGGCAGTAATGTTATAGCTGCCGAGTTGTAATAAGCTCCCATTGTAAACCAATTACAAAGGCTAATCTCTGGCCGAGCAACGCGTTATATTTCCCATGGAAATGAGTAAAACAAAGATGTGTTTCAAATCAACTCGCAGCGCATTGCCTATATCAGTCCTTAGGGTAAGGCCTCTTTTATAGTTACATGCCACATGCTACATGCCACATGCTTGAAGCCAGGCATGTGGCGTGCGCCTTGGGAAAGCACCCTTTTATAGTTTCGCATCAGTCGAGCATGTACTATGGCAGGGTTGACAACTAAAGTGATCGCAGCTGCGTACCTCTACGAGATAATGGCGAGAAAGAAGAAGAGGAAACGGCGTTTTAGTGTCCATCCTCTTAACAGTCAAAGAGATGTGATAGGAGCTTTCGAAACCCTCTACACTGACCTACGAGAAGACGAAACTAAGTTTTTCAATTATTTTAGGATGACCCCAAAATCATTCGACGAATTATTTGGAAAAATAGAATGTCAGTTCCACATTACAAGAAACCACTCCATCCCCATTCGTCCAATGGAGCGGCTCTGTGTAACTCTGAGGTATGTGTATTTTTCGTTTGTCATAGACAGAAGTAGAATTACATTCTTAATTTTTTTAATCTACAGATTTATTAAATACCATATAAACAACTAAACAACTAAATGCACATTATTTCAAACATTATATGTGTATTTGCAACTTTAACTTTGATTAATGTTCATTGTCCTTTGTCGGATCATGTATATTGTTTATTTGTAATTTCACATGAAGAACTAATCGGTACTTGCTGATTCCCAGGAATGTGTCGATTCATCTAAGCAAACAGACGAAGACTGGCGTTGATGTGGATGGTTATAATTAATTTGAGGTTGACTTGGATCAGGCACAGATGAAGTAGAAGGTTGGTTTGGGTCATAACGCAGCTGGGACTGACCCGCAACAGTTTGTGTTGTAAAGTGTGAATTATAGGAATCACAATGAGGGTAGGATGCGTAATTCATGTTTCCGGAAAGAGTAACATTTGGAGCGATGGGTGCATAATTTCTCCGTTTGATATTCATTATTAATTGGAGCACTTCACTTTGGAAATTTAATTTTTGGTCTTCATTGAAAGCCTTCACATGTGGAAGTAAGGATAATAGGAAAGGCCGGTCAGTATCGTCTTCTGTTTCTTTGCTGCTTTTTAATAATCTCAAAATATTTTCCCCAAAAGAGTCCATTTGTTGCCTCTTTTTCTCTTTAACAGTTTTGTTGAGCTCCCTTCCGACATCACTTTCCGCAACTGAAGGATTATCATGCATTTCATCACCTTCGATGTCGATGTCGACAGGGTCTTCAGACGTTTCAGGGTGAAAGTTAGAATTAGTAGGCCTCTGCTGAAACTTATCTAAAAATTTCATTTGTTCATAATAGATATACTTTATCGGTTTTGATGGCGCTGACCCAGTCTTGAGAACTTTAGCTTTCCCTTTTACTTTCATGTATGAATCTCTTGATGATTTCCATCTGGATCGAAGTTTTTCAACTGCAAAGAAACAGAGGAGAAATTAAAGAACCATAGGCACAAGCACGTGAACTATGCTATAGAAAATTTTATTATTTTCAGGTATCTCGCAAGTGGAAATACATTCACCGATCTTCACTACACATACAGAATGGGAATAACAACTATTTCCAAAATAGTACGTGAAGTATGTATGATATTGTGGACAGTGCTGAGAAATGACTGTATGGCTCAACCGTCTGCAGAAGGATGGAAAGAAATCAGCTGTGGCTTTGAAAGTAAAGCAAACTTTCCGAACTGTGTGGGGGCGGTTGACGGCAAGCATATTCGTTTAGTAAAGCCTCAGCACAGTGGGTCACTTTTTATAAACTACAAACATTTTTTTTCAATTTTTTTAATGGCAATTTGTGATGCCAACTACTGTTTTACTTTCATCGACGTAGGAGCTTATGGGAGAAATTGTGATTCCACTGTATTCTCAAATAGTTTATTTTGGAATAAGATGACTAACGGATTGCTTGACTTCCCTCCACCAAGACCACTGCCAGGAACTGTGAACCCTATAGTCCCTTACGTATTAGTTGCAGATGAAGCTTTCTCTCTTAGTGAATGTGTACTAAGACCCTATTCCAGAAAACATCTGAACCACAACAAGAGAATATTCAACTATCGATTGACTCGAGCTCGAAGATATATTGAGTGCACGTTCGGAATTTTAAGCAACAAATGGCGAATTTTTCATCGTCCTCTAAACGTTGACACAAATCTTGCAGTTGACATTGTAAAAGCCTGCTGTGTTTTGCACAACTTCACTAGAATAAGAGATGGTTTCAGCTATGAAGATACACTCACTGTAACAGGATTTGAAGATTTCGGACCACGACCACGCGACAGGAGAATTGGTATGTCAAGTGCATCTATAAGGGACCATTACTCTCAGTACTTCGTGAGTGTTGGCAGCGTGCCATGGCAGGAATCAAAAATCTAGACTGTAAATGATTGATTTCGGATATTATGTATTTTGGTTTGTAATGTTATGTAATAAAACTAATTGCTATAGTTTGTAATTCAAACAAACAGATAATAATAGAAAATGAGTACTCACCTAATTTTTTCTTGAGATTGTCACCACTTCCTTCATACGTAGGGATGATAATGCTGCAGATTTCCTCCCACGCCTTATTCCGAAGATCTCGGTTTTTGTAGTCTTCATTGCTTGGATCCCATAACACCGGTCTACACTGCACTTCACTGATGAGCACTTCGGTATCTAATCCAGCCTCCATTGTCCAGGGTTAACACTCAACTAGAATACAAACTGTACTGAACCGCTCGGCATGACGCGTCAACTATAAACATTCCCATAAGGCTTTGGTCCCACCCGCGTGGCGGGACATGCCAGGCGTGGCGGCCACCCGCTTGTCCCGACCCGCCTCAGTCACATGCCTGGCGGGAGAAACTGACCGCGAGACGGGAGCAGGTAACTATAAAATGGTCCCATTTGACCAATGTTAATTTACATGCTTGGCATGTGGCATGTAACTATAAAAGAGGCCTAACGCATTTACTAACAGTGATCTGTATATTAACCACTTGTCATAAGGACAGTTTATGCTTTCAAAGATGCTGATAGTTGACACTTTAAGCCAAATTTCGGAGAATGTTCATGCCGAAATGCTAGTATTTATAAAAATCAAATATACCTAGTGTACGTAGCCTATCTACTTGACGTAATGTGTTGGATACATTATAAAAAACAATTAAACGAAAAACATTAAGAGTTTAAGTGTAGACCTAAAAATCATACTAATATATAACAAGTAGTTCCGTGAAGAACTATACAGCCTATTTTCATATATCCTACTTATGTTAATTGCCACTATCAACATACACAATTTCAGTTTGATTGCTGTAATAGATTCGTAGATATTGAGAACCGACTAAATATTTCGGATGGTCGCCATGTTGGATTTTATATATGTAGGTCTTAGAGTTATGTACTGTTACATGCAGATTATTGTGAACGTGTAGTATTCAAACTTCAATCGCATAATTAGGACACAAGAAAAAAAAGGAGATTTTAAAATTTTTCACAGCTGCCAACTTGAGGTTATGGAAACAATTGAAATAAATTAGATGCCAGTGGATTAACATTCGTATAAGGATTTACTGTACCAAGTTTCACTGCACGCGGATGGTTAAATTGCGAGAAACGTCCATGTGAATATTTATAATTCGCGTCACCGCCATGTTGGATTTGTGATCACCAGGTTATTTAAAGTCCTATAGGTGAACTTAAGTTCATAGCCCCTATGAACGTTAAAAAATGCAGTTTGATTGCTAAAATAGATTCGTAGATATTCAGTATCGTCTAAATATTTCGGATGGTCGCCATGTTGGATTGTTAAATGTATAGGCCATAGAGTCATGTACCATTAAAGGAAAATTATTGCGTAGGTTCATTATTCAAACTTTCACTTCGATCGCATGACTACATCACAATAAATAAAATCTTAATTTTAAAATTCGCACTGCCGCCATCTGGAGGTTATGTAAACAATTGAACTAAATTAGATACCAGTGGATTACAATGTGTATAAATATTTCCTGTGCCAGGTTTCAGTGCGCTTGGAACATTAAATCGCGAGAAAGGTCTATTTAAAATTTTCAAACTCGCTTGGCCGCCATGTTCGTTTTGTAGTTAAACGGTTTTTGAAAGTCTTATAGATGGACTTCCAGTAGTGCCCTTTATCTCCGTACAAAATTTCAGGGTTTTACCGCTAATAGTTTCAGAGATATAGAATTCCGGTGAAATATTTCGCACATCCGCCATCTTGTGATTATGTAAACAATTGAACGAAGTTAAATGTCGGTGCATTACAATGTATATAAACATATACTGTACCAAGTTTCATTGCGTTTGGTTGGTCAAATCGCGAGAAACGTCTATTTAAAAGTCGCAAATTCGCTTGGCCGCCATGTTGGTTTGTAGTTACCAGGTTTTCAAAAGTCATATAAGTGAACTTATAGTAGTTCCCTCTATCACCATAGAAAATGTCAGGGTAATATCGGTAATAGTTTCGGAGATATTGAATGCTGGTGAAATATTTCGCACAGCCGCCATGTTGGATTGGTGAGTCGTAACAAAATTTGAAGGACACGGTCGAGGTCGCCGGGAATAGTGCTATGAACTTTCCGAGTTTCATTGAAATCGCTCCAGCCGTTTAGATTTTATTAGGGGGGGACACACACACGAATCACACACACACACACACACACACGCACACACACACGGACAAAAGGTGATCTCATAAGCCTATTTTTTCAAAATTGAAAATAGGCTAAAAATGAGATGGTGTGTGTCTGTCTTTCTGTCTGTCTGTTACCTAATAACGCAAGAACCACTGGTCCGATTTAAATGAAATTTTTCATGGATGTAGCTGAAATACCAGGTTTACATATAGGATACTTTTAATTTCGATATTTTGCACTATTAAGAAATGGCGACCATTTTAGTGACGTCACTACACCCTTTGGTTTCAAAATTTCATATTTTCATATCAAATAAAAAGAGAACGGTAGGAAATAGCAAACTTTTGATGGCACATACGAGCTTTGAAATTTAATGTCCTATCCGAGAGGTCCTTATCACTTTTCGTGTATCTCCAACGGTTAGCGAGTAAAACCTACTTTTGTGACGTCACTACACCCTTTGGTTTCAAAATTTCATATTTCCATTTCAAATAAAAAGAGAACGCTAAGAAATAGCAAACTTTTGATGGTATACACGAGCTTTAGCATTTAATTTTCTATCCAAAAGGTTCTTATCACTTTTCGTGTATCTTCGACGGTTAGCGAGTAAACCTAAATTTGTGCAATAAAACACGGTCAACACCGAGCGGTGCAGTATATCTCTATATATAAATAGAAAATTTGTCTGTTTTTTTTTTCTGAATTTCTACGGAAATTTGAGTTATTTACACGTTTCAGACTGTTTTATGATAGATGCTCGCGAAAATAATGTTTTGGTCTGTCTGTCTGTTTGATTGTCTGTGGACAAATTTGTTCCCTTATAACTCGAGAACGGCTGGGTGTATCAACGTAAAATTTGGTACAGATATCCATCAGAGGCACGACACTAATCATTGATGTAACCCTTCTCCGTACCTCTCATAAAAGGGGGCCTACCCCCTTAAAATGCATGCTGAAATAGGAGTAGAATGACGAGACAAAGATCATTTTTAGCCCCTCGATGTGAGAGACAAAACCCGGGGGCCCTAAAGGGTCCCCGAAATCCACATTTTAAGGCCCTAAAACCAACCGTTTTTGAGATATTCCCAGAAAACTAATTTCATTTAATAAACGAATGAACGAATTGAAGCCGGTAACCATAGCAACAGATTCTCAGAGGTCCATCTATTGCTGTAAGACGCAATGCAATTCCATTAATTACATTGGTGTGAAAGTTTTCAAACGGCTAGAAGGTTATCACGGAACCAAACTAAGCTGTAAAATTCATCAATACGTATAATGCGCTTAAGGGGGTCAAGGGTTACACTAGAATTTTTTCACGCGATTTACACCTCCGGGTGTGGTACGGCAGGTCTATTATATTCCTATCCCTATATTTTATTATTATTATTATATTATGGGGTACAACGAGGAGACAAAGCCCCTCGGTGCCAGAAACAAAATTTGGGGGCCCTAAAGGGTCCTCGAAAACTACATTATAAGGCCCTAAAACCAAAAGTATCTGAAATATTCGCAGAAAACTAATTTAATTTAATTTAACAAACTAATGAAGGAATGGAAATCGCTAACCATGACAATATTATCTCAAGGGGTGGCATCCAACTTTCCATCTATTTCTGCAAGAAGTAATGTCACTCCATTTGTTACATTTCTGTGAAAGTTTGCAAATGGCTATACGGTTATCACGGAACCAACGTAGACTGTATAATTCATCAATGCAATTAAGGGGGTCAAGGGGTAACCTAGATTTTTTTCATGCAATTTTCACGTGCGACATATAGTACAGAAGGTCTATTATATCTCCAAATATTTTCAAAGTGAAATGCCATGCCCTGTGGTTCCGATTCCACGTAAAATGGAGGTCCCGTGGCTTATGATCTCGCGATTAATGGTCACGTAAAACTACAATCTTCCTTTATATCTCCAGACAGCAACATTATTTTCAAAAATTCCTGACTTGAATCAGCATTTTTTGCGGCTTTTAGGAATTTGGGCCATTTGAGACTAAAGAACCTGAATTTTTATGCACCACGAGCCTTTATAATTTATGAAAGAGGTCTTCCTGTGTTTGGGGACCTAACACAACGTAGAGGGTCATTTTTTATGTGAGGTGTATTCTTTGCGGTTCGTCTACAAGGCTTTTAATTCTATTTCACGTCAAGACGTACACCTTAGGTGAATTTAGTTTGAGAGCACATTTCAACTAATCTTTTTTTTGTTGACATACGGTTTCATCGTAAGGATGATTTTGTTTGATACTGTATGGTAGATATACCCATATTTGGATATCTGGGTGGTATGTTGTAGACAATAGAATTGTCTGTCTGTCTTTCTGTGTATCTTTATGTACGCCTATGGATCGTGTTCGGAGGCGTGGTGCATCGTAAAATTAGGTATGGTAAACATGAGTCAATACACCAATCATTTATAAAACTCTTCACCGTACTTTTCATACAGTAGAAGGGTGGATATAGGGAAAAACTTCTCAAAATACATGCTAAAATAGGCGAAATATAAAAATTATCCTAGAAGGACGATCAAAGCATATGTTGCGCTTCTCAATGTGAGACACAAAATACGCGAGTCTATAAGGGGTCTCCGAAAACCACATTTTAATGCCCTTAAATTAACAGTGTGTGTGATATTCCCAGAAAACTAACTTCGTTCTGATAAAGTTATGAAGGAATGAAAAACCACTAACCATTGCAACAGTAGCTCAATTGATAATGTCTGGTGTTAATATATAACACCGTTCGAAGGACGGGTACTTCTGCTATACTAATATATAACAAGTAGTTCCGTGAAGAACTATACAGCCTATTTTCATATATCCTACTTATGTTAACTGCCACAATCAACATACAAAATTTCAGTTTAATTGCTGTAACAGATTCGTAGATATTGAGAACCGTCTAAATTTTTCAGATGTTCGCCAGGTTGGATTTTTATTTTTGTACTATTACATTAAGATTATTGTGTACGTGTGGTATTCAAACTTCAATCCCATGATTAGACAACAAGAAGTAAAAACGAGATTTTAAAATTACGCACAGCAGCCATCTTGTGATAATGCAAACCATTGAAATAAATTAGATGCCAGTGGATCAACATTTGTATAAGCATTTAACGTGCAACGTTTCACGGCACTCGGATAGTTAATTCGCGAGAAACGTCCATTTAAATATTTATACTTCGCGTCGCCGCCATGTTGGATTTGTGCTCACCAGGTTCCTGAAAGTCCTATAGGTGAACATATGTTCATAGTCTCTATGAACATAAAAAAATCAGTTTGGTTGCTGTAAAAGATTCATAGATATTGAGAACCGTCTAAATATTTCGGGAGCTCACCATTTAGGAGTGTTATGTGTATAGGCCATAGAGTTAAGTACCATTCAAGGACAATTATTGCCTAGGTTCATTATTCAAACTTTCACTTCGATCGCATGATTACGACACAAGAAATTAGAACTTAATTTTAAAATTTCGCACAGCCGCCATCTTGAGGTTATGTAAGCAATTGAATTAAATTAGATGGCAGTGCATTAAAATCTGCAAAATCAATTACTGTACCACATTTCACTGCGCTCAGAGAGTTAAATCACGAGAAAAGTCTATTAAAATATTTTAAATTCGCTTGGTCGCCATGTTCGTTTCGTACTTTACAGGTTTATGAAATATACGTAGGTATACCTGTATCAGTACCCTTTATCACCGTACAAAATTGCAGGCTGATATCTGTAATAGTTTCCGAGATATAGAATGTCAGTGAAATATTTCGCACAGCCGCCATTTTGAGGTTTTGTAAACAATTGAACTAAATTAGACTCCAGAGCATTACAATGTGTATAAACATTTGCTGTACCAAGTTTCTTTACATTTAGATAGTTAAATCGCGAGAAAAGTCTATTTAAATGTCTCAATTTCGCTTGGCCGCCATGTTGGTTTTGTAGTCACCGGGTTTTTGAAAGTCTCATAGGTGAACTTCTAGTAGTGCCCTTTATCACCGTACACAATTTCAGGGCAATATCGGTAATAGTTTAGGAGATATTGAATGCTAGTGAAATATTTCGCACAGCCGCCATGTTGGATTGGTGAGACGTAACAAAATTTGAAGGGCACGGTCAAGGTCGCCGGGAATAGTGCTATGAACATTCCGAGTTTCATTGAAATCGCTCCAGCCGTTTCGATTTTATTAGGGGGGGGGACACACACACGAATCACACACACACACACACACACACACACACACACACACACACACACACACGGACAAAAGGTGATCTCATAAGCCTATTTTTTCAAAATTGAAAATAGGCTAAAAATGAGATGGTGTGTGTCTGTCTTTCTGTCTGTCTGTGTACTACTCAATGACGCAAGAACCACTGGTCCGATTTAAATGAAATTTTGCATGGATGTAGTTGATTTACCAGGTTTACATATAGGATACATTTTATTTCGATATTTTGCACTATTAGAAAATGGCGACCATTTTAGTGACGTCACTGCACACTTTAATCAAAACTTCATATTTCCTTATCAAATAAAAAGAGAACGCTAAGAAATAGCAAACTTTTGACGGTATATACGATCTTCACTTTTCGTTTATCTCCTACGGTTAGCGAGTAAAACCCACATTTATGACGTCACTACACCCTTTGGTTTCAAAATTTGATATTTCCATTTCAAATAAAAAGAGAACGCTAAGAAATAGCAACCTTTTGATGGCATAAATGAGCTTTAGCATTCAATTTTCTATCCGAAAGGTCCTTATCACTTTTCGTGTACTGTATCTCCAACGGTTAGCGAGTAAAACCTAAATTTGTGCAATAAAACACGGTCAACACCGAGCGGTGCAGTATATCTCTACATATAGAAAATTTGTCTGTTTTTTTTCTGAATTTCTACGGAAATTTCAGTTATTTACACGTTTCAGACTGTTTTATGATAGATGCGCGCGAAAATAATGTTTGGTCTGTCTGTTTGTCTGTGGACAACTTTGTTCCCTTATAAATCGAGAATGGCTGGGTGTATCAACGTAAAATTTGGTACAGATATACATCAGAGGCACGACACTAATCATTGATGTAACTCTTCTCTGTACCTGTCATAAAAGGGGGCATACCCACTTAAAATACATGCTGAAATAGGAGTAGAAGGACGAGACAAAGCTCATTTTCAGCCCCTCAATGTGAGAGATAAAACTCGGGGGCCCTAAAAACACATTTTAAGGTCCTACGTCCAACCGTTTTTGAGATATTCCCAGAAAAATAATTTAATTTAATAAACTAATGAACGAATGCAAGCCGATAACCATGGCAACAGATTCTCAGAGGTCCATCTATTGCTGTAAGATGCAATGCAATTCCATTAATTACATTAGTGTGAAAGTTTGCAAACGGCTAGATGGTTGTTATGGAACCAAATTAAGCTGGAAATGTCATCAATACGCAAAATGCGCTTAAGGGGGTCAAGGGGTATTCTAGATTTTTTTCACGCTATTTACACCTGCGGGTGTGGTATGGCAGGTCTATTATATTCCTACCCCTATATTATATTATTATTATTAGTATTATATTATGGCGTACAACGACGAGACAAAGCCCCTCGGTGCCAGAAATAAAACTCGAGGGTCCTCGAAAACTACATTATAAGGCTCTAAAACCAACAGGTTCTGAAACATTCCCAGAAAACTAATTAAATTTAATTTAACAAACTAATGAAGGAATGCAATTCGGTAACCCTGACATCATTATCTCAAGGGGTGGCATCCAACTTTCCATCTAATTCAGTAAGAAGCAATTTATTACATTTATTACATTTCTGTGAAAGTTTGCAAATATAAGGTTATCACGGAACCAACGTAGACTGTATAATTCATCAATGCAATTAAGGGGGTCAAGGGGTAACCTAGGATTTTTTCATGCAATTTTCACGTGCGTCATATAGTACAGAAGGTCTATTATATCTCCAAACAACAACATTATTTTCAAAAATTCCTGAATTGAATCAGCATTTTTTGCGGCTTTTAGGAATTTGGGACATTTGGGACTAAAGAACCTGAATTTTCATGCACCAAAAGCTTTTATAATTTATGATAGAGTTCTTCCTGTGTATGGGGACCCAACACAACGTAGAGGGTCAGTTTTTATGTGACGTGTATTGCGTTTCATCTACAAGGCTTTCAATTCTATTTCATGTCAGGAAGTACACGTTAGGTGAATTTAGTTTGAGAGCACATTTCAACTAATCTTTTTTCTTTTCTTTTTTTTTTGTCGACATACGGGTTCATCGTAAGGATGATTTTCATTGATACTGTGTGGTAGATATACCCATATTTGGATTTCTGGGTAATATGTTGTAGACAATAGAATTGTCTGTCTGTCTTTCTGTGTATCCTTATGTATGCCTATAACTCATGTTCGGATGCTTGGTGCATCGTAAAATTAGGTATGGTAAACATGAGTCAATACACCAATCATTTATAAAACTCTTCACCGTACTTTTCATACAGTAGAAGGGTGGATATAGGGAAAAACTTCTCAAAATACATGCTAAAATAGGCGAAATATAAAAATTATCCTGGAAGGACGACCAAAGCATATGTTGCACTTCTCAATGTGAGACAAAAAATTCGCGAGTCTATAAAGAGTCTCCGAAAACCACATTAAAGCCCTTAAATTAACAGTGTGTGTGATATTCCCAGAAAACTAACTTCGTTCTGATAAACTTATGAAGGAATTACAAGCCGCTAACCATTGCAACAGTAGCTCAATCGATAATGTCTGGTGCGTCTCTAAAAGCAACAGTACTTAAAAGGGACATAACACCAATAACATTATTATTATTATTATTATAATGTCTGGTGTTAACACCGAATACCGTTCGAAGAACGGGTACTTCTGCTAGTAAAATATAAAATAATATAGATATCAATATCATAAAAATAAAATTACAATAATAAAAGAAAAAATAATGAACATTACTAAAAACAAAATTAGAAAATAATTGAAAAAATCAATTCGAAATTAGTTAATTAATTAATTCAATAAAAAGTCAAAATTATATAAAATCATGAATTGAAAATTAAAAATAAATATTTAATAATTTTATTAAAGCAGCCGTGAAGCCTCCGTGGCTTAGGCGGCAGCACGCCGGCCTCTCACCGCTGGGTCCGTGGTTCAAATCCCGGTCACTCCATGTGAGATCTGTGCTGGACAAAACGGAGGCAGACAGGTTTTTCTCCGGGTACTCCGGTTTTCCCTGTCAACATTTCATTCCAGCAACACTCTCCACTATCATTTCATTTCATATGTCATTCATTTAATCATTGCCCCAGAGGAGTGCGTCAGGCCTCGGCAGCCGGCACAGTTCATATCCTCGCCGCTAGATGGGGGCTTCATTCATTCCATTCATGACCCGGTCGAAGACTGGAAGCAGGCTGTGGATTTTCATTTTTCATTAAAGCAGCCAATGGTCATGTACTTTTCTTTCCAGAACGGGTCAGGGAAGGGTTATTGGAAGGAAATCGGCCGTGGACCTATTGAAAGGAACCGTACCGGCATTTGCTTGGTGGTGAAAATAGGAAACTACGAAAACCATTTTCAGGACGGCCGAGGTGGGATTCGAACCCACGCACTCCCGATGCCAGCAAGGCACGAGATTGGCCACCGTGGCCGAGAGAAACAAAAAATAACATTATTAACAATTATAATAATTAAAGTCGCCTCCGTAGCGTAGCGGTCAGCATGGTTAGGTGCCGACCCGGTGGTCCTGCGTTCGATTCCCGACTCTGCCACGAAATTTGAAAAGTGGTATGAGGACTGCAAAGGGGTCTACTCAGCCTCGGGTGGCCCAAATGAGTATAGGGGGGTTCGATTCCCACCTCGGCCATCCTCGAAGTGGATTTCCGTGGTTTCTCACTTCGTCTTCGGGCAAATGCCGGGAAGGTTCCTACTCTAAGGCCACGACCACCTCCTTCCCTCTTCCTTGCCTATCCATCCTAACCTTCCATTCCCTTCCCTCATGAGGCCCCTGTTCGCTTTGCAGGTGAGGCCACCTGGGCGAGGTGCTAATCCCACCCCAAAGTTGTATCCCCTCGGATTAGGTGTTCCCAGCTCTAGGACACTGCCTGAAAATGGCTGTAGGGGTGAGTTCCCTCGCTGAGTCCGTGGGAGCCACCACCCCGGAGGGTAAACTCAATTTTAAAAAAATTTAAATGAATTAAAATGTAAAAGCACATTAAAAATATATAGTTTTTCCCGATAAAGGGTTAAGGGATATCGTGCTGGAAGCCATTTTACAGTGTTGTCTAAGTAAACCACTGTATATTTATGTTTATCAGTCGATCAGTACAATTGTACTTATTTGTAATATTTGTGTTATGCCCGAAACCAGAAAAGAAAGTCACATGAGGTCATAAATTCACTTTGGTGACTAGTTTCGTAATGTAAAGTTTTCAAGCCATTTCTTTCAGTGTTGCCTGTACAAACTGTCATTAGTAGCTCTTCAGTCGGTCAACATGAATTTGCCCAATGACTGGGTGGGGCACAATGTATTGTGCCCGTCAGACGAGAGTTCCGTGGAGCTGCCGGTCTTAAACAACCATTCCGAGACCCTCCTCTGGCCAACCCACAGGACTCGGGGAATGAATGTATTCTTAGGCTGGCCTAGCATGAAATACTGTACTTGGGGGGTGTCAGGAATAGGAGAGTTCTATTCTTACGACCAGTGGAAAACACTCACAGGAATCAACTACCAAATAATGAGGACAGGCTTATGTTAAAATCACACTAAATTTATTGATAAATTACAGATCCCTAGCCTACTGTACTTCTGAGAGGTGAAAATCGGCTAGTCCGAGTGTAAACTCCCTTGAAAAAGAAAATCAATAATATCTCCTATCTAAAGACAATCTTAAGCCTCTCGAAGTCCTATTCACAAAATCGAAGAATAAATCAATCACTAAGAGAGAAATATGTAACGATTCCCTAAGCAATTACATCGAAGATTTAAATAATAATAATAATAATAATAATAATAACAGGCGTGAGTCAACTAGCAAGAAAGATATTTACTTGTTTACAATGAAAAGTCAGATTTGCGTTAATCAATAGCACAATAAGAATAGCTAAACTGTGATGGTAGTCTTTCTAACATTTACATACATAGGCCTACATTTCTGACGTAGTTCCAAAGTGAGTTCTTATATAATGTCATCACACTGCCATCGATCCTCGGATCGAGAATGACCAATCGCGCTCAGTATAAGATATGTAAATAACACTCCAAAATAACACCAAATAACGTGCTACGAACGTAGTAACCGTATAAGTGCATAATTTAAACCTTAACACAGTGATTAGGATCTGATGATGGCCACATGAAGGTCGTTATAACAGTGATAATTAACTAATAGGCCCGCTGGCAATGCGGGCTGCATCAAGCCGTCCCTACCCGTGTTCTGGTGCAGAATTGCTAAAATGGTTACATCTTGTACTCCTTATAAATTGCAGTCACGGGGAGTAATTAGTGCAAAAAGATTTCTTAGGCTCCTTAAAACCGTTATCATCATGAAAATATTATGCCTCTGTATAAGTGCGATGGTGTTGGTGAAGTACATTGAGGTTATCAGCTGCAATAAGCGTTGGTGCTTTCAAATTTACTTTCTTTTACTCCTATCCTTATCCTTCAGCGCTATGTGGTGATAAATGACACTGTTGTTACGTCAGGAGCTCGGGACAGCCGAAGTTTCCAAAGTGCTCTGATTATTTTCCTACAGCGCTATGCGAGAAAAGACGACACTATTGGTCTCTATTATTCTAACAGCCAATTAGATATGGGCCCTAGGCAGTGTACTTTATTTCACTTACTCCTCTTTCTAATCATATTTTTCAATTCGTTTGTAAATTACATGTGTCAGTTCTGTAGTTAGTAAATAGCCATTTCCCTATTCATTATTATCATTATCGTTACGGGAAAATGACCTGAATGTTACGTCCATTATACTGCACTACTTATCACCCCCACTACCACCAAAAAGTTATATTTTTAAATTTATTTATTTATTTTGTTATTTAAAGTATCATGAGTCAGTTCTGTAGTAGTATTCATTATCATCCATAAAACAAATAAATCCACCGGGCGAAGCCGGGCATTACTGCTAGTGTATGTATATAATTGAAGATTATTGTTTTCGAATAGCACAACATTGCAGAGAATTGTAAATAATGTGGTCGTATTGTGTATTGAAATTCTGTACATATTAAACCATTCGCTGTAGGAACCTTCCAACGTGTAATAACTAGGAACCAGATGTCTTGAACATGCATATTAGCCTACTTTCGATTTTTGCAAAAAATGAAAGTAGACTTTTGAGATCAATACAGGGCGAAAAATTGTGTGTCTGTTTGTGTGTGTGAGTGTGTGTAATCTGAATGTCTGTCCCCCTTACAAATTCGAACACGGTGAAGCCGAATTGAACGAAATTTGGTACAGAGGTAGCACTAGCAAAGGGTACCTCAGTGTCATGTTTTATATAGCCACCATCTTGACGGAAACCAAATGCCGGCCACCCAAATGGTCAAAGCTTAAATCAAATTACGACTAACCTAATAATCCGATCTCTACCAAATTTTGCAATAACATATACTGTGCCCTTCTGTGCACCTGGAGCGACAACCACATGCGACACAGCAGTGAACACAGTGTTAGCGCGAGATCTCTCTCAGGGCATTCCGGGTTTGGACGATAATTACTAACACTGTGCTCATGCCGCTCGTAAAGGAAAAAGGAAAGACATGACATGCAATTGAGAATTGAAGACCATGTTTTAAGACGAACCAATTCACAAAAAAAAATCATTAAATTCCTGCATTCTTGCAGAAGCACAAAAATAGCACACGCATTCAATAGCAGATTTTATGTCTTTCTTATATGACAATAAACCATAGTCCTATTTAAAATTTTCCATATCTTGACTATGTTCATGAAGTACACTTCATTCTTTAATTTATACAAGACGAGGTGACATAAAATAATTTTTCCCTATTATGTTGCATAGTTACTCTATTTTACTATTTACAAATAGTTCTGACATCAACACGGAGTAGTTCACACACGATTCTTCATTCAATTATTTAATAAACACACTTCTTAACGCAGTTATGTCAAAATGTCATGATGGCTATTACTTGGGCACAGCAGTTAATTTTATAGCAGACAATTGAGAACAATAATAATAATATCTGGTTTCATGGAGTTAGCTAGACATATTTCTTCATAACTTTAAAGATATAATGCAATGACCATGAATTCATATGACCAGAGAATTTGCATGACAATATTGCTTGTAATAATCCATAATAATTTGAGCTATCATATCACAGGGAAATCTTTAGGATTTGGAATACACAGAAGCATTATGGGACAGGAGACAATTCCCGCAACTTCCATTTTATTTTCTCATCAAAGCATACAGCTTTTATGGGACAGGAGACAATTCCCGCAACTCCCATTTTATTTTTTCATCAAAGCATACAGCTTTCGGTGGATTTCGGATACGACTCCTCTAATCTCCACTCAACACGAGGATCTGGGCCTCTTTAACCAACTTTTACAAAGTGCCTTAGCAATTTAACTTCTATTCTCAACATCCTGAAAGATAACAAATATTAAGCATTCAAATGGATATCAACAGTAATTATTATTCAATATTTTATCAGTAGCTTTCATGACTATTATTCATGTGGAATATCACTTCCATCATTATTTATAGAATTCAAGATTATTATTTATTCAGAAAAATATTTCTTTTTCGTATTATTATGAGACATCATATTTTTCTGTCATGCCGAATAAAAATTATTTAATGCATCTAATCATTGAAAATCTGCTGCTTTATGAATTAGGATAGGAATCCTCATATTATTTACTGCAAAAATGAAACATTGAGGATTGCACCTCGGCTGCAAGTCTACCCGGACTATATGGAAAAATTACGCCTAAAATATGCAACCATTCTAACTGTACAAGAGTTACTTAATAAAGAAAGTGAATTGGTCTATCAGAACGGAGGAATATTCATGGCTCTCTGAAATGTTTAAGCTTGCGGAAGTCAACGTTATCATGTTTTCGTTGCTATCAGACCTCCCTCGATGCAGATCAACTCCACGCACCACGGATCTGAAAAGTTTAACATGGGGCATGATGTCGCGTTTAACTCCCCCGGTGCAGGTAGACTCCACGCACCACGGACCTGAGAAGTTGAAACGCAGGGCATTGGGGTATGATGCAGCATTCTGCTTGGCTTACGGACCTCAGCCGCAGGTGGCTTTATTCCTCGTTCCTAAGGACATCCTGGTCTGGTCTCCTCACATCCTGCCTTCTAGCCGTTAGTCATCTCCATGGACTGGGGTAATGAAATTATCCTATCTTGGGACTGGTATCCATGCGCATAAGGCATGTTGCTAGTAATGTTCATGTTTAATAATGGAGTTCACTGGTATGACCTCCCTGGTCTGACGGGACAGGCATATAACAATAATTCCAGGTGATAATGTCTTTGTGAATATAGGTGGAGTCTGGCCTGATATTTCCCCGTATAAAAATATAAGTTGTGAGGGTAGCCTGTTAGCTTTTGCAAATGTTCGATTGCTAACTTATGAGGTGGTCCCAGTTCTTAACAGTTTGTTGTTGGTAGTGGGGACTATACACAAAACCACAGTGAAATGCTTGTAAAATACAAGTCGCACTCACATACCTTTTGATGTCTTGAAGTGTTCTATCAGGTGCAGAAATATAAGTTCGAAGCACTGTGAATTATGGCTATGTTCACCACAAACGTCGCACCTAGGCTATGTCCAAACGGACAGAGTAACGTCGCACTAATTACCTAGTTCGAAGGAGCACTCGCTCATACTGACGTCGTATTCAACTATATCGGTGACACACACACACTTCGTGGATCGATGACGGGTCAGACTATGTCCGACTGTGTACTTGACCTGTGTCAAGGCCGGTTATATACCGTCTCACGGACGCATATCGATCATTCAAATCGCATTACGTAATGCCTGATCTTCCATATCATTGGCTATGTTCATAGAACCCTCCAGAAGGTTTGTAATTTCCAATAGAATATCCTGAGTAAACAAACATATTAATCCCCATACAATACTGAAGCGTTGAGATAAGTTTCTTCTATAACAAAATCTTATAACGAATACGCCTTCAATATCCGCTAGCTACACGTGGAACATGGGGCCGGTTCAAAGCTTGCGTTGAGTTGGCAGCTAGACCTTGACTCGCTGACGTCACAAGCGCGCTCTCTTTAAACTCACGCCGGACCACGACATCGTAAATGGGCACAATACTTTTATGGCGAGGGTCCTTTGACAAAACTACAAGGTAATTAGCCCAATAGTTTGCAGATGACGGCCATGTATGTGTGCAAATCGATTCCCCTATCAATTCAAACAAGGTGAAACCGAATTGAACGAAATTTGGTACAGAGGTAGCACTAGCAGAGGGCACCTCAGTGTCATGTTTTATATCGCCGCCATCTTGACGGAAACGTAATGGCGGCCACCCAAATGTTAGAAGCTTAAATCAAATTACGACCAACCTAATCATTTGATCTCTACCAAATTTTGCAACAACATACCGCTTTGCGGGAAGCATCTTATGACTGAACTACAAGGTCATCAGCCCAATAGTTTGCAGATAGCGGCCATGCATGTGTGAAAATCGAGTCACCATATCAATTCAACAACGGTAAAACCGAATTGAATGAAATTTTGTACAGAAGCAGCACTAGCAAAGGGCACCTCATATTCATGTTTAATATCCGTATAACACGTTGTATTTCAACGAGCTACTGCAACCAGCATTCAATTATACTCCTTGAAAAGGACAATGAGTTATAACTATACCCATGCATTTAGGAGAAAGTAGGCTATATGTTCTTTACTGAACATCTTGTTTATTTTTTATTTTTGCATATTCTGAACATAACAGCATATTTTAGCATATACAGTTGAAAATAAGTGTAATTTAAAACATCTTGAACAAAATAGGTTTCGCCTATGTGTTGGACATCCCTTGTAAGCAACAGATAACGAGATGACAGTACTCGTACTTAACGGTTGTGTCCTGATTGCGTTCACCTCATTAGCAGTCCAGATTGCGGTCACCTTCATTTTAGAGAACGACTATACACTTTCCAGCGTCCAGATTGCGATCACTTTTCTTGGTGGACCGGTTCTTGGACGTTCCGTAAGTTTTGTGGATAACAAGGGGAAACTGATATTTCACTACCTAACCAAAGAATACAGTTCAGTGTTCACCTGAGCACACCCCATAAAACTTCGCTTAGAAGATCAAGTCCCCTCCCAATCTGACAGCACCTCGTAAAGGAATGATTATAACATTTTTCGGTCTTAGAATAGAAACGTTTCAGGATCGGAATCAACGACCTTCACTTTCAACAGAATTGTTGTAACGGGAAATTTTATACTTACAGGGTATACTTTTTAATTTCTGCCCCTCCTCTCCCATTTGAGGCGCAATATATCTCTTTTTATAAAACGTACTGTATATCGCGAAAAACACGTTTTTCATTACCTCGAAAAATTCGTCTGGTAAAAGTAAATAACATTGGCAAGAGGGGTGGAAGTGAAAGATGAGGGGACTTACAAGAAATGTGATCGCAATGTGGACGCTGGAATGTTTATAGCTCTTCCCTAAAATTAAAGTGATCGCAATCTGGACTACTAATGAGATGAACGCAATCTGGAATGACCGCAATCAGGAAGAAACCGGACTTAACGCAATGCTGCCTGACTATTTGAACAAGGGAATGGAGTGGGACATTCCTTTCACCATCTCGACAGCCAGTAGCCCAGGGTTAGTTTTGTGAGTAGTTTCTTCAGATAATGTGTTACTTTATTCTTAGTCTGCTTATCCTTAACTCAAAATGCCTAAAGTGAAGAGCAGCAGAAAGTATTTATGAAAACAGTGGGTGTCAGGTAATAGTGATTATTGTACAGTACCCCAGGGGTATGCACCCCTTGGAGACCATCCCCCCATCATCTATTTAAATCTCCTAACTGGCAATCCTTATAAGTCCAGACCAACATCTACTAACACCGCAAGGACAGCTAGCCATTCTGGAAAGCTGGCCCAATCCTTGCATCACTACTACAAACAGCGACACACTATTAACTAGGACATCTATTCAGCACAATGCTGACAGCACAGCGCCGAAGAGTATAAGAGGGCGTCTTAAGGAGGTCAAGCTCTCAACTCAATTATCAGTCTTACAGTGTGGCGGCCCGAGGCTATGCTGGTATCATCAGGTGAGTGAGTCAGCAGGTGTTCAGAATCCTATAACTTTGTAACCTTACCCACCAATTTGTATAGACAAGTTTGTACACATTGTAACATCACTACATCCCTTAAAAGGGACTCATAATTCAATATTACTGGCCAATAAACACTTGGTCAGTACATTACACCTGCATTACTGTTTACACGCTTCTTTACGTCCTAACTCCCTTCCTGAACTCTCCGTCACTATTAGACGTGACTTACAGTAGCCAGATACTTGCTAGGGCAAGCATCATTGTATTCCCGTACCGGCCTGACTGCCAGGAGCGCCACGCGCCATATAGCTGACGCGTGCAAGTCGATTATCTAACCAGCCAGCTGGACGACCACATAAGCCAGCGCGTTGACCTGTACGCCAAGTTCCATCCCCTAAAATACACCTAGATCTTTTACAAGAGCATCCCCTAGCACCCTAACACTAAACAACTCTCTACACTGGTCAGCTTGCCCGACTACGGGAAGCAAACCCCTTTTTGGCACCTCTTTATAAATTAACACAATAACTCTTCCGTTTTAGATCCGACCACCCCCCAAATAAGGGATCTAAAACAGATGGTGGAGGCGCCTCTACTACGCTCAGTAAAATAGGACTCAACCAACGAGCCCTCGTAGTAGAAACGACCCCTTCCGTACCGCAAAAAGCCAAGCAAAAATTGTGAATTTTTTCCCCAGACAGAGAGCAGCATTTTTGCTCCGTACTACTTACACAGGGAATTTTTTCTCCCAAACCAACCCCCCAGCCCCAGAAGGAATCAGAGAAAATAAGGATACACTGCCAAACACGCACAGTTTCTTTTCCTTTTCTTTTTCAAATAAGAAGACACATATACTTCATTTAGCATGGCCCCTCTATACCGCCTAGCTGTGCTAAGGAGCATTGGGGAGTACCAGGAATTAATTGCCTGGCACAGAGTTTTTGAAACTAGGCAGGACTACCTCAGAAGGTTTCAGCAGCTCCTGCACGCCCAGTACATGCGGATCATAAGAGCCCTTGTCCGGCCAATCCGCAGCGCTAAGAATCGCAAGATTCGGGCGAAAATCTCCACCCTCCGTACACTGATCATTAAAGCACACTGGCAACTACACTGCCGACACGAGTTTATGTTCCAACAATGGGAGACACTTATCAGGGAACACCAACGCATAGGGACCAATGGCACAAAAGTCGCTGAGCAGGCCATGAGCCTCAACGGTCAGTACACCCAAATTTGAGACGAATACCGCGAACTCCAGAACAATAAGGCCATTTTCGAGTACATGGCAGGGCCACCAGCCCAGCCGAGAGAGGACATAAGCATAGATACGCTAACTCGACAATTTGCGAGGATGTCCCTCTCGCCATGTACTGCCACACATGGGAAGGAGGATACCATGGGCACAGTCCAGGAGACGGCCAGGCTAGACTCCAATACACTGCGGAGACAAGCTTACACCAATACGCATCCCTTAACGCCGGTTCGGAAGGCAATTTTGCCAAACCGGGCAGCAGACCCTACGTCAATCCCCTCTGAACGGACGAACGAGAGGGAGTTGAAGCCAGGACCCTCAGACACACATAGTATGACAGGGAGACAACGGGAGATAACCACGTCATGGGCTGAGGACGTAGAGCCCGCCCTACAGTACATAAAGCCTACATACACCCACACAGATAGGCAAACACAATGGCAGGAGTCTGCCGTGGCCATATGCCAGAAAGCGGTCAGGCTACACGCCACCACATTGCCAGTGCAAAGACAGGCAATTAAGCGACCTTTACCGCCAGTTCAAAGGGCAAGTTTGCCAGAACGAAGGCGAACACCGGCATTAGTACCCCAGGTGCGAATGCATGAGAGGGTGTTGCATTTAGGCCCTCAGGATGCACGATACACGCACGCACATTGTGACCACGCACTCACACACGGTACACGGGGTACAGGAAAGGTGTTATTACATACCCCACAAAACCACTCAGGCAAAAACACACACACTCCCGTAAACTCTACTAGGGTAGCGCAGAGCGCAATTAGGCCCTCGAATACAGGTACACTCAAACCTACAGACACGCGCTACGGTGGAAGTAGGCCCAGGCTTACTTTGCTACGAATTCCCCCGAAAAATGGCAAAGAAGCGCCTCAGTGGATTTCAGGGGCCTATAATCTCATAACAGGGCAGAACCCTTCACCTTTCCGAGCAAGGACGCTCGGACCGGAGTAACGACTTCCACCAGGGACACAGAAATAAGCTAATATCACGTGAACCTATATTAGGGACACACATAAGCTCGTTTACACGGGAGAAATACGCCAATAAATACATACAGACTCACTAACATAAACGGTACATTTTTTTTGCATCTATATACAGTACAACATGGCTAAACCAAAGATGTATAAGTCTAAATTCTTCTTGATTTTTTTGGGCACCTAGCATTTTTTTTTCTCAGGCCATCAATGGTTACTGAACATAGGGTCCATATTATAACTCGGATAGCGTAAAGTTTTTAATATCCAAAGCCAAGTGGAAGCCCATCAGGTGAGCTACGCGGCTTAAGGCCAGAAAGAGATATTCCGAACACAGCTTAAGCATCAAATCACAGCATAGAGCTTAAGCGGGTCTTCCTAGATGGAAATGACTAAATGTTCTATGATCCGGTCCCACAGTTTGATAGATTCCCTTGTGACGGGCGAGATCCCTCATTGTAACAAGAATTAAGAATCTCAAACTATTTTTCAAAAGTGGTAGATTTCCCTGAGACGTAACTAGATTACTATAGTACTAACGTCACCAACTAGGTGGATAGCACGCTCAGGTACTACTTATCACTTTTAAACATTTTTCATATTGCTCACGACATAATTTTTACAGACTATCGCCACCTGCCAATCCGCTTTAATCAGCATAAAGCAGGGTGCTAACGAGATACAATATATTTTTATACCTTTTCAAAGTGCTCTCTTAATACGGAGCGGGACATAGCTCATTTTTTTTCTCTTCTCTGCCTCAGTCATTAGGCCCGGTGAAGGAAAAATTGGCCAAGTTGAACTATATATATTGCATCAATAGGCATACGTGACACGTTACACTGCCTATAATATGACTTTTTTTTCTCACTTCCACAACAACACGCAAGCTAAAACGCTAACACACCTTAGGATGAAAATCCCAGACTTTGGGAAACCCTGCACATTTTTGGAAATCACACAATAGTACAAGAAATAGCCTTCAGACCTCACTGACCGCACCGGGATACGATCCTAACACTACCAAACTGTCCCGGAGTCACAACCTGAATAGCGCCAGAAACAATTACTCTGGGTAAAAGACGGTCTCAAAACCCGCAACCTTCTGAATACCAGGAACATAAGGTCGGGTAGCTATCCAATTACAGGATAGAAAAACAGGAAGCTAAAATAGGTTGGGACAGTTCCACTAACAATGGCATAAATGAAAAACAACAAAATCGCCTCCGGCACATAGTCACCAAACACGCGACTAGCGGCCCGGACACACTCGGGTATAACGACATTTTGAACAACGGATAGGGACATACTCGAACCACGTCACAGTTACATAAAATTTAGGGACACAAATGTAGTTAATGAGAGGTTCTTTTACGGTGCGGCCAATGCATGTGAGACTTTCGAAGTGAAATGCCATGGCCTGTGGTTTGGATTCCACGTAAAACGGAAGTCCCGTGGCTCATGATCTACAGATTAACGGTCATGTTAAACTACAAGTTTCCTTCCTTTTTTTTACAGTGCGAAAAGCACTACTCACAGTCACAGAGAGTAAGCCGATTAGACACACATGTGCCGGACACAAAGCATTATCAAAACAAGTAACAAGCGAGCGCGCAAGACATTGTAATCCAATACCGCCACACTCAGCGATATCGCAAGTCTCATGGATAACCTCCACGCTTACAGACAGCAATATACTAGCAGCTCTTAGAGCAGAACACACGACATCATTTAAGCCGAGTTCAGAACCCCACAAATCCGCAAATTACACTACGAGGAGAAATCAAAAATACGCAAACTCTTCACGGCAAGGCGTACTTTCATTTGCGCATTGCAAATACACGGTACATGGGACATAATATATACGGCACAAATAGCGGCATACCAAGTCTTTACAGCACCCCGGGTCCGAACCCATGATCACACACCACACTCGTACCAAAAACTAACTAGCCAACGGTATTTTTGGTACGAGAAACACAAGCAAAAACCACACTGAGGACACCTCAATCCCTGAAACACAACGCAGACATAGAACACAGAGAATGACATAAGATCACGGGTTCAAATCCCAGCGAAAATCGGACACCAGGAAAACAGCTATCCAGGCTTCCAATCACACCAAAATTGGCCCATACAACTACAGAACCAGATAATACCACATTTCCTTCGGCCAAAAGCCAGGCATAGAATTTCAGTGACACCTGACAGGGAAAATAGATTTCCCAGAAACAAGTATAGAAATTTCGTAAGACAAAGGTCTTACGGAATAGTGACCACACAATAGTATTAGCAAATAGTACGAATTGCTACATTGGACCGTCCGGAATCTAGAACGGTGACAACACTCACATACTGGCGAAAAATCACGTACGCAGACAAATGTAAACACAACATGACAAAAATACTGACTTGCAGATCTCGTCATACTGCAATACTGCTAGTAACAGACATGATTGTTGTATCGGCAGTGACCGTGAAATTACAAACGCAAAACAATCATAACACCATACATTTTTTTAACACTGCAAAAGCATTTAGCAATGGACAAGACGTGACAGATCGGAACTTATCTTGGGCCCATAGGAGCACGTTCTCAAAGACGTTGACAGGCCACGGGCACCTCCTGCCCACACACGCGATACACATTACGACTTAGCCTGTAACAGACCAACCGTCCGCGTGGTGTAGCGGAACATAGGCACACACACACGCGCTCACTAATTAGAAGCGAACACAGACAGGGGCTCTGAGGAAACAAGACCTCCCCCCCCCAATAACTTCCTTTCTGGATTTCAGTTTTCAAAAATCATTACAGGCGATTAGGACATGGCCAGTCGCACTACGACCACTGGCCACATTCACACTACAAATGGCAGACCAGATTAGGTCGTGACGCTTTACTCTCCCAAGGAGCGGATAGAAAGCAGACATGGACCAAGGGAGGATGACAGAAACACAGGCTACCATCGTACCACCTTACGCCCCTCCAATAACCTTCCCACATCCTACACGACCAACGCAGACACATGAACACGAGCAAAACAGCTACACTACATTACGAAGCATACACAGGGGTTGATAGACTTCATGCGTCTAAAGAGAAGGCCTACTACGCCTTGGATCACGATGCTACCACCTGAGTATTAGGGGTGGGTCGGCAAACATCAAATAAGCATAATGCGCATCTCCAAATGAGAGATGAGGCCACAGTTATATATATTAACCATTTTTTGTTAATTAAATACTCCCGCATGACAGGAATATATTAGTATTATGCCTCACCAGTAGAGGAGCAAGGAGGGTTCTGCTTCAAATACCGTTATTTATGCAAATGAGGGGGGCGTGGCAAGGTCAATGACCTTGAGGTAGGTCATGGTCAATGACCTTGAGGTAGGTCATGGTCAATGACCTTGAGGTAGGTCATTGACCCCAAGGTCGCCTGGACCCCGGAAGGTAAACAAACCTTGGAGGGTCCAGGAACCGGTTTGAGGGGGTGTGGGTGGAGGGAAGGGGTGGGGGAGGGGGGGGAGGGTGGGGGTGTGGGAGGGGGGGGGGAGTGGGAGGGAAGGGTGGGGTGGGGGACGAGGGGGGAAGGATGGAAGAGGATCTGCACGAGACCCTCCTCGACCCAGTCTCTCTATTGGACTGAGCGCCTTCTCTGTTATGGTCTCGTGCTATATAGCTTTGCTTTGTACTTGATGAGATCCGAGTGTTGCCGAAGGTTTCCGAATCTTTGTCGGTGAATGAATCGTCAGATTTGAACGGTCAACTGGCGTGTGTGTGACGTCATAGTATATTACGGGATGTGGGGTAGGTCATGGACGGGTGTGTTTTGAATGGAAAACATGAATGGTGGTGGGTGGTGGTTGTTGAACCCTGACGTGCTAGGTTTGCGGGTAAATAAACGTGAATGAAGATGGCACCGTGAATGGAGGTTGCGACGTCACAGCAGATTACGGAATGTAGCACAGGTCATGGATGAGAGTGTTTTAATGGGAAACATGAATGGAGATGGATGGTGGTTGTTGAACCCTGACGTGCTAGGTTGGCGGGTAAACAAACGTGAATGAAGATGGAACTGTGAATGGAGGTTGGGACGTCACAGGCAGAATGTAGTGTAGGTCATGGATGGGATTGTTTTTTTCTAATACTTAACGGTAAACAAATTGTTAATGGGTTGGGGATACAAAACGCATGGCATGTCGGTTCAGCCAGCTCGACATGAAATAAAAACAAGATGGTGTAATGTCTATTGATGACATTGGAATATTCCATCTAGTTGTGAAGATATGAACTGTGCCGACTGTCGAAGCCTATCGCACTCCTCTGAGTCAGCGATTGAATAAATGACTGATAAAATTAAATGATGGTGGAGAGTGTTGGTAGAATGAAAGTTTGTCTGGAAAACTAGGGTACCCGGAGAAAAACCAGTCTGCGTCTGTTTTGTCCAGCACAGATTTTACATGGAGTAACTGGGATTTGAAACACAGACCCAGCGGTGAGAGGTTGGCATGCTTCTCCCTAAGCCATGGAGGCATAATCACAGAGACCTAGTGCAGCCGAAGGATTTTCCTTTATGCTGACTTGGGAGATTTGAATTTATGTGTTATGGAGCTGAGGATATAGAATGTGTGCTAGATGGTTAATGGACATGGATGGGTGTTAGAATGAACAATCTGATTTGAACGGTCAACCTATGTGTGATGTCACAGGAGTGAATTTCTGAGATTGACACCTGACATGTTGGCTCGCTCAGCTTCATATAAAAAATAAAAGTGGGAATGATAGACAAATAAATCAAAACAAGAATATTTTTTATTAATATTGTTTCTTTTTTCTTACATTTACTTGTAATTATTATTTATTTTCGGAAGCTTCTTCTTCTTCTTCTTCCTCTTCAGTTTCACTTCCTTCCTCCGTTTCATTCTCGGCCTCCATCATCATCATCATGCGGACGAAAAACTCCGCCATGACACGGTCATTTGAAAAACTATAAAATAGAAAAATGTCCATCAATGTCATTAGAATACCCAATCTAGCGGCGAGGATATAAACTGTCTTGATGTTTGTGTCAGGGTGAACCAAAGTACACAGAAGAAAACCTCCTAAGTTATGGAGGCATACTCCTTGCACTTCTCTGCATCAATGATTAAATGACAGGCAGAATGTAGGAAATAATGGGAAAAGAAGACTGGCCTCTTGCAGAAGGAGGGAATCAGAAAAGATGTGGCAAGGGCCTTGGATACTCTAATACTGTTGGAGTTGGAAGAGAACAAGAGTTGGCCAAGCGAGGTTGACAGGAAAGAAGACAGAGAGGAGCTTGACACAAGTAAGTGGAAGCAATGCTGAACTCGGCTGTCACCTCTGTAGTTGTAAAACCCGCGTTCTGCTATATGTAAGCTTTTGGAAGCTGAGTTTAAAAAATGTTTTGCAAGAAGAGAATAATACTGTTAATTTTGTTTTCCTTAATTCAACCTTCTTGATTACTCATGCTTCAAAGATCCTGTCCAGAATGATTTACAAGAGGATTGAAAGCCAGATAGAAACGGAGTTGGGTGAAGATCAGTTTGGTTTCAGGAGAAATGTAGGAACAAGGGAAGCTGTACTAAGTCTTAGGCTGATTTTAGAAGGTAGAATAAGGAAAGATAAGAGAACGTTCATGGCTTTTGTAGATTTAGAAAATGCTTTTGATAAAGTTGATTGGACTAAATTGTTTGACATTTTGAAATCAATTGGAATAAAGTACAGGGATAGGAGGGTGATATACAATCTGTACAGAAACCAGACAGCAGTCATTCGAGTTGAAGGACATGAGAGAGAAGCTGGTATTCAGAAAGGTGTAAGACAAGGCTGCAACTTATCACCCATACTTTTCAATCTTTACATTGAACAAGCAATGAAGGAAATTAGAGAAAAATTTAAAGTGGGAGTGAAGGTTCAAGGAGAAATAATTTCAACTCTGAGATTTGCTGATGGCATGGTCATCTTGGCCGACAAGCCTGAGGATTTGAATGAGTTTTTGAATGGTATGGACTCCGTCTTACGGAAAGAATTCATGATGAAAATAAATAAATGTAAAACATAAATACTGGAATGCAACCGAAATAAATCAGAAACCTCTATGGAGATCAAATTGACAGGTGAAAAGCTGAAGGAAGTAGGAGACTTCTGTTACTTAGGAAGCAGAATAACCAGTGATGGACGAAGCAAAGAGGATATTAAAAGTAGGTTGGCTCAGGCAAAGAAAGCATTTCTACAAAAAAGGAATCTGCTGACATCGAATATAGATTTAGGTATTAGGAAGTCATTTTTGAAAGCCTTTGTCTGGAACGTGGCGCTCTATGGAAGTGAAACTTGGACTATTGGTGCAGCAGAAAAGAGGAGAATAGAAGCATTTGAAATGTGGTGTTACAGGAGAATGATGAAGATCAGATGGGTAGATAGGGTTACAAACAAAGAGGTATTAAGACGAGTGGGAGAGGAGAGATGTTTCTGGTGACTGCTAATGAAGAGAAGAGATAGGTTGGTAGGACACATACTAAGACACCCAGGAATAGCAAGCTTAGTTATGGAAGGAAGGGTCGAGGACAAAAACTGTAGGGGTAGACCAAGGTTAGAATATGTTAAACAGATTGCCTCCGATGTAGGGATGTTGGAGCTATGTAGAGATGAAACGATTAGCTCAGGACAGGGAGACATGGAGAGCTGCATCAAACCAGTCAAAAGACTGAAGACTCAAACAACAACAATTCAACGTTTGTGGTACCCTACACAGATCTCACATGAAGTGAGTGAGATTTAAACTGCAGATCAGCGGTGAGAAGCTGGTATACTACTGCTGATTTACATAACAGCGCAACACAATTGTAATGTATGAGTAATTATACTGTTACAACTCTAAGATATTGAAAGCCCTTTTGACATTAGACTGGTATCAAGATTGATAATGTAGGCTATTAACTTTTATTTTTGTTAAAGCAGTATGTCTTGGCAATAAATTTAACAGGTCTTCAACCGGTAATACAATTTGCATTAAATTACAATAAATTAGTCATGTTTCTTAAGTCGGACTGGGAGAAAAAAGAAAGTTGTTTCTTCCAACAAGGCTGTAGCGCAGCATTAGGTCATGGGTCCAAGCTCTCTGCTGACTCGGTAGACGCGCGGGTTCGAGCCCCACCGTCAGCCGTCCTTGAAATGGTTTCCCATTTTCAACACCAGGCAAATGCTGGGACGGTACCTTCTGATAGACCACGGCCGATTCCTTCCACATCGTTGCCCAGTTTCATTCATCTTCATCCATTCCATCCCGACGCGCAGGTCGCCCACGGACGTCGAATAGAAAGACCTGCACTCGGCCTCTGAGGAGGTCACACGACAAAAAACTAGCTATGAAATTCAATTAAAAGCTTGGCAGGACGAGTTAATGAGTGATGAAAACTAATGGTAGGTAATGAATAATGATTGTGCGACCTCTGGAGAGGCCAAGTGCATGTCTTTCTAGTAAACACCCGTGGGCGACTTGAGCCCTATGACCTAACGCTGCACTTTAGCGAGTGGAGCTGCTGTTATTATAGTTAATTAATGTATATGAACAAGTGTTGAAGAAAGTACTACTTGCATACAATTTGCATTCTCGACTAGTACAAGTTATTACACAAAGGCTACACCCGGCTATGTTTATAAAACCTTAACACCTATCTAAGTGTTCAAAGCTACTTGACCACAATTTGACAAACGCTATTAGCTTGACATTGCATTTAAACAATAGTGTAATAATTAACTTGACTGCTTATTGCGAGACAAGATACAACTATGTGTATAGCTGTGTGGCTCAACTATACTGTTCTTGGCTGCTGTTAGGCTCTGAACTGGAGGGTCCTGGGTTAGATTTTTGGGAGGTCTGTGGGGATTGTATTTTCTGGTGATTAATTCCCCTGGCTTGGGGACTGGGTGTTTGTGTTGTCTTAATTAAAAATATATTCCGGTCCCATGGTTAATTGGTTAGCGTTCTAGGCTTTGATTTAATTTTTTTAGCCTGGTATCAATTTAAAAAATGAATATTACTTACATGAAAATTTCCAAAGACGAATCCCAATTGATGGAATCTTCTTCCTCAGCACGGGTATTCTCCTCATCAGACATAGCAGTAGCAGTGAATGACAATTCTTTGTAAAGTAGCAGGTTCATTTATACTAAATATGGAGGTCATCCAGTTACTGAGAAAGCGGACAAACCGGGTGTTGCCTCTGATTGTAAGGGTATATAAGCCGTGACATTATTGTTGTTAGCCAGAGAAGTCCACGAGTTGGTAGTATACACATCGCTTTGCTGCAAAGATCTTCTATCAGGTAATATTGAACACAGTACTTTTAGTTACTCTAACTGTCGATGGTTATACAGTTGACCTTAAATATTTATCAAGTGGATAATAATAATATCAAATGGGTATATAAAACTATTATTGCAACTAACAGTCATTACCAGGCTTGACGTCAGTTAAAAGAGGTATTACCTTATCTCGCTCTATCCAACTGATTACTGGGACTAAGCACTGTTACGAGACTCCTCGTCTTAGCAAATAAGTTTTGTATACACATTTGATGGTTTAGTCTAGAGGTTTGGATGGGGATGCGGGACACACTACTCAAGTGGATATATGAAACTATTATTGCAACTAACAGTCATTACCAGGCTTGACGTCAGTCAAAAGAGATATTACCTTATCTCGCTCTATCCGACTGATTACTGGGACTAAGCACTGTTACGAGACTCCTCGTCTTAGCAAATAAGTTTTGTATACACATTTGATGGTTTAGTCTAGAGGTTTGGATGGGGATGCGGGACACACTACTCAAGTGGATATATGAAACTATTATTGCAACTAACAGTCAATACCAGGCTTGACGTCAGTTAAAAGAGGTATTACCTTATCTCGCTCTATCCGACTGATTACTGGGACTAAGCACTGTTACGAGACTCCTCGTCTTAGCAAATAAGTTTTGTATACACATTTGATGGTTTAGTCTAGAGGTTTGGATGGGGATGCGGGACACACTACTCAAGTGGATATATGAAACTATTATTGCAACTAACAGTCATTACCAGGTTTGACGTCAGTCAAAAGAGATATTACCTTATCTCACTGTATCCAACTGATTATTGGAACTAAGCGCTGTTAGGAGACTCCTCGTCTTAGCAAATAAGTTTTGTATACACATTTGATGGTTTAGTCTATAGATCAGGGTTTGAGTTAATGTGCTAATAAATAAAGGTGGAGCGTACCTGAACCTTCTTAATAGTTTACCTAAACACTTTATAATTACCTTTCAGAACCAATATGTCTGCTATAACAGTTGCGAATCTCATTGGCAGAGCAACCGGTCTGGAGACTAAACGTTTACAGGACCTGCCAGTTAACGAGTCCTATTTGGTGACAGCTGGTCGCAGGGTAAAAACGAAATATGGGGGAAGAATAGTTTGTGAACTAGAAGATTTCGCTGTCTTCTTACCTGCGAGGTTCATGGAACTCAACGACGAAGCTGTAAATGACCTCAACAAAGGAACCATCTACCTAAAATATTTGGGAGTAGAAAATAAAAGATGTTTGGTAGAATTTATTGAAGAATCAAATAAAATTTAAAATTTGTTAATGTTAAAACAGAATTTGCAGAGACAATAAACTTTGTTTGTTTTCATTCTCTGCAAACTGTTCAGTGATTTGCTGTTTTTGTAGTAAATGTAATTACTGTAAGTGTCATGATGTCAGCACCAGAACTTAGTTGGCAGAACGTGGATAGTTGTTTTAATAATAAGTTATGTAGCTTTAAAATTAATAATGATGCTAAATTTTTAGACCCAAATGAATTTTTAAACGCTAGCTACAACATTTTTCAAAATAAAATGCAAGACTGTTTAAGAGAACATGTAGCGTTAAAGATTAACGCTGAGTTATTATGTGATTTTGTTATTTTAAAACAAGGTGAGGAAATAACCAAACCGATTTATTTACATACGAAAATGTGTGAATTGTACCGCACTGATAATATACACAGTTGGTATAGTAAAAACATTGTCGATAAGCTCATGACGCGCTTTGCCGAGTTTCAAGAATTGGAAAGTGGCAAATCGCTGGAAGCTATCAACCATTTTAAAATTAATGTATGCACCTTTGATCCCATGAACAGTGGTTCAGCTCATGTTAATTTACCTAAACAGTTGGAAAAACATCACGCAGTCATCAATGTGGATAATAATGACGTTTTTTGCTTTGTGTGATCCTTGGCTGCTGGGTTAAGTCCTGCAACTGAAAATGTTCACAGAATGGGAAAATATCACCAGAAATTTATGGAATTAATGATCAGTCTAAATTTAGCAGACATAGAATTCCCAATGGACCTCAACGCCATTTCTCGTTTTGAATCTAAAAATCCGCTTTACTCCATTAATGTATACGGAGTTGAAGGGGAGCATTTTAATTTACTGTACATTGAAGGGGAATTGTGCAACCATTATTGTTATATCAAAGATCTTTCTAGACTAGTTCGTTCACAAGTTACAAAAAAAAATAGGGTACATTATGTGATCGCTGTTTGCAATATTTTACTAGCAATCAAAAGTTGACAGCACATACTATTGATTGCATCACACAACCAGCGGTAAAAATAATATTTCCAGAAAAGGATAAAGCCAGTATGAAATTTCAAAATGTGTCTCGTCAAGAACCGCTTCCATTTACAGTATATGCAGATTTTGAATGTTTAACCACACCCATTGACACATGTAAACCAGATCCGACACGTCCGTACACTCAACAAGTACAGCAACATGTGCCATTCAGTTGTGCCCTAAACGTGATTTGTTCATACGACCCTTCACTTTCATACTTCAAATCTTATCGCGATGCAGATGCTGCTGCTTGGTTTTTAAATGAATTGGACGCCTTGGCAGATCGGGTGTACAATATCCTGCAAAATCCAATTCCGCTTCAAATGTCGGACGCAGACGAGGCGGTTTTTGCAACAGCAACCACTTGTCACATTTGTAAAAAACCAATAGCACCTTGTGACACGCCAGTGAGAGACCATAATCGGTACACTGGAAAATTTAGAGGAGCGGCTCATAGTGTATGTAATTTGGCGTATAAAAGAGCACGCTATATTTCTTGTTTCTTACACAACATGTCTCGGTATGACAGCCATTTAATTATTAAGGAATTTGCTAACCTTGAAAACCAAAAGTTTAATTTAATTCCACAAAATCATGAAAATTTTATTTCGTTTTCGAAATGGCGAAATGGAATCAGTATACGATTTTTAGATTCGTATAGATTCCTCGCATCATCATTGGATGCGCTTGTTCAAGGGCTTCACCCAAACAATTTGCATTTTGTACGTCAACACTTTACTGATGCCAAACAATTTGAATTATGCATTCGAAAAGGGGCGTTTCCCTATAATTATGTAAACAATTGGGCATGTTTACAGGAAACTGCACTCCCTTCAAAGGACACATTTTACAATGACTTAACAAAAAGTCATATTTCTGAAGAAGACTATTTACACGCTCAAAAAGTATGGAACGTGTTCAAGATATCAACTTTGGGCGAGTATGCTGATTTATACCTCAAAATTGATACACTACTTTTGACAGACGTGTTTGAACACTTTCGCAAACTGTGTCTTGAAATCTACAATCTAGATCCAGCCCATTACTACACCCTTGCCGGATATAGTTGGGACTGTATGTTGAAGGTGACTGACATAGAACTGGAACTATTAACAGACATCGACATGTTACTCTTTTTTGAACGCGGAATACGTGGTGGTCTTGTTTCGCTTGTGCAAATGCACGCCAAAACAAATAATCCATATATGGATACATACAAACCAAACCAACCTACAACATACCTCACCTACCTAGATTGTAACAATTTATACGGATATGCTATGGAAAAACCTCTTCCATATCAAAATTTTCGATGGCTGACTTCAGATGAAGTTTCAAATTTTAATTTAAAAGATGTGTTGAGCAATGACACGCGTGGCTACGTTCTAGAGGTCGACTTATTATATCCCTGTGAGATACACAATGACCATTCTGATCTACCATTTTGTGTTGAAAAATTACAACCTCCCAGTTCACGTTCCAACAATAAAAAGTTGCTGGCAACGTTAAATTCAAAAAATCGGTACGTCATACACATTGAAAATTTAATGCAATGTTTGAAACATGGTTTGAAACTGCAATCCATTCACCGCATTATTTGCTTTGACCAAAAACCATGATTACAACCGTACATGCAATTGAATACTCATCATCGGCAACACGCCAAGACCACATTTGAATCAAATTTTTATAAATTAATGAACAATGCGTGCTACGGTAAATCAATGGAAAATATTCGAAAGCATAGAACTATTCATTTGGTAAACCACTGGGACGGTCGATATGGCGCACGAAAATATATAGCTATGCCTAATTTCCATTCTGTACGAGTTATTGAAACTGATTTAGTAACCATTGAATTGTCAAAGACAGAAATCATGTATAACAAACCAATTTACTTGGGAATGGTAATACTTGACTTTTCAAAATTTGTAATGTATCAATTTCATTATGAGTTTGCCAAACAAAAGTTTGGAGATGTAAAATTACTGTATATGGATACAGACAGTCTTATTTATCAAACCAATAAGATAGATGTTTACTCAGTGATGAGAGAACATCCAAATTACTTTGATACCTCAAACTATGAGGTTAACAATATGTTTGGCATAATTCCCATGAATAAAAAAAATAGGTCTATTTAAGGATGAGTGCGCCGGTGATGTTATGACAGAATTTGTGGCTTTGGCGCCGAAAATGTACGCATTTTCAACACAAAAGAATAAAGGTCAATGCAAAGCGAAGGGTGTTCTTCGTAGCGTCACACAATTCCTCAATGTTGAGGAATATCGATGTGTACTCTACGCAAACACCTCTCGCTTATACCAGCAAACACGCATTCTTTCAAAGAACCATACTATTTTTACAGTAAATCAAAATAAAACATCGCTGACAACATATGACAATAAACGTCTGTGGGATGGTGTAAATAGCTTGCCTTATGGACATTTCCACACCTAGTAAAAAAAGAACACACTTTCATTTTCAATTCTTTTTATTAAAATTGTATGTTTTTTACAAGAAGAAAACTAAACCATATTTTGTGTATACTATGAACTGGTGGACTGACTCTCAAATAAATACTTCACAATATTTGATTCATGTTTATTACTTTGTCCTTTTCCTCACTAATCCACTACCAATCAATAGCTTTGACTTCATCGCTCCTGCTACAATCAAGGCTGCAATCTTCTCACCAATAGAAGCAGTAGATGACATCACACGCTGCATGGCCTTTCTTAGAAGAATGCGGTCTGCAACTCGACGTACTTCTATATTCTTGTTGTTGTAAGCAATGTCATGATCTCTACACGCTGCATCCAATATGTTGATTCCAGAGTTCCCTTGTGCTAGACGTTGGCTTAGTTTAGTTCCAGGTCCACAAAATTGATAGCCAGGAATATGCAGTTCAATGGGAAGTAGATCAATGGCCTTGTTAACTAGACCATGACCAGCAAAGGTCTGGCATATCTTTTTCAAGCGTTGTCTTACTTTTTGGTGCTGGCGATACTGCCGCTGCTGTCTCTTCTTCCTCTTCTTCATCACACCCATGAAATGACGAAGCAAAGTCTTTACAGGACGGTATATTTGTATGCCCGTGGTACAATTTGATGAGCTGACTCGTTCCACACTGTTTAATGGAGGGCATTTTAGTGATAGACACTTGCTGGTGATGACTAAAGTCAGTGCATGGTTGTAGTTCGCGCAGACCAGGATCTCTGGTCCACTCACTAGGTACACTGTGCCAAATATTTTTCACCGCGTTTGAAGCAACATAAAAAAGGAACGCCTTGGGCAAAGCGTTCAATTCCTCGTCTGTGAAACTGTCTAGCTTCTTTTTGCAGGCGAAAAACTTGACAATAGCTTGCTCTGTGGGGTTGGCGTCCAAACCTTCAATTGCAGCCATAATTCTACACATCCGCACTGATCGCTGGTATGTCTCACACTGTAGCCGACGTTACAGCGCTTTACACTCAACATGCAAGTTTTGACATGCTTTGCGAGCTAGCCAATCAAAAAGCTTCCAAACATTTTGAAGTGTTTTATTTTGTAGAGGTTCATCAGGCACGGACAGGTTGTACAGTGCAGGACATCCCAGATCATGAAGGTCAACAAGTTGACAAGTTGAATTAACATACTGACGCAACCATTCCTTTTTTTCGCTCCCCTTTACAAAGACAAGGTCAGCGCCAAACAAGTGAGCTTTCAGAACAAGTGATAGATGATGGTAAGGAATGTCACCTTCTTTCCAGACTAGTCCCAAATTGCGTTGCAACCACTCTGTTTGTCTTCTGTCCTCGTCTGACTGCGAATGCAATGGAAACGGTGGTTCAAAGATAAAACTGGTTACTCTTGGTGCCCACATGGTTGTGCAGTCAATAATTCCAACTTCTTTAAATACAAACTTGTTTCCGTTCACCTTGAAACCCTGCACGTCGACAATCAATGTTTTCGGCATGGCGACGGATATCAGACCTTCCACTACCGCTGCTTCTTAACAACTAACTGATTGGATAGGAGCGAGAAAATAATATACACACAAAAATCAATTACACAATTTTATTCATAAAGTTATCAGTACATCGCTTACAATTTTTTATCATAGGATTTGGACCATCCCAATCACAGTGAGAATCTCCTCGATGCATAAAGTGTCTACGACAAGGACGGCAGGCTGCAACATCCGCCGACATACGGAGGTGTAATGGTAGCTTATCCCAATTAAGGTCAATGTCGTGTGCACCGTACGCGGTCAGAAATCCAGCTGGTAAATAGGCAATCAGATGCTGCGGCATTTCACGAAGAAATTGCGCTTTATGGTAGGCGCGTATTGCTAAACTCACCAGGGTGCGATAAATCTCAAATGCTGCATCAGCGTCTCGACTTGTTGAGCAACGATCGCATTTGCAGTCCATGCAATCTACCCGCTCTCCAACATGACAAGATGAAGCTTTGGCAACACCATCGTCCACATTATTTGTTTGATTAGCGATGGGCTTGTTGTTGTACCCCCTGTCATGAATACCAAACGTAGACATGAATCCATCCGGTAAATAGTGAACCAGATGCGGCGGCATTCTAAGCACAGTATGATTCTTGTGATAGGCAGTTATAGCTTCACTCACTAGGGCGCGATAAATGGTAAACCTTGAATCTTCATCTGAGCCTGGTGAATCACTTTCACATTTGCAGACCCACCTCGCAGAGGGGGTTGTGACTTCATCGTAGCTTTCCATGACTGTGAAGGGCAATGGAGGAAGACATGCTATTTATACTCTGGTCACCATATTGGACAGCGGTTGATAAAACACTTGCGCCTCGTGAACAATAAGACAATAGGCTGTTGTTTTTTCTGGAATAACTGTAGATGTTTCAAATTCTAGTCTGATATCAATAGTTGTTTCCTTCATCGACTCCTCCAAATACGAACAGTCCATCACCACCAGAGGCGCCTTGGACTTGAAGTCTTGTGGTGATAATAGCGGACATGCCTCTTTCTGATAATAGGATGACCGAAAGTTTACAAACATGTCATAAAGCTTACCATATTTGTTCTTGTTAAAGTTTAAATCCATTCCCTCATAGGGAAAGGTAACACCGTTCAAAAAAAGTCGTATATTTCGTAATTGGATGTGGTCAAATTTTGATGCATCTTTATTCTGTTGATATTTGCGATCTGTTTGAAATCCAACCAGGACATAGAGGGGCCGCTCTGTATACCGTGAGGTTTTTATAGACCAAGTATGTGTATCGGAGAGTGGTAATACTGGGTATTCATGCAGCTCCCAGCTTCTAAATTGAATGGGTAAAGCTGTATCCTTCTCCACAATCCTCAATTTTTTCTGATCTGATAGAGTAACGTGCGGTACTTTCCATAGAATTCGTTGCAGTAGAATTTTTGTATCTATTGGCGCTGTATCAGCTCCCTTTAGCGCATTATAATCACTCCTGTCTCGTACAAGAATCAGATCCTGTCTTGCGTTCACAACAATGCGCTTATGATCCTCTGCAAAGCCTAGTATTAATTTTAAAGGTAAATGTACCATCATCGTTAATCATCCAGTCGTTGGTTGAGTTGGGACACCAACCAGACATACAAAAAGCTTTACTCTCTTCGCTTCCATACGAGGGATAAAGTTTCATGACACTTGTTATGCCAACATTTCGAGTAGTATCCACTTCAATACCGTTGATCACGTAGCGAACCTCAGAAAACAAAAAGGCCAAAGCATTGTTGGCCAACTTTGACGTTGTTGGAATGGTACCATCCAATTTGGTGAGTTGCCCTTCAATCTGGATGTAACTTTCATGTGGAAGCGTGTAGATATCTTGTTGGTTAATAGTAATGCGAATCTCATCATTATTATTTAGTCCCTGAGTATACGGTTGGTAGGAATGGTGTTCAATTCTTACAATACCCTCCTGTACTTCGACAGGGTTTGTCACGTCTAGAATCGAATTCATGACGTAAGGTGTAACCAAGTTGTTGTAGGATCTGCTTGTTGACACGTGTTAACCTGTACACGTGTTGAGCACAACTAACGTCTGTTCTTGACAGCGTTGCCGCTTTATACACTTGTTTCATGCTGGCTTCAGATACAGTTTGTAGGTCACAGGTGTATGAGGGTCTAACCGAATGAGACGTTGGTTTCTATTCACCAGTCTTAAGGTAATATTCCTGATGTTGGTCACACTCACAGGATGATAGAGCACCACCGACGGGTTTTCGCGGATGATGTAACCACCAGGTGAAGTAACAATAAAATCATAAAGCGAATGCGAGGGATCTTGATTGGTGTAGACGTCTGTAATAATATTACACGTGACATATACGTGATGATCTTCAATTATTTTCACCGGTTGGTCAGACTTGTGTATCACGTTCGGTACTAACACTTGTGGTGAATAGCCTAACAATGACCCAATCGAATCTGGTTGAGATTTAAAATCAATCCTAAAAGAAGAAAGAATACTGCAGCGATGTGTCACGTTGTAGGCTATGAGTTCAAACTTGCGTGTCCCGTCAAGAAATGCTTTTAGACTAAATTCCTTGGTGAGAGTTGTGTAGATGTGATCGTGAATATCATCTACGGTGTAGCTACCAGACGGTAGAGTTAACACATAGTCATCGTAGTAGAACTTATCATTGACGTCTTCAATTATGTTGCAGATTCTATTATAGCCTTCAAACGAAACAAGTCCCAGCACGTAGGGTCGTCGTCCCAATTCAATAGGAGGATAAAAGTCAACAGTTACTTCCGCACCTTGTCCGTGCACTGTAAACGTTCTACTTTCTGTTGTCATAATGACCACGTCACCCGCCATGCTCGGTCTTATCTATAAAAGTCAAACATAGACGACCGCACTGTTGCGTGTTAAAATTTTGCACTCGTTTCACATTATAGTGTATTGTTGCACTGCTTCCAAAATAGCGAACAAGCTCTGTCGGAGGAGGACGGTTTCCAAAACTGTCAAAGTACCACACGGTTCGCCCATGCTTTATGTAGGCCACATAATGCGTTCCCGGTCCATGACTGTCATCCAAATTAACAACTGCACTTTCATGGCTACGTGGTCGAGACGGTAGTTGGGTGCGCATAAACACACCTCGAAAGTGGGAGATCTTTAGCTGTTTTGCATATCTTAAAACTTCCTCATGCGTCATGGCTCGTCGTGGCAGTGCATCGATTAACCGTTTTTTGGCGACATGTAAATGCCGAGTCCTTTCTTGTAGGGTGCTAGCTTCATGTTCACACCTTTGCCGCGCAGTGCTATGGCCTCCATAGTTTTATTATGCCTTTCACTTTCCTTCAACTGTTGCTTCGCCTCCTCAACAGCTTTCACCGTTCGTGCTACCGCACTTGCTCCTCCAAGAAGTGAACCCAGGGCTGCTAGTCCAGCAAACAGTGCAGGTAAAAATCCACCACGTTTCGGCACAGGAATAACTCGGGCACGTTTTCTAAAACGTAGTTTACTTTTGGGATTCGCATGCAATCGTGCTGCTCGGAGTGCTTTCTTAATAGCCAACTCACTATTTGTTTCTCCGCGCGAAGCTTGACGTGCCGCATGAAGAATAGCTTTAAAGCCTCCCTTTCTTGACAACTTCTTCCTCTTCTTCACCACATATCTCTGTTTCACCATCGCGACCAAAGAACAAGACAACCTCACACCGCAAAGTATAGAACACAACTAACACTCCTCAGGAAGGGAACCTATAATTATTTATTCAATGGTGGCTGTATATTCAAGTTCTATATACAGAGGAAAATCGTTCATCGTTTTCCCCGCCTCTTTTTCTTCAGACGAGAGTTTCAAATAAAAGAATAATTTGTCTCCGGCTTTCACCGGTTGATCAATAAGTGGTTGAACACTACCGTTTAATCGTACCTCTAAATGTTTCAAATCTGGTGCATACTCAATTACACGAATGGCACCATCATACATTAAACGGTAATTGTCATACCCCGAACGTAGTATGTAAGCGAGGTTATTGGGATCTTTTACCGGTTGTTGGTTTACAATGTGAAGCAGAAATATAGAGGGTATTGGTTTAATAAAAAGCGATAACCGTTGTTCCAAAAATCGTTTCGTCGTCACGTCGTGAGGTTGCACAGGATCAGCAACTTCGGCTATTCGTCTTCGCTTCATCTGTAGAGCGTTCTCCTTAATTTCCCACACCTTTTCCATTTCAGAGTTTAAAAACCGTTTTGTACAAACATCTTGATCATCTTCAGGATCGGCCACATGCACAAAGCGTGCATTATTTGCTGTATAGCCCTTTACAGTTAGGGTGGGCACAATACTGAGCACCTGTTTCACCTTGTTATCTACATAGTCCTTTCGAGCAGCGTCCGTGTTGTTTGTTGGAAGAGCCAGCTGAGTGATTCGACGTTGGTGTACGTCATAGTCCTTTGCTTCTGTTAACACCACAGCATTGGTTAACACATAGGCTTTGGTGCACACATCTTGATCGTTCACAGGATCTGCAACGCCCGTAATACGTTTATTCTGAGCCTCATAATCTCCTTTGATACGTCGTAATCGGTAATAATCTACATACTTTTTTGAACATGCGTCCGAGGGTAATACGGGTTCTGTTATATTGGTCAATCGCTTTCCATTAAAGTCGTAATTGCCATCTGTTGTGCGTGGCAATACATTAGCATCGACATATCGTTTAGTAGCCGGATCTGTATCATGTTTTGGATCGTTTGTCAAAGCAAATCGTTCATTTGTTTTAAGAGTTCTTCCAAAGGCGTCCATGGTTACACTGGAACTGAAACACCCGCTTGCCTCATGTATATAGAGACCAGCTCTTCCCCTTTCACATTTAGTTGATATGCAGATTATTAAGCAACAACATTCACTTCCGGTGGGAGACTTGGTTTCAAACCTCTTCTCAACATCGTCCGAACAACGTCATGGATCACTCTTCCCATCCTCCATTCGCTGTCTCATCGCCGGCCCGTCAGGATGTGGAAAAACCAATCTTCTGCTTACCCTCATCACCTCCTTAAACGGAGTGCGCTTTCAAAATATCTATATCTTTGCCAAATCGCTGTATCAACCGCTGTATGTGTTCTTGGAACAGGTCATGTCAGGTCTGCGCAACATGGGCTACTTCACATTCGCAGCACACGAAGATGTCATTTCTCCAGACAATGTTCGCCCCCATTCGCTTATGATTTTTGACGATGTGGCCACAGAACGACAGGGCATTATTCAGGCTTACTTTAGCATGGGACGTCATAAATATATTGATTGTTTTTATCTCGCTCAAACCTATTCGCGAATACCAAAACAGTTGATTCGTGACAATGCCAACGTGATTGTTCTCTTCCGTCAGGATGAGCGCAACATGCATCACGTCTACGATGATCACGTGAACCCAGACATGACCTTTCAAGCCTTTACACAGTTGTGTGACATGTGTTGGAACGCTCATCACCACAGTTGTCTTGTTATTGATAAGCAGAGCAACATCAACAATGGACGCTACCGCATGGGATTTGATCATTTCATTCGTATTTAAGTAGCTGCATCGCTTTTCTGAACATCATTAGTTCAGATGTCATGGCGACAACAGGGAGTCAATTAAAAAAGCACATAATCCGTGCGCGAAATAGCATTCGACAAAAGTTTCGCTATCTAAAACGTGCACATGCCGACAGTGAACTGTTAGTCGAAAAACATTTGAAGTCACCTCTGGAAGCTGTGTTGAAAGGAACATCAAAGCCTATTACACGCTCAAAAGAAACACAAACAATTGAAGAGGAGGAAGAAAATGATGAAGAACCTGACGATGTTTTTTCTCCATTGCTTCCGTCTTCTAGCTCCAAAGAATCACCACTGCCCCAGTTTTTGAAAACATCAATAATTGCTGAAACACCCACTAGACCCAAAGAAAAGCAGCCTACTCTTAAAGAAATATTAAATACGCCCGAACAATATGTGCGGTTAAAATCCATTTTACTACAAAATTATGGTGCGTTGGTTACTCCCTTCCTTGAAGATCTTTTTACTAAGAAAACTGATACCACCTATGGTGTTCGCTATGAAAACAATAGATTTCGAATTGGCGATTCACCAATCAAGATAAGCGACAATGTTTTGATTGTTAAAACAGTTCGTTACAAATTGACGCCAGGTCTTTTAGAACTTTTATTTTCACGTACACCTTCTACCGAGGACTATGATAAAGAAGATCTTGAAAAGTATAAAAACATCTTGATGGCTACAAATGGTTTTAGACGTAATTATAAACATTCTGAAGCAGTAAATGCTAATAAGAGCTTCAAATATAAAACCATCATATCAAAATTGTTTCCCACCTATGCAAGTGTTCGCCGTGCAAATTCAGCGTCCGGTATCACATTTAATACTTTGAAACCTTTCATCGATTTCGCCTATTGGAACAATCCAAATAAGTTGGTTAAACGTCTGCAACTGTTGCGTGCATCAGAACAGGCTGGTCATACCGGACACGAGGCGGAAGTTTTAGAAATAGAAGAGGAGCTTCGTCATGCTGGCATTATTGTCTAATGAGTCAACGTGTTCATACACCCTCGCCTGTTAAGGCTGCCATTGCTCGCGAGTTGCATAGACCAGCTCGTCGTCTCTACCATCGTCGTCATGTCATCACACGGGGCGTTGACGATCTTTGGCAAGCTGATCTGGTTGAAATGAATCCCTATGCCAAAGCTAACAACGGGGTCAACTATCTGCTCACCGTCATCGACGTTTATTCCAAAATGGCCTTTGTTGAACCTGTTCGGAATAAATCTGCACAACTAGTCACCGCTGCATTCAAGACCATCATTCAGCGGTCAAGACGACAACCTCGTTTGCTTCAAACAGATCAAGGCAAAGAATTTTTCAACAAGACTTTTTCCGCTTATCTCAAATCACTTGACATCCATCACTATTCCACTTTTAGCAATCTAAAGGCAAGTGTTGTAGAACGTTTCAACCGCACACTCAAGACGCGCATGTGGGAACAATTTACAGCAAGAGGATCCTATCGCTGGCTTGAACTTGTACGCGACCTGGTGACACGTTACAACAACACTAAACATAGAACTATCAGAATGAAACCACGCCTTGTAACCAAGAACATTGCGCAATTGGATCGCATTCATCACAAAATCAAAACGGCAGATCCGCGACGTCATCGATTACGTATTGGTGATTATGTGCGCATCAGTAAACATAAAACAATCTTCGCCAAAGGATACACACCAAACTGGAGCACAGAAATATTTCGTATTCGCAAGGTAAAACTTTCTAATTCAGTTGTTTATTTACTTGATGACCTCAACAAGCAGCCAATCCAAGGAGGATTCTACATGGAGGAACTGCAAAGGACGCAATATCCCAAGCATTATCTTGTTGAAAAAATTGTACAAAAACGTGGCAATAAACTTTTTGTTAAGTGGCTAGGTTTTAATGCCACATATAATTCATGGATTAATAAATCAGATCTGGTGTACGCCTTCTTGTTTTTATTTCATGTCGAGCTGGCCGACCCAACATGCTATGCGTTTTGTATCCTCACCCACCCTACCATTTACAGGAAATACTACTCCAGATTCATTGACGTTTGTTTACCATTGAGCACATTCAACAACCAGTTCATTCCCCCTCTCTCTCTCAATCCCATTCACTACTCCAGATACCATTGATGTTTGTTTACCATTGAGCGCTTTCAATCCCATTTTGTTTGTCTCTCAGACCCATTCAAACCTAACCAACCTACCACGTCAGGTTTCAACAACTACCATCCATCTCCATTCATGTTTTCCCATTAAGAACACTTCCAACCATGACCTACCCCACATCCCGTAATCTGCTATGACGTCACACACACACACACACACACTAGTTGACCGTTCAAATCTGACGATTCATTCACCGACAAAGATTCGGAAACCTTCGGCAACACTCGGATCTCATCAAGAACAAAGCAAAGCTATATAGCACGAGACCATAACAGAGAAGGCGCTCAGTCCAATAGAGAGACTGGGTCGAGGAGGGTCTCGTGCAGATCCTCTTCCATCCTTCCCCCCTCGTCCCCCACCCCACCCTTCCCTCCCACTCCCCCCCCCCCCCTCCCACACCCCCCACCCTCCCCCCCTCCCCCACCCCTTCCCTCCACCCACACCCCCTCAAACCGGTTCCTGGACCCTCCAAGGTTTGTTTACCTTCCGGGGTCCAGGCGACCTTGGGGTCAATGACCTACCTCAAGGTCATTGACCATGACCTACCTCAAGGTCATTGACCTTGCCACGCCCCCCTCATTTGCATAAATAACGGTATTTGAAGCAGAACCCTCCTTGCTCCTCTACTCTCACCCTACACTTATCCGTACATGAGTGCAGATGCCTCATATCCAGATACATGCATGAGTATCCCATCCATTTACCAGGGATATTACTATCAAACCTGCATGGAATTTTCATATTTTTGCAATCCCGGGAATTACCTCCCCAGTCCACTCATTGTAGGAGCAATCCTAGTAGCATTACCGGCTCAAGGCCACCATTTATTTGAGCCCAAAGATGCACAACCTCTTCCTACCATGCTTTCAGCCCACTCTACGAATAACTACCCCCAGATCCTAATAACAGGGTACCTGACGCCACAGACCCTACTAACACCTCCATTAAGGTAAAAAGAGCATTATCGCTGGACAGCCGACGTAGCGCAGTGGACCTAAAGTAGTCTATGCACTTAGAAGCTCTACAACCCCACAACACTGGAAATATTTTACATTTTACACAAAAATTAAATTATTTACACAGGTTACGCCCATATTTTTTATTGTTACATAAAAAGGAATCTGAAGCACTCTGATTGATGATAACGGCATAAGCCGAAGGCAAGAGGCACCACACTGGAGCAGAGCTGGGGAAGGTGATAATGACCCTTACCCCAGTTGGCTCAACAAATCACTGACCCGACCGAACAGACGAACCACGTAAGGTTGAGGCACTCGCGGCCTGGCCGGGCAAGCTCTGGAATCCTAGGTGCACCTCAACTGCCCCTAGGAAGAAGGGATGCTACACCCACTATGTGCCACGGTCGTCGAAGCCAAGACCTGCAGGGAAGTCTTTCTGAGGATGGAGGGAGAAATAGCTCACTCCGCGCTGGACTCAGGGGATGGCCCTAGAGACGACCCCATTATGACTAGACTTCTAGCTAAAATTAAGTAAGTAGGGCTTCTACAGCGGGAAGCAAGGCTCCTGTGCGCTGGAGTGAAATATTATTGCGAAAAGCATACTACTGCGGCCGATAATGGCGAAGAGAAATATTATTGCGAAAAGCATACTACTGCGGCCGATAAAGGCGAAGAGATTCTTATACTGCGAAAATCAGACTACGATTGCCAATACAGGCGAAGAGGACCCCGGACGCCACCATTCCCGGAGGATATTATTACTGCCAATACGGGCGAAGAGGACCCCGGACGCCACCATTCCCGGAGGATACTACGATTGCCGACGAAGGCGAAGATAACATTATGCCATTGGACAATGTCCAATGCCCACATAAATGGCGACGCAGCGGGCAGACAGAGGGCATTAAATAGACATGCAACGAGCTGTCTACAGGGGTTACAGTGGGCAGACCCAACTATGACAACATATGGAGAACAATGGCAACGAGCAGGATGGTAAAGCAGGCGGAACGTTTTGCTTTGTGGCAACGTAAGCCGCCTGTGACTAGGTTAATACTAGTTCATAATCACCTAGAATAGACGTCGACAACTAGAATTAAGGGAGCGGAATCCGGCGATTCTAGAGACAACCGGTGTTTCTAGGACGCGTGCGGGTGGTGCCCTGAGGAAGTAAATTGCCTCAGGCGATCGCCCTGGTCGAAATTTTAGCTGTAAGACGGTTGCATTTGACACGCAAACTAGGATTAAGCAAATTTACTAACCGCTGTTGCCAGGTAATGGCACAGCACATTTCGGCAATAGAATAAGGCCATCCATTCGGCTTAATAGTAGTAGCCATTTTTTTTATTTTTTTATTTTTAATCATAATTATGATAGAATATCTCGGCACCCGGTAACCACAATTCCTCTACCGGGGTAAGACCGACAACACATTAAGAAACGGCATTACGGCACCGTATAGGGTAAGCCCGGCCATGCAGCAAATTAACATTAATCATGCTATTTTTTTTTCAGAGAAAGAAGAGCTTCAGCCAGTAAAAACAATGACACAGGAAGCGACATAGAGAATATGTCATACTAATATGTTTTTTCTAAACCTCGCCATTTTTTCCCAGGCATCGTCACCAGATATAGGAAACTGGTGACAGGAATTTCACTACCATATAGCAGTGTCATAATATTTACGGCATGCCATGATTGTGTACTATTTTTTTTATATACGTCAACTTGCACTAATCCTAACACACTCTCACACACTCACCACATTTTTTTTTCAGCTACACACTCCAAAAAATCTGCACAGCAGGACTGGTGCCTGTGGGGTACCAGGCTTGCTGGCAGATCAACTAAACAGAAACACATAAAGCGTCAAAATGCGACGCAGATTACGACAATGAGGGCGCAACCGATTTGTGGCGGCGACTCTCATTGTCAAGTGTGAAAGCATTCACCCACAGAGGATGCTTCACAGATTAGGTATTAAGAATACATTGCAAGCGGTACGACCACTAAACCGTACCAAGAAGTGGCCGTACAGGATCAGCCGTGAGACGGCAAGCGTACGTAAAAACGGGTAGCGTGCACGCGAGGTACCAAACAAAAACTAGAATTATAGGGGATTAGCGCGCTTAAGTTAGACATAAGACCACTGTAATTAATAATTTTAAAGGGTAAACTTCATACAAATTCCTGCGCCCACGGGCAATTATTCCACTAAAAATCAATAATATTCCTAAATGTCAGAATCGCAACATAGTACATTAAACACTATATATTTTTTGTTTGTTTATCAAGTTCACATGTACACAATGTCTATGATCTGTTTTCTTTCATTTTTCTTTCTTCTAACTTCCCCATTTGTCAGGGTGTTCCGTTTTATCCCAAACCAATAAATGCCTTTTGAATATTTCCCTTAAATTATACCCTGGAACACCCATTTTTTCTATTTTCTTCTACCTTTCTTATTGCAGGGAGCACTTTTTCCCTAAGATAGGGCGGACGACGCAATCATCCGTTCGGCCCTGGGTTTTTTTCCTCCCTGCACAACAATGTAACATCAGCACCATGTATTTTTTCTTCATCAAACTTCCAAAATGCCAATGTCGATTTCTTTTGCAATATTTTTATGCCAATGTCAATGTTATGTATATATGTATATCCCATAACACTCCCCTCTGAACACGAGCTGATCTCACGCACACACATCAACACGACATCACCACACGACGACGACGACGACGACGTGGAAGACATCTACAGAAGATACGAGGGGACTTCGAAAACCACCACATCGACTACATCTATAACATCAACATCCCAACCCCAAGTTCCGTTCCCGATCGCGGGGACGCGAACTAAATAGGGGAAGAGGCTTGTACAGTACCCCAGGGGTATGCACCCCTTGGAGACCATCCCCCCATCATCTATTTAAATCTCCTAACTGGCAATCCTTATAAGTCCAGACCAACGTCTACTAACACCGCAAGGACAGCTAGCCATTCTGGAAAGCTGGCCCAATCCTTGCATCACTACTACAAACAGCGACACACTATTAACTAGGACATCTATTCAGCACAATGCTGACAGCACAGCGCCGAAGATTATAAGAGGGCGTCTTAAGGAGGTCAAGCTCTCAACTCAATTATCAGTCTTACAGTGTGGCGGCCCGAGGCTATGCTGGTATCATCAGGTGAGTGAGTCAGCAGGTGTTCAGAATCCTATAACTTTGTAACCTTACCCACCAATTTGTATAGACAAGTTTGTACACATTGTAACATCACTACATCCCTTAAAAGTACTCATAATTCAATATTACTGGCCAATAAACACTTGGTCAGTACATTACACCTGCATTACTGTTTACACGCTTCTTTACGCCCTAACTCCCTTCCTGAACTCTCCGTCACTATTAGACGTGACTTACAGTAGCCAGATACTTGCTAGGGCAAGCATCATTGTATTCCCGTACCGGCCTGACTGCCAGGAGCGCCACGCGCCATATAGCTGACGCGTGCAAGTCGATTATCTAACCAGCCAGCTGGACGACCACATAAGCCAGCGCGTTGACCTGTACGCCAAGTTCCATCCCCTAAAATACACCTAGATATTTTACAAGAGCATCCCCTAGCACCCTAACACTAAACAACACTCTACACTGGTCAGCTTGCCCGACTACGGGAAGCTAACCCCTTTTTGGCACCTCTTTATAAATTAACACAATAACTCTTCCGTTTTAGATCCGACCACCCCCCAAATAAGGGATCTAAAACATTATTCAACTGGTGGCAGGGACCGGACATTTATGAACTGAAATCGATTAAAATATGCGTAATTTGTCTCCTGAAAACATTGAAAAACTTGCAATTATCTATTGTGATGCTTCTTTCTGCAGTGAATGGTACATATATAAAGTGAGTGAATAAGATCGGCTTATTGTTAACTGCATATTTTTCAATTGTTTAATGCAAAGTTCTACATTTTAGTGCATAATTGCATGCATATATTAATCGCTGTTGTTGTTTTTTGAGTCTTCAGTCTTTTTACTGGTTTGAAGCAGCTCTCTCCACTTCCCTGTCCTAAACTAATCGTTTCATTTCTACATAGCTACCACACCCTACATCCGTGGCAATCTGCTTAACATATTCTAATCTTGGTCTACCCCTACATTTCTTGTCCTCGACCCTTCCTTCCATAACTAAGCTTGCCATTCCTGGGTGTCTTAGTAAGTGTCCTACCAACCTATCTCTTCTCTTCTCTTCTCTAGCACTCGCCAGAAACATCTCTCCTCTCCCACTCGTCTTAATACCTCTTCGTTTGTAGCCCTATCTACACATCTGATCGTCATCATTCTCCTGTAACACCACATTTCAAACGCTTCAATTCTCCTCTTTTCTGCTGCACCATTAGTCCAAGTTTCACTTCCATAGAGCGCCACGCTCCAGGGAACAAAGGCTTTCAACAATGACTGCCTAATACCTAAATCTATATTTGAAGTCAACAGATGCTTGCCTTGCTTGATCCAACCTACTTTTTATATCCTCTTTGCTTCGTCCATCACTGGTTATTTAGCTTCCTAAGTAACAGAAGTCTCCTACTTCCTTCAACTTTTCACCTGCCAATTGGAAGTTCATAGGAGTTTCTGAATTTTTCAGCTGAATTCCAATATTTTTGTGTTACATTTATTAATTTTCATCATGAATTCTTTCCTCAAGTCGGAGTCCATACAATTCAAAAGCTCATTGAAATCCTCAGGCGTGTCAGCCAAGATGACGATGTCATCGGCAAATCTGAGAGGTGAAATTACTTCTCCTTGAATCTTCACTTAATCTTTAATCGTTGTCAGTGCATAAATGTCCGGTCCCTAGGAATAACAATAGGGATGTACTAATTCAGGTTTGCGAATATCGTCATTACTTCGCCGTAAGATTTCAGCCATAGAACTACCCTATTCCCGACCGTACCGTAGAGAGTGGACTGTACTCTGGTTGTGTTATTAACGCCCTATGCCTTCACATCCCCTCCTATCTCCAATCTTCATTTACGTTTTATGTTCGCTTAATTTACGCTATCTCTGCTTCGTGGAGAACTCTACTTCCCCGAGGAGCACTTGGTTCACAGGCTCGGGGAACAGTTTCAACATACCATCTGCCTCATATCCCTCGATCATCAAAACCTGAAGACCCACGTCTATCGCCGTGCGTTCACTCTTGGTGTATTCTACATCTAACGCCTAAGCCTATCGACGTGAATTTATGAATATCTCATGTAAGTTATCTCATATACCCAGATCGTGGAAACCGCTAAGACCTGCGTCCATCACGGTGCACTTACTGTATGGAATATCTCATCGGTGGCGTAGTTGGTAGCATGCTGAGCTTCAATGCCCAAGATCGTGGGTTCAAACCCTGACGAAGTCGTCGGATTTATTAAGAGTGTTAAAAGTCCCTCAGTAAGCCTTCCTTAGGAGGGGAAGTAAAGTCGGCGGGCCCATGTCATAGATTTATGGCATGTAAAGCAACCTTCCATTAACTACAATTTTGTGAAGCTAAATTTGTAGGTTAGATTTGACTAACGCTCTATTAGTTCCAACGTTCACCGCCAAGTGCCGATCACGGTGGCATCCAGTAGCCAAGTTCGCGGCTAGGTGTCGTTGACGGTAGCATTTGGTAACAAAAGTAGGAACTACTGTACTTGAAATTGATCATCTGGAGTCTTTACCTGAATTAGCCCACAGATAACACACACTAATACAGCCACCACAAAACACCGGCTATCAGACAGATTCTACATACACACAAAGTACACGGGGCTACATGACCGCGTTATCGCAGCCCCTAAACTGAGGAACCAATCAACCAACCTCATTGTCTCATTTCCCCAGATCGTATTGGTTTTTCCTTTTGTTTTTGAATTTTGCTTTTTGCTTTGTGTTTTTGATTTTTGTTTTGTGTTTGTTTTCTGCTTTAGCTTTTTTGTTTTGTTTTTTGTTTTAAATCTTTTGTTTCTTTTTTTTCTTTTGCTTAGAATTTTGCTTTTTGCTTTGATTTTTTGGTTTTGTGTTTGTTTTCAGCTTTTGCTTTTGAATTCGTTTTTTATTTATTATTGTTTTTTGTTTTAATTTTGTTTTTTTCTGCTTTTTGTTTCGATTTTGCTTTTTTGTTCTTTTTTGTAATCATTTGTTTTTTGTTTTTTCTTTTGTTTTTGCTTTGTGTTTTTTGTTTTTGTTTTGTGTATGTTTTCTGCTTTTGCTTTTGAATTTTGATTTTTATTGTTTCTTTTTGATTTTTTCTTTTGTTATTGAATGTTGCTTTTAGCTTTGTGTTTTTGGTTTTTGTTTGTTTTCTGCTTTTGTTTTTTTGCTAAGACGTGCGTGAATCGGTGTGCACTTATAGAATATATCATGTGTCTCATATCCTCATGGGGACTGGGTACATTCCTAGGCGTGTCATATCCCCGGGTCTTGGGAGATTCTTTCCCATGATACCTGGTTTCATAAAAGAGTTGGCTAAATAACAGAAAAGGTCACGGCCTACTGCTGGAAATATAATAGTACATTATGCAACGAGCCTATAATGGCAATAATTAAGACACGAGAATGTTTATAAAACGAGCGTATGCGAGTTTTATAATTTCCATACGAGTGTTTTAATTATCATTATAGGCGAGTTGCATACGACTGTTGATGTTCGACGATAAGTATTATAACTATTATATGTTCGAACATAAATATTCCTAAATATCTGTCGAGATTTCGCCAGTTTTGTGTATTGAACAGAGCGCATGAGACGCAGAGAATGCCTTGTATTTGACCATGGCCTTATCAATTACCCTACTATGACACTAGGCCACGCAGTGAAATTTAAATAAGAAGGCCGTGGAACTCGGCACAGGTGTGATGCTATCATTATCTAATTGGTCAAACAACTGTTCCTTGAGCTCTGATTGGTGGGAGAAACAGTTTCATAATGAAAAAAATAGGGATATAATGAGCCTCATTATAGTACAGTTTTCTGACATATAATAGTCAGGGTCGAACATAAAAGCTTTAACACGTTATTTCTGTTGCCAGACAACGTAATACCAACGCTTCAAAGACGTTCTAAAATACAATTTAAGCAACTGTCAAATCGACACGGATAAATGGAAGACTACGGCATCAAATCGTCAGGTATGGCGTCACATCGTCCAACAAGGTCCATTATGTTTCGAACAACATCGGCGAAGACGTGAGACTGAGAAGTACAATGCGAGGAAAGAGCGTGAGGTTTATAGGAGGATCAACCCACAAGAGCCAGTGGCTGCTCCGTACAACGTGTGTCACTACTGTGGGAGAGTTTGTGTTTCCAGGATTGGGCAATATAGTCATCTAAGAACTCACTTTTAGAAGACAATCTTACTCGAAAACGAGTGATAGATTATTACTATATTATTAGGCTATCACTCGTGAAACAAGTATGATTGTCTTCCAAGGTACGGTTATATACATCTTCGCTGTAAAGCAATATTAGCTCTAATCATATTTCATGAGTTCTTTGGCGACTACAGTCCAATCCGAGACCACAGACTCTTCGACAATATTGACACACAAGGTCTTGAGCAGCCAATGGATCTTGGGGGTTGATCATTCTGCGATTCATGCGCTCTTTCCTGGCATTTCTTTTTTCAGCCTGAAGCCTTCTTCTGTCTTGTTCGAAGAGCAAGTGGCCTTGATGGATGTTGCGGCGTCACTCTGATTGGTTGGATGCGACATCCTCCCAGTTAGCAGTATCAAATTGACAATTTTTCATGTCGGTCTTCATAACATGTTCATAGTTTACTAGTTGATACCCGTCAAAACATAACGGTCGTTGGGAAAATATTTACTGAAAGATTCTCTTATACAGTATGCATTTTTTGAACGATTACCTTTTGACACTGTTGCAAATTCAAGGCCGTCAAAAGATCGTCTTCGCAACATACAACTGGCCGTTACTGAAACCTTGATGAGGAAAACAGAGACCTACACGTTCCAGAGATTCCCCTTGAGCTTTATTGATTTTGATAAAGTACGCCATGCGTAAATTTGAAAATTGAACTGTTTTATCGGAAGAAGTTAAATCAAGTCGAAGAATTATAGCTCTCTGCCCATTAAGTGATTTGCCTCCATATATACTTACTCTAAAAGTTTGAGCCATAGAGCCACAACAATATTTCTCCCCTTTTTAGTTCCCATAAACAAAGATCTCAGTAAGACGCGGTGGGATCCGTCATTTCTCTGGTGGAATAGAGCCATTGTGTGCAAGCGAGTGAGTGAAAAATATTACATATTTCTATAATAATTTATAAATATCCCCAAACATATATTGTCCTTTTAAATACACTCTGCAAATCTACATGCCAAGAGCTCTCGTTAGAATGTATTACGAAGTCAATCGGTTAAGACGTTATCTCAATCTTGCGGTAACAAATATCAGGGTAGTGTTTTAAATATATAGATATGAATATGGGTCCATGTTCATTACGTAACATCTTGTTAGCATTGAGTCAGAAGAATGCATTATAAATACAATAGGTTACAAGATTCGTCAGTTTGCACATTAACCCAGAAGCCGGGTGGACACACTCACGTATGACAAGAACTTTTTTTTATCGTAATGAGGAGGATGGAATAGCTTATCTTCCCAGAGACTTATCGACGTACGTGGAATTTTCCCGATTAGGAGTTACTCGCCTGCTATTTGCATGTACAACTACAAATGGGTCAGAAGGAATTTCTTGGAGATGAGATGGCTCTTTCAGTGGAGAGAGGGGAAAGACTATTAACACTACACACGTTTGTCTGCATTCCACCAGTGCCCTATCTTCTCGCTGCAATACAACTTCCGCTGCTCGCAACTCCCTAAACAATAATTCTTACTTGCATACTGTGCCCGAGGAGATGCGAGTCCATTATTCGAAGAGCTCTTACAAGGAATTCTGAGACGTGAGTAGCATTCCTGGCTTCCCCCTCTGTTGTCCGGGTTTGTTTCCCGCATTTGCCAAGAAATTTACTTCTGATCTGAGTGTTGGTTGGTTCTTCAGTTTAGGAGCTGAGACAACGCGGTCATGTAGCCCCGTATACTTTGGGAGTGTGTAGATTCTGTTTGATAACAGATGTTAATTATGATGGCTGTATTAGTGTGTGTTATCTGTTTTTAATTCAAGTAAGGACGGCAGACAATTCATTTTCAAGTAGTTCTAACTTTTGCTAGCAAACGTACCGTCAACGACCAACTAGTTCTGAACTTGGTTACTAGATGCCACCGCAGTTGACTCCTGGCGACGAATGTTGTAACCTAAGAGCGCCAGTCAATTCTAGACTATAGTTTAGCTTCACACAAGTGTAATTAGTGGAAAGTTCTTTTACATGCCATAAATCTATGACATTGGACAGCCAGCTTTACTTCCCCTCCGAAGGAAGGCATGCTGAAGGATTTTAAGGCTCTTAAAAATCCGACGAATTTGGCCGGGTTTGAACCCGCGACCTTGGACATAGAAGCTCAGCATGCTACCAACTACGCCACCGAAGCCGCCTAATCTGAGGGTTAAACAAGAACTTATTCAGTCTCGCGAGGCAGGACTTGGAAGAGGTGGGTTCGATCCCCGTCTCAAATGGTTTTACCCGGTTTCCCACTTCTACACCAGGCAAATGCCAGGATTGTTTTCTAATTTAAGGCCAAGGCCATGTCCTTACCAATCCAGGTCCCAATTGCAGAAAACACGCCCAATCACCACAATGCCGCAGGTTATCACACAAATCCAACGCACACCCAAAAGCACGGGGCTAAATGACTACCATGTCGTGACACAAGGAATCAACAACAACAAATTCTGAAAGTGAATTTAATCTCTAGGCACAGCACAGGATCAACAAGCGAGACAAGTTAGACTTTAGGTAGTGCGCAGTGGTGAGACTACAAATTACTTCTCCAGGGTCGAATCTGAACTAATTGCGTTTTGGTTTTGTGTTTATTGTTTTCTACTTATTTTTTTGCTTTGTTTGATTTTGTTTTTAATTATGTTTGTTTTCTGCTTTGCCTTTTGTTTTTCAATTTGTTTTGTTTTGTTTTAATTATGTGTTTTTGGTTTGTTTTTCTTTTGTTTTTGAATCTTGCTCTTTGCTTTGTGTTTTCGGTATTGTGTTTGTTTTCTGCTTTTGCTTTCGTTTCTTAATTTTGTTTGTTTTCTGCTTTTACTTTTGTTTTTGGATTTGTTTTTGTTTTGTTTTTGAATTTGGTTTTTGGCTTTGTGCTTTTTGTTTCTGGTTTTGTGTTCGTTTTCTGCTTTTGCTTTTATTTCTAATATTGTTTGTTTTTCCTTTTTCTTTTGTTTATAATTTTCATTTTTTGTTTTTAATATTTTGTGTTTTTTATCGTTTTTGAATTTTGATTTTTTCTTTGTATTTTTGCTTTTTTGTTTTTTGTTTTTAGTATTTTTTCTTTTGTTTTTGAATTTTGCTATTTGCTTTGTGATTTTTATTTTGTGTTTGTTTACTGCTTTTGCTTTCGTTTTTGAATTTCGCTTTCTCGTTTTTTGTTTTTAATCTTTCCTTTTTTGTTTTTTCTTTTCTTTTTAATTTTGCTTATTTGCGTTGTGTTTTTCGTTTTGTGTTTGTTTTCTGCTTTTGCTTTATTTTTAATATTGTTTGTTTTTCCTTTTCCTTTTGTTTTTAATATTTTGTTTTATTTTGTTTTTGACTTTTGCTTTTTGCTTTGTGCTTTTCCCTTTTTTTTTGTATTTTCTTTTGTTTTTTTGAATTTTGCTTGTTGCTTCGTGTGTTTGGTTTTGTGTTTGTTTTCTTCATTTAGTTTTGAATTTTGCTGTCTGCTTTTTGTTTTTGCTTTCTGCGGGAGCCAAAATAAGACAATCAATGAAAACAAACCAACACGTTTTCATGTTTGATCTCGATAGCATTTGCACCACTCAATGTGCATGGCCCAACACTAAATATTTTACACAATAAAGGTACATGTTCCCAAATTATAAACACACGTAATCCAATCGTTTGTCAACAATCCGAAAAAATTGCTTTTTTTCTTCAAAATAAAAATTTCATCAAATTATGTTTTTTAAATTATTTGATTTTGGGGATGGGGGATTGATCCTCTAAACACTCCCCCGCCCCCCATAGTTACGCCACTAGTAGTGCGTGTGTCCTTAATTGTGTGTTCATTCCGATAAAATCGAGTACTGTATATTATCTATCATCACTTATAATTTCCGTGTCCAAATTGGTTCCAATTACTTCACATTACTAAACAAATCTATATCATTCTAAAATATGAAATTCTACTCTATTAGGCTAGAGCTGGTTCACTAGTGCCCGGCTGTTTAGGTGTGCTGGCTTGGCACGACACAGTTCTGGGAGGTGATATCGTCTTCTTTATTAGTTTAAGGGGATTATAAATGACCATGTTGTTGAAACAATTGTGATTTTTGATTTTGATGCCAAAACATTATTTGGAATTTGCTAAATAATTTTGTGTATGAAATATTAAATTTGCTTGATTATAAATATTTTAATTCAATTTAATTAGTTGCACACGGTATGTTCAGGATTTCATATACCTTTATCAGTAAACACTTCATATCTCAAGAACCATAAGGTATAGAAGCCTGTGGTTTGATTTAATTCTAATGGAAGCCCTGCTGCATAAGTTAATGGCGTAACAATTGTTATTGTTTACGTTGGCGCAATAATGTTGTGGTATCACGTGCATATTTTTTCATTCTTTGTGCTAGTGTGTTATTGATGTTGAGTACATTTGATCATCACAAGAGTGAAAGGAGTGTTCAAGAAAGTATAAGTCAAAGGAAATCGGTACTACAGAACTTATCCAGGTGTAAACGAGGTTGTGAATGAGGTTAGGAATGAAAGTTTACTTATTACTTCAGCTCTACACATCGTCTTCTTTATTAGTTTAAATTTTATTAATGCAGTGAATGGCCATTTATTTTATTTTCAGGACGGCCGAAGTGGGATTCGAACCCACGCTCTCCCGTGATCGGTCCAACGCATTTTTTTTTTTTTTTTGTCGTTTACCCTCCAGGTTGGTGGAACCCACGGACTCAGCGAGGGAACTCACCACTACCGCGTCTACGGGCAGTGTCCTAGGGCTGGGAGCATCGAATTGGAAGGGATACAACTGGTGTAGTGTGATTGGCACCTCGACCAGGCGGCCTCACCTGCAAAGCGAACAGGGGCCTCATGAGGGAAGGTAAGGGATGGTTAGGATGGATAGCCAAGGAAGAGGGAAGGAGGCGGCCGTGGCCTTGAAGAAGGTACCATCCCTGCATTTGCCCGAAGACGAAGTGGGAAACCACGGAAAACCACTTAGAGGATGGCTGAGGGGGAATCGAACCCCCTCTACTCATTTGGGCCACCCGAGGCTGAGGAGACCCCGTTCCCAGCCGGGAATCGAACCCAGGACCTCCGGGGCGGCAGATAACCATGCTGACCGCTACGCTACGGAGGCGACTTACGCATTTTGTAAGAAAAAAAAATATATTTCCGTTGATTTTTCAGGAAATGTAATATTTTTCCTGTAATATTCTGACGGCTTGGAAGATTTTTGGTACAAACCGCACCTCTAAGTTCCTCTGGTTGAAGAGGAAGCAACGAAATAGTGAATTTTTAACATTTACTTTCTTTGCACTGATTAACTGTTTGGAGTTGTCACTTAACACAGTTTACATACAATACAATTTTAACACAGACCAACTATTAAATATTTATAAAATTTCATCATCATGGATATATATGCACACAAAATGGCGGCTGTATATTATACACAAGAATGGGGTTCCCTTAGTGACTCTCGGAAATATTGTTACATTTTAATTATTGTTTTTTTAATGTGGTTCTACAGTGAGTCCGGGAATATTCTCCGCCTACATGCGTCTGCGAGAGCTAGCTACAGCAGTTACGTTGGTAGCACGGCTGCCGCTTGCATAATCTCTACTTAGTATAAAACAAAGTCCCCGTTTCTTGGATGTTACTGGTAAACTCAAGAACCACTGGATAGATTTTGATGCGGTTTTCACCATTCTGTAAAGGATATATCGAGTATGATTTCTGTAGAAAATAATTTATTTATGATCAAAGGAAGCCGAGCAGTAACGATTTTAGTGGAATAGTCGATAAAAAAACCTGGCGTCCGATCGCTTTGTAAGCTTACGCTGGGCAAACCGTTAAAAATATCTAAATACCATGAGTGTAGGAATTGTTCAGCATGAAAAGTTCTACAAAAAAGTCCGCGAGAGCATATGTCTTATCTTCCATACATCGCCCACTATAAGGGAACAACTGAAGCTTGTCTCTTACAGCTTTATGTGCTGTCGACTTGGAGATTCCTGTTTGTTGAGCTAATTTTCGTGTTGATTTACTTGGGCTTCGCAGCATTATATCGGAGATTTCATCGAGTTTTTCGTCTTTTAAAAGCGTAGGCCTGCCTGTTCCCGGTACATCGTGAACTGAGCCAGTCACACGAAATTTACTTACCAAATCCCGAATGGTATCACGGTTTGGACACTTTGAATTAGGAAATCGCGCCTGAAATCTTAATTTTACATTTTCTGTAAACCGATCGCCTTCGCGAAAAACGTATGCCACCAAAAAAAAAAAAAAAAACTCTCTTCACTAGTAAACATTACCGCCTATATACTGTTGCACTCTTCCAATAATAATCCAACCGAACGCTCGCTGACTTTAATACTCGCTGCAGGCTCGCGCGCTTATCGCGATGCACATCGACAGCTCACACGGGGAAGTCCCGCTTTGAAGGGCACAGTGCAGTGCAGCCAACTAAAACTCATGACTCAACCACTCACAGCTGCACGTATCCACTGCGGAGAACATTATCGGGCGCCCTGTAGATGTCATGGCAACAAAATGTACTAGAATGATTGAAATATTTCTAGAAGAAATATTATTTTGAGATTTTTTAAATAATGGGCCTAAAAATCTATAAAATTTTCATAGTAAATAATTTATTATTAATAAACTATAATGGTTAGGGCAACCATTATAGTACATTTTGTTGATAACTATCGTAGAAATGTTACTTCAAAACTTCACTGAAATATCTTTGTAAGATCATGAGTTATTAGGGAAACGGTATGAAAAATATGAACTTATGGGAAATGAGCGACGAAAGTTTCACATGGTTGGGATGTTCTAAAATTCTCCTGCCGCATAAACTGGTCCTTCCTCACGGGATTTCTCATTGTCTTTCTACAGTCATATTCAATTATTCCTTTAAAACTAGTTTTCTTTGCTAATGCTAACGAAGAGAAGAGATAGGTTGGTAGGACACCCAGGAATAGCAAAGTTCGTTATGGAAGGAAGGGTCGAGGATAAGAACTGTTGGGGTAAACCAGGTTAGAATATGTTAAACAGATTGCCTCGGATGTATGGTGTGGCAGCTATGTACAGATGAAACGATTAGCTCAGGACAGGGAAGAAGGAGGGCTACATCAAGCCAGTCAAAAGACTGAAGACACAAACAACAACAACAACAACAACTATTAGACCAAAATATTCCAGCTATATTTTGTGCAAATTCTATAATGCCAGTGCTATCAACATAATTCGATAGATAAAGTGAATATTTTAAAGGGTCAATTTTGAGGAATGGAGATCGCTCATTAAAATGGGCGTTGACTGGAAATTTAATTTTCACTGGGAGATGTCAGTCATATCGTACTTTTACTATAACTTCCGTTCTATTCGAGATATTAAATCAATTCTTTCACTGAATGAAAGAGAAATTGTTGTTCTATTCGAATATGATATTTTTGAAAAATGTCATTTTTTGGAGCTTAATGGTGTTGGTCCCCCCTTAATCTATAAGTTAGCATTACCATTGCTACTTAGCTATTTCACAACGCTTATTTTAATATATACAGTATATGTAATATATTTTTAACATGAGCACTTACCGTTATAATTAGATAAGTAGACCTAATATGCCACCCACAAGGACTTGCCTTACGTGTATTTTTCCCTTATTCGGCTGAATTTGATATTCATCACATAGATCTAAGAATGTAAGAATGAACATTTTTAGACTAACACGTTTACTTAGATAATAATCAGAAATAGACTAAGGTTACGATATGATGATGATTGTACATATTTAATATAACGGGACTCCAGTGATCAAGAGAACAAGCGAATTATACAATGTTGTAGTGACAAGGACAATGTCTATATAGCACACGCGATTGCTTGAACAATGTACGGGTATGTCCTAATACTTAAAAGCTATGTATGCATATATTTTCTTGTATAGCTGGATGTAATATTGATTATTCTTAATAAATTCTTATTCTTAAAGAAAAACTTAAAAAAAATGAATCAAATTGTATCCAATGTACATCTCCAGAATGCAATAAATTCATTATATTTTGTATTTACATGAAATTCTTACTGATGTAAACGAACACTTTGTTTCGGCCATGGCACAACTAGAGCCAATTGGACCTAATTGTGGATACAGTAGCATCGTCTCTATCCAATGAGGTCCACTAGATTGCTCACTATGCTGCGCACAATAATTCCATTCAGTACGTTTGACGTCCAGTCTTATCTTTACATAGCCGGTACGTACACTTACACGTGCTCAAAGCGACCAATGTTATGAGTTAGGCTATTATCATGTGACTAAATGATGTCCTGTTTATATACCCATATAAAAGACGGGAACTATGGAACTGACGTCACATACAAACAAGATATTCAGTAAAGAACATATAGCCTAATTTCTCCTAAATGCATGGGTATTGTTATAACTGTTTGACCTTTTCAAGGAGTATAATTGAATGTTGATTGCAGTAGCTTGTTGAAATACAACGTGTTATACGGATATTAAACATGAATATGAGGTGCCCTTTGCTAGTGCTATGTCTGTACAAAAATTCATTCAATTCGGTTTCATCGTGTTTGAATTGATATGGTGAATCGATTTGCACACATACAGGGCCGCTATCTGCAATCTATTGGGTTGATGACCTTGTCGTTCAGTCAAAAGATGCTTCCCACAAAATGGTATGTTGTTGCAAAATTTGGTAGAGATAAAATAATTAGGATGGTCGTAATTTGATTTAAGCTTCTAACATTTGGGTGGCCGCCATTCTGTTTCCGTCAAGATGGTGGTGATATAAAACATGACGCTGAGGTGCCCTTTGCTAGTGCTACCTCTGTACCAAATTTCGTTTAATTCGGTTTTACCGTGTTTGAATTGATAGGGGGATTCGATTTGCACACATACATGGCCGCCATATGCAAACTATTGGACTATTGGTCAAAGAACGCTTCTCACATAAAGGTCTGTTGTTGCAAAATTTGGTAAAGATCAGATGATTAGGTAGGTCGTAATTTGATTTATGCTTTTAACATTTGGGTGGCCGGCATTACGTTTCCGTCAAGATGGCGGCGATATAAAACATGACACTGAGGTGCCCTTTGCTAGTGCTACCTCTGTACCAAATTTAGTTCTATTCGGTTTCACTGTGTTCGAATTGATGGGGGAGGGGGGGGCAGACAGACATTCAGAGTACACACTCACACACACACACAATTTTTCGCCCTGTGTTGATCTCATTAGGCTAAAAAATAACGACCAGAAGTAGATTTGAACCGTAGTTCCATGGTGGATGCAGGTTTGATAAGCCAGCATTCTAGTCAGGGAGCTACGATGGCTGGTGCAGTATGTGACAGTTTTGCCAGTTTCTCGTTTTCATACTTGTGTTATCAAACTGCACCCGCTCTGATTTTGATATAGGAACTTTTGTCTTGCATTTGGATGAGGAGTCAAATGTCGACCTCCAAGTGCGACATTTTGTCTTCACCCTGTATACACGATTGTTGCCTTCTACTACACCCGATGACCCAACATTTCAAACATCAGTATTATGTGCAGACTTGGATGCAGGAACCATCACAGACTCGGAGTTCACATTCTCAATGCTCGTTAAAAACCAATATAATGCTCCGGCCATATATTACAGAACGTTATGGTGCCAACACGTCATAAATCACCTTACACAGAGCAGGTCCTTCCTAAAACATGAGCGTCATAAAATATGGCCTATATTAAACTCCAGCCACCTGAAATAATATTAGTAAATCCCATTGGAATTAATTGAACAAATCTGATATCAATCGTAAAATATGTAAACATGAACGAGGAAAATAAATCTCTCTGGATGTATAACTCAATGGCCGTCAACATTCCAAAGTGCCGCTTTCGGACGAAACGTTACGTTTTGAAAAGGTAATTGCGGGGATTGTATTATTTCGTCATCATAATCGATTTCGGCCAACTAAGGACCTCGTAAATAACTCCTCATGATTTCAGTTTCCTTTGGCGCCAATATTCTCCATTCTCTTGCTCACAGCTTCTTTCTATTCAGCTGCCCGTTGTTATTTCTCTTGGTCGCTGTTTCTGGCTCTAGGAACCCCTCAAATGTGTGCACCTTATTTCTGAAAGTGGTTCTGTTGCGGATGTCTTGATCAGTGTTGTTCATTTCTTGTAGATCCTTCTTGGTGTTAGCAAACCATTTTTCATAAGAGTTACCTTTTCTATTGGGCTTGTTGAAGTGGTTAAAAATTTTCTTAGTGAGTTTGTCGTCAGGCATTCTTGAAACATGTCCAAATAATTTAACCCTTCGTTTTCGTATGGTATCTGAGATTCTGTCGCCTACGTAGCATGGTTAGCTGCCACGAACTTTGCAAAGTGGTATGATGACTGGAACGGGGTCTACTCAACCTCGGGTGGTCCAAATGAGTAGAGCGGGTTCGATTCCCACCTCAGCCTCCCTTGAGTGGTTTTCCGTCTTCGGGCAAATGCCGGGATGGAACCTACTGTAAGGTCACGGCCGCCTCCTTCCATCTTCCTTGCCTATCCATCATCACCTTCCATTCACATCCCTCCTGAGGCCCCTGTTCGCTTTGCTGGTGAGGCCACCTGGGCGAAGTGCTGATCACACCTCCCCAGTTGTATCCAAACCGTACCAAGTGTTCCCAGCTCTAGAACGCTGCCTGGAAAGGCAGTAGTGGCGAGTTCCCACGCTGAGTCCGTGGGTACCACCAATCTGGAGGATTAAAATTGACTAAAAATAAATAAATCTGAGATTCTGATGCATGTTTTATATACTTCTTCGTTACTGCATAATTGTTATGTGTCAGCTCAATTTTTTGGTCCGAGAATTTTTCTTAAAATATTTCGTTCCCTTTTTAGCCTATTTTCAATTTTGAAAAAAAAAAAAAAAAAAAAGGCTTATGAGATCACCTTTTGTCCGTGTGTGTGCGTGTGTGTCCCCCCTAATAACTTTTAAACAGCTGGCGAGATTTCAATGAAACTCGGTAAGTTCATAGCACTATTCCGGGCCACCCCGTCCGTGCCCTTCAATTTTTGTTACGTCTCACCAATCCAACATGGCGGTAGTGCGAAATATTTCACCAGCATTCAATATCTCCGAAACTATTCCCGATATCACCCTGGGATTTATTACGGTGATAAAAGGAACTACTAGAAGTTCACCTATTTGACCCTTGAAAAACTGGTAACTACAAAACCAACATGGCGGCCACGCGAATTCGCGACTTTTAAATAGGCGTTTCTCGCGATTTAACCAACCAAACGCAATAAAACTTGGTACAGTATATGTTTATACACATTGTAATGCACCGATATCTAACTTTGTTCAATTGTTTACATAACCACAAGAAGGCGGATGTGCGAAATATTTCACCGGCATTCTATATCTCTGAAACTATTAGGGGTATCATCCTGAAATTTTGTACGGAGATAAAGGGCACTACTGGAAGTTCATCTATAAGACTTTCAAAAACAGGTTAGCTACAAAACAAACATGGCGGCCAAGCGAATTTGAATATTTTAAATAGACCTTTATCGCCATGTAATGTTCCAAACGCAATGAAATCTGGTACAGGAAATGTTTATACACATTGTATTGCACTGGTATCTAATTGAGTTCAATTGTTTACATAACCTCAAGATGGCGGCTGTGCGAATTTTAAAATTAAGTTTTTATTTTTGTGTCGTAATCATGCGATCGAAGTGAAAGTTTGAATAATGAACCTACGCAATAATTTTCTTTTAATGGTACATGACTCTATGGCCTATACATTTAACAATCCAACATGGTGACCATCCGAAATATTTAGACGGCTCTGAATATCTACGAATCTATTGTAGCAATCAAACTGATTTTTTTTACGTTCATAGCGGCTATGAACTTAAGTTCACCTATAGGACTTAAAATAACCTGGTGATCACAAATCCAACATGGCGGCGACGCGAAGTATACATATTCACATGGTCGTTTCTCGCAATTTAACTTGGTACAGTAAATCCTTATACAAATGTTAATCCACTGGCATCTAATTTATTTCAATTGTTTCCATAACCACAAGATGGCAGCTGTGCAAAATTTTAAAATCTCCTTGTTACTTCTTGTGTCCTAATCATGCGATTGAAGTTTGAATGCTACACGTACACAATAATCTTCATGTAACAGTACATAACTCTAGAACCTACATATATAAAATCCAACATGGCGACCATCCGAAATATTTTGTCGGTTCTCAATATCTATGAATCTATTACCGTACAGCAATCAAACTGAAATTTTGTATGTTGATAGAGACAATTGACATAAGTAGGATATATGAAAATAGGCTATATAGTTCTTCACGGAACTACTTGGTTTTCTTCAATTTCGTCAATTTCTTTTTTAGTGGTTAGTCCTAGGCATTCCGAAGCGTACAGGCACTCTGGTTGAATTGATGTTTGATAGTGTCGTAGTCTAGTCCCAATAGAAATCACTTTCTTGTTATCCTGTTTTGTTGTCAGTATATATCTCGGGGCTTCTTTAATGTTGATCATGAAATGGGTCTTTTCAAACGATAAATGAAGGCTGGTTTTCCCCAGGTTTTAACAAACGCCCTCGAGGAAAATTCCGGTATTGTACCTTATTTCTAGTCCCGGGGCACCGACCCCGTCCCTGTCCCTAATACAGCTACACCCACTACTACAGACATCACAGGAATATAGGTTATCAGACAAGTTCAACACATACACCCAAGTGAACGGGGATGATGACCAAGATATCCCAAACCCATAGAATGAATTAACAACAACAAACGTGCTGTCTGAGTGCTATTCCATTGACAAGTTGATGATGAAGATGAGACTTGTAGTTTTAAGGGGCTAACATCAAGGTTATCGGCCCCTAAATCGGTAAGTTAGAAGGAAAATACTCAAAAAAGATGTTCGACGATGTCGAAATATAAATATTATATGTCAGAAAACTGTACGATAATGAGGCTCATTATAGTACAAGTTTTCATTATGCGACAGTTTCTCCAACCAATCAGAGCTCAAGACACAGTTGTTTGACCAGTTAGGTAAGGATAGTATCGCACCTGCGCCGAGTTCCAAGGCCTTCTAATTAAAATTTCACTGCCTGGCCTAGTATCATAGTAGGGTAATCGAGGAGTCCATAGTCAAATACAAGGCATTCTGTGCGTCTCATGCGCTCTGTTCAGTAGCCTACATAAAACTGGCGAAATCTCGACAGATATTTAAGAATATTTATGTTCGAACATAAAATAGTTATAATAATTATCGTTGAACATAAACAGTCGTATGCAACTCGCCTATAATGGTAATTAAGAAACTCGCATGGAAATCATTAAACTCGCATACGCTCGTTTTATAAACATACTCGTGTCTTAATTATTGCCATTATAGGCTCGTTGCATAATGTACTATAGATTGAAAGAGGCGCACAAAATGTAGTTTTGGTTCAAAATACTTACAAAATGCAATATAGATTGGTTGGTTCTTAAGTTTAGAGGCTGCGACAACGCGGTAATGTAGCCCCGTGTACTTTGGGTGTGTGTAGAATCTGTCTGATAACCGGAGTTAATTGTGGTGACTGTATTAGTGTGAGTTATCTGTTTTTTAATTTAGGTACTGCAACTTAGAATTTTTCAAATAGTTCCTACTTTTGCCGCCAAGCGCCACCGGCAACGACTACTAGGCCAAGTTCAGAACTTAACTCCTAGACGCCACCGCAGTCGGCTCTTGGCAACGAACATAGTAACCAAAGAGCGTTGTTTACATTCTTAACCTATCCAATTTAGCTTCACACAGGTGCAATTAGTGGAAGGTTCTTTAACATGCCATAAATCTATGACATGGGACCGCCGGCTTTACTTCCCCTCCGAAGGAAGGCATACTGAGGGATTTTTAACGCTCTTAAAAATCCGACATAATGGAGTTTAGATAAAAATACTTACAAAAGGCAATGTAGATTGAAAATACTTACAAAATGTGCTTGAGATTCAAAGTACTCACAAAATGTAATTTAGATACACGGGAAGCTAATTTATAAAAAAAAGGGCGGGAAAGGTAAAGAGAAAAGGAACTATAATGAAAGGAAAATGAAGGCCGAGCCCTCGAAGAATGATGCAGCAGGAAAGATGAGAGAAGGGACAATTAAGGCGGGAAAGGAAGAGCCTCCCTAGGCCTCGGATACCCTAATACCGTCGGGGTCGGAAGAGAACAAGAGTTGACCAAGGGAGGCCAACAGGAAAGAGAACTGAGAGGAGCTCAGCACAAGTAAATGGAACCAATGCTGGACTCAGCTGGGGACCCGTGGTCGCCAACCCACTTTCCACTAGATGTGAGGCTCTGGGAGGCCATTGACAAGTAACTGGAGTGAAAGCCATAGCAGTTAGGTATCGTGGTTGTTGTCATGATAACCTGGGCTATTTTAACAGACTGTGTCAATATGCATTCACACATCCTCTGTTATTATGTATTTCATCAAATCACACCACCGTGTTTTTGCAGCGCTGTGCGTCAATTTGCACCATCAGCCTCCCATAATTAGCTGCGCACAGTCAAATATTGGGAGCAAACATTGACTGTATGAAGGCCGCTTTGAGAGTATCATTACAGCGAGTGGAACTCTCCAAAGTTCTGTTATGTTATGTTATGTTAACTAGAACCTCTTAGAGCCAGCGACAAGCTGTACCGCACTGCAGAATAGTCCTTGTCGAACGCTTGCTGGACTCCGTTTCAATTCTGTACAGTTTATCGGGTATTGTTCCAGGTTCTACCAGGACGGGGATAAAGATGAAGATGTGGGTAATAACTATTGCTCGGCATTAACCCAAGAATACTATCGTAATTCAATAGACGTTTAGTACTAATAAATAGAATTAGTGCCTTTCAGATCATATCGCGCTTTGAATTCCAAATACAGCGTCTCATAGATTCTGTGATTTTCAGAATTAAAGTTTTGTAGCTCCTATGATATTAAGATTTGGCGTTTTTTAATTTTTTATTTTTTTATTTAGTCGATTTACCCTCTAGGTTGGTGGTTCCCACGGACTCAGCGAGGGAACTCACCACTACCGCCACTACGGGCAGTGTCCTGGAGCTTGGGACATTTAGTCGGGGTGTATACAACTGGGGAGGTGTGATCAGCACTTCGCCCAGGCGGCCGCACCTGCAAAGCGAACAGGGGCCTCGTGAGGGAGGGGAAGATTGGGATGGAGAGGCAAAGAAGAGGGAAGGAGGCGGCCGTGGCCTTACAGGCGGTACCATCCCGGCATTTGTCCGAAGACGAAGTGGGAAACCACGGAAAACCACTTCGAGGATGGCTGAGGTGGGAATCGAACCCCCTCTACTCATTTGGACTACCCGAGGCTGAGTAGACCCCGTTCCAGTCCTCATACCACTTTTCAAATTTCGTGGCAGAGCCGGGAATCGAACCCAGGACCTCCGGGGCGGCAGCTAACTATGCTGACCGCTACGCTACGGAGGCGACTTTATAGTTTTATAGCATCTATTATTATGATTTGGCGTTTTGTAACAACAGAAATATCGAGATTTAACATTTTGTAGCACCAGGGATATTGAGATTGAGCGTTTTGTAGCATCTATAATATTAAATCTGTCTGATAACCGGTGTTAATTGTGATGACTATTATAGTGTGTGTTATCTGTTTTTAATTCAAGTAAAGGCTGCAGATGATAATTTAAAATAGTTCCTACTTTCGCTACCAAATGCTACCGTCTACGACACCTAGCTGTGAACTTGGCTACTACTAGATGCCATCGCAACCAGCACCTGGTGACGAACGTTGGAACTTAAGATAATTAATCATACCTAACTTACAAATTTAGCTTCTCACAAGTTAAGTTAGTGGAAGGTTCTTTTACACGCCATAAATCTACGGCATGGTACCGCCGGCTTTACTTCCCCACAGAAGGAAGGCATACTGAGGGATTTTTAACGCTCTTAAAATACGACGACTTCATCCGGGTTTCAACCCGCGACCTTGGGAATAGAAGCTCGAATAGAGTTTGTTTTACACTTTAGAAGTCGTTTGAAGAAAAAAAAGCGGTGAATAATCCAGGAAATAAGAGACGATGGAGAAGGAATAACAGCATTTTTGATGATTTTGAACAAACTGCTCTTCTCGATGATTCGGATCAAGAATTTACAGATCATAAGAGTGAGTATGATCACAACTCGGCATCTGAAGAAGATGGTGATTTATTGGTGATGATGATGATAATTGTTGTTTTAAGGAGCCTAACATTTAGGTTATCTGCCCCTAATGGTTTGGTTGATGGTGAAAATGGAAGATTATCAAATGAAACCTACAACTGAAACTAACTACTCTCTTACAAAGAGTAAATGGGAAAGAAAAAGGTGAAGAATGTAAATAAAAGACAGGAGGGAAGGAAATGCCCTCAACCCTCGAAGAATGAGAATTGAAAGAGTTGACAGGAAGGAGAGCCAAGAAAGGCAGCGAGGAAAGGGGAGAGAGCCCGCCCCTAAGGCAATTGAAGAAGGAGAAAAACTGGACCCAGCTCAGAAAGCTCTCGGGGGTCGCCAACGCCTGAACTCATTATAGGTGAGCCCTTGAGGGTGTAGCACAATCCAGGGTGCACCATGAGTGGTGGGGCAACACACACCCTGCTTCATTGAGGGCATTGTGCAGAAGGCAGGAGATAGGCCTACAATGAAAAGGAAAGAATAGGTCTGGCCACTCGAAGAATGAGGGATCAGGAAAGATGAGACAAATGCCAATTATGGCGGAAAAGTGAAAGACTCCCTAGGCCGCAGGTACCCTAATACCGTCGGGGTCGGAAGAGAACACGAGTTGACCACGGGAGGTCGACAGGAAAGAAGACGGAGAGGAGCCTGGCACAAGTAAGTGGAAGCAATGCCAGACTCAGCTGGGGTCCCGTGGTCGCCAACCCACGTCCTACTAGATGTGAGACCCTGGGGGTTGATTTATTGGAACCTGCGACCGATGATGGAAATGAAGTAAACGTTGAAGGAAGGAAACCATGAAGTCAGGAGAAATGGCAGATCATTAGCAGCTGGGACTACGCAGCTACGAAAAACGAGACAGAACACACAGGACTTGGTGCTAAGTGCTGGAGCGTGAGAAAACAGCATCAGTGCGAGAGGAGAAGAGTTGCACTTGGATAATATACACACAAATTATTTATTTATTTATCTATTTTTATTTATATATTTATTTATTTATCGTATGGCTTTTAGTGCCGGAAGTGGCCGATGGCATGTTCGGCTCGCTGCTTCCAGCGGACATCCTTAGGGTGAGCTACAAGTTCCGTTAAATTTCAAGTAGTTCCAACGTTCGCTGCCAGATATCAATAATAATACTTTTATTGCAGCCATTGAAAATAAAGTATAAAATCGTGAACTAAAATTGTACTCTGACACTTTGAGTTGCATAGTCTTTGATTGATCTTGTCCTTTCCCTACAGAGCTCCAAGTGGTAGCGATCACATGCTTCTCCACATAGTTGGAATACACATGCCTCAACTCAAAGTTGGCTGTTGTCCACGTTCGGTCAATCATGGCTCCGGTTGCATAAAATCCTTGAGGTATGTCTCCTCGTTTATTCTTCAATGATGTTAGTAGCTGTTCCGAGGCTCTGGTACTTGGTAGATGTAAATAGATTCTAAGGTCTTCTATAAGAAATGATTCTCGTGCCAGGATGTAGACGAATCGTGACCTGGTTGTTTTTGACACTCCGATTGCTTTCATTATGAATAATGCCTTCACTCTTTCTAGTGAGGAAAGGTTACTTTATGTTAGGTGTTGCCAAATGACTTCAATGCCATAGGCATGATTTTATTTCTGAAAAGAGCCATTGCTGTCCCTAAGCTGAGGATATCAATGATACCTAGTGGTGAACGTTGGAACTTTGATAGAGCGTTCCGTCGAAATCTAACCGAACAATTTAGCTGCACACAAGTTTAGTCTGTGGAAGAATATTTTACATGCCATAAATCTATGACATGGGACCGCCGGCTTCCGAAGGAAGGCATACTGAAGGATTTTAAAGCTCTTAAAATATCCGCCGATTTCGACCGGGTTTGAACTCGCAATCTTGAGGACAGCAGTTCAGTATGCTACCAACTACGCCACCGAAGCATAAAATGCATAGACATTAACCATTATGAAGATGGTATTAAATATTATCCGTGTTGACTGAATAAAAGCCGCCTTGTCGAACACGAGGGCAAATCAAACAAGAAGTTCCGTGACTTTTCATGCCAATGATTATTCTACAGTATATGAACCTATCTAGAATAATGACGAAATTAAGTTGTTAATATCGAAATGTCCAATTAGTTCGAAATATTCCTGGTATAATGTAGCCTAATAGAGCACTACAGTTGGCAGCCCTGGCGACTGAATATATTCTTAGTTCCATCCCTTAAGGTACAAAATACAAAATTTCGTTGAAGTCCAATGGACGTTACATGCGGTTAGACATTGGATCTATCAGCACCCGTAAAAGCGTGTTGGCAACATTGTCATGCGTGTGCTGGTTAGAAATAATCGGAAATATGATGATATCTTGTTGTCCCAATTTTGGATGAAATCCATTTGTTAGTATAGAAGTTACATTTATTTTGAAATTGGACCAATCAGCAAGCATAGAATCATGTTGGCAGCACTGACATATTAATTACTCCAAATTAATCAAGAATGTCAGGTATTATACGTGAGCAAAGTATAGAGCTGTTGGCTTGCATACTTTCTGATATACTGATGTTAGGGCAAAAACATATAGACAGCATTTATTAACAGTTGGCAGGCCTGACTGCTCTTAAGAATACTTATAGTCATATCTGTTATGTTACACATAGCACATACGAAATTCGGTTGAAATCCAACTGATAGTACTGTATAGGAGTTACATGTATTTAAAAATTGGTCCTATCAGCAGGCTTAGAATCTTGTTGGTAGAACTGACTATATAAGTTACTCCAAATTATTCTAAAAAGTCAGGTACTATACGTGTGCATAGTTTAAAGCTGTCGGCTTGCATACTTTCAGATATATGGTATTTGGATGAAGAAAACAGAGAGAGCAATTATTAACAGTTGGCAGCCCTGGTGGCTCTTAAGAATACACTCAGTCATATCTGTTTATGTACACATATTACATACAAAATTTGGTTGAAATCCAATTAATAGTGATGAAGTTATATGTATTTAAAATCGGACCTATCAGAAGGCTTAACATTATTTTGGCAACACTGTCATGTATGGCCTCCTGGAAATTAAACTGAAATAGTATTATCTACATGTGTGCCAATTTTGGAATAGCTCCCATGCACACCTTCCATGATATCCAACATGGAGCTCAAATTTCTAGCACTGACATCATTTTCAAATATGGGCTTGCGATATTCCGGTATACATCTTTACTCATACTAAATTTGGTTTCGATTGCTGCAGCCGTTTAGGAGTTGATAGGGGGAGACACACACACAGCCAGACATACAGAATGATAGACAGACAGACAGACACACATTTTCCCGGATCGATCTCGTAAGTCTACTTTTTCCTCATTTTTGTAAAATGTGAAAAGTAGGCTAAAAATAAGTTGCACTTCCCAGTTATGGCCATTTATTACACCACCTATACAACAGCAACACGCCTATAACGACATACAATGTGACGTCACTTTTCCACATAGTTTCCGAGAGACTCCAAACATTTCTGCGAACGCACAACCAACTTGTCGATGCCGAATGCATAGAAAGTTCCTCCAGCGTTCTGCAACCACGCGCAGACAGCGACCTAAACCTCCTCATCGGTCTGGGAATGTCGACCACCGTTCTATCTAATGATCGCATTCACACTGTTGACATTTGCACGGGTCCTGGACGTTGCGGGCCAGCCCTCGCGATATTCGTCCGTGATATCCGTGCGTCCGGCTTCGAATTGCTGACACCACTTTACGATCCCTTGCCGGGAAATGGCCCGCTCCCCATACACAGCACTAATTTCACGATGAATATCCGTGCATTTCTACCTTTTAGCCCATAGGAATCGGATTGTCGCACGCACTTCATATTTGGAGTGAACGTCCAGTCGACGCGCCATTGCTTTTGTCCGCTATTCACACCACCGCGACCTGCCTAACAGATGTGTGGGCAGTGTCTGTCCCTTTCTCCACTGTGCCCACGATTGCGACACACAGCACTCTGCCGCAGCGCGTTGGTGCAACTAACTTTATGATCCACCTTCGTATCAATGATTCCCTCGTCAGCGTAGATTGAATAATAAAAGAATCTTTGTTGTTGTTGTTGTTGTTTGAGTCTTCAGTCTTTTGACTGGTTTGATGCAGCTCTCCATTCCTCCCTGTCCTGAGCTAATCGTTTCATCTCTACATAGCTACCACACCCTACATTCGAGGCAATTTGTTTAACATATTCTAACCTTGGTCTACCCCAACAGTTCTTGTCCTCGACCCTTCATTCCACAACTCCACTTTTCTGCTGCATCAATAGTCCAAGTTTCACTTCCATAGAGCGCCACGCTCCAGACAAAGGCCTTCAAAAATGACTTCCTACTACCTAAATCTATATTCAATGTCAACAGATTCCTTTTCTGTAGAAATGCTTTCCTTGCCTGAGCTAACCTACTTTTTATATCCTCTTTGCTTCGTCCATGACTGGTTATTTTGCTTCTTAAGTAACAGAAGTCTCCAACTTCCTACATTGTTTCACCTGCCAATATTATGTCCCTAGAATCTTAAAACTATGTTAACAAATACCAAAGATAAAATGGACATCCTTACAATAAACCATTAGACTTTAAATAAAATGGAAGTTCACAAAAGAGATTAGAAAATGCATAAGAGAAACTAGATTAAAGTTAATATTAATCTAACTTAATAGACTGTCTATATTACATTTCTTCAATATGGTTCAATACTACAGGTGTCATGGAATGTTCTCCGCAGTGCCTAGGCACTGCTACGTTAGGTGAGAGCCGGTGTTAAGTTGGCAGCACGGTTGCTGCTGACAGCGCAGCTGCCACCGCTTGTATCAAAACAAAACAAACAACAAACAGTCCACTTAGAGATTCCTGTTTCTTGAGCTAATTTGCGTATTGATTTACTTGGACTTCACAGCATTATATCGGAAATTTCATAAAGATTTTCGTCTGTTAACAGCGTAGGCCTGCCTGTTCCTGGTACATCGTGAACTGAGCCGGTCACACGAAATGTACAGTACTTATCAAATCCCGAACGGTATCCCGGTTTGGACCCTTTGAATTAGGAAACCGCACCTGAAATTTTAGTTTTACATTTTCTGTAATCCGATCGCCTTCACGTAAAACGTATTCCACCAAAAACGCTCTCTCTTCAGTGGTAAACATTACCACCTGTATCCTGTTGCACTATTCCAATAATCTAAACGCTCCCTTACTGTATTCACACTGACGCTTTCCACAGCACAGCTCAGCTCACACGTGTGTTCTGGTATCCTGTCGACCTTGGAGAAGACAAGCTAGTACCTGGCTGCCGGCGAGTGAGCGAAAGGTCTGCCAACTTAACTCCGGCTCTCACCTAACGTAGCAGTGTCTAGGCACTGCGGAGAACATTCCCTGACGCACTGTATAATGAATAATAAATCGGACCACGTGTTGAGTGCAAAGAGATGTCGTTTCCATGTATAAAGAAGTGGTGAAATGCGTCACAAATTTTGACTGTCAAAATCCTCTAACCTTGAAAAACGTTCCAGTTGAATCCAAATTGAAAGGATAATAATAATAATATCGTAGCATTGTTATTTGACACCCAGAGAGTAGCTTGCATCTCGAATTTCGTTGTTCCTTGAAGAACTATGAAAGTCAAGGAGGTTAACCTCCTTGAACACTATAGTGCATTCTAGTAGAGAAATGAGGAACTTGGTATTGGCGGAAACTCCCGAGATTAATTTTGCCATTATGAACGCGGCCTACTGAATTCAAATAGGTTCTTTAACATGCCATGGTGTCGTATTTTTGCCGCCTTTCAAAAATCACTTACCATGGCCAGGAGCAAACCTGAAAGCTTGGGGTTGGTGGACCGACACGTTAATCACTCACCCACCATCAGGGTGTCCCTTAACCGACAATTTCGATTCAACTGGAATGTCTTTAAAGGTTACAGGATTTTGACAGTCAAAATTTGTTACGCATTTCACCACTTCGTTTTACATAGAAATAATTTTACCTAAGAGGTTAATAATAATACTTTTATTGCAGCCAAATATCCATTGAATATAAAGTATTAAAAATGTACACTAAAATTGCACTCTGGCACTTTGAGTTACATAGTCTTTGATTGATTTTGTCGTTTTCCTACAGAGCTCCAAGTGGTAGCGATCACATGCTTCTCCACATAGTTGGCATACACACGTCACTGTAGGTCCATGGAAATATTTGCTAACACAAATAAGGTGGTGAAAACCATGGACAACAAGACGTGTAAATACATTCCTCAGCTCAAAGTTGGCTGTTGTCCATGTCTGGTCAATCATGGCTCCGATTCCATAAAATTCTTGAGGTATATCTTCTGGTTTTTTCTTCAATGATGTTAGTGGCTGTTCCGAGGCTCTGGTATTTGGTCGAGGTAAATAGTTTCTAAGGTCTTCTATATACCATTAGACTAGGTTAATGAATTTGGCTGTATAGGGTAAGAGTAAGAGTGGAAGACCTAGTAGGCAGTGGTCGGTTTTATTGTTGGACGATTTCAAAGTTAGAGGTGTAGAACAAGAAGAGGCTGCAGTGTTAACTGCTAATAGGAAATTATGGAGGCGACTTGTTCGAAAACAGGGTCTTGCAGACGAGACTACACTCTGCATAACAGTCTAAAATAAAATATATTTAGGCTATTTAGCCTATGAATTGGATACCTATCAGTAGAGAGGTGCTAAGTGCCATTTTTATGAACATAAAGTATTATAGTAAAAAGTGTTTATTCAGCATATAAGTGAGTATTTATTCTTCTTATTTGAATAACATACAGAAATAGTATTTCTTGGTATCCAGCAGCTGATTTAGGTACATAATATAAAAACTGTGGAATTCTGTTTGGGTGAAATGTTAGAAGTTGTGAAAGGTGCAATGTCCACTAGTCTATACGAATGTACTAAGTGCTAATTAAACAAAGATGACGGCTTTCCGACACTCGAACACGTGACATACAGTTGTCCATGCACGAAACACGGAAACTCCAAGTTAATTCCGCAAACTCCCAACGACTGGCCGTGTGATTTGTTGATGGTCATTGCGAATGCCAGAAGCACGGGGAATTGCAACCGTTTAAAATCGAATGGCATGTCAGTTGGAATTATCGGGATGCGCGGAATCAAAACAACCTCTCCTCTGACTTTCCCTTGATAATCCTCGCATCGATGACGTTGTTCATAAGCTTTTCCACATCCAGTCTTGTTCCATTGCATAGTCGAGGTTGATTGATGTTACGCAACATGATGATGACTGAGCCTACTTTCAATTGCAAATTGTGAGGTGGTAATCCAGGCAATTCCAGCGAATTCAAAAACTCTGTAAAATAGCTGACTACCACATCCTGGTTGATAACAGTGTCAACCGATTTGAAGGAAAACAACTGTCCAGGAATGTAATTTTGAATGGACTCGTTGAGATCTTTATTCTTCACTGCCAATATAGCTCGTTTGTTCAGCCAATTATGGTTTTGAAGTTCTGCGCTGCGTTCGGAAGAACACGCCGAATGAGCTCCTCCTTTCATACGGTCAACTGACGTCCCAGGTTCACAGCAGCACCGCGTCGGCACAATCAGTCATGTTCATAGTGTCGTGGTCGCTGGCGTTGTGTTTGATATTCACGAACTCATTGCATACTGAATCTATTCACTTGTCGTTCGTTTTCAGTCTCTCTCGAACTTAAATCAGACATGCCAATACGACTATTTTCACTATCCGTCGCTCATCCTCTCCTCGGCATTGTAATGAACACTGTGACATGACTCGAAATTTTGGTATTGTAATGAACAGTGTAAGACGACACGGAATTGTTTTCGTAGTAATTCAAATGTATCGAACATATCTTGATAACTTAATATTGACATCCTTTCAGTTAGTAGTACATTTACACATTAGAGTTGTTGGTGTAAACACATTAATGTGAAATGTAATTATTAATATAACATACTTTAATACGCTGTAATTGGATTATACAGTATATAGATATATGAATGATTCTGTTACCGGTACATTAGTGTTATTTTGTTGCACGTATTGATCAAAGGGTACGGTATGGGAGGAGTATTCTGCCAACGTTACACATACTGGAGGGAAATGAGAACAAATGAATGGCACATTGCACCTTTCTTCTGACAGACCTGCAGGACTTACCACTAGTGCCATCTTGTGATGCTTTTGGAAACTCCTTCAAAACCACTGAGGAGTTAGCCCTTTGGATATCGCACATAGCACCATCTAGCAAAAAACTGATTTTTTTCAAAAATGGCACTTAGCACCTTTCTACTGATAAGTATCCAATTATTAGTTTAGAATATTATTATATGCATTTATTTATTCGTCAATTTCCCATTCCTTTCTTCTTTTTTCCCCAAAACTTCTCATATAGACTATGCATCCTCTGTCTCTCTTATGTCCACTTCTTTCCCGGTTGTCTCTCTTTGGGAGTTTGCTCAAACTTCTGTTGTATAAGTTTTTCTCTGTCCTGTCTGCCAGGTCTTCTGTAGAGATGTTTAGTTTCTTGAGGTCTTCCACGGTTTCCTTTACCCAATAGGTTTTTAGTGTACTATTCGTAACTCTTATATATTAAAATGTTCTTGGTCAGTCTGTCTTCGGTCATCCTATGTATATGTCTGTTTGTACAGTTCTATTGTCGGTCTCTTCATCCATATTCCCTCTTTCTGAACTGGCCCGTACATCTTTCTTAGAATTTCTCTCTTGTTTTTCTAATTCCTTGATTTTTGTTCGTCCCCTGATTGCTGTCGTTTCTGAAGCGTATAAAGGCCTCTGGTAAGACTACTGTATGATAGTATCGTAATTTGGCATTGATGGAAATACTTTTTTTTATTGTAGTGGTTCCATGCATGTTGGGTGTGCTTTCTGCAATTTAGCGATCCTGTCTTCATTGGATGCCAAGTTCAGTCCTGTTTCCTGTATAATCTCTCCTAGGTTTTGAAACTTTCCACTTGTGTTATTTCTTCCATACTTGATTTCCAGTGGATGTCTGTCTGTAGATTTTAATTTTTGTATTATTATTATTATTTTGCTGTTGCTTCCCTAAATTAATTAAATCAGGGCACGCAACTGTTGAGAAGGTTTTATTTTCCAACTTATGCAATTATTCTTTACAAAGACTCGTCGGTCATTTGGGATGCGATGTATTTGTCCAGCTCAATTCAAATTAATTCTGTTAGTGATTCATGAAGAAAACAGATAAGGAGGAAATCTGCGGCCACAACAATGTAGGAGAAAACTACCCAAAAATAGCACATCATAAAAGTAGCAGAATAATCTCTCCATTTGAGTGTGGTAGCCCTCTAAGTGTGCGAGTAGCAGCTGACAGAAATACAGGTATATTTGTGTCTGAATACATAATATAGAAGTTGGAATGTCCTCAGGGTTGAATACTTATCCGAGCGTATACAAAGCTTGGTTTAATTCAAGTATATTTAGAAGTTATAAACATGACAAGACCTGTCTCCTCGACCGAATTAAAAACTTTCGCTCTCATTTGGATTAACGAACTTTTACCAAGTCTAACTTTTACGATGGAAATAAGACAAAAGCAATTTTATAATTTCATGTTGTAGAAATCAAGAGCTAAATCATATTTGCCTTCTGAATATTAAGCAGCTGCATAGCAAGCAATGGACTGCCAGTACCTTCTTCAGTATTTCACTTCAACCTCATTACGACGCGATGCGCAGGTCGCCCACGGGCGTCAACTAGAGAGACCTCCACTCGGCCTCTATGAAGGCCACAGGATCATTATCATTAATAGTACTGCCCTGGTATAGACATATTTCACAACGAACTTCTCAATAATATGCTGAAATCCCCAAATGGGGGAAAGGTGTCCCATTATGAACACTAAAATCTTATAGCCTATACAAATCAACAAGAAGTTCCGTGACGAACTAAAGAGCCTACTTTTCTTAAAATTTAAGATTCATGCCAATGATTAATCTATATGTACCTATCTAGAATAATGACGAAATTAAGTTGGTAATATCGAAATTTCTAATTAGTTCGAAGTACTGTATACCTGGCATAATGTAGCCTAATAGAGCAATATAGTCTTAGTTCCATCTCTTAAGGTGCAGAATACAAAATGTTTTGAAGACCAATGGATAGCATGGATGTTATATGCAGTTAAACAATGGATTTAACAGCGCACGTAAAATCATGTTGGCAACAATGTCATGCATGTATTGGTCAGAAATAATCTGAAATAATAAGATCTTTCGTTGTGCCAATTCTGAATGAAATCCATTAGTTAGTATAGAAGGTACATGCATTTTTAGTTAGACCTATCAGCAGGCTTAGAATCATGTTGGCAGCATTGACATATATAAGTTACTCCAAATTAATCTAGAATGCCAGGTACTATACGTGTACAAAGTTTAGAGCTATTGGCATGCATACTTTCTGATATATTGATATTAGGGTAACAAAAAAGACAGCATTTATTAACAGTTGGCAGCCCTGGTTGCTCTTAAAAATACGCATAGTCATATCTGTTATGGTACACATAGCACACACGAAATTTGGTTGAAATCCAAATGATAGTATAGAAGTTACATGTATTTAAATTTGGATCTCTCAGCACTGACGTATATACGTTACTCCAAATTAATATAGAATGTCAGGTACTATACGTGTGCATAGTTTAAAGCTGTCGGCTTGCATACTTTCTGATATATTGGTATTTGGATAAAAGAAATTGAGAGCATTTATTAACAGTTGGCAGCCCTGTTGTCTCTTAAGAATACGCTCAGTCATATCTGGTTATGTACACATAGCTCATACGATATTTGGTTGAATTCCATTTGATAGTGTAGAAGTTATATGCATTTAAAAATTGGACCTATCAGCAGGCTTATAATCATTTTGGCAACACTGCCATGTATGGGCTTCTGGATGTTAAACTGAAATATTTTTATCTATACGTGTGCCAATTTTGAAATAGCTCGCATTCATACCTTCCAAGATATCCAACATGGAGCTCAAATTTCAATTGCGATTTTTCAGCAGTTGATAGCACTGACATCATTTTCAAATTCGGCATTGAACTATTCAGGTATAGATCTTTACTCCTACCAAATTTTGTTTCGATTGCCGCAGCCGTTTAGAAGTTGATAGGGGACAAACACACACACACACACAGCCAGACGGACAGACGGACAGACAGACAGACAGAAGGACAGACAGACAGACACACATTTGCCCGGATCGATCTCATAAGTCTACTTTTTCCTCATTTTTGCAAAATGCGAAAAGTAGGCTAAAAAGGATGTTCGTCTGTTCGTCTTTTATGCGTTCATAAACAATTCAGCCGATTGCGATCAAATTTTGGTGAGTTGTGAATACTTCCGGGATGGTTATAGGCATAGTTAATCCAATTTACAATAGATAGCGCGCGAGTAGTTTAAACACAGGAGTTTTGGCTATGCGTTCATATACAATTCATACGATTGCGATCAAATGTTGGTGAGTTGTTGTGCACTCTTCCGGGAAAGTTATAGGCATAGTAAATCCAATTTATAATGGATGGCGCGCGAGTAGCTTGAACAAAATGGCATGCGATTCTTTTCAACAAAGACCACATGCGTTCATATAGCATTCAACCCATTGCTATTAAACTTGGGTGAGATGTTGTGTACTCCCCAGTGAAGGTTTCTGGCTTAGTAAATCCATTTTACAATAGGTAGCGCACGAGTAGATTCAACAAATGAGCGACGACGCGTGAAACGTTTCAACAAAGTCCCGTATGCGTTCATATACCATTCGTCCGATAGCGATGAAACTTGGGTGAGATGTCGTGTACAGTTCAGGGAAGGTTTCCGACTTAGTAAATCCATTTTACAATAGGTGGTAAACGAGTAGATTAAACAAATAAGCGACAACGTGTGAAGCGTTTCAACAAAGTGCCGTGTGCGTTCATATACCATTCGTCCCATGGCGATGAAACTTAGGCGAGATGATGAGTATACATCAGGGAATGTTTCTGGCTTAGATCATCCACGTATCAATAGGGAGCGCACGAGTAGATTAAACAAATGAGCGACAACGGCGAAGCGTTCATATACCATTCGTGCGAAAGCAATGAAACTAGAGTGAAATTTTGTGTTCACTCCAGGGAAGGTTTCTAGCTTAGTACATGCATTTTACAATAGGTAGCGCACGAGTTTATTCAAAAAATGAGCGACGACACGTGAATCGTTTCAACCAAGTACCGTACGCGTTCATATACCATTCATCCGATTGCGATGCAACTTTGGTGAATTGTTATGTGCACTCCAGGAAAGTTTTCTGGCTTAGTAAATCCATTTTACAGTAGGAAGCGCACGAGTAGATTCAGCAAATGAGCGATGGTGTGCAAATCGTTTCAACAAAGTCCCGTATGCGTTCATATACTATTCATTCGATTGAGATGAACTTTGGTGAATTGTTGTGTACACTCCAGGGAAGGTGTCTGGCTTAGTACATGCATTACACGATAGGTAGCGCACGAGCAGATTCAAGAAATGAGCGATGGCACGTGAATCGTTTCAAAAGAGTCCCATAAGCGTTCATATACCATTCATCCGATTGCGATGAGACTTTGGTGAATCGTTGAGTATACTCCAGGAAAAGTTTCAGTCTTAGTAAATCTATTTCACAATAGGTAGCGCACGAGTTTATTCAACAAATGAGTGACGGCACGCGTATAGTTTAAACAAAATCCCGTATGCGTTCATATGCCATTCATCAGATTGCGATGAAACTTTGATGAGTTGTTCTGTACACGCCTGGGAAGGCTTTCGACTTAGTAAATCCATTTTACAATAGGTATTGTACGAGTATATGCAACAAATGAGTTACGACGCGCGAAGTGTTTCAACAAAATCCCGTATGCGTTCATATAGGCTACCATTCATCGATTGCGATGAAACTTTGTTGGGTTGTTGTGTACACTTACGTGAAGGTTTCTAACTTAGTAAATCCATTTCACAGTAGGTAGCTCAAGGGTAAATTTTAAAATGGGTGACAGCGCACGAATATTTTAAACAAAATTCCGTATGCGTTGATATCCCATTCATCCGATTGCGATGAAACTTTGGTGAATTGTTGTGCACGCTCCCACGAATGTTTCTAAATTAGTTAATCCATTTTACGATAGTTTAGAGGCAGTTAACGGATATTGAAAAAAGATTGTTTCCAAAAGCACTTCAAGAAACAATAATTACGTTCCAGAAAATGTCAAGGAAGAATCGCAAACAACAATCAGTGCTAGGCGCTCCTTGTTCTGTCCGCCAAGTTCTCCAGATGGAACTGAGCCTACGCATGCGCAAAGGCCGTAAATCTTGTTTAAGTAATTGCGAATCCGAATGGCCTCGTGAAATGCATCGAAGATTATCACGCATTAAAGCTCGCATTTAAGTTAAATGGGAATTAACTAAATAATCGTTAGTGAAGAGTTGGTGAAAACGGCCCTGATAAAACTTTATATAATACTGCATTAATTTATAGTAACTAAGGAATTCCTCTCGATTGATGACAAACTTCCTGTTTTTATTGCCGCCAGTTTTATGCGTGAACTCGCACTCAGTGATGAATAGCGAGCTGTAGAGCGTCCCATTTCTCACAGCCTTTTATACAAGAAGAATGGCTCAGACTTACGTCATGCAGTCTAGAGGGCGAATACATGTTATGAAGGCTATCATTAATTACCATTGTTCTCAGTCTTCTGAGATTCTCGTGAGTCCTGATGTGGAGTAGGCCTGTTACCACATTTTGCAGAAGATATTTCAAGTAAAATATTGACAAATCATTGAACCTCTATCAATGTACTGTAATAGAATTCTAAATCATATTGTTTTGTTGTCGAACCCTAAACAACTCTCATGAACTATTTTAAGATTATTTTCATTTATGAAAAAAAAAAAAAAAGTCTTATGAGATCACCTTTTGTCCGTGTGTCTGTCTGTGTGTGATGGTGTGTGTCCCCCTAATAGCATCTAAACAGCTGGAGCGATTTAAATGAAACTCGGTAAATTCATAGCACTATTCCGGGCGACCCCTACCGTGTCCTTCAAATTTTGTTATGTCTCACCAGTCCAACATGGCGGCTGTGCAAAATATTTCACCAGCATTCAATATCTCCGAAAATATTACCGATATCACCCTGGAATATTTTACGGTGATAAAGGGAACTACTAGAAGTTCACCTATGTGACTTTTGAAACACTGCTAACTTCAAAACCAACATGGCGGCCAAGCGAATTTACGACTTTTAAATAGACGTTTCTCGTGATTTAATCAACCAAACGCAATAAAACTTGGTACATTATACGTTCATACACATTGTAATGCACCGACATCTAACTTCGTTCAATTGTTTACATAACCTCTAGATGGCGGCTGTGCGAAATATTAGCGGTATCACCCTGAAATTGTGTACGGAGATAAAGGGCACTACTGAAAGTTCATCTATAAGACTTTCAAAAACCGGTTAACTACAAAACGAATATGGCGGCCAAGCGAATTTGAAAATTTTAAATAGACCTTTCTCGCGATTTAATGATCCAACGCAATGAAACTTGGTGCAGAAAATGTTTATATACATTGTAATGCCTAGGTATCTAATTAAGTTCAATTGTTTACATAACCTCAAGATGGCGGCTGTGCGAATTTTAAAATTAAGTTTTTATTTCTTGTGTCGTAATCATGCGATCGAAGTGGAAGTTTGAATAATGAACCTACGCAATAATTTTCCTTTAATGGTACACGACTGTATGGCCTATACATAGACCAATAACAATCCAACATGGCGACTATCCGTAATATTTAAATGGATCTCAATATCAGCGAATCTATTACAGCAATCAAACTGAAATTTTGTATGTTGATAGAGGCAATTAACATGAGTAGGATATATGAAAATAAGCTGTATAGTTCTTCATGGAACTACTTGTTTTTTATCCCAAAGCTCGCAGTGCAGTGCCTATCTAAGCTATAATCATACTAGAGCCCCTAGGCAGAGCTGTGATGGGGTTTATACGCCTTTCTTTTCTAATTTAGTGTATTTACTTTAGCCTGTATTAATACTAATGTTAGTAGTTCTACGTCCACGGCCTAGAGAAGTGTGCAAATTATTAGAATCAAATAAAGAATTTAAATCAGTCAATTTTTTAAATTCAAATTCATTTTATTGACCATCTTCTGGCATCTTTTGTTACTCTACTTAGTAATGTTTTCCCCTCATGGACTTAAACCTTTTCCCATAAGGAATTGCGTCTGAAAACTTTCAGATTTGGGGATTCCCAGGGAAACCTGAGTGGGTCCGTTTTCTATTTTTTCTTGACTGGAATGTACCCTCTAAGTCAGGTCATGATTCTTTGAATAGTTTTAGAGTGGATAATAAGAAAAATGACCCCAAATCCCTCTGCTCTAAATTCAAATGAAAAGTGGAGCGAAGCAATCCAAACAAATCGTGTGGCATTTTGCAGTAGCAAAACTGCTCTGTTATAGAAAATTCTAAAACATCATTTTACATTTCATTTCCAAAAGAAAATATAAGAAAAAACAAGATGTTCAGTAAAGAACATATAGCCTACTTTCTCTTAAAAGCATGGGTATTGTTATAACTCTTTGTCCTTTTCAAGGAGTATAATTGAATGTTGGTTGTAGTGGCTTGTTGAAATACAACGTGCTATACGGATATTAAACATGAATATTAGGTGCCCTTTGCTGGTGCTACCTCTGTAAAAAATGTCATTCAATTAGCTTTCACCGTGTTTGAATTGATATGGGGAATCGATTTGCACACATACATGGCCGCTATCTGTAAACTATTGGGCTGAAGACCATGTAGTTCTGTCAAAAGATGCTTCCACAAAAAGGTATGTTGTTGCAAAATTTAGTAGAGATCAAATGATTAGGTTGGTCGTAATTTGATTTAAGCTTTTAATATTTGGGTGGCCACCATTACGTTTTCATCAAAATGGCGGCGATATAAAACAAGACACTGAGGTGCCCTTTGCTAGTGCTACCTCTGTACCATACTTGGTCCAATCCGGTTTCACCGTGTTTGAATAGATAGGGGGGGATCGATTTGCGCACATACGTGGCCGCCATCCGCAATGTATAGGGCTGATGACCTTGCAATTTAGTCAAAAGATTTTTCATACATAAAGGTGTAATGTTCCAAAATTTGGTAGAGATCAGGTGATAAGGTTGATCGTAATTTGATTTAAGCTTATAAAATTTGGGTGGCCACCATTACGTTTTTGTCAAGATGGCGGCGATATAAAACATTACCCTGTGGTGCCTTTTGCTAGAGCTACCTCTGTACCAACTTTTGTTCAATTCGGTTTCACCGTGTTCGAATTGATAGTGGGGGGACAGACATTCAGAGTACACACACACACACACTCACACATACATACACACACACACACAGACACACAATTTTTCGCCCCGTGTTGATCTCATAAGTCTACTTTCATTTTTTGCAAAAATCGAAAGTAGGCTAAAAATTAAGTTAGACTGAAAATACTTGCAAAATGGAACTCAGATTGAAACGACTCACAAAACGTAGTTTAGGTTCAAAATACTCACAAAATGCAATTGAAATTCAAAATACGCACAAAATGTAGTTTAGTTTCAAAATACTTTCGAAATGCAATTGAAATTCAAAATACTTACAAAATTCAATTGAAAATGAAAATACGTACAAAATGCAATTGAGATTCAAAATACTCACAAAATGCAATTGAGGTTCAACATACTCACAAAATGCAATTGAGGTTCAAAATACTCACAAAATGCCCAACTCTCAAAATGTAATTCAGATTGAAAATACTTGTAATATGCGGTTTAGGTTGAAAATACAATTGCAATTGAAATTCAGAAATCTCACAAAAATGGTTCCCCTACATTCAAATACTTACTAAATAAATAACAGACAGACAAATAAACAGAAAGACAAACATTGAGTTTGTTAAAGAGATGACGACCCAGATTCTACACTTGCACTTAGATTTGCACACCTTATTTCATATTCTGGGATTAATTGAAATTACTGTCTATTATCACCACTGCGCTGGAAATATTTGCTTAATTACGTAAATATGTGTCTTTAGTCTTTATTTCATGCTCATTCACCGACGGCAATTGTCGTTACGCATGAGGTTACCGAGGCGCATACATTGACGTCGCATTACTGTTGTCAACATGTGGGATACAAACGGTTGGCAAAACGATTAGTTTGGATAAAGATTATTGATGTGTAAGTACTCCCACTGTGCGTGAAATAACCCAGGAGTTCATATATGGGCCGCACTATCTAGTAGTTATTGGTCTAGACAAAACTCTCGTTTTCGTGTTGCTAGATGCGGGCTACAGTACCGTATGCCTGGGGTTGGCTATATTCTATTTGTCCTATAATTCACCCGGATTATAATGGACACAGCTGGTATTTTACTATGTAAGTCGTGATCTAAAAAGGAGATGGCGGGTGAGTTATAGACAATCATATGAGGGTATTAAAAGGAAGTAGTACCTCTGCTAAAGAATTAGGCTATTTGTCACTTGTAAGACCTATTCTGGAATATGCCTCGGCGGTTTGGGATCCATATCAAGTAGGGCTCATCAATGAGTTGGAAATGGTACAAAGAAAGGCCGCTAGATTTTTGCTCAGTGACTTTAATCCCAGGAGCAGTGTGAGCCGTATGTTAAAGAAACTTGGGTGGGAATCACTGGAGGCTAGGAGGATGAAATCTAGACTCTGCGCTATGTACAACACGTATACAAATCAACCAGCATGGGGTGAGCTTAGCAAACGAATGGGAAAGCCCACCTACATGGGTAGGAGCGATCATCCTTTCAAAGTTAAGGGCCGACCACAGCGAACAAATTATGGTAAATATTCTTTTGTAAACCGTGCCATTGATAACTGGAACTCTCTACCTGCCGCAGTCTTAGAGCCTTTTCCCAAACATATAGGAGTGTTTAAGAAAAGACTGACTATTTGTGTAAATACTCCAGTTTAATTGTTGTATAATTGTTATTGAATTGTTATGTATAATTATTTATTTGTTATGTATATACAATTTGCCACCGGGGGACACTCGCCCCATTGCAAATAAATGAATGAATATGAATATGAATATCCACAATTATAATTCATCATTACAAAAGGACTTCCAAACAATAAACAATAAGTGACCACAGATAGCCCGAAGAGGATTCACAGAGCTCAAAAGTTTTGATTCCGAATTTTGCAGCTTTTAAGGGAATATACATTTTTATTCCAAGTCTGCCTTTCCATGGGTGTAAGCGACTCGTCTACGGTAATATCTTCAGCGGGGATGTCGGCTGTCTGAAAATTTTCGAGTATAATTTCCAGAAAAGGCTGAATTTTGAAAAGCCTTTTAGGCCCCGTATATTATGTATCCCATGTAGAATTGTCAACAAAATGTAAATATCGCAATGTTACTTGAAACCTGTCCCTTGCCATTGTTTGAGGAAATCTACCTCTCGCCAGGTAACATATCTAAGCTCCTTGAGTTTCATAGCGTCCAAGGAACGACTAAAAAATCAGTGGTGCCAACCCAATTCAGAATGGCACGGACTTATACACCGACGCTGTACTACTTTTAAACGCGAGGCTTGTAATTTCTGCAAAAATCTAGAGTTATTGTACCATAGTAAGTGATAAAAGCACCCTGCGCCACTGTAAAGATTATTCGAAATATATTTGAGTAGAACTCAGCAATCTTTCTAGGTTTATGCCGTGTCTTGTGTGGTGTTTCGCCTAGGAACACCAAGCTGGCTCATCAGCGGGCTCTTGGCGTCCGTGCCCGGGCAAAACATTGCTGAGTTTTAATTCACTGCCCGTGAAGGCCAATATACCATCTGTTTGGAAGCCTTCATAGGGAGGTTAAGGCGGCTTGAGCTTTTAGCTCTCACAGTAAAGAGGAGCAGGTGCGATTCATAAAAAGGGAGGTAGCGCGCAGTTCGCTACTCCTGTGGGGGTCCGGGCACGGACATCAAGAGCCCCCTGATGAGCCAGTTTGGTGTTCCAAGGTGAAACCCCACACAAGACATGGCATAAACCTAGAAGAATTGCTGAGTTTTAATTCACTGGCCCTGAAGGTCAATAACCCAATATTTGAGTAGGTTATTTAATATTAACCGCCCAAGATAATTGAATCCTCGTCCTCGTGATGAGTGACTTATATACAGTGGGTATGTTATCCGTCGTTGAGTTTGTCTCTCTTGATGCTAAACACTCTGAGTTTCAACCTATTTACGTCTTAGGGAGTTTAAATTTCAAGCTTAGCAACATTCACAGTTTATGTCAACCTTAATCAAGTCTGTGATGAAACCGTCATAAAGATAATGAACGAACTTGTGCCGTAAGATAATATTACCCAAACATACAGCTACTCAGGTACCTGGGCTGTTTATTATAGTATAGACTACGCTGCAACTAGCATATTTTCATCTCCCGCATCAAATGTACTGTTGAGGACTGTCTTATGCCCTGGCCAGATTAATGTGACCACTGGAAACATAGGAAAATAAATTTTCTACCGTATTTGCTCTTACAATTCGATATCAAATTGTTCTTTCCTTGTAACTTACGACATAATTAAACCATGGACAATTCGGAAATTTCACATTCTTTGCTATTTCTTGCTGAATGAAAAGACATTCCACTATTACCCTTATTGCTTGATGACAAGTTCTTTGGTAAGACCCCTCAGGGGCTCACAACTTGTGCGATGTAGGTTGGAGACCACGGGACCCCAGCTGAGTCCGGCATTGCTTCCACTAACTTGTGCCGGGCTCCTCTCCGTCTTCTTTCCTGTCGACCTCACTTGGTCAACTCTTGTTCCCTTCCGACCCCGACGGTATTAGGGTATCCGAGGCCTAGGGAGTCTCTTCCTTTCCCGCCTTAATTGGCCCTTGTCTCATTTTTTTCTGATACCCTCCTTCTGCGAGGGCTCAGCCTTCTTTTTCTTTTCATGTTCTCTCCTGCCTTCTGCTCAAGGCCCTCAAGGAGGTAAGGTGTGTGTAGCCCCACCACTTCTGGTGCACCTTGGATATTGCTACACCCTCAGGGGCTTATGGCTGTTGAGTTCGGGAGTTTTCGACCCCGAGGAATTCCTGAGCTGGGTCCGGTTTTCCCCCTTTTATCCATTACCTCTGGGGCGGACCCTCTCCTCTTTCACTTTCCTGTCTTTCTTGGCTCTCCTTCCTTCCAAGTCCCTCAATCCACATTCTTCGAGGGTTGAGGACATTTCTTTTCCTCCTGTCCGTTATTTGCCTTATTCTCCTTTTGTTTTCCATTTCTTCTTCTAGTATATAAGTTAGTAGTTAGTTTTAGTTATAGTTAACATTTCATTTTCATATTCACGATTACCCAAACCATTAGGGGCCGATAACCTAGATGTTAGGCCCCTTAAAACAACAATTAATATCATCATCATCATCATCTTTGGTAAGACAGTTGAAGACCCCACCAGGGCCGGTTCAATTTTTTTTTTTTTTTTGGCACATTGAAACTTACTCGTCTTTTAATAAATGGGATGTAATAATTTTATTATTTATTACAAATTAAAATAAATAATTGTGTTTCGTATTTACGTTAAATGAAAAATGGACTAATAGAATATCAAATACTGTATCATAAAATACTTCTTATAAACAAACTCTTAAAAACATACTGTTACGTGCCACCCCCTAGTGGCACTTCCTCTAACTGGATTACGGTGGGTAGAAAGCACAACACAAATTTTTCCTTTAAAGAAATGTATTAGCTTTATTGCGGGCCAGAAAGATACACCACACAAATAGCAAATACAAGCAATTAGTATCTCACTCTAGTTTCCTCTTGCAGGCAACACTTGTTTTTCACTTGTCAATAAGCCACAGATGTTAATCCCTCTTAATGGAACCGGTGGCCTCGATAGAACTACCTGCAATACTTCCTTGAATACGCCAGCTACAGTTATTTACGATAGCCGGTCACTCACCACTACACTCTGCTTCGCTGTCCGCTGGCTAGGGAAACAGCCCCCGGTGTTTTCGCAATTCACCACACTAACCTCTGTTGCACTGGAAAACACACCCGCTCAAGACACAGTTTCTCCGTAGGCTCCACACTCCTTCGCTGTCAAGAGAATCAGCTTCACTAGGGTTTGGCAAGTCACGTCACCAACATCTGTCGCTCAGGTAAAAGCTCGCACTAGCTCGACTAAAACACTGTCCACCTCGCTGGCCAGGTCGCTCTTATATAGCAGGCTGGTGACTCAATGAATGCTTCTAGATCCGTCCAGGATTCACGGCTTCTCGAGATTTCCATCACTGGCTGGGTCACGAATATTCTGGACCATCCCTTTTGTCCTAGTAGCCCTGTTGCGTAAGGCGCAGGTAATACACAGAGGCAGAGCATAGCCCGTGGTCGGCGATGACTCACGCGGCGAGGCGACGAAACAAACTCACAGCCGTAACAATACTTTTCTCGCCTTAAGCTTGGCAAAGTCTTTCCAAATGTAATCAGTATCAAGAGGGTTTAAAATTTGGTCTTCAATTGCCAATGTTGCCATTCCAATATTCCTAATATTGAGATTTGATATCTCAATAAAATGTCGAGATTTAATGCTTACTATTTTTACATATTCAGGGCGCCAAAGTTTATATTTCAGTTTTATAACGCCGCAAAATCAAAATATGATTTGGGGCCGATAACCTAGATGTTACGCCCCTTAAAACAACAATTATCATCATCATCAAAATATGATTTTCGAACAAAAAATGAAAAAAGACGTCGGCTTCACCGGCGCGGCGCCCCATGTGGCCTCATGAGTCGCAAGCGCCTCGCGCCAGCCCTGGATCCTAAGGAAAGAACAGGGTAAGTCCAGTTTTTTCGGAAATGAGCTTTTGGCGCATTCTTGTGCTCAGCCATCGTCACTACAGATCAGTTGGAATTAATTTCCAATAATGCGGAATGCCACCGAGATACAGAGGTTTTTTATTTGTAGTGGGAACAGAAAGATCGTCCATATCCTCTCACTTTTTTCATAATTGATCTTACGTTGTATTTGTTACACATTGTACTTCCTTTATAAGAAATAAATTTGGCAAAAAAATGATTGTTCACTCTCCATTTATTTTTAGTGTTGAAAGTTACAATTCGCTCTCCTGAAAAATGTACAGAATGTGACATACCCCGTTTTTCCCGCGGAGTTTTCATTTCTTAAAATATTAAAATTCAAGTTTGAATAAGGTATTAGTTTTAACATTTCCAGGAAGAAGTAAACCTTATTCTAAACGGACGTGAAATATATGCCACATGAGATAATGAATGTAATTGGTTAGGTCTAACTTACCATTAGAATTTTACCTATAAAAAGAAACTTCCACAAAGAGCAACTGAATACAAGAACCGGATGTATTTCTCTCTGAGCATATGCAATATCTAAAATATACGAACAACATACGTACATTTTTTTTTTGTCAACTTCCCACACAACATTTCCAAACTTTATCCATGGCCGTAAGTGATGAACTGAATCCATGAACATTGAAGTTGTCACATCAAGTTGGCCTGGGATTGTAGATAACTGACGTTGGTTGGTTGGTTCCTTAGTTTAGGGGCTGCGACAACGCGGTCATGTAGCCCCGTGTACTTGGGGTGTGTGTAGAATTTGTCTGATAACCGGTGTTAATTGTGATGACTGTATTAGTGTGTGTATCTGTTTTTTTAATTCAAGTAGGGACTGCAACTTTGAATTTTCAAATAGTTCCTACTTTTGCCGCCAAACGCCACCGTCAACGACTACTAGGCCTAGTTCAGAACTAGCTACTAGACGCCACCGCAGTCGGCTCTTGTCAACGAACGTAGCAACCTAAGAGCGTTGTTTACATCCTTAACCTATCCAATTTAGTTTCACACAGGTGTAATTAGTGGAAAGATCTTTAACATGCCATAAATCTATGACATGGGACCGCCGGCTTTACTTCCCCTCCGAAGGAAGGCATACTGAGGGATTTTTAACGCTCTTAAAAAATCCGACGTTACGAACACATTCGGTGAAATGGAGGGAGGAAAACACTGCAAATTTGTTTCTTGGTTTTGTGAATCCTAAATTATTGCGAATGCAAGTACGAGAACGTGGACCTAACATTAAGTCAAAATCTTTAATAGAGACGTAATACTGGATACTTGATCATGGGGATAAAACAATTTGATCGACTAACAGAGTTTGTCATCAGGATGTATTGACAATGGTTTCAACATCGTCCGCCAGCAGGTGAGGGTGATGCACATTTTAAAAGGGTATGGCCGTTCTTTTCCACTCTTTCCTGTCTCACACATCATCTTCCTCTTACTTTTTCTCCTTCAGGTCTTCTCGGATATATCCAGTCCGTCTTCTTCTTCTGGGTCTGCCCCTATTTCTTGTTCCATCTACAACCAGGTCCATCACTCTCCTCCCTACATAACGATCGTCACTTCGCATAATACGCCCACACCACAACAGTCTTTTCTCCTGGATTTTATTTGATGCTTCTGTCACTTTAACTGTGCCTCTGATTTTCTCATTTTTGATGCCGTCCTTGTTAGTGACACCACTCTTCCATGTAACCATCTTCATCTCCATCACATCCAGTTTATTACATAGTGGCTTTGTTGTTGCCCACGTCTCTGCTGTCTTGTAGGCTTTTCCTTTCACTTTTATGCCGAGTCTCTTGTCACACAGAATTCCAGAAATCCTTTTCCAGTTCATCCATGCCGACTGTACTCTGTAAAATATAATAATAGTTCCATTTTACAAACATTTACTGTCAAAATAAACCTCACCTCTTGAAACCCTTTCTTCAAATTTCACAACGATTCATGCAAAATACTGTACATGATTGTATTTGAAAGACCGCCAAGAAATTGAGCCTATGGTAAAGGTTTATGGATCAGTTGTCCAGGAAAGGATATCCAGGACATAGATAACTAAATTGGATGACTCAATATCGAAAATTAAAAATCCTCGGCATAATGACGAAGTTATGAATGGTAATAAATGACCTCAGGTTAACGCTCTCCACTATGCATGGTTACAACATTCAGGAAACCTATTCTACGTTTGAAACTTTATTTTTGATTTAATCAACATATTCAGAAAATATAGTGGCTTAGAAAAGTATAAGGACACCCATTAAAAGTGTAGATGGTCTCTGCTCAAATACTTTTCTAATACCAAGTCATGTGATAAGCATAGGGTTATACGTATTAAAACTGAATTGTTTTGGTTAAAACCAAAACTTCTTAGGTCTTAAAGATAAAAAGTTATTATTTTGTGTTTTAGTGTGTGCATAAAATTAATGATGTATTTTAATGTAAACAGTAAATAACTTGCCAACCAATTGGGATACAATTTTAATTTTTGGTAAATATGCAGCTCTACTCATAAGATTTCAGTATTAGAAGTCAATTTTATTCTAAAAATACATAGTTTTGCTTGACCCTGCTAGGCTGGAACGTATAATATTTTCAAGGTCAAATTAATCAAAAATCATGAATTTATCCCCAGTCCTAATATAATTATGAAAAGCGTCATCAAACCGTAACTAAGCAACAAGCACTCATTCATAAAATAACTAGCTGAACCCGGCATGCGTTGCAACGCCAGTCAAAGAAAGTGTTGGCGTGGTAATTTTGTTTCTTGTAGTGCTTTTGGATACACAATTCTTTTTTTCAATTTCCGCTAACCGCCTCCAAACTATCGTAAAATGCATTAAATAATTTAGAAACATTCGTGGGAACGTCCACAAAATCGAACCAAAGTTTCATTGCAATCGGATGAATGGCATATGAATACATACGGAATTTCATTTATACGATTCGTGTGCTGTCACTCACTTGTTGAATCAACTCGTTCGCTACCTACTGTGAAATGGATTTACTAAGTTAGAAACCGACACGTAAGTGCACACAACAACTCATCAAAATTTCATCACAATCAATGAATGGTATATGGACGCATACAGGATTTTGTTGAAACACTTCAAGCGTCGTCACTCATTTGTTGCATCTACTCGTGCGCTAAATATTGTAAAATGGATTTACTAAAACGGAACCCTTCCCTGGCGTGTACACAATAACTCATCAAAGTTTCATCGCAAGCGGATGAATGGCATATGAACTCATACGGGATTTTGTTGAAATGATTCGCGCACTATCGCTCATTTGTTGAATCTACTCGTGCGCTCCCTATTGTAAAATGTATTTACTAAGCCAGAAAACTTTCCTGTAGTGCACATAACAATTCACCCAAGTTTCATTGCTATCGGACGAATGGTATATGAACGCATACTTTGTTGAAACGCTTCGCACGTCGTCGCCCATTTGTTGAATCTGCTCGTACACTACCTATTGTAAAATTGATTTACTAAGTCGAAAACCTTCCCAGGCGTGTACACAACAACTCATCAACGTTTCATCGCAATCAGATGAATGGCATATGAACGCATACGGGATTTTGTTTAAACGATACGCGGGCCGTCACTCATTTCTTGAATCTACTCGTACGCTACCTATTGTAAAATAGATTTACTAAGCCTGAAACTTTTTCTGGAGCGTACTCAACGATTTGCCGAAGTCTCGTCGCTATCGGATGAATGCTATATGAACGCATATGGGACTCTTTTGAAACGATTCACGTACCGTTTCACATTTCTTGCATCTACTCGTGCGCTACCTATCGTGAAATGCAACTACTAAGCCAGACACCTTCCCTGGAGTGTACACAACAATTCACCAAAGTTTCATCGCAAGGGAATGAGTTGGTTGGTTCTTAAGTTTAGGGGCTGCGACGACGCGGTCATGTAGCCCCGTGTACTCTGGGTGTGTGTAGAAACTGACTGATAACCGGTGTTAATTTTGATGGCTCTATTAGTAAGGGAATGAATATTATATGAACGCATACGGGACATTGTTGAAACGATTCGCGCACCATCGCTCATTTGTTGAATCTACTCGTGCGCTACCTATTTTAAAATGGATTTACTCAGCCAGAAAACTTTCCTGTAGTGCGCATAACAATTCACCCAAGTTTCATCGCTATCGGATGAATGGTATATGAACGCATATGGTACTTTGTTGAAACGCTACGCACGTCGTCGCTCATTTGTTCGCCACCTATTGTAAAATGGATTTACTAAGTCAGAACCTTCCCTGAAGTGTACACAACATCTCAACCAAGTTTTATCGCTATCGGACGAATGCTATTTGAACGCATACGGGACTTTGTAGAAACGTTTCACGCGTCGTCGCTTATTGTTGAATCTACTCGTGCGCTTCCTATTGTAAAATTGATTTACTAAGCCTGAAACCTTCCCTGGAGTATACACAACATCTCACCCAAGTTTCATCGCAATGGGAAGAATGGTATATGAACGCATGTGGTCTTTGTTGAATCGAATCGCACGCCATTTTGTTGAGGCTACTCGCGTGCCATCTATTGTAAATTAGATTTACTAATCCTCTAACTTTTCCGGAAGTGTGCACAACAACTAACCAAAATTTGATCGCAATCGGATGAATTGCATATGAACGCATAGCCAACTCTCATTTGTTTAAACTACTCGCGCGCTATCTATTGTAAAATTGATTAACTATGCCCAAAACTTTCCCGGGAGTGTGCACAACAACTCACTAAAATTTGGTCGCAATCGGATGAATTGTAGGCTATATAAACGCATCGCCAACACTCATTTGTTTAAACTACTCGCCCGCTATCTATTCTAAATTGGCTTAACTATGCCTATAACCATCCTGGAAGTGTTCACAACAACCTACCAAAATTTGATCGCAATCGGATGAATGGTTTAAGGACGCATTAAAGACGAACAAACGAACATTCATTGTTATATATTGAACCCTTGCAAAGAAGCATATGAGACTCAGTTTCGGGGGGTGTATCGGTTCATATTGTAAGTTGTTGTCAAAGCGCTTCATTAACTTGCAGGGTAACATATAACAAAATAACATGCAGGAAAGAGTGAAGCCAGGGTTAAAACAAATGAATTTAATAAACAAATCACCATATTTACACTCAACAATTAACAAAATAAAACTCCCTTCTGACTCCCACTTAATAAAAATGCCAAAAACTAGGCCAAAATCTCTGGAGAGATTAATTAAATGGACCAAGTGTCCCTAAAGAAAATAACAAAAGTGACTATGTATGTGCGTATGTCGTTCTACATGCATCACGATGTGTACAAACGAATGCGTGATTCGTCAACATCCAGAATAATCATTCAGACAACGAATCCGCATTTCTTAGAGCTAGACCGACACGGGGGAACACAACTACAATACTTAAAATTAAACCGACACTTCCTAGATCTAATATAAACAACACAAAACATTTCCGTGTGAAATTGGAATCAAATTGCCGTAGCAACATTTACTGCCTAAAAACTTAGGGCTTCTCACACAAATCAACACAAGTACATTAACACGTGACCAATAAGAAAAATACACATATGACCGCCGTCAAATTTACAAGTACTCTACCACTACACCACACAGGTGTCACACTAAAATTACATAAATCGAGTCATAAACAAAACAATAGGCTCACAGCCAACATTTACGTTATTAATACAATATTTTACCCATACAACGTACAAGAAGCCGTTACACACATGGCGAACTCCCAATTAATTATGGCTTAAAAAATATCCATCACAATGAACAGGTTTGCTACATGAAAGCTTACGGGGGCCAGTCGGACAATCAGGACTGCCTATCAAAATAAGTCACAGGCAAAACGGGCGATTTGTGGAACTCTGCATATCTGTCAACCCACGTGTCGATAACCTCGACCTCCCAGGACATGGGGTCGAATCTCGAAGAAGTGTGCCCCAAAGCACAATAATACGTGTGTGTGTCAGAAAAACTATGGACAAGAAACAGCGGTCTCCCTAGAGCACCCTGTCTTTCCATCAAAAATACAACAGCAGCAAAAAAATATGAGGGCGGTAGGACCACTACCCCCTCCTCACGTAGAATCAACACACACTTGACACAGTAACACACACAGAATCACACGTATGGGTTTTGACAGACCCTGAAATAAAAAGACATAAATATATTCCACTTGCCGGCGCCACCGTTCTATGCCGTGACTAGTTAACCTGAAAAGGACTCAAAGAAAATCTATCAAAATTAGAACGAAGGTGTTCTACAAATTACATTTTAAGTTGGCGCGCTTGGCAACCCTAATATGAATAATAACCTGTTCAGCAAATATCTTACAGTAATTACCTCCCATTCCTATCACAAATATTAACGTTAATAAAGCACCACTTATCGAATGTAACGGGTTTCGCATTTGCATGGATAAAAATCACGCACGCACGCCACGCACATTAAATATGACTCCCAAAGAAAAACAAATATACAACAAACACTTTGGCCACGCGCCAACGGACATTTAAAACATTTAGTGTCGGTGCAAGAAAAACTCTAAAACAACAAGAAAAGAAACTGAACTATTTACAAAAGTTCCCCGGCCAAATCTAACTACATAATTGAAATAATTCAATTGTTGTACATCACCGATCAGCTTGTAGAACATAAGACATCCTTCTCAGCCCATTGCCCTTATGGACAATTAACACTCCATCGTGGTCGTCTGCGTTGAATCGTTGAAGATCATCCCAACTCCAAACCACGTGTTGAGCATCTTGGTATCGACTCCTTGGCAGAACAGTTCAATGTTAATTATTCGACCTAGATATAATCGCTTGCAGGTTACTCAATTCGCCCACAAATAGTCCTAATGCGATTAATTGCGAAGACTGGCCCTAGATATCTCGCACACACGCATAATAAACACATAAAAAATACACTGAAATTTGTACATAAAATATACACCTCGAGACCACGTCACTGGCTCGATAATAAGTTTAAAATCTTGACTGCACAGGCAGTCGCTATCTTGCTCGGTATTTCCGTACTGTACTGTTGACCTTCGCTCTGGTGAGCGCTAATTAGGCTGTTACAAGACTTGCCCCTCAGAGCTGAAATGGTCGTCTTTAAGAAAATGTTACAAGTCACCACGCACACTGCGTGAATATTAGCTCACAAAATAAAATTGACTTCAGATAAAATGTACTAGAGCGTTAAAATTCGTTATTACGACTGATGTGAATTTAGCTCCTCAGAGCTCACAAATGAAATAACTTCAACTAATTCAGAGCGTTAAAATATCTATACAAACGGGCGTGAAGTTAGCCTCTCAAGGCTCCAAAACGAATGACTTAGAGTAGCGTCATTCCAAACATTTTATTAGAAACTGACAGGGGACGGAGGAGTGGGGTGGAATCGAATAAAAATTTCCAGAGTTTTTATCTCACAAATATGGGACTAGTGTCATTCTTCTTCAAATAAATCAAACGTCTCAATGCACTCGTGCGGAGATCGGTCCGATCGGCGGTTCTTTAGATAATCAATTCCGCGGGCTTTTTACTACTGACGCTGTCCATCGCGTGATCATGGCTTGGTCTCTCGTGATTGGCTGATTCAATCGAAGGTTCGTTGCAAGTGACTCGTGACCATTCCTTTATGCTTCCAATTCTGGAGCAAGTAATTGCTCAATTTGGCCTTGAACCCGGCTAAATCTGACCGTCCCCCAAGAATAGCTACCAGCTCTGCTCCTGTTGCAATCATTACGAAACGCTAGCCTGCCTTTTATCCATGTCCACTTCCTCAAGTACTGTCTGTGCTGCAGTAATAATAATAATAAATATGAATACTTATTTATCGTAGATCAATAAGGGTTCAATATATGTAAGATATATTTAACGCAGCCAAATAGCCATAACTGAAAATACAGCTTTCATTGATGGGTAACATATTTGCATAATCACTTATAGACTTTGTTCTTCTTGTACAGAATTCTATGTGGTACCGTTCACACATTTTTCCACATAGTGTGCACTCACAGTCTATACTTGTGTCATGGAAGTGTTTTGATTTGCAGAGTAGGTGGTGAAAACCGTGAACTACCAATCTTGTAATGACATGTCTTAGTTCGAAATTAGCTTTTGTCCACGAGCGGTCTATCATGGCCCCTGTGCCAAAGATGTCTGGTTGTACTTCTTCTCTCTTCTCCGTCAAAGTTGCCAGCAGTTTCTGTGATGCACTGGTGCTCTGTAGGGGTATGCTTGTCCTAAGGTCATCTATGATGGAAGATTCCTTTGCCAGGAGATATACAAGTCTAGATCATGTCGTTTTTAGCCTACTATTCACATTTTGCAAAAATGAGGAAAAAGTAGACTTATGAGATCCGGGAAAATGTGTGTGTGTCTGTCTGTCTGTCTGGCTGTGTGTGTGCCCCCCCCCCCTATCAACTCCTAAACGGCTGCAGCAATCAAAACCAAATTTAGTATGTGTAAAGATGTGCACCGGAATATCTCACGTCCATATTTGAAAATGATGTCAGTGCTACCAACTGCTGAAAAAACGCACTAGAAATTTGAGCTCCATGTTGGATATCTTGCAAGGTATGCTTGGGAGCTATTCCAAAATTGGCACACATGTATATAATACTATTTCAGTTTAATTTCCAGGAGGCCATACATGACAGTGTTGCCAAAATAATTTTAAGCCTTCTGATAAATCCAATGTTTTAATGCATATAACATCTACACTATCAATTGGATTTCAACCAAATTTTGTATGTAAAATGTGTACATAAACAGATATGACTGAGTGTATTATTAAGAGCCACCAGGGCTGCCAACTGTTAATGATTGCTCTCTCTATACCAATATATCGGAAAGTATGCAAGCCGACAGATTTAAACTATGCACACGTATAATCTGACATTTTAGATTAATTTGGAGTAACTTATATACGTCAGTTCTACCAACATGATTATAAGCTTACTGATAGTATCAATTTTTAAATACATGTAAGTTCTATACTATCAGTTGGATTTCAACCAAATTTCGTATGTGCAATGTGTAACATAACAGATATGACTATAAGTATTGTTAAGAGCAATAAGGGCTACCAACTCTTAATAAATGCTGTCTATATTATTTTTACCTTATTATCAATATATCAGAAAGTATGCAAGCCAACAGCTCTATACTTTGCACACGTATAGCACCTGACATTCTAGATTAATTTGGAGTAATTAATATAAGTCAGTGCTGCCAACATGATTCTATGCCTGCTGATAAGACCAATTTTTAAATACATGTAACTTCTATACTAACAAATGGATTTCATCCAAAATTGGCACTACAAGATATCATAATATTTCAGATTATTTCTGACAAGCACACACATGACATTGTTGCCAACATGCTTTTACGCGTGCTGATAGATCCAGTGTCTAACTGCATGTAACGTCCAATGGACTTCAACCAAATTTTGTATTCTGTACCTTAAGAGATGGAACTAAGAATATATTCAGTCACCAGGGCTGCCAACTGTAGTGCTCTATTAGGCTACATTATACCAGGTATATTTTGAAATAATTAGATATTTCGATATTACCAACTTAATTTCGTCATTATTCTAGATAGATTCATATACTGTAGAATAATCATTGGCATGAAAAGTAGGCTGTATAGTTCTTCACGGAACTTCTTGTTGATATTCCTATCACCTTTTTATGTAGTTCGCTTTCACCCTTTCAAAGGTGGATAAGTTCCTCGTTGTTAAATGTGTCCAGATGATTTCAATGCCATAGGTCATTATTGGAAGATTATTTACTCTGAATAGTAACATTGCTGTCTCCAGACTGAGTAATCTGATGTCTTTTATTTCGTGCATTACCATCATTGCAAGCACTCATTGATGGACTATTGAAAGTGCATTGTTGTCTCAACTGTTGGGTAGGCGGGAAGGAGCATTATTAATAATGTTGTTCAATCACAAGTTAAGGAGGCGGGAAACTTTTTATCTTTAAGACCTAGGATATTCTGGTTTTCACCAAAACAATTCAGTTTTAATACGTATAGCCACTGTACAATATGCTCATAATTTTGGCAGGTCTGTATACATATCAGAATGACATTGGCTATCTGACCAATTATTCCCGCACCCAAGTACACGGAGCTAAATGACCACGATGGCCAAGCCTCTCGAATGAAACAACATGTGCGTCTCTGTGTTTGCAATATCAAGCCTGTTTCATTCTGGTGTTCGCGCTTTTCGTAATCAGAGCTCTGACTGAGAAATAGGCTGCCGTGGCTCTAAGCTGGATACCATCCCAGCATTTGCTTGGGTTAAAGTTGGCTAACTCATGGACAACCGTATTAGCATGGGTGAAGTGAGAACTAGGCCCTGAGATCACAATGGAAATTATTGATAGAGACTGACATGAATCGAACCCAGGACCTTTGTTTGGACCCCTACAGTGAAGTAGGCAGCGGATGATTCATGAGTTCAGCTCTTCTAACCCCCATTTTCAAGCCTCACTCTGTTTCTATGACTGGCCCAGTGGTTGGCAATGTTACCAACAGAACAGACGTGAATTTTAATTACTGTGGCCTCGCCTGTGTGGTTGGAACAGTAAATTACAGTGCGGGTTGGCAAGAGTGATGTTGAGTTATCCATTGTGAGGGAGGAGAGCCATCAATACTCGCAAGCCCCAGTACTGCTCCCCGAGAGATGGATGAACCAGATCTCCTTCGCACCGGAGCAAGAACCAACTCTAATAAGATAAACGTCCACTGTCTGTACATTTTGAATTTTAGCCTAATATTTTTTATTAAAGTAGGGGAGCGTGCTGGCGCAGTGGCATAGCAGCTCGTCTTTCAGCCGGACGGCCGGGGTTCGAATCCCGGTAATAGCGGGGTGGAATTTTCATCTGAAAAATCACGTGTTGTCAGGAAGGGCATCCGACCTTAAATCCCCGGCCAAAACCAAAATGAGCCTGGTTGGTTCCGGCAACCCCAATTAATTGTGAAAAGCCGAGGAAAGTTTTTTATCTTTAATTTGTATTAAAGTAGCTTTGGTTCCTTATTTCATTTTTGTTACAATAGTAACACCCCGCCTACTGTAAGTATACTTCTTCTGACTTGATTTTCGTACTTCGCGCTCGTAAGGAGGAAGTAGTACACTGGTGGTCCACTAGATTGAAGCACTTTGCGATGTTGCACCTGGTGAGTGCCAGCCAAAACAGGTCTGGTAACTAGAATGGAGTTTATTCTGTTGTTTCATTCCTCGAAGCCTTAGTTACTTTTGTTAGATTTTTCTAATCAAAAAGAGGATTAGATTGGACCCTCATCACAGCAAGATGTACTAGCACATAGCTCTTGGATTCCGGTGGGAATCTGGTAGCTTAGGCTACTGGATATGGCCTACTACCTTCGCTGTGCTAATGTTGCTGCTAATGAAGGTAACACATTAGTCAGGAGTTTAAAAGGTAAGCTCTCAATAATGAATAATTCACGAGTAATTGTTGTTAATGTACCTTATAGACATGATCTTATGAAGGAATCTTGTGTTAATATGGCTGTAAGTGAAACTAATGCTCAAATTCATAGCTTATGTAAACATTTAAAAAATTGTGAAGTTATTGATATTTCCAAATTTAGCAGAGAAATGTTTACTAAGCATGGCTTGCACCTTAACCACAAAGGGAAAGAAGCACTAGGAAGGGAAATTGCTTGCATTATCAGGAGGGAGATTAGCGATGTATCAAAATTGAGAAAAGCATACCTCTTACCTGGCCTTTGCAGGGAAACGTGCTAGGAAACTCGGATCCTTAAACCAGAAAGCTTGTACAAAGATCCGAGTTGAAAATAATGTTACAGACAAATTATTAATTTTGAATGAACTTACTAAAGATGTAAATATCACTGAAAACAAATCTGATGAGCTATCTTCACAAGTTTTGAAAGAGCTTAATATATTTCATATCAATTTACAATCTATAAGAAATAAGTTAGGTGAACTAGAAATCTTACTCAATTCCCTTTCTTCACATTGGCTTGTGATGAAAGAGGTTATTCCATCTGGGTATGAGGTAATGTCTAGCTTTTGTAGAAAAAATAAATCAAACGGGGGTGTTGCTATATTCAAGAAAGTAACTACAAACATGGACAGTATAATAATGGATTTAAATGATTTCTGTATAGAACAGCTTTTTGAAGTAGCTGAGGTAAAGTTTACAAGAGCTAAATTTATTATTATTTACATATATCGTACACCTGATTCGGATGTCCAGGCCTTCATAAACATATTGGAAAGGTTTGCTTGTTACTTAGCAAAATTCCAAAAGTATAAAATATATTGTTTAGGGGATATTAACATAAATGTATTAATTGAATCACTGGCAAAGAAACAATTCTGTAACATTTTAAAATCTTTTGATTTTTATCTGATCAATAACCAACCAACTAGAAAGAAGTCTTGTTTAGATAACATTATTACTAATGTGCCAACAAATGGTTATAATTTTGGTGTTACAAAACCTCTCTTGTCTGACCATAGTGGCCTCTGGCTTACATTTCAAATGGATACAGGACACTTCCCAGAAATTAGGCAAGTCAAGTATATTAGGATGTTGAGCGACAATAACTTTCTCAGGTTAAGGCACGAGTTGACCAGCAGGATTTTGGAAAACATAATTGTGAGCTATAACAATGTTTCTGAAGCAGCTGATAAGTTTATGAATATAATGCATACTTCCTTAAATAAATGCTGCCCAATTAAGAAAAAAAAAATTAACACTCCAGATCAAAAACAAAGTAAAAATAATACCAAATGGTATACGCCTTACCTTGATGTTATTAGGAAGCTAAAGATCATGTATTACACTAAAGCAAAGAAAGGAGACCCACAGGATATAGAAAACTATAATCACATAAAAAAAACAAGAAGTTCCGTGACGAACTTAAGAGCCTACTTTTCTTAAAATTTAAGATTCATGCCAATGATTAATCGATATGGATCTATCTAGAATAATGACGAAATTAAGTTGGTAATATCGAAATTTCTAATTAGTTCGAAATACTGTATACCTGGCATAATGCAGCCTAATAGAGCACTACATTTGGCAGCCCTGGTGACTGAATATATTCTTAGTTCCATCTCTTAAGGTACAGAATACAAAATTTGGTTGGAGTCCAATGAATAGTATGGACGTTACATGCAGTTAAAAATTGGATCTAACAGCGCGCGTAAAATCATGTTGGCAACAGTATCATGCATGTATTGGTCAGGAATAATCTGAAATAATATGATCTATTGTTGTGCCAATTTTGAATGAAATCCATTAGTTAGTATAGAAGTTACATGCATTTTAAAATTGGATCTATCAGCAGGCTTAGAATCATGTTGGCAGCACTGACGTATATTAGTTACTCCAAATTAATCTAGAATGCCAGGTACTATAGGTGTGCAAAGTTTAGAGCTATTGGCTTGCATTCTTTCTGATATATTGATATTAGGGTAACAAAAATAGAGACATCATTTATTAACAGTTGGCAGCCCTGGTTGCTCTGAAGAATACGCATAGTCATAGCTGTTATGGTACACGTAGCACGTACGAAATTTGGTTGAAATCCAAATGATAGTATGGAAGTTACATGTATTTAAAGTTGGACCTCTCAGCAGGCTTAGAATCATGTTGGTAGCACTGACGTATATAAGTTACTCCAAATTAATATAGAATGTCATGTACTATACGTGTGCATAGTTTATAGCTGTCGTCTTGCATACTTTCTCATATATATATATTGGTATTTGGATAAAAGAAATTAAGAGCATTTTTTAACAGTTGGCAGCACTGGTGGTTCATGAGAATACGCTCAGTCATATCTGGTTATGTACTGAACCCGAGGGGGTCAAGCTGACTGGTATCGAACGTGGATCTCGGAGATAAGTTGAGCTCAGAATGAAGGTTCCACCAGGGAACGAACCCGAGATCTGTTGAGGGAGTTTCGTTGTAAAAACCCTAGAGGAAATTACATATTTAATCACTGGTGTGATATCAATTGATACTGACATTATTTATTAAAATAATGCAGGGGAAAGGGGTGGAATACAGCATTATTGGGCTGTATGGAGCATGCTACTATGCATTTGAACACAGAAGTTGGAGAGTTTGACATTTTACTAATGGCCCCAGAATTGTGGGAGGAGACTCTTGGAGCCGTGTCACTCTCGCCGACCTACTTATGTCGTCTGGAACGGGTCAGGGGGTGAAATAATGACCATGTTCTTCCCCGTTTGAGAATAGGAACGAGAGTGGAGTGGGGAGATACAAGTGAAAATCATTGATTACTCGTGATTGGAGCAACGCAATGACATGAGAGTTGCACACAGGTGAATCTTTAGCCAGGAGGCTAATTATAGAGCCTTTAAACTGTGAAATCAAGGCATATTTAATGGACCGCGCATGAACACAGGACTATTGGTGTTCGCGGCGTGACCTGACTATGTCGCCGGGGATTTTTAAGCAACGCCGCGTACCCATGCCATGGCAAAGGCAATTTATATTGATTAATTGGCCGATCGATCCTCGAGCACGCATTCATTTTTGTGACCAGCGAGGAAAAAGGAACAATATGAGTATTATTCCAAGACCAGAATCATCCTGGGAGAGGAGATGAATCTGCGAAGGAATTCTGGATCTACTTTTTCTTGTGAAACGAATATAAGGGGTGGACCCTTGGCAGAGGACAGTTGTTGTTGTACCAGAACCTAGCGCGGAGCGTATGTCGCCCGACACCAGGGAAAGAAGCGTGCACAAAGACTTAAACATTTTAGTGGTAATCAGTATATTCGTCGTGCAGTGTAATGCACCAAGTGATAATATAATCATGCATGGTCATGAAGTAAGAATGAGTACGGTAATCAACAAACTTTATTATGTGAAAGGCGTGTTACCGAAGTCAAGGAGGGAGGCTCGGACTTCAGTTTGGGAAGCCGTGCAGTAAAACTGGTATATACTTTTTATTAAGGACAGTCGTGCCGTATGTGTATAGTCGGCAGTACGAGCAATTGTTAGTGTTCACATAGGAAGTACCGTGTGATATACTAGGCAGAACTGTTGAAAGTAATAATTTGTGTAAATACAATGTACAATGTTCAGCGCAGTGTATAAAATAGTGATTGGTTATACATGTCTTAATATGCCGGACTGCGCCGGGATAAACTTTATGATGCGATTGGTGAAATGGTATAAGTATACCAATAATTAACGTTCATGACGATATGTAAGCATATTCATGCCAAATCGGGAAGGTTATCGAGGGATAATCGATCGACAGTTGGTGAATCCGTAGGCAGATGATCGAGACCTTCAATCAGGAGGTAGTAGGAGCATGGAGGAGTCCGTCCGCACCTGCAATTCTGATATCTTGCCAGGAAATTTCAACCAGTCAGGAATATAAATTGTGACGTGTGTTTGTGTAGTGATCTTATGTAAATATATTTTAAATTAATATTATGACAAGTGTTATAAAGTGTCATGTGGAAGGAAGCAATAGCTTCAGCATAGAAATGAAAAGTGTCGTGTGGTTTGTGAAGCAAATGTCATATAAAATGTGTATTATCGGTGTGGAAATGCCTCGCTAATTATGCAAATGGCAGGCGAGACTGGAAGATATGGGTGGTTGGAGCCACCTGGATAAGCCTATGTAAGTACCCCACAAATCATGATGTTATAGAAGTTATAGCCACTGCATGTAATGTGATTTCAGAATTATAAAATGTGCCAGTAAGAATCAGTATTAGGAGGTAAACCCTCAAGTGTTTATGGTTGTTTTGATTTCAGTAGAGTTGAGATGTTTTTATACATCAGTGAGTGGATTAATCGTTACCACTATTAATAAAATGGCAAATCAGTTATGTAAAACTTAACGTAACGAACACGGATGTTCGATATTTAAAATGGTTACGTTGTGTCGGGTTATGGTAATTTATGTCAGTAATAATAATAATAATAATAATGAAAGGTAGAAATGAAAACATCAGGATAAATTGTTGTAAGCAAGAAATATTTACGCTAATTGGAATATTTATCGATCCAAGCAGAAGATAATACATTAAGGGATGAGAAAAGAGTTGATATCAGATTATATTGTATTAATGGGAATACAATTATGCAAGGAAATGGAAGAGCTTAATAGTGAATTGAATTTGTAGCTTGTGAATAAGCTTGTAGAGTAATTGATAGATTTATCATAATAATTAAAGGACGAGAGCATCAGGTTATGGAGCCAGGTAATCTGTTCGACGTGTAAAGTCTCGTATAGCCTTGGGCGTACAGAGATATTTAATTTATGCCAGAGTGTATTTAGTGTGGTACCCTAACTCTGATGATGGATATGGAATGTTCCGGGTTCGAATCCTGTGGTAGGTGAGGGGAGAACAATGGAAACGTCTGCACCATACCTGATCGACCGAGAACTTGTTATTGAATGATTCGGCTCTTGTGAAGCGAATCTTATTGACGGCAGCTGCTGACTGACCGTAGCATTTAGTAAGATACCGGCTACCCAACTAGACCTGTGTTCGATGAATCTCGTGCCTTCATATAATGAAACGGACCTATTGAGGCCAGTTATTAATATCCTAAGGTTAGGAATACATATTTAAGCTCGTCCAGAACCTATTGCATACCATTCAGTTTAAATCATATGGGATATGTGCATTTGTGAGAATGCACTATTGTATTCAGAATCGTGCTACTGCTTGGGGGATGAAAGCCAGGAATCAGGAAGCGAGGGACGGTTCACGTGCTGTGACCACCCCACTCCATTCCATTGTATGCGAGCAGCTCAAAGGGGCTGAGTTGTAAAACGAACCGTGAAGGTTAACGTTTTGAAAGGACAGATTTGAGACCTTCCTTGTAGTGAAAGGAAGCATTGTTATTTTGTGTAATGAATGTGTGTGGTTTAAAAACACATTGGTAATCATAGATCACCCTGATGATTAAAAATTTTAGCAATCTTACGAATGGTTGGAAGTTGCATTTTGTACTGACACTGACACGAATTTACGAAGTTGGCACTAGACGCCACAGGCTACGCTCGCAAGGGTAGCTTAATAATACCATCCAACACAGCGATAACAGATGTTGGAATTGAAATCACAACGGCATGCAGTGGAACTATAAAAAGAGGGAAGTGGAGGGGTAGATTTACATAATTTTGGAGTTGCAGGTAGATTTGTAGTGCAACCCATGAATTGGCTAATGCATGATAAAGCATTTGGTGGGGAGAGAGAGACAAAAACACAAACGGTACACATGATGTAAATTAAGATATGTTGTAAGAAATAAGTAATTTTGTGAAATTAGAAGAAGTCACACAAGGTGGCATGAGTGTAAAAGCACAGTTTTGTGAAAGTTACATGTGCATCAGCGCACTAGAGTGAATTTTGAAGGCAACCTAAGGGTAAAGGATTGAATAATGATATGGATTTAATTTGATAAAATGTGTGAATAATTAGTGGATTGTGGGAATAACTTTGTTTTGTTTGTGTAATATATTTGTTGGGATTGTGTTCTTTTTATGTTTGAAGCCATGATTTTATGCTGAATTAAAGTCTTTAGAATAGAGTTGTGATTTATCATTGTAGAGTTGATACCTTTTAGTCTCAAATCGAAAATATGCAACTGCTCAGTGGGAGAACGGTACACGCCGAGACCTGAAGCTAGCTGGCGGCAGAAGCATGTTTTCCTTGGAAATTACTCACATGGGTACAGTACACATACAACATACGAAATTTGGTTGAATTCCAATTGATAGTGTAGAAGTTATATGCCTTTAAATATTGGACCTATCAGTAGGCTTATAATCATTTTAGCAACACTGCCATGTATGGCCTTCTGGAAATTAAACTGTAATATTATTATCTATATGTGTGCCGATTTTGAAATAGCTCCCATTCATACCTTCCACGATATCCAACATGGAGCTCAAATTTCAATTGCGATTTTTCAGCAGTTGGTAGCACTGACATCATTTTTCAAATATGGCCGTGAGATATTCAGGTATAGATCTTTACTCCTACCAAATTTTATTTCGATTGCTCCAGCCGTTTAGGAGATGATAGGGGTGGGGGGACACACACACAGCCAGACAGACAGACAGAAGGACAGACAGACAGACAGACAGACACACATTTTCCCGGATCGATCTCATAGGACTACTTTTTCCTCATTTTTGCAAAATGTGAAAAGTAGGCTAATTATATCGGGGGGGGGGGGGAATTAAAGCAGCAAAAAAGAGAGCGAATGATGATTTCATTAATAATGCAAAGAATAAATGTAAAGCTGCTTGGTTAATCATAAACAAGGAACTGGGTAAAAATAAAAGCAAGGACTCTACACCAATAACGCCAAATGTGTTAAATGAATATTTTATAAATTCTGTTGAAAGTATGGTCAAAAGTTTGGAATATGAAAATCATCATACAAAGTTTATGGAGAAATTGGAAAACCATAACGTAGATGAAAATCCCGCACCTCCTTCAGATGGAGACAGATAACATATGAGAAGATTCTAAAAATAGTTTCAGAACTAAACAATTCAAAATGTGAGGATTATTATGGGATGTCGAATTTTATTCTAAAACAAATAATATACATCATAGTATTACCTTTAACTTATCTAATAAACTGGATATTTACTACTGGAGTTTTTCCAGAGTGTTTGAAATTCACCATTACAATTCCAGTCCATAATAAAGGAGATATGATGGACCCCAGTAACTATAAGCCAATCTCAATTGTCCAATTATTTCCAAAATAATAGAACAGTGTATGAAAGAACAATTATCAGCATTCTTTGAGGAGCACAAGTTGTTTAATAGTACCCAATTTGGTTTCAGAACTGGTAAGTCAACGGTTCAAGCTGTTGAAGCTGTTGTTGATGAAGTGATTGCTGGATTTGAATCTCAACTTATTACATCTGTCACACTCTTAGACCTAAGTAAAGCTTTCGATTCTGTGGATCATAATATACTAATACAAAATCTTCACTATTATGGAGTCAAAGATTGTGAGTTATCATTAATTACCTCCTATCTCCACAAGAGAAGGCAAATAGTTGTAATAGACAACCAAAAATCTGCTCCGCTCATTGTAAATACAGGTGTAGCCCAAGGTTCAGTCATTGGAGCCTTTTTCTTCCTCGTCTATTTAAACGACATTGTTAGTAATATAAATGCCAAGTCAATACTGTATGCTGATGACATCACTGTAATAACAAGTGATAGAGACCTAACTTGCCTTGAAGAGAAAAGAAACAAATTATCAGGTGAATCAACTTCTTGGCTAAAGGTAAACAAACTATTTCTAAACAGTAACAAAACAGAAGAAATCTATTTTCACTTAGTCAAATTGGCTTCAAGTAGTCATGAATGCAGCTCTATTAAGTTGTTGGGAATCCATTTAGACTCTAAATTAAACTGGGACATTCACACACAAAAATTATGTACAAAATTAGCACGAGTCTTATTTTTATTGCGAAGACTCAAACAGTTAGTGCTAATCAGATGATTCTCGCATACTATGCATTTTTCCATTCACATTTAACTTATGGTATAATATTGTGGGGAAACTCAACTCAACAGGGGCACAAGGTATTTTCAGATGGCAGAAGAAGGCAATAAGATGTCTACAAGGCAAGCCTAGTACAGAATCCTTCAGAAATCACTTCCAAGAACTTGGAATGATGACTCTTACATCAATATACATATTCCATAGCTTAGTGTATATTAAAGAAAATCTAAGTGTATATAAAAATCGAAGGGATGTGCATTCACACACCACAAGAATAAGAAATCAGCTAGATACTCCTCAAGTCAGGTTAAAGAAAACACAAGACCACTACAAATACTATGGAATTAAAATCTTCAACAAACTACCAACACAACTAGAGCAGGAGTCTATAAACATTTTCAAAGCTTCCATGAAGCGATGGCTCATTAACAGCAGTATTTACACTTTGGTCGAATTTGAAGAGAAAATTACACTCTGCCCAGATGGACTATAGAAGATCAACTTCTTCTTACTATATTCGTGTTATTTTTTTCTTATTTTATTTTATAGAATTCAGTAAGCTGGTAATAATACTTGTAATATAATATACATAACTTTGTAATTTTATTGTAAATTGAAATTGTATTTTTAACAATGTGACGTAGTCTAATACAACGATAAGTTGTTAAATGACAATAAATATTGATTGATTGATTGATTGAAATACATCGTCGAGGCCCTATTTAATGTGAGGAAAATATCGGAATGGAATATCAGTTCGTTTGATTAAAATATCATTATAAATGGGATGAAGGAAGTGATAGAACATCTCCTTCAGATGTGGAATGATTTTAATGTTATGGTTTGGAATGGACACCTAAAACGACAGAGATATATGTTCCTTTTATTATTCATTAATACGAGTATGTTGTAGTCGCAGCTTGAAGGAATGTGTATATTATGTTGGGATCTGGTCGTGGCCCAAAATATGTTAGTGTTTGCGGTAAGTGGTTGCTGGCATGTGGTGAGATGTGTTCTGATTTGTAATCGGTGAATCGTTTTATGTTGGGAAGTGCTCGAGTAACCTGTCATGATTCTTTAATTTTATTTGTCAACCCCGTGATATACCACGAAGTAGGTCGACTTTTAACTTGGAATGGTGGATAATGTTTGTTAATATTTTCCTATTTAATTATTTAAAGAACCTTCATTTGTCCACGGTAGTTTATTCTTATTAGAATCTGTTTAAATATCTACAGTATACTAACTGGGCTAGTCGGAAGGTTAGGTTTTCATGGTGCGTTGAGATCGTCATTTGTCTCGATCAGATGTTGCGGTAATGTTTTGTATTGTCAGCTGGGAATAAGAAGAAGATCGCGGTAGCCATTATGGAATTTTGACGAGTTTGTTCGGAGTTCTACATTTTAAAGCCTATTAATTGTATCTGTTTAGTATCGTGGCGAATCTATTGTCTTAGGACATTGTATCTATTATTAAGGTACATTGATTTTCGTCAGATTCTACTAGTAAGCGATATGTGGACATATGATTTGTCTTAAAAAGTTGCTGGTTGGTTATGAACGCAATCTTTGGATTAACATTAAGAATGTACTGAAAGCCAAACATGATATTTAATGGGCGATTCTTCCTTAGGGCAGACATGTGAAGTAAGTACGCAAATGTGAGGGTTGAGTTTCCATCTTTATATAATTTTATAACGTATGTATTGAACCCTTATTGATCTTCGATAAATAAGTATTCATATTTATTATTATTATTACTACGGCCCAGGCAGCACATAAGGAAGTCGACTTGGATATTAGGGAGGCCAGCATTTCGTAATGATTGCAACAGAAGCTGAGTTGGTAGCTATTCCTGGGGGACGGCCAGAATTAGTCGAGTTCAAGGCCAAATTGTGCAACTACTGTACCAAAATTGGAGACATAAAGGAAGAATCACGAGGTCCTCTCAACGAACATACGATTGAATCAGCCAATCGCAAGAGACCAAGCTGTGACCACGAGGTGGACGGCGTCAGTAGTAAAAAGCGCGCGGAAGTGTGTATCTAAGGAACCGCCGAACGGATTAATCTCCGCTCGAGTAATTTGAGACGTTGGATTTATTTGGAGAAGAATGACACTAGCCCCATCTTTGTGAGACAAAAACTCTGGAAGTTTTTATCCGACTCTGCCCCACTCCTCCGCCCTTGTCAGTTTCTCATAAATAGTTTGGCCTGACGCCAATCTAAGTACTTAACGTGTGGAGCCTTCAGAGGCATACTCCACGCCAGTTTGAAGTGTGATTTTGACGCTCGAATTTATCTAAGTCTTATTGTGTGGAGCCTTCAGAGGTATACTCCACGCCAGTTTAAAAATGTGATTTTTACGCTCTAAAATCAGTGAAGCTAAATTATTTTCTGAGCTCTGGGGAGTTAAAGTCGCAGCGTTTGCAGTATTGAATTTTAAAAGCTATTATACATTTTGTTCTAAAATCAACTAAGTTGTGTGATCTAAATATTTCACGCCAGCGCGTGATAAACTGTAACATTCTTTTAAAGACGACGAGTTCAACTTTAAGGGGGAAGTATCGTATCACCCTAATTAGCGCTTACCAGAACCGAAGTCCACAAGACGGGACGGAAATACCGGACGAGATAGCGACTGCGAGTGCAGCCAGGATTTTGAACTTGTTAACGAGCCAGTGGCGCGGACTCGAGATGTATATTTTATGTATAAATTGTGTGTATTGTATGTGTGTTTTATAGTGCGTATGTGCGATATAATTAGGGCCAGTCTTCGCTATTAATCGCAGTAGGACAATTGTGGGTGAACTGAGTAGCCTGCAAGCGATTATAGATAGGCAAATATTTAACATTGAACTTTTCTGCCAAGGAGTCGAGACCAAGATGATCAGCACGTGGTTTGAAGTTGGGATGAGCTTCAAGAAATCAACGCAGACGACTACTATGAAGTGCTAAATTGTCCATAGGGCAATGGGTTGAGGAGGATGTCCTTAGTCCTACATGCAGAGCGGTGATGTACTAAAATTGGATTATTTCAATTATGTAGTTAGATTTGGCCGGGGAACTTTGTAAATAGTCATGTTTTTCTTTCTTGTTTTATAGCTGTTTTTCTTGTACCGACACTATATGTTTAAATGTCCGTTGGCGCGTGGCCAATGTGTTTGTTGATATTTTGATTTTTTTTCTTGAGTCATGTGTAATGTACGCGGTGTGCGTGCGTGATTTTTATCCTTGCAATTGCGGAACCCGTTACATTCGATAAATGGTGCTTTATTAACGTTAATATTTGAAATAGGAATGGGAGGAAATGATTGTAAAACATTTTGCTGAACAGGTTATTATTCATGTTAGGGTAGCCGAGTGCACCAACTTAAAAGTAATTGTAGAACACCTTCGTTCTAATTTGATAGATTTTTCTTGAGTCCTTTTCAGGTGACTAGTCACGGCATAGAACGATGGCGCCAGCATGTGGATATTATTTGTGTCTTTTATTTCAGGGTCTGTCACAACCCATACGTGTGATTAAGTGTGTGTTGATGTGTCTAGTGTGTTGAGTCTACGTGAGGAGGGGGTAGTTGTCCTACCGCCCTTATATTTTTGCTGCTGTTGTTTTTTTTTAGATGGAAAGACAGAGTGCTCTTGGGAGACTGCTGATTCTTGTCCATATGTTTTTCTGACACACACGTATTATTGTGCTTTGGGGCACATTTCTTCGAGGTTCGACCCCATGCTCTGGGAGGTCGAGGTTATTGACACGTGGGTTGACAGACATGCAGAGTTCCACAAACCGCCCGTTTTGCCTGTGACTTATTTTGATAGGCAGTCCTATTTGTCCGACTGAACCCTGTAAGCTTTCATGCAGCAAACCTGTTCATTGTGATGGCTAATTTTAAGCCATAATTAATTGGGGAGTTCGCCATGTGTGTAACGGATTGTTGTACCTTGTATGGATAAGAATTTGTGATTAACGTAAATGTTGGCTGTTTGCCTATTGCTTTGTTGATGACTCGATTTCATGTAATTTTGTTTGTCACACCCGTGTGGTGTAGTGGTAGAGTATTTGTAAATTTTGACAGCGGTCATTTGAGTATTTTTCTATTGGTCACGTGTTAATGTACTTGTGTTGATTTGTGTGAGAAGTCCTAAGTTTTAGGCAGTAAATGTTGCTACGGCAATTTAAGTCCAATTTCACGCGGAAATTTTGTGTTTGTTTATAGTAGATTTAGGAAGTGTCGGTTTAATTTAATGTATTGTAGTTGTGTTCCCTTGTGTCGGTCTAGCTCTAGGAAATGCGGATTCGTTGTCTGAAGGGTCATTCTGGATGATAACGAATCACGCATTCAAAGTACACATCGTGATGCATGTAGAACGGCGTACGCACTTATATGGTCACTTTTGGTATCGTTTTATTTAAGGACACTTGGTCCAGGTAATTAATCTCTCCAGAGATATCGCCTAGTTTTTGGCATTTTTATTAAGCGGGAGTCAGTTGGGAGTTTTTGTTGTTAATTGTTTATGTGTAAATATGGTGATTTGTTATTAAATTCAGTTGTTTTTAACCCTGGCTTCACTCTTTCCTGCATGTTATTTTGTTATATGTTACCCTGCAAGTTAATGAAGCGCCCTGACAGCAACTTACGAATATGACCTGTTACGCCCCGAATCTGAGTCTCATATGCTTCTTTGCAAGGGTTCATAAAACAAAAATGGCTGCCCAAGTGGGGATTGTTGTTGTTGTTGCTTCGCTGATCTCATATTTATTTCGTTGAGAAATGATGCCAGGTCAAGCGGACACGTAAATTCAGTAAATGGAGGCGATGTTGTACCGCCATGTGCATTAGTAAAATCACTGAGTTCCTAAAGTTAGAAATATTGAACAAGGTTAGAATTTGATTTGGTATTTGTTATAAACTTGTTCTGGCGCCCACATTAAAATTAGAAATTTGCATTATTGATGAACTCAGTCAAAGCAGGAAGATGTTGCCTTATATTTGACATTTAATTGACTTCGGTTAATTGGTGTTTCGTAAATTCTGTTGGTTAGGAATTTAAAAGCAGATCACTAGGGGTTATTTTGTTGTTTGGGAATAAATGTCATTGTATTCAGTAAATTTTGTTACTGAAATTTTCATTAAATTAGAGCCAGTAATATTTAAATGTGTGACATGTATGTGCGTATAGGGCTGAAACCTTAGCCCATAACCCTGTTTTTCTCTGAATATATTTTGTGTGTGATATGGCGATCGATTGATGAAATTAAGGCATTGTTAGAACAGATGTCGATCCAAATGTCCGCGAAAACGGAGGAACAATTAGAACAGATGTCCGCGAAAACGAAAGAACAATTAGTGCAGATGTCCGTAAAGACGGAAGAACAATTAAAAGGACAATTAGAAGCTCAGCGTGAGCATAGTGAAAAACAATTACTTGATATGAGCGGTAACATTTCGGTCCAGTTAGAAGTCCAGAAATTAGACACTGACAAACAATTCAATGAACTAAACCACAAATTGTCACAACAGGCGGTAACACAAACCGAACAGTTAGAAAAAATCACGAATGATATTAATCAGAGCGTTCAAAAAGTAGAGAAACTGGCAGGCGAGGTTGCGGAAAACAACATCAAACAGTTAGGCGAAATGAAGAAATTGGAGGCGAAATTTGATAACAAATTAGTACAATTTGACGAGATGGTGGCAGATAAACTCAAGCAGATAGAGGCAGCATGTGTCAGTAACACCGCGGGAGTGAAGAAGACCCAAGAGAAACTACAGCAGCAAATTAATTCGGTAGATAACAACGTGCTGGAATTAATAAAGGAAATAGATAAAGTCGAAGTTAAGGCTGAAACCGAGCGGATACACTTGCGGGAAAATTTAGAGGAGCAATTAGGCAGAACACAAGAGATCATAAGAAAAGAGATGGAAGGCCAGCTAATAAACACACAAGAGGTCATAAGACAAGAAGTAGGGGAGCAGCTCGTCAAAACTCAGGATAATTTGGAAGAACAACTAGTAAAAACGCAGGAACGGATACGTGAAGAGCTAGAGAAAAATCAGGAGAGGAACGAGGAGAAAATAAATAGCTTAAAAAGTAGGATCCGGCGAGATTGGGACCAGCAGGCTCATGCGAATAAGGAAGACAGGCTGGCAGTTTTAAAGCGAATGCAGGCACTGGAGGAAAATATGAAGTCGAAATTACAGGAACATTCAGAATTAATCATAAAAAACGAGATTAGGTCGTTAGAGAATGCGACGTTATTTTCAAACGAAAATATTCCGGAAAAGCAAACAAGTATTGGAAGTCCGGCAGGTTCGAAGTTGGCTGAGGACACGAGTCGGGGTCAAAGTCCCAGACTAACGACTAATGCATTCCAGCAGTACAGGGGGGAGACTTCAACTCCGCAACCGAACTTGGCACCAGCCCAAGTCATCCAAGTCATTCGGGGTAATGATTTTAAGCCCGATAAGTTTAAAGAACATTCAGGAACCACTCCCAAAGCATTTCTACGGCAATTAACTGACTACTTTAATGACCAACACATCGGCCCGGAGAAACAATTAAGACTGGTGGAGAAATTTTTAGAAGGACCTAGCCTGACCTGGTTTTTAAGTTTCAAGTACACGTTTACAGACATAGCTCAATTCCGCGAGGCGTTTTTGAAGAAGTTTTGGAGTCCTTCGTTACAGCAAGGGTTAAGAATGGACCTGTACACGCGCAAATACCACAGTACACATCCGACCCGTTTTTCAGAATTCTTCAGTCAGCAATTGGTAAAATTCAGGGATTTTGATGACCCGCCTAGCGAGCCGAATATGGTTCTAACCATCGGAAAACAACTCCCAATGCATATCCAACAATTATTAGTCGCAGGAAATATTCAGACCGCAGTCCAAGCCGAAGAATTACTCAGACACTTAGATGAGACGAGTATGGTAAGCCCACAGACAGGAAGAAGGAATTTGGAATGTGTCAACACGGCAGAGGTAGTTCAGGGACTCCAAAATAACCACGGCCAGGGGAACCAAAGTAAGACACAGTCCACAGGGACACAGTTCACGCCAAGAAGACAAGATTTTGACGGCCGAAACCAGTTCCATAACAACAATCAGAATTATCAGAATAACCGCGGGAGATATCATCAGAATAACCAAAATCAAAATAATCAGTGGACGTACCAGCGGGAATACACGAATTGGAGGGGAAACCAGAGACAAGGTAGACCTTACCAAAGAAATGGAGATGGTAGATGGAGTAACGGCAGGGACTATCGCCAAGAAAACAGAGGGGATTATAGGAATAACTGGGACGAACGATATATTGAATCCCGTAAATACTTGGATCAATTAAGTAATGAAGAAGCGGAGAAGGAGAAGTGGGGGCGTGCCATGGCGAACAGACAGAGCCCAGATAACCATCAAGGAGAGGGAGCAGAGAGTTTACTGAGGCAACAGGAGCGACAGAATGATAACCGGCGAAACACATCTAATGGGGCCCGGGATAATAAAAAAACCAAATGAACTGAAAGGAGACAGGCTAAAAACGGAGATCGCCAGGGAGCAAGAAGCGATGATAATGGCCAATATAGAAGAGTGGGTAGCATTCCCAGACGACTGCCTGGAGGAAGTGGTGAAGAACCGTGAAAATGTTATCAGACAGCTACCAATTATTTACGCGCATATTGGAGGTATGAGGGTGAGATGTTTGATTGATACAGGTAGCCAGGTGAGCTTAGTCACTGAAATTTTGATTAAAGAAATAGCAAGAAAACAGACTGTTCCTATTATGCCGGTACCGCTAATGAAAGTCAGAGGTGTCATTCCTGACAAAACTATGAATTGTAAACAGCAAGCATTTCTAGATCTGGAAATATTGAACCATACTTTTTCGCAAACATTTATTGTTATTCCAAAGATGAACTACAATATAATTTTAGGAGCCAACTTCATCTGCGATTTTCACGCTGTAATTGATTTACATAACAACACTGTAAGCTTCAAACAAGTAGAAGGATTGGATCATGTGGGTTTAAATATGGAAGAGAATCCGCTGGAGAGAGAGGCCAATACTTGGGTTGTTGAGGAATGCACTAATGAGGCCGGAGATAAGATCTTGAGGGGAGAGCAAGTTAACCAGACAGCAGTGCTAGAAATTGACAGCCGAGATATTTCGCAGGAACTTTGGGTGCATTTGGCGGAAGAAGAAATGGGCGGAACCAAATTCGAAATTCTACTTCAGGAGCGACTTAAGGAAGCCATCGTAGGGGAATCTGATAGAAGAAGATTGGAAGAAATTTTAAGATTACATAAAGGAGCTTTTGACACCGTACCTGGGAAAGTTTTAAATTTTCAATATGCGATGCAGGTAACAGATTGGACCCCATTCAAAAGTAAATTGTACCCGATCCCAGAGAAGCATTTTTCTCAGGTGAAGGACATTATTACTAACTTATTAGATTCTGGCATGATAAGGAAAGCTGCAACTCCTTATCTGAACGCAATATTGGCTGTGACCAAGCCAAACGGATCAATTAGGCTATGCCTAGACGCGCGAGTTTTAAATAGCAAACTGCTAGTTGAGCACGACCAAGCACCGAGGATCAAAGATGTTTTGAAAGGCTTCCGCGGGAAGAAGATATACTCAAGTGTTGATTTGACGAATAGTTTCCACCATCTTGAACTTGAAGAAAAATCCCAACTGTTGACGGGATTTTTATTCGATAATCAAAGTTATATCTGGTGTCGAATGCCCTTTGGCGTGAAAACTGCGGGATGTGCACTCATTAGAGCACTCGATAGAAATCTGACTGAGGAGGTCAAGAACTTCACCACGAGATATGTTGATGACATATTAATCGCTTCTGAGACAATGGAAGAACACTTGGTAAATTTAAATAAACTGCTGGACAACCTGAGAACCATGAACTTCAAGATCAACTTAAAAAAGTCACATTTTTGCCAGAGCGAAATTTTATATCTGGGACATATAATTGATGTCGAGGGCGTGCGGCCTAATCCAGCCAAGATTGATGCTATTAAGAAATTTCCCACACCTACCAAAGTCAAACATGTTAGAGCATTTTTGGGAGTGACAGGTTTCTTCAAAGAAAATTGCCCTGGTTACACCGAAACAGTAGCGCCTATGCAGGAGATGTTGAAGAAAGCGAATCGATGGTCGTGGAACGAGGAGTGCGACAGGTCTTTTAAAGCAACGAAGGATTTATTGGAAAACTGTGTGAAACTTGGATATCCGGATTTTGAGAAACAATTTATCATTCAAGCAGATGCTTCGTTAATTGGGATTGGTGCTATGCTGTACCAAGAGGACGCTGAAGAACCCAAGAAGAAATCCTATTTGGCATTTACGAGTCGTAAATTACGGAAACATGAGAGGAACTACACAGTTACGGAACTTGAGCTACTAGCAATTCTATATTCTCTCCAACAGTGGCGCAAGATGATCTATGGTTATTCCATCATTGTTAGAACCGACCACCATGCACTGACATTTTTATTTAAGACAACAATAGCAAGTGAGAGAGTTACGCGCTGGTCCATCTACATACATCAGTTTGACATTACAATAGAGCATTGTCCTGGGAAATTGAACGTCATACCAGATGCCTTGAGTAGAAACCCTGAGGACGGAAACGAAGTAACAGCGGAAGTTCACAATATTACCTTGACACCTAAGGCTCGTGAGTTTTTGGCAAGATTGAAGGATATTCGGAAGGAGCAAGAGGCTGACCCATGGATGATGATGATGATAAAATTCTATAGGAAGGAGTTACAACCAAATTCACCGGAGTACCGGGAAGCCAGTGCTAAACAAGCGAGATTTCACTACTTGAATAACTTGTTACATAAGTACGTGGATGAGCATCATACTAAACTGCGGATCTTAGTTCCAGCATCACTACAGAGGGGATTAACTTGGCATGTTCACGAGAGCCTAGCACATATCGGCACGGATAAGACTGAAGCTACGATAGGGGAGACCTTTACTTGGCCCAAGATGAGATTCACCATTGTTGAAGTAATTAGAACGTGTGACGCTTGTCAGCGCACAAAGCCGAACAACTTTATTCTGAAACAACCTCCAAGACCACTATTACCGCAGAAACCATGCGAGATGCTCGCGATTGATTGCTTTGGTCCTTTAGTAAAAGGAAAGCGTGGATGCCGATACCTCTTGGTATGTGTCGATGTATTTTCGAAGATGGTCGTGCTATGTCCTATTCAGAAGACGACATCAGGACAAGTCCTTAGTCGAATTAAGAACAAAGTCATTCCGATGCTTGGGAAGCCGGAATCCATTCTATCAGATCACGGTACCTATTTCACAAGCAATGTTTTTAGGCAAGGTTTGGAGAGCCTAGGAATAAAACACATATTTTCAAGTATTCGTCATCCTTGTGGAAATCCGAGCGAAAGAACAATTCGCTGTGTCGCTAAATACTACAGAGTAATGATTCCTAACGAACACAATAAATGGGTAGACAAAGTAGGGGAAATTGAGATGTGCATGAACACTACTAAGCACGAGTCGACGGGTCAAGTCCCACTGATTGTACACCACAACAGATTGCCGGAAAGAACTTGGGACAAGATCATTCCTTGCCCAAGGGATCCATTATTAGCGCATGATTTGCGAATCCAGCGAACGAGAGAGCACATGAGGAACCAAGCGGACCGAAGGCTGAGACGGTACCGAGGAAAGAAGTTTCACCGAGAGTTACAAGAACAAGAATTAGTGCTGGTTCGTAGACCACCGATCTCCGACCCTAAGAACAAAGTCTTCGCCAAGTTCTGTCCGAAATTCATTGGCCCGTTCCGGGTAATTAAGAATCTGGGTAACAATGCCTACAGATTAGAAGAAGTGAGCACTGGTGCAAAATCTGTTTTTAATAGCGCCAATTTGAAACCGTACTACAGAAGGGAACCATTTGATGATTAGGAAAGATGATATGTGCAGAATCTGTATTGCCAAAATTTTTTTTTTTTTTTGAAAGCAAACACTCAAATCCACGGGGAGCGCGTGAGTACGCACTTTGTTTGTAAACAACGAGCAGCTGAGACGACGGGAGTGGCAACTACGTGAGGAGAAGGGGGAGACTTAGTGAAAATATGAATGACATTCCAGCGAGAAGGGAGCACACTAATTGAGTCAGAGGGGCATACACTCGAGCAGCTGAGTGAGATTTAAAGAGATGTGTTGTTACTACAGTGGATTTTGTTTTTGAAATCCAAACCAATAAATTGTTTCGAATTTCAAAACCTTGCTGAGGATAAATGAACCCTTATTGATCTTCGATAAATAAGTATTCATATTTATTATTATTATTACTACGGCCCAGGCAGCACATAAGGAAGTCGACTTGGATATTAGGGAGGCCAGCATTTCGTAATGATTGCAACAGAAGCTGAGTTGGTAGCTATTCCTGGGGGACGGCCAGAATTAGTCGAGTTCAAGGCCAAATTGTGCAACTAGTGTACCAAAATTGGAGACATAAAGGAAGAATCACGAGGTCCTCTCAACGAACATACGATTGAATCAGCCAATCGCAAGAGACCAAGCTGTGACCACGAGGTGGACGGCGTCAGTAGTAAAAAGCGCGCGGAAGTGTGTATCTAAGGAACCGCCGAACGGATTAATCTCCGCTCGAGTAATTTGAGACGTTGGATTTATTTGGAGAAGAATGACACTAGCCCCATCTTTGTGAGACAAAAACTCTGGAAGTTTTTATCCGACTCTGCCCCACTCCTCCGCCCTTGTCAGTTTCTCATAAATAGTTTGGCCTGACGCCAATCTAAGTACTTAACGTGTGGAGCCTTCAGAGGCATACTCCACGCCAGTTTGAAGTGTGATTTTGACGCTCGAATTTATCTAAGTCTTATTGTGTGGAGCCTTCAGAGGTATACTCCACGCCAGTTTAAAAATGTGATTTTTACGCTCTAAAATCAGTGAAGCTAAATTATTTTCTGAGCTCTGGGGAGTTAAAGTCGCAGCGTTTGCAGTATTGAATTTTAAAAGCTATTATACATTTTGTTCTAAAATCAACTAAGTTGTGTGATCTAAATATTTCACGCCAGCGCGTGATAAACTGTAACATTCTTTTAAAGACGACGAGTTCAACTTTAAGGGGGAAGTATCGTATCACCCTAATTAGCGCTTACCAGAACCGAAGTCCACAAGACGGGACGGAAATACCGGACGAGATAGCGACTGCGAGTGCAGCCAGGATTTTGAACTTGTTAACGAGCCAGTGGCGCGGACTCGAGATGTATATTTTATGTATAAATTGTGTGTATTGTATGTGTGTTTTATAGTGCGTATGTGCGATATAATTAGGGCCAGTCTTCGCTATTAATCGCAGTAGGACAATTGTGGGTGAACTGAGTAGCCTGCAAGCGATTATAGATAGGCAAATATTTAACATTGAACTTTTCTGCCAAGGAGTCGAGACCAAGATGATCAGCACGTGGTTTGAAGTTGGGATGAGCTTCAAGAAATCAACGCAGACGACTACTATGAAGTGCTAAATTGTCCATAGGGCAATGGGTTGAGGAGGATGTCCTTAGTCCTACATGCAGAGCGGTGATGTACTAAAATTGGATTATTTCAATTATGTAGTTAGATTTGGCCGGGGAACTTTGTAAATAGTCATGTTTTTCTTTCTTGTTTTATAGCTGTTTTTCTTGTACCGACACTATATGTTTAAATGTCCGTTGGCGCGTGGCCAATGTGTTTGTTGATATTTTGATTTTTTTTCTTGAGTCATGTGTAATGTACGCGGCGTGCGTGCGTGATTTTTATCCTTGCAATTGCGGAACCCGTTACATTCGATAAATGGTGCTTTATTAACGTTAATATTTGAAATAGGAATGGGAGGAAATGATTGTAAAACATTTTGCTGAACAGGTTATTATTCATGTTAGGGTAGCCGAGTGCACCAACTTAAAAGTAATTGTAGAACACCTTCGTTCTAATTTGATAGATTTTTCTTGAGTCCTTTTCAGGTGACTAGTCACGGCATAGAACGATGGCGCCAGCATGTGGATATTATTTGTGTCTTTTATTTCAGGGTCTGTCACAACCCATACGTGTGATTAAGTGTGTGTTGATGTGTCTAGTGTGTTGAGTCTACGTGAGGAGGGGGTAGTTGTCCTACCGCCCTTATATTTTTGCTGCTGTTGTTTTTTTAGATGGAAAGACAGGGTGCTCTAGGGAGACCGCTGTTTCTTGTCCATAGTTTTTCTGACACACACACGTATTATTGTGCTTTGGGGCACACTTCTTCGAGATTCGACCCCATGTCCTGGGAGGTCGAGGTTATTGACACGTGGGTTGACAGACATGCAGAGTTCCACAAACCGCCCGTTTTGCCTGTGACTTATTTTGACAGGCAGTCCTATTTGTCCGACTGAACCCTGTAAGCTTTCATGCAGCAAACCTGTTCATTGTGATGGCTAATTTTAAGCCATAATTAATTGGGGAGTTCGCCATGTGTGTAACGGATTGTTGTACCTTGTATGGATAAGAATTTGTGATTAACGTAAATGTTGGCTGTTTGCCTATTGCTTTGTTGATGACTCGATTTCATGTAATTTTGTTTGTCACACCCGTGTGGTGTAGTGGTAGAGTATTTGTAAATTTTGACAGCGGTCATTTGAGTATTTTTCTATTGGTCACGTGTTAATGTACTTGTGTTGATTTGTGTGAGAAGTCCTAAGTTTTAGGCAGTAAATGTTGCTACGGCAATTTAAGTCCAATTTCACGCGGAAATTTTGTGTTTGTTTATAGTAGATTTAGGAAGTGTCGGTTTAATTTAATGTATTGTAGTTGTGTTCCCTTGTGTCGGTCTAGCTCTAGGAAATGCGGATTCGTTGTCTGAAGGGTCATTCTGGATGATAACGAATCACGCATTCAAAGTACACATCGTGATGCATGTAGAACGGCGTACGCACTTATATGGTCACTTTTGGTATCGTTTTATTTAAGGACACTTGGTCCAGGTAATTAATCTCTCCAGAGATATCGCCTAGTTTTTGGCATTTTTATTAAGCGGGAGTCAGTTGGGAGTTTTTGTTGTTAATTGTTTATGTGTAAATATGGTGATTTGTTATTAAATTCAGTTGTTTTTAACCCTGGCTTCACTCTTTCCTGCATGTTATTTTGTTATATGTTACCCTGCAAGTTAATGAAGCGCCCTGACAGCAACTTACGAATATGACCTGTTACGCCCCGAATCTGAGTCTCATATGCTTCTTTGCAAGGGTTCAGTATGTATTCATGTTTATTATGTTGGGCATCTATTGTAATATTTCATGGAAACCATCGATGTCAAGTGATCTGAAAGAAAACAGTGTTTAATTTCTAAGTGATAAATTTAGCCATAGCTCCAAGGTAGATACTCTGGGTGTGATTGAAACTGGCCTAGCCGCTTCCCTTCCCAAGTTCTTTTTGTTCTGTTGTCTGGATACGCTTGTAATAGGGTTTGGCCTTTCTTAATGAGGGTTGTGCGTGTCAACTGTGTTTGCATCGCGTGGTTTTTCCTTTCTGTACTGTGTTCTTTACTATTTTGTGCGTGTCAATTTTAATATCTGCTCTGCAAAGAGCAATAACATTTACCATGCCAGGAAAATACAGCATAACCGTATTGAATAATAGATAAGCTGACGACAATTTAGATTTTGGAATGTCCTTGCTATATTATAGAAGAAACTTACAATTAGTTTTAGCTGTCAGATGATTCACTATTACAAAGATATTCAATTTAGCTGCTATTAGTTTTAGATTTCATTTTATTGCTTATTACCAATACTAATCATTAATGCCAATATTACATCTTTCATTGCTATTGTATAGAATATGAATCTAGTTTTACATTATGTGACTAAATACTGTTATTATGACTAGAACTTGTGCATATTTCTTGTTAACATTATTTTTTAGATTTTACAATTTTTATTTATTTTGTATTCGAATGCATTATAATTTTGAATTTAATGTATTTTCATGTATTAACTGTGTGAAAACAATTGTTTAATACTGTGATTGTGGCAATAAATAAATAACATATAAGTAGGAAAAATACCATGCGTATTTATTAAATAAATTATTAAATAAATAGTTTTGAAAATAGAATATATAATACCAGTTTTCAGTAACTTCTTATAAAATTAATTAAAACTAATTTAATTACGAGCAAAGTTGATCAATATTTATCTTGAGTTTTCCCTTTCATTGCTAATAATTTTTCATAAAAGAGGATTAAAAAGCAGATCTGTAACAATGTGTGCTTGAAAATTGATGATACAGTACTATAAAACATTTTCTGATAAATATGAGATGTAAAATATCTGGTGATTGTAAAGATTATTTTATAAATAGATTTAAAATTCACAAGATGAAATAAGGCTCTTTAGTTAGGGGAGCATGGTTTGGCAATTTGTTGTATTTATTCCTTGCTCGACTGAAAATTTTATATATGGTATGATGAACATCTCATTGTCCTGATGCGTAACCTATATTTGGGACATGAAGCCGATGTTAAAACTGAGCATGGTGAAACAGAGTGGTTCCCTATTAGTAAAGGTGTGCGACAAGGGTGTATATTTTCGCCTTACTTATTTACTCTGTATGCTGAGTACATCATGAGGAAATCTGGATTGGATGAGTCACCTCATAGTTTTAAGATTGGTGGATTGAATACAAACAACTTGAGGTATGCAGATGACACCACTTTGGTTGCTGAAAGCAAGGAAGAGCTCGCGGATATCATTATGAAAGGTAAAGAACAGAGTGAAACCATGGGCTTGTACTTGAATATCAACAAGACAAAACTAATGACAACAGGTTTACCATCAAACATTATTACAGATAATAAGATAATCACAGAGGTGAATAGTTTCTGTTTGTTGGGATCAACCATTAGTAGTAGTGGTTCATGCAGTCAAGAGATTCGCCGAAGACTTGCCCCTAGGAAGAGCAGCTTTTAAAGGCCTGGATAAGATCTTCAAGTGTTCCGATGTTTCTTTGCCCACTAAAATTAGAATGGTTAAGGCACTAGTCTTTCCTATAGCTACATATTGTGCCCTTTTGTAAAAGAAATATGCAAATCACTGTCCAGCTGCTCAGTCTTATCTCTTAGGGGGCATAGAACGTCCTCCCACTGAGTGATTCACACATTATAGGATTAAGCATACGATAACACTTCACTGAAATGAAATTCCAAATCCTACTAATAAAACTATTTAATTCTCAAAATTTGGCGGTACAGTACACAAAACAACTGAATCAACATCACACTTGTTCTAATGAACAAGGAACAATACACATTAATCAGAAAAATCAATAATTTAGGTTCCACTGAACCCTAAAAAAATTATCAAAACTAGTTTCACTTCCATTTAGCAACATTATAAACTTCTCTCATAACGGGCTCTAAAAGTCTGGGATAAATTTATTACATATAATTTTATGTTTTAAACACTTTAAATATTCCAAATTTGAATATATTAAAAGAAATTTGAGTTAAATACAATTTAATGGTATCAACAATTACCAATCATTTTGGTACCACATGACGTTCACAATATATCATCCCTCTCTCCAACACTACCAAAACTGTATTTGTTTTCGGGAATCTCATGTACCACAAGCGTTGAAGACTACTGATTTACTCAATTCGAAGTAGACTCCCAGCTACTCGATATCTCCAACAATCACTTGGGAACAATAACATTTATCATGCAACAATGCAAAGGACTTTCATTATGGTCTCAATTGACAATTTAATTATTCATGAAGTGCGGATCTATAATACAACGGCAAGGATAAAGAATCAATATAAAACTCGGTACAGATTACCGGTCCGTTAAAGGTTTAATATATCAGAGTGCAGATATGGTCTGTCTCTGTCCTGGGCCTACCCCAACCGTGACCTCCATTAAGAAAACGTCGAGACACTACAGGCTTAAATTTATGACTGGGGACGAGAGTCAATGCTCCCTCCTTTCTAGACGGGACTTTAAACACCGCTTTCATACAAGCGTGAAACTGAACTTGGGAAGGCTACACATCACATTAATATAACAACAATTATTCTGAGGTTCTACTGACCTATTACTGTAGCTCAGGTATGATTATAATTTCGGGGTTTTAACACTGGGAAGAAAGAATTCAAAACCAATCATAATTAAGGGGCTTCCGACGTGAGAGACATCTGGTTCGATTCTCTGGCCAGCCTCTAGGACACTTCCATTCTCGAGGGATTAGGGCAAATTCCATAGAGCGAGGGTATCTAACCACTCCTCCTAATAATAAAAGCGACTTTGGGAAAAGGTATTCGCCCACAATTCCACGCTTGACAATAATATAGCACCCTTTTTAAAGTTTGTCACAGCAAACACATACAAAATCAATTACTTCAGCCCAGCTGATCTCCGCAATTATAACTCCTGGCATTATTTTCACCGCAAATTTTAGCGTGACTATTTATTATATAGCGCTCAAAGGCGACAATCAATACATTCGTGATGCCTTCCAAAGTTTAATATTTATTTTAACGTAATTCATTTATTTCTTCGTCCATAATTAACATATTTGCCTTTCACTAAGTCTCGACTTTTCATTTCCAAGAACACAACTGGTTCCATAATTATTATTATCATTATTTTAGCACACAGCGGCTCATACTTGAATTATTATTTCAATAATTAATTTATTCATTACATTATTCTCATTAATTTTAGCACACAACGGCTCATATTTGAATATTATTTCCATAGCTTTTATATTACATTTTCCTTTTTATATTATCCTGTTTGCTTTTAAATAACATTATTCTTTTTATCTTCACTAGTATTCCATTGAATACGATTTCATTTGATTACACAATACATTTTAGCAATTTTTACTTTAGATCCCGCACTTATCATTTTCTCACAGTCTTACATCCCTGATTTTCAATACTGGAGAATACTTTCTCCGTGGTTACCATTGTTACATGAGACTCCCGAATCCAAAACACATAGTAAATTTTGGTGTTACCGGTACTTACATGGTTTATCCGGCCCCATTGTCCGAATTCCAGTGGAACGACATTCGGCCCACATTAAATTTCTTACTCCATGATGATAAAAATATTTACACTCGGTAAATTACCCTCTGGATTACACATTTTTAGATTAATATGAGGGTTTACACACATTTTCACTACACTAAAAAGAATTATAACTTTCACTTAATGTTATATTTACACACACAGAATTTCACTTTTTGTGGCATCAAACACACGTGAATTCTTTCTTCACCAAATCCCAGGGGTGCAATTTTCGACGCTGCCTTCTACCTCCTATTCTCATATTGACAGTCTCGTACGAAATGAGACCTCCTTGGATATGAATTCCCTCCTAATTCTGGTGTTTAATTTATCGGCACGATAATAAAGTCTTTTCCGGTTCGCAATTGTCTATCTGGGAAACGGTATGTTTTTACGTTTACCCCTGAAGTCGCTATACTGCGCTTTTACAATTGTTTATTTGATACTATGCGTCGGAACTGAATTCGGACGGCTATTGTATTTTCTCTGTGGAGTACTTCTTTGAAACGTGGCTACGGATATCTGTTTGTAGATTCCTACTTCTATCACCACTTTGTTACCCTAATCTCCTCAACCAGGAAAATTAGGTATTAGCTATGTTTGACCCTACCGTGGTTATACTAACACACTGGGAAAACTTTTCTAGAGTATCTACTCTTTGCTGATGTCTCGTATACTTTCGAGATACTATGTTGTCACTTCGAATACTAGTGTCGGGGCTTCAACTACCCTCGCCGGCTAACGTATATTTTCGCTCAATGTTTGTAGCTTGGCCTACCACCGCAGACTATTGTACTTTCGAAGTTCTAACTATACTTTTCTTTTGAAAAGAACTTCAACGATTTAGAGCGCGGCGACACTGAAGAAAGCTGGACAGTACTTCGATTTAGAGTACTTCCGCGTCGTGATACAGGTTCGAGTCCTACTGACCGAACAAGACTGCCGGTGCTGAAAAGCAGCACGACCAATACGTGGTCTGATGAGATACTGCATGATCTTGCTTGGGCTCCTGGCCCTTATATCTGATTCTGGCAAAAATAAATAAATTTCTCTTCTTCCTCACCACCAATTTCCAAAATAATCGTCGTACAATGTTAAAAAAAATTATCTCTGAAAAGCTGAGGTTTTGAACGTCTCAACAATATATAAGATTCCAGGAATCGATCGTGTGAATCTATAATATTAATTTAAATGATCTCTTCAGATGCGTGGGTAGTGATTTCGTTTTGTCTCCCACCACGAGTTCCTGGTTCGGGAATTCACCGATGACGTAATGCTGAATTTGCATTTCTTCCTGGTACAATTTCTATGGACTTTATCCACTCTAAAAATCTCTTTCCCTGGATAATTATCACTGATGGAGTCCTTTCTTTACTTTAATGCCCTCAAATGGCTTAATTTCAATTATTTCTATGTTTTCCAGGTTCCTCCCTTCATGCGACGCTGCCATTTTATTGTCAACTCAGGGCTATTTCCGAAACTACGTCTCTCTCATCAATGGAATATTTTTCAGATCTAATTTTACCGCGTGCGTAACCAGCTCTCTGGTGACTGTTCAGATGACCTCACCGGCGGCTGTGGCCTGGCAATCTCTGGTTGCACAATTTGTCTTTGCCTCACGCAATCTTATGCAGTATTAGCTTCTCACTATCTTCAGAACTCCCTTCTAAAGCCTGCATTTATTCTTTCTTTTCTTCGAAATACAAGGATATGAGTTCGATACTGCACCTCTCCCATGGGTACAATATGGTTGCGAAAGCTGGACCATAAGGAAACTAGATAGGAAGTATATTGATGATTTTGAGCTCTGGTGTTGGAGAAGGATACTGCGTATTCCTTGGACAGCCAAGAAGACAAATTTATGGGTGATTCAAAAATTCAAACCAGATCTGTCTCTTGAAGCGTTGATAACACGATTACAGCTGTCATATTTTGGACACATTATGAGGCGTTTTGATTCGTTGGAAAATACAATTATGCTTGGAAAGGTGGAAGGGTCTTGGAGACGAGGGCGACCAGCATTGAGATGGATCGACTCCATCAAATCCAACATGAATATGTCAGTGAAGGATCTGAAGTATAAGGCTGAAGACAGAATCATATGGAGACAGTCCATCCATGCAGTCGCTAGGAGTCGACGCCGACTTGATGACCCTGATCCTCATCAAGATGAAGTTGTTGATCTTTGACCTTATAAAATATTGCGTAAATATACAGGGTGTAACTAAATATGTGGGAAAGCTCCGGGAAGTCGATAGAGGACCTGACAACATGAAAAACATGTCCGGAAAACATGTGGTGTGTGTGTTCGTTGTCGTGTTACAAGCATTGTGTGTGGTGTGCATAACACAGACGGCGGCATGATTTTACTTCTACAGTACACGGTTAGTTTATAAATGAAAATGAAAATCCACAGCCGGCTTCCAGTCTCCGACCGGGTCAGGAATGGAATGAATGAAGCCCCCATATAGCGGCGAGGATATGGACTGTGCCGGCTGCCGAGGCCTGACGCACTCCTCTGGGGCAATGATTAAATGAATGACAGATGAAATGAAATGATAGAGGAGAGTGTTGCTGGAATGAAATGTTGACAGGGAAAACCGGAGTACCCGGAGAAAAACCTGTCTGCCTCTGTTTTGTCCAGCACAGATCTCACATGGAGTGACCGGGATTTGAACCACGGACCCAGCGGTGAGAGGCCGGCGTGCTGCCGCCTAAGCCACGGAGGCTTACCAGTTTATAAATATAGCCTTCTAATTATTACAAATACTAAAGACTAAATGTGAAAACATCTGTTATAATAGATTTAATTGCTGTGCAATATAACCTATTATGCTAATCAAACGATTTCCAGTTCCGCCTAGTCAATACCTAATATTCAAAATCTTATGATGTAATCACATGTCACAATTTACATATGGATGGTTGGTTATTAATTTTAGGGGCTGCGACAACGCGATCATGTAGCCCCGTGTACTTTGGGTGTGTGTAGGATCTGTCTGATAACCGGTGTTAATTGTGATGACTGTATTAGTGTGTGTTATCTGTTTTTTAATTTAAGTACAGACTGCAACTTAGAATTTTTCAAATAGTTCCTACTTTTGCCGCCAAGCACCACCGTCAACGACTACTAGGCCAAGTTCAGAACTTACCTACTAGACGCCACCACAGTCGGCTCTTGGCAAAGAACGTAGCAACCTAAGAGCTTTGTTTACTTTCTTAACCTATCCAATTTAGCTTCACACAGGTGTAATTAGTGCAAGGTTCTTTAACATGCCATACATCTATGACATGGGACCGCCGGCTTTACTTTTCCTCTGAAGGAAGGCATAATGAGGGATTTTTAACGCTCTTAAACCATCCGACGACTTCAGCTGGGTTTGAACCCGCTATCTTGGGCATAGAAGCTCAGCATGCTACCGACTACGCCACCGAAGCCGCTACAACAATCTACATAGGTACATGTTTCGATGCCTATATGCATTGGCATCATCATCAGCCTTACAGTGTATTGGTAGCACTTAAAAACACTTTGTAATTACAGTAATAAAATGTTGACAAAAACACACTCAAATCACTTATACATTGTAACACTTTAAAACACTTTAAAAGTTTTCTTAAAACGATTTTTTAATAATTATGGTAGGTACACATTGCAAAACTCTTGATGGTTTAATTGCCTCTCTTGAGGTTATCAGAGTTCGGTTCATATTGTTGTCTATTAAATTGGTCAAAGATTTCCATTCCCAAGTATTTTGCGGCAAGAGTCAAACATAGCCGTGCTGTGCTGGAAAGAAACTGTGCTACACTGAGTTAAGTCAATACGGAAAAATGGGTGACTCTATGAGTCAAAAGGGTAACCTATTATGCTACAACCAAAAATCACCTACAATATACTTGGGTTACTACACAGACATTGGGCGTGAGTCTTGACGTCCTTCTGCCGTACTTTGCCTAGTCTTTAATAATCGTGTATTATCGAGGCATTTACTATGAAAGACTTGTTACATTTCACTATGAGTTGTTGAGAGATCATTCCTGTACCACCACAAGGACGGTGTCATAGAGCTGGGCATACAACTGGGGATGGATAGTGGCAGGCGACCGCTAACTTGGTTTAGTGAATGAAGGGTCAGGAAAAGAATTTTGTGAGGAAGTCGGCCGTGGAACTGTTGAAAGGACCCGTCCCGGAATTTGCTTGGGGGTGAAATGGAAAAACCATTTTCTGGACGGCCGAGGTGGGGTTCGAACCCACGCCCTGCCCCACCCCTCCTGGGGCACTCATCTAGCGGGACGTGGGTTGGTGACCACTGGACCCCAGCTGAGTCCCTCATCTCCGTCTTCCTTCCTGTCAACCTCCCTCGGTGAACTCTTGTTCTCTTCTGACCCAGACGGTATTAGGGTATCCGGGGCCTAGGGAGTCTCTTTCTTTACCGCCTTAATTGGCCCTTCTCTCATCTTTCCTGATACCCTCCTTCTGCGAGGGGTCAACCTTCTCTTTCTTTTCATGTTATCTCCTGCCTTCTGCTCAAGGCTGTCAAGGAGGCAGGGTGTATGTAGCCCCACCACTTTTGGTGCACCCAGGGTATTGTTACACTCTCAGGGGCTCACGGATGGTGAGTTCGGGAGTTGGCGACCCCGTGGGATTCTTGAGCTGGGTCCGTTTTTTCCACTTTTTCCACTGACTTAGGGTCGGGCGCTCTCCTATTTTGCCTATCTGCCTTTCATGGCTCTCCTTCCTTCCAAGTCGTCCCCCAATCCTCATTCTTCGGGGGTTGGGAAACTTTCTTTTCTTCCTATCCTTGATTAGCCTTATCCTTTATTTGTTTACCATTTCTTATTCTAGTATGTAGGTCTGTTTTCATTCTCATCTCATCTTTCACTATCACCCAAACCATTAAGCGCCGATAACCTAGAAGTTAGGCCCCTTAAAACAACAAGTATTATCATCATCATCAACCACGCTCTGCCGATACCAGCAAGGCACGAGGTAGCGCCATAGCGCTCTCGTAAATCGCAGCCGTAACTCAAGACGATTACCGGTCAATTGTTTTGACTTAATGATTGGCATGATTGTACCAACCGACAGTTTTATATTATAAGAGCAGAGAAAATGTCGGCTTTCAAATCATGAGAAGTGTTTCTAACGTCATTAGAGAAAGAACACTGCACATATGCTTGCAAGCAAGCTCTCTGCTGAGTCATTCACAACTAATGAATTCGGAAGGCAACGCTGCTTGGTTCGCTTCCCCTTTTTACTTTAGCCAGGCTTTTTCTCGTTGTCTGCCATTAACCCAGTTCAGACCCTTATGTTTCCCTGCTCGCGATCACGCCTCTCTATACTTCTCTTTTCTTGTTGTTGTTGTTTGAGACTTCAGTCTTTTGACTTGTTTGATGCAGAACTCCAGGCCTCCCTGTCCTGAGCTAATCGTTTCTTCTCTACAAAGATACCACACCCTTCATCCGAGGCAATCTGTTTAACAAATTCTAACCTTGGTATACCCCTACAGTTCTTTTCCACGAGCCTTCCTTCTATAACTAAGCTGGCTATTCCTGGGTGTCTTAATACGTGTCCTACCAGCCTATCTCTTCTCTTCATTAGCAGTCGCCAGAAACATCTCTCCTCTCCCACTCGTCTTAATACCTCTTCATTTGTTACCCTATCTATCCATCTGATCTTCATAATTCTCCTGTAACACCACAATTCAAACGCTTCAATTCTCCTCTTTTCTGCTGCACCAATAGTCCAAATTTCACTTCCATATAGTGCCACGCTCCAAACAAAGGATTTCAAAAATGACTCCCTAATACCTTAATCTATATTCGATGTCGACAGATTCCTTTTCTGTAGAAATACTTTCTTTGGCTGAGCCAATTTACTTTTTACCTCGGTATATCCTCTTTGCTTCGTCCATCACTGGTTATTTTGCTTCATAAGTAACAGACGTCTCCTACTTCCTTTAGATTTTCATCTGCAAATTTCATGTCCATAGAGGTTTCTGATTTATTTTGGCTGCATTCCAATTTTTTAGTTTTACATTTATTGATTTTCATCATGAATTCTTTCCTCAAGACGGAATCCATACCATTTGAAAAAGCACTCAAATCCTCTGGCATGTCGGCACAGATGGCGATGTTAACAGCATATCTCAGACTTGACATTATTTCTCCTTGAATCTTCACTCCCACTTTAAATGTTTCTCCAATTCCTTCATTGCTTGATCAATGTAAAGATTGGAAAGTATGGGTGAGAAGTAGCAGCCTTGCCTTTCCCTTTTCTGAATACCAACTTCTCTCTCATGCCCTTCAACTCGAATGACTGTTGTCTTTTCTTCAATAAAATGATTTTATAAGGAAACAAATGTTACTACATTTATGATCAATCCTAATTATCAATATTACCGTATAATTAATGATCTCACTTGCACAAATTTCCAAATTTATTTATTGCAGAAACCTGGGATTTTGTTTTGATTTGAAGAGAAAACTCAATTTCATATTGTACCCGATACCTAGTTGAGGCTATCGGCTACGCCAGTTGTGGTAGATCCGTAGTTGAAATTTGTGGTCAAGAAGAAAAGATAGCACTCAGATCGAGTCAGAGGAATTGAAGGAAATGATGTATGAGACTGGGGGAGAAGGAGTCACTACCCCTCAAACGCAAGGAATCACGGGAGTAATAATGGATGTTTGTGATGATTAATTGGAAATAAAGTCTTATCTAACCTCGGAAGGGAAAGAAATAACAAGGAATATTATTAATAATAACTTGAAAAAAGGTGGATAATTCCTTAAGTTAATTCAATGGCTTTATAACAGAAGATAGGGGCCGAGGTTAGATCTGTGACGTCAGAGGAAGACAGCGGAAGGGATGAGAAGTCACGTGCTAGGTCAAGGTGGTGTGGCCCCACGCAGATACAAGGAATCAGTTCATCAGGTGTTCTGTTGCATTATGTGCAAACAACAAGTCGGGAGCGCGACAATTCATAACGCAGTGCAGTACGGTGACTTACACAAGCAGGGAGGAATCGCTAAGCGAAGCCAGCAGTGTGATTTTATGAGCTCAGTATTGTAGCATAGGCTGACCGAAGGTCGAATCGAGGTGGCCGTGAGCTTGAGGCAGGGAGCCGGCAATAGGAAACGTGCTAGTTTCAACATTGGAAATGCATTCACATACATGTTAAACAGCAACGCTTTTACAAGCTTATAACTTACCGTAGTAACGCGCAGTATTCCACTGGGGATGAGGAACATTATCTCGACTACATTCACTATGAATAACCACGTATTGAAGCAGTACAATGAGGCCAGTGTTTAACTTCATGTTACACATAGACAGTGAAGCAGAACTTGTCGTGCTTTGGGCGACATTTTGTTACAGTTTGGTATTCAACGAGTTGAACATTACTACTCTGACATTTTTCAAGTTTGAGATGGTTGGAGTTGGATTTCAGCAGTCCAGTCGTTCAGTACAGTTACAATTACACACTTTTCTACGGATAGTCAGATGGACTTAAAATTATTTCAACGATGTTACAGCATACTTTATAATGTGTTTGAACAGGGCATGTTTAAAGCGACCATGGGGCCGTTCAAACATTGCTGCATTTTGCTAATTAGGACGTGTGATCTTATGCACTTTATGAATAGTGGCATGTCCATTATAACAGTTATACGTCATGAACATTTATGAAATTTATTCACAACCAACGCAGATAAATAAGTCTGATAAATAAGTACACTTTTTGAAGTTACAATTTTCTACCAGTGTAATTCGATCATAGTGAAGATGAACATTATTAATGGATGTCGATCGAACATTTTACTGAACAGTCGTGTAACATTTCCGAGGAGAGAATGGAGTACTCAGTTTATTTGAACTTTTGTGGAGAATATTTGACAATATCCGTTATGGATATCCTTCATTTCATCATGTCGTGCTAGCCGTATGAGGAGACGTGATGGCAGCTCAGAGCGTTGGATTCGGTTCCTAACGAAGAGGATTACTACAACATCATGTTCACTTGGATGGAGTCGGGTGTTAGTTCAGTGATTAATACAGGGTTTTTCGTCGATCTTTCGAGAAATCTGTTGCGAACACTTGGATTACCGACAATCTTTGAATATTTTATTAGCATCTGGAATATGAAGGTATTGTGAGAGCTATGGCATTACTGATATGATTTTTACATGAACACTGGGCACACTTGTATTTTGTACAGGAGTGTTATTTTTCGACATGGCTTGAATGGTTTACTACTTCGTTTGCTAAAATATGGTGTTACCATATGACATGGCAGGCACATTTATCCAACGTTTTAACTATCGATTGACTTTATTAAGCAGGATTTTGAACTTTATATTTTTCTGTGATGATAGTACTTTTGATTATGGATAGTTTTAGCGAGTGTTTCGAAACTCATGATCTGCAATTGGATAGTATGGATTTTAGTCAGTTCATTGCATACTAGCGAGTATGTGGAGTTCATCAGCAGGGATTTTTTTCTCTTTTATTGGATTGTTAGGTGATTTTAAATTTTATTCCCTCAAGCGAATATATATTGCTTGTATGTGACAAGTAGAAATTGTTGATTTTAATCATGTACACTCATTCACCAGTCTACGGAGTTGGGGCCTGTTACCTTGCGTAGCTGAGTGGTGGTACACACCTTACCTGTCGTGTTAGGGATTTTTCATCTGAGTGTACGGATTCGGGGCCTGTTACCTAGCGTAGCTGTGTGGTGGTATGCACCTTACCCGCCGCTTTAGGGTCTCATATTATCATCCGAGTGTAATTATGATCGTAAGAGGATTAAACAATAAACTACCGTCACATATTAGTTGATCTTTGTTAAATAATTTAAAAATAAATGTCAGCAGGGTTACACTTTGTAATTCCTGTCTTGCCAATCCAATAGTTTGTTGCAGTACTCTTTTGAGAGTATATTCATTTAACAGTTAATATTTTTGATACTCTTTGCGAGTGATTTCATACCTTTGAGAATGATTTCAAATAATTGAGTCTTGTAAGACGAGTTATTTATTATCAGAATTTATTTACAGGCAGATAATGATCAGATATTTTTGATGTGAGTTAATATAACACATTGGTGTTCTTTTTAAAGTAAATTTTGAGGATCTTAACAGAGATTTTATACTCGGAATTAAAGCAAATCTTGAATTGGATTACGATTACTATTTTAATTTTCCTATTGTTTAAGAAGTTGTCTGGACATGACAATATTAATTACAGTTCTTGTAGGTTATATTCGTTAACCGTCTGAGGCCAGTTATATTTTTTATGGATCATGCTACGTGATGAGTTGAATCATTTTTGATCGGAGTTTGCGAGGTTGCCAGGAGAAGGTTTAAAATATTGCCAATGAAAGTTTTGAAGCAGACATGAGGTCGTCGAACCCAATCTAGCGTATTTTTGAAATTCATGCTGTGTGCTGAATAATTGTGGTGTTATGTGAAATAATAATGGTGTTCAAATGTGATATTTGACAAAGTGAATTTAAATAGTGAAGATTTGGATGGTGAGATCCAGCGTGATTTTGTAGAGGCAACGTATTATTTTGGCATGATAATTAAGTGATATTTGGAACTGGTAGATTTTTAAGACAACGTTCTATAACCAATAATATACATTTTGAGGATTTTTTTTTGATAATCCAAGATTTTCTAATAATAATAATAATAATTTATGGAATTATTATCTGAAGTTTAAACATATTAATGATCTGACCCGATAAATTAAATAAATAAATAGTTGATTAAACAGCTGATAAATAGATGAATTAAATAATGATAATTAATTAAAGGAGCTGATAAAATAAATTTCAATAAATTTAAATTAATTTAAATAAGTTATATGATTTAAATAAGCTGATGAATTGCAACTTATATTGATGAACTAAATAATTTAAATGGATGGATTGAGATAATTTAATTTAAATGACATTATGAAATAAGAGTGTGTGGGTGATTTACAAATGATTTAATGAGTTGATGAATATAATAATTATTTAAATGATCTGATGATAATGAATTAATAGTTCTGATTTGAGTATAACAAATAACGGAATGATAGCTGATGTGAGAAGCATTTAATTATTTTGACATGATAATGATGATGATAACAGATGATTAGTGAAGATTTTTCGATTCACAACCGAGTAGTGATTAGAGGTGATGTAAATATTGTGTATAAATTTGTAATTAATTTTTAGGAGTGATTGTTGGGATTTCCAACATATTGATCAATGCCATTTTAGCTATAAATAATTGAATATTTGAATATTATTGTTATTATGATATTTTGTGTGCTAGACAGATTAACATTTCATTACATCCACATTCCTGATGTTACATTAACAAAAGTTAGGTCTCAGGGAGCACGAAATGTCAGGGACGAAAAGACATAGAGCTACGGTGGCCCTGAGAACTCAAGTGAACTCTAGTTATTTTTGTTTTTCATGTGGATGAAAATATTTTATATAGTGCGGAGATGGTTCGATTTGTGAGGACTATAACATCATAACTGTTATATTCGTTCATATTCTTAGGCAGGTTTATGTTTGTTTCTGTCTGACCGTTCACGTTCAAATAAATTTTGTTTTTATCTTGGTTGTGATCTGATGATGATATTGTTTTCCCAATCCATTCCTTTGTCACGATTAAGGCTTAACCAGAAAGGATGTAGTTTGTTAGGGATTCAGTTGATGGCGCCCATTTCTATTTGCTATTATAACTAAATTTAAGCCCGTAACGACCCTAGAGATACTTTATCTCGTGTTACCCTCTGCTTTTGTGATATTTCAACTGAATTTCCGACACATTCCTTATTTTATTTCATGTTCATTTAACTTCACTCTGGCCTGGGATGCCAGGTATGCGATGTAATGGCAGATGGGTCATCGCATACCTCGGATGAATGGGTGCAGAGGAGGGGGAATTGGCTTTTCGCAATCGTGGGGCTTCGATGTTGTTTATTCCATGGGAACACATCAGAGTGAGGTTACGAAGAGATTGATCTCTATTTCATTTAATGGTGTTATGCAATTTATTGAACTTGGTCAGACGATATACTTGTGTGCCCATACCAGTGATCAGGTTAATCATATTAGTGTTATATCATGTTTAACCCCATGCCATTTTATTGCTCATACCCAAGTGTAGTAAGAATTGATACATTGTGGTGTTTTGGTATCCAACGTCTCTGAATTAAAACGTTTAGTTGCAAATTATAATTATGCCTGTGGACGATTTAGCTAAAGTGTTAGGGGATTTGCAGAACAGTATGTCCAGCATTGTGCCAAATATGAATAAAATGGAGACTGAAGTCAAAGGACAGATAAATGATTCAGAAGCTAGGTTACAAGCTCGATGTGAAGAAAATGTAAAGTCTTTACAGGCTAGTAATGAGGAAATTTGTAAGTCATTGCAGACTAGCACTGAAACTAATTTAAAGTCTTTATAGACTAGATTGCAGAGTAATACTGAAACTAATCTGAAAGCTAGTGAGGCTAATTTAAAGGATAATTTAAAATTGTTAGAAACCAGATTACAAGCTCGTAGTGAGGAAAGTAACACAGAATTGAAAAACAATTTAAAGAGTTTGAAAACTAGATTAATGGTAAAGAATGATGAAATCTTGAAGGCGTTACAATCAGATATTAAGGCAGTAGAATCGAAAGGAGAGGAAAATGTATGGATCTTAAGGAAAAACATTCTAGAATTAGAAAACAAAGGTGAAGAAAATATTATTAATCCGAGGACAGATGTCATGTCTATTCAGAAAGATATTATATCAGATATATCGAAATTAAGGTTCGACATAGATGGTTTAGTAACAGATGTAGGCAAAATTCAAGAATGGTCTACCGAAGTATCTTTCGAATCTAAGATTAAAGGTTTAGAAACGACTTTAGGGAATGAAATTAAAAGTTTGAGATCGGTAATTGGGACAGTCAAAAGGAAGTTTTAGGAGAGGTTAATTCTAACTTGAAATCATTAGAAAACTGATTGCAGGCGGACATTAAGAAAATAGATGATAACGTTGATCAGAAAGTTAACGATAATTTAACGTTGTTTAAAAATAGAGTCGGTGCAATAGTGGATGAACGGTATAATGAGGTCGATGCCGAAGCAAAATAAAAACGTTCATGGATTGAAGATAAAATAATCGCAGGTATGGCAAATTTGGAAACAAAATTCACCGAGAATAAAGAAACGATGGAAAGAGATTCAGCTCAGTTCAGGACAGATGTAAGCCAGTTGAAGGAACAGGTTGCATCAGTTAAGACAACATGCGAAGAGAATATAGATAAATTAAAGAACGATTTAGAAGAAAGTAACAGAACGCAGGCAGTTATTTCGTTAGACAATCTGGAAACCAAATTCAAGTTTAGAGAAAAACGAACTGAAGATAGAATGACTAAACTGGAGTCAGTTATAAGTAATCTCACAATTCCAAGACGTAACAACGGGGGATGTATCGATGAATCAAACACCGATAGGTCGTAACATGAATAGTCAAGAGGTGAGCGCAGGAGAGGGTAGTCGAATTCAACAAAACGTTACTTTTGAAAAGACAAGTTCAACCCCTCAAGGTAATTCTAATCAGACTATAAACACTTCCAATACGAATGAACGATACTCAGGTTCGGTGACCATCATCAGAAATCTTGATGACAAACCAAGAAAAGTTTTCTGGGAATACGGGTGTCACGCCAGTCGAATTTTTTAGAGTTATCCGACTACATGGCGGAACATCGGGTATATACGGAAAGAGAGCTAAGGGTAGTCAAACGCGCCTTAGATGGGCCAGCTTTGACGTGGTTTCGCGCGTTTAGAAGCAACTTTGCGAACCTGGAACAATTTGCCATAGCATTTTCACGACGAATCTGGAGTGCGGAGGATCAATTAAACGTGAGAGCGGAAATGTACTCAAAACGCTATTCTACGTCACATCCAACGCATTATACAAACTACTTTACATCTCAGTTAGCTAAATTGCAATTTTTAACTCCTCCATTGCCAGAAGACGAATTGTTGCAAGCAATAGCAAGGCAGTTGCCAGTAGAAGTCCAATGATCACTCATAGCATCGGGAGCGAATACACTTGAACATTACGATGATATTCTACGCAGATTAGATTACACAAGCACTCAGATGACACCTAGGAATTAGAGAAATGAAAACCGGAACACGCAAGAAGTGAATGCGGTAATTGTCGACAATGCGGCACAAACAGATAGGAGAACTTCATGGGGGAATAGGAGAAAGGAGGAGAACAGAGGAAATGTTCGTAACGTCCGTGGGAATGACAGATATCAAGGACCATATGAAAGACCGTATGAACGAGATCCACGAGATGGTAGATACAGAAACTACAACCAAGATTCCAGATATCAGAACCGGAACAGATATAATAACCGATATCGAAGCAGATATAATCAGAATCAGAATCAGCAGTCCAGTCAAACCAATCGACAAGGCAATGATAATTGAAATAAGCAGAATGAAAGACGCCAAGAAAGTCAAGAGTACGGGAGAACAAGGCGAGAGGATAGACAACCTAGTGCACCATCCGAAGAGTTAATTCGAGACATCGATAGGGCAGGCACAAGTGGTGTAGAAAAAAACGACTAATTGATACCGAATCAACATGCTAGTCATCTGGAACCCATCATCATAGTCGAAATATACCAAGTTAAAGATGAAGATTTGATCGAAGAGGAAGATAAAGTCCACCGGGGGAATCGACACGAATTTCCAGTTATTAGCGTGGACGTCATGGGAAAAGAAATAAATACATTAGTAGATACAGGGGCTATGGTGAGCTTGATGTCCACAGGCTGCCTTGAGGAATTGAAATTGTCAGGAGATGTTACGATGTTGCCAACTGTTGTTAGCAAGATTCAAGGGGTGATCCCAGACTAGAGCATAACATGTAAAAGTCAAGTACTCTTGGATATTGGAGTTGGAACCAGATATTTTGAGCAAATGTTCCTTGTCGTAGGTTAACTACATTTTGATATGATCTTAGGAGTGGATTTCTTAAGTGAGAGTGGCCTGATCGTAGATATGCAGAGTAGACGCATGTACTTTCAGGAAGAGGACATTGAAAATCAGGAATCCGAGGTGACAATCTTCAGAGAGAATATATTGGATGAAATTGTATATAACATAGAAAGGTCTATCGAGAGTAAAACTGACATGAACAGTAAGTTGAATCCGGAAATACAAGAGCAATTTGATCAAGCAATTTCAGAATACGAGGACATATTTAACGATAAGCCTGGACTCATGGAAAATTTTACTTATCGCATCAAGTTGATGGATGACAAGCCATATCATAATAATTTATATCCCGTACCAGACAAGTGGAAAGAAGAAGTCGGTATGATGATAAACGACATGGAGAAAGATGGAATTATTAAGAAGATGCCAACTGCTTATCTAAATCCTTTGGCTGTTGTCAAGAAGCCTAACGGTAAGCTGAGAATATGTCTAGATGCTAGAGCCCTTAATGAGAGAGTTCTTCCTGAACACGACAGTCCACCTGTTATTCGTGAATTGTTGCGCAGATTCAGATGAAATAATTTCTTTTCTACTATCGATCTGACTAGTTCATATTATCATATAGAACTAGCAGAAGACTGCAAAAATATACTGGATTCCTATTTGACCATAAAACCTATGTCTTTAATCGTTTACCTTTTGGAGTAAAGAATAGTGGTCCGGTGATGATCCGAGCACTAGATGGAAATTTATCAGATACAGTTAAAGAGCATGTCATGAGCTATATAGATGACCTGATTATAGCATTTGAAACAGCTGAGGAGCATGTCAGGCACCTTAGAATGCTTTTTGAAGATTTCCGGAGGACGAATTTCACGGTGAATTTCGACAAATGTCAGTTATTTTATGGGGAAATCGAATTTCTTGGTCATAGGATCGATGGAGATGGATACAGACACAATCCAAAGAAGATAATAGGTATTTCGGAATTTCCGACCCCAAGGAAACTTAAAGACGTTCGGCAGTTTCTAGGAATGTGTCAGTTCTTTTCAACACATTGTCCTGGATATACCGAAACAATGGCACCTCTGCAGGATTTGCTAAGGAACGGAAATCGATGGAAATGGGACGACAAATATAACCAAGCATTTTTGGCAGCTAAGAATATGTTAGTCCAGAATGTTAAACTCGAATACACAGACTTTGATAGAAGATTTTTTGTAGAGACAGATGCATCCAAGATAGGTATCAGTGGTATACTATATCAGGTGGATGATGCAAATAAATACAGATATTTGGCTTTCACCAGTCGCAAACTCAGGAAGTGTGAAAGGAATTATTATGCAACGGAGTTAGAGGCATTAGCAGTGGTTCATGCTCTTAAAACGTGGAAGAAGGTATTATTCGGGCATGACATAACGGTGATCACAGATCATAAAGCACTCCAATTCATTATGAAGACGGACTTAGCAAGCGACCGTATCACCAGATAGGCTCTGTTCCTACAACAATTTAACCCAACCATTGTGCATAGACCTGGGAAATTAAATCTGCTGGCAGATGTGTTGAGTAGAAACCCTTGTGAAGAGGTAATTGTCAACCTCATAGATCTTGTTCAAGAGGACCAAGGAACTCTGGAGAAGTTGAAAATGTTAGCACAGACTCAGAAGAGATACATACCTTTGCGATGAATATACCGTTTCTTAACACGCAGGATGGATAACGCCGATCCTGGTTTTAGACGCACGGAGATAGAAGCTAGAAAGTATCGCATTATGGGAGGTATGATATGTCAATATATCGATCAAGATCACACCAAGCTTAGAGTTGTGATCCCACCCAAGCTTGTCAAACTAGTTATTTGGATGGTACATCGAACCACAGCTCATGTAGGTGTAGACAAGACTCTGGCTCTTGCCCAAGAAACATTAGTTTGGAGGCAAATGGGACAAACGATCCGTGACGTCATAAAGACCTGTGACAGTTGTCAGCGAAGCAAATATTCATATAAACTAATGAAGGAAGTTCCTAGACCGATTTTACTTAGCAAGCCGAGAGAACTATTTGCTACGGACATTTTTGGTCCGATTCCTCGTTCGACGAAAGGAAAACAGTTTGTTTTGGTTACTGTAGACGTATTCTCTAAATACGTATCTTTGTGTCCAATCCAGAAAGCTACGTCCAAGTATGTTATCAATAGGAAGGAAGCTTGTAGTTTAACGTGACCGTTAATCTTGAGATCATGAGCCACGGGACCTCCTTTTTTTTACGTGGAATCCGAACCACAGGACATGGCATTTCACTTCGAAAATCTCACATGCATTGACCGGGAATCGAACCCGGACCGCCTTGGTGAGAGGCATACAGCTAGACCGCTGAGCCACCACGCCCCCTGTTATCAATAGATTGGAGAAGACAGTAATTCCAGGTATGGATAAACCTGAAGTTTTGTTAAGTGACCATGGATCACAATTCACCAGTATGGAATTTTAAACTGCTATGGAACGTTTGGGAATAAGGCATGTATTTAATTCTGTACGTTATCGAGAGGAAAACCCGGTAGAGGGAATTATGCCAGAGATCAGTAAGATGTGTCGTTTATACGTGTCGAGACAGCACCGCCGATGGATGGAAGTCATACCCATCATTAGTCAATGCTTAAATTCCACTATACATGAAAGTACAGGACAGATTCCGTCCGTGCTTCATCATGGGACGAAACCTAGTAGGCCATGGGACCGAAATGTGATGGCACCAGTAGATTCGGAACCTACCCAAGAAAGAAGAGTCGAAATAGCAGGAGAAAGACTCAGGAGACAGGGAGAGAAGAGAGCTAGGAGACATGCAGGAAGAAGGATTCATGAATCATTTCAGGAAGGTGACGAGGTGCTGATCAGGAAACCAGTCACATCGAATCTTCAAGAGAAGATATACCACAAATTTGCGCTGTTGTACGCTGGTCCGTTCTGAATTGATGAAGCATACAGAAATAACAGCTATAAGATTGCTAGAATCAACACGAATGAAGTTATTGGAACATTCAACGCAGCCAGCATTGGGAAGTATCATTACTCTTAGGATGAGGATGGTTCCATAGCTATCGTGTACATAAAATGTTGTATGTAGAGAATGCCTGAGAGTCTATATTTTTTACTAATCTGTTTTCTCAAGATTAATAAAGAAGGAGATGTACGGGAGAGATGTACCCGATACCTAGTTGAGGCTATCGGCTATGCCAGTTGTGGTAGAGCCGTAGTTGAGATTTGAGGTAAAGAAGAAAAGATAGCGTTCAGATCGAGTCAGAGGAATTGAAGGACATGACGTATGAGACTGAGGGAGAAGGAACTACTACCCCTCAAATGCAAGGTCACGGGAGAAATAATGGATGTTTGTGAAGATTAATTGGAAATAAAGTCTTATCTAACCTCAGAAGAGAAAGAAATAACAAGGAATATTATTAATAATAACTTGAAAAAGGTGGATAACTCCTTAAGTTCATGTAATGGCTTTATAACAGAAGATAGGGTCCGAGGTTAGATCTGTGACGTCAGAGGAAGACAGCGGAAGGGATGAGAAGTCACGTGCTAGGTCAAAGTGGAGTGGCCCCACGCAGTGACAAGGAATCAGTTCATCAGGTGTTCTGTTGCATTATGTGCAAGCAACAAGTCGGAAGAGCGACAATTCATAACGCAGTGCAGTACGGTGACTTACACATGCAGGGAAGAATCGCTAAGCGAAGTCAGCAGTGTGATTTTATGAGCACGGTATTATAGCATAGGATGACCGAAGGTCGAATCGAGGTGGTCGTGAGCTTTAGGCAGGGAGCCGGCAATAGGAAACGTGCTAGTTTCAACATTGGAAATGCATTCACTTACATGTTAAACAGCAACGCTTTTACAAGCTTATAACTTACCGTAGTAACGCGCAGTATTCCACTGGGGATGAGGAACATTATCTCGACTACATTCACTATGAATAACCACGTATTGAAGCAGTACAATGAGGCCAGTGTTTAACTTCATGTTACACATAGACAGTGAAGCAGAACTTGTCGTGCTTTGGGCGACATTTTGTTACAGTTTGGTAGTCAACGAGTTGAACATTATACTCAGACATTTTTCAAGTTTGCGATGGTTGGAGTTGGATTTCAGCAGTCCAGTCGTTCAGTACAGTTACAATTACACACTTTTCCAAGATGGACTTAAAATTATTTCAACGATGTTACAGCATACTTTATAATGTGTTTGAACAGGGCATGCTTAAAGCGACCATGGGGCCGTTCAAACATTGCTTCATTTTGCCAATTAGGACGTGTGATCTTATGCACTTTATGAATAGTGGCATGTGCATTATAACAGTTATACATCATGAACATTTATGAAATTTATTCACAACCAACGCAGATACAGGGTGTCTGATAAATAAGTACAGTTTTTGAAGGTTCAATTTTCTACTAATGTAATTCGATCATAGTGAAGACGAACATTATTAATGGATGTCGATCGAACATTTTACTGAACAGTGGCGTAACACATCCGAAGAGAGAGCGGGGTTCTCAGTTTATTCGAACTTTTGTGGGGAATATTGGACAATATCCGTGATGGATATCCTTCATTTCATCATGTCGTGCTAGGCGTATGAGGAGACGTGATGGCAGCTCAGAGCGATGGATTCGGTTCCTAACGAAGAGGATTACTACATCATGTTCACTTGGATGGAGTCAGGTGTTAGTTCAGTGATTAATACAGCGTTTTTCGTCGATCTTTCGAGAAATCTGTTGCGAACACTTGGATTACCGACGATCTTTGAATATTTTATTTACATCTGAAATATGAAGGTATTGTGAGAGCTATGGCATTACTGATATGATTTTTACATGAACAGTCTGCACATTTGTATTTTGTATAGGAGTGTTATTTTTCGACATGGCTTCAATGTTTTACTACTTCGTTTCCTAGAATATTGTGTTACCATATGACATGGCAGGCATATTTATCCAACGTTTTCACTATTGATTGACTTAATTAAGCAGGATTTTGATCTATATATTTTTCTGTGATGATAGTACTTTTGATTATGGATAGTTTTAGCGAGTGTTTCGAAACTCGTGATCTGCAATTGGATAGTTTGGATTTTCGTCAGTTCATTGCATACTAGCGAGTATGTGGAGTTCTTCAGCAGGGATTTTTCTCTTTTATTGGATTGTTTGGTGATGTTAAATTTTATTCGCTCAAGTGAATATATATTGCATTTATGTGACAAGTAGAAATTGTTGATTCCAATCATGTACACTCATTCACCAGTCTACGGAGTTGGGGCCTGTTACCTTGCGTAGCTGAGTGGTGGTACACACCTTACCTGTCGTGTTAGGGATTTTTCATCTGAGTCTACGGAGGCGGGGCCTGTTACCTAGCGTAGCTGTGTGGTGGTATGCACCTTACCCGCCGCTTTAGGGTCTCATATTATCATCCGAGTGTAATTATGAAAAAAGAGGATTAAACAATAAACTACCGTCACATATTAGTTGATCTTTGTTAAATAATTAAGAATAAATGTCAGCAGGGTTACACTTTGTAATTCTTGTCCTGCCAATCCAATAGTTTGTTGCAGTACTCTTTAGAGAGTATATTCATTTAACAGTTAATATTTTTGATACACTTTGTGAGTGATTTCAAACCTTTGAGAAGGATTTCAAGTAATTGAGTCTTGTAAGACGAGTTATTTATTATCAGAATTTATTTACAGGCAGATCATGATCAGATAGTTTTGATGTGAGTTAATATAACACATTGGTGTTCTTTTTGAAGTAAATTTTGAGGATTTTAACAGATATTTTATACTCTGAATTAAACCAAATCTTGAATTGGATTACGATTACTATGGTAATTTTCCTATTGTTTAAGAAGTTGTCTGGACATGACAATATTAATTACAGTTCTTGTAGGTTATATTCGTTAACCGTCTGAGGCCAGTTATATTTTTTATGGATCATGCTACGTGATGAGTTGAATCATTTTTGATCGGAGTTTGCGAGGTTGCCAGGAGAAGGTTTAAAATATTGCCAATGAAAGTTTTGAAGCAGACATGAGGTCGTCGAACCCAATCTAGCGTATTTTTGAAATTCATGCTGTGTGCTGAATAATTGTGGTGTTATGTGAAATAATAATGGTGTTCAAATGTGATATTTGACAAAGTGAATTTAAATAGTGAAGATTTGGATGGTGAGATCCAGCGTGATTTTGTAGAGGCAACGTATTATTTTGGCATGATAATTAAGTGATATTTGGAACTGGTAGATTTTTAAGACAACGTTCTATAACCAATAATATACATTTTGAGGATTTTTTTTGATAATCCAAGATTTTCTAATAATAATAATAATAATAATTTATGGAATTATTATCTGAAGTTTAAACATATTAATAATCTGACCCGATAAATTAAATAAATTAATAGTTGATTAAACAGCTGATAAATGGATGAATTAAATAATGATAATTAATTAAAGGAGCTGATAAAATAAATTTCAATAAATTTAAATTAATTTAAATAAGTTATATGATTTAAATAAGCTGATGAATTGCAACTTAAATTGATGAATTAAATAATTTAAATGGATGGAATGAGATAATTTAATTTAAATGAGATGATGAAATAAGAGTGTGTGGGTGATTTACAAATGATTTAATGAGTTGATGAAATTAATAATTATTTAAATGATCTGATGATAATGAATTAATAATTCTGATTTGAGTATAACAAATAACTGAATGATAGCTGATGTGAGAAGCATTTAATTATTTTGACATGATAATGATAGTAGTATATGGGCAACTTTGGAGCAAGCCTACTTCTATGGTTAAATTTAACCATAATGTTATTTATTTTTAAGGTCCTATTTAACCTTAAAAAATAGTTTACTTAACTAATTTTTTTTGAGGTCTACCTTAACCTTAACTTATTTTATTTTTTAATCTTGTTTATGGTTAAAGCCATCCATAACATTACCAATGAGCTTTCCAAAACTATGGCTAAAAGTAACCATGGAATTTAATCCAAAATAATGCACATAAATATGGCTAAAATTATCTATAAAACGTAATCAAAAGTTATGGTTATTCTATCTATAAAAACCAGCCATAAAAAGTTATGGTTAACGTATCCATAAAATTACCAATGTTATTTTTAATAAAATATGGTTAAAAGTAACCATAAAAATGACTCTAATATATAAATGACAAAGTTATGCTTACCTCTACCTATAAAACGTAACACAAATTTATCCTACAAACACCTAAAATAATGGCTAAAATTACCAGTAACTTTTTAAAAGAATTAAGGATAGAATAATGGTTAAAATTGCAAATAACTTTTTAAAGAATTATGAATAGCATAATGGTTAAAACAAGGCTAAAATTATCTATAAAACGTAATCAAAAGTTATTTATTTTTTAATCTTGTTTAAGATTCTATTTAACCTTACCTTATTATGTATTCGTTAACTAATATCCCCATGGATACGTTTCAATAATACCATCTACCGTAGGCTTAATCATTCTTTTATCATATTCGAATTTGAAATCTTTGCTAACATTTTTATTAATCAAGCTTTTGGTTTTTGTATCTCTCGTAATCATTTTGTAGTTTAAGTTAACCTTATCTCTCTCTTTATCTACAACATTTTTCATAGTTTCGATGTTTAATAATTTGGAGTTTTTGTAGTTTAAAGTAAAACCTTTAACTTTCATGAATTCCTTCCCCTTACTTGTGAAGTACCCGTAGCTCTTAGGTCCCGTAGAGATCCAATCTGTGATATGATCATCCTTTCCAAGTTCATTGGTCCATTCCCCTAACATACAGCCTGTTTGAACGGTATTCTTACCATCATCAATATAAACTACTGAGTCAGTATCGTAATAAACTACATTATCCCCTAATTTGTCTAGCATATCGTAAAGCCTAAGTCTTGCACTTGAGGTTGTAAATGCAGCTATAAACACATTGGTTAAGTAGGGGTCTTCAACAAAATGATCTTTATACTTATACGTTACTTGTACAATATTATCATTAATAAATATCATATTGCTTATTTCTAACCTATCGTCTAACAGAATTTCATAGAATCTCTTTACATCTACTACATATTCATTTTGGGTCAAGTTTTGTCTTTGTCCGAATTTACCCCACAATGAGTTTAAGCAAATCTTAGAAACAGCACGCTTACCAGGGTTTGGAACTACCTCTTCAGGATTCAGGCCAATATTAAGATGTTTCTTAACCGCAGCTATGTACTCTTCAATAGTATCAAAGTCATCTTTCCACACACTCGTTTCAAGCTTTATTTTCATAAAGTCTTTGACGTATTCTTTAAACAGAGCATTACTCTTTACTTTAAAATCCCAAACCTCGTATACTTCTACTATCTTATAACCTTTTTGTATCCCTTTCTTCACTTCATCTGTTGTCCACGTTCCTGTTATTGCCCTTTCAAAGTCAGAGTGTTGGCATGATGAGCATTTTTCCTCAATACACTTTCTACACAACCCAAACATCAGCTTCTCTTTCTTAACCGGCAATACAGGATGGTAAAGCTTTCGCGGTGGTAGTACTTTGCACTTAATCAGCCCGTACCAATTTTTATTATACCTTTTAGGTTTGTATATTTTTTCAGGGTGGCCGACCAGGTAGTAATCAAAATACTGTACCGTAGGGTAGAGGCTGCATACGTCTATATATTTTATTTTTTTATTTTGTACTTTAAGCTTGCTTGCATTGGTCCTTCCTCCATAGAAAGCTTCTCTAGGGTTCAGTGGCTCTACCACCTCTACGACTGCTGTACACTTCTTCAAACCTTTCTTATAATCTTTGCTTTTAAGCCACTTACATTCCCACATTTCTACTAAATTGTACCCCGCTTCCCTAATTTGAACACCTCTTAGTTTTGTTTTCTCAAACAAATCGCCCATAGTCTCATTGTTGACATTGTTAATAGTCTCTTCTTGATAACAATCAAGACATCCATGCCAAAAGCAACCGTGATACTGATAAACAGTGTTGGTCTCTTTGTGGAACCCGTCAACCTTTGCCCCACAAATCTTGACTTCACCACCATTCAAAGCGTGCTGTACACCTTTGAAGGTGTTGAGCCACCCTATAGAAGCTTTACTATACATTTCTTTCTTATCTGATTTTATGACAGCCATAGTGTTTTTCTTAAGATACATTGATTTGTATATTCCCATACAAACGGTTGCAATGTACTTAAATGGGTCGATGTTAGCAGTTTCCAAAAACTGTTTCCTTAGCTCTAAACAACCTCTACGAAGAATATCTACATCAGAGTTACAGTAGTCCATAAATTCTTTTTGAAAGTCGAAGGTATAATTTTCTTTAACCTTATCGTTGTACCACTCAAGGAACTCTTTCCTAGCTTTCGCCTTCATGGTATCTACCACATAGTACTTTTTGTCAGGTACACCACCAACATAACTTTGGTTATCTCGTGTATTAAAGAAATGTGGGAAGTAACCCTTCTTAAGTTCTTTTAGCCCGAAAGTTTTTGGGAATTCACTTAAGGGAGAAGCTACAAAATTGTGGCTATCGATAATGCTTATTAGCCCATTTACCTCGAGCATCATTAACTTTGTTCCATTGTATATAGTGTATGGTTTCAACGTATTCTCTATACAGTATTTCAAGATAAATTGTGAGTCATAACCTTTTGCATTGTGGGCGATGGCAGTATATCCTTTGTGGTCTTTTGAGATCAACCACTTACAGAAATCTTCATTTGTGTTAAAGCTTACTTTGGTGCCGTCGATGTAATGTGCGACAATAAGATTGGGAATGAGCACCCCGGTCTCTTGTTTTGCTTCAAAATCAAACCATATGTATTTCTCTGTGTAACTACATCCGTTTTCCCGTGTGATAATATCAAGCAAAATATTGTTGAATAGTACTTTGTACCTTTCTTTTGAAATTTTACCGGCCAAGAATCGTTTCTGAAGGTCTTTAATCTTTGGCTTTTTGAACACTTTTAACCTATGTTCATTTACATACCGTTTTAGAAACTCTTTTGTATCGTCTGCATTGCAAATACATAACTTTTCACACTTCCCTCCTTGTTGCTGCTTAATCTGGATGTAGCATTGATGTTCACTAGTCTTTACGAAATCATCACAATTCCTACACTTATCGTACCCACACTTGTGTCTGAATATTTTTTCACATTTACTATTACATATTACACACTTGAGTGTTATAAAACAGTTTACTTTCTTTGCACATTTTTCACATTCAGTGAATACAACAATTACGTGTAAGTTGTAGTAATACTTGTTTTCATAAACCTTTTTGCACACGCTTTTACATTCATTACAGTTCAAAACGACTTCATAATTTACAAAAGTATCACATTTACTACATTTAGTAAGGCAACAGCTAGCTTGTGCATCTTCCCTTAAGCATATTTTATTGCAGCCTTTGCACTTGTAAGCTATCTTACATACCTCAGAGTGATGGTTTAAACAATCCTGGTTATAACAGTATCTATTGCACTTCTTACAGTAAACTTTAGCTTTATTTTCGGGGGAGTGTACTGGTTTCGTGCACAGTATACATGCCTTTACTTTTTTATTGCACTTATGCTTATCCTTATTGTTGTAAGATGTATTGCAAGCATCACAATAATATGAGCTTCCCAAGAGAGCTTTCATACTGTTTATTACATCAAAATGGTTCCCGTTTTTGTATAGATAAATTTTGGTATTTCTTTCTTTACCTGAGTATATAACTGAATTAAAATTTTCGGCACAAACAACCTTTATTTGAACTTGTAATATTTTTTCTACGTTCTTTATATCCTCTAAAGTGAAACCTTCCTCGTTATAGGTTCCTAACTTCTTGCACAACTCTTCAGTTAACTCTGTTTGAATGCGTCTGCCTTGCCTAACTAATTTTATTTCCATTGCACTTAGTTGCCTACCTAGCACTTCATTTGAGTGGTACGTCAAAGCGGTGACTATGGCCCGAGGGCAACATAAGTTATCTCTGTTCTTTATTTGTGTGATACATCTCTTGGTCCTTACGTCATCTACTAGATTTATGATTTTAGACTTACCTTGGCCTTTTGGTATATTGATTATCTTGATATTGAACCTGGTTTGTGTGATATTTAGGTTTTCGTTTGAAGATAGAATTTTGGCTATATGGTTCATGAAGGACCTGGCGTTGATATTTGATTGAACAACAGTTGAAATGTCATGATGGAAATTTGGGTTGCTTGCTACTATAGTTAACTTGTCTCCTTTTTTGTAGTTGCCCTTCTCTTTGGCCAGTTTAATCATTGCGTTGATGGCGTTTTCAACTTCCATAATCTTTTCAATTTTTATAGTGTAATCTACTTCTGTGGCATTAAATTTCTTAATAATTCTTGGCGTGGTTTCTGTTATGGTGTATGGTGGTTTCCGGTCTTCTTTTGGTGGTTGTATTAGGTCTTCGTGAAAGCTTAGCTCTTGGGCTACCTTATTACGAAAAACAGCATCTTGGGTCTTTAAAATAGATTCTATGATTTCCGGTTTCCTCATTCTAACAGTCACCTTAATATTTTTACTTCTTCCGACCTCTTTGAGTTGTGGTACCGTGAGCTTTTCCAAATCGTTCCTTTTGTATAATATATCACTGACCTTGTCTAAAGCTTCAATAAGTTGTGATTTGTTCCATTTTGAATAGCCTCTAAGGTTGTACTCTTTGGCTACACCCCGAAGATTCTTGCATGTTACCTCCTGCTTAACCTCTGCCTTCTTCTCTTCATTGTTAGGGTCATTTTTAATATGACCCTTTGATTTAAAGTGCCTGGCCCAGTTAGTATAACTGATGTCCACATCACACTTGTTGCAGTGTTTACCTGCATAGTTATATTTCTTCTCTAATGCTGTATCCATTTATTATATAACTTTTCTTAATTAAAAATTTCATTTTTTTTTAAATAAAAATAATTATAAGACATTACTCTTTCGGGGTCGAGAGAAATGATAGTAAAATATTTATATAAATAAATGAACAGAATAATTACATTTTGCATTATAATTGTTACCCTAACAAAGGTTCAATTATAAATAATATCTCATGAAAATCAGAATCAATTTGCTATCAACTATCTGCGTAATTTTGGATACTTGACTATTTTATTTTATTTTTTTATAGGTAATAAATGGATGTAAATCAATTTCTCAAGACGCTCAACAGCATCAACGAACAAAAGACGTTTAAAAAGCTCAGTGAGTTAGAAATAGGGAACGAATACCTTATAACAAATGTAGAAGGTATAAACACAAAATATGGAAATAAAACTTTTCTAGAACTTGATAGTGAATTTAAGGTTATATTGCCTGACAAATACAACAAGGTGCTAAGTTGTGGAAAGGAAAAAAAGAAAATGATAGGGTTGAAAATGGTATACCACGGCACAAAAGAAGTCTATGGTGGTTGCAAAGCGTACAATCTTGAATTCTCTTAAAAATTTTCTTAAAATTTCGTAACACCCCGACAAATTTTTAGTAGAAAATTTATGGTTTTAATGGTTAATAACCATTAAAATCAAATACCAGAATTAACGTAAAATTAAGGATTCCTTTGTAGCTTTATAAAAATTGTAACAGCTACCTATGTCATCACCATTAAGTTCAAAAAGATAATCTATACTATCCTCAGACAACTGATTTATAAATACTTCTACATCTTCAGTAGGATGTAGTAAAAACAGGAAGAAAGAAAGGGTTATTCGCTTTACTCGGGCGTCCATTTATTATATACAAAAAATTATAATATAACATTTTCTCTATTAACCCAGCTATTGTGAGAATTATCAAAACCCAACCATTTGACATATACCCGATTTCCTTTCTTTCTTAAAACTTTTTCAACAAGATATGCCTCTGGATACTTTGTTTTCTGTAATTCATGCTCATAAAAGCTCCCCTTTATTTCTTCCGCATTTACATCTTTCAATTTGTACGTAATAGGGTCGGAATAAACGATATCTTTTATTTCAAATATGTCAGTCGACCAATTTCCTGTGTATCCCTTTTCGAATATACCTTTTAGTTTACTAATTCTGACTTGATCGCCAACTTTAAATTTCGCTTTTTCTTCCGCTCCTACGCTTACAGTGTAAACAGTTTTCAACAAATGTTCTTCATTAGCTTTGTTTACGTTTTTTGGCTTCATATTTATAGTTGTGTGCGTCGTTATTGTAGCCATTAATTAACTTTGGTAAAATGCCAACCCAGCAGTAGTTTCCTTGAATATCAAACTGCTTCCACATTTTCTCTTTTAAGGTCCTATTGAATCGTTCTACAACTGAAGGTTTTACTTCAGTAAAAGTCGAATAATGATTGATATTAAATGTTTTCATCAATTTTGAAAATTCTTTATTATAAAATTCTTTACCGTTGTCTGTTTGAAAATTTTTGGGTTTTCTGTTTTTTAAAATATCATCAAACGCTTCAGCAACACTTTTACCCGTTTTATCTTTGACTGGTACACCCCAGGCATACTTTGAAAATACATCAATGACTGTTAATAAATACTTGTAGCCTTTATTAAGCTTCGATATCCCCTTTATTTTTCCAGAGTCCATTTCTACCAAATCCGCTTGCCAAATGTCATCAATGCCGTGAGTTGTAACCCTCCTTCTCGGAAAATTCTTCCTCATGGGCATATGAATTTCGTTTATAATTTCCTCCCGAATGCTAACGGGTGGTTCTCTAATTTTTGTAGAACCCCCTATTTCTACACTCTCATTAACTTTTTTTTTCAAACCGGCTTTTCTTACTCCCACACTCGGAACATAAACCTTCGATTCTAGTTCGACCATTTTTTGTCGAAAGGGTGTGAGGATGCAGTGTTTGAGTAAACGTTTTGCACTTTAAACACCAAATGTGATTATTCATTTATTAACTAATTAATTAATTAAAATTAATTATAAAATAAGCATTGGTTTACTCAGACACCCAACATTGAAGAACGCAAACTAACTTACAAGAAACAAGGGTCTACCCTTTGTTGAGGAAATTAACTTTTTATATTTATATTTTAATTAATTAATTAATTAATAAATGGAATCAATTACCGATATTCTGAACAGCAAACTTGTCTATAATAGCAAACAAGTGGTTATTGCTATTGATGAAAATAACGATTCATGGTTTAAAGCTAAAGATATTGCTTTAATATTGGAGTATAGAGATACAGATAAAGCAATTCGAAAACACGTTGCAATTGAAGACAAAGGTACATTCGATACCTTAAATAACCCCGCCGTTTTGGCGGGGTTAAAAAATATACATCCTCAAACCATATTTATTAATGAATCTGGTTTGTATTCGCTTATTTTATCATCTAAAAAAGAGGAAGCTAAAAAATTTAAGAAATGGGTAACGAAAGAAGTCCTTCCATCAATTCGAAAGTACGGAGAATACAAAATTAAAGAAGAATATAAGAACCAACTAGTTGGGTTAATGCAGAAACTTCAAATAAAGGAAGCAGAAAACGAATCTCTTACCCCATTAGCCACACCTCTTGCACTTAAAACTAGTAAGAATAATTGTCTGCTTATTATAGATAAGCATGAACCAAACGAAAAGTACAGGTACTATGCAATAAGGGCGCAGAGACAACAGGTGAATCAAGCAATCAAAAAAATATGCAGGCGGCACCCCGATTGTGAGATAGTTTATGAAAAATATAATGATCCTAATAGCGTAAGGTTGTATGTGCTTATGAAAGAACAAATAAAAATTAGCTATTCGGGAAACCATTTCAATATTCCATTTACTCCTGATCTTCTTAAAGGAACAATAGAGATGTTGTATAAAAACCTGTTACATTACACTGTTTTTAATGGATATTTTCTCCATTAAAAACTAAAACATTTTAACATTAGTGTTATTCGACCGATTCATCAGGATGAGGTTCATATGCATCAAGTATTACTTCACCAAACATCGTCACACTAACATTTATTGGAAGTTTTAAAATTACGCTGCCCATTTTATTTTTAAAGCATAAAGCATCACCAGATTTAACGTTGAAGGGCTTACTAGTATCTACCATAATTTTTTCTTCTTTGGAACGTGCAATATAAACGTCTAATACTGTTTTAATAGCGTCATCTGTATATGAAGTAAATACTTTATCTGGGTCTACGATACGAACAAATATTTTCCTAATCGTTGCGTTGTATGTAAAAATATGCTTAATTTTATCATTCTCTGCAAAAAGGTCCGTTTGTAATATTATCCTATCAAACACCTTTCTTTCTAAGTTGTCAACCTTCTCTGTTAATGTTGATACTGGTGCAAGACAAGTAGTGGCATATTCCGAGAACAATTTTTCTATTTCTTCTTTCGTGAAGTAGTCCCCTTCAGTAGTAAGTGATTTGAGCTTTTCTAAGAGATATTGCTTATTAACGACATCTTTATTGTTGATTGGATCTTCAATATTCGCTATCCTTTTACCTTGAAAATCAATCCATGTTTTTGAAACAAAAAAAAAGCTCACCAAGGCGTTTATTTAGAGCCGTAACTAGCCTTGAATATCGTTTTTCTAAATCATCCTTTGTGTTAGCTTTAATATTTAATGAACTACCCTCTCCGTTTATAATTTTATTTCCAAATATGTCCATTTATTAAATCTATAATTTCGTTAAAATGAGCGGGATTAGGGGAACCCAAATTCGAAAACAACTTTAAAACAAGGACACATAAATGACCACATATATATTCATCAAACATTTGAATTCTTTCGGCGTTATAAAATAGGTTGCTAGCTCCCAAATAATTTACTAGTTTTTCAGGAACATCTCCACCAAATGAGTCAAAGACGAATTTTTGGTCACCCTTTTTAAAGTAACAAATCCAATGAGTACCTGCATGATCCGACGTATCCAAGTTTACAATTCCTGATTCACAATCATTAGGTTTTGTAGGCAATTCATCGATCATAAAAACATTTTGAAAATGCTTTATGTTTATTTCGTGTATTATTTTAAGTATATCGAAATTACTTAAAGGGTGCTTATAGTTGGAAAGTATATCACTCAATATCGATGAAATTTCTCTCTTAAAAAAAAAAAAAATTTTAGTTATTCCCAAACAACCTTGTCCAGTCTTTTTTTCGATTACTAGATTATGTCTAATTTGTTCAGCCAATTCCGCATCTTCTTTTTGCTTTTTATGAACAGCGCTTGTAATGGCTGCAACGCCACCTGCCAGCAAACCAATGGCACCCAATGCAGCTAATATTAATGGCAAAAATCCTCCTTGGTGTTCATTAATTCCAGAACCTTCTTTCTTCCTACTGAGATATTCGAATATTTTCTTTACAATTGGAATGGACAAACTTATAAGTAAGCTACCACCTTTTTGAATTTTTCTTGCTTTCTGCTTCTTTTGTGTATCTGTCAAGTACTCATCTAGATAGTCATGCTTTTTCATATCTTCGTTGGAGAGTTTTATTTTAATAGCTTTGGGTTTTAGTTTCCCTTTTTGGGAAACGTTGTAATCAATACTAAATCCTTTCATTTATTTAATGAAAAAATTATAAACAAAAATTTTACAAATTTATACTCAGACGCCCCAACCATTTTCATCTAACCCCATTCCCATTTTTCTTTTTCCATACATTATTCCAGTAACGGCTGTAGCTGCTAGTCTCTCACTCATGTTAGCATCTTTACTGAATATTCTCTCTTTTGCAGCCTTTTGTAATTCTTTATCTGCTTGATGTCTGTGCTCTAATTTTGTATGGTCGCGGTATGCTATATCATGTAATTTACATGCTTCGTCTAATGGGTTGGAACCCTGAACACCTTCGGCTAGTTGCTTGTCTAATGGATTACCAGGACCACAAAATTTATATCCCGGGAGTGTTAAGTCAATATTATTTTCACCTATTTTATTAATCATCCAATTAACTAATCCTTTTCCATGTTTTTCAGATTCCCAGAATGTATGGGGAATGTTATTTAAAAACCTAATTAGATATGGAATACCTTTAGGATTATTAACAATGAAGTCATTAAACTTACTCGTAAGCATCTTCGTTATTCCAACCTTTTCATTGTGATAGACGTTGTTTCCAGCATTTTCTTCGCCATGAATTACCATTAATCTGTCTATTAATTCCCTTACATCATTCAGCCACACATATTCAATCGGTGCTTTTGAATATTTTTTTACAAAACCAAATCCCGATTTAGGAGGAGTGGTTAAAGATGCAGCTCTTTCTTTTCTACTAACTTTTTCTGAAAGCCATATATCCTTTATCAACGTATTATATTTTTTGCCAACACTACTTTTAGGTTTAGTGCTATTTGGGTCATTGTTTTGATACATAGCATTTGTAATTTTTAAAATAGTCTCATATGTGCTGCGGTCTTCGTCTGTATACTCATCATCGTTAGGTATATCATTTAAGGTTAAAAATAGCATTAAACCCTTTGTAGCTTTAAAATTCTTACCCTTAATAATAATATCGTCATTACTGAATTCAACTTTTGAGTCACCTATATAATAACCCTGATAGTTCTTATCATACCTTATTCCAAATTTAGGGTCACTAATTCTAGGTAAATATTTTGAAATTATTACCCCTAAGTGGACCGTAGAATAATCAGTTATGCCTTTCCTCTTAACATTTTCTTCACTTTTATCATACTCTTCATCGGCCTCTTGAAATAAACTCCTCCCCTTTTCTTTCTGAAGTTGCGACTCTAAATTCTTTCTGACCTTTCTTGCCGATTTTAAAGCTTCTTTTTGCTCATCAGTGACATCATATTCATCCAAGAAATGGGAACCTTCGGAATCTGAAGGAAAGTCTTCTTTATAGTCAATTCTGTAAGGAATTAATTGCTTCTCCACTTCTCTATTTTCTTCTATAGCTTTAATAACATTTTCACCGATGTCATTTAACTTGTTGCCTAAAACATTAACAGCATCAATAACAGGTTGATCTTCTTTTTTATACTTCTCTTATTCCGTTATAGGCTGCTTCTTCCATATTCGAAATTCGTCTTTTAATTCTTCAAATTTCTTCCTATTCCTTCTTGCTTGTTGAACTACCTTTTGATCGTATTTCGCAAACATCTTTATTATAGGTGAAATTTAAAAAAAATGACGTTTAATGCTAACATTGACGTTTGACATTTGACGCTGACATTGACGCTGCACGTTGTACGCTGTACGTTGACGCTGAAGTTGTACGCTAACGATGTTAGTGTTAGAATACTCAACCCAAAACCTGCCAATACCCCTGGAGTAGTTACCCAACATTTAGAAACGTTTTAATTTTATTCCTATATTTACCATCGTTAGCTTTGCGATTCATATCAATAGTAATAAAACCAAACTCCTCATTCCAACATTTGCTGCAAATATTCTTAAAGTCTTCAAATTTCATATCGCCACCAACAAATTCTTGATAAATATGATTTAAATTGGTATTATCTTGCCTAAATATATTTAAGAAGTTTAAGTTATCACGAACTAATTGTTTTGGTATTTTTGAATACGTTTGAGCTAAGTAAAAACAGTCAATCCCTTTATGTCTTCCTCGTGTAAAATATTCTCGAACTATGTCTTGGTTTTCCAGTATGAAATCGTTGAAAATTACAACTGACCTATCTTCACATTTATCCAGGGGCATTATGCTTTCATCGTCATGAATAAATTGTGCAATGGACTTTCCTAACTTCTCTTCGATTTTATTACATTTTTCCATAAATTGTTGATACTTAGATTGATCTAAACTTTTAGAGAAGATGTAAAGGTTGTTTATTTTTTCCCAGTTTAACCATCCAGGTGCCAAAATATAATTGTCAATCATTAAGGTTGTTTTACCACAATTACTGGGGCCTATTATAGCACAACGAATGGAATTCGGTAATAATTTGCCATGTTTGTTCTTTACTTGCTTTTCTACAAGTCTTACTTGTGGGTCCCAATCTACAACATTTCGTTTACTCATTTTCGTTTATTTTATTAATTAATGAATGAATTAATAAATGAAGAGAATTTTTGAACTAAGTGGTAAAACTTCGGTTTTAGAGAAAAGGTTAAATGTTCCATTGCGAGATGAATTTAGAAAAGTTGGATTAATAGGGTTTTACTCAACCTTCCTAACACCAAATATTACAACAAAAAACAATAAAGTACACTATGAAAAAGTATCAGGCACGATAACTGAAATGTTTATTCCACCAGGCCAATATAATGTAGAAAATTTACAAAAAGCTATTCAAGGTCAAGAACCTAACATTAGTATTGAACAAAATAAAATTCTAAACAGATTGGAAATAATTAGTGATTATAAAATATATTTTGACCAAGAAGAAAGTATTGGTTCAGTTTTAGGTTTTAATAATCAAATTGTAGAACCAAAAACCAAAACACTTGCTCGGAACTTACCTAAAATAATTCCGTTCGAAAATATCCGCGTTCATTTCAATTTAGCGGATGGAATGTTTGTAAAAGACTCTGAGCATTTTCACCGTGAAACGAATATTATAGCATCATTTAAACCAGCCCTAGAATTTAGTGCTCCAATAATTTATGAGCCGAATTATCCTGTATTTTGCCCAGTTTTCGATAAAATTCAGAATTTAAAAATTACTGTGACCAATGAGAATGACGAAGTAATAGATTTCAACGGCGCAACAGTTACTGTAATTTTAGAGATGAGTTAATTATTTCCTCTTCATTTAATTTTCTATTATTTTTCTTATAATAAATGAACAAAGTAGAAAGTTACCAGTGGCAGTCTTTTCCTGTAAATGAAAAGACTAAAAACAATTTAAATTTGCCAAACAGGGACGTGGAAATAGATATTAAAGTTGGTGATGGTTGGGTTGATAATAATGCGCACCTGTATATTACTTTCGATGTAACTCATGCTGATGGAACTGATTACACTAACTATTAAGGAAAGTCAAATGTAAAGCTAATTGACAATTACCCCACTCAATTTTGGAGCACTGTAACCGTGAAAAAACGAGGACACACTATCTATCGAATTGACCATCCAAATATATCTTCAACGTTTCTGTTTAATTTAACAGGTAATTTTCTTAATAATGGTAAATTGCAGAAAAAATCAAATGAGTTAAGGTACCCTTTAAGTCTTCTTGGTGGCTTTTTTAAGGATTTTAAAGAGATTATGTGGGAAGGAGATTTAACTGTTACATTTACATGGAGTCAAAATGCGAACGATGCTCTGTATAGATGGTGGACTAAGAATCCCGATGGGGGCAATGCACCTGGAACTCTCCCGGAGGAAGGAAAAGTTACCGTAAAGTCAATGGAGATAAAAATTCCTGTTGTAAAATACGAACCAAATTATGAGCTTGAACTGAGAGAAAAAATACTGCAAGAACCACGAACACCTATATCATTCTTTGACCTTCAAACTCAAGAAATTTCAGGCCTAAGTGGGAAAAGGAATTTTGAAATAGATATTACTAATTACTACAATTCAATGGAGTTTGATCTGCCATATTTCATTTTTGTTGTGTTTCAAACTAATAAAAAAGGTAACCAAGATATGAATAGTTCCAAATTTGATAATGTTCAGCTTCAAAATATTTACATGAAAAACGGAAGAAACGAAATGTTTCCGGAAGAAATGTGGAATATCAAGCCTCCTAATACTTATCTAAATGCCTATTATGCTTTTAGGGACTTTAAGCGTATAACTGAGCTGAAGTATGATGTTGTTGTAACTCCCACAGAGTTCATTGCTTCTTATCCTATTTATGTTATCAATATAAGTCGGCGTAGAAATGTAGTAACACCTCAGAAAACCAGTATGAAATTGGTAGCAACATTTAATGCCAATATACCAGAAAATACGCTTGCTTATATAATTATGTACGGTAAAAAGAATTTAACCTATGATGCTAAGCATGGAATAGTTACTGAAAACTTTTAAATGTGAAAGTGAACCATTTTTTCTGTTATCCATCAACTCGTCATTGATTAGACTATCAATAACAAAAGTTTTATAATGTTCTGGCGAAGTATAACCTCTATCTTTATTAAAAATTGTGACTTCGGCAAACTGAAAACTTTTAAATGTGAAAGTAGTTGTTATTCATTTTAATAAATTAGTAAGAGTTTAGTTTTTAAGTTTAATTAAACTTAAAAACTAAGAATTAAGAAAATGATATTTTGGGTGAAAAGGCAATTAAGTCTGCAAAATTTTGTTATTTATAAATATAAAAAAACAGTTAATAAATATGGAACCTGAATACGCCGTTATCGTCCGTTGCGTCGACGTAAATAATGTGCCTGAGTGTATTAAGAAAATAGTCTTCGATTACTACCTCAAGCTGCAAAATTTGCAACTAACTATCTTAGCACGCGTTAGTGATGAAAGTCACTGTGTAGAAATTGGTGAGGCATTAATGGAATTAGAAGAGCAAGTAAAGAAACTAATAGTTTCGGCTGAGCACAGTGCGAAAAAAGAAGGAAGAAGTTAAAAATAAGTTATCAGTGAACTTGACCAGGAATCTCAGTTAGCCTTGATACGCTCTTAGTCGATACGATAACCTTGTCAGAATGCACTCTCTCTCTGTGCCATCCGCTCACTCGCATGGAAGTGATGTGCTAAATTAAATATTACTTAGCCCCCAGCTGTTAGTCTTGTTACACCGGAAGTACTAGTAGCAAAGCAAGAAACTACGTAGTATGTGCAGCGCGATCTATTAGCAAACAATAAAAGCTCTTCGTAGTGCACTTCTCGTAAGAAATTGCACCACATAAGGCGTTCAAACTAAGCTTCCCATCGCTTTCCTCGTAGCTCAGGAGGACAAGTGTTTGGTTTGTTGAGATTTGTTCGCTTAGAAACGGAGGCGCCCCGTTTTCAATGGTTCGAATCCCACTCAATCCTTTCAAAAAAATAACTGAGTCATTAATAGAGAGAGAAAAGAGGAGTAAGGAGCAAATGCTCTCCAGGGTCTGTTAGAGGCATTCTGAGAGATGCAAAGTAGATGGGAGTGGCCACTCAAAAGGAAAGGAATGAGACGTAGGAAGGAGAAGCTGAAAAAGGAAAAAAAACTCCCTAGGGGTGTCGACGAGGAGAAATCAGAAAACCAGCGCTGGCTTCGAAACACCCCTGGGGGTTTCTCTGAAATGTCGGAGTTTTGCAAAAATTTTCACCATTATTTTTTCCATAATTCTTTAAAAAGTCACTAGTTATTTTAACCATTATTCTATCCATTGTTTCTAAAAAATTCGTCAGAATTTTTAGCCTTGTTTTAACCACTACTTTTCCCCTAATTTCTAAAAAAGTAACTGATAATTTTAGCCTTGTATTAACCATTATTCTATCCTTAATTCTTTTAAAAAGTTACTGGTAATTTTAGCCATTATTTTAGGTGTTTGTAGGATAAATTTGTGTTACGTTTTATAGGTAGAGGTAAGCATAACTTTGTCATTTATATATTAGAGTCATTTTTATGGTTACTTTTAACCATATTTTATTAAAAATAACATTGGTAATTTTATGGATACGTTAACCATAACTTTTTATGGCTGGTTTTTATAGATAGAATAACCATAACTTTTGATTACGTTTTATAGATAATTTTAGCCATATTTATGTGCATTATTTTGGATTAAATTGCATGGTTACTTTTAGCCATAGTTTTGGAAAGCTCATTGGTAATGTTATGGATGGCTTTAACCATAAACAAGATTAAAAAATAAAATAAGTTAAGGTTAAGGTAGACCTCAAAAAAAAAATTAGTTAAGTAAACTATTTTTTAAGGTTAAATAGGACCTTAAAAAATAAATAACATTATGGTTAAATTTAACCATAGAAGTAGGCTTGCTCCAAAGTTGCCCATATACTACTATCATTATCATGTCAAAATAATTAAATGCTTCTCACATCAGCTATCATTCAGTTATTTGTTATACTCAAATCAGAATTATTAATTCATTATCATCAGATCATTTAAATAATTATTAATTTCATCAACTCATTAAATCATTTGTAAATCACCCACACACTCTTATTTCATCATCTCATTTAAATTAAATTATCTCATTCCATCCATTTAAATTAATTAATTCATCAATTTAAGTTGCAATTCATCAGCTTATTTAAATCATATAACTTATTTAAATTAAATAACCTTTGCCCCACAAATCTTGACTTCACCACCATTCAAAGCGTGCTGTACACCTTTGAAGGTGTTGAGCCACCCTATAGAAGCTTTACTATACATTTCTTTCTTATCTGATTTTATGACAGCCATAGTGTTTTTCTTAAGATACATTGATTTGTATATTCCCATACAAACGGTTGCAATAGTGATGTACTTAAATGGGTCGATGTTAGCAGTTTCCAAAAACTGTTTCCTTAGCTCTAAACAACCTCTACGAAGAATATCTACATCAGAGTTACAGTAGTCCATAAATTCTTTTTGAAAGTCGAAGGTATAATTTTCTTTAACCTTATCGTTGTACCACTCAAGGAACTCTTTCCTAGCTTTCGCCTTCATGGTATCTACCCCATAGTACTTTTTGTCAGGTACACCACCAACATAACTTTGGTTATCTCGTGTATTAAAGAAATGTGGGAAGTAACCCTTCTTAAGTTCTTTTAGCCCGAAAGTTTTTGGGAATTCACTTAAGGGAGAAGCTACAAAATTGTGGCTATCGATAATGCTTATTAGCCCATTTACCTCTAGAATCATTAACTTTGTTCCATTGTATATAGTGTATGGTTTCAACGTATTCTCTATACAGTATTTCAAGATAAATTGTGAGTCATAACCTTTTGCATTGTGGGCGATGGCAGTATATCCTTTGTGGTCTTTTGAGATCAACCACTTACAGAAATCTTCATTTGTGTTAAAGCTTACTTTGGTGCCGTCGATGTAATGTGCGACAATAAGATTGGGAATGTGCACCCCGGTCTCTTGTTTTGCTTCAAAATCAAACCGTATGTATTTCTCTGTGTAACTACATCCGTTTTTCCGTGTGATAATATCAAGCAAAATATTGTTGAATAGTACTTTGTACCTTTCTTTTGAAATTTTACCGGCCAAGAATCGTTTCTGAAGGTCTTTAATCTTTGGCTTTTTGAACACTTTTAACCTATGTTCATTTACATACCGTTTTAGAAACTCTTTTGTATCGTCTGCATTGCAAATACATAACTTTTCACACTTCCCTCCTTGTTGCTGCTTAATCTGGATGTAGCATTGATGTTCACTAGTCTTTACGAAATCATCACAATTCCTACACTTATCGTACCCACACTTGTGTCTGAATATTTTTTCACATTTACTATTACATATTACACACTTGAGTGTTATAAAACAGTTTACTTTCTTTGCACATTTTTCACATTCAGTGAATACAACAATTACGTGTAAGTTGTAGTAATACTTGTTTTCATAAACCTTTTTGCACACGCTTTTACATTCATTACAGTTCAAAACGACTTCATAATTTACAAAAGTATCACATTTACTACATTTAGTAAGGCAACAGCTAGCTTGTGCATCTTCCCTTAAGCATATTTTATTGCAGCCTTTGCACTTGTAAGCTATCTTACATATCTCAGAGTGATGGTTTAAACAATCCTGGTTATAACAGTATCTATTGCACTTCTTACAGTAAACTTTAGCTTTATTTTCGGGGGAGTGTACTGGTTTCGTGCACAGTATACATGCCTTTACTTTTTTATTGCACTTATGCTTATCCTTATTGTTGTAAGATGTATTGCAAGCATCACAATAATATGAGCTTCCCAAGAGAGCTTTCATACTGTTTATTACATCAAAATGGTTCCCGTTTTTGTATAGATAAATTTTGGTATTTCTTTCTTTACCTGAGTATATAACTGAATTAAAATTTTCGGCACAAACAACCTTTATTTGAACTTGTAATATTTTTTCTACGTTCTTTATATCCTCTAAAGTGAAACCTTCCTCGTTATAGGTTCCTAACTTCTTGCACAACTCTTCAGTTAACTCTGTTTGAATGCGTCTGCCTTGCCTAACTAATTTTATTTCCATTGCACTTAGTTGCCTACCTAGCACATCATTTGAGTGGTACGTCAAAGCGGTGACTATGGCCCGAGGGCAACATAAGTTATCTCTGTTCTTTATTTGTGTGATACATCTCTTGGTCCTTACGTCATCTACTAGATTTATGATTTTAGACTTACCTTGGCCTTTTGGTATATTGATTATCTTGATATTGAACCTGGTTTGTGTGATATTTAGGTTTTCGTTTGAAGATAGAATTTTGGCTATATGGTTCATGAAGGACCTGGCGTTGATATTTGATTGAACAACAGTTGAAATGTCATGATGGAAATTTGGGTTGCTTGCTACTATAGTTAACTTGTCTCCTTTTTTGTAGTTGCCCTTCTCTTTGGCCAGTTTAATCATTGCGTTGATGGCGTTTTCAACTTCCATAATCTTTTCAATTTTTATAGTGTAATCTACTTCTGTGGCATTAAATTTCTTAATAATTCTTGGCGTGGTTTCTGTTATGGTGTATGGTGGTTTCCGGTCTTCTTTTGGTGGTTGTATTAGGTCTTCGTGAAAGCTTAGCTCTTGGGCTACCTTATTACGAAAAACAGCATCTTGGGTCTTTAAAATAGATTCTATGATTTCCGGTTTCCTCATTCTAACAGTTACCTTAATATTTTTACTTCTTCCGACCTCTTTGAGTTGTGGTACCGTGAGCTTTTCCAAATCGTTCCTTTTGTATAAAATATCACTGACCTTGTCTAAAGCTTCAATAAGTTGTGATTTGTTCCATTTTGAATAGCCTCTAAGGTTGTACTCTTTGGCTACACCCCGAAGATTCTTGCATGTTACCTCCTGCTTAACCTCTGCCTTCTTCTCTTCATTGTTAGGGTCATTTTTAATATGACCCTTTGATTTAAAGTGCCTGGCCCAGTTAGTATAACTGATGTCCACACCACACTTGTTGCAGTGTTTACCTGCATAGTTATATTTCTTCTCTAATGCTGTATCCATTTATTATATAACTTTTCTTAATTAAAAATTTCATTTTTTAGCCTACTTTCGATTTTTGCAAAAAATGAAAGTAGACTTATGAGATCAACACAGGGCGAAAAAGTGTGTCTGTCTGTGTGTGTGTATGTGTGTGTGTCTGTGTGTGTGTGTGTGTATGTGTGTGTGTGAGTCTGTGTGTGTGTGTGTGTGTGTCTGTGTGTGTGTGAGTGTGTGTACTCTGAATGTCTGTCCCCCCCTATCAATTCGAACACGGTGAATGCGAATTGAACAAAATTTGGTACAAAGGTAGCACTAGCAAAGGACACCTCAGTGTCATGTTTTATATCGCCGCCATCTTTACTAAAACTGAATGGCGGCCACTCAAACGTTCAAAACGTAAAATCAAATAACGACTAACCAAATCGTCCGATCTCTACCAAATTTGGTAACAACATACTTTCGTATAGGATGCGTCTTGTGACCAAACTACAAGGTCGTCCGCCATACCATTCCAGGATGGTGGCCGTGCGAATTATGCAAACTTTATAATCCATATCATGGGACCCACCAGTTCCGATTATCGAGCCGAGAATCGTTTTAACTGTTCTAAAGGAAGAGGCACGTTCGAAATTAAAAGTTTATTTTGTAATACTATAGTGCAGACGTGATTTTAAAAAGCTGAGCTGATTCAGTAATAAGACAAGATGGCAGCGGATATCTTGTGCCTGACTTATATTTCACTAATTTGAGTATTGAATGCAATATAGCGTACTGATACAAAATAAATAAACTTTGTATGAAACGCTTTATATATAAATAATATACTCCAGTGATGAAATCGTTTAGTATAAATCATTATTTGCTAACAAGTTCTATGTAAGTCATTTTATATAGAACGATATTCGTTGACACAATTAGCTCAGTGGTAGAGCGTTAGCCTATCGCTCAAATGCCTATGGTTCAAACCCGGGCAGAGCTAGGTTTTTGCTTGAAATGTTATATGTTTATTGTTTTGTAATGACTCAGATGTTTTAAAATTAAGCGTTATATTGTGCATATTATGGTGTAAAATATATATTTAATTAAAACATAATTCGCCAGCAGATTTACTCGAGACATCTAGCTGCCAAAAAGGTAACTGCACGTCGACCTACTTATTAACTTCCAGATTTTATTGAAAAGTTTCTTCTTCTGGCCGCTAGAATGCACTCGCTCTGTTAGGATTATATTGTTCGATATTTCACCAATACATGTCACGACTAGTCTACGTGGGGCTCCATTGATTACTATACCATTGGCATTCTATGCGCATCGAATTTGAAGAATGACAAGATGATACTACGATACATTTTTACTTTTTATTTTAAAGGGTTTGTAACAGCCTATTTTGCGTTACTTGAAAATGTTATTTGAAGTAAAGAACAAAACGATTTCACATAGTAACTGAGTTCAAGCCGTTGGTGTTAGTTCAGGTATTAATTACTACTTTTATTTCAGGCAAATACCTCCCCAATATATTGAATAGTTGTGCTAACGGCCGCAAGTGTGCGTTACGCTGAAAGCATACGATTCTAATTGTTATTATACTTCATTTTTACCAACAATTGTCTAGTGTTAAAAATAAAACACTAAGAAATTACTACTAGACCGCATTACCTCATCAGCACATATTTTCCAACAATACTACAACGTGACATCTGACTAAACCATATTACAGTACTACCAACTCGACTTTTAGTGACTAATCAAGACCCTAAAAAGGCACTATCTCACTGCATTTACGAAACGCCACATCTTCCTTCACCTTCGAATAGTCGCATCAACCTAAACTTCGCCAGACTTCAACCTACACCATGCCGGGAACTCCGGTTCCCACCGGCGCCGGGAAGAGCGCTAGTAGTTCTCCCAGCCGGAAACGACGGGACCGTAAGAAGAGGAACCGGGACAGAGAAACCGCCAGGGAAACAACCACTGCCGGGTCACTCCTAGGACAGGACATCCGCCCAGCCGGAGAGTCCGACTCCGAGAGTGACACGGACTACAACAACGCCACAACTCGCCGCAGCCGCTCCAAGAAGAGGACCACCGCACCGACACTCACCTCATCGTTTGACATCGTGTGCGGTAATTATCCGACGACATCAGTGCTCCCAAACCCACCTTCAGTTGACTCCGTCTCTCACCCCCCTCTCACCTCCTGCACGGTCACCCTTTCCGCAGACCCCAGCCCTACTACCACATATGCCACCATTGCTGCCCCCACCCAGCCCATCTCCACTATTCCCTTCACCTCTTATCAATCACCCATAATGTCCACCCCCAACTTCCCTACCTCACAGGCTTCTGTTTCTCCTTCCTCCTTTCCTCCTTTCCAATTTAATCTCCCATCAAATATCCCCAACTACTTCCAACCCGCAAGACAATCCAGACCCCAACCCATGCCATCTTCATTTGCTCTCCCACAATCCACTCCTCCATCTCCTCCACCTCTTCTGAGCCAAACCATCCCGCCTCCAACCACCCCCACCACTCAACATCAAGACTCCACCTGTACTTACAAACTGTCCAACTTCAGCGAACCACGTCCTGATATCCGGCGAGTAGCCGCCATTCTCCGGTCCTTTCTTCCAGCTACTTCAATTCTTCAACTTATTCCCCAACCCCATGGCATCATCCTCAAAACCCGAGGTGATGCCAGAACCACTCTGATCCACAAGATGGGTCTGGCTCGTCTAGGAGAACACGTCTCCCTTGAACTCCTTCCCCCCAAGTCTTCCATTCTCCCCCCAATAATCCGCCGAGACCCCCTCCTCTCCGTAGTCATTTGCGGAGTGGACACCGGTTACAGTGACGTGGACATTCTTACAGAATTGCAGTACAACACCCTTAATATTCATAAAGTATTGCGCATAAAGAGTGACCGTGGTCCCACCTCCCTAGTGCGCGTCCTTACCCCCGACCGCTCCACTATCGACCGTCTTCTTTCCGAGGGAGCCTACTTGTACTGGCAGCGCCACCGAGTAGAGCCCTCCCGCACCAACATGCCTGCTCCCCTCCGCTGTGACCGATGCCAGGTATATAACTCCCATGCAACCGCCCATTGCCCCACTCGCCAACCAGTTTGTGCTCACTGTGGTCAACCCCACATGACCCGCAATTGCCCCAATCTCCAACTTCCCCCCAAATGCACTCAGTGCCAGGGTACCCACCCAGCTTACTCTCCCCGTTGCCCTAACCGCCCCACTGCTGACGTTTCTAAACCAGAATTCACTGCCCCTGTTCGTACCATCGACCCCGTCACTCCCCCTCAATCATCTGTTTTCCCTTCACCCCCCTCCATCGAGGATATGATCCGTTTTACGGCCATATGCTTACAGAACCTGCTTCCCTTCGACCGCCCCCGGGTATTGGAAATTTTGCATTTTGCAGCCCGTACCACGTTCGGCCTAAATATGCAGGCCACTACCTCTGGCCAGAAAATTCATTTTCACTTCCAGCCAATGTCCAATATTTAAACCATTATGGCTAGTATGGGAAATAAAGTACCTTCCGTTGGCGCGCTTTACCATAATATCTGCTCCCTGAAAACAAATCGCCCCTTTCTTGATCTTCAAATTCAAATTTACAATCCCGCAATCTTCATACTCAACGAAACTTTTCTGACCAGTAATCAGAAACCTGTCTTTCCCCAATATACCCTTTACCGTGCTGATCGGCCCAACGCCGCTCGGGGAGGAGTAGCCATTGGAGTCCATAAGTGTTTCCCATCCCGTCTTCTTCAACCACAACGTTTTGTTCATACTCATGAAATATTAACAGTCATAGTTTACTTTCCCTCTACCCCTGTCATTGTCGCCACAGCATATAGTTCCCCACGTTCCCGCCCACCCTTTGAATACCTTGAATTTCTGGACAACACATTTCAACACTATATGTTCGCTGGCGATATTAACATCAATTGCTTCAATTCAGCTGAGGAGGATTTACTTGAAACCTTCACCACTTCCATGCACGGCAAACGAATAGCTATTCCCCCCCCCCCCCCATACCATGGTAAGATTTCAGAGCACCCCGGAGATAGTCTTCGCTTCCTCCACCATAGCCCAGAACTGTTCTATAGATTTAGCTGGCCCTGCCGGTAAAGACCATGATCCTTTCTATATTAAGCTTCCCGCCCTCACTCTCCCCCGTTCCCTCTCCGCCCCACCTCCATCATTTTTGAGACCAAATTTTCCAGAGACAAATTGGGAAGCTTATCGTTCATACATTGAAGAAACACTTTCACAGGCTGCAGTCCCACAGAATACCGAACAACTGTTCGATTTAATCACACTCCTGGAAACCACCATAGCCTCCGCTGACCGACTGCATGTCCCCAAGACCAAAATTACCCCGAGCAAGCCACCTATTCCGGCCAAAGCAATCCAACTTCTGAAACTCTCCCGTAGCTATTATAGGGCCTACCTCAGGACTTTTGACCCAGACCTACTGACAAGACACCGACAATACCAAAGACATGCCCGGTCCTATATTAAAGCCATAAAGAAAAAGAAGTGGATTGACTCTTGCTCCCGCCTAGCACAGGAAACTCAAGCTCGCCCCTTCTGGAAAACTTTCAAACAACTTACTGGACAAAAAACCCAGGAAAGCCAGTACCCTATCCGAGGGCACAACGGTCATTTATTCTCCGACAAAGACAAAGCTGACACCTTTGCCCACTACTTTACTGACATCTACAGTGACGCACCCCATAACCGACATGATTACTCAAACCATGCGACCGTTTGCGAGCAAACTGACCCCCATCTCCCCCTCCTGACACCCAGTTTTGACCACATACCGACCTTAGACCCCGAATCACCACTAAACCAACCCATTACGATCGACGACATTTCATTCCAGCTAGGCAAACGACGTAATACTGCTCCCGGGACAGACGGGGTGGTTTACCAACACATAAAACAAGCTCCTCTCATCTTCCTACATTTTCTAGCCATAGCTTACACACTAATTCTACATACCGGTAACTTCCCTTCCCATTGGAAGACAGCCAAAATTATCTTGTTTCTTAAAACAGGTAAACCTCCATCTCTTCTTTCCTCCTACCGGCCAATCAGCTTGCTATCCGTTTTTACTAAATTGTTTGAAGCCATCTTAGCCCGTCGACTTTACACATTCCTCAATTCCATTAACGTTTCCCCCCCCCCCCACTCAAGCAGGATTTCGCCCTCAATTTTCCACACAAACTCAACTCTTTCGATTAGTCAGCCTTATCACTCCCCATATCAACTCCGGCTATCCTGCGGCCCTCCTCCTACTAGATCTTGAAAAAGCCTTCGATCTAGTATGGCACCGTGGTCTCATTTTTAAACTAATGTCCCTCCACCTCCCACGCTCCATAGTTCGCCTTCTCAGTAACTTTTTACTGGACAGGCGAGCCTTCATACAAATTAGATCTGCGTCCTCCTCCACCTTCACTCTTTTTTCAGGAGTACCTCAAGGCTCCCCGATTTCCCCGCTCCTCTATTTAATCTACGTCCATGACATGCCCCAACCCAACCAGTTCTCTCAGCTCTTTCAATTTGCGGATGATACAGCTCTGCTATCATTCGCAAATAATCTCACAACCCTCAGCAACCGTCTCCAGGCCTACCTAAATACACTGGTTGCCTGGTTCTCTAAATGGCACCTCACTATTAATACCAGCAAAACCCAGTTAGTTCTATTTGGCCTCAAGTCTACCATCAGCCACTACCGACCATTCCGCCTCAACATCTTCGACGAAGCCATTACTCCCTCCCGCCAGGCAGTGTATTTGGGAGTCACACTTGATCACCAGCTCTCCTGGAGACCTCACATCAAAAAGCAAGCCCACAGAGCGCGCCAACGTTTGGCGCTAGTCCGTCGACTGAAAGGGGTTTCCTGGGGTCTTAGCCCACTTCAGCTCATCCATACCTACAAGGTCTTCATCCGCCCATTGCTTACTTATTGCACATTGGCCTGGATAGGGGCTAGCTTACCCCAATACCAAATTTTAAATTCTATTGAACACTTCGTTTTGAAGGTTGCATTTGGCCTTCCTCTTGACACGGACAGCAATCTGTTAAATTACCCCAGGACTCTCCCCTCACTCTACCGTCACCTCCACAAACTCCGCCTACGTTCCCTGCAGTCACTAGTTGACTCACGACTTCCACTTACCTATGACCTTCTCATGACGCCAATTACCAGGAGGCAACGTCGCCTATCCAAACCACTTCCCCAAGCCTTGGCACTATCCCTACTCCATCATAATATTCTCCCCGACCTCTCACACATCATTCCTCTTGACACATATCCCCCATAAATGTTAACCCAATAAGCATCCAGTTTGCACAAACCGTTTGTCTTCACATAGATTTTCCGACATTTTCTCATTGTTTTTCATCCATTCCACTCAGCCACTTACCACCTGGCATCGGGCCACCTTACAACATCAAGAAAGAAGACAACTTACTCTACGAACAGACGAGCTGAACGCATCTCACCGACGTTTCACACATCATCTATCACCTGTAATTCTATTAAATTTTGATACTACATTTATATATTTTTAAGTAATATTTACATCAAGAACAGCAAGATATTGAACAATTGTATATTTTTATATATATTTTTGAACATTTTTTTTAAAGCACAATAAAAAGGGTTCCCCACGGCCGAAGATCACCGTAGTTGTGATGGCGGCCAGTCCTCCAGGGAGGGCATTTTGCCCTCCTTCGGAGGGCAAAACAACCCATTTTATGTATGTATTCAGGCAAATAGCAATCGAAAATATCCACATAGTTTGTATACACACGTCTCTGTAGGGTCATGGAAAGATTTGTTAATTCAATTAGGGTTTTCGATTCCCGGTCAATGCATGTGAGATTTTTGAAGTGAAATGCCATGTCCTGTGGTTCGGATTCCACGTAAAAGGGAGGTCCCGTGGCTCATAATCACAAGATTCACGGCCACGTAAAACTACAATCTTCCTTCCTTTTTTTTCAATTAGGGTTGTGAAAGCCCTGCACAACCAGACGTGTAAAGACATGCCTCAACTCAAAGTTGGATGTTGCCCACGGCAGGTCGTATATGTAATAATAATAATAATAATAATAATAATAATAATAATAATATATATATATGATTTTTTTTTTTTTTTTTTTTAGGGGAAGAAATGCATTTACGCACAGAGTGTCGGGCTCCTGCTGCTGAGTAGCAGACTACCGACTAAAACTCCCCCTTTACTTCTGAACACTAGCCTGGAACCGTTTAGCACATTAAAACAATAATAATAATAATAATGTTATTGGTTTTACATCCCTTTTAACTACTGCTGCTTTTAGAGACACCGGGGTGCCGGAATTTTGGCCCGAAGGGGATCTTTAACGTGCCAGTAAATGTACTGACACGGCTCCCTCGCATTTGTGCACCCTCAAATACCAGCTGACTGCGCCAGGATACGAACCTGCAACCTAGAGCCCAGCAAGCGAGAACGTTACCGCCGAGCCACGCAGCCAGTCCGGTCGATTATGTCTCCAGATCCATAACATTCTTGAGATACTTCTTATCTTTCTTTCTTCAATGATGGTAGCAGTTTTTATCTAGATTGTGGCGTTTGGTGGAGGTAAATCGTTTCTATGGCCTTCAACAAAGAATAGTTCTATTATACTCTTTGATAATAACAACGAGTTATAACTATACTCATACATTTAAGAGAAAGTAGGCTATATGTTCTTTACTGAACATCTTGTTTTAAATAAAAATAATTATAAGACATTACTCTTTCGGGGTCGAGAGAAATGATAGTAAAATATTTATATAAATAAATGAACAGAATAATTACATTTTGCATTGTAATTGTTACCCTAACAAAGGTTCAATTATAAATAATATCTCATGAAAATCAGAATCAATTTGCTATCAACTATCTGCGTAATTTTGGATACTTGACTATTTTATTTTATTTTTTTATAGGTAATAAATGGAAGTAAATCAATTTCTCAAGACGCTCAACAGCATCAACGAACAAAAGACGTTTAAAAAGCTCAGTGAGTTAGAAATAGGGAACGAATACCTTATAACAAATGTAGAAGGTATAAACACAAAATATGGAAATAAAACTTTTCTAGAACTTGATAGTGAATTTAAGGTTATATTGCCTGACAAATACAACAAGGTGCTAAGTTGTGGAAAGGAAAAAAAGAAAATGATAGGGTTGAAAATGGTATACCACGGCACAAAAGAAGTCTATGGTGGTTGCAAAGCGTACAATCTTGAATTCTCTTAAAAATTTTCTTAAAATTTCGTAACACCCCGACAAATTTTTAGTAGAAAATTTATGGTTTTAATGGTTAATAACCATTAAAATCAAATACCAGAATTAACGTAAAATTAAGGATTCCTTTGTAGCTTTATAAAAATTGTAACAGCTACCTATGTCATCACCATTAAGTTCAAAAAGATAATCTATACTATCCTCAGACAACTGATTTATACATACTTCTACATCTTCAGTAGGATGTAGTAAAAACAGGAAGAAAGAAAGGGTTATTCGCTTTACTCGGGCGTCCATTTATTATATACAAAAAATTATAATATAACATTTTCTCTATTAACCCAGCTATTGTGAGAATTATCAAAACCCAACCATTTGACATATACCCGATTTCCTTTCTTTCTTAAAACTTTTTCAACAAGATATGCCTCTGGATACTTTGTTTTCTGTAATTCATGCTCATAAAAGCTCCCCTTTATTTCTTCCGCATTTACATCTTTCAATTTGTACGTAATAGGGTCGGAATAAACGATATCTTTTATTTCAAATTTTTCAGTCGACCAATTTCCTGTGTATCCTTTTTCGAATATACCTTTTAGTTTACTAATTCTGACTTGATCGCCAACTTTAAATTTCGCTTTTTCTTCCGCTCCTAGGCTTACAGTGTAAACAGTTTTCAACAAATGTTCTTCATTAGCTTTGTTTACGTTTTTTGGCTTCATATTTATAGTTGTGTGCGTCGTATTATTGTAGCCATTAATTAACTTTGGTAAAATGCCAACCCAGCAGTAGTTTCCTTGAATATCAAACTGCTTCCACATTTTCTCTTTTAAGGTCCTATTGAATCGTTCTACAACTGAAGCTTTTACTTCAGTAAAAGTCGAATAATGATTGATATTAAATGTTTTCATCAATTTTGAAAATTCTTTATTGTAAAATTCTTTACCGTTGTCTGTTTGAAGATTTTTGGGTTTTCTGTTTTTTAAAATATCATCAAACGCTTCAGCAACACTTTTACCCGTTTTATCTTTGACTGGTACACCCCAGGCATACTTTGAAAATACATCAATGACTGTTAACAAATACTTGTAGCCTTTATTAAGCTTCGATATCCCCTTTATTTTTCCAGAGTCCATTTCTACCAAATCCGCTTGCCAAATGTCATCAATGCCGTGAGTTGTAACCCTCCTTCTCGGAAAATTCTTCCTCATGGGCATATGAATTTCGTTTATAATTTCCTCCCGAATGCTAACGGGTGGTTCTCTAATTTTGGTAGAACCCCCAATTTCTACACTCTCATTAACTTTTTTTTTCAAACCGGCTTTTCTTACTCCCACACTCGGAACATAAACCTTCGATTCTAGTTCGACCATTTTTTGTCGAAAGGGTGTGAGGATGCAGTGTTTGAGTAAACGTTTTGCACTTTAAACACCAAATGTGATTATTCATTTATTAACTAATTAATTAATTAAAATTAATTATAAAATAAGCATTGGTTTACTCAGACACCCAACATTGAAGAACGCAAACTAACTTACAAGAAACAAGGGTCTACCCTTTGTTGAGGAAATTAACTTTTTATATTTATATTTTAATTAATTAATTAATTAATTAATAAATGGAATCAATTACCGATATTCTGAACAGCAAACTTGTCTATAATAGCAAACAAGTGGTTATTGCTATTGATGAAAATAACGATTCATGGTTTAAAGCTAAAGATATTGCTTTAATATTGGAGTATAGAGATACAGATAAAGCAATTCGAAAACACGTTGCAATTGAAGACAAAGGTACATTCGATACCTTAAATAACCCCGCCATTTTGGTGGGGTTAAAAAATATACATCCTCAAACCATATTTATTAATGAATCTGGGTTGTATTCGCTTATTTTATCATCTAAAAAAGAGGAAGCTAAAAAATTTAAGAAATGGGTAACGAAAGAAGTCCTTCCATCAATTCGAAAGTACGGAGAATACAAAATTAAAGAAGAATATAAGAACCAACTAGTTGGGTTAATGCAGAAACTTCAAATAAAGGAAGCAGAAAACGAATCTCTTACCCCATTAGCCACACCTCTTGCACTTAAAACTAGTAAGAATAATTGTCTGCTTATTATAGATAAGCATGAACCAAACGAAAAGTACAGGTACTATGCAATAAGGGCGCAGAGACAACAGGTGAATCAAGCAATCAAATAAATATGCAGGCGGCACCCCGATTGTGAAATAGTTTATGAAAAATATAATGATCCTAATAGCGTAAGGTTGTATGTGCTTATGAAAGAACAAATAAAAATTAGCTATTCGGGAAACCATTTCAATATTCCATTTACTCCTGATCTTCTTAAAGGAACAATAGAGATGTTGTATAAAAACCTGTTACATTAGACTGTTTTTAATGGATATTTTCTCCATTAAAAACTAAAACATTTTAACATTAGTGTTATTCGACCGATTCATCAGGATGAGGTTCATATGCATCAAGTATTACTTCACCAAACATCGTCACACTAACATTTATTGGAAGTTTTAAAATTACGCTGCCCATTTTATTTTTAAAGCATAAAGCATCACCAGATTTAACGTTGAAGGGCTTACTAGTATCTACCATAATTTTTTCTTCTTTGGAACGTGCAATATAAACGTCTAATACTGTTTTAATAGCGTCATCTGTATATGAAGTAAATACTTTATCTGGGTCTACGATACGAACAAATATTTTCCTAATCGTTGCGTTGTATGTAAAAATATGCTTAATTTTATCTTTCTCTGCAAAAAGGTCCTTTTGTAATATTATCCTATCAAACACCTTTCTTTCTAAGTTGTCAACCTTTTCTGTTAATGTTGATACTGGTGCAAGACAAGTAGTGGCATATTCCGAGAACAATTTTTCTATTTCTTCTTTCGTGAAGTAGTCCCCTTCAGTAGTAAGTGGTTTGAGCTTTTCTAAAAGATATTGCTTATTAACGACATCTTTATTGTTGATTGGATCTTCAATATTCGCTATCCTTTTACCTTGAAAATCAATCCATGTTTTTGAAACAAAAAAAAGCTCACCAAGGCGTTTATTTAGAGCCGTAACTAGCCTTGAAAATCGTTTTTCTAAATCATCCTTTGTGTTAGCTTTAATATTTAATGAACTACCCTCTCCGTTTATAATTTTATTTCCAAATATGTCCATTTATTAAATCTATAATTTCGTTAAAATGAGCGGGATTAGGGGAACCCAAATTCGAAAACAACTTTAAAACAAGGACACATAAATGACCACATATATATTCATCAAACATTTGAATTCTTTCGGCGTTATAAAATAGGTTGCTAGCTCCCAAATAATTTACTAGTTTTTCAGGAACATCTCCACCAAATGAGTCAAAGACGAATTTTTGGTCACCCTTTTTAAAGTAACAAATCCAATGAGTACCTGCATGATCCGACGTATCCAAGTTTACAATTCCTGATTCACAATCATTAGGTTTTGTAGGCAATTCATCGATCATAAAAACATTTTGAAAATGCTTTATGTTTATTTCGTGTATTATTTTAAGTATATCGAAATTACTTAAAGGGTGCTTATAGTTGGAAAGTATATCACTCAATATCGATGAAATTTCTCTCTTTTTTTTTTAATTTTAGTTATTCCCAAACAACAAGGTCCAGTCTTTTTTTCGATTACTAGATTATGTCTAATTTGTTCAGCCAATTCCGCATCTTCTTTTTGCTTTTTATGAACAGCGCTTGTAATGGCTGCAGCGCCACCTTCCAGCGAACCAATGGCACCCAATGCAGCTAATATTAATGGCAAAAATCCTCCTTGGTGTTCATTAATTCCAGAACCTTCTTTCTTCCTACTGAGATATTCGAATATTTTCTTTACAATTGGAATGGACAAACTTATAAGTAAGCTACCACCCTTTTGAATTTTTCTTGCTTTCTGCTTCTTTTGTGTATCTGTCAAGTACTCATCTAGATAGTCATGCTTTTTCAGATCTTCGTTGGAGAGTTTTATTTTAATAGCTTTGGGTTTTAGTTTCCCTTTTTGGGAAACGTTGTAATCAATACTAAATCCTTTCATTTATTTAATGAAAAAATTATAAACAAAAATTTTACAAATTTATACTCAGACGCCCCAACCATTTTCATCTAACCCCATTCCCATTTTTCTTTTTCCATACATTATTCCAGTAACGGCTGTAGCTGCTAGTCTCTCACTCATGTTAGCATCTTTACTGAATATTCTCTCTTTTGCAGCCTTTTGTAATTCTTTATCTGCTTGATGTCTGTGCTCTAATTTTGTATGGTCGCGGTATGCTATATCATGTAATTTACATGCTTCGTCTAATGGGTTGGAACCCTGAACACCTTCGGCTAGTTGCTTGTCTAATGGATTACCAGGACCACAAAATTTATATCCCGGGAGTGTTAAGTCAATATTATTTTCACCTATTTTATTAATCATCCAATTAACTAATCCTTTTCCATGTTTTTCAGATTCCCAGAATGTATGGGGAATGTTATTTAAAAACCTAATTAGATATGGAATACCTTTAGGATTATTAACAATGAAGTCATTAAACTTACTCGTAAGCATCTTCGTTATTCCAACCTTTTCATTGTGATAGACGTTGTTTCCAGCATTTTCTTCGCCATGAATTACCATTAATCTGTCTATTAATTCCCTTACATCATTCAGCCACACATATTCAATCGGTGCTTTTGAATATTTTTTTACAAAACCAAATCCTGATTTAGGAGGAGTGGTTAAAGATGCAGCTCTTTCTTTTCTACTAACTTTTTCTGAAAGCCATATATCCTTTATCAACGTATTATATTTTTTGCCAACACTACTTTTAGGTTTAGTGCTATTTGGGTCATTGTTTTGATACATAGCATTTGTAATTTTTAAAATAGTCTCATATGTGCTGCGGTCTTCGTCTGTATACTCATCATCGTTAGGTATATCATTTAAGGTTAAAAATAGCATTAAACCCTTTGTAGCTTTAAAATTCTTACCCTTAATAATAATATCGTCATTACTGAATTCAACTTTTGAGTCACCTATATAATAACCCTGATAGTTCTTATCATACCTTATTCCAAATTTAGGGTCACTAATTCTAGGTAAATATTTTGAAATTATTACCCCTAAGTGGACCGTAGAATAATCAGTTATGCCTTTCCTCTTAACATTTTCTTCACTTTTATCATACTCTTCATCGGCCTCTTGAAATAAACTCCTCCCCTTTTCTTTCTGAAGTTGCGACTCTAAATTCTTTCTGACCTTTCTTACCGATTTTAAAGCTTCTTTTTGCTCTTCAGTGACATCATATTCATCCAAGAAATGGGAACCTTCGGAATCTGAAGGAAAGTCTTCTTTATAGTCAATTCTGTAAGGAATTAATTGCTTCTCCACTTCTCTATTTTCTTCTATAGCTTTAATAACATTTTCACCGATGTCATTTAACTTGTTGCCTAAAACATTAACAGCATCAATAACAGGTTGATCTTCTTTTTTATACTTCTCGTATTCCGTTATAGGCTGCTTCTTCCATATTCGAAATTCGTCTTTTAATTCTTCAAATTTCTTCCTATTCCTTCTTGCTTGTTGAACTACCTTTTGATCGTATTTCGCAAACATCTTTATTATAGGTGAAATTTTAAAAAAATGACGTTTAATGCTAACATTGACGTTTGACATTTGACGCTGACATTGACGCTGTACGTTGTACGCTGTACGTTGACGCTGAAGTTGTACGCTAACGATGTTAGTGTTAGAATACTCAACCCAAAACCTGCCAATACCCCTGGAGTAGTTACCCAACATTTAGAAACGTTTTAATTTTATTCCTATATTTACCATCGTTAGCTTTGCGATTCATATCAATAGTAATAAAACCAAACTCCTCATTCCAACATTTGCTGCAAATATTCTTAAAGTCTTCAAATTTCATATCGCCACCAACAAATTCTTGATAAATATGATTTAAATTGGTATTATCTTGCCTAAATATATTTAAGAAGTTTAAGTTATCACGAACTAATTGTTTTGGTATTTTTGAATACGTTTGAGCTAAGTAAAACAGTCAATCCCTTTATGTCTTCCTCGTGTAAAATATTCTCGAACTATGTCTTGGTTTTCCAGTATGAAATCGTCGAAAATTACAACTGACCTATCTTCACATTTATCCAGGGGCATTATGCTTTCATCGTCATGAATAAATTGTGCAATGGACTTTCCTAACTTCTCTTCGATTTTATTACATTTTTCCATAAACTGTTGATACTTAGATTGATCTAAACTTTTAGAGAAGATGTAAAGGTTGTTTATTTTTTCCCAGTTTAACCATCCAGGTGCCATAATATAATTGTCAATCATTAAGGTTGTTTTACCACAATTACTGGGGCCTATTATAGCACAACGAATGGAATTCGGTAATAATTTGCCATGTTTGTTCTTTACTTGCTTTTCTACAAGTCTTACTTGTGGGTCCCAATCTACAACATTTCGTTTACTCATTTTCGTTTATTTTATTAATTAATGAATGAATTAATAAATGAAGAGAATTTTTGAACTAAGTGGTAAAACTTCGGTTTTAGAGAAAAGGTTAAATGTTCCATTGCGAGATGAATTTAGAAAAGTTGGATTAATAGGGTTTTACTCAACCTTCCTAACACCAAATATTACAACAAAAAACAATAAAGTACACTATGAAAAAGTATCAGGCACGATAACTGAAATGTTTATTCCACCAGGCCAATATAATGTAGAAAATTTACAAAAAGCTATTCAAGGTCAAGAACCTAACATTAGTATTGAACAAAATAAAATTCTAAACAGATTGGAAATAATTAGTGATTATAAAATATATTTTGACCAAGAAGAAAGTATTGGTTCAGTTTTAGGTTTTAATAATCAAATTGTAGAACCAAAAACCAAAACACTTGCTCGGAACTTACCTAAAATAATTCCGTTCGAAAATATCCGCGTTCATTTCATTTTAGCGGATGGAATGTTTGTAAAAGACTCTGAGCATTTTCACCGTGAAACGAATATTATAGCATCATTTAAACCAGCCCTAGAATTTAGTGCTCCAATAATTTATGAGCCGAATTATCCTGTATTTTGCCCAGTTTTCGATAAAATTCAGAATTTAAAAATTACTGTGACCAATGAGAATGACGAAGTAATAGATTTCAACGGCGCAACAGTTACTGTAATTTTAGAGATGAGTTAATTATTTCCTCTTCATTTAATTTTCTATTATTTTTCTTATAATAAATGAACAAAGTAGAAAGTTACCAGTGGCAGTCTTTTCCTGTAAATGAAAAGACTAAAATCAATTTAAATTTGCCAAACAAGGACGTGGAAATAGATATTAAAGTTGGTGATGGTTGGGTTGATAATAATGCGCACCTGTATATTACTTTCGATGTAACTCATGCTGATGGAACTGATTACACTAACTATGAAGGAAAGTCATATGTAAAGCTAATTGACAATTACCCCACTCAATTTTGGAGCACTGTAACCGTGAAAAAACGAGGACACACTATCTATCGAATTGACCATCCAAATATATCTTCAACGGTTCTGTTTAATTTAACAGCCTCTTATAGTGATAAAATTATATATTCAGGTAATTTTCTTAATAATGGTAAATTGCAGAAAAAATCAAATGAGTTAAGGTACCCTTTAAGTCTTCTTGGTGGCTTTTTTAAGGATTTTAAAGAGATTATGTGGGAAGGAGATTTAACTGTTACATTTACATGGAGTCAAAATGCGAACGATGCTCTGTATAGATGGTGGACTAAGAATCCCGATGGGGGCAATGCACCTGGAACTCTCCCGGAGGAAGGAAAAGTTACCGTAAAGTCAATGGAGATAAAAATTCCTGTTGTAAAATACGAACCAAATTATGAGCTTGAACTGAGAGAAAAAATACTGCAAGAACCACGAATACCTATATCATTCTTTGACCTTCAAACTCAAGAAATTTCAGGCCTAAGTGGGAAAAGGAATTTTGAAATAGATATTACTAATTACTACAATTCAATGGAGTTTGATCTGCCATATTTCATTTTTGTTGTGTTTCAAACTAATAAAAAAGGTAACAAAGATATGAATAGTTCCAAATTTGATCATGTTCAGCTTCAAAATATTTACATGAAAAACGGAAGAAACGAAATGTTTCCGGAAGAAATGTGGAATATCAAGCCTCCTAATACTTATCTAAATGCCTATTATGCTTTTAGGGACTTTAAGCGTATAACTGAGCTGAAGTATGATGTTGTTGTAACTCCCACAGAGTTCATTGCTTCTTATCCTATTTATGTTATCAATATAAGTCGGCGTAGAAATGTAGTAACACCTCAGAAAACCAGTATGAAATTGGTAGCAACATTTAATGCCAATATACCAGAAAATACGCTTGCTTATATAATTATGTACGGTAAAAAGAATTTAACCTATGATGCTAAGCATGGAATAGTTACTGAAAACTTTTAAATGTGAAAGTGAACCATTTTTTCTGTTATCCATCAACTCGTCATTGATTAGACTATCAATAACAAAAGTTTTATAATGTTCTGGCGAAGTATAACCTCTATCTTTATTAAAAATTGTGACTTCGGCAAACTGAAAACTTTTAAATGTGAAAGTAGTTGTTATTCATTTTAATAAATTAGTAAGAGTTTAGTTTTTAAGTTTAATTAAACTTAAAAACTAAGAATTAAGAAAATGATATTTTGGGTGAAAAGGCAATTAAGTCTGCAAAATTTTGTTATTTATAAATATAAAAAAACAGTTAATAAATATGGAACCTGAATACGCCGTTATCGTCCGTTGCGTCGACGTAAATAATGTGCCTGAGTGTATTAAGAAAATAGTCTTCGATTACTACCTCAAGCTGCAAAATTTGCAACTAACTATCTTAGCACGCGTTAGTGATGAAAGTCACTGTGTAGAAATTGGTGAGGCATTAATGGAATTAGAAGAGCAAGTAAAGAAACTAATAGTTTCGGCTGAGCACAGTGCGAAAAAAGAAGGAAGAAGTTAAAAATAAGTTATCAGTGAACTTGACCAGGAAACTCAGTCAGCCTTGATACGCTCTTAGTCGATAAGATAACCTTGTCAGCATGCACTCTCTCTCTGTGCCATCCGCTCACTCGCATGGAAGTGATGTGCTAAATTAAATATTACTTAGCCCCCAGCTGTTAGTCTTGTTACACCGGAAGTACTAGTAGCAAAGCAAGAAACTACGTAGTATGTGCAGCGCGATCTATTAGCAAACAATAAAAGCTCTTCGTAGTGCACTTCTCGTAAGAAATTGCACCACATAAGGCGTTCAAACTAAGCTTCCCATCGCTTTCCTCGTAGCTCAGGAGGACATGTGTTTGGTTTGTTGAGATTTGTTCGCTTAGAAATTTTTGTTTTTGAGGTCTACCTTAACCTTAACTTATTTTATTTTTTAATCTTGTTTATGGTTAAAGCCATCCATAACATTACCAATGAGCTTTCCAAAACTATGGCTAAAAGTAACCATGCAATTTAATCCAAAATAATGCACATAAATATGGCTAAAATTATCTATAAAACGTAATCAAAAGTTATGGTTATTCTATCTATAAAAACCAGCCATAAAAAGTTATGGTTAACGTATCCATAAAATTACCAATGTTATTTTTAATAAAATATGGTTAAAAGTAACCATAAAAATGACTCTAATATATAAATGACAAAGTTATGCTTACCTCTACCTATAAAACGTAACACAAATTTATCCTACAAACACCTAAAATAATGGCTAAAATTACCAGTAACTTTTTAAAAGAATTAAGGATAGAATAATGGTTAAAATTGCCAATAACTTTTTAAAGAATTATGAATAGCATAATGGTTAAAACAAGGCTAAAATTATCTATAAAACGTAATCAAAAGTTATTTATTTTTTAATCTTGTTTAAGATTCTATTTAACCTTACCTTATTATATGTATTCGTTAACTAATATCCCCATGGATACGTTTCAATAATACCATCTACCGTAGGCTTAACCATTCTTTTATCATATTCGAATTTGAAATCTTTGCTAACATTTTTATTAATCAAGCTTTTGGTTTTTGTATCTCTCGTAATCATTTTGTAGTTTAAGTTAACCTTATCTCTCTCTTTATCTACAACATTTTTCATAGTTTCGATGTTTAATAATTTCGAGTTTTTGTAGTTTAAAGTAAAACCTTTAACTTTCATGAATTCCTTCCCCTTACTTGTGAAGTACCCGTAGCTCTTAGGTCCCATAGAGATCCAATCTGTGATATGATCATCCTTTCCAAGTTCATTGGTCCATTCCCCTAACATACAGCCTGTTTGAACGGTATTCTTACCATCATCAATATAAACTACTGAGTCAGTATCGTAATAAACTACATTATCCCCTAATTTGTCTAGCATATCGTAAAGCCTAAGTCTTGCATTTGAGGTTGTAAATGCAGCTATAAACACATTGGTTAAGTAGGGGTCTTCAACAAAATGATCTTTATACTTATACGTTACTTGTACAATATTATCATTAATAAATATCATATTGCTTATTTCTAACCTATCGTCTAACAGAATTTCATAGAATCTCTTTACATCTACTACATATTCATTTTGGGTCAAGTTTTGTCTTTGTCCGAATTTACCCCACAATGAGTTTAAGCAAATCTTAGAAACAGCACGCTTACCAGGGTTTGGAACTACCTCTTCAGGATTCAGGCCAATATTAAGATGTTTCTTAACCGCAGCTATGTACTCTTCAATAGAATCAAAGTCATCTTTCCACACACTCGTTTCAAGCTTTATTTTCATAAAGTCTTTGACGTATTCTTTAAACAGAGCATTACTCTTTACTTTAAAATCCCAAACCTCGTACACTTCTACTATCTTATAACCTTTTTGTATCCCTTTCTTCACTTCATCTGTTGTCCACGTTCCTGTTATTGCCCTTTCAAAGTCAGAGTGTTGGCATGACGAGCACTTTTCCTCAATACACTTTCTACACAACCCAAACATCAGCTTCTCTTTCTTAACCGGCAATACAGGATGGTAAAGCTTTCGCGGTGGTAGTATATTGCACTTAATCAGCCCGTACCAATTTTTATTATACCTTTTAGGTTTGTATATTTTTTCAGGGTGGCCGACCGGGTAGTAATCAAAATACTGTACCGTAGGGTAGAGGCTGCATACGTCTATATATTTTATTTTTTTATTTTGTACTTTAAGCTTGCTTGCATTGGTCCTTCCTCCATAGAAAGCTTCTCTAGGGTTCAGTGGCTCTACCACCTCTACGACTGCTGTACACTTCTTCAAACCTTTCTTATAATCTTTGCTTTTAAGCCACTTACATTCCCACATTTCTACTAAATTGTACCCCGCTTCCCTAATTTGAACACCTCTTAGTTTTGTTTTCTCAAACAAATCGCCCATAGTCTCATTGTTGACATTGTTAATAGTCTCTTCTTGATAACAATCAAGACATCCATTCCAAAAGCAACCGTGATACTGATAAACAGTGTTGGTCTCTTTGTGGAACCCGTCAACCTTTGCCCCACAAATCTTGACTTCACCACAATTCAAAGCGTGCTGTACACCTTTGAAGGTGTTGAGCCACCCTATAGAAGCTTTACTATACATTTCTTTCTTATCTGATTTTATGACAGCCATAGTGTTTTTCTTAAGATACATTGATTTGTATATTCCCATACAAACGGTTGCAATGTACTTAAATGGGTCGATGTTAGCAGTTTCCAAAAACTGTTTCCTTAGCTCTAAACAACCTCTACGAAGAATATCTACATCAGAGTTACAGTAGTCCATAAATTCTTTTTGAAAGTCGAAGGTATAATTTTCTTTAACCTTATCGTTGTACCACTCAAGGAACTCTTTCCTAGCTTTCGCCTTCATGGTATCTACCCCATAGTACTTTTTGTCAGGTACACCACCAACATAACTTTGGTTATCTCGTGTATTAAAGAAATGTGGGAAGTAACCCTCCTTAAGTTCTTTTAGCCCGAAAGTTTTTGGGAATTCACTTAAGGGAGAAGCTACAAAATTGTGGCTATCGATAATGCTTATTAGCCCATTTACCTCTAGCATCATTAACTTTGTTCCATTGTATATAGTGTATGGTTTCAACGTATTCTCTATACAGTATTTCAAGATAAATTGTGAGTCATAACCTTTTGCATTGTGGGCGATGGCAGTATATCCTTTGTGGTCTTTTGAGATCAACCACTTACAGAAATCTTCATTTGTGTTAAAGCTTACTTTGGTGCCGTCGATGTAATGTGCGACAATAAGATTGGGAATGTGCACCCCGGTCTCTTGTTTTGCTTCAAAATCAAACCATATGTATTTCTCTGTGTAACTACATCCGTTTTTCCGTGTGATAATATCAAGCAAAATATTGTTGAATAGTACTTTGTACCTTTCTTTTGAAATTTTACCGGCCAAGAATCGTTTCTGAAGGTCTTTAATCTTTGGCTTTTTGAACACTTTTAACCTATGTTCATTTACATACCGTTTTAGAAACTCTTTTGTATCGTCTGCATTGCAAATACATAACTTTTCACACTTCCCTCCTTGTTGCTGCTTAATCTGGATGTAGCATTGATGTTCACTAGTCTTTACGAAATCATCACAATTCCTACACTTATCGTACCCACACTTGTGTCTGAATATTTTTTCACATTTACTATTACATATTACACACTTGAGTGTTATAAAACAGTTTACTTTCTTTGCACATTTTTCACATTCAGTGAATACAACAATTACGTGTAAGTTGTAGTAATACTTGTTTTCATAAACCTTTTTGCACACGCTTTTACATTCATTACAGTTCAAAAAGACTTCATAATTTACAAAAGTATCACATTTACTACATTTAGTAAGGCAACAGCTAGCTTGTGCATCTTCCCTTAAGCATATTATATTGCAGCCTTTGCACTTGTAAGCTATCTTACATACCTCAGAGTGATGGTTTAAACAATCCTGGTTATAACAGTATCTATTGCACTTCTTACAGCAAACTTTAGCTTTATTTTCGGGGGAGTGTACTGGTTTCGTGCACAGTATACATGCCTTTACTTTTTATTGCACTTATGCTTATCCTTATTGTTGTAAGATGTATTGCAAGCATCACAATAATATGAGCTTCCCAAGAGAGCTTTCATACTGTTTATTACATCAAAATGGTTCCCGTTTTTGTATAGATAAATTTTGGTATTTCTTTCTTTACCTGAGTATATAACTGAATTAAAATTTTCGGCACAAACAACCTTTATTCGAACTTGTAATATTTTTTCTACGTTCTTTATATCCTCTAAAGTGAAACCTTCCTCGTTATAGGTTCCTAACTTCTTGCACAACTCTTCAGTTAACTCTGTTTGAATGCGTCTGCCTTGCCTAACTAATTTTATTTCCATTGCACTTAGTTGCCTACCTAGCACTTCATTTGAGTGGTACGTCAAAGCGGTGACTATGGCCCGTGGGCAACATAAGTTATCTCTGTTCTTTATTTGTGTGATACATCTCTTGGTCCTTACGTCATCTACTAGATTTATGATTTTAGACTTACCTTGGCCTTCTGGTATATTGATTATCTTGATATTGAACCTGGTTTGTGTGATATTTAGGTTTTCGTTTGAAGATAGAATTTTGGCTATATGGTTCATGAAGGACCTGGCGTTGATATTTGATTGAACAACAGTTGAAATGTCATGATGGAAATTTGGGTTGCTTGCTACTATAGTTAACTTGTCTCCTTTTTTGTAGTTGCCCTTCTCTTGGGCCAGTTTAATCATTGCGTTGATGGCGTTTTCAACTTCCATAATCTTTTCAATTTTTATAGTGTAATCTACTTCTGTGGCATTAAATTTCTTAATAATTCTTGGCGTGGTTTCTGTTATGGTGTATGGTGGTTTCCGGTCTTCTTTTGGTGGTTGTATTAGGTCTTCGTGAAAGCTTAGCTCTTGGGCTACCTTATTACGAAAAACAGCATCTTGGGTCTTTAAAATAGATTCTATGATTTCCGGTTTCCTCATTCTAACAGTCACCTTAATATTTTTACTTCTTCCGACCTCTTTGAGTTGTGGTACCGTGAGCTTTTCCAAATCGTTCCTTTTGTATAAAATATCACTGACCTTGTCTAAAGCTTCAATAAGTTGTGATTTGTTCCATTTTGAATAGCCTCTAAGGTTGTACTCTTTGGCTACACCCCGAAGATTCTTGCATGTTACCTCCTGCTTAACCTCTGCCTTCTTCTCTTCATTGTTAGGGTCATTTTTAATATGACCCTTTGATTTAAAGTGCCTGGCCCAGTTAGTATAACTGATGTCCACACCACACTTGTTGCAGTGTTTACCTGCATAGTTATATTTCTTCTCTAATGCTGTATCCATTTATTATATAACTTTTCTTAATTAAAAATTTCATTTTTTTTAAATAAAAATAATTATAAGACACTAGTTGAAACCCGTCAAAAATGACGGTCAATAGAAAAATATTTACTGAAGAATTTTCTTATGTAGGCCTACTGTATATTCTTTGTACGATGATTTTTTGGCTCTATTGAAACTATAAGGGCGTCAAAAGATTGCACTCTCAACATTGCAAAATACTGCTGGCCATGACTGAAAAATTGATGAGGCATATTGAGACCTATACGTTCCAGAGTTTTCCCTTGAGCTTCATTGATTGTGACAGAGTATGCCAAATAAATTGGAAAATATTGCCTCTTAAAACAAAATGATAGTGTTTTATCGGATGCTGTTAAATCAAGTAGAAGGATTAGACCTCTCTGCCTAATTTTAACTGCACTTATTATTTCCAAATCCAAGCAATATGGTTGCATTTAGGAGCCCTTGGGAAACGTTCAGATTTCTAAGCAGCATAACGGTTCAAGCGTTTGGAATATGTGGAGGCAAGTCATTTAGTTCCAAGGAATTCAAGAACTCTGAGGAGTCTAATAAAACTGGCCGCAAACCGTCACATATAATTTTGGAATATAACGAAGAAATGCGATGATGTGCACCTCCATACATCTTAAAACAATGTGGACCGTATGGGTGTGGCACAGTAACATTGGCACCAAATGAAACGAAGGACATAGCATTGTACTGCCGATTAGTCTCTCTGAAATTCCTTGAGATATCATCTCCAGTGAAAAATAATTGTTGCAGCATGTCAAATGTTTTATATTTAGTCAGATTAATTTTACATTACAACTGCAAAGGTCAAAGTAACCAAGTGAAGATTTCTCTCAAGAGAAATACAGTGCAGAACAATGTTTAAATTTGTTCGTCAAGGACCCTACACTGTAACGGTATAGTATCTGGAATTGTATCTGAAATGCCGTATTCATATTGGAGTTTAAAAGTGGCTTCGTATTTTTCTCCGATTTCCCACTTGTTTGCGGCTAATGTTCTATTTCGTAAAATGGGTTTATTTATAGCAGCATTTCTCCCCAAATTAACGTCATAGCTTATTAAATAACACTATAGTGGCCTGCATCAACGCAGCTGCCAAATATTAAATAGCAAATAATAACTTACTTCCATTGCCAAAATCAACTGCGTGGTTAGACTCATTGTTATGTACTCTAAAAAAATAATCAATAAACAACAATATTCACTTATACAACTAAGTTCAGAGACTTCCATTCTCAAGTTGGTTGCTGATGAGAATGCGATGAGACTGATCGCCAATAATAAAATCCTTGCAATTTTTGCAATTTGCTTGCAAACGCAACTCAGGATGACGAACTTCATTTTGAGATAAACAGAATGAAACTGCTCTAAATAATCAATTTCCATCACCTGTTGAAGGTACAATACTTTGCATTTCCATGACAGTAAATTATGCAAGGGAGCATAGAATCACTTCGCCACTACTGGAATGAGCATGGACTCACTTCGCCAGCCACCGTAATGGAGGGAGTTTTAGAATTATATGTTCAGTGTTTTTCAAAGATCGTATTAACACAGGGAAGCCCAGTCTTAAGGCTACATTCTGAGCTATCGCCCCAGATTCCAGGTTCGATCCCTGCTCTGCCAATAAATTTAATTCTGGTCTGAGGGCTGGAAAGGGGCGCACTCTTGAGGCAAACCTAAGAAGAGCAAAATTTGATTCCCATCTCAACAACCTTGGATGTGGTTTTCCGTGGTTTCCCACTTCCACTCCAGGCAAATACCGGGATAGTTCCTAACTTAAAGCCTCAGTCGTCAACTCTCCATTCCCCATACTAATTACAAATGCACACATCAATACAGCCATCACATTAACACAGGTTATCAGAGAAAGGTTTACACTCACACACCAAAGTAGACGGGGCTGAGTGACCACGATGTCTGAGTCCATCAAATGAATTATGTTCGACAATTTTCTCTCAAGGCGAAGCGATTGTGCCGATATTTATTTAATAATTTAAAAGTATCTGGGAACGTAAATAATGGAGAATTCCTTACCTTACGGGAATAATAAACGTAGCCTAACATATGTTTAGACAATGTAATACCAATTGCAAGAAAGAATAATTGGGAAATAGAATTACATGTCTGAGGTGGGAATCAAACTCCTTCGACGATGCATAATCAATTTCGTTGTCCACAATGTTAGCCGCTGAGCCACCCAGACAACGAAATTAGAGTGCAATATTAAGAGACGTAAACAACAAACGCACTTAACTGCCAGTTACAGTTCATCAATATTTCCCTTATTTCATGATTCTCAACTCCCTATTCCCCATACTAATTACAAATGCACACATCAATACAGCCATCACATTAACACAGGTTATCAGAGAAAGGTTTACACTCACACATGAAAGTAGACAGGGCTGAGTGACCACGATGTCTGAGTCCATCAAATGAATTATGTTCGACAATTTTCTCTCAAGGCGAAGCGATTGTGCCGATTTTCATTTTCAATTTAAAAGTATCTGGCAACGTAAATCATATAGAATTTCTTACCTTACGGGAATAATAAACGTAACATATGTTTAGACAATGTAATACCAAATGCAAGATAGAATAATTGGGAAATAAAATTACATGTCTGAGGTGGGAATCAAACTCCTTCGACGATGCATAATCAATTTCGTTGTCCACAATGTTAGCCGCTGAGCCACCCAGACAACGAAATTAGAGTGCAATATTAAGTGACGTAAACAACAAACGCACTCAACTGCCAGTTACAGTTCATCAATATTTCCCTTATTTCATGATTCTATTCAAGTATATATCGGGATACAACATAAGCGATATTTCCCTTTTCAATTCTCATAAACAAAGATCACACTACGATACGCCATTTCTCTCATGAAGAAACGCAATTGTGGCAACACGCAATTGCCACATATATTACCTTTTTCTTTAAACATATAAAAATATACCGTAACATATATTTTCCTTTTAAAGACACACTGCAAATCTGCATGCCAAGAGCTTTCGTTAGAATGCCATACGAAGCCAATCGGTTAAGTCGTTTTCAAAATCTCGTGTGTACAAAAAATACCTTAGTGTTTTAAATATATACTAGATGAAACCCGTCAAAACATGACGGACAATGGAAAACAAAATTACCGAAGAAGCTTCTTATATAAGTTACATTCTTTGTACGATTACTTTTTAGCACTATTGCAACTTTAAGGGCGTCAAAAGATAGCACTCTCAGCATTGCAATATATTGCTGGTCATGACTGAAAACGTGATGAGGTCATCATCATCTTGCACAGTTTCCAGCCACTGGCCGGGTCTGTTTGGAACACAAGTCTCTCCAACGTCTTCTGTCTTCCCACCATCTCTCAGCCTCCACCCTTGTCCAGTCTTCTCCTCTCTTCTTCACGATTTCTTCCTCCCCCTTCAGCCACCTCTCTCTCGGTCTCCCTCTTGGTATCTTTCCTTCCCACTTCGTCTCGTGTATCCTCCTGGGTATCCTCTTCTCCTCCATTCGTTTTACATGTCCATACCATCTAAGTCTAGATTAATCTATACCAGTCTGTAATGGTTCATCCTTCATTAATTCTCCGGTCCTCTCATTTCTTATTCTGTCCATCTTTGTAGCTCCAATACTGCTTCTCAAGAACCTCATCTCACTGGCCTGTATTTTGCTCTTCTCCCTTCCTTTCATAACCCATGTCTCCGAGGCATACGTCAGGATAGGGACATAGTACGTCCGATATATGATCTTTTTGCTGTTCTGAGGGACATTCTTGCTCCATAACATGCTTCTCACACTCCTCCGGAATGCTTCTGCCTGTCTCCCCCGCTCATTTATTTCTCTATCGTTTCTTCCATTCACTTGTATCAGGCTTCCCAGATACTTGAAACTCTCCACTTCCTTCAGCTGTTCCCCACCAATTGTTTTTCCTGTTGTGGTTCTTTCCTTCTTCCTTCTTGTGATCACCATCTCACTCTTATTTATGCTAAATTTCATCCCATAACCTTGTATTATTCCTTCCCACACGTCCAATTGTTCCTGTACCTCCTCCTCCTTGTTTCCCCAAATCATCAAATCATCTGCAAGCACCATTGCTTTCATCTTTCCTTCCCCGATTACTTGTGCCACTCGGGTCATTATGTCATCCATCACCACAATGAAAAGTAACGGAGACAGTGCACTTCCTTGTTTCAGGCCGTTTCTCTGTTCCAACCAGTCCGATCTCTCTCCTCCCACTTTCACACAGCTCATGCTTCCCTTGTACATCTCCTTTATCTTCCTTATATTCCATTTTTATATTCCTCTATCCTCCAGGGTCTTCCATACTTTGTTTCTGCATACACTGTCATATGCTTTCTCAATATCCAGGAAGGCCATCAGTTGATCTGTTCCATACTCATAGTGCTGTTCTTGTAACTGCCTTACAGCAAAAATCAAATCTACTGTGGACCTCCCTGATCTGAAGCCATGTTGTTCTTCCCTCATCCCTCCTTCTATCCTTGTCCTAATTCTCCTTTCCAAAACTTTCTCAAACAACTTTGCACAATGACTCATCAGTGTTATTCCCCGATAGTTTCTGCATTCTGTTCTACTACCTTTCTTGAAGATCGGGACAATTAATCCCTTTTTCCAGTCCTCTGGGGTCTTCCTTTCCTTCCATGCTGTCTTCATCACTCGGTACAACCATTGTATCCCCACCTCTCCTGCTGCTCTCACCATCTCCACACTCAACTCAGCCACACCCGGTGCCTTCCCTCCTTTCATCTTCCTCACTGCATCTTCCACTTCTTTCCATGTTAAGTCCTTTTCTGTTTGCAGTTCATCTACTGTACCTCTTCCCCGATTTCTTCCTCCTCGCAGTGGTTTCCATTTGGGTTCAGGAGTTCTTCAAAATATTCTTTCCACATTTTCTTCAGTTCTTCCCTATTTTCTATCTCTTGTCCCCTTTTGTTCACCATTCTAACATAATCCGTAGGATCCTTCCGCCTCTTATTCTTTACCATCCCAAACAGGACCTTTTTTGCACCTTCACTATCCTGCTGGTCATGACTGAAAACGTGATGAGGAAAATAGCCCAATACGTTCAAGAGTTTCTCCTTGAGCTTGATTGATTTTGATAAAGTAGGCCGAGCGAATAGGATATTGTTGCATATTAAAAGAAAATGTACTGTACCTGTAAGTGTTTTATCGGAAGGTGTTAAATCAAGTCGTAGGATTTGAGCTCTCTGCCTAATATTACTGCACCTATTATATCCGAATCCAAGCGATTTCTTACAATTAATATATTACCATATATGAGTCCTTGGGAAACGTTCAGATTTCTAAGAAGCATATCTACGGCTCAAACGTTCGAAGTATGTGGAGGCGAATCTCTTAATTCCAAGGAATTGAAAAATTCAATAATAGGGAAATTAAGTAGCTGGCTTTCATCTTCAGTATCCAATCTGTTAACGCTGATGTATGTGTTTGAACTACTGGATATAAGTTCAATGACATTTAAATTAATATCATTACATTGTTGCAGCTTGGCAAATATTTTATATTCCAGCAGATCAATTTTACCCTCACAACAGTAAAGACCAAAGTAACCACGCATAGATTTTACGCAAGAGAAATACAATGTAGAACAATGTTTACATTTGATCGTCAAGGACCTTACAGTACACTGTACTGCATAATATCTGGAATTGTTTCTGAAATGGCCTATTTATATTGGATTTTAAATGTGGCTTCGTATTATTCGATAACACTATAGTGTCCTGCAATAACGGAGCCGCTAAATATTAAATGGCAAATAATACTTCCATTGCCGAAATCAACTCCGTAGTTAGACTCAGTACTCTAAACAAATAATCATTAAACAATTGTCTTATACAATGAAGTTCAACATGACCGTCCAGAGGCTTTCATACTCAAGTTGGTTGGTGAGGAGAATGCGATGAGACTGATCGCTTAAAATACATTCCTTATAATTGTTCCTGCCAGCGATTTTTTTGCAATAGCTTGAAAACGCAGCTCAGAATGACGTTCTTCATTTTGTTATAAACAGTACGAAACTGCTCTAAATAAGCAATTTCCATCACCTGTTATAGGTTATGGCAGTACATTTTGCAGGGGAACATAGAATCACTTCGCCAACTACTGGAATGACCATAGGCCTATACTCAATACTCACTTCGACAGTCACCCTAATGGAGGCAGTTATTGAATTCTATGTCCAGTGCATGTCAAAAATCGTATTAACACATGGAGGTCCACCTATTCTTGTCTATCGCCCCGGAGACCCGGGTTACATTTCCTGCTCTGCCAAGAAATTTAATTCTGGTCTCAGGGCAAAATCGGGGTACATTCAGTCTCTTGAGGTATAACTAAGAAGAGGAAGGTTTAATTCCCACCTCGACAATCTTGGATGTGGTTTTCCGTGGTTTCCTACTTCCACTTAAGGCAAATACCGGGATGGTTCCTAACTTAAGGCCTTGGCCGTCTCCTTGCCATTTACCACCTTAATTACAAATACACACAGTAATGCAGCCATCACAATAACACAGGTTATCAGAGAAAATTTCACACATACACACCCAAGTACACGGGGCTGAGTGACCAAGATGTCGGAGCCCTTCAAACGAATTATATTTGCCAAGTGTCTCTCATGGCGAAAGCAATTGTGGACACGCGCGATTGCCTGGAAAACTACTTTTTTCTTTAATAATTTAAGAGTATATCGACGATGCATAATTATAACTTTTAGTCTAGGACGCTAATAACTTGACCACCGAAGCATTGGGAAGAAATTGCAATATTAAGGTACATAAACAACCTAGCCTACACATTCAACTGTCGGTTAATGTTCCTCAACATTTCCCTTCTTAAATATTCCCCTCCTTTATAATTTTCCATCACGTGAAAACATGCCATGTCTTGTGTTTTAAATATATCGATGCAATGGTGTTGCCATCTGTTGTCTGTTAATGGAACTTTATGGGCGAAGTACTGCCATCTGTTGTCAGTTATAGGAACTGATTGCAGATATTTAAACGGCGTACTGCGGACAACAGTTTGCTCTTTTGATCGCATGCTGCAATGCAATGGTAAAACGAAAATTAAACGTATTTAGAGGGAATGTAGAAATAAGTATCTCTAACAGACATAAAACCTTACTAATACTCCTTGATTAAACAATATTTCAGTGGTAAAAAAAAAAAATACTGGCGCGGGGTAGGATCGACCCGGCGCTTCTTGAAACCACAGTCGGTCGCCTTAACCACATGGCTACTCTCGCACTCAAGTTTAGCAGCAGACGCAGCCATTCATTATTCAAAAGCCACTGTTTGAAGGAAATAATCAATTTCATTATCCAAATAAATCAATGTTGCACATTCGTATACGTTCATACTGTTATTATATTTTATTGTCAGAACTTGGTTAATGTATGTTTTCAATTACATGGAAACTTATTAAATAACTTACATTTTAATGGACTTCTCACCGCCATTTTGTCATGACCCTAGGCGGATTGTGCGCATGCGTGAGGGGCGAGAATTCTGCTATTTTCTATATTAATTTAAAAATATACCGTAATATATTTGTTTATTTTAGAGACACTCTGCAAATCTAGAGGTCAAGAGCTTTCGTTAGAGTGCTCTACGAAGTAAATCGGTTCTGTCGTTTTCTCAATCTCGAAATAACAAAAATCACCTTACTGTTTTAAATATATAGATGGCAACAGAGAATTCTTTACTTTACAGGAATGATAAAAGTGAAATATGTTTCTACACTGTAATACCAATCGTAGGAAGGAAGAAAACAAAAAAAAAACATATCCGAGGTGGGAATCGAACCCTCTCGACCATGCAAAGGATGGCAACAGAGAATTCGTTACTTTACGGGAATGAAAAAGTGAAATATATCTCTACAATGTAATACCAATCGTAGGAAGGAAGAAAATGAAAATTAAAAAAACGTATCCGAGGTGGGAATCGAACCCTCTCGACCATGCAAAGGATGGCAACAGAGAATTCGTTACTTTACGGGAATGATAAAAGTGAAATATGTTTCTACAATGTAATACCAATCGTAGGAAGGAAGAAAACGAAAATAAAATAAAACATAACCGAGGTGGGAATCGAACCCTCTCGATGGAAACAGAGAATTCGTTACTTGACGGGAATGATAAAAGTGAAATATGTTTCTACAATGCAATACCAATCGTAGGAAGGAAGAAAACGAAAATAAAAAACTTATCCGAAGTGGGATCGAACCCTCTCGATCATGCATAATACAAATTTCTGGCAAGTAACCTTATCCCCTTGGCCAACCAGACAACTATGTGACACTGCAGTATTAAGCTATCTAACCAGTATACACACTCAACCTGCACTTTATGTCCTTCAATTCGTGGTTTATTTAATATAATTCTATTTCAATGCATATTGTAAAAACATAACTAACATTATTGGAGACCCTTTTTAATTCTCATAAACAAAGATCTCAGTTAGACGCGACCGGAATCGCCATTTTCCTTGTTGAGAAAAGCCATTGTGCGCATGCGCGGCAAATATTACATATTTCTTTAACCATTTAAAAATATACCGTAACATATATTTTCCTTTTAAAGAAACTCTGCAAATCTGCATGCCAAGAGCTTTCTACAATGCAATACCAATCGTAGGAAGGAAGGAAATGAAAATAAAAAAACATATCCGAGGTGGGAATCGAACCCTCTCGATTATGCATAATACAAATTTCAGGCCAGTAACCTTATCCCCTTGGCCAACCAGACAACTATGTGACACTGCAGTATTAAGCTATATAACCAGTATACACACTCAACCTGCAGTTTATGTCTTTCAATTCGTGGTTTATTTAATATAATTCTATTTCAATGCACATTGTAAAAACATAACTAACATTATTGGAGATCCTTTTTAGTTCTCATGAACAAAGATCTCAGTTAGACGCGACCGGAATCGCCATTTTGCTTGTTGAGAAAGGCCATTGTGCGCATGCGCGGGAGTGACAACTATTACATATTTCTTTAATCATTTAAAAATATACCGTAACATATATTTTCCTTTTAAAGAAACTCTGCAAATCTGCATGCCAAGAGCTTTCGTTAGAATGTCTTACGAAGCCAATCGGTTAAGTCGTTTTCACAATCTCGTGTGTACAAAAAACAGCTTAGTGTTTTAAATATATAGATTACTCTTTCGGGGTCGAGAGAAATGATAGTAAAATATTTATATAAATAAATGAACAGAATAATTACATTTTGCATTATAATTGTTACCCTAACAAAGGTTCAATTATAAATAATATCTCATGAAAATCAGAATCAATTTGCTATCAACTATCTGCGTAATTTTGGATACTTGACTATTTTATTTTATTTTTTTATAGGTAATAAATGGAAGTAAATCAATTTCTCAAGACGCTCAACAGCATCAACGAACAAAAGACGTTTAAAAAGCTCAGTGAGTTAGAAATAGGGAACGAATACCTTATAACAAATGTAGAAGGTATAAACACAAAATATGGAAATAAATCTTTTCTAGAACTTGATAGTGAATTTAAGGTTATATTGCCTGACAAATACAACAAGGTGCTAAGTTGTGGAAAGGAAAAAAAGAAAATGATAGGGTTGAAAATGGTATACCATGGCACAAAAGAAGTCTATGGTGGTTGCAAAGCGTACAATCTTGAATTTTCTTAAAAATTTTCTTAAAATTTCGTAACACCCCGACAAATTTTTAGTAGAAAATTTATGGTTTTAATGGTTAATAACCATTAAAATCAAATACCAGAATAATGTAAAATTAAGGATTCCTTTGTAGCTTTATAAAAATTGTAACAGCTACCTATGTCATCACCATTAAGTTCAAAAAGATAATCTATACTATCCTCAGACAACTGATTTATAAATACTTCTACATCTTCAGTAGGATGTAGTAAAAACAGGAAGAAAGAAAGGGTTATTCGCTTTACTCGGGCGTCCATTTATTATATACAAAAAATTATAATATAACATTTTCTCTATTAACCCAGCTATTGTGAGAATTATCAAAACCCAACCATTTGACATATACCCGATTTCCTTTCTTTCTTAAAACTTTTTCAACAAGATATGCCTCTGGATACTTTGTTTTCTGTAATTCATGCTCATAAAAGCTCCCCTTTATTTCTTCCGCATTTACATCTTTCAATTTGTACGTAATAGGGTCGGAATAAACGATATCTTTTATTTCAAATTTTTCAGTCGACCAATTTCCTGTGTATCCTTTTTCGAATATACCTTTTAGTTTACTAATTCTGACTTGATCGCCAACTTTAAATTTCGCTTTTTCTTCCGCTCCTACGCTTACAGTGTAAACAGTTTTCAACAAATGTTCTTCATTAGCTTTGTTTACGTTTTTTGGCTTCATATTTATAGTTGTGTGCGTCGTATTATTGTAGCCATTAATTAACTTTGGTAAAATGCCAACCCAGCAGTAGTTTCCTTGAATATCAAACTGCTTCCACATTTTCTCTTTTAAGGTCCTATTGAATCGTTCTACAACTGAAGCTTTTACTTCAGTAAAAGTCGAATAATGATTGATATTAAATGTTTTCATCAATTTTGAAAATTCTTTATTGTAAAATTCTTTACCGTTGTCTGTTTGAAGATTTTTGGGTTTTCTGTTTTTTAAAATATCATCAAACGCTTCAGCAACACTTTTACCCGTTTTATCTTTGACTGGTACACCCCAGGCATACTTTGAAAATACATCAATGACTGTTAACAAATACTTGTAGCCTTTATTAAGCTTCGATATCCCCTTTATTTTTCCAGAGTCCATTTCTACCAAATCCGCTTGCCAAATGTCATCAATGCCGTGAGTTGTAACCCTCCTTCTCGGAAAATTCTTCCTCATGGGCATATGAATTTCGTTTATAATTTCCTCCCGAATGCTAACGGGTGGTTCTCTAATTTTGGTAGAACCCCCTATTTCTACACTCTCATTAACTTTTTTTTTCAAACCGGCTTTTCTTACTCCCACACTCGGAACATAAACCTTCGATTCTAGTTCGACCATTTTTTGTCGAAAGGGTGTGAGGATGCAGTGTTTGAGTAAACGTTTTGCACTTTAAACACCAAATGTGATTATTCATTTATTAACTAATTAATTAATTAAAATTAATTATAAAATAAGCATTGGTTTACTCAGACACCCAACATTGAAGAACGCAAACTAACTTACAAGAAACAAGGGTCTACCCTTTGTTGAGGAAATTAACTTTTTATATTTATATTTTAATTAATTAATTAATTAATAAATGGAATCAATTACCGATATTCTGAACAGCAAACTTGTCTATAATAGCAAACAAGTGGTTATTGCTATTGATGAAAATAACGATTCATGGTTTAAAGCTAAAGATATTGCTTTAATATTGGAGTATAGAGATACAGATAAAGCAATTCGAAAACACGTTGCAATTGAAGACAAAGTTACATTCGATACCTTAAATAACCCCGCCATTTTGGCGGGGTTAAAAAATATACATCCTCAAACCATATTTATTAATGAATCTGGTTTGTATTCGCTTATTTTATCATCTAAAAAAGAGGAAGCTAAAAAATTTAAGAAATGGGTAACGAAAGAAGTCCTTCCATCAATTCGAAAGTACGGAGAATACAAAATTAAAGAAGAACTAGATGAAACCCGTCAAAACATGACGGACAATGGAAAACAAATTTACTGAAGAAGCTTCTTATATAAGTTACATTCTTTGTACGATTACTTTTTAGCACTATTGCAACTTTAAGGGCGTCAAAAGATAGCACTCTCAGCATTGCAACATATTGCTGGTCATGACTGAAAACGTGATGAGGTCATCATCATCTTGCACAGTTTCCAGCCACTGGCCGGGTCTGTTTGGAACACATGCCTCTCCAACGTCTTCTGTCTTCCCACCATCTCTCAGCCTCCACCCTTGTCCAGTCTTCTCCTCTCTTCTTCATGCTTTCTTCCACCCCCTTCAGCCACCTGTCTCTCGGTCTCCCTCTTGGTCTCTTTCCTTCCCACTTCGTCTCGTGTATCCTCCTGGGTATCCTCTTCTCCTCCATTCGTTTTACATGTCCATACCATCTAAGTCTAGATTTCTCTATACCATCCTGTAATGGTTCCTCCTTCATTAATAATTCTCTGGTCCTCTCATTTCTTATTCTGTCCATCTTTGTAGCTCCAATACTGCTTCTCAAGAACCTCATCTCACTGGCCTATATTTCCACTTCTCCCTTCCTTTAATAACCCAGGTCTCCAAGTCATACATCAAGATAGAGACATAGTAAGTCCGATATATGATCTTTTTGCTGTTCTGAGGGACATCCTTGCTCCATAACATGCTTCTCACACTCCTCCGGAATGCTTCTGCCTGTCTCCCCCGCTCATTTATTTCTCTATCGTTTCTTCCATTCTCTTGTATCAGGCTTCCCAGATACTTGAAACTCTCCACTTTCTTCAGCTGTTCCCCACCAATTGTTATTCCCGTTGTGGTTCTTTCCTTCTTCCTTGTTGTGATCACCATCTCACTCTTATTTATGCTAAATTTCATCCCATAACCTTGTATTATTTCTTCCCACACCGGGTGAGTTAGCCGTGGTGGTTACGGCATGACTGATGGCAGTCGCTCACATCCGGGAGGCGAGGAGGTTCGAATCCCCCCCGCCGGCAACCTTGAAGATGGTCTTCTGTGGTTTCCCATCTTCCTTCCAGGCAAATGCCGGGGTTGGTCCCTCACTATAGGCCACAGCCGCTACCTTCCAACTCCTCTTCCTTACATTCCAACTTCCCTCCTTCCCTCCCCAACGGTACTTGTAGCTCACCCATTGGGTGTCCGTCTCGAAGCAGCTACAAAACTGGCGAGCCGAACATGTCCTCGGACACTCCCGGCACTAAAAGCCATACGCTAAAAAAAACCTTCCCACACGTCCAAGTGTTCCTGTACCTCCTCCTCCTTGTTTCCCCAAATCATCAAATCATCTGCAAGCACCATTGCTTTCATCTTTCCTTCCCCAATTACTTGTGCCACTCGGGTCATTATGTCATCCATCACCACAATGAAAAGTAACGGTGACAGTGCACTTCCTTGTTTCAGGCCGTTTCTCTGTTCCAACCAGTCCGATCTCTCTCCTCCCACTTTCACAGAGCTCACGCTTCCCTTGTACATCTCCTTTATCCTCCTTATAGTCCATTTTTCTATTCCTCTATCCTCCAGGGACTTCCATACTTTGTTTCTGCATACACTGTCATATGCTTTCTCAATGTCCAGGAAGGCCATCAGTAGATCTGTTCCATACTCATAGTGCTGTTCTTGTAACTGCCTTACAGCAAAAATCAAATCCACTGTGGACCTTCCTGCTCTGAAGCCATGTTGTTCTTCACTCATCCCTCCTTCTATCCTTGTCCTAATTCTCCTTTCCAAATCTTTCTCAAACATCTTTGCACAATGACTCATCAGTGTTATTCCCCGATAGTTTCTGCATTCTGTTCTACTACCTTTCTTGAAGATCGGGACAATTATTCCCTTTTTCCAGTCCTCTGGGGTCTTCCTTTCCTTCCATGCTGTCTTCATCACTCGGTACAACCATTGTATCCCCACCTCTCCTGCTGCTCTCACCATCTCTACACTCAACTCATCCACACCCGGTGCCTTCCCTCCTTTCATCTTCCTCACTGCATCTTCCACTTCTTTCCATGTTAAGTTCTTTTCTGTTTGCAGTTCATCTACTGTACCTCTTCCCCGATTTCTTCCTCCTCGCCGTGGTTTCCATTTGGGTTCAGGAGTTCTTCAAAATATTCTTTCCACATTTTCTTCAGTTCTTCCCTATTTTCTATCTCTTGTCCCCTTTTTTTCACCATTCTAACATACTCCGTAGGATCTTTCCGCCTCTTATTCTTTACCATCCCATACAGGACCTTTTTTGTACCTTCACTATCCTGCTGGTCATGACTTAAAACGTGATGAGGAAAATAGCCCAATACGTTCAAGAGTTTCTCCTTGAGCTTGATTGATGGTTATAAAGTAGGCCGAGCGAATAGGACATTGTTGCCTATTAAAAGAAAATGTACTGTACCTGCAAGTGTTTTATCGGAAGGTGTTAAATCAAGTCGTAGGATTTGAGCTCTCTGCCTAATATTACTGCACCTATTATATCCTAATCCAAGCAATTTCATACATATTTATTACAATTAATATATTACCATATATGAGTCAATGGGAAACGTTCAGATTTCTAAGGAGCATAACTATGGCTCAAACGTTCGGAGTATGTGGAGGCGAATCACTTAATTCCAAGGAATTGAAAAATTCAATAATAGGGAAACGAAGTAGCTGGCTTTCATCTTCAGTATCCAATCTGTTAACGCTGATGTATGTGTTTGAACTACTGAATATAAGTTCAATGACTTTTAAATTAATATCATTACATTGTTGCAGCTTGGCAAATATTTTATATTCCAGCAGATAAATTTTACCCTCACAACAGTAAAGACAAAAGTAACCACGCATAGATTTTACGCAAGAGAAATACAATGTAGAACAATGTTTACATTTGATCGTCAAAGACCTTACAGTACACTGTACTGCATAATATCTGGAATTGTTTCTGAAATGGTCTATTTATATTGGATTTTAAATGTGGCTTCGTATTATTCGATAACACTATAGTGTCCTGCAATAACGGAGCCGCTAAATATTAAATGGCAAATAATACTTCCATTGCCGAAATCAACTGCGTAGTTAGACTCAGTACTCTAAACAAATAATCATTAAACAATTGTCTTATACAATGAAGTTCAACATGACCGTCCAGAGACTTTCATACTCAAGTTGGTTGGTGAGGAGAATGCGATTAGACTGATCGCTTAAAATAAATCCCTTATAATTGTTCCTGCCAGCGAAATTTTTTGCAATAGCTTGAAAACGCAGCTCAGAATGACGTTCTTCATTTTGTTATAAACAGTACGAAACTGCTCTAAATAAGCAATTTCCATCACCTGTTATAGGTTATGGCAGTATATTTTTCAGGGGAACATAGAATCACTTCGCCAATTACTGGAACGACCATAGGCCTATACTCAATACTCACTTCGGCAGTCACCCTAATGGAGGCAGTTATTGAATTCTATGTCCCGTGCATGTCAAAAATCGTATTAACACATATTCTTGTCTATCGTCCCGGAGACCCGGGTTACATTTCCTGCTCTGCCAAGAAATTTAATTCTGGTCTGAGAGCAAAAACGGGGCACATTCAGTCTCTTGAGGTATAACTAAGAAGAGGAAGGTTTAATTCCCACCTCGACAATCTTGGATGTGGTTTTCCGTGGTTTCCCACTTCCACTTTAGGCAAATACCGGGATGGTTCCTAACTTAAGGCCTTGGCCGTCTCTTTGCCATTTACCACCTTAATTACAAATACACACAGTAATGTAGCCATCACAATAACACAGGTTATGAGAGAAAATTTCACACATACACACCCAAGTACACGGGGCTGAGTGACCACGAGGTCGGAGTCCTTCAAACGAATTATGTTTGCCAAGTGTCTCTCATGGCGAAAGCAAGTGGGCACGCGTGAGTGGCTGGAAAACTACTTTTTTCTTTAATAATTTAAGAGTATATCGACGATGCATAATTATAACTTCTAATCTAGGACGCTAATAACTTGACCACCGAAGCATTGGGAAATATTAAGGTACATAAACAACATAGCCTACACATTCAACTGTCGGTTAATGTTCCTCAAAATTTCCCTTCTTAAATATCCCCCTCCTTTATAATTCTCCATCACGTGAAAACGTGCCATGTTTTGTGTTTAAAATATATCGATGCAATGGTGCTGCTATCTGCTGTCAGTTACTGGAATTATATGGGCGATGTACTGCCATCTGTTGTCAGTTATAGGAACTGATTGCAGATATTTAAACGGCGTACTGAGGACAACAGTTTGCTCTTTTGATCACATGCTGTAATGCAATGGTAAAATGGAAATAAAACGTATTGAGAGGGAATGTAGAAATATGTATCTTTAACAGACATAAAACCTTACTAATACTCCTTGATTAAACAATATTTCAGTGAAAAAAAAAACATATCGGCGAGGGCTGGGATCGAACCGGCGTACCTTGAAACCACAGTCAGTAGCCTTAACCACATAGCTACTCACGCACTCTTATGGAGTAGCAGACGCAGCCGTTCATTATCTTCAAAAGCCGCTGTCTGAAGGAAATAATCCATTTCATTATCCAAATAAATCAATGTTGCACATTCGTAAACGTTCATACTGTTATTATATTTTATTGTCAGAACTTGGTTAATGTATGTTTTCAATTACATGGAAGCTTATTAAATAACTTACATTTTAATGGACTTCTCACCGCCATTTTGTCATGACCCCAGGCGGATTGTACGCATGCGTGAGGGGAAAGAATTCTGCTATTTTCTATATTAATTCAAAAATATACCGTAATATATTTGTTTATTTTATAGACACTCTGCAAATCTAGAGGCCAAGAGCTTTCGTTAGAGTGATCTACGAAGTAAATCGGTTCTGTCGTTCTCTCAATCTCGTGGTAACAAAAATCACCTTACTGTTTTAAATATATAGATATAAGAACCAACTAGTTGGGTTAATGCAGAAACTTCAAATAAAGGAAGCAGAAAACGAATCTCTTACCCCATTAGCCACACCTCTTGCACTTAAAACTAGTAAGAATAATTGTCTGCTTATTATAGATAAGCATGAACCAAACGAAAAGTACAGGTACTATGCAATAAGGGCGCAGAGACAACAGGTGAATCAAGCAATCAAAAAAATATGCAGGCGGCACCCCGATTGTGAGATAGTTTATGAAAAATATAATGATCCTAATAGCGTAAGGTTGTATGTGCTTATGAAAGAACAAATAAAAATTAGCTATTCGGGAAACCATTTCAATATTCCATTTACTCCTGATCTTCTTAAAGGAACAATAGAGATGTTGTATAAAAACCTGTTACATTACACTGTTTTTAATGGATATTTTCTCCATTAAAAACTAAAACATTTTAACATTAGTGTTATTCGACCGATTCATCAGGATGAGGTTCATATGCATCAAGTATTACTTCACCAAACATCGTCACACTAACATTTAATGGAAGTTATAAAATTACGCTGCCCATTTTATTTTTAAAGCATAAAGCATCACCAGATTTAACGTTGAAGGGCTTACTAGTATCTACCATAATTTTTTCTTCTTTGGAACGTGCAATATAAACGTCTAATACTGTTTTAATAGCGTCATCTGTATATGAAGTAAATACTTTATCTGGGTCTACGATACGAACAAATATTTTCCTAATCGTTGCGTTGTATGTAAAAATATGCTTAATTTTATCTTTCTCTGCAAAAAGGTCCTTTTGTAATATTATCCTATCAAACACCTTTCTTTCTAAGTTGTCAACCTTTTCTGTTAATGTTGATACTGGTGCAAGACAAGTAGTGGCATATTCCGAGAACAATTTTTCTATTTCTTCTTTCGTGAAGTAGTCCCCTTCAGTAGTAAGTGGTTTGAGCTTTTCTAAGAGATATTGCTTATTAACGACATCTTTATTGTTGATTGGATCTTCAATATTCGCTATCCTTTTACCTTGAAAATCAATCCATGTTTTTGAAACAAAAAAAGCTCACCAAGGCGTTTATTTAGAGCCGTAACTAGCCTTGAAAATCGTTTTTCTAAATCATCCTTTGTGTTAGCTTTAATATTTAATGAACTACCCTCTCCGTTTATAATTTTATTTCCAAATATGTCCATTTATTAAATCTATAATTTCGTTAAAATGAGCGGGATTAGGGGAACCCAAATTCGAAAACAACTTTAAAACAAGGACACATAAATGACCACATATATATTCATCAAACATTTGAATTCTTTCGGCGTTATAAAATAGGTTGCTAGCTCCCAAATAATTTACTAGTTTTTCAGGAACATCTCCACCAAATGAGTCAAAGACGAATTTTTGGTTACCCTTTTTAAAGTAACAAATCCAATGAGTACCTGCATGATCCGACGTATCCAAGTTTACAATTCCTGATTCACAATCATTAGGTTTTGTAGGCAATTCATCGATCATAAAAACATTTTGAAAATGCTTTATGTTTATTTCGTGTATTATTTTAAGTATATCGAAATTACTTATAGGGTGCTTATAGTTGGAAAGTATATCACTCAATATCGATGAAATTTCTCTCTTTTTTTTTTTTTTTAAATTTTAGTTATTCCCAAACAACCTTGTCCAGTCTTTTTTTCGATTACTAGATTATGTCTAATTTGTTCAGCCAATTCCGCATCTTCTTTTTGCTTTCTATGAACAGCGCTTGTAATGGCTGCAGCGCCACCTGCCAGCGAACCAATGGCACCCAATGCAGCTAATATTAATGGCAAAAATCCTCCTTGGTGTTCATTAATTCCAGAACCTTCTTTCTTCCTACTGAGATATTCGAATATTTTCTTTACAATTGGAATGGACAAACTTATAAGTAAGCTACCACCTTTTTGAATTTTTCTTGCTTTCTGCTTCTTTTGTGTATCTGTCAAGTACTCATCTAGATAGTCATGCTTTTTCAGATCTTCGTTGGAGAGTTTTATTTTAATAGCTTTGGGTTTTAGTTTCCCTTTTTGGGAAACGTTGTAATCAATACTAAATCCTTTCATTTATTTAATGAAAAAATTATAAACAAAAATTTTACAAATTTATACTCAGACGCCCCAACCATTTTCATCTAACCCCATTCCCATTTTTCTTTTTCCATACATTATTCCAGTAACGGCTGTAGCTGCTAGTCTCTCACTCATGTTAGCATCTTTACTGAATATTCTCTCTTTTGCAGCCTTTTGTAATTCTTTATCTGCTTGATGTCTGTGCTCTAATTTTGTATGGTCGCGGTATGCTATATCATGTAATTTACATGCTTCCTCTAATGGGTTGGAACCCTGAACACCTTCGGCTAGTTGCTTGTCTAATGGATTACCAGGACCACAAAATTTATATCCCGGGAGTGTTAAGTCAATATTATTTTCACCTATTTTATTAATCATCCAATTAACTAATCCTTTTCCATGTTTTTCAGATTCCCAGAATGTATGGGGAATGTTATTTAAAAACCTAATTAGATATGGAATACCTTTAGGATTATTAACAATGAAGTCATTAAACTTACTCGTAAGCATCTTCGTTATTCCAACCTTTTCATTGTGATAGACGTTGTTTCCAGCATTTTCTTCGCCATGAATTACCATTAATCTGTCTATTAATTCCCTTACATCATTCAGCCACACATATTCAATCGGTGCTTTTGAATATTTTTTTACAAAACCAAATCCTGATTTAGGAGGAGTGGTTAAAGATGCAGCTCTTTCTTTTCTACTAACTTTTTCTGAAAGCCATATATCCTTTATCAACGTATTATATTTTTTGCCAACACTACTTTTAGGTTTAGTGCTATTTGGGTCATTGTTTTGATACATAGCATTTGTAATTTTTAAAATAGTCTCATATGTGCTGCGGTCTTCGTCTGTATACTCATCATCGTTAGGTATATCATTTAAGGTTAAAAATAGCATTAAACCCTTTGTAGCTTTAAAATTCTTACCCTTAATAATAATATCGTCATTACTGAATTCAACTTTTGAGTCACCTATATAATAACCCTGATAGTTCTTATCATACCTTATTCCAAATTTAGGGTCACTAATTCTAGGTAAATATTTTGAAATTATTACCCCTAAGTGGACCGTAGAATAATCAGTTATGCCTTTCCTCTTAACATTTTCTTCACTTTTATCATACTCTTCATCGGCCTCTTGAAATAAACTCCTCCCCTTTTCTTTCTGAAGTTGCGACTCTAAATTCTTTCTGACCTTTCTTGCCGATTTTAACGCTTCTTTTTGCTCATCAGTGACATCATATTCATCCAAGAAATGGGAACCTTCGGAATCTGAAGGAAAGTCTTCTTTATAGTCAATTCTGTAAGGAATTAATTGCTTCTCCACTTCTCTATTTTCTTCTATAGCTTTAATAACATTTTCACCGATGTCATTTAACTTGTTGCCTAAAACATTAACAGCATCAATAACAGGTTGATCTTCTTTTTTATACTTCTCGTATTCCGTTATAGGCTGCTTCTTCCATATTCGAAATTCGTCTTTTAATTCTACAAATTTCTTCCTATTCCTTCTTGCTTGTTGAACTACCTTTTGATCGTATTTCGCAAACATCTTTATTATAGGTGAAATTTTAAAAAAATGACGTTTAATGCTAACATTGACGTTTGACATTTGACGCTGACATTGACACTGTACGTTGTACGCTGTACGTTGACGCTGAAGTTGTACGCTAACGATGTTAGTGTTAGAATACTCAACCCAAAACCTGCCAATACCCCTGGAGTAGTTACCCAACATTTAGAAACGTTTTAATTTTATTCCTATATTTACCACCGTTAGCTTTGCGATTCATATCAATAGTAATAAAACCAAACTCCTCATTCCAACATTTGCTGCAAATATTCTTAAAGTCTTCAAATTTCATATCGCCACCAACAAATTCTTGATAAATATGATTTAAATTGGTATTATCTTGCCTAAATATATTTAAGAAGTTTAAGTTATCACGAACTAATTGTTTTGGTATTTTTGAATACGTTTGAGCTAAGTAAAAACAGTCAATCCCTTTATGTCTTCCTCGTGTAAAATATTCTCGAACTATGTCTTGGTTTTCCAGTATGAAATCGTCGAAAATTACAACTGACCTATCTTCACATTTATCCAGGGGCATTATGCTTTCATCTTCATGAATAAATTGTGCAATGGACTTTCCTAACTTCTCTTCGATTTTATTACATTTTTCCATAAACTGTTGATACTTAGATTGATCTAAACTTTTAGAGAAGATGTAAAGGTTGTTTATTTTTTCCCAGTTTAACCATCCAGGTGCCAAAATATAATTGTCAATCATTAAGGTTGTTTTACCACAATTACTGGGGCCTATTATAGCACAACGAATGGAATTCGGTAATAATTTGCCATGTTTGTTCTTTACTTGCTTTTCTACAAGTCTTACTTGTGGGTCCCAATCTACAACATTTCGTTTACTCATTTTCGTTTATTTTATTAATTAATGAATGAATTAATAAATGAAGAGAATTTTTGAACTAAGTGGTAAAACTTCGGTTTTAGAGAAAAGGTTAAATGTTCCATTGCGAGATGAATTTAGAAAAGCTGGATTAATAGGGTTTTACTCAACCTTCCTAACACCAAATATTACAACAAAAAACAATAAAGTACACTATGAAAAAGTATCAGGCACGATAACTGAAATGTTTATTCCACCAGGCCAATATAATGTAGAAAATTTACAAAAAGCTATTCAAGGTCAAGAACCTAACATTAGTATTGAACAAAATAAAATTCTAAACAGATTGGAAATAATTAGTGATTATAAAATATATTTTGACCAAGAAGAAAGTATTGGTTCAGTTTTAGGTTTTAATAATCAAATTGTAGAACCAAAAACCAAAACACTTGCTCGGAACTTACCTAAAATAATTCCGTTCGAAAATATCCGCGTTCATTTCAATTTAGCGGATGGAATGTTTGTAAAAGACTCTGAGCATTTTCACCGTGAAACGAATATTATAGCATCATTTAAACCAGCCCTAGAATTTAGTGCTCCAATAATTTATGAGCCGAATTATCCTGTATTTTGCCCAGTTTTCGATAAAATTCAGAATTTAAAAATTACTGTGACCAATGAGAATGACGAAGTAATAGATTTCAACGGCGCAACAGTTACTGTAATTTTAGTGACGAGTTAATTATTTCCTCTTCATTTAATTTTCTATTATTTTTCTTATAATAAATGAACAAAGTAGAAAGTTACCAGTGGCAGTCTTTTCCTGTAAATGAAAAGACTAAAAACAATTTAAATTTGCCAAACAAGGACGTGGAAATAGATATTAAAGTTGGTGATGGTTGGGTTGATAATAATGCGCACCTGTATATTACTTTCGATGTAACTCATGCTGATGGAACTGATTACACTAACTATGAAGGAAAGTCAAATGTAAAGCTAATTGACAATTACCCCACTCAATTTTGGAGCACTGTAACCGTGAAAAAACGAGGACACACTATCTATCGAATTGACCATCCAAATATATCTTCAACGGTTCTGTTTAATTTAACAGCCTCTTATAGTGATAAAATTATATATTCAGGTAATTTTCTTAATAATGGTAAATTGCAGAAAAAATCAAATGAGTTAAGGTACCCTTTAAGTCTTCTTGGTGGCTTTTTTAAGGATTTTAAAGAGATTATGTGGGAAGGAGATTTAACTGTTACATTTACATGGAGTCAAAATGCGAACGATGCTCTGTATAGATGGTGGACTAAGAATCCCGATGGGGGCAATGCACCTGGAACTCTCCCGGAGGAAGGAAAAGTTACCGTAAAGTCAATGGAGATAAAAATTCCTGTTGTAAAATACGAACCAAATTATGAGCTTGAACTGAGAGAAAAAATACTGCAAGAACCACGAATACCTATATCATTCTTTGACCTTCAAACTCAAGAAATTTCAGGCCTAAGTGGGAAAAGGAATTTTGAAATAGATATTACTAATTACTACAATTCAATGGAGTTTGATCTGCCATATTTCATTTTTGTTGTGTTTCAAACTAATAAAAAAGGTAACAAAGATATGACTAGTTCCAAATTTGATCATGTTCAGCTTCAAAATATTTACATGAAAAACGGAAGAAACGAAATGTTTCCGGAAGGAATGTGGAATATCAAGCCTCCTAATACTTATCTAAATGCCTATTATGCTTTTAGGGACTTTAAGCGTATAACTGAGCTGAAGTATGATGTTGTTGTAACTCCCACAGAGTTCATTGCTTCTTATCCTATTTATGTTATCAATATAAGTCGGCGTAGAAATGTAGTAACACCTCAGAAAACCAGTATGAAATTGGTAGCAACATTTAATGCCAATATACCAGAAAATACGCTTGCTTATATAATTATGTACGGTAAAAAGAATTTAACCTATGATGCTAAGCATGGAATAGTTACTGAAAACTTTTAAATGTGAAAGTGAACCATTTTTTCTGTTATCCATCAACTCGTCATTGATTAGACTATCAATAACAAAAGTTTTATAATGTTCTGGCGAAATATAACCTCTATCTTTATTAAAAATTGTGACTTCGGCAAACTGAAAACTTTTAAATGTGAAAGTAGTTGTTATTCATTTTAATAAATTAGTAAGAGTTTAGTTTTTAAGTTTAATTAAACTTAAAAACTAAGAATTAAGAAAATGATATTTTGGGTGAAAAGGCAATTAAGTCTGCAAAATTTTGTTATTTATAAATATAAAAAAACAGTTAATAAATATGGAACCTGAATACGCCGTTATCGTCCGTTGCGTCGACGTAAATAATGTGCCTGAGTGTATTAAGAAAATAGTCTTCGATTACTACCTCAAGCTGCAAAATTTGCAACTAACTATCTTAGCACGCGTTAGTGATGAAAGTGACTGTGTAGAAATTGGTGAGGCATTAATGGAATTAGAAGAGCAAGTAAAGAAACTAATAGTTTCGGCTGAGCACAGTGCGAAAAAAGAAGGAAGAAGTTAAATATAAGTTATCAGTGAACTTGACCAGGAAACTCAGTCAGCCTTGATACGCTCTTAGTCGATAAGATAACCTTGTCAGCATGCACTCTCTCTCTGTGCCATCCACTCACTCGCATGGAAGTGATGTGCTAAATTAAATATTACTTAGCCCCCAGCTGTTAGTCTTGTTACACCGGAAGTACTAGTAGCAAAGCAAGAAACTACGTAGTATGTGCAGCGCGATCTATTAGCAAACAATAAAAGCTCTTCGTAGTGCACTTCTCGTAAGAAATTGCACCACATAAGGCGTTCAAACTAAGCTTCCCATCGCTTTCCTCGTAGCTCAGGAGGACAAGTGTTTGGTTTGTTGAGATTTGTTCGCTTAGAAACGGAGGCGCCCCGTTTTCTATGGTTCGAATCCCACTCAATCCTTTCAAAAAAATAACTGAGTCATTAATAGAGAGAGAAAAGAGGAGTAAGGAGTAAATGCTCTCCAGGGTCTGTTAGAGGCATTCTGAGAGATGCAAAGTAGATGGGAGTGGCCACTCAAAGGAAAGGAATGAGAAGTTGGAAGGAGAAGCTGAAAAAGGAAAAAAAAAACTCCCTAGGGGTGTCGACGAGGAGAAATTAGAAAACCAGTGCTGGCTTCGAAACACCCCTGGGGGTTTCTCTGAAATGTCGGAGTTTTGCAAAAATTTTCACCATTATTTTTTCCATAATTCTTTAAAAAGTCACTAGTTATTTTAACCATTATTCTATCCATTGTTTCTAAAAAATTCGTCAGAATTTTTAGCCTTGTTTTAACCACTACTTTTCCCCTAATTTCTAAAAAAGTAACTGATAATTTTAGCCTTGTATTAACCATTATTCTATCCTTAATTCTTTTAAAAAGTTACTGGTAATTTTAGCCATTATTTTAGGTGTTTGTAGGATAAATTTGTGTTACGTTTTATAGGTAGAGGTAAGCATAACTTTGTCATTTATATATTAGAGTCATTTTTATGGTTACTTTTAACCATATTTTATTAAAAATAACATTGGTAATTTTATGGATACGTTAACCATAACTTTTTATGGCTGGTTTTTATAGATAGAATAACCATAACTTTTGATTACGTTTTATAGATAATTTTAGCCATATTTATGTGCATTATTTTGGATTAAATTGCATGGTTACTTTTAGCCATAGTTTTGGAAAGCTCATTGGTAATGTTATGGATGGCTTTAACCATAAACAAGATTAAAAAATAAAATAAGTTAAGGTTAAGGTAGACCTCAAAAAAAATTAGTTAAGTAAACTATTTTTTAAGGTTAAATAGGACCTTAAAAATAAATAACATTATGGTTAAATTTAACCATAGAAGTAGGCTTGCTCCAAAGTTGCCCATATACTATAGTATAGGCGGCGGTATGGGACAGACAATTAAGTGTGGTTAAAAGTACCATTATATTTTCTTCAAAGAAATTATGGATAAAATGACCTTAAACTTCTTGAAAAAATTTGTCCAAAGAAAATATGGTTATCTTAACCATTACATTTTTTCAGATAAATTATGGTTAGGACTAACCATAATTTGAATTACCTTTTATGGCTAAAGATAACCATAAAAAGTACCTATAATTTCATATGAAATTATGGCTACAACCAACCATAAAACACTATCACATTTATGCTTAAAATTAACCATTTAATGTTCACCAACTTTTAAAGAAATATGGCTACTACTAACCATAAAACGTAATAAAAAATATTGATAGTAATGATGGTTAAAACTAACCATAAAACACTATTTAATTTGTGGTTACTATTATCCATAAAAATTAACCATAAATGTAATAAAAAGTTATGGCTACGTTATCCATAACTTTCAATGCTATTTTTAATAAAATATGGTTAAAAGTAACCATAAAAATGACTCTAATATATAAATGACAAAGTTATGCTTACCTCTACCTATAAAACGTAACACAAATTTATCCTACAAACACCTAAAATAATGGCTAAAAGGAACCAGTAAATTTTTAAAAGAATTAAGGATAAAATAATGGTTAATACAAGGCTAAAATTATCAGTTACTTTTTTAGAAATTAGGGGAAGAATAATGGTTGAAACAAGGCTAAAAATTCTGACGAATTTTTTAGAAACAACGGATAGAATAATGGTTAAAATAACTAGTGACTTTTTAAAAGAATTAAGGATAAAATAATGGTTAATACAAGGGTGTAAATAGCTATAAAAATGATGTGTACACTATTATATTTAGTATCCCCAAGGAAGTGTATCAATTATGTTGTCTTTTTCTTTCAGGATCATACGCTTGTCGTAGTCGACTTTAAATTCTTTGGCAATATTTTTATTTACAAGGCTTTTTGTTTTCTTATCTCTTGTTATCATGTTATTGCTTATAACAACCTTATTATTAGAATCTTGTATTAAGTCAGTCATTGTCTTCATGTTAAGTTTTTTGGCATTTTCGTGGTTGAGTGTAAATCCTTTAATTTTGGTAACCTGTTTGCCTTTATATGTTTCGTACGCATAACTCTTAGGACCTGTGCTTATCCAATCAGTACCATGATCATCTTTGCCAAATTCGTCAGTCCATTCACCAAGCATACAACCGGTCTCTACGGTGTTTGTTCCATCATCTATGTAAACAATACTATCAGTGTCATAATAAACTACTGCCTTACCTAATCTATCAAGCATATCGTATAATCTTATTCTAGCATTGGAAGTGGTGAAAGCTGCCACAAATATGTTGGTATTTGTGCTATTTTCTACATAGAAATCATTGTAGTGGTATGTTACCTCAATTACTTCATCATTGATGTACATTACATTAGTAATTTCTATCTTATCGTCTAATATCAATTCGTACCACCTCTTAGGGTCATCAATAAACTCTGTTTGTGACATGTTTTGCCTCTGACCGAACTTTCCCCAAAGAGAATTTAAGCATATTTTAGCAACAGCTCGCTTACCAGCGTTGGGTTTAATTTTGTCAATATCAAGCTTTATACCTTGTTTTTTTCTTATTACTCGGGCATATTCTTCTTTAGATTTGTAATCACCATCCCAAGGACTAGTTTCTAGCTTAATTTTCATAAAGGTTTTAATATAGTCCTTGAAAAGCTCATTACTTTTCTCTTCAAAAGGCCATACTTCGTAAACTTCCTGTATTTTGTAGCCTTTCTCAAGAGCCTTATTAAGTTCGATTGTAGTCCAAGTTCCAAAAAGCGCCCTCTCTTCATCATTATGGTTACAAGGTCCTACCTTTTCTTTCGCACATTTCCCACACAGAGAGAACATCAGCTTATCTAGCTTTACCGGAAGCACTGGATGATACAAACCTCTTGGAGGAAGCACCTTACATTTAACTAGGCCAAACCAGTCTTTATTGTATTTTTCTGGCTTAAATATTTTAGTGGGATGTCTCACAGTGTACCGGTCATAAAACATAACTGTTGGATATAAACTGCATATATCTATATATCTCAGCTTTTTTCCAGAAACTTTCAACTTTGTGGCATTTGTCCTACCACCGAAGAATGCGTCCCTGGGGTTTAGAGGTTCTACAACATCTTTTGTTTTATTTAGGCTTTCCTTATAAGCTTTAGAATTTTTCCATTTACAGCTTCACATCTCTACAACCTTGTACCCGGCATTTTTAAGAGCTTGTGTTCGCTCTATAGTTTTTGTAAGCAAGTCATCCATAGTTTCATTGTTGACATTGTTGATAGTATCGCCTGAGTAACAGTCGGGACAACCATGCCAAAAACAACCATTATATTGGTACACAGTTTTAGTCATATAGTCGTACCCATCGACTTTGGCTCTACAAATTGTGACCTCGCCACCGTTTAATGCGTGTCGAACATTAGGGAACGAACTTAACCATGCTATAGACTCCTAACTGAACATTTCCTTTTTTTGCTCTTTGACTACAGCAATCGTGTCTTCTTTAAGGAATTTTGACCTGTAAATTGCCATACAAACACTGGCTATAGTTACGTATTGGAAGGGGTCTATATTTGCTATTTCTAAAAATGACTGTCTAAAGGCAAGGCAACCTCGCCGTAATATATCGACATCAGAATGGCAATACTCGGCTAATTCTTTCTTAAAGTCAAACACGTAGTTTTCTTTCACTTTTTCAGCGTGCCATTCTAAGAATACTTTTCTAGCATCAGGTTTCATTGTATCAACACCATAGTATTTAGTAGCTGGAATGGACCCTACGTAATTTTGATTTTCTTTTTTGTTGAAAAAGTGTGGAAAATACCCCTTTTTTAGTTCTTTTAGTTCAAATGTTTTGGGAAAGGATGCGAGACCTCCTTGGATAAAGTTTATGCTGTCAATTATTCTGAGCCTTAGGGCTGGTATTTTGAGCTCCATAATTTTAGACCCTTGGTAAATAGTTTTAGGATTAATGCCATTATTGACGCAATATTGTAAAATAAAATACGCATCATAACCTTTTGCATTGTGTGCTATACACGTAAAACCTTTGTGGTTTTTTGATATTAGCCACTGACAAAATTCGTCATTTTTTAGGAAAGCCCGCCTAACACCATTAAAGTCATAAACGGATACAAAGTTTGGCGTGTGTACGCCGGTGTCTTGTTCAGCTTCGTAATCGAAAAAGTAGTATTTTTCTGTGTAAGTGCATTTTTTATGTTGCTTTTCTGCCCTTCCATTACAAATACAATTTTTCATACAGTATCCCCCACGGGTTTTCCTTTCTTGCATATAACATTGGTGCTGAGCTGACTTTACGTATTGTTGGCAATTCCAACACTTAGAGTACCCACACCTGTGGTTGTATATTTTTCCACATTTACCATTGCATGTTAGACACTTGAATTTTATTGAACAGGCAACTTCCTTCGCACATTTCTCACATTCCGTAAGTACAGTTTCGTGTAGGTTGTTGTAGTAAAACGTGTTTTCATTTTCTTTTTTGCACTCGCTTTTACATTCTGTGCACTTCAATTCGACCGCGTATTTTACAAATGTTTCACATTTCCTACACTGGGCAAAGGAGCCACCTAAATGTTCGATATTTATCCTAGGGCATATTTTGTTGCAGATATTGCACTTGTATGCTGCCTCACACACTCTCTCATGGTTATCAACGCAATCTTTACCAAAACAATATCTATTGCACTTTTTACAGTATACTCGGGGTCGCATACCTACTGGGAAATCATGTTTTGGGCACAAACACAAATTACACACAATACTTTTATCTTTTTTACACGAGTGTTTGTCCTGATGATCGTAAGGTATATCACATTTTTTGCAGTAATATGAACTTCCATAAAATCCTCGTATATTATTAATGGAATCATAATGGTCGTTATGCAAGTACAAATAAATTGTTATCGCGTCATTTACACCTGAGGCCTGGATTACTTTGTTAAAATGGGCAGCCGAAACAACCTTAATCCGAACACCCATGAGATGTGCAACATCTCTAATATCGTCTAAACTAAATCCATCTTCACAGTTCATTCCGAATCTTGTGCATAACTCTTTTGCTAATTCTTCCTGCAGGCCACGTCCTTTCCTAATGTAGGTAATTTCATTATCAGTTAATGTCCTGTCCAATATATTTATAGTTTCATAGGTTAGGGCTGTGATTATTGCTCTTGGTCCGCACAGTTTATCGGTGTTGGTTATTTTGTTTATGCTTCTTTTAGCCATAACATCATTAGCAATATTGACTATTTTCTTACGCTTTGCTCCTTTGCCTCTGGGAATTTTGTAAACCTCGAAGTGAAAAGTGGTATTGTTAATATCTACATTTTCATTAGATGTTATTATTCTTTCAATCTGGTCAAGTAGATGTGAAGCATTAACTTTTATTTTTCTTTTTGATGAAATCACATGGTTAAAATTATTATTTTCTGCAACTACTTTCATTTGATCACCTGGCTTAAAATCAGTTAGTTTTCTTACTTCTTTTATGGCTGCATGCACACCTTTTCTGACCGCTTTCATTTGTTCTATTGGTTTTCCTTGCAAATCTTTTATGTATATAGTATATGCTGTCTGCCATACGTTAAACTTTTTGATCAGCACAGTACGAACACCTTGATGAGTTTCGAAAGGTGACTTTTTAGCTACTGTTTCATTAAATACATTTTTCTTAAAAGGAAAAATTTGGCCCAATTTTCGCTTTACAATTTTTAAGTCCTTAGACTGAACAGGTTTTGGTTCCTTTTTAATTTCAAAGAGGTCTTGATCGAATCCAAAATGCCTGATTTTGTCCAAACGTTCCTTTTCTTCCGCTATCAAATTTAGCAACCCTTTCTTTGAATGAATTACTGAGTAGCCCTTAATTTTGTTTTCTCTGGCGACTTGTTTTAGTTCACGAACGCTCTTCTTAGGCAGCTCTGATTCTTGATACGTAAACAAAGCACTATCTCCGGCATTACTCCAAGCACTGCTTACAGCTTCAAGAAGAGCAGCCTTCTTCATCTTGTATACTCCTTTTAGTTTGAGTTCCGTTGCCAGAACCCTTAGTTCTTGTACAGTTGCACCGGTTCGGTGCTTAATATTTTGTTTTAAATCCATTTATTATATAACTTTTTTTAATTAAAAATTTCATTTTTTAAATAAAAATAATTATAAGACATTACTCTTTTGGGTTCGAGAGAAATGATAGTAAAATATTTATATAAATAAATAAATGAACAGAATAATTACATTTTGCATTATAATTGTTACCCTAACAAAGGTTCAATTAGAAATAATATCTCATGAAAATCAGAATCAATTTGCTATCAACTATCTGCGTAATTTTGGATACTTGACTATAGACGAACAAGAAATTTCAGAAGTAAATGAAACAACTTTCCAATATGCTTTAAAATTGTTCCAAGAGTACTACAATCTCGATATCACCGGTGATTTAGATGAATGTACTTCACAATTAATGAATACATCGCGATGTGGTATCACCGATGACGATATAAATTTTACTACTCGGCGGTATAAATGGAATAATAAAAATATAAAATGGCATTATGCTTTAGCTAATCAAGCAATGCAAAGTGTAGCTAGAGCCGCTTTCGATGTTTGGAAAAAACATACAGATCTCTCATTTGAGAACAATTTGAGGAATCCAGATATAATTATATCAAATAAACGTGGTAGCCCTCATAGAAATCACAAAATAAGTGGGCAATGTTTCAGTGGATTTGATGGAAAAGGTGGAGTTTTGGCTCATGCAAATTACCCAAATAGCATTAATTCACCTATTGAAATTCATATCGATCAAGATGAATCTTGGTATTTAAATACCGATGCTAATACTCCTCAATATCAAACAAATTTACTTTCTGTTATGATACATGAAATAGGCCATGCCTTAGGTATTTCTCATTCAAACAATCCAGATGCTATTATGTATGCATACGCTAACAATCAAATAGAGCTACATCAAGATGACATTTTAGCTATTCAAAGTTTATATGGTAAAGCCACAGAGCCTAACGTACCAGATAAAACACCAACTCCAGATACACCAAAGCCAGAGCCCAATTTATGTGATTTGAATGTTAACACTATTTTAATTGTTAATCAGTTAATGTATGTCTTTTATGAAAAATGGTTTTGGCTTTTAGATCTTGATAACTCAACAGCCTTAAAAAACAAACGACCCCAGTTTATTACAGATTGGTTAACCTTCTTACCCCAAGATTTTAAAACTATTGCAGCCGTTTATCAAAGACCCTCTGGTGAGATTGTTATGATTATTGCCAACAAAATCTACATGATGGATTATCCGAGCTTAATATTGGTAAATGGTTATCCAAAAGCCATGTCCATGTGGAACATTAGACCAGATACAATAATTCATGCTTTGTTAAACACTTACTCAGGCCACACTTATATTTTTTACAATGACGCTTTCTTTTCGGAAATAGACGAATGCAGCTTTAAACCCAAGCAACATGGCATATTATCAAGACGTTTTCCTGGTTTACCGCCTGCAATGGATTCAGCCTTTAGATATATTAACGGAATGCTGTATTTTTTTAAAGGTAGACAAGTATATCAATACAATGAATTCACGAATTCTTTGGTTAAAGCTCAAAAATTTGATCTTTCAATGATTGGCATAGACTGTCCAAAAAGGTCATCTTCGTTTATGGAAGTTATAAAGAGTTTGAAAAATACTGTAGCTCAACTAGAGGAAATAAAATAATTATATTAAATATTTAAAAAATTATTTTAATTTTTTATAGGTAATAAATGGAAGTAAATCAATTTCTTAAGACGCTCAACAGCATCAACGAACAAAAGACGTTTAAAAACCTCAGTGAGTTAGAAATAGGGAACGAATACCTTATAACGAATGTAGATGGTATAAATACAAAATATGGAAATAAAACTTTTCTAGAACTTGATAGTGAATTTAAGGTTATATTGCCTGACAAATACAACAAGGTGCTAAGTTGTGGAAAGGAAAAAAAGAAAATGATAGGGTTGAAAATGGTATACCACGGCACAAAAGAAGTCTATGGTGGTTGCAAAGCGCACAATCTTGAATTCTTTTAAACATTTTCTTAAATTTTCGTAACTCCCCGACAAATTTTAAGTAGAAAATTTATGGTTTTAATGGTTAGTAACCATTAAAATCAAATACCAAAATTAACGTAAAATTAAGGATTCCTTCGTAGCTTTATGAAAATTGTAACAGCTATCTATGTCATCACCATTAAGTTCAAAAAGATAATCTATACTATCCTCAGACAACTGATTTATAAATACTTCTACATCTTCAGTAGGGATGTAGTAAAAACAGGAAGAAAGAAAGGGTTATTCGCTTTACTCGGGCGTCCATTTATTATATACAAAAAATTATAATATAACATTTTCTCTATTAACCCAGCTATTGTGAGAATTATCAAAACCCAACCATTTGACATATACCCGATTTCCTTTCTTTCTTAAAACTTTTTCAACAAGATATGCCTCTGGATACTTTGTTTTCTGTAATTCATGCTCATAAAAGCTCCCCTTTATTTCTTCCGCATTTACATCTTTCAATTTGTACGTAATAGGGTCGGAATAAACGATATCTTTTATTTCAAATATTTCAGTCGACCAATTTCCTGTGTATCCTTTTTCGAATATACCTTTTAGTTTACTAATTCTGACTTGATCGCCAACTTTAAATTTCGCTTTTTCTTCCGCTCCTACGCTTACAGTGTAAACAGTTTTCAACAAATGTTCTTCATTAGCTTTGTTTACGTTTTTTGGCTTCATATTTATAGTTGTGTGCGTTGTATTATTGTAGCCATTAATTAACTTTGGTAAAATGCCAACCCAGCAGTAGTTTCCTTGAATATCAAACTGCTTCCACATTTTCTCTTTTAAGGTCCTATTGAATCGTTCTACAACTGAAGCTTTTACTTCAGTAAAAGTCGAATAATGATTGATATTAAATGTTTTCATTAATTTTGAAAATTCTTTATTGTAAAATTCTTTACCGTTGTCTGTTTGAAGATTTTTGGGTTTTCTGTTTTTTAAAATATCATCAAACGCTTCAGCAACACTTTTACCCGTTTTATCTTTGACTGGTACACCCCAGGCATACTTTGAAAATACATCAATGACTGTTAACAAATACTTGTAGCCTTTATTAAGCTTCGATATTCCCTTTATTTTTCCAGAGTCGATTTCTACCAAATCCGCTTGCCAAATGTCATCAATGCCGTGAGTTGTAACCCTCCTTCTCGGAAAATTCTTCCTCATGGGTTTATGAATTTCGTTTATAATTTCCTCCCGAATGCTAACGGGTGGTTCTCTAATTTGGGTAGAACTCCCTATTTTTACACTCTCATTAACTTTTTTTTTCAAACCTGCTTTTCTTACTCCCACACTCGGAACATAAACCTTCGATTCTAGTTCGACCATTTTTTGTCGAAAGGGTGTGAGGATGCAGAGTTTGAGTAAACGTTTTGCACTTTAAACACCAAATGTGATTATTCATTTATTAACTAATTAATTAATTAAAATTAATTATAAAATAAGCATTGGTTTTACTCAGACACCCAACATTGAAGATCGCAAACTAACTTACAAGAAACAAGGGTCTACCCTTTGTTGAGGAAATTAACTTTTTATATTTATATTTTAATTAATTAATTAATTAATTAATAAATGGAATCAATTACCGATATTCTGAACAGCAAACTTGTCTATAATAGCAAACAAGTGGTTATTGCTATTGATGAAAATAACGATTCATGGTTTAAAGCTAAAGATATTGCTTTAATATTGGAGTATAGAGATACAGATAAAGCAATTCGAAAACACGTTGCATTTGAAGACAAAGGTACATTCGATACCTTAAATAACCCCGCCGTTTTGGCGGGGTTAAAAAATATACATCCTCAAACCATATTTATTAATGAATCTGGTTTGTATTCGCTTATTTTATCATCTAAAAAAGAGGAAGCTAAAAAATTTAAGAAATGGGTAACGAAAGAAGTCCTTCCATCAATTCGAAAGTACGGAGAATACAAAATTAAAGAAGAATATAAGAACCAACTAGTTGGGTTAATGCAGAAACTTCAAATAAAGGAAGCAGAAAACGAATCTCTTACCCCATTAGCCACACCTCTTGCACTTAAAACTAGTAAGAATAATTGTCTGCTTATTATAGATAAGCATGAACCAAACGAAAAGTACAGGTACTATGCAATAAGGGCGCAGAGACAACAGGTGAATCAAGCAATCAAAAAAATATGCAGGCGGCACCCCGATTGTGAGATAGTTTATGAAAAATATAATGATCCTAATAGCGTAAGGTTGTATGTGCTTATGAAAGAACAAATAAAAATTAGCTATTCGGGAAACCATTTCAATATTCCATTTACTCCTGATCTTCTTAAAGGAACAATAGAGATGTTGTATAAAAACCTGTTACATTAGACTGTTTTTAATGGATATTTTCTCCATTAAAAACTAAAACATTTTAACATTAGTGTTATTCGACCGATTTATCAGGATGAGGTTCATATGCATCAAGTATTACTTCACCAAACATCGTCACACTAACATTTATTGGAAGTTTTAAAATTACGCTGCCCATTTTATTTTTAAAGCATAAAGCATCACCAGATTTAACGTTGAAGGGCTTACTAGTATCTACCATAATTTTTTCTTCTTTGGAACGTGCAATATAAACGTCTAATACTGTTTTAATAGCGTCATCTGTATATGAAGTAAATATTTTATCCTGGTCTACGATACGAACAAATATTTTCCTAATCGTTGCGTTGTATGTAAAAATATGCTTAATTTTATCTTTCTCTGCAAAAAGGTCCTTTTGTAATATTATCCTATCAAACACCTTTCTTTCTAAGTTGTCAACCTTTCCTGTTAATGTTGCTACTGGTGCAAGACAAGTAGCGGCATATTCCGAGAACAATTTTTCTATTTCTTCTTTCGTGAAGTAGTTATCTTTAGGAAAATCCCCTTCAGTAGTAAGTGGTTTGAGCTTTTCTAAGAGATATTGCTTATTAACGACATCTTTATTGTTGATTGGATCTTCAATATTCGCTATCCTTTTACCTTGAAAATCAATCCATGTTTTTGAAACAAAAAAAAGCTCACCAAGGCGTTTATTTAGAGCCGTAACTAGCCTTGAAAATCGTTTTTCTAAATCATCCTTTGTGTTAGCTTTAATATTTAATGAACTACCCTCTCCGTTTATAATTTTATTTCCAAATATGTCCATTTATTAAATCTATAATTTCGTTAAAATGAGCGGGATTAGGGGAACCCAAATTCGAAAACAACTTTAAAACAAGGACACATAAATGACCACATATATATTCATCAAACATTTGAATTCTTTCGGCGTTATAAAATAGGTTGCTAGCTCCCAAATAATTTACTAGTTTTTCAGGAACATCTCCACCAAATGAGTCAAAGACGAATTTTTGGTTACCCTTTTTAAAGTAACAAATCCAATGAGTACCTGCATGATCCGACGTATCCAAGTTTACAATTCCTGATTCACAATCATTAGCTTTTGTAGGCAATTCATCGATCATAAAAACATTTTGAAAATGCTTTATGTTTATTTCGTGTATTATTTTAAGTATATCGAAATTACTTATAGGGTGCTTATAGTTGGAAAGTATATCACTCAATATCGATGAAATTTCTCTCTTTTTTTTTTTTTTTTAAATTTTAGTTATTCCCAAACAACCTTGTCCAGTCTTTTTTTCGATTACTAGATTATGTCTAATTTGTTCAGCCAATTCCGCATCTTCTTTTTGCTTTTTATGAACAGCGCTTGTAATGGCTGCAGCGCCACCTTCCAGCGAACCAATGGCACCCAATGCAGCTAATATTAATGGCAAAAATCCTCCTTGGTGTTCATTAATTCCAGAACCTTCTTTCTTCCTACTGAGATATTCGAATATTTTCTTTACAATTGGAATGGACAAACTTATAAGTAAGCTACCACCTTTTTGAATTTTTCTTGCTTTCTGCTTCTTTTGTGTATCTGTCAAGTACTCATCTAGATAGTCATGCTTTTTCAGATCTTCGTTGGAGAGTTTTATTTTAATAGCTTTGGGTTTTAGTTTCCCTTTTTGGGAAACGTTGTAATCAATACTAAATCCTTTCATTTATTTAATGAAAAAATTATAAACAAAAATTTTACAAATTTATACTCAGACGCCCCAACCATTTTCATCTAACCCCATTCCCATTTTTCTTTTTCCATACATTATTCCAGTAACGGCTGTAGCTGCTAGTCTCTCACTCATGTTAGCATCTTTACTGAATATTCTCTCTTTTGCAGCCTTTTGTAATTCTTTATCTGCTTGATGTCTGTGCTCTAATTTTGTATGGTCGCGGTATGCTATATCATGTAATTTACATGCTTCGTCTAATGGGTTGGAACCCTGAACACCTTCGGCTAGTTGCTTGTCTAATGGATTACCAGGACCACAAAATTTATATCCCGGGAGTGTTAAGTCAATATTATTTTCACATATTTTATTAATCATCCAATTAACTAATCCTTTTCCATGTTTTTCAGATTCCCAGAATGTATGGGGAATGTTATTTAAAAACCTAATTAGATATGGAATACCTTTAGGATTATTAACAATGAAGTCATTAAACTTACTCGTAAGCATCTTCGTTATTCCAACCTTTTCATTGTGATAGACGTTGTTTCCAGCATTTTCTTCGCCGTGAATTACCATTAATCTGTCTATTAATTCCCTTACATCATTCAGCCACACATATTCAATCGGTGCTTTTGAATATTTTTTTACAAAACCAAATCCTGATTTAGGAGGAGTGGTTAAAGATGCAGCTCTTTCTTTTCTACTAACTTTTTCTGAAAGCCATATATCCTTTATCAACGTATTATATTTTTTGCCATCACTACTTTTAGGTTTAGTGCTATTTGGGTCATTGTTTTGATACATAGCATTTGTAATTTTTAAAATAGTCTCATATGTGCTGCGGTCTTCGTCTGTATACTCATCATCGTTAGGTATATCATTTAAGGTTAAAAATAGCATTAAACCCTTTGTAGCTTTAAAATTCTTACCCTTAATAATAATATCGTCATTACTGAATTCAACTTTTGAGTCACCTATATAATAACCCTGATAGTTCTTATCATACCTTATTCCAAATTTAGGGTCACTAATTCTAGGTAAATATTTTGAAATTATTACCCCTAAGTGGACCGTAGAATAATCAGTTATGCCTTTCCTCTTAACATTTTCTTCACTTTTATCATACTCTTCATCGGCCTCTTGAAATAAACTCCTCCCCTTTTCTTTCTGAAGTTGCGACTCTAAATTCTTTCTGACCTTTCTTGCCGATTTTAAAGCTTCTTTTTGCTCATCAGTGACATCATATTCATCCAAGAAATGGGAACCTTCGGAATCTGAAGGAAAGTCTTCTTTATAGTCAATTCTGTAAGGAATTAATTGCTTCTCCACTTCTCTATTTTCTTCTATAGCTTTAATAACATTTTCACCGATGTCATTTAACTTGTTGCCTAAAACATTAACAGCATCAATAACAGGTTGATCTTCTTCTTTATACTTCTCGTATTCCGTTATAGGCTGCTTCTTCCATATTCGAAATTCGTCTTTTAATTCTACAAATTTCTTCCTATTCCTTCTTGCTTGTTGAACTACCTTTTGATCGTATTTCGCAAACATCTTTATTATAGGTGAAATTTAAAAAAAATGACGTTTAATGCTAACATTGACGTTTGACATTTGACGCTGACATTGACACTGTACGTTGTACGCTGTACGTTGACGCTGAAGTTGTACGCTAACGATGTTAGTGTTAGAATACTCAACCCAAAACCTGCCAATACCCCTGGAGTAGTTACCCAACATTTAGAAACGTTTTAATTTTATTCCTATATTTACCACCGTTAGCTTTGCGATTCATATCAATAGTAATAAAACCAAACTCCTCATTCCAACATTTGCTGCAAATATTCTTAAAGTCTTCAAATTTCATATCGCCACCAACAAATTCTTGATAAATATGATTTAAATTGGTATTATCTTGCCTAAATATATTTAAGAAGTTTAAGTTATCACGAACTAATTGTTTTGGTATTTTTGAATACGTTTGAGCTAAGTAAAAACAGTCAATCCCTTTATGTCTTCCTCGTGTAAAATATTCTCGAACTATGTCTTGGTTTTCCAGTATGAAATCGTCGAAAATTACAACTGACCTATCTTCACATTTATCCAGGGGCATTATGCTTTCATCTTCATGAATAAATTGTGCAATGGACTTTCCTAACTTCTCTTCGATTTTATTACATTTTTCCATAAACTGTTGATACTTAGATTGATCTAAACTTTTAGAGAAGATGTAAAGGTTGTTTATTTTTTCCCAGTTTAACCTTCCAGGTGCCAAAATATAATTGTCAATCATTAAGGTTGTTTTACCACAATTACTGGGGCCTATTATAGCACAACGAATGGAATTCGGTAATAATTTGCCATGTTTGTTCTTTACTTGCTTTTCTACAAGTCTTACTTGTGGGTCCCAATCTACAACATTTCGTTTACTCATTTTCGTTTATTTTATTAATTAATGAATGAATTAATAAATGAAGAGAATTTTTGAACTAAGTGGTAAAACTTCGGTTTTAGAGAAAAGGTTAAATGTTCCATTGCGAGATGAATTTAGAAAAGTTGGATTAATAGGGTTTTACTCAACCTTCCTAACACCAAATATTACAACAAAAAACAATAAAGTACACTATGAAAAAGTATCAGGCACGATAACTGAAATGTTTATTCCACCAGGCCAATATAATGTAGAAAATTTACAAAAAGCTATTCAAGGTCAAGAACCTAACATTAGTATTGAACAAAATAAAATTCTAAACAGATTGGAAATAATTAGTGATTATAAAATATATTTTGACCAAGAAGAAAGTATTGGTTCAGTTTTAGGTTTTAATAATCAAATTGTAGAACCAAAAACCAAAACACTTGCTCGGAACTTATCTAAAATAATTCCGTTCGAAAATATCCGCGTTCATTTCAATTTAGCGGATGGAATGTTTGTAAAAGACTCTGAGCATTTTCACCGTGAAACGAATATTATAGCATCATTTAAACCAGCCCTAGAATTTAGTGCTCCAATAATTTATGAGCCGAATTATCCTGTATTTTGCCCAGTTTTCGATAAAATTCAGAATTTAAAAATTACTGTGACCAATGAGAATGACGAAGTAATAGATTTCAACGGCGCAACAGTTACTGTAATTTTAGAGATGAGTTAATTATTTCCTCTTCATTTAATTTTCTATTATTTTTCTTATAATAAATGAACAAGGTAGAAAGTTACCAGTGGCAGTCTTTTCCTGTAAATGAAAAGACTAAAAACAATTTAAATTTGCCAAACAAGGACGTGGAAATAGATATTAAAGTTGGTGATGGTTGGGTTGATAATAATGCGCACCTGTATATTACTTTCGATGTAACTCATGCTGATGGAACTGATTACACTAACTATGAAGGAAAGTCAAATGTAAAGCTAATTGACAATTACCCCACTCAATTTTGGAGCACTGTAACCGTGAAAAAACGAGGACACACTATCTATCGAATTGACCATCCAAATATATCTTCAACGGTTCTGTTTAATTTAACAGCCTCTTATAGTGATAAAATTATATATTCAGGTAATTTTCTTAATAATGGTAAATTGCAGAAAAAATCAAATGAGTTAAGGTACCCTTTAAGTCTTCTTGGTGGCTTTTTTAAGGATTTTAAAGAGATTATGTGGGAAGGAGATTTAACTGTTACATTTACATGGAGTCAAAATGCGAACGATGCTCTGTATAGATGGTGGACTAAGAATCCCGATGGGGGCAATGCACCTGGAACTCTCCCGGAGGAAGGAAAAGTTACCGTAAAGTCAATGGAGATAAAAATTCCTGTTGTAAAATACGAACCAAATTATGAGCTTGAACTGAGAGAAAAAATACTGCAAGAACCACGAATACCTATATCATTCTTTGACCTTCAAACTCAAGAAATTTCAGGCCTAAGTGGGAAAAGGAATTTTGAAATAGATATTACTAATTACTACAATTCAATGGAGTTTGATCTGCCATATTTCATTTTTGTTGTGTTTCAAACTAATAAAAAAGGTAACCAAGATATGAATAGTTCCAAATTTGATCATGTTCAGCTTCAAAATATTTACATGAAAAACGGAAGAAACGAAATGTTTCCGGAAGAAATGTGGAATATCAAGCCTCCTAATACTTATCTAAATGCCTATTATGCTTTTAGGGACTTTAAGCGTATAACTGAGCTGAAGTATAATGTTGTTGTAACTCCCACAGAGTTCATTGCTTCTTATCCTATTTATGTTATCAATATAAGTCGGCGTAGAAATGTAGTAACACCTCAGAAAACCAGTATGAAATTGGTAGCAACATTTAATGCCAATATACCAGAAAATACGCTTGCTTATATAATTATGTACGGTAAAAAGAATTTAACCTATGATGCTAAGCATGGAATAGTTACTGAAAACTTTTAAATGTTGAAAGTGAACCATTTTTTCTGTTATCCATCAACTCGTCATTGATTAGACTATCAATAACAAAAGTTTTATAATGTTCTGGCGAAGTATAACCTCTATCTTTATTAAAAATTGTGACTTCGGCAAACTGAAAACTTTTAAATGTGAAAGTAGTTGTTATTCATTTTAATAAATTAGTAAGAGTTTAGTTTTTAAGTTTAATTAAACTTAAAAACTAAGAATTAAGAAAATGATATTTTGGGTGAAAAGGCAATTAAGTCTGCAAAATTTTGTTATTTATAAATATAAAAAAACAGTTAATAAATATGGAACCTGAATACGCCGTTATCGTCCGTTGCGTCGACGTAAATAATGTGCCTGAGTGTATTAAGAAAATAGTCCTCGATTACTACCTCAAGCTGCAAAATTTGCAACTATCTTAGCACGCGTTAGTGATGAAAGTGACTGTGTAGAAATTGGTGAGGCATTAATGGAATTAGAAGAGCAAGTAAAGAAACTAATAGTTTCGGCTGAGCACAGTGCGAAAAAAGAAGGAAGAAGTTAAAAATAAGTTATCAGTGAACTTGACCAGGAAACTCAGTTAGCCTTGATACGCTCTTAGTCGATAAGATAACCTTGTCAGCATGCACTCTCTCTCTGTGCTATCCGCTCACTCGCATGGAAGTGATGTGCTAAATTAAATATTACTTAGCCCCCAGCTGTTAGTCTTGTTACACCGGAAGTACTAGTAGCAAATCAAGAAACTACGTAGTATGTGCAGCGCGATCTATTAGCAAACAATAAAAGCTCTTCGTAGTGCACTTCTCGTAAGAAATTGCACCACATAAGGCGTTCAAACTAAGCTTCCCATCGCTTTCCTCGTAGCTCAGGAGGACAAGTGTTTGGTTTGTTGAGATTTGTTCGCTTAGAAACGGAGGCGCCCCGTTTTCTATGGTTCGAATCCCACTCAATCCTTTCAAAAAAATAACTGAGTCATTAATAGAGAGAGAAAAGAGGAGTAAGGAGCAAATGCTCTCCAGGGTCTGTTAGAGGCATTCTGAGAGATGCAAAGTAGATGGGAGTGGCCACTCAAAAGGAAAGGAATGAGAAGTTGGAAGGAGAAGCTGAAAAAGGAAAAAAAAACTCCCTAGGGGTGTCGACGAGGAGAAATTAGAAAACCAGCGCTGGCTTCGAAACACCCCTGGGGGTTTCTCTGAAATGTCGGAGTTTTGCAAAAATTTTCACCATTATTTTTTCCATAATTCTTTAAAAAGTCACTAGTTATTTTAACCATTATTCTATCCATTGTTTCTAAAAAATTCGTCAGAATTTTTAGCCTTGTTTTAACCACTACTTTTCCCCTAATTTCTAAAAAAGTAACTGATAATTTTAGCCTTGTATTACCGACAGTAGTGGCTACGCGCGCTAAAGCGCAGCGTTAGGTCAAGGGGCCAAGCTCTCTGCTGACTCGGTAGACGCGTGGGTTCGAGCCCCACCGTCGGCTGTCCTTGAAATGGTTTTCCGTGGTTTCCCATTTTCAACACCAGGCAAATGCTGGGACAGTACCTTCTGACAGGCCACGGCCGCTTCCTTCCACATCCTTGCCCAGTTTCATTCATCTTCATCCATTCCATCTCTCATCCCGACGCGCAGGTCGCCCACGGGCGTCGACTAGAAAGACCTGCACTCGGCCTCTCAGGAGGCTACACGAGAAAAAAAGCCTTGTATTAACCATTATTCTATCCTTAATTCTTTTAAAAAGTTACTGGTAATTTTAGCCATTATTTTAGGTGTTTGTAGGATAAATTTGTGTTACGTTTTATAGGTAGAGGTAAGCATAACTTTGTCATTTATATATTAGAGTCATTTTTATGGTTACTTTTAACCATATTTTATTATAAATAACATTGGTAATTTTATGGATACGTTAACCATAACTTTTTATGGCTGGTTTTTATAAATAGAATAACCATAACTTTTGATTACGTTTTATAGATAATTTTAGCCATATTTATGTGCATTATTTTGGATTAAATTGCATGGTTACTTTTAGCCATAGTTTTGGAAAGCTCATTGGTAATGTTATGGATGGCTTTAACCATAAACAAGATTAAAAAATAAAATAAGTTAAGGCTAAGGTAGACCTCAAAAAAAAATTAGTTAAGTAAACTATTTTTTAAGGTTAAATAGGACCTTAAAAATAAATAACATTATGGTTAAATTTAACCATAGAAGTAGGCTTGCTCCAAAGTTGCCCATATACTACTAATGATGATAACAGATGATTAGTGAAGATTTTTCGATTCACAATCGAGTAGTGGTTAGAGGTGATGTAAATATTGTGTATACATTTGTTATTAATTTTTAGGAGGGATTGTTGGGATTTCCAACATATTGATCAATGCCATTTGAGCCACAAATGATTGAATATTTGAATATTAGTGTTATTATGATATTTTGTGTGCTAGACAGATTAACATTTCATTACATCCACATTCCTGAAGCTACATTAACAAAAGTTAGGTCTCAGGGATCACGAAATGTCAAGGACGAAAATACAAAGTGCTACGGTGGCCCTGAGAACTCAAGCGAACTATAATTATTTTTGTTTTTCATGTGGATGAAAATATTTTATATAGTGCGGAGAAGGTTCGATTTGTGAGGACTATAACATCATAACTGTTATATTCGACCATACTCTTAGGCAGGTTATGTTTGTTTCTGTCTGACCGTTCATGTTCAAATAAATTTTGTTTTTATCTTAGTTGTGATCTGATGTTGTTTTCCCATTCCTTTCCTTTGTCACGATTAAGGCTTAACCAGAAAGGATGTGGTTTGTTAGGGATTCAGTTGATGGCGCCCATTTCTATTTGCTATTATAACTAAATTTAAGCCCGTAACGACCCTAGAGATACTTTATCTCGTGTTACCCTCTGCTTTTGTGATATTTCAACTGAATTTCCGACACATTCCTTATTTTATTTCATGTTCATTTAACTGCACTCTGGCCTGGGATGCTAGGTATGCGATGTAATGGCAGATGGGTCATCGCATACCTCGGATGAACGGGTGCAATATGTTGGTAACACTGTTACAACAGTAATGGCACCCTCAGATGCATAAATCAATAGTACCTTTGTTTGTTGTGAGTGTAATTGTAATTTTATATCTATGTCTAACTTTTAAATCGAATTTCTGAAGAATTTTATTGTTCTGCACATTTGACCCATTTACTTGGGAAGTAATTGAGATTTGAACTTTTCACCATATCTTTATCATGCTGTGTCTGTTGTTTGGTGAAACAAATAATATTCAGCCAAGTGTAAAACGTCATTTTAAGTATCCATTAAGTTCAATACATTTTCCCCTCGAAATTAACGAAAATAAAAACAAGTAGTTTCATGATGAACTATACAGCCTATTTTCATGTATTCTAAGTAGAATGTTAATTGTCTCTATCAACATACAACATTTCAGTTTGATTGCTGTAATAGATTCGTAGATATTGAGAATCGTCTAAATATTTTGGAAGGTCGCCATGTTGGATTGTTATGTATGTAGGTCTTAGAGTTATGTACTATTACATGAAGATTATTCTGCAGGTTTAGTATTCAAACTTCAATCGCATGATTAGGACATAAGAAACAAAATCGAGATTTTAACATTTCGCATTTTGTGGTTATGAAAACAATTGAAATAAATTAGATGCCAGTGGATTACAATTTGTATAAACGTTTACAGTACCAAGATTCACTGCGCTCGGATGGTTTAATCGCGAGAAACTGCCATTTTAATATTTATATTTCACGTCACCGCCATGTTGGATTTGTGCTCACCAGGTTATTGAAAGTTCCATAGGTAAACTATACAGCCTATTTTCATATATCCTACTAATGTTAATTGCCTCTATCAACATACAAAATTTCAGTTTGATTGCTTTCATAGATTAATAGATATTGAGAACCGTCTAAATATTTCGGATGGTCGCCATGTTGGATTTTTATAAATGTAGGCCCATGAGTTATGTACTATTAAATGACTATTATTACGTAGGTAAATTATTCAAACGTTGACTTCGATCACGTGATTAAGAGGTAGAAAATAAAAACTTAATTTAAAAATTTTGTACAGCCGCCATCTTAAGTATATATAAACAATTGAACAAAATTAGATGCCAGTGCATTGCAATGTGTATAAATATTTACTGTACCAAGTTTCACTGTATTTGGATGGTTAAATTAGAGAAAAGTCTATTTAAATGTTTCAAATTCGCTTGGACGCCATGTTCGTTTTGTAGTTAACAGGTTTTTGAAAGTCTCATAGGTGAACTTTCATTAGTGCATTGCATCACTCTACAAAATTTCAAGGTGACATCTGTAATAGTTTCGGAGATATAAAATGCCGGGGAAATATTTCGCACAGCCAACATGTTGGATTGGTGAGATTTAATAAAATTTGAAGGGCACGGTCGGGGTTGGCCAAAATAGTGCTATAATCTTACCGAGGTTCACTGAAATCGCTCGAGATATGTAGAATTTATTAGAGGGGGAGACACACATGGACACACACACATACACACACGGACAAAAGGTGATCTCATAAGCCTATTTTTCATAAACGAAAATAGGCTGAAAGATAGTTGTGTAGCTAGTAATTCTAGTAGGGTGAATAGAAATAGGTACATGCTAATATCTCTAAAAAGTCCATTTTCAGCCTAATTTCATTTTATGAAAAATAAAAATAGGCTTACGAGATCACCATTTGTCCGTGTGTCTCTCTGTGCGTGCGTGTGTGATTCGTATGTGTGTGTGTGTGTCCCCTTAATAACTTCTAAACGGCTGGAGAGATTTCAATGAAACTCGGTAAGATCATAGCACCATTCAGGCCGACCCCGACCGTGCCCTTCAAATGTTATTGTGTCCCACAATCATACATTGCGGCTGTGCGAAATATTTCACCAGCATTCAATATCACCGAAACTATTACCGATATCACCCTGGACGTTTGTACGGTGATAAAGGGATCTACTAGAAGTTCGCCTATGTGACTTTTGAAAAACTGGTAACTACAAAACCAACATGGCGGCCAAGCGAAGTTGCAAATTTTAAATAGACGTTTCTCGCGATTTAACCAACCAAACGCAATGAAACTTGGTACAGTATATGTCTATCATTATTGTAATACACCGACATCGAACTTCGTTCAATTGTTTGTATAACCTAGAGATGGGGGCAGTGCGAAATATTTCACCGGCATTCTATACCTCGGAGACTATTACCGGTATCATCCTGAAATTTTGTACGGAGATAAACGTCACTACTGGAAGTTTATCTTTGAGACTTTCAAAAAGCGGTGAACTTCACAACGAACATGGCGGCCAAGCGAATATGAAAGTTTTAAATATAATTTTCTCGCGATTCAATAATCCAAACGCAATGAAACTTGGTACAGCAAATGTTTATAAACATTGTAATGCACTGGTTCTATTTTAGTTCAATTATTTACATAACCTCAAGATGGCGGCTGTTCGAATTTTAAAATGAAGTTTTTATTTCTTGTGTCGTAATCATGCGATCGAAGTGAGAGTTTGAATAATTAACCTACGCAATAATTTTTCTTTAATGGTGCATGGCTCTATGGCCTATACATATAACAATCCAACATGGCGACCATACGAAATATTTAGATGGTTCTCAATATCTACGAATATATTACAGCAATCAAACTGAATTTTTTCATAATTATAGGGGCTATGAACATAAGTTCAACTATAGGACTTTCAATAACCTGGTGATCGCAAATCCAACATGGCGGCAAAATATAAATATTCACATGAACGTTTCTCCCAATTTAACCATCCGAGTGCAGTGAAACTTGGAAAAGTAAATGCTTATACAAATGTTAATCCACTGGCATGTAATTTATTTCAATTGTTTCCATAACTACAAGACGTCAGCTGTGTGAAATTTTAAAATCTCGATTTTACTTCTTGTGTCCTAATCATGTGATTGAAGTTTGAATGCTACACGTACACAATAATCTTCATGTAACAGAACGTAACTCTTAAGACCTACATATATAAAAATCCAACATGACGACCATCCGAAATATTTAGTCGGTTCTCAATATCTACGAATCTATCACAGCAATCAAACTGAAATGTTGTATGTTGATAGCGGTAATTAACATAAGTAGGATATATGAAAATAGGCTTTAGTTCTACACGGAACTACTTGAACAGTATGAGTTCATTACAGTAGTTGCTGAGATAATGGAGTATCATTGTTCGTGTTTTAACACAGGCGGTATATTTCTGGCTGACTCCCCTTAACAAGTCTATTTTGTGTGTTCGCAAACGGATCACCCTACAGTATATATGCCAGGCATATCTGTACGTTCAGGCTACAGCCACAACTCAACAGCGCATCTCTCTCCGACTGTATTTGCCTCAGCATATATTCATGAAGGACGCTTGAAACTAGAGACATTACATGTCTTTACATACGACAAGTCTCTAATATTCTGTGCATACATGAATCACAAGTTTATCCTATACGTCTCCTTGCCTGATCGGTACAAATGCGCTATCAAAGTGATTGCCAACCATGAATATTACATGCGAGATTCTGTCATGAATTTGCGATCAGTGGATTCCCTCACTCAGACGTAGGATTCCCATGTTAATGCAATCTACTATAATCGATATTATTTGTTTTGGACCCTGAAGATTATTCTTGCAGAAATTCTTCTTCCAGAAGCGCACCCAAACAAACAGTGTCACTAAAAGAAGAGAAGAGGAGTAGAAAAAAAACTGAGTCGCAGAAGGATATCGGTCATGTCAAATAGGATATTACGTGAAATTCATGGGTTATTTTGAAAAAATCTCGGTTAATCTCATGTAATGCTGGTTATTACCTACGTCTTAACTATTCAGAATAGCCGCAACTGTGTCTCCATGATAACCCGTTTTGTTTATTTTGTGGATCATTTAGCACCAAAACTCAAATCTTGGGAATTTTGACAGAACAAACTTGGTAATTTTCATGTCAGGGCTGGCTGACTTCAGGGTAAAATTCCTTCAGCCCGTCGTCTCTAAAACTGCATTAGTTAAAAGGGACGGAGACCAATACCATTAATTATTAAATCTTCTAGTGTACAAGGTGGCTCCGTGGTTTAGACGGCAGCACGCCGGCCTCTCACCGCTGGGTCCATGGTTCAAATCCCGGTCAATCCATGTGAGATCTGTGCTGGACAAAACGGAGGCAGACAGGTTTTTCTCCGGGTACTCCGGTTTTCCCTGTCACAATTTCATTCCAGCAACACTCTCCACTATCATTTCATTTCATCTGTCATTCATTTAATCATTGCCCCAGAGGAGTGCGTCAGGCCTCGGCAGCCAGCACAGTTCATATCCTCGCCGCTAGATGGAGGTTTCATTCATTCCATTCCTGACCCGGTCGGAGACCGGAAGCAGCTGTGGATTTTCTTTTTCCACTGCTGTACAAGGTTACAATTGGCACTCAATTGGAAAGCTGTTCGTCCTATAGATGAGTGGTACGTAAGACTATCTATAAAAAGCTAAGGTGTATAAAAATAGTTATGGTGTTTGAAGCCATTTTCAGTGTTGCCTTAGTAAACAAAAGTTCGGTGCTTTTCAGTCGGTCAACACGATTGTATCCAAATGAGATAGGTTATTCCCTAATCCTGAAAAAAAAACTCATGGTAATTCTTTTCAGGATTAGGGTACAATCGTGTTGACCGACTGAAAAGCGTCAAATTTTCGTCTATATATAAAAGGTAGGATAGGGGCTGGGGTCCTTTAATGTAGAACAAAGGCGATAGTCCCTGTCATGACGGAGTGGCATCGAGCCCGCAAAGATAGATGTCTGGCGCACATCAGCCTTGACCCAATGGAATTATAGCCCGGGCATTTCAATTTCCATAATGCAGTTATTAGGTCGAGATGTAAAATGAAAGAAGCAACGCGTTTAGGAACAACAAATTGTTCTTCTCTGTTAGATCTACAATCTATACAGAAACCAGACAGCAGTCATTCGCACTGAAGGACATGAGAGAGAAGCTGGTATTCAGAAAGGTTTAAGGCAAGGCTGCAACTTATCACCCATACTTTTCAATCTTTACATTGAACAAGCAATGAAGGAAATTGGAGAAAAATTTTAAGTGGGAGTGAAGATTCAAGGAGAAATTATTTCAACTCTGAGATTTGCTGATGACATCGTCATCTTGGCCGACAAGTCTGAGGATTTGAATGAGTTTTTGACTGGTATGGACTCCGTCTTACGGAAAGAATTCGTGATGAAAATTAATAAATGTAAAACAAAAGTATTGGAATACAGCCGAAATAAATCGAAAACCTCCATGGACAACAAATTGGCAGGTGAAAAGCTGAAGAAAGTAGGAGACTTATGTTAATTAGGAATCAAAATAACCAGTGATGGACGAACCAAAGAGGACAGAAAAAGTACGTTGGCTCAGGCAAGGAAAGCATTACTACAAAAAAGGAATCTGTTGACATCGAATATAGATTTAGATATTAGGAAGTCATTTTTGAAGGCCTTTGTCTGGAGCGTGGCGCTCTATGGAAGTGAAACTTGGACTATTGGAGCAGGAGAAAAGAGGAGAATTGAAGCGTTTGAAAAGTGGTGTTACAGGAGAATGATGAAGATCAGATGGGTAGATAGGGTTACAAACTAACATGTATTAAGACAAGTTGGAGAGGAGAGATGTTTCTGGCGACTGCTAATGAAGAGAAGAGATAGGTTGGTAGGACACATACTAAGACACCCAGGAAGAGCAAGCTTAGTTATGGAAGGAAGGCTCGAGGACAAGAACTGTAGGGGTAGACCAAGGTTAGAATATGTTAAACAGATTGTCTCGGATGTAGAGTGTGGTAGCTGTGTAGAGATGAAACGATTAGCTCAAGACAGGGAGGCATGGAAAGCTGCATCAAACATGTCAAAAGACTGAAGACTCAAACAACAACGACAGAGGTTTTCCATCTGAGTCCTTAATTTTACAGCACTTAGTCGTCCTTTCCGCATGGGCCAATATGCGTGCCGAATATGTCTACAGGCCATCGGTTAAACCACATTCGTCCAGAAAGGCCTCGGTAGAATCATCACAATAGAAAGTTTGGGAATAAAATAAGCAGTACAGTGAAACATCGATAGAACAATATTCATGAGACCATGAAAATAATATTGTTATAGCAGGGTTATTGTTATAATGAGGTATTATTATCACTGACTACTACAGTGCTGAGTATATACAGTAGAGCTTTATGTTTTTAGTGTTAAGCTTTCCAACCACCTGTCTTCCTTAATATTTAAATCTATATCGGCTGATGAAGGGGACAAAACAATTATGCCTCGAAACATGTACCCAATGACCACCAAGCGATCATTTATCAAAATTAAGGTATTGATTAGGCGGAACTTTTGCCACAACTAATACTATTAATATTAAAAGACAAGTAATGAGACACATTTTGTTAACTCCATTTATTAGTAGAGTATCTTACTCTTGTGTACAGAAGAATTCACCTATTTTACTTTGTTTCTTTTTTCTTAATAATTCTCTTGTAAATATTGTCTTTATCTCCTCTAACGCAATCATTTGTTCCGCTCAAACACTGGGGATTGAAGATGCTACTTGCTGAATAGTTTCCAACTCCATAACATCGTAATATTTCTCCGTGTCTGACGAAGAGAATGAGAATCTCGTCAGACGGACCAGGTACGGCGCCGATTGCGTAACATCGCAATACAGTACCTTCCCGCATAGTTCCCAAATTGGCACCCGTAGCCTCGCGCGTAGCAAGTACGGCCGGCGGTCGGGCAGGCAAACAGTGGCATTCGTCTCGTCGCGTCTTGACGTTGGCTGGGCTCCCACACCACTTAGCGCTCTAAGAGGTGGTGGCGCAAAATTCGGGAGGTGGCACGGTATGCAGGGGAAATAGAAAGTCGAGTGGCAGGACTCTATCGAGCGTTCGGAGCCTAAGAAGTCTGGCATTATGAAACATTTCAAGATTTCCCGGGCATAATGCAAAACTCCCGTATCGCTCGACACCCTGATTATGCTCACATTCCTAGAAGCAAAAAATAGTAAGATTCATGAAACTTTGTCTTCGTTATAACAGGGTGTTACTAAAATTACTTCATCGTTGTAATGTGGGGTAATTAAGATAGTAAATATAGGAAAACAGCCGATCGTTGTATCGGTAATCGTTGTACGGAGGGTTGACTGTACTAATAATTGCCAAAATAAACGTCCACTAAAGATCTGGCGAGTGTTACTCGTCTCCGTCCTAATTAGGCCAAAGCGACACAAATTTTATTTGACTTTGGCAATGTCCTGTTAAAAGTTTGCAAACAATTCCCCAGCTGTATGCTACATTAGGGGCTGCGTGGCGCAGTCGGTAGAGGCGCTGACCTTCTAACTGAAAGCGAGTGGGTTCGTTCCCCACCCAGGTAGTGGATATAAGAAACAAAACTACCACTTTCGGAAACGCAAATAGTCCTGGGGTTCACTCAGCCTTCACCAGAAATGAGTATTAGGTTAATTCCTGGGAGCAAAGATGGCCGGGCATGGAGCTAACAACTCCATCCCATCTAGTGCCTCTACCTTCCACTACTCCCAGGTCCTCCATGTTCTGTACGGAGTTGGCTTTGCTTTGGTGTTGTATGCTACATTAGCCGTAGTGTAATAAATGTGCACACAGTTTTACTTTCTGTTCAATGAATTAGCTTCGCAACTTCTCCTCGTAGACGCTGTACGATAATTTTTGTTTCCTATTGTATGTTAGAGCTAAATTTGTTACTGGAGAGAGATGGAAACTGCTCCGTAGATCGATGATGTACTCGCAGCGAGCACCTTTTGTTAGGCGCGTGCTTTGGAAGTTAGAGCTGCAAAAGGGCCTTTGAATATTTTATACGGCGGTAAAAGGCGGGGAGGTATCTTAGATGAAGCCCTCCATTATTGACGTGTTCCCCTGTGCAAACGGCATTTGATAACAATATACATATTTTAACCTAAAGAACGCTTTGTTAAGTTTCGCATCGGAAACAAGGTTCCAGGGACTGTGTTGACGAAGCATTCTCGTGCTTTCAACGCCCATTACATTGAATCTTCTCCTCGAGTTCTTCAATTACAATAATATTAATTATAATAGTAATAATAATAATAATCCAAGATAATCCACCTGAACCTGGCAAAGAAGCACTGCTTATGTACCGGTAATAATGTTCTACCTTGCTATCAACACATTCCTCATGTTATTCTGGTGAATGATAGACACAAGCTACCTACCTCTATGCCCAAGATCGCGGGTTCAAACCCGGCCGAAGTCGTAGGATTTTTAAGAGCCTTAAAAATCTCTCAGTATGCCTTCCTTCGGAGGGGAAGTAAAGCCGGTGGGCCCATGTCATAAATTTATGGCATGTAAAAGAACCTTCCACAAACTAAACTTGTGTGAAGCAAAATTTTTAGGTTAGGTTTAATTAATGCTCTTATGTCAACGTTTGTCACCAGGAGCTGGTTGCGATGGCGTCTAGTTGTAGCCAAGTTCACAGCTAGGTGTCGTGGACGGTAGCATTTGGTAGCGAAAGTAGGAACTACTTGAAAATTATTGTCTGTAGTACTCACTTGAATTAAAAACAGATGACACACACTAATACAGCCATCACAATTAACACCGGTTATCAGACAGATCCTACACACACCAAAAGAACACGGGGTACATGACCGCGTTGTCGCAGCCCCTAAACTTAGGAACCAACCATCCAACCATCTAACCAACCAACACAAGCTACTTTCAGACAGATCAGTGATAACTGATAGAACTATATCATCAAACAAGTCAGACATTATTCGTATTGATAAAGTGCAGAAGAAAACCCTTCCAGTCGACATCGCAATCCCTAACTCACATACTATCCAACACATTTATTTATTCCTTGGCTGAAGAGATCCGACAGATGTGGCGACAGGAATTTGTTGCTGTATTCTCTATCACAATCTCTTCCACTGGGATCATGGAAAAGAAAATTAAGGCCAGCGAGGAGGAAGTGAAATCATTGAAAGAGGAACTGCGTGAAAGGACTGATACAATGGAGCAATACTCCCGACAGAATTGTATCCGGGTGTTTGGCATGGAAGAAAAGGATGGCGAATCGACTGATCAGCTCGTCCTTAACTTGGCAGAACAGCTAGGCGTAAACATAAAATTGAGGACATTGGCAGAACCCATAGGGTAGGCTCAAGAAACACTCAGAAGCCCATTATCAAGTCTCTTTTGCCAAGCGGAATGCGCTCTTTCAGGCGAAGAAAAAATTGAAGGGAACTGGGACTGTACTTAGGGAAGACCTAACGAAGTTACGGTTGGAATTGCTCCACAAAACAATCGACAAGGTGGGAGTTAAGCATTGTTGGTCCAATAATGACGTCATCTTTGCAGTCAGCCGAGGTATTCGTCACAGACTGACTCATTTCAATGACCTTAGATTGATCTAAGTTAGTGTGTATGCCTTACTAATCTAATTTTAGCTTTAACCAATTGATTGTACCAACTGTATACCATAATACCGGTACCTATTGCTCGAGAGCAAGTAATGCTGGCAAACTTAAATTTAAAAAATACCACATTCCTTTTAGGCAACAACTTTTAGAAAATTGTATGTTAAATTCAATAACGTTTGTAAAGTTGGCTTTACCAAATAGACACCAATACTGAACTATACTGCTTGCTATTAGTTCCAAGCTTCCTTCCCTTATTGAACAGGGTGGCAAAGTGAATGTTTAAAAATATTAAGCTTCTCTCTTAGGTAGCCTGCCAGTACCAAGTCTTTCTCAACATCTAGCAGCTTTAAACACTACTTACATATTTACACACTAAAATCAGAGTTACTTGCTTTCACCTTTCGCTCCCAGCCCAAACTTATCTTTCTTCTCCTACACAGGTTGTTAATGTTAATGGTGATTGTGAGCTATTGCCTATTGCATGACATAGATATTGTCACACTTGGTTCATAGTTGGCCGTAACGAATAAATAGAATATAATTATTATTACCGACAGCGGTAGCTACGCTCATTAAAGCACAGCGCTAGTCCATGGGCCAAGCTCTCTGCGGAATTGGTGGACGTGGGTTCGAGCCCCACTGTCGGCCGTCTTTGAAATGGTCTTCCGTGGTTTCCCATTATCAACTCCTGGCAAATGCTGTGACGGTACCTTCTGACAGGCCACGACTGCAAGAAGAAGACATAATGGACAGAGAGCGATTTAGACGACTGGTTAAGGAGTTTACAGTTTTCCAGGAGACAGGGAGTTGTCAGTGAGGAAAGGAAGACCTTACACGGGGGAACAGAAGAAGGAATGCTGCTCAAAAGACATCTTTCATCCTGCTTCTTGGAGCATTCTTCCTCTTCCTGAAGAATTCAAAAATCCTCTTCGTCAATCTGGCGCTGTTCATCCTCACCAAGTGTCCATAAAACTGTATTCTCATTTGTCTCTTTAGGGCTACGACTCCTTCTGTCTTCAGGTATAACTCTTTGTTAAGTTTGAGTCTCCTCTCTCCATCCTTGATATTTGGGCCTAGGATTTTTCGGAGCATTTTCCCTTCTCTCTTCCGGATGTCTTCGAGGCCACCCTTCCCAATCATGTCTATACTCTGAATTACCAATAATGGTCGCTGAGAGCTGCCAAAGCTAGCACGTGGGGAAATGCTGCGTTGCCACTGAGACAGATCATGACTCATAACATTCCAAGAGGTTTGCAGGAAGACACAAATACTGGGGAAGTTAGCCCCCCTGCCTGGAGTTCTAATGACCTTGACGAGTCAAGGCACAATAGAACACTGAGTCAAACCATGTGCTCACTAATGTGTCGGCATACATTGCAACACTGCTCACTGTTGCCATGGAGACGGTTACCCCTCTCGTCTCCACTCCTCACCTCACCCTTCTAACGGATGACAGCTTTCACCGACCATCTTTTGTAAATCAGAGTATAGTGTTTCTGCTGCATACATATATTCAGTTATGACAACGGTGTCTAAGTAATAATAATAATAATAATAATAATAATAATAATAAGATACACAAATGGACCTTACTGAAGCCGACATCGATCCAATGACTACAACAAGGATTAGACACAGACAAAAGATCAACACCCACAAATTTGCACCCAAGAATCCATCCGAGAAGAGCTTGAAACTCCAAAACTCATGGACACAAGAAAGACGGCAGGCCCAGAGTGAAAGAATGAAGAAATTTAGGGCGAATAAGAAGTTCAAACAGATGAATTCCAGTGCTATTTAATGGTTCCACGAGCTCCATAGGGGGCTGAACGAATATAATAATAATAATAATAATAATAATAATAATAATAACAATAATAATAATAATAATAATAATAATAATAATAATAGCAAAGCTCGACGAAAAGATCTCCAAACGTAAAGACGTAGTTAAGCCTATCAGGAAGCAATGGCAGATTGGAAAGGTGAAGATGATACCAATTGTTATATCAAGCACTGGCGTTGCACCGACGATTCCACTCAGAGATTGAAAGAACTTGATGTTGACACCAATTGATACAAGTCAATGCAAAAACCAGGCATCATTGCGACAACCTGATTAGTTCGAAAATGCATAGACTAGTGAAAATAGTTTTTTAAAGGTGGTGATTATGCTCTGATTTCTTAAAATCTGGATACAGTAGTTGCCATACATTTGTCAGAGAATGTTCTGAAAGTGGAGTAACATTAATAATAATAATTATTAATCTATGTGTGAGATAACCCTCGGGGACTGGCGCGTGGGTATTCTTGAGCCGAGATTTAAATAATGCTCTATATTTTCGTTTTGGTCCTTCCTGAACATTGAGAAAGCATATGACGGTGTATGCAGAAACAAAGTATGGAAATCCCTGGAGGATAGAGGAGTAGAGAAATGGACTATAGGGAGGATAAAGGAGATGTACAAGGGAAGCGTGAGCTGTGTGAAAGTGGGAGGAGAGAGATCGGACTGGTTGCAACAGAGAAACGACCTGAAACAAGGAAGTGCACTGTCACCGTTACTTTTCATTGTGGTGATGGATGACATAATGACCCGAGTGGCACAAGTAATTTGGGAAGGAAATATGAAAGCATTGGTGTTTGCTGATGATTTGATGAAACAAAGAGGAGGAGGTACAGGAACAGTGGACGTGTGGGAAGGAATAATACAAGGATATGGGATGAAATTTAGCATAAATAAGAGTGAGATGGTGATCACAACAAGGAAGAAGGAAAGAACCACAACGGGAATAACAATTGGTGGGGAACAGCTGAAGAAAGTGGAGAGTTTCAAGTATCTGGGAAGCCTGATACAAGATAATGGAAGAAACGATACAGAAATAAATGAGCGGGGGAGACAGGCAGAAGCATTCCGGAGGAGTGTGAGAAGCATGATATGGAGCAAGGATGTCCCCCAGAACAGCAAAAAGATCATATATCGGACGTACTATGTCCCTATTCTGACGTATGCCTCGGAGACCTGGGTTATGAAAGGAAGGGAGAAGAGCAAAATACAGGCCAGTGAGATGAGGTTCTTGAGAAGCAGTATTGGAGCTACAAAGATAGACAGAATAAGAAATGAGAGGACCAGAGAATTAATGAAGAAGGAACCATTAGAGAAATCTGGAAATAGATGTTATGGACATGTAAAACGAATGAAGGAGAAGAGGATACCCAGGAGGATACACGGGACGAAGTGGGAAGGAAAGAGCCGAGAGGAAGACCGAGAGACAAGTGGATGAAGGGGGTGGAAGAAAGCGTGAAGAAGAGAGGAAAAGGCTGGACAAGGGTGGAGGCTGAGAGATGGTGGGAAGACAGAAGACGTTGGAGAGGCTTGTGTTCCAAGCAGACCCGGCCAGAGGCTGGAAACTGTGCAAGATGATGATGATGACTTTCGTTATGGTCTTCTCTTATTTCCTGCCACTTACTGTACTTTCCTTCCTAGCCTTGAACTTCACCCTGCAAAAGGAACATGTCCATAACCTTTTGAACACTCAAGTTATTTCTACATTATTTACGATTGTGTCAGATTTACCCATGGCGCCAGGCCTCGCGTGACAAATTACGTGATTCGGGACAATCTTTAAAAAATAAAGGGGAAAAAACACCTATTTTGGTGCATCACAATCATATAGTTCACGTTCTTGTTGGTCCATGTTTAAGGTCTAGGGTCACCTTGGTCATCTGCTCCCTTGTTCAAAAAAATTAAGATGATTGCTTTGCTGTCACTGTCAAAGCCAATTATACTTAATGTAAATTATTGTTATTTTTCTTCTTGTTAAATATAAACATGTAAATAAACCTAATTTTATATTGGGAATAGTTCATAGGAAGTCACCATTAAAAGATACCGTCAGTCTGAGAGACTAGAATTTATATCATTTCAAATTACGCATGCTACAAATGCTACACATGTTAGAAAGGCGCAGGAGGGCTTCTCGCTTCAATCGAAACCCCAGGACTCATTCAACAGACTCCATTACGAACTTAGAACAAAATATTTCAACAATTAGTTCCGTCCAATAAGGGGTTAAATGTTTCAATCTGATATCTTACCCACCTCTTTAAGGGTCACCCTGTATTTGAGTCTGACATCTTTTACAACACTTTAAAGGTCACCCATTATTTGAATCTGATATCTTGCAAACCTTTTTAAGGGTCACCCTGTATTTGAATTGAATCTATCATACTGTGCACCTCGTTAAGTGTCACCCTGTATTCTTGTCTGACATCTTGTACACCTCTTTAGGAGTCACCCTGTATTCTTCTCTGCCATCGTGTACACCTCTTTAAGAGTCATCTTGTATTCTTATCTGACATCGTGTACATCTCTTTAGGAGTCCCCCTGTATTCCTGTCTGACATCTTGCACACCTCTTTAGGAGTCACCCTGTATTCTTGTCTGACGTCACGCACTCGCCGTCTCCGTATCGCATAACGCCAGAGTCCAGGAGTAAACTCAGACTCGGTGCATATGCACTGAACAACATGATGACGTCATACACGCCGTAACCGTAACGCATAACGTTAGACCTAGGCTAAGCATAACGGTGAAGTCGACAAAATAATTTGAAATGATAAAATAGTACATTATGCAACGAGCCTATAATGACCAATAATTAAGACACGAGTATGTTTATATAACGAGCTTAACCTATGCGAGTTTTATAATTTCCATACGAGTGTCTTAATTACCATTATAGGCGAGTTGTATACAACTGTTTATGTTCGACGATAATTATTATAACTATTTTATGTTCGAACATAATTATTCATAAATATCTGTCGATATTTCGCCAGTTTTATGTACTGAACAGAGCGCATGGGACGCACAGAATACCTTGTATTTGACCATGGCTTCCTCGATTGCCCCACTATGACACTAGGCCAGGCAGTGAAATTTAAATTAGAAGGCCTTGGAACTTAGCGCAGATGCGTTGCTATCCTCACCTAATTGGTCAAACAACTGTTTCTTGAGCTGTGATTGGTGGGAGAAACTGTTTCATAATGAAAAATAGTGTTATAATGACCATCATTATGATACAGTTTTCTGACATATAATAGTCAGGGTCGAACATTATAATACGTACGACTACGACATAAAGGGAGTGAAACACTATGGGTCAAAATAACCCGGCGCCAATCCTCGTGTTATATTTTTCACACCAGTTCAGAAGGATTAATAACGAAGGTGAATATGAACTTTACTTGACTGCTCGATCGAGAAGAGTGTTTGACTCAGCTCGGGGCCTTTGGGCTGCCATCCTTTATTCAACATTCTTTGGGGAGAATGTGTAACAAAAAAATCCCCTCGGCACGCCGGAAGGCGGAGGTAGATTTCACCGGGCCTACTAGGGGATTGGCTATAATAGGCAAAATATGCAGGTTTTCGTAGGAGGATCAGACCTCATTGATTGCAAGAAAGTATTTTACATTTAGAGGTTAAAAATCAACTTTTTTTTCGTTTTTGTATGCATATTATTATCATTTTATTGTCTTATGGGGATGGTAACCTTCTTGTCATTCGGGGTTCATTTTTATACTTGTGATCACACTGTCCTTATGCAAGGTTTGGAACTGATGTGTAACTATCTGACAGTCTGTTACTTCTTCTCGCAAAATTTTATCTCCCGCAGAGATTTTTGTTGGTTCCTCAGTTTAGGGGCTGCGACAACGTGGTCATGTAACCCCGGGTGTGTAGAATCTGATAAACGGTGTTAATTGTGATGACTGTATTAGTCTGTAATTCAGGTAAGGTCTGCAGACGGTCAATTTTAAGTAGTAGTTCCTAATTTTGTACCATATACTAACATGAACGACACCTAGCTGTGAACTTGGCTACTAGATGCCACCGCAACTAGCAACTTGCAACGAACGTTGGAACTTCTCCTCCAAAGGAAAGCATGCTGAGGGATTTTTAGCGCTCTTAGAAAATCCGACGACTTTGGCCGGCTTTGAACCAGCGACCTTGGGCATATAAGTTCAGCATGTTACCAGTTAGCCGCTTCCCACAGTCAGATGGAAAAATGAATGTGATCTCGTGCAATGGCGTTGTCTTGGCAACCTCTGATAGCTCATCCCTCATCAATTTAGAAGCGTTGTCATGGTAACCTCTGATGGCACTTGGCATGTTCTTTAATTCCGAAATCATTTTTCTCATCCCTTGGCGTAATGGTAGGACAGATCAAAAATTCTTTCAGACAAAGTTTTAGGTAATTATTAGGGGAATATTTTCCTTTTTTACGGGTTTGATATTGTGCCTATTAAGAGAGATATGATTAATGTTTCCCGAAAAAAAAAAACTTTTTTCCACCCCTTTGGTCAATGGTTGGTGCTATCAAAAAACCTATTTGACATAATTTTTTGGCACTTATCCGACGAATATAATGAACTTTGAATTGATTCGATATTTCACGTATTAAGAGAGTTATAGCGTCATTTCACTTTTTCGAAAAAAAAAGCCCCCCACCCCCCATTTTCACCCCCTTTAACCGATTTTGCCCATTAACGAACTCGACCGATTTTTTAAGGGGTTACATATTATGTAAAACATTAAAGTGATTGGTGCAAAATTACGGCAGTTATCGTGCCCACAAGAAACTGATATATATGCATATATATACACACACATATATATAAACTTTTGAACTGACGGTGGTTTGGGGTCTGGGGGATGTGAAACGCGAAGATATGTCGAAATTTTCCGGAAATCGAAACATGGCACCCATTGCAATAGTTAGCTTTCTGATGAAATCTACCTAAAATAGGCTACATAATTTAAAATACTACCATCAACGACACCTAGCTGTGAACTTGGCTACTAGATGCCACCAGAACCATCCACTCGCAACGAGCGTTGGAACTTCCCCTCCGAAGGAAAGCATACTCAGGGTTTTTTTTGGCGCTCTTAGTAAATCCGACGACTTCAGCCGGGTTTGAACCCGCGACCTTGGGCATAGAAGTTCAGCATGCTACCAGTTCCGATACCGAAGTCGCTTCCCACAGACATATGAGAACAGAATGTGATCTCGTGCCGTGGCGTTGTCATAGCAACTGCTGATGCCTCATCCCTTATCAATTAAAAGTTAAGTTGTCATGGCAACCACTCTTGGCACTTGGAATTTTCTTATAATTTAAATCATTTTGCTCACCCCGTGGCGTAATGGTGGGTCATATCGAAAATTCTATCAGACAAAAGTTTTAGGTAATTATTGGAGGAATATTGTCCATTTTGTACGGTTTTGATATTGTGCCTATTAAGAGAGATATGATTAATGTTTCCCGAAAAACCCACTTTTTTCCACCCCATTGGTCAATGGTTGGTGCTATCAAAAAACTTATTTGACATAAATTTTTGGCACTTATCCGACACATATTATGAACTTTGAATGGATTCGATATTTCACGTATTAAGAGAGTTATAGCGAAATTTCACTTTTTCGAAATAAGCCCCCCATTTTCACCCCCTTCGACCGATTTTGCCCATTAACGAACTCGACCGAGATTTTATAGGGATACATGTTATGTAAAAAATTCAAAGTGATTGGTGCAAAATTACGGCAGTTATCGTGTCCACAAGAAACTGATATATATATATATATATATAGATAGATAGATAGATAGATAGATAGATAGATACATATATACATAAATTATATATAAACTTTTGAACTGACGGTGGTTTTGGGGTCTGGGGGATGTGAAACGCGAAGATATGTCGAAATTTTCCGGAAGTCGAAACATGGTACCCCTTGCAATAGTTCGCTTTCTAATGAAATCTACCTAATATATTTCGTCCGATATCATTTCATTCATTTTTATAATCTTGCGTATTGAGCCCTCTCCATTGGTCAGCGCATGTTGTAAAATGAAACACGCAGAATTTTCCCACCCATGGTAAAGCTGTGATGTGTTTACTAAGCGTATTTATGTAATTTCAACACAGGTCTGGTTGCACTGTGTGGTTGACTTAAATATTTATACTCATTATTATGTATGTTCAAGTGCAATATTGACTTTTCAGTTGGAGACTAATGTAATTTACATCGTTTAACATTGTTTGCCCATAAAACCAGCTATAAAATGTATTACTAGCCTGCACAGGTGAGTAGCTGGCACACCAGCTCGGAGTCGCGCTCGGGAAAAGGAGGTTTTAAGGGGCAGTGGCACTGCCAGGGGTGTGTTAAGTGTGGAACTGCACAGAACCCCGCAAAGATCTTTCCGTAGGTGACCAACATGACATAGAAGAAATGGATCGGTCAAACACTCGGAGACAAAGCAATCCTATCCATAGAAAATGAGTTGGCTTCTAGTTTGGACTATACAGATTTAATAAAGGACTCCAGCCAGAAAAAAAGAGCATAAAAGTTCATTTTTAGCATTCTTTGTTCCTATAAGTGTTTGAAATAAGAATACTCTACTGTATTTTAAAATTACAATATTACAATTCACTCAATTTATTTCACTTACTGTATTTAGCCTATTTTCATTTATGAAAAAAAAAAGGCTTATGAGATCACCTTTTGTCCGTGTGTCTGTCTGTGTGTGCGTGTGTGTGTGTGTGTGTGAGAGGATTTTTGTGTGCCCCCCCTAATAACATCTAAACGGCTCGTGCGATTTCAATGAAACTCTGTAAGTTCATAGCACTATTTCACGCGACCCCGACCGTGCCCTTCAAATTTTGTTACGTCTCACCAATCCAACATGGCGGCTGTGCGAAATACTTCACCAGCATTCAATATCTCCGAAACTTATTATTATTTATTTAGGCTATCACTCGTGATACGAGTATGATTGTCTTCCAAGTTACATTTATGTAAATCTTCGCTGTAATCCAACATTAGGCCTAATCATATTGCGTGAGTTCTTTGGTGACTGTACAGTCCGATCCGAGAACCACAGACTCTTCCACAATATTGGCACACAAGGTCTTGAGCAGCCAGTGGATCTTGGGGGTTGATCATTCTGCGAATCATGCGCTCTTTCCTGGCATTTCTTTTTTCAGCAAGAAGCCTTCTTCTCTCTTGTTCGAAGAACAAGTGGCCTTGATGGACGTTGCGGTGCCACTCTGATCGGTCGGATGCGACAGCCCCCCAGTTACCTGTATCAATTTGACATTTCTTCAAGTTGGTCTTCAGAACATCTTTGTAGCGTTTTTGTTGCCCACCCTGCTTTCTCTGACCGACATTCAGCTGGCAATATAAGATTTGTTTTGGGAGGCGGGACTCAGGCATGCGAACTACATGTCCTGTCCATCGAAGTTGGTGTTTTATAATGAGAGCCTCTATACTAATAGTGCTAGCTTCCTCTAAAACACTTGTGTTAGTGCGCCGGTCTTGCCATTTAATACCAAGAATTCTACTAAGGCATCGTTGATGGTATTTTTTCTAAAGATACGAGGTGCCTTCTGTAAGTAACCCAGGTTTCGCAGCCATAAAGCAGAGTGGGAACTACAACAGCTTGGTAAACGTATAATTTTGTTAGAATGCTAATGTCGTGGTTGTCAAACACGCGAACGAGCAAACGACCAAAGGCTGCACTGGCACATTGGAGGCGGTGTTGAATCTCAGCGTCAATGTTCGCATTTGTTGATAGGTGACTACCCAAATAGGGAAAATGATCTATATTCTTTAGTTTATGTCCATCAATCATGATAGCAGGAGCAGTAGCCCTGTCATGTGATGTAGGCTGATGAAGAACCTGTGTTTTATTGGTGTTTATGTCCAGACCAATGCTTCTGTATGCCTCATTGAACACATTCAGGGTGGTTTGAAGATCTTCATCTGAATTTGCTAAGATGACATTGTCATCAGCATACTGGAGATCAAGAACGGATGTAGCTGACACTTTAGTTTTTGCACGTAATCTGTTGAGATTGAATAAACCTCCATCTGTCCTAGATATAATTTCTACACCCTTTGGAATCTTTTCTTGGACAAAATTTAGTACAACACTAACATATATTGAAAAGAGTGTGGGGGCAATCACACATCCCTGTTTGACACCCGTTGTAATCTTAAATGGCTCTCCAGGGCCATTGCTGTTAAGGACCGTGCCATTCATATCATCATGTAGTAATCGAAGAATTTAAATGAATTTTGGGGGGCAGCCAAGTGTGGCAAGAATCCTCCATAGCATTTCTCGATTGACCTAATCAAATGCTTTAACAATATCTATGAAAGCCATATATAGAGGGCGTCCTTGCTATCTGGATTTCTCCTGCATCTGCCTAGCACAGAAGATCATATCAGTTGTGCTTCGATTAGGTCGAAAGCCACACAGAGATTCAGGCAGTATTTCTTCGGCCAACGGCTTCAAACGGTTGGATAAGACGTTGGCCAGGATTTTACCAGCAACAGAAAGCAACGATATACCTCGATAATTACCACATTGTGCCCTATCACCTTTCTTAAAGATGGTTATTATCAAGGCATCCCTTAGGTCTTTAGGTATGGTAATGGTAGTCCATATTTTAAGTATGAGTTGGTGTATGTGATGAACTAGAGTAGTATTCCCTACTTTGATGAGCTCAGCAGGAATCCCATCCATGCCTGATGCTTTATTGTTTTTGAGCTGATTGATGGCAGATTCAATTTCTGATAGAGACGGAGGATCATCAAGGTGGTCTTTAGGAGGTCTCTGATGAAGTCGGGTGAAAATGTTATTATCAACCTGTGTGTCCCTGTTGAGTAGCTCTTCAAAATGTTCTTTCCAACGGGAATTAATGGAGTTTGTGTCTCTAAGAAGTTCCGTGCTATCTTTAGACTGCAGAGGATTCAAACCATGATAATGTGGCCCATATATAGTTCTTGTTGCTTTGAAGAAAGCATGAGTATTATTCGTTTCGGCTAGATGCTGCATTTCACGGGATTTGGAGATCCACCATTGATTTTTCAAGACCCGAGTTTTCCTTTGCACTTCAGCCTTTGCATCTTTATACAGTTGCTGTTTGGAAATAGAAGTTGGATTGGCTTGCCATGCATGGAATGCTTTCCTCTTCTTATCAATAAGATTCTGGATTTCTGCATCATTCTCATCAAACCAGTCAGCATGCCTCATCTTGACGAAACCAATCGATTCTTCACACGCTGAGAGTATAGCAGACTTGACTGTTTGCCAATGTTCCTCAACCTTTTCAGGGTAATTATCTGGTAACGTTTCATTCAGAAGTTCATGAAACTTCCTTTTAGCAGTAACGTTTTGTAAACGTTCGGTGTTCACCCTGCGCCTGATGTGCTTTCTCTGTTTTCTGCGTTTTTGGAGAATTTGTAGAGTCATTACAGATCTTATTAATCGATGATCCGTCCAGCAGTCATCAGCACTTGTCAGAGCCCTTGTGAGTAGTACGTCACGCTTGTCTCTTGCTCGCACAATCACGTAATCAAGTAGGTGCCAGTGTTTTGATCTAGGATGCTGCCATGAAGTCTTAAATTTGTCCTTCTGTCGGAATAGTGTGTTTGTGATTACGAGGCTATGTTCAGAACACTTGGATAAAAGGAGTGTTCCATTAGAATTGCATTTCCCAACACCATCTTTTCCAATAACATCAGCCCATAATGCTGCGTCTCTTCCAACGCGAGCATTGAAGTCTCCTAGGAAGATGATTTTATCAGATTGCGGTATATCCTTCAAGATCACATCAAGTTGAGAGTAAAATACTTCCTTCTGTTCATCATCAGAGGTGAGAGTTGGAGCATATGCACTAATTACAGTCGCTCGTCGGCTGTTTTTTAACTTTAGTCGTAGTGTCATAAGCCTTTCATTTATACCATGTGGAAGTTCATCGAGAAGGTTGACAAGCTCGTTCTTAATGGCAAAGCCAACTCCATGAATACGTTGATCTTCAGTGTCTTTCCCTTTCCAGAAGAAAGTGTAGCCACCTCCATGTTCCTTCAGTTGTCCTTCATTGGCTAACCTTGTTTCGCTGAGTGCGGCAATATGAATGTTGAATCTTTTCAGCTCACGGGCAACAATTGCCGTTCGCCTTTGTGGTCGATTATGTGTGTCATTGTCCATCAAAGTACGGACGTTCCATGTAGCAAAATTAATTTTCATTGTGGTTCGACCGCTTGTGGTGTACCCTCTGAACGCGGTTATCCAGTCGGGTGATATTAGGCTGACTATTTTTAGGGCACCTTTTTTAGCCCCCTCCCCATTCAGGGTAAGCAGAGTGGATCCTAAACAGGTCTGCTTAGTCACGAATGCAGCATACGAATTGCTCTACAGCCCATCCTCAAGCAAAGCGAAGATCACACATTCGTCGCCTACGTGCCGGTTCATCACTAGGAGCTCCCAGACAACACAATCCTTCTCCCGTCACAACTCCCCGATCGCCGCAGGACTTGTGATTAATTGGCGAATAGATTTTGTATCCTTCCTTCGTTGTTTAGAAGACGCCTGTGCGTGACATCTTTTAATGTGGGCATGTTGTTGCACATCAACAGACACACAGTACTTGACAGATACAGGGCCTTTATCCAGTGGCATAGAAGCTATGACGACTGGTGGTCCTGGACTGTAGCAGCCTTCATCCGCCTTCCCAACCGTTCGGGCAATACTAGTTGCTCATGCGCTTGGTCCACCGTTGAGGTCTTCTATGCCTTTGACCATTATTGGTTCATCCGCCTTAAGAGATAGTTTCCCATCTCAAGGGCAAGAGAGTGCCCTAACCTCAATCTGCTCATCCGCCTTACATAAGCCGTTGGCAGGAGAGAGGGGAACTCCTTATCCCGGGAGTTATTCGGTCGTCAGAGCCTCGTCAGTATGGAGCAGGGTGTACCACGTGCAGGTGAGGATGACGTTTGGATAGAGAGAATCTACCCCTTGCGCCCTGGAATTTTGTACGGTGATAAAGGAAACTACTAGAAGTTCACCTATGTGACTTTAGAAAACCTGGTAACTACAAAACCAACATGGCGGCCAAGCGAATTTGCGACTTTTAAATAGACGTTCCTCGCTATTTAACCAACCAAACGCAATGATACTTGGTACAGTATATAGTTATACACATTGTAATGCACCGACACCTAACTTCGTTCAATTGTTTACATAACCTCAAGATGGCGGCTGTGCGAAATATTTCACCGGCATTCTATATTTCTGAAACTATTACCGGTATCACCATGACATTTTGTATGGAGATAAAGGGCACTACTGGAAGTTCATGTATGCAACTTTTAAAAACCGCTTAACTACAAAACGAACATGGCGGCCAAGCGAAATTGAAAGTTTAAATAGCCTTTTCTCGCGAATTAATGATCCAAACGCAATGAAACTTCGTACAGAAAATGTTGATACACGTTGAAATGCACTGGTGTCTAATTTAGTTCAATTTTTTTACGTAACCACAGGATGGCGGCTGTGCGAATTTTGAAAATTAAATATTTATTTCTTGTGTTCTAATCATGCGATCGAAATCAACATTTTCATAATGAACATACACAATAGTCATCGTCTAATAGTACATAACTCTATGGCCTACATATACTAAAATCCAACATGGTGGCCATCTGAAATATTTAGACGGTTCTCAATATATATTAATCTACTACAGCAATCAAACTGAAATTTTGTAAGTGTATAGAGGCTATAAGCATAAGTTCACCTATGGGACGTTCAATAACCTGGCGAGCACAAATCCAACATGGCGGCGACGCGAAATTTAAATATTCAAATGGACGTTTCTTGCGTTTTAACCATTCGAGCGCAGTGAAACTTGATACGGTATATGCTTATACACATTTTAATCGACTGGCATCTAATTCATTTAAATTATTTTTATTACCTCAAGATGGCGGCTGAGCGAAATTTTAAAATCCCCCTTTTATTTCTTGTGTCCTAATCATGCGATTGAAGTTTGAATAGCGCATACACAATAATCTTCATGTAATAGTACATAAACCTAAGGACTATAATATAAAAATCAACAAGATGTTCAGTAAAGAACATATAGCCTACTTTCTCCTAAATGCATGGGTATTGTTATAACTCTTTGTCCTTTTCAAGGAGTATGATTGAATGTTGGTTGTAGGAGCTTGTTGAAATACAACGTGCTATAGGGATATTAAACATGAATATGAGGTGCCCTTTGCTAGTGCTACCTCTGTACCAAATTTCGTTCAATTCGGTTTCACCGTGTTTGAATTGATAGGGGGAATCGATTTGCACACATACGTGGCCACCATCTGCAAACTATTGGGCTGATGTTCTTGCCGTTTGGTCAGAATATGTTTCCCACATAAAGATATGGTGTTGCAAAATTAGGTAGAGACTAGATTATTAGGTTGGTCGTAATTACATTTTAGCTTTTAACATTTGGGTGGCCGCGATTACGTTTCCATCAAGATAGCGCTGATATAAAACATGACACTGAGGTGCCCTTTGCTAGTGCTACCTCTATACCAAATTTCGTTCCATTTGGTTTCAGCGTGTTTGAATTAATAGGGGGAATCGATTCTGACACAAAGATGGCCTCCATCCGCAAACTATTAGGTGAATGACCTATTAGATTGGTCAAAGGATGCTCCCTCCATAAAGGTATGTAGTTGCAAAATTTGGTAGAGATCGGATGATTAGGTTAATCGTAATTTGATTTAAGCTTTGAACATTTGTGTGGCCGCCATTACGTTTCTGACAATATGGCGGCGATATAAAACATGATACTGAGGTGCCCTTTGCTAGTGCTACCTCTGTACCAAATTTCGTTCCATTCGGTTCCACCGTGTTCGAATTAATAGGGGGAATCAATTTTGACATAAAGATGGCCGCCATCCGCAAACTATCAGGTGAATGACCTATTAGATTGGTCAAAGGATGCTCCCTCCATAAAGGTATGTAGTTGCAAAATTTGGTAGAGATCGGATGATTAGGTTAATCGTAATTTGATTTAAGCTTTGAACATTTGTGTGGCCGCCATTACGTTTCCGTCAAGATGGCGGCGATATAAAACATGACACTGAGGTGCCTTTTGTTAGTACTACCTCTGTACCAAATTTCGTTCCATTCGGTTGCACCGTGTTCGAATTAATAGGGGGAATCGATTTTCACACAAAGATGGCCGCCATCCGCAAACTATTACGCTGATGACCTATTGGTTTGGTCAAAGGATGCTCCCCCCATAAAGGTATGTTGTTGCAAAATTTGGTAGAGATCGGATGATTAGGTTAATCGTAATTTGATTTAAGCTTTGAACATTTGTGTGGCCGCCATTACGTTTCCGTCAAGATGGCGGCGATATAAAACATGACACTGAGGTGCCTCGGTACCTCTGTACCAAATTTCGTTCCATTCGGTTGTACCGTGTTCGAATTAATAGGGGGAATCGATTTTCACACAAAGAAGGCGGCCATCCGCAAACTGTTACGCTGATGACCTATTGGTTTGGTCAAAGGATGCTCCCCCCATAAAGGTATGTCGTTGCAAAATTTGGTAGAGATCAGATGATTACGTTAGTCGTAATTTGATTTAAGCTTTGAACATTTGTGTGGCCGCCATTACGTTTCCGTCAAGATGGCGGCGATATAAAACATGACACTGAGGTGTCCTTTGCTAGTGCTACCTTTGTACCAAATTTCGTTCAATTCGCATTCAACGTGTTCGAATTGATAGGGGGGGGGGGACAGACATTCAGAGTACACACACTCACACACACACACACACAGACACACACACACACAGACTCACACACACACATACACACACACAGACAGACACACTTTTTTTCGCCCTGTGTTGATCTCATAAGTCTACTTTCATTTTTTGCAAAAATCGAAAGTAGGCTAAAAATGGTGACCATCCAAAATATTTAGACGGTTCTCAATGTCTACGAATATATTACAGCAATCAAACAGACAATTTGTATGTTGATAGCGGCAATTAATATTAGTAGGATATATGAAAATATGCTATTTAGTTCTTCACGGAACTACTTGTTTTATTCCTAGATAGTATTGACCCCCAGACCCCCGGAAGTAAGGGCCTCGCTATGGCTAGAACAGCCGCTGCTTGCAGGACCCCAATGAATGTACAGATCCCATGTGAATATGTTAAGTACAGAGTTTAACTCTCACTTCGACAGAATTGCGTCAGAGAAAGTTCTCTACGTTTTCATATCATTAGGGCCTACATGGTATTTGTCGCATGGGCCAAATCAAAACGTACAGACACAAAGTTTATCTGGTTGATTGTAGATGTCTCTCTTACAAATCCGGAGGTTAAAACCATGTAGGGTAGAGTCAAGTTACTCCGTGATATCAAGTAACACAGTGATAATGCGTATTTCCTCTATCACTGCGTAGGTTCAATTCCGAAAGTTCTAAGATTTTACCAACAGATGGCAGTAGAAACCAGGAATCCAGGAAGCCCTTGCGTTCTATCTTTGACCAACTCAATGAGGTTTAAAAAATATATTAACAGAGAGTTGACATTTCAACAAGTAATCCACATCACGTGAAATCTGTGCTGAAGATTTTAATATCTTATAAACAGCTGTTTCATTTATAAGTTTCTTTGTAACGCCAGTCAGAGGTAAGATGCAGACCATTCGCATACAAAACTTACATGCATGTAGTGTTAAGCATGCAAGGTCTGTGAGCTTAGCAATAAGTACGTTTTTCTTAGATTGGACGCTGAAATGGCGCCAAAACGGAATAAAGAGGCTCGCTCCTAGACAGCTGAAACACTTAAAGAAGCATTGAGGTCGATGAAGGAAGAAGGATGGTCAGTATACAAGGCCAGTAGACGTTTTAATAACCGTGGAGTACACTAAGGATTATTGCAAAAAATATTCAGCCGATCCAGGAAGTGCAACCCTTGCAAAGATTGGAAAGCCTCTCGTTGTGTCACCTGAATTTGAAATGAAGATAGTGTATCAAGATAGACACAATAGAGTGGTCTTGGCCAATTACAGACCCCAGAACAATGACGATGATGGTTGTGGTGCGTGAGGTGGCTCCCCTGGCGGATGGCACCAAGGGTAAGAATGGAGCCGAATGGATTGATTATCAGTTTTGTAATGTCTGATACCTATAATGTCTATTTTATGTGTGATAGGTGTGAGGAATCTGATAGTGACTAAGAAGACTTAAAATATGTTTAATGGAATATTTTTAACAGAATGATTTTTAGCCTACTTATCGCATTTTGCAAAAAAGAGGAAAAAGTAGACTTATGAGATCGATCCGGGAAAATGTGTGTCTGTCTGTCTGTCCTTCTGTCTCTCTGTCTGTCCTTCTGTCTGTCTGGCTGTGTGTGTGTCCCCCCCTATCAACTCCTAAACGGCTGCAGAAATCGAAACTACATTTAGTATGAGTAAAGATGTATACCGGAATATATCAAGCCCATATTTGAAAATGATGTCAGAGCTACAAACTGCTGAGAAAACGCACTAGAAATTTGAGCTCCATGTTGGATATCATGGAAGGTATGCATGGGAGTTATTCCAAAATTGACACACATGTAGATAATACTATTTCAGTTTAATTTCCAGGAGGCCATACATGACAGTGTTGCCAAAATAATTTTAAGCCTTCTGATAGGTCCAATGTTTAAATGCATATAACTTCTACACTATTAATTGGATTTCAACCCATTTTGTATATAATATGTGTACATAAACAGATATGACTGAGTGTATTCTTAAGAGCCACCAGGGCTGCCAACTGTTAATAATTTCTCTCTCTATTTTCTTCATCCAAATACCAATATATCTGGTAGTATGCAAGCCGACAGCTTTAAACTATGCACACGTATAGTACCTGACATTTTAGATTAATTTGGAGTAACTTATATAGAGTACTTCAGTTCTACCAACATGATTCTAAGCCTGCTGATAGGACCAATTATTAAATACATGTAACTTCTATACTATCAGTTGGGTTTCAACCAAATTTCGTATGTGCTATGTGTAACATAACAGATATGACTATAAGTATTCTTAAGAGCAATCAGGGCTGCCAACTGTTAATAAATGCTGTCTATATTTTGTACCCTAATATCAATATATCAGAAAGTATGCAAGCCAACAGCTCTATACTTTGCATACGTATAGCACCTGACACTCTAGATTAATTTGGAGTAATTAATATAAGTCAGTGCTGCCCAGTAGCGGCTATTCAGGTGAAGAGAGTGAAGAGCCTCTTCACATGCCATCTCTTAAATAAAATAAACATTATTTTTTCTTATTTAAATAAAAATGTTGTCATTGTCTTGGGCTACTTTTTCACTTAGTGTACTGTTATTTCTACACTCCGTCGCTAGATGGTGCGCAAGCAAGGCTGCATGACGTCCTTGTAGCAGTTGTACTCCCTGTCGCTAGATTGTACTGCCGTAACTTGGAAGGAAGCAGGAGACCGCAGGAGACGAAGTGTCTTGTTTATGTCAGCTACATCGTCTCGTTGCCATGGTAACCTGACGTCAGTTGTGACGTCATTACCTGCCGTTAGACAGACGAGTGAAGATGTTCCTGTGTCGGCAAGGCAATATCGTCTAGTTCAGTTGATGAAAGTTTACATTGCAACAGGCTTCTTTTTCTTTTATATTGAGGCTTTTATTTACTTTCCCAATGAATAGTATGTATTTATAACGTTATCTACCCTGTTGTTGATGAAGGTTGATGGCTTTTAGTGTATAATGTTTGCAGTGAAAGACACGTTACTAATTTTATTAGAAATTCCCTTCAGTAGGTGGAAAGATGAAGACAAAAAGGGATTTATTAATCAATTTATTAATTTGTGGGCGGCCAAAGAAATTAATAGAACTGTGCACTAAAGAAATAAAACCGGAAAGTCCTATAGCCTTCATCGCAAGGGATCTTGGTTCGAACAGTTCACATAGTTGTGCAGTAGTTATAGAACTGTTCTGTTGGCCTTGCTTACTATACAGTAACAGTAACAAATTTCCAAAACATTACGCGCGGGTTGGACAAACACAAAGACAGTGAGCAACATTTAAAGAACCAGTTACCACTTAGAACACGCACACAAGCACGATATCTGGCACTTTACGGGAAAATGCAAGACTAAGTGCACTTAAATGTAATGTGAATGTGACTTTAAATAGGCAGATCCTGGGACTTGTGATTAGAGTTGTTCTATACTTAAGTTTACAGGAACTCTCTTCTAGAGAGGAGGGCCGATAACCTAGATGTTAGGCCTCTTAAAGCAACAATTATCATCATCATCATCGTCTTCTAGAGGACATGACAAGACCTCTTTAAACCGTGTGCGCTTTAAGGAATTATTGAAGATACTGACATCTAAAAAGTCCTTAGAACCTCAAAATTATTAAAATAAAATTCAAAGTGTGTTCTCTGGAAATAACTGATGCAACATCAGAGTACATCAGAGATCATATTAAGGACCGACTTAATAATGTTAGAGCCTCCGTGGCTTAGGCGGCAGCACGCCGGCCTCTCACCGCTGGGTCCGTGGTTCAAATCCCGGTCACTCCATGTGAGATCTGTGCTGGACAAAACGGAGGCAGACAGGTTTTTCTCCGGGTACTCCGGTTTTCCCTGTCAAAAATTTAATTCCAGCAACACTCTCCACTATCATTTCATTTCATCTGTCATTCATTTCATCATTGCCCCAGAGGAGTGCGTCAGGCCTCGGCAGCCGGCACAGTTCATATCCTCGCTGCTAGATGGGGGGGGGGGGGGGGCTTCATTCATTCCATTCCTGACCCAATCGGAGACTAGAAGCAGGCTGTGAATTTTCATTTTTTTCTTAATAATGTTCCGCTTTTTTCTATGCTAACGCATGGCTGTGTTAAATTACAATTCTTAAATAAGTCTTATAGATTCCGACAAATTTGAGCTGTATAACAAACATAATCAACAATAGGCCTACCCCACATTTAAGAAATGAACTGTCACTCTTTTATACTCATGAAATACATCAAGAACTCCGTGAATAGAAGAGACTTACAAACTTTTGCTTAAGGACACGACGTACTCTTGCATGATGAAAATATCGATTTTTTGATTTTGGCGCCATAAAATTCTTCATTCTTTTCTGAATCCAAATATATATAGTTTGTGGTTTTTTTTATGTCTACAACTACCTTAAATTCGTTTTTTTTTATTAGCGTCCCATGCTCTGAATAATTCACTTTTAACTTTGCCAGCTGTTTTCCGTTAATACTCATTTTCCATGTTTAGGGGAGCGTGATGGCGCAGTGGTTTAGCTGCTCGTCTTTCACCCGGACGGCCGGGGTTCGAATCCCGGTGACAGCGGGGTGGAATTTTCACCTGAAAAATCACGTGGCGTCAGGAAGGGCATCCGGCCTTAAATCCCCGGCCAAAACCAAAATGAGTCTGGTTGGCTCCGGCGACCCCAATTAATTGGGAAAAGCCGAAGGAAGAAGAAGAAGAAGAAGAAGAGACTCATTTTCCATGTTTAGGTACCAATAACAAGGAAACCATTTAAGATAGAGGGCTAATTTTTTTTACATTAACTTGCCTAATGGAGTACTTGAATATTAACCTATTTGCACTTCCAAAACATAGTAGGCATGGATTGGGAAGAGAAAAATTAATACATATTTTTGAATAAATTTAAAAAGAAAGAGTTCGGATTCTTTTTTCTTGCATTCTGTCCCAATAATAATGAAACAAAGTGGTTACCGGTACTCATCTGCCATAATCCATTCCAAGTGTGTGAACAGAATTTGAGAATATTTGATTGAAAAACAACTGAGAAATGTGTACCTGAAGCAAATTATACAACATTTTTTTGAAAACGTATCTGTCCAAATGTGTATTCATTTCACACATCCTATAAAAGCAAAGTAGCACTACATGGTCATAAACAGCTCAGAATATACCGCTTCTTATATGTGACAAGAATCATAGCTGTACCTTTAGCATAAATCCAGAAAATACTTAGTAAAGTGATGCCACAAAAATAGACTTTTTCATCGTGTAAGAGTACGTGGCGACTGTCATAAAATAATTAGCAAAAAATGTTTACTAAATACAGTCCTAAACTCCAAATTGATGAGAGAAGAAACAAACACCAACATCCATTGGCCATAACCGGAAACAGACGGTTATATTCAAAAAAGTACATTTGACTTGTACGGTATACAAAAACAAAAGAAGAACACTATGAGAAATACAAAAACAAAAGAAACACACTATGAGAATTTGTGAATGCAAACTCACACTTCCCCCCATTCACAAATTGCAAAAAAAACTTAAAACAAAAAAAAATACATAACTAGCCTTACACTAACAACAAACATTTGCATATCATTCCTTGTATGGTAGCAAAGGGCAACATACGGGTCATGATCTGGGTTAAAATACAGACATGGATCACATTTGCTTTGATTTAAGCCAAGCTTGACAAGTTGTGCAGTGATACAATTGTGCCAATCTTTACCAGCCTGACATAAACAGCAAATACTCTTGTTGAGTTTTAGCACATATTCTGGGTATTCTACACTGCGAAAACCTTCTGGTTGATTTACAAATACAGTTTCCTTAATTTTGCTATTAAGGTATGCCGATACAATGTCCAAATGACAATTATCCCATTCACGCTCTACTCCTATGGCTATAAGGGTCCTAATAGTTTTCCTTTTTACCACAGGACTGTAGGATTCAAGGAAATCTGTACCCTTTATCTGACTGAAACCTTGAGGTACTAAACGTGCTCTATACCTAAGTACTTCACCTTCTTGGTTTCGTTTAGTTTTATACACCCATTTGGTGCCTATGACAGTCTTGCCACCTGAATCTTCTGCAAGTGTCCACACATTATGTTTTTCCAAGAGGGCAATCTCTTGGTTCATTGCTTCAAACCATTTATCTTTGTCATCTCGTGAGGTGGCTTCTTGAAAAGACACCGGATCGTTATATTCTGACCTCAACATGACAATGCGACATTTGACCTTGACTTCATTACAACATACACACTTGCTGGGAAGTTTTCTCTCTCTACTCGACCTGCGTAATACTGTGTGTTCAGGCTGTAATGGAGCGTCTATTACGACATCAGAATCTGACAAAGAGGCATCACTATCACTTGTTACAGAATTTTCATTTCCTGATTCGGCTACATCGTGTTCAAACACGTCACCTCCACAATCTTTCTGCTCGACAAACACTTCTCCAACTGTTCTAGGTTCACAATCTATCTGAGTTACAGGTTTTTCCTGGGCTTTTACAGAAAACGGAAATACATCTTCAACAAATTCTACATTCCTGGATTTAATGACACATTTCTTTTCGATGTCCCATACACGGTAGCCCCTCGAGTCATCGGGGTACCCTAGCATTGCACCAACATTTGCCCTTGGCACTAACTTTTCCACATTACGTTTATGGATCCAAACTTTACAACCAAATGATTTTAACATAAGCAATTCCTGGTCTGACAACTTTCTACTCGTCCACAGTTCAAATGGGATGTTCTTTACAGTTGATGACACACACCTATTCTTTATATAGCAGGCTGTGCTGATGGCTTCCCCCCAAAATTGAACTGGCATGTCTGACTGAATGAGCATGCACCTACTAGTGGTGAGAAGTTGCTGGTTGAGGCGTTCAGCAACGCCATTCTGTTGGGGAGAGTAAGCCATTGTTAACCTACGAACAATACCTTCCTTTTCAAGATAGTTACAAAACTCTGTACTTAAATACTCTCCACCGTTGTCTGAATGGAAAGATTTCAACTTGGTCCCTTGTGAAGTCTCCATTAGGGCCTTAACCTTGAGAAACTCACTAAATGCATCACTCTTATGCTTAAGGAACCTTACATATGAGAATCTGGTACAATCATCAGTAAATGTAATAAAATATTTGCTACCTCCAATCGATGGGTGCTCTAGCTGGCATACATCAGAGAACACAACATCTAATGGCTTCTGAGATACATGATCTCTTTCATTAAATTTAAGTCTTTTCATTTTACCTTGTTTACAAGTATCACAATCAAGATTCTTTTCTTTGGGTATAAAATCACGATCTGGAATGTTCAGAGCATGGCCAAAACGCTGATGCCATATTCCGCTAGTTACAGCTTTGTTGCTCTTAGCATACACAACCTCCACCTCATCATTACAAGCAAATTCTTTCCCTTGTTCTACCATAAAATAATCACAATTTACCTCATACATATTTCCAACGGCCTCACCCGTAAGGAATATACCCTCATGATCTGACAATACAACTTTGCTATCTTTAATGGTTACGACTGCACCTTTCCTGTCAAATTGACCTACAGATATTAAATTGTCTTGAAGACCTGGGACATACAACACTCTTTTCAGTTTCAGAAAAGAACCTCCACACTTGTCAGATAGCTTCATAAGCACACTTCCCATACCACATACACTAACTACGGATCCATCAGCTGTGTCTACACTACCAGAAACCTTTGGGGTGGAATCATACAGAATATCCTTATAAGGTGTCAGGTGCTCAGTGGCTCCTGAATCTACATACCACCTGCGTACACAATCAGATGCATCATCCTTGCTTTCAGTTGCCACATAAGCCTTTACCTTAACACTACTAGCATTAACCTGAACACATTCGTTTGCTGCCTCATCGTCCTTTACCGTAGCAATAACCTCACGATTCATAATCTTAACATTTTCCTTGCGTCCATTACTACAATTCCGGGAAGTATGACCTATCTTGGCACAATTAAAACACAAAACTGAACCTTTCTTTCTTGCTTCATGAACTAAATCACAGAACTTCGCAATATGCCCCTGTTCTTGGCACTTGTAGCACATGAATCCACCACTACCTGTTGGCTTGTTGACACTTTTGCTGCTGTTGACGACCCCCTTGGAATTTAAGCGCATGGCTGCCACCATTGCCTTCACGCTTTCACCCTCGGATTCTTCCTTCTTCAGCCTCGCATAAGTCTCCTGTTCTCGCTCCATCTTTAGTTTGTCCAACTTGTTCTTTCTCTCCTCCAACAATAGTTTGGCTCGCACTACCTTTACACTTAAGTTTTCTTCATTGCTTTCCAATGAACGTATCAAATTTTCGTACTCCCGCTTTTCCAGTCCTCTGAGAATAAAAGCAGCTTTGGCCTTATCTGTAAATTTTATACCTACATCGTCCAACCGTGCACACCAAGTAAGCACTTTATCAACAAATGTACGCATGCTAATGTCACTAGTTTTCTTAAAAAGACACAATTCTTCTAACATCGTCACAATTTGAAGGACTCCGGTATCGCAACATGAAGTCAGAAGATTCTGCCATGCTTCCTTAGCTGTCTCCGCTTCTTTGATATCGCCTAGGAAAGGGTCGGTGACCAAACCTATAAGCAAGTTTTTCGCGTCTTGATCTTTGCCCAGTTGGGCCTCGGAGTACTCTTCAACGGGTGTATCTTCTACCTCTCCTGTATCGGTCTTTCGTGGGAAACCTTGAACCGCGTCCCACAGACGCCTTGTTTGAAGCAATGCCTTTGTTCGGGTGCTCCACGCTTCCCAATTGTCGTCCTGTAACCTCACTATTGCAACTACTCGCTCGCTGCTTCCCGTAGCTGAATCCATGTTAGTATGTATACTTAAAATAAAGCGTACAAATAGTCCTCACAATAGAAAAATCGTCCACAAAATTCACCAAAAACTACCTTGGATGCACACTTAACTGTCCACATGTGCGCCGCACATATCAACACTTTTTAACGACCAACATTCTCCCATCACAAAGTCCACACATTAACAGCAATAAGCGTTTAACTGGGCCCATAACCTGTCATAAAATAATTAGCAAAAAATGTTTACTAAATACAGTCCTAAACTCCAAATTGATGGGAGAAGAAACAAACACCAACATCCATTGGTCATAACCGGAAACAGACGGTTATATTCAAAAAAGTACATTTGACTTGTACGGTATACAAAAACAAAAGAAGAACACTATGAGAAATACAAAAACAAAAGAAACACACTATGAGAATTTGTGAATGCAAACTCACAGACATCCTATAAAAGCAAAGTAGCACTACATGGTCATAAACAGCTCAGAATATACCGCTTCTTATATGTGACAAGAATCATAGCTGTACCTTTAGCATAAATCCAGAAAATACTTAGTAAAGTGATGCCACAAAAATAGACTTTGAAAAACAACTGAGAAATGTGTACCTGAAGCAAATTATACAACATTTTTTTGAAAACGTATCTGTCCATATTTGTATTCATTTCACACATCCAATAAAAGCAAAGTAGCACTACATGGTCATAAACAGCTCAGAATATACCGCTTCTTATATGTGACAAGAATCATAGCTGTACCTTTAGCATAAATCCAGAAAATACTTAGTAAAGTGATGCCACAAAAATAGACTTTTTCATCGTGTAAGAGTACGTGGCGACCTTAATTGGGTACTGGCAGACCTTAATTGGGTACTGGCAATACCTTCTACAAGTGCATCAGTACAACGCAGTTTCTCTTGTTTGAAAAGATTCAATACTTTTGCATGTAACACAATATCTGACTCCAGAATTACATCATTGGCTATCTCCATAAATCGTGAATTGTAGTTGAAATTGATTGAAGACCTTCTATGAGGACATCATAGATAAGATTGCCAACCTTAGAGAACGGAGGATTCATTTAAGCTATACAAATAAGCGAGTTTGACTTTTTAGTGCGATAACTTATGTTTGGTTTGGTTTTAAGTACTAGGCTTTTAGTAGATATTTTAGCATTAAAATAGGAAAAGGATGTCAATATTCACAAACGCAAACATCATGCATGCACTGATGAAATTAGGAGTTTGGCTCTTCACCTGATATTTGATCTACGAGCCGCCACTGGTGCTGCCAACATGATTCTGTGCTTGCTGATACGTCCAATTTTAAAATACATTTAACTTCTATACTAACAAATGGATTTCATCCAAAATTGGCACAACAAGATAAAATATTACCGATTATTTCTAACCGGCACACGCATGACATTGTTGACAACATGCTTTTATGCGTGCTGACAGATCCAATATCTAACTGCATGTAACGTCCATTGGACTTCAAACAAATTTCGTATTCTGTACCTTTAGAGATGGAACTAAGAATATATTCAATCACCAGGGCTGTCAACTGTAGTGCTCTATTAGGCTACATTATACCAGGAATATTTCGAACTAATTAGACATTTCGATATTACCAACTTAATTTCGTCATTATTCTAGATAGGTTCATATACTGTAGAATAATCATTGGCATGAAAAGTAGGCTCTTTAGTTCGTCACGGAACTTCTTGTTTTCTATAAAAAAAAACTGAATAGAAATGTTTCAATGTGGGCAATTTGGGAAAATAGATACTTATAGTCTACATAAGATTTGAACACTTTTAGAACATTAAACATTAGTTTTCACGATTAAAAACTATACTGAATGGTGAATACCATGCTATCACAGAGTAACTTGAACACTATTACGGAGTCGCTTGAATATCACGGCGTTACCTACTTCTACTACCGGATTTTGTTAGTTAATACATTGAAATAACTTATGAATATTTGTAAGGTATATGTCAGAAATGTTTCGTAGGGTATTCCTCTTTAACATGAAATGAATCGAAATAACGGAAATCTAAAATTTCAGAAATAGTAACAACAAAAGCTTAGTATCACGGAGTTACTTAACTTTACCCTACCGTAAGCGCACCACGGTATGCCTTAATTCGCAATTACTATGCAACAGGTTAATATCACCATAGAGATAGATGATGATGATGATGATGATGATGATGATGATACGCGAAAATGACAATGGCATGGAAACCTTAAGAAAATTAAGCTGGACGGAAAATACTTACAAAATGGAACTCAGATTGAAACAACTCACAAAATGTAGAGTTGAAATATTTAAAAAACGTAATTTAGAAGGAAAATACTCACAAAAAGAAATTAGATGGAAAAATACCCACAAAATGTAGTTTAGGTTCAAAATACTTACAACATGCAATGTAGATTCGAAATACTCAAAAATGCAATTTTATGGCATGTTAAAGAACCTTCCACTAATTACACCTGTGTGAAGCTAAATTGTATAGGTTAAGAATGTAATCAACGCTCTTTGGTTGCTACGTTCGTTGTCAATAGCCGACTGCGGTGGCGTCTGGTAGCTAAGTTCTAAGTTGACGGTGGCGTTTGGCGGCAAAAGTAGGAACTATTAGAAAAAATCAGAATTCTGCAGTCCTTACTTGAATTTAAAGAAAGATAACACACACTAATACAGTCATCACAATTAACACCGGTTATCAGACAGATTCAACACACACCCAAAGTACACGGGGCTACATGATCGCGTTTTCGCAGCCCCTAAACTTAAGAACCAACCAACCAACAAACCAACCAACCCAACCAACCAACCAACCAACCAACCAACCCAACCCAACCAACCAACCAACCAACCAACCAACCAACCAACCAACCAACCCAACCAACCCAACCCAACCAACCAACCAACTCAACCAACCGACCAACCAACAAACCAACACAACCAACCCAACCAACAAAACAAACCAACCCAACCAACAAAACCAACCAACTCAACCAACCAACCAACCCAACCAACAAAACCAACCAACCCAACCAACCCAACCAACCAACCCAACCAACCCAACCAACCCAACCTACCAACCAACCAACCAAACCAACCAACCAACCAACCAACCCAACCAACCCAACGAACCCACCCAACCCAACCAACCCAACCAACCAACCAACCCAACCAACCAACCCAACCAACCAACCAACCAACCCAACCAACCCAACCAACCCATCCAACCAACCCACCAACCCAACCAACCCAACCAACCCAACCAACCCATCCAACCAACCAACCAACCAACCAACCCAACCAACCAACCAACCAACCCAACCAACCAACCCAACCAACCAACCCAACCAACCAACCAACCCACCCAACCAACCAACCAACCAACCAACCAACCAACCCAACCAACCAACCAACCAACCAACCAACCCAACCAACCAACCCAACCAACCAACCCAACCAACCAACCAAACCAACCAACCAACCCAACCAACCCAACCAACCCAACCAACCCAACCAACCAACCCAACCAACCCAACCAACCCAACCAACCAACCAACCAACCCAACCAACCAACCCAACCAACCCAACCAACCCAACCAACCAACCCAACCAACCAACCAACCCACTCAACCAACCAACCAACCAACCAACCCAACCAGCCAACCAACCAACCAACCCAACCAACCCAACCAACCCAACCAACCCAACCAACCAACCAACCAACCCAACCAACCAACCCAACCAACCCAACCAACCCATCCAACCAACCAACCAACCAACCCAACCAACCCATCCAACCAACCAACCAACCAACCAACCAACCCAACCAACAAACCAACCAACCCAACCAACCAACCAACCAACCAACCCAACCAACCAACCCAACCGACCAACCCAACCAACCCAACCAACCAACCCAACCAACCAACCCAACCAAACAACCCAACCAACCAACCAACCAACCCAACCAACCAACCAACCAACCAACCAACCAACCAACACAACCAACCAACCAACCCAACCAACTAACCAACCCGACCAACCCAACCAACCCAACCAACCCAACCAACCCAACCAACCCAACCAACCCAACCAACCAACCAACCAACCCAACCAACCAACCCAACCAACCCAACCAACCAACCCAACCAACCAACCAACCAACCCAACCAGCCAACCAACCCACCAACACAACCAACCCAACCAACCCAACCAACCAACCCAACCAACCAACCAACCAACCAACCAACTCAACCAACCAAACCAACCAACCAACCAACCAACCAACCCAACCAATCAACCAACCAACCCAACCAACCAACCCAACCAACCAACCAACCAACCCAACCAACCAACCATCCCAACCAACCAACCAACCCAACCAACCAACCAACCAACCAATCAACCAACCCAACCAACCAACCAACCAACCAACCCAACCAACCAACCAACCCAACCAACCAACCCAACCAACCCAACCAACCCATCCAACCAACCAACCAACCGACCCAACCAACCCAACCAACCCAACCAACCCATCCAACCAACCAACCAACCAACCCAACCAACCAACCAACCCAACCAACCAACCCAACCAACCAACACAACCAACCCAACCAACCAACCAACCCAACCAACCAACCCAACCAACCAACCAACCCAACCAACCAACCAACCAACCAACCCAACCAACCAACCAACCAACCAACCCAACCAACCAACCCGACCAACCAACCAACCCAACCAACCAACCCAACCAACCCAACCAACCCAACCAACCCAACCAACCCAACCAATCCAACCAACCAACCAACCAACCAACCCAACCAACCAACCCTACCAACCCAACCAACCAACCCAACCAACCCAACCAACCCATCCAACCAACCAACCAACCCAACCAACCGAACCAACCCAACCAACCCATCCAACCAACCCAACCAACCAACCAACCAACCAACCCTACCAACCAACCAACCCAACCAACCAGCCAACCAACCCAACCAACCAACCAACCAACCAACCCAACCAACCAACCCAACCAACCCAACCAACCCATCCAACCAACCAGCCAACCAACCCAACCAACCCAACCA